>JAILYB010000044.1:0-2400000 GCA_021437785.1 Rhodomyrtus psidioides | reverse complement strand
TGACCAGAGCGGGGATAGTAAATCCGTAGTCGTTTCAATCAAAGCTCCTTATGCAGCAATCGAGTCACTCATTCATTTCATCGTACAGGTGGAATAAAAGATTGTTAAAGCGTAAGGTGAATGCGACAAGACACAATGAAGAAAATTGTTTCTTGTGAAGTAACACTCCAGGATGCTGAAGTACTCAGCCACAAGTAAACCCGTGCTTGCTGATGTCAGACAACAGAATGATCGAGGGACGTCATAAAATGACGACAAGGCAAAATAAGCATGAAGAATTTGGAATGCATGGATGAGACCAAGGAGTGTCAAACGTTGCAGAACATCAAATGCTCAGATCTTCGGAAGATTGAATACACCGATACGGCATGATCAGATCGCCTACAACTAAATCGGCCAGCCCCAGACAAAGCGTCCAGTGGATGGGGGCAAATCACTCTCTACCCGGAAAGGGTACCAAATGTAGGATGTGCCGAATTCACCATGGGGATACGTAGGGGGGGTCCCTGAAGCAGTTACCGCCCATGAATCATGATGAAGTGGAGTAATCCATCAAAAGCAAAACGCATCAAACCCTTCTAAATGAGAAGGAGAACGATGCGGAACCATCCATTCGGTAAAAGGACGTATCATTCCAAAATGATTATTTTCTTGATGAGAGAATAATGCTTCCCTTCATTTTCCTCTCAGATGATGATCAAAAGCAGAAGACTCAGGAGGCAATGCCTTCAAATGACAAACAGGGAGTGCCCCTTTTCATGGCATGCACTTTGGCTAAACATTTTCAAGAGCATTCTAATAGCTCAATTTGTGAACAGAACCTTTGAGAAAACTTGAAGAAGTTTATCATCATTTAGAAATCTCTGTGAAAAGAGCGCTTGAAAAGAAAATTTCAAGTTTTGCAGATTGACACATCTGATAAAAATGCCTTCTTTGAATAGAGCGAAAAACACGAATTCATTTTTCGTCGTTAGCATATATATCATGCATATCATGTACACATCCTGCACACAGAGAACCCAAAGGGAGAAATGCCGGTTCCCGCAGGATAAATTTCAAGGGTAAATTGTATCGATTCCAATAGTCAATTATGCATTCTTTACTCATGAGGTTTCTTCTTTTCAACAGGGGAACATCAAATACCTCAAGTGGCGACTGTGATCGGGAGAATCACCAAACCGCCACACGACAAATCCCAAATAATGTCAAGCTGCCTAGAGACAGAAGAAAATAATCGAAAACTCTGGCGATTGAGATAGATGACCAGAATCGACCAAAATCCGTGGGAGCGAGTCCCTCCCATTTTCTTTGAGAAGCCAAACCGGGGAAAATTCTCACGAACCCCTAGGAAAGTGCATCAGACCAGGGTTACCAAACCCAGAGATGAAAAACATCAAGACAAGCTTCACTGGGGCAAAATACTTGAAGAACACCGTTCCTTCAAATGTTGGAAGGACAAAACCCCGAAGGGAGTATCTCTTTCCTGAAATTCCGAATGAAGTCAAATAAGGACCTACACCTGTTTCTTCATGTGCAGATGCATGGACGTTGTCAAAATTGAAATGAAAATTGCCAACAAACACGGAAAGTGCTAAGGCACGCTGCCAAGATGAACACCGCCCAACTGGGGCAAAGTAGTTGTCGACGTGATTGAGGATCGTCTCACGGACAACACCCACAAATGCAGACGGGAGGAAACAACATTCATCGTCCACATCAGTATACGATATTGAAAGGACCCCCATCAAATGTGGCGCGTCAACGATCGACGAAAGAGATGAATACGTCAGTAAGACGCCACCATGGATCCCAGGAGAGAAGACATCCCCGAAGAGGATGAGGATTGCAGCAAAATGCAAAATGAAGTTAGCTGGGGCAAGCGTCACCTAGCTACGACAAATCACACCCAACTGGGGCAAGTGAATCATTTGTGCGCCGGACAAAGAAGGACGTTTCTTCTCTGGCAAAATCCATGGATGCAATGACAAAGTCGTCCGCATCAGAAGCAAACCCCAGGATACAAACCTGGGTGGATGGTAACTTGGTATCGTTCCAATTTGATCTCCCAAAGATTACATGCTTAACATGAGTTTGCTCTCATTCGGCAGAAAATTGGTGGCACCAAAAAGCCACAAAAGAAAGGATCTCGCCCGACGTGGAGGCGAAAAGAAATATCCGTTGCAAGAAGCAAGTTGCCAGGAAACGGAACCCTAGAAAATGACGTAGAATACGTCCAAAAGCACAAATTGATCTCATCCAGTGCAA
Organism: Rhodomyrtus psidioides; assembly: GCA_021437785.1. Lineage (NCBI taxonomy): Eukaryota > Viridiplantae > Streptophyta > Magnoliopsida > Myrtales > Myrtaceae > Rhodomyrtus > Rhodomyrtus psidioides. The sequence goes on along the minus strand of JAILYB010000044.1, from coordinate 2,397,735 downwards.
ATCCTAGAGAAGGATTTCGTTGCCAAACAGATGGATAGATCATAGCCACGAGCTAGATGGCCGACTTCAACAAGCCTCACATTTGCGTTCAAATGGAGGCGCGAAGCGAGAGTAAAGCAGTATCGTTTCGATTTGTCTTGAATTTCGAAACACGAACTGACACTTGATATTTTTTGTTGACAGGGATTCACCGTCAAGATGGACAGAAAATTGTTGGCACTAGAAAGCCGCAAAATAAAAGAACTCGCCGACAAGAAGGCAAATAGAATTATCGACCTTGGAAGTCAAGACTCCAAGAAATGGTCTTTGATTATAAGACCGAGTGGAGGGTAAAAAGTATCGCTCCCCCATTACATGCTTTGACATGTATTCTGATAGAAATTTCTTTTTTCCTTGAATAAAAGGAACTCTGAAGAGTGGCGCTGGAATGCGTCCAAAATCACAAATGGATCTCCCCTAGGGCAAATCCTTGAGAAGGATTTATCGCCAACCAGACGGAGGGATCATGGCCACAAGATAGATGGCCAACTTCTACAAGCCACGCGTTTGTGTTCAAATGGAAACACAAAGCAAGAACAAGGCTGTATTGTTCCAATTTGCCTCGAATTTTGGAACGCAAACTGACACCTATTTCCCGTCTTTGACAGGGGTTCGCCATCAAGGCGAAACAGGTTTTCACACCCCAAGTATTACCCATTGGAACACATGACCAAGGGTAGGATGTATCGTTCTAATTTTTTGAAAAATTCATGAACGTACAATAACATGTTTCTTCCGCATTTTCAGGGATCTCCAGCCGCGGGGGACAGGTAAGTATCCCTTTCCCCAATCCATTGAAGAGGTTGAATAAAAACAGAGAATAAAAGAAAAGCTTTCAGAATCTAATGTCTAGAAAAGACATAAAATTCAAACTTTATTGACATTCATGTTTTAAAACAGGAGGTCGTCTGAGCATGAATAAGAACATGCATTGTGCATCATAAAATCCCCTTGACGGGTAAAATTTTTGGAGAAAACGAAAGAGATTTTTCCAATCAAAAGTTGTTCAAAACTTTCAAAAGGACGTTTTCTCAAAAGATAAGAGGCAAAGCCTAGTCCAAACACGTCCTATACACACTTGAGAGAGAAGTGGAGCGGATCAGATAGCAGAACCTGGACCTACGGAAGTAGGGACCATTCGCAGCAATTACATGGATTGGGATGACGGAGGCATTCGTTTCATATCCCCAAACACTACAGGTGACCATTGACAACCCCTTTGAACGGCGGTTTTCATTCTCAACCCTGTCAAGAACCACCCCACATTGGGGCAAAATGGAGGCGAGTCCAGCAACATCAGGAGAAAATGGTTAGAAATTCTCTTGCTCGGACTAACATCAATCTTTGTGTGTTGTTTATATGGTAATCCAAGTGCCATAGGATGACGAGAAGCATTCATTTCTCTATCCCACACACTATATCCTTTGCATAGCCAAGTTGAGCCTGCAAATTCGTTTCATGAACCCATTGGTGATCATTCCAAGACGGGCGCCGCACCACTTCGAAAATGGAAGAGTTCAAGACTTAGGGATTACAAAGAAATTCCTAGGCTAATGCTTAAAGCATGTTTAGATATTCGATCATATGTCTAACATGATCTACCGAAGATGAGAAAAACGGGGTTTCAAAAAAATGATGATAAAAGATAAAAATCCCCAGCATCAAGAAAAAGCGAAGTGCCTGGTAAAAGCGAGGCCGATGCTCGGGTGAACAATTTGATCGATTCCCTAATGAAACCTGGTAGGGAAAGGAAGAGAGAAAGACCCCTAAAGGAGTCAGATCAAAAGGACGCTCCTCCGAATGATGTCAAGCGCGGAGGAAAGACGCAGACAGAGTTGTCAATCTTCTTAATGCAACAAGAGACGCTCTCTGAAAGAGCTAGTGCACACCTCAAAATCGGTTGCGCGCCTCAAAGACTGAAGATGCAGAATGGAAAAGACTGGTGGCAAATTTGCAATGATCACCACTGTCAATCCCCTCATAATTTCTGGGCCAAAAACAAGCCTTTTTCGGTCCCCAATCCTACCAACATCATAACCCTGAAACAGTCTTCTCTGACTAAGACACTTGGGTTAACATATAGCTTAGCTCGAAGAGGTACGAGCAAGACTATTTCTTTCTCATTTTGCAGGGTTCTCGACTTGTAAACCTGGAGCGGATGGTGAAGACTTTCATTCAATGGCCTCGACTCCAAAGCGGGTCCCCCTTGAAGACCAATACCAAGCCCAACATTACGGTTCCGTGGAAGACCTCCCGACCGATCAAAATGTAAGCGCTTCGAATGAGCCCAAAACCTAGGCACAGGTTAGTAGGGAATTGAGTGCATCCCCTATAAAGACCACTATCTCAAAGCAGGTGAGAAGACCTCTTGAACGAGAAATATTTCAATTAATGTTTTGAACAAACTCTTTTTGGAATTTTTAAACCGTTGATCCAGATTTTCCGCGCAAGGAATTTGTGATCACATCTGTATGTTGCAAGAATGTTTGGATAACCTCCAACATCAAAATGCACATTTCATGACTAAAACTCAAGTCATAAAATTTTGTCGATTGGACAACCGTTGTCTTCCAAAGATTACTAACGTTTTCTTGGTGAAGAAAAATTTTTCAGGCTCGAACTTCTGCAGGATACCTGGAGAACCCAGCTCCCAGAATGTCGCCTCAACAGACCCAAGTGAAGCTTTGTCAAAAATAAAATCTTTCACTGCTTCAAAACTAAATTCCCGACAAATTTCGGGATCTTTCAAAAGAAGGGGTGAGGATAGAACCTTCTTTCAAAAAATGATGGTCCTAGTATGACGTGGAGAACCCTCGTCTCTGGACTCCTTTTACAAAAAAATCAAACAGTCCTAGCTTGACGTGGAGAACCCTCGTCCTAGGACCCCTTTTCAAAAATATCAGACAGTCCTAGCATGACGTGGAGAACCCTCGTCCTAGGACCCCTTTTAAAAAAAAAAGAAAATCAAACAATCCCAGTAGACGTGGAGAACCCTCGTCTCGGGACCCTTTTTCAAAAAATCAAGCAGTCCTAGCATGACGTGGAGAACCCTCGTCCTAGGACCCCTTTTTCAAAAAAAAGTCAAACAATCCTAGTAGACGTGGAGAACCCTCGTCTCGGGATCCTTTTTCAAAAAATCAAGCAGTCCTAGCTTGACGTGGAGAACCCTCGTCCTAGGACCCATTTTAAAACAAAAAAATCAAACAGTCATAGCTTGACGTGGAGAACCCTCGTCCTAGGACCCCTTTTAAAACAAAAAATCAAACAGTCCTAGTTTGACGTGGAGAACCCTCGTCCTAGGACCCCTTTTCAAAGATATCAAACAGTCTCATCGGACGTGGAGAACCCATGATCCCGGAAGGATGCCTTGCTCTCTCAAGAAGAGCTCATAGTGTCATGTTTTGCAGGATCCCTGGAGAACCCAGGTCCCAAACTGATACCTTTTTAATGAAAAGTTTGCAGGTTTCAGCTTTCTGCAGGATAATTGGAGTCCCCCAGATCCCAGAAAGGTACCTCGCATGTCGAAAGGACAACTCGGCCTCCTGCGAGATTTCAGGTAACCCCTAAATCCCAGGATAGCCTTCAGGTGAACCTAGAGTTAGGTAAACCTTCCAAAAGAGACGTTAATGATGTCAATCCTTAGGCGGAGCCTTTTAATAGGCAAACCTTTCCCAAGACCGATCTACGAATGAACGATCGAGTCTCCGAGGCGGAGCCTTTTAGTAGGCAAACCCTTTCCCAAGACTGATCTACGAACGAAGGATCGAGTCTCCGAGGCGGAGCCTTTTAGTAGGCAAACCTTTTTCCCAAGACCGATCTACGAACGAACGATTGAGTCTCCGAGGCGGAGCCTTTTAGTAGGCAAACCTTTTTCCCAAGACCGATCTACGAACGAACGATCGAGTCCCCGAGGCGGAGCCTTTTAGTAGGCAAACCCTTTCCCAAGACCGATCTACGAACGAACGACCGAGTCTCTTAGGCGCAGCCTTTTAGTAGGCAAACCTATTCCAAGACCGATCTACGGACGAACGATCGAGTCTTCGACCAGTCCCAACAAGACGGGATATGTCATTTCATAGGCGCAACCTTTTAGTAGGCAAACCTATTCTAAGACCGATCTACGGACGAACGATCGAGTCTTCGACTAGTCCCAACAAGACGGGATATGTCATTTCATAGGCGCAGCCTTTTAGTAGGCAAACCTTTTCCGAGATCGATCTACAGAACGATCGAGTCTCTGACAAACCCTACAAAACGGGCGCGTCATCCTTAGATTCCTATCAGTCCGGAGACTCACCATGGTAGAAACCGCCATAAGGGTCAACTCAAGGTAGACACCGCCATAAGGGTCAAAACTAAACTCAACGGTAGATACCGCCTGAAGGGTCAAATATGGTAGAAACCGCCATAAGGGTCAACTCAAGGTAGACACCGCCATAAGGGTCAAAACTAAACTCAACGGTAGATATCGCCTGAATGGTCAAATACGGTAGAAACCGCCATAAGGGTCAACTCAAGGTAGACACCGCCATAAGGGTCAAAACTAAACTCAACGGTAGATACCGCCTGAAGGGTCAAATATGGTAGAAACCGCCATAAGGGTCAACTCAAGGTAGATACCGCCATAAGGATCAAAACTAAACTCAACGGTAGATACCGCCTAAAGGGTCAAATATGGTAGAAACCGCCATAAGGGTCAACCCGTGGTAGAAACCGCCTGAAGGGTCAAGAATGGTAGAAACCGCCATAAGGGTCAACTTGATGGTAGAAACCGCCATAAGGGTCAACCAATGGTAGAAACCGCCTTAAGGGTCAGCTGAAGGTAGATACCGCCATAAGGGTCAAACTCAACCAAAGGTAGAAACCGCCTGAAGGATCAATACAAAAGTCCGATCCACCATACGGATCAAAATCCTTGGCAGATCCCAAAGCATGGGATGTGCCTTCCTTAGGTTCCTACCAGTCGGGAACCCCATAATGGTATGACCTACCATACAGGTCAGAGCTTAATCTCCCTAGGATATTCTAAACGAGTCCTAGGTATCTTCTTGAAAGTCATCGCAACCGGCAGCATCTGACAGGTGAGCTTCAGGTAAGCCTCTCTCACTCCGGCCTATGTTCGAATCGCAAGAGTAAACCGGTGATTAATTTGAGCGTTCATCAAAAGGCTTAAGAATTCGATGTCATAGCATTTCTTTTTTCCCAGTCGAGTCGGTCTAGATCCAGGTGTCATTTTGTCTTTGAAAGCAACCTCTGACGAGCTCACTCTCAAAGAGGGGCAGCTGTTGACACCTGATTTTTGACCATCCGTTATTATAGTTTTTATTTCTAAAATTAATTAAAAATAGCAAAAAAGGTCAAAAAAATTGCAAAATCAACTTTGGGAGCCTTAGCCTAGCCTTAGGAACCAATTTTGAACAAAAAATATTTTTTGAATTTTTTAATATTTTTTGGAATTTATTTAATTATAAAAATAACCAAAAAATCAGAAAAATACCATCCGTGGTCAGAAAATTACACAAAAATATTCATAAATTTTATTTTAATTTCCTATTTAATATTTTCACCTTTTATTAGGGAAATTCGGCTTGGTTCATGGGGTTCCTTCACAAACCTAATCCCGAACCGGGCCTAAAAAATCCTTTTCGAGTCTTTTAATTTTTAATTCTCGGTTTTTATAAGCTATTACATTGGACTCTAAAGTATTGAAATGCAATTGGGTCAATTTGCCCTCCAATTTGATCAATTTTAACCAAAAGGGCTTAATTGCATAAAAATATTTCAATTTAGTCCCCGGTTTCACAATTTTTGAAATTAAATTTCACACGGGCACACCCATTAAAATTAAACACCTCTACCCAACATTTTTCATCATGCTGAATCCATTGGTGGGCTCAATTTTGGCTAATTCGATCGTTTAGGCCTTCGATTTGGCGAAATTAAATTTCGGATCCTAGGGACAATTTGGGGTTTTCACAGAATTTCAATAAATTGATTCACGAAAATACCCATATTTGATGGAAAACATGTCAAGGAATCCGATTTTGCCATCAATTTCATGAAAAGAGGTCATTTGGGGGGTCAATTTGGCGATTTGGGCGATTTGGCCGAACCGGGTCGGTCGGGTCCGGCCCGACCCGACCCGGTCCGACCCGGGTCTGCAAATGCACAGAATGTGCAGCAGACCGTGGACAGAATGTGAAAAAAACAGGGCAACGTGCGGGGTCGATTTTTCTAAGAAAAAATGGCAACCAAGCGTGGGAAACATTGGCAGAGGAATATTTGGCGTTCTGGCAGAGGCATGGGCGCAAAAACGCTGGTCGGCCACGCCAAACCGAGGGAGATTCTCGGTTAAAATCGAGCTCGTCCGTGAATAGGGGAGAGGATTTTTTCGGGCAAAACCGGCACTGGAGGAGCTTCCCCGGACCTTCAGCAACCCTCACTGATCATCATCAAATCATTCTTGGTCACCGGCGACCCTTGGACAGGTCGGTATCTCGCCGGATCTCCATATTTTCATACGCACGCTATGTGTTCGACAAATTGCCTGAATGAGTTTCACATTCTTTGAGTCTCGGTCAAGCCTCCCCGGGTCGTGTTTTGTGCGGATCGAGCCTCAAAACTTATGTAGTACCGCCTCTCATTCTATGTGTGTCTTTATTTCGCATCGAAACCGAGCCGGAAACCACGCCCGGAGCTTCGCCGTATACCATTCGGACCGGGAGCTCGAGGGGGGACTTCGAGCGGTCGCTGACCCTTAAAGGGGTTCAGGTAAATCTCTAGACCTTAGTTGAATGCTCTGTGAATGATTGGAATCGAGGTCGAACGTTAAAAAAATTTTGCAAATCATCTCGCCGGAGCCGGGTTCGGGGAGGCCCGGTTTACTTATTTTTCGGCGTGTTCACGGCTTTATTTATGTTGTATGTTGATGTGGGTGGTCCAAGGAGTCGAATGCCGCAAGAACGGGCGAAAAATACCAAGTTTCGGGCCCGTTTCGCAATTTTCCGGCGACCTCGCCGGAATTTTTACTATTCCCGCCGAATTTTGCACTGTTCATCATCTTCTCCGGCGACCCTCCGGCCGGTCAACGGTCAACGGCCGACGTGGCGTTCCACGTAGGCAGCCACGTCAGCCGGGTGGGTCCGGTCCGCTTATTTTCAAATAAAACAAACGGACGGCTACGATCGCGACACGTGTCGCGATCCTGGAATTTTTGGAAAATTAAATAAATGATTTTCGAATAATCGATCCGGCGGACGAGGATGTGCCACGTGGCTCACTGAGGGACGTCCGATCTTGTACAAGATCAGACGCACCAGAGGAGGCCACGTGGCATGTTCTAGAGCGTCCGATTTGTGGGTTTTTCTAAAAAAGGAAAAGAAATTGATTTTTGATCCGACGGTCGTGATCGAGCCACGTGGCTCTCTGTGAGTCGCCCGATCTAGTGGAAGATTGGGCGCACGAGACGAAGCCACGTGGCACGACGTGGACCGTCCGATCCGGGGAATTTTCGGATAATTAAATAAAATAGATAAAAAATCCAAAATTTGTTTAAAAAAATAGAAAAATATTTTAAAAAATCAAAACGGTGTCGTTTTAGGCCGGTGTCGACCCCTAAGGTCGGGCCGGGCGCCCGAGAGGCGCGGGCCGGGTTTGACCCGGCCCGAAAAATATTTTTAAATATTTTAAAAAATTCAAAAAATAATAAAAAATAATAAAATAATCAAAAAATCAATAAAAAAGGAAAATCATAAAAAAATTCGAAAATTTCAGAAAAATTCTAAAAAATTCCAGAAAATAGGAAATGGCCACATTCAACTGGCCACGACCTGTTTCGGGTCTTTCGACCCCCGATCTTTTCAGAAATGACGGTTTTGCCCTTCCGGCAAACCGTCTTCCAAAAAAATTCTAAAAATCCAGGAAAATCCCAAAAAATAGGAAATGGCCACAAACAACTGGCCAAGGCTCATTCCGGGTGTTTTGAACCCCGACCCTTCTTAAAATGACGATTTCGCCCTTTGGGCGAATCGTCTTCCAAAAATTGAAGAAAAATCAAGAAATTCCAAAAAATTCTCAAAAATGGGAAGTGGCCACAATCAACTGGCCATGGAATATTTTGGGTAATTCGGTATCCAAACCTTCCAAAAAAGACAATTTTGCCCTTTGGGCTAATTGTCCCCGAATCTTCCCATTTTACCCCTAGCCCTAAATCACATCTTCCCTAAGCCCTTATGGCTATACTAGGAGGCCAATGATTGAAATTGATGTGCATTGACATGATTTATTTATGCACTTGATTGCGCTTTCATTATATTGACTGTGGTTTGATAGGACCAGTCTTCCAACCTGCATGAAACCCTGACTCATATCACCCAAAATTGCGCCTGCATGAACTCTTAGTTAGGCACTCACGTTAGGTACCGAAAGGGCGTTGGTAATGACACCGACGTAACCAAGTCCCCGAACCCAAAATATCTAGTTCCGTAGAACTGATCGATCTCTCCCAATCGGTCAGTAAGGTTTCCGGTCTACCCTCCAAGAAAGACCGGTGGCGACTCCAAATGCATGCACAAGTTGCACATGCCACCACGACCACACTGAAGGTCGAAAGCAATCGACTCTTATCGTCGAATCCCTTAAAGATATACCTCCGCCGCGATTTGGTATGGGCCTGGGAGGGCCCGCGCCGATCTAAGGCCCGCGATCCACATTTCAGAGTGGGGGCCCACGATCGGTAATCCATTAGCCGCGTCCGATTTTCGGACGGGTCGCGACACCTCCCTTAAAATTGATTTCCATGCCAAGCATCTTCTTCAATTTTTCGAACGAATCCGCCTTCAATGATTTTGTCAAAATATCTGCAAGTTGATCTTCTGATCTGCAGAAATTAAGTTCGATTTCACCATCTTTGACTCGCTCGCGAATATAATGATACTTGATGTCGATGTGCTTGCTCCTGCCATGAAATACATGATTCTTGGCTAATGCAATAGCCGACTTATTGTCACACATCATTTTAATAGGACCCGTTTGTTCATGCATCAATTCATCCAGCATCCTACGAAGCCATATCGCCTGACAAGCCGCTGAAGCTAATGCCATGTATTCTGCTTCAGCTGTCGAGAGAGCAACAACTTGTTGCTTTTTGGAAGACCAAGAGAATACTCCTGATCCAAGAAAGAAAGCATACCCCGACGTACTTTTTCGAGTCTCGGTATCACCTGCCCAATCACTGTCTGTGTACCCCACTAGACCAAAGTTGTCAGTATAAGAATATAAAATTCCATGATCACGAGTTCCACTGACATACCGTAAAATTCTCTTTGCTGCTTGCAAATGTGACTGGTAGGGTTTTTCCATGAACCTGCTAATAATACACACTCCATAGGTAATATCTGGTATTGTAGAAACCAAATATCTCAAGCTGCCAACAATGCCTTTAAAATAAGTGGGATTTACCAGCTCACCGGTTCCTTCTTTCTTCAGCTCCAATCGTTCTACTACGAGAGTTCGGATTGGCTTCAGCGATTCCATTTTAAATCGCTTCAAAATATTATTAGCATATTTCTGCTGAGAAATAAATATGCCATCATCTGTTTGCTTCACTTCAAGACCAAGAAAATAGGACATCAGTCCCAAATCAGTCATCTCAAACTGGCTAGTCATAGCCTCCCTGAATTCAGCAAACATTTTTTCACAGCTCCTTGTAAATATCAAGTCATCAACATAAATGCACACAATTAAGATGTCACCGTTAGCATTTGACTTGATATACAGTGTATGCTCATAAGGACACTTTTGAAAATCATGCTCCAACAGGTATGTGTCGATACGTGTGTACCAAGCACGTGGTGCCTGTTTTAATCCATACAGAGCCTTCTTCAGTCTGTAAAACTGATTTTCATGCCCTTTCTTCTCATAACCCTGTGGTTGCTCAACATATACTTCCTCTTCAAGGACACCATTGAGGAATGCTGATTTCACATCCATTTGATGGATCTGCCAATGGTTTTGAGCTGCAAGTGCTAAGACCATCCGAATAGTATCCATCCGGGCAACTGGTGCAAATACTTCAAAATAATCAATACCTGGCTTTTGCTTGTAGCCCTTTACAACCAGTCTAGCCTTGTAACGGTCCACCTAACCGTCGGGTTTGTACTTTGTCTTGTACACCCACTTGACACCAATAGGCTTCTTACCGGGTGGTAAAGAAGTCAACACCCATGTGTAGTTTTTCTCAATGGAGTGAATTTCTTCATCCATTGCTTCAATCCACTTTTCATCTACAGATGCTTCATCATAGGTTACAGGGTCACAATCAGCAAATAAACAAAAGTTTACCAGTGTTTCATCAGTGATTTCGCTATCACTGTTTCTATTTCTTGTGACCACATAATCTCTGAATTTTGCTGGCGTCTCCTTCAGTCGTTGTGAACGACGTAGTTGTGGTTCTGAAACTGCTGTTGGTGAAGATGTACCTCCAGTTGAAGATGATGAGGAAGATGTATCACTCGTTGAAGATAATGGAGGTGTTTCTGTCTCACCCGCCAGTGGTTCATCTTCGATGGTGATGTTTTTCTGGTCACCCTTCTGATTCCAGTCCCAGGCTTCATCTTCTAAAAACTGGACATCCCTGCTGATAATGACTTTCTCAGTGATCGGGTTATACAGCTTATAACCTTTAATTGTATCACTGTAGCCGATGAAGATGCACTTCTCGCTTTTGTCATCCAGCTTTTTTCTTCGCTCGTCTGGTATATGGATATGCCACGCACCCAAATACTCGTAGGAACGAAACATCTGGTTTGTTTCTACTCCAAGCTTCTTCTGGAGTTCTTCCAAGAACACTCACTGTTGGACACCTGTTTAGTACAAATACAGCACAAGCAACAGCTTCTGCCCAAAATTTCTTGGGCAAATCTTTAGCTTTCAACATACTTATTGCCATTTCAAAAATTGTCCTATTTTTCCTTTCTGCTATACCGTTTTGCTGAGGAGTATAGCAGTCAACTGACGTTTGATTCCATGAATTTTATAATATTTGTGAAATTCATTTGAGGTAAATTCTCCACCTCTATCCGATCTCAACGTCTTCAAATTAAAGCCACTTTGTTTTTCAACATAGACTTTAAATTCTTTAAACTTGCCAAAAGCTTCAGATTTTTCCCTCAAGAAGTGTACCCATATTTTTCTACTAAAATCGTCGACAAAAATTAGCATGTACCTTTTTTGTCCAAACGATTCCACCTCAACAGGGCCACATATGTCGGTATGTACCAATTCCAGCGGTTGGTTTGCTCTTCTGGCTTTTCCAACTGGAAAAGAGTCTCGGTGTTGTTTTCCAACGAGACATCCTTCGCAAGGACGCCCTGGATCGTTAATCAACGGCATGCCAGTCACCATCCTTTTCTGAACTAATTGCTTCATTCCACGAAAATTTAGATGCCCAAATCGAAGATGCCACAGCCAGCTACTGTCTTTCGTCATCGCTTGAAAGCTCAAGAGATTCTTCGTCTGAAGAGTCAGGGGAAACATCCGGTTCTTCGTCATTTGTACCGTCGTGATCAACTTGTTGTTTACACCTCTGATGGTGCAAACTCCATTTTCAATGTGAACTTTGTGGCCTTTTTCGGAAAGTTGCCCAACACTTAGCAAATTCCAAAAAAGTCCTGGCACAAAGTAAACATCTGCAATAGCAACATTAGTACCATCTTTGGATTTGATATTAATGTTACCTTTGCCCATCACGGGAATTTTTGATTTATTCCCAAAGTTGACTTCGCCACGGCTTGTCTCATCCAGCTGTGAGAATAACTCCTTTCTTCCGGTCATATGGTTGCTACACCCAGTATCTAGATACCATGTGTTGGTATCCACGATAGTTGAATCATCCTTCGCACATGCTAGTACCATGTACTCTTCAGCATTTGTGGCATGTGCATGTTCCGCCGGCACGTACGTCGCCTTTGCATGGCACTCGGATTTATAATGTCCGAATTTATTACACTTAAAACACTTGACTTTTGATTTGTCAGGTGTTCTAAATTTTCTGGTGAAATTTGAATTCTCACCTCTACCTCGGGCTCCTCCACGACCTCGACCGCCTTGATAGCCTCCTCGGTTTGGTTGAGCGACCCGGCTTTGCAATGCTTGCTCGGAAACGGAACCCGTAGACTTCTGGTTCATTCTTTGCTCATGGGAGCCTAATGAACCCATCAACCGCTCCAACGTGAGAGTTGATACGTCTTGTCCTTCCTCGATCGCTGCGACGACGTAGTCAAATCTTTCGGTCAAAGACCTCAAGATTTTTTCCACAACACGAACATCTTGAAGTTCTTCACCATTAACCCTTAATTGGTTAACGATGGCCTGCACACGATCAAAATATGCCGATATTGTTTCCGAGTCATTCATGCGTAAAGACTCGAAATCACCTCGAAGAGTCTGAAGCCGCACCCGCCGGACACGATCATCGCCTTTGTAGGATTTCTGCAAGATATCCCAGGCAGCTTTCGCGGTCTTGGCACTCGATATTTTTTCAAATATCGTTTCCTCCACGGCTTGAAAAATCGCATATAATGCTTTCTGATCTTTCTTCCGGGACTCCACCAGAGATTCTTTCTCCTCCTTTCTCAAAGCCTCGAATGCTTCGGCATCGGCTACTTCGTTGTAGCCACTTTCAACTAGATTCCACAAATCTTGCGATTTGAACAGAACCTTCATCTGGACAGCCAAGTTGTTGAAATTCTTTCCGTTCAACTTTGGAAGCTGCATTTGAACGGAACTAGTAGATGTCATTCTAGCTCTGATACCAAATGTTGGAACCGAAAACACAATGTGGGTAACCTTTCGGATATAAGAAACGAGGCACGAAATGGATGGAGAAAATATGTATATTGGAGAACATTTGCTTTGGCTTCTCTCTTGCTTCTTACAATACAACACACTCAAGTATTTATAGTAAAAACTAAACACTCCTATAAAGACAATATGAAACTACTCCAACACACTTATGAAACTACTCCAACATACTTATGAAACAACACACTCATGAAACTACTCCAACACACTCATGAAACTACACACTCATGAAACTACTCCAACACACTCATGAAACTAACCCAACACACTTTATAAAATAACACTTATGAAACTACTCCATGGTGCATTAACTCCTCCATGGTCTTACAAAATCAATTTTATGAATATTTCAATAGCGGAGCCATCTCATTGGATGGTGTAATGATTCGAGGTCGTGACACATATTTCCTCGACAACTGGTAAGACAACTCTGGCCACCATCAATTACAATGTACTAATTTTGTTGCAACATGCCCGCTCGTTATCTGTACGGATGCAGACACTGTTTCTTGAACACGATTCTCAGAATGATCGAGGCGAGTATGCTTTTAGGTTGGCAATAAGTACTTGCAAGTTGCATGCTATGTGTGGTTAGATTTCCTTTCTTGTGATATTCCCTTTTGGTTAGGTCGTATACGGTGTTCTTTTGCCTGGCTAAAAATAACTGCGAATATTCTTCTGCTGCATTTGTCCCCGCTACCAAATATAAGGGACGAGGTGGACGTGAGATTTCCAGTACGATTGGGCGCATCCAGTCTACATGCAAACTGCCATGAAAGACAAAAGGAGATAAAGCACTTGAAGAGGGAAAGGGAAAAACTAATGGAAGATTTGCAACTAGAGCGACAGAAGATGAGTCAAGCTGAACTGGATTTCAAGAGAAAGAAGCAAGAATTCGCTACGTCTCTTGCTCAAAGCCGCCGGGGCAATGCCTGATCCATTTCAAAAGTGATGCATTGAACCTTATTTTGAAGGTTATAAAAAATTCTCTGTGGAACATTTCTCCGCTGATTAGCACATACTGATGTGTCTATGGTTCTAAAGATTAGGGTCTTGTTCATCCATTTATCGGTTTTTCTTTATGCTTTCACTAGTTCCACGGTTCGGGGTAGCGCCTTCATGTGTGCATATTGCAATAGAATGATTCCTGAATCATCTATATTTCGGTGACAAATACAATGATCTCCTATGATTGAAAGGTAGAATCGCGACAATCGATAACGAGCAGACAAGGGAAATCAAACAAAGCATGTGGGCAACAACGAAATCAAAAGAATCAAAGCATGCGAGCGACGGGAGAAATGGAGCGAACAAAGCATGTGATCGACAACAGAATCGAGAGAATCATGCCGCAAGAGAAACCTAGCGTATCACAAATTCGGTTTGGGGATATTTTTTACCTGAATTTTGAGGTGCATGTTTACTTTAATATGTTTTGAGGGGAGAAAGACAAGAATGGGACAAGAACTTCGATTGATAAGAGGGATGGACAGCAAAAGCCAAAGAATAAAAGATGACTTGTAGGAATGTTCAATAGTGAAGTAAGAGTGAGTTGTGTCAATTTCGTGTAAAGCTAGAAACTTATAATACCGTAGCTGCTCATAGTTATTTTGGTCAATTGGAGAGTATGCGTTGTTATTCGATACATTGTGGTTTGTGTCTTACCTTCAGCTTTCCTTAAGTTAGTTTCCACCAGTCTAAGAGTTTCATGAGCTTCTTATGGATCAATATCACTACCCTTTTCCACATCATGTACTATAATAGTGATCTCATTATTGCCTATTCTAGCAAAATCACCCATCAGAGCCATTATTAACCATTGGTTATTAATGCGTATTCTCCTAATACCTATATCTACAGCTTTGGCAATAGGAGTATGATTTGGTAATTGTCCTGGTATATTTAATCTTCGTAATGTTTTGTCACATGCGATATTTATCGGAAAATTCCATGGCAAAGTAAGTCTTGTGCACGTAATTCATATTATAATTGTCTCAACTTTTCGTTCCAATATTTAACTGTCTAGCACAGCTGTGTTTCTTAACACATTATTTTCTTTAATTTTATTTTCCTTTTCCAGTTAGAGGGGTAATAATAAACTTAAACACTACAACGAACTTAACTCATAAATTTAGAGTCAGATATCTTGTCTTTTACATAAGCTCCCGCATGAATCGCGATAAACGATTAGTCACCAAATATGTGGTTCCTCTTTCTCTGAGTGCAAAGCTTTGTTGGGCAATTTTCAAGACACCTGAATAGCTCATTCGAAAAGAAAGGCTAGTCAAGCAGCGGATTGGATTGTTAAAGCCCATGGAATGAATAAGGCACTGCTGTGTAATTGGCTTTTTAGACCTCCTCAGACTTTGTGGAACTTATTATATTCGAATGCCTATTTGACTTGTTTTTCAAGTTTATTTTAAAGAAATGAAGGTCACTTTTTTCAATCCAACAACCCACTACTAATAGACTTACACTTAAGACATAGAGGTACCTAAAGACAGCTACCTAAATAAGCATGGATTCTATGCAATTGCCTTAATACCTCTGACCCGAGGATTAGGCTTAACGAAGAATTCATTCATGGCTTGTGCAAGGAGGGCACTACTACATCAAATTGGCGAGAGGACGTATACCAATTGTAACCAAATCTATCAATTATATATCCGCAATCTCATTTTATGGTGTTAAGATAAAATAATGAAGTTAACATTATGAAACATAACATGAATTTTTTGGGCCAATTTTAATTCGGTACCTTTTATTTCAAATGTATAATGGCGGTGGTCCTTTGACTCTTTCCTGATTGTTTTTGGGTAAGTTCGAGCACAAAACTGGTGGAAAAAAATATACTCGATCACGTTAAGAACTTAATCAGCATTTCTACTACTCATTGACGTGTAATTAGCGTTTCCGTTATGCTGAGGAGGGTTGAAAATAGATTATTTATCCCGTTTATCTGCGAGGATGAGTTGTTTGCGGAAACAATATGCCAATATTTTAGGTAAAATTATTTTGGACCGAAGGCCTCACTCTTCATGGGCCTATTTTTGGTCGAATTCATGGGCCTATTGGCCCAATAGAATTTGCGTCTTTTTCGTGGAAACAATCTTTTTAGCATTCATTAGTGGAAAAAATTACATTGCATTTATTCGAAAATGCAATTAGCTTCAGTTTTTTTTTTAATAAAAGTTTTCGGTGATGAAATTCTTTATTATCCCCATGAAAAGTGAGTTTTCATTCGAGCCATTTAATTCAATGAACAGATCAAAAGACAGAGAAAGATTGTTTTCACGATGATATGAACTCACGATGACGTGAGCTCACCATATCGAGTGGTTTGGCTTACATTAAACTCTCTCACCATCTGCTTATTGTTCGCATACTGATTAAGATTGTTTTGGTTCCATTGATGTTGATTTCGCCTTAACTTCATATTATATTCTAATCACGTGATGTTATGTCATACTTTGCATGCCTTGACGCCTCTTTCTCACAACGCAGTTTCCGTCAACGAGTGATTTATGCAAAATACGCAGTGATGATATATGTATATTCGTTTGAGATTGTATCGTCCATGACACCACTGTCAAGGAAGCATTTTCCAAATTATTATAATTTCTAACATCGGTACATCATAAATACCAAATAATCAACATGGTAAGATATGAACATATCCGACTTCGATATCGCGATTCATCAAATAGTGGACGGAAAATGACAAAATCCCTTAGCTTCCTATCCTAAAATATACAATCTTATCCTATCTAGAAATTTAGAAGACTAAACGAGTTTTTTTTCAGCCTCCAGTTATATCCAATAACTCACACGATTTTTAGCCATCCAATTCTTTATGAAATAATCTCTCAATCTCTAGATGAATTACAAATCTTAGCACAATAATTAATTGGCTTCAACTCATGTGCCAAGATGAAAATCTAAAACAATTCAATCAAAACCAATAAATGGGCCTTCCGCTAATGTCTTCTGCTTCACGCCCTATTTGCATATTTGGGGCGTGGAAGTGGAACCAAACATCACTCTAACGTTGAAACCAACCCCAACTCGTAGAAGGAAACTACACATATCTTTGCTTTCCGATTTTAAGTTTTCTTCTCACGTTCATGGTCCACCTCCACTCAAGACTCGCAAGGGCAAAAGAATTCACTCTTGGAGAAGGCGGCAACAAAATTCAAAATTTGGACTTCCTTCTATGACCAGAATTTTCAATACTTACAATTTGGGTCTAAGTTTCATTTATGGGTTTAAACTCGAGACAACCCTTTTGGGGCAAATTGTCCCAAATTTCTTCAAAATTACGATTAAACACGCCGAACCGCACAATCACAAACTCGATTTTTCGGCGAAATCGAAAAGTCCAAACTTAGGGTGTGCATGGCAACACTTCTGCTTCAGAAATACCATCAGAAATAGAAATTGATTTTTCAACTTCTCCATCAAAAGCATAAGTTGATTTTTCAACTTCTCTATCAAAAGTTGATTTCTGATAAAAAAAAATGTGTTTGATAAAAATTTTACTTCTGAAATTTCTACTTTTGAAACATTATTAACAAAATCTCTAGCGGTGGTGGTCGGTGGAGACCGGCGTCAGCGGCACCGGTGACCAGCAATCGGAGGCCGGTGATCGGCAATCGGCGGAGGCTGCGGGGCTACTACCGGCTGCCGGCGGCCGGCAGCAGCCGGTGGTCGGGGGGTACCGGCATGCGGGCGTTGGTCGGCGAAGACCAGTGTAGTTGAAGAAGTGATTTCTAAAGCCGAGAGCTATAATTTTTAACTTCTCAAAGTTGACCAAAAATCCAACTAGAGGTAGAAATCTCTTCCAGAAGTAGAAAATCTCAATATTTTTATCAAACTAATTTCAGCTTCAGAAGCACTTCTGAAGTGTCTTTACCAAACGGATTTCTGCTTCAGAAGCACTTCTGAAGTAGAAATTCTCTTCCAGAAGTGTTACCATGCGCGTCCTTAGTGACCGATGTAAGCAAACCACTAAAATATGCTTATAACTAACCCTAGACTAGATTGAGCTAAAAAACAATAACAAATTTACAGGAAAATGGACATGGAAGAGGTGGCCGAGCTCGAAGCTCATCAATGGCACTTACGGTTTCGACGACGAACTTCGAGCCGAATGGTCCAAATGACTCCTCAAGACATAAGGAAGCACAAACGGGTGGTCTCACTAGTCGATTTAGCGCCATTTAGAAAGACCAGGTTCGGAAGTTCTTGGGTGCTCCAATGGCAGCCGAGATCAAACTCCGTATTTTTTTCACTGCATTTTGTTCCTCTCACCTCATAAATCGTCCTTTCTCCTTTTGTGTCAATGGACGAGGCCTTTCATTGCATGAAATATCCTTCGTAACCCCCCTCCCCCCGCCCCCGGCCGAGAATGGTCATTCAAAACCATTTTGACGAGCTCATTTCAGCACACATCGGTCTGCAAAAATATGTCCAATGCGAGCGGACATGGACTGGTGATAATGCCCACCCTTATACGTCGTTGATTGAGATCGAATAGGAGGTAAATTTGAAAATTTCAGATCGGGTGTCGTCTATGGGTGCAGAGGCTGAAAGTTGAAGATAAACAGTAATCGGGTTTCCGGATCGGGGCTGAATAGGAGGCTGACATTTGAAAATATGTCCAATGAAAGTTGATTCACCAAATTGAGCTGAAAAGCGATCTCCTTTTATGAAATTGAGGCCAAAATTGAGTTTCCCATTAACTTTTCCATGCAAAATGACCATTTTTATGAACTTAGAGCTTGAAATTTAATGAAAATCTCAAATTGTGCGTTAGATCTGAAATTGATTTTTGATTTGTTCAAAGTACAAATGATCAAATCAATCCAAACCAAGTCCACCATAGGATTGGGAATGATGAAGTTTATAAGGTAGAGGGTCTGTATTTTCACGTGTATCGCCTAAAAAAATTATTTATATTTTTTGCAAAATCAAATACTAAATGAAAAGATTATTTTTTAAATTTTTTCCTGAATTTTTAATTATTAAAAAAATTATCGGACCGAGTTAACCCGGCCCGGGTCATCGGGCCTCCGGCTAGGATGATAAAGGGCCTAACGAGACGTAGTTTTGAATTTTTGAATTTTTTCTATTTTGTATTCATTTCTATAATTATCAAAAAATTCTCCCATCGAACGCTCCAGAACATGTCACGTGGCAACCCTTGGTACGTCTGATCTCATAAAAAAAAAATCCACGGTGCGTGTGCCACGCGGCCACACAGAAGCTATCGGATTGTACTAATTATTTCTTTTTTTAAAAAAAGGGCTCGCTAGGAAAAACAACCAACTACGGTATTATTTGCCCGCGCCTCGCGAGAAACTCGTTCCAACGTCGCAACCTGGCCGAAATGCCGCGATCTTGACACCATTTGACCCCCCACCGACCCCACATCAACATATGCCTATTTTACGGCCAAAATGCATCGAAAACACGCCGAACCAAACATCTACAGACCCGGTTTTCCGACGAAAATTAAAAGTCCAAACTTTTACGTACAAACTTAGTGACCAATGCAAGCAAACCACCAAAATATGCTTATAACTAACCAAAGAGTAGATTGAGCTTAAAAACAATAAGAAATTTGCAGGAAAATGGACATGGAAGGTGTGGCCGAGCTCGAAGATCATCAATGGCACTTATGGTTTCCACGACGAAACTTCGAGCCAAATGGTGCAAATGACTCCTCAAGACGTCATGAATTTCAAATAGTGGTCTTGCTGGTGGGTTTAGCACCTTTTAGGATGACCGGGCTCGGAAGGTCTCGAGTGCACCAACGATAGCCGAGATCAAATCTCCTTTTTGTCACTGCATTTTGTCCCTCTCACCTCAGAGATCGTCCTCTCTTCTTTTGTGACATTGAACCAAGCCTTTAGTGAAAAGAAATGTCCTTCGTACTCCGCCGACCGAGAAAGGTTGTACAAAACTATTTTGGCCAGCTAATTTTGGGACATATCGATCTGCGAAATTGTGCACAATACGAGTGGACATGGGCTAGCGATATTTCTCATCCATGTACGTTGCGAATTGAGGTCGAATCGGGGGTCAATTTGGAAATTTCAGGTCGGGTGTCGTATACAGGTGCAGAGGCTGAAGATTGAAGATAAACAGTAACCGGGTTGTCGGATCGGGTCCGGTTGACCCGAAAGACCCGGTTGTGCTTGATTCGTCTATTTGAGCTGGAAAAACGATCTCTTTTTGTGGAATTAAGGCCAAAATTGAGTTTCCCATTAAGTTTTTCATGCAAAATTGCCATTTCTATGAATTTAGAAATTGAATTTTAATGAAAACTCCAAATTATGCATTAGATCCAAAATGATTTTTAATTTATTCAAAGACAAATGACCAAATCAATCCAAACCAAGTCCACCATTGGATTATGAATGATGAAAACGATAATAAATTTGTAGGAAAATGGGCTTGGAAGAGGAGGTCGGGCTCCTCATCAATGGCACTTACAGTTTCGACGACGAAGCTTTAAACCGAATGGTCCAAATGACTCCTCAAGACGTCAGGAAGCTCAAACAGGTGGTCTCGCTAGTCGGTTTAGCGCCATTTAGGATGACCAAGCTCGGAAGGTCTCGGGTGCTTCAAAGGCGGCCGAGATCAAAACTCCCTCTTTTTTTCACTGCATTTTGTTCCTCTCACCTCATAAATCATCCTATCTCCTTTTGTGACAATGAACCAAGCCTTTTTGTCGCACGAAATGTCCTCCGTACCCCCCTCGGCCGAGAGTAGTCATACAAAATCATTTCGGCCGATTAATTTCGGGACATGTCGATCGGCAAAATTGTGCCCAATGCGAGCGGACATGGACTAGCGATAATGTCCATTCTTGTACGTCGCGGATTGATATCAAATCAGGGGCAATTTGGAAATTTCAAGTTGGGTGTCATATATGGGTGCAAAGGCTGAAGATGGAAGATAAATAGAAACCGAGTTTCTAATCGGGTCCACACGACCCGGAAGAGTCGGTTGCGCTTGATTCTTCAAATTGATCTGAAAAATGACCCATTTTTCTGAAATTGAGGCCAAAATTGAGTTTCCCATTATGTTTTCCATACAAAATGACCATTTTTATGAACTTAGAACTTGAAATTTAATGAAAACCCCCCAATTGCGCGTTAGATCCAAAATTGATTTTTGATTTGTTCAAAACTCAAATAACCAAATCAAGTTCATTGTTGGATTGGGAATGGTGAAGTCCACAAGGTAGAGGGTCTGGATTTTCATGTGTACCTTCTAAAAAAAATAATTTCTTTTTTAGTGAAACCGGAGAGTAAATTAATTTTTTATTAAATTATTTTTTCTAATTTTTAATTAATAAAAAATGTTTCGGGCAGGGTTAACTCTGCCCGTGTCCATCGGGCGCCGGCTGGGACCGTAAGGGGTCTAAAACGACGTAGTTTTGGATTTTTGAAATTTTTTATTTTTTATTTATTTTTGTAATTATTAGAAAGTACTCCCATCGGACGCTCCAAAATAAGCCACATGGCATCCCTTGGTGCGTTAGATCTCATCAAAAATTCCACGATGCGTGTGCCACGTGGCCACACAGAAGCCAATGGATCGTACTAAAAATTCATTTTAAAACTCTGAAAATTAGTAATTTCTTATTTAAAAATTGGGGCTCGACGGGGAAGACAACCAACGCCGGCGACATTCGCTAGTGCCTCGCTAGAAAACTCATTCCGAAGTCACAACCTTGCCGAAATGCAGCGATCTTAACATC
Organism: Rhodomyrtus psidioides; assembly: GCA_021437785.1. NCBI lineage: Eukaryota > Viridiplantae > Streptophyta > Magnoliopsida > Myrtales > Myrtaceae > Rhodomyrtus > Rhodomyrtus psidioides. Next base: position 2,376,065 of record JAILYB010000044.1, on the reverse strand, counting down.
ATTTGACTGCCCACCGATCCCACATCAACATATGCCTATTTTACGGTGAAAAGACACCGAAAACACGCCGAATCGAACAGTCACAAACTCGATTTTTCGGCGAAAACGAAAAGTCCAAACTTAGTGACCGATGTAAGCAAACCACTAAAATATGCTTATAACTTACCCTAGACTAGATTGAGCTAAAAAACGATATGAAATTTACAGGAAAATGGAAATGGAAGGGATAGCCGAGCTTGAAGCTCATCAATGGCACTTATAGTTTCGACGACGAACTTCGAGCCGAATGGTCCAAATGACTCCTCAAGACGTCAGGAAGCACAAACGGGTGGTCTCACTGGTCGATATAGCGCCATTTGGATGACCGGGTTCGGAAGTTCTCGGGTGCTCCAATGGCAGCCGAGATCAAAACTCTGTCTTTTTTTCACTGCATTTTGTTTCTCTCACCTCATAAATCGTCATTTCTCCTTTTGTGACAATGGACGAGGCCTTTCGTTGCATGAAATATCCTCCGCACCCCCCCCCCCCCGGCCGAGAATGGTCGTTCAAAACCATTTTGACGAGCTCATTTCAGCACATGTCGGTCTGCGAAAATATGTCCAATGCAAGCGGACATGGACTAGTGATAATGCACATCCTTATACGTCGCAGATTGAGGTCAAATCGGAGGAAAATTTGGAAATTTCAGGTCGGGTGTTGTCTACGAGTGCAGAGGCTGAAGGTTGAAGATAAACAGTAATCGGGTTTCCGAATCAGGTTCGCCCTCCCCGGAAGATCTGGTTGGGCTTTATTCACCAAATTGAGCTGAAAAATGATATCCTTTTGCGAAATTGAGGCCAAAATTGAGTTTCCCATTAACTTTTCCATGCAAAATGGCCATTTTTATGAACTTAGAGCTTGAAATTTAATGAAAATTTCAAATTGCTCGTTAGGCTTGAAATTGATTTTTGATTTGTTCAAAGTACAAATGACTAAATCAATCCAATCCAAGTCCACCATTGGATTGGGAATGATGAAGTTTATAAGGTAGAGGGTCTATATTTTCACGTGTATCGCCTAAAAAAATTTATTTATTTATAGTAAAATTGAATACTAAATAAAAATTTTATTTTTAAAATTAGTTTCTCGAATTTTTAATTATTAAAAATATTATCCGATCGGGTTAACCCGGCCCAAGACATCGGGCGCTTGGCTAGGACCATAAGGGGCCTAAAACGATGTAGTTTTGAATTTGTTTTCTATTTTTTATTCATTTATGTAATTATCAAAAAATGCTCCCAACGGACGCTCCAGAACAGGCCACGTGGCATCCCTTGGTACGTCCGATCTCATATAAAATTTCACGGTGCGTGTGCCACGTGGCCACACAGAAGCCATCGGATTGTACAGAAAATTCATTTCAAAACTTTTCAAATTATTTATTTCTATTTTTTTTAAGGGCTCGCTAGGAAAAACAAGCAACAACGGTGTTATTCCACGACGTATCGCTGGAAAACTCGTTCCAATGTCGCAACCTGGCCGAAATGCCGGGATCTTGACACCATTTGACTCTCCACCGATCCCACATCAACATATGCCTATTTTACAGCCAAAACGCACCGAAAACACGTCGAACCAAATAGCTACAGACCCGATTTTCCAGCGAAAATGGAAAGTCCAAACTTTTACGTACAAACTTAGTGACCAATGCAAGCAAATCACCAAAATATGCTTATAACTGACCAAAGAGTAGATTGGGCTTTAAAACGATAAGAAATTTGCAGAAAAATAGACATGGAAGGTGTGACCGAGCTCGAAAATCATCAATGGCACTTATGGTTCCGACGAAGAAACTTCGAACCAAATGGTCCAAATGACTCCTCAAGACGTCCGAATTTCAAATAGTGGTCTTGCTGGTCGGTTTACCGCCTTTTAGGATGACCAGGCTCGGAAGGTCCCAGGTGCACCAATGGCGGCCGAGATCAAAACTCCATCTTTTTTTCATTGCATTTTGTTCCTCTCACCTCAGAGATCGTCCTCTTTTCATTTGTGACAATGAACCAAGCCTTTAGTCGCATGAAATGTCCTTCGTACCCCGCCGACCGAGAAAGGTCGTACAAAACCATTTTGGCCAGCTAACTTTGGGACACATCAATCAACGAAATTGTGCACAATGCGAGCGGACATGGGCTAGCGATAATTCCCATCCATGTACGTTGCGGATTGAGGTCGAATCGGGGGTCAATTTGGAAATTTCAAGTCGGGTGTCGTAAAAAGGTTCAGAGGCTGAAGGTTGAAGATAAACAGCAACCGAGTTGTCGGATCGGGTCCGACCGACCCGAAAGATCAAGTTGTGGTTGATTAGTCAATTTGAGCTGAAAAACGATCTCTTTTTGTGGAATGTAGGCCAAAATTGAGTTTCCCTTTAAGTTTTTCATGCAAAATGGCCATTTCTATGAATTTAGAGATTGAATTTTAATGAAAACCCCAAATTGCGCATTAGATCCAAAATGATTTTTGATTTGTTCAAAGTACAAATGACCAAATCAATCCAAACCAAGTCCACCATTGGATTAGGAATCATGAAAACGATAAGAAATTTGTAGGAAAATGGACTTGGAAGGGGAGGCCGGGCTCCTCATCAACTACACTTACGGTTTCGACGACGAAACTTTGAACCGAATGGTCCAAATGAATCCTCAAGACGCCAGGAAGTTCAAACATGTGGTCTCGCTAGTCGGTTTAGTGCCATTTAGGATGACCAGGCTCGGAAGGTCTCGAGTGCTCCAATGGCAGACGACATCAAAACTCCCTCTTTTTTTCACTGCTTTTTGTTCCTCTCACCTCATAAATCATCCTATCTCCTTTTGTGACAATGAACCAGGCCTTTTGTCGCATGAAATGTCCTCCGTACCCCCTCGACCGAGAATGATCGTACAAAGTCATTTTGGCCAGTTCGTTTCGGGACATGTCGGTCGGCGAAATTGTGCCCAATGGGAGCGGACATGGACTAGCGATAATGCCCATTTTTGTACATCTCGAATTGAGGTCAAATCGGGGGCAATTTGGAAATTTCATATTGGGTGTCGAATATGGGTGCAAATGCTGAATATTGAAGATAAACAGTAACCGAGTTTCCAATCGGGTCCACACGACCCGGAAGAATCGGATGATCTTGATTCATCAAATAGATTTGAAAAATGACCTCTTTTTTTTTTTGTGAAATTGAGGCCAAAATTGAGTTTTTAATTATGTTTTCTATGCAAAATTGCCATTTTTATGAACTTAGAATTTGAAATTTAATGAAAACCCCCAATTGCGCGTTAGATCGGAAATTGATTTTTGATTTGTTCAAAGCACAAATGACCAAATCAATCCAAATCAAGTCCACCATTGGATTGGGAATGATGAAATCCACAAGGTAAAGGGTTTGGATTTTCATGTGTACCGTCTAAAAAAATTAATTTCTTTTTTAGCGAAACCGAAGAGTAAATTATTATTTTTAAATTATTTTCTCAAATTTTAATTAATAAAAAATGTTCCGGACAGGGTTAACCCGACCCGTGTCCACCGGGCGCCGGCTGGGACCATAAAGGGTCTAAAATGACGTAGTTTTGAATTTTTTTTTCTATTTTTTATTCATTTCTGTAATTATCATAAAGTACTCCCATCGAACGCTCCAAAATAAGCCACGCGGCATCCCTTGGTGCTTTCGATCTCATCAAAAATTCCACAGTGCGTGTGCCACGTAGCCACACAGAAGCCATTGGATCATACTAAAAATTCATTTTAAAACTCTGAAAATTATTAATTTCCTATTTAAAAATAGGGGTTCGACCGGAAGGCAACCAACGCTGGAGATATTCGCCGGCGCCTCACTAGAAAACTCGTTTCGAAGTCGCAACCCTGCCGAAAATGGATCAATCTTGACATCATTTGACTGCCCACCGATCCCACATCAACATTTGCCTACTTTACGGCGAAAAGACACCGAAAACACGCCGAACCGAACAGTCACAAACTCAATTTTTCGGCAAAAACGAAAAGTCCAAACTTTTACGTACAAACTTAGTGACCGATGTAAGCAAACCACTAAAATATGCTTATAACTGACCCGAGACTATATTGAACAAAAAAACGCTAAGAAATTTACAGGAAAATGAACATGGAAGGGGTGGCCGAGCTCGAAGCTCATCAATGGCACTTACGATTTCGACGACGAACTTCGAGCCGAATGGTCCAAATGACTCCTCAAGACGTAAGGAAGCACAAACGGGTGGTCTCACTTGTTGATTTAGCGCCATTTGGAATGACCGGGTTCGGAAGTTCTCGGGTGCTCCAATGGCAGCCGAGATCAAAACTTCATCTTTTTTTCACTGCATTTTGTTCCTCTCACCTCATAAATCGTCATTTCTCCTTTTGTGCCAATGGGCAAGGCCTTTCATTGCATGAAATATCCTCCATACCCCCCGGTCGAGAATGGTCATTCAAAACCATTTTGACAAGCTTATTTCGGCACACGTCAGTCTGCGAAAATATGTCCAATGCGAGCGGACATGGACTGGCGATAATGCCCACCCTTATACGTCGCTGATTGAGGTCGAATCGGAGGTAAATTTGGAAATTACAGGTCGGGTGTTGTCTACAGGCGCAGAGGCTGAAAGTTGAAGATAAACAATAATCGGGTTTCCGGATCGGGTCCGCCCACCTCGGAAGATCCGGTTGGGCTTGATTCACCAAATTGAGCTGAAAAACGATCTCTGTTTGTGAAATTGAGGCCAAAATTGAGTTTCCCATTAAGTTTTCCATACAAAATGGCCATTTTTATGAACTTAGAGCTTGAAATTTAATGAAAATCCCAAATTGTGCGTTAGATTTGAAATTGATTTTTGATTTATTCAAAGTACAAATAACCAAATCAATCCAAACCAAGTCCACCATTTGATTGGGAATGATGAAGTCTATAAGGTAGAGGGTTTGTATTTTCACTTGTACTGCCTAAAAAAATTATTTATTTTTTGGCAAAATCGAATACTAAATAAAAAGATTATTTTTTAAATTTTTTCCTGAATTTTTAATTATTAAAAAAATTATCGGACTGGGTTAACCCGGCCTGGGTCATCGGGCCCAGGCTGGGACGATAAGGGGCCTAAAGAGACGTAGTTTTGAATTTTTGAAATTTTTTATTCATTTCTATAATTATAAAAAAAATGCTCCGATCGGACGCTCCAGAACATGCCACGTGGCATCCCTTCGTATGTCCGATCTCATAAAAAATTCCATGGTCCGTGTGCCACGTGGCTACACAGAAGCTATCAGATTGTACTGAAAATTCATTTCAAAACTTTTTAAATTATTTATTTTTTTTAAAAAAAGGGCTCGCTAAGAAAGATAACCAACAACGGTGTTATTCACCGGCGCCTCGCGGGAAACTCGTTTCAATGTCGTAACCTGGCCGAAATGCCGCGATCTTGACTGCATTTGACTCCCCACCGATCTCACATCAACATATGCCTATTTTACGGCCAAAACGCACCAGAAACACACCCAACCAAACAACTACAGACCCGGTTTTCCGGCGAAAACTCAAAGTCCAAATATTTACGTACAAACTTAGTAACCAATGCAAGCAAACCACCAAAATATGCTTATAAATGACCAAAGAGTAGATTGGGCTTAAAAACGATAAGAAATTTGCGGGAAAATGGACATGGAAGGTGCGGCTGAGCTCGAAGATCATCAATGGCACTTATGGTTTCAACGACGAAACTCCGAGCCAAATGGTCCAAACGACTCCTCAAGATGTTAGGAATTTCAAATAGTGGTATTGCTGGTCGATTTAGCTCCTTTTAGGCTGGTCGGGCTCAGAAAGTCCCGGGTGCACCAGCGACGGCCAAGATCAAAACTCCATCTTTTTTTCACTGCATTTTGTTCCTTTAGTTTTTTTTTTCTTTTGAAATTTTGTTAAAAATCCATAAAATTTCATAAAATTGTAAAATAAACTTTGGAAGCCTTGGCCAAGCTTAAGGAACCAATTTTGAACAAAAAAAAATCTGTATTTTTCTCATTTTTTACTATTTTTCGCATATTAGAAAAATACCAAAAAATTACAAAAAATAGCATTTGTGGCCACAAAAATACAAAAAATAAATAAATATTTTTATTTTGATTTCTTTTTCATTTTGGCCATTTAAAATTTGAAAATTTCAATTTGGGATCACATTCTTCTTCACAAACGTGAACCTAAATTGAGCCAAAAAATTCATTCGAGGTCCTTCTATTGTTTTTCTTACCTCGAGTCAGTTATGAAATTTGATTCGTACACCTTTAATTGCATTTTAGTCCAATCAATTTCAATTTTGAGCATATTACAAACTGGACTTATTTGCACTATCGATTAGTCCTCGATTTTCAATTAACGTCAAATTAGTCATTTTAAAGGCAAACCCATGCACGGATGAACCTTGACCCATAGGTTTTTCTCGGCATTATAAATACATTGGTGATGCTAGATTGATACATATTGGTCATTAAGAGCCCTAATTGAGCAGATTTTACATTCGGATTTAATTGGAAATTTGGGGCTTTTGCATTAAATCGAACTGATTTAATTCGAAGTTGACATTTCTAGATGATATCCATGCTGTGAAATTCAATTTTGAGCTTAATTTTGCGAAAATAGATCAAATGGACCGTCAATTGGACGAAAAGCTTGAAATCGAGTCGGGTTGACCAAGCCGGTCAACCCGTTGAATCCGTTGACCTGTAGAATCCAAAACAGCTCACAGTAACGTTCTGCAGGTTGGCCTTGGAGCGCATAACAGAACAAAAGAAGAGGAGCTAATCCAGTAACTGATTCCTTCCCGAACGACCTTCAGCGAGCAAAAGATAATAAAAGGAGAAGGGATTGGGAACAAAAAAGAGGATTCAGCTCCAACAAAAAAAAAAAAGTTTGCGAAGAAGAGACAAAAAAAACAGAGAGCGGGGGGAGATTCTGTTTTCGTCCGCCTTTGAAGGAGGGGGCCGTGAGCTTAGAGCTTCGAATCATCGCTCAACAAGCAACCGCAATACTCAAAATCACTTCAAGAAGTTTTCTGCTACCTCAAGGAGTAGATAGATCTCCTTTGTTCGAAACTTCGTCCAAAAAATAGGTGAGTGCTGCTAGCATCTCCGAGCTTGGGTTTTCATGGCGTATGTTGATCCCGTCCACCATTCTTCATGCCTTTTGGTTGGGATTACTCTTAAGCTCTTACTGATTCCGAATATGCATTTGTTTTGCATTTTGATCTCATAAAACCCCACATCTATCTCCACGACTATCCGAACCCCGCCGCGAGCCCCAGGGGTTGCTATCGACATCCCAGACCTCTATAGACGACCAGGTAAGTGCGTCTAACTCCTCTGGATATTGCCTAACCTATTTGCTCGATGTTTGATTGTTGAGCATGTTAGATCGAGGTCACACTTGAATCGTAACAGTGTGGGGGTCCGAGTAGGGGAATTTTAGGTCATTTTCGAGTGTCAAGTTTTAGATATGTTAGAGTTGAGATAGTCCAGAGCAGATTATGGTGAAAACCGGAAAGGCTTCGTGTAGTTTTGATGCCAGTTTGATGTCTCCGGCTATGTTTCCGGCGAGTTTACCAGATTTGCAGGCCTCCGATCGGCTTCCCTCGCGAAGGTTGACTCAGTCAACAGGTATTGACCGAGTCAATGATGACGTGGCGACACGTAGCGTGCCACGTGCCGTCAACGTCGGCGGGAGAGTTGATTTTCCTTCAATAAAAATAAAATTCGATCTGACGGTAGGATCGGTGCCACGTGTCAAGTTCTTTTTTGGAAATAAAAGTTGATAATAAAATGTTCTTGATCCAACGGCTATGGTTCAGCCAGGTTTCTCAATTACAGCCTTTGGTTCCTAGCGTTAGATCGGAGCGAAAATAGGCTGACACGTGGCACGTTCTGATCCTTAGGATGAATCATGGCAGGAATATGAAAAATGAATAAAAAATCTGAGAATTTTTCGAAAATTCAAACCCGAAAATTGCGAAGCGGCGCCGTTTTGGGCGAGGCCTGTCCGGGCCCACCACCCGTGGGTCGTGGGCCGGTTCACCCGACCCGGTCTGGATAAAAATATTTTTTTGAATAAAAATTGAGGAAATTGATTTCAAAAATAAAAAAAAATCTAGAAATTCTTAAAAGAAATGTTAGAAAATCTTAAAAAAATCCCAAAAAAAGGAAAAATTGTAGAAAATTCTTAAACACTCCAGAAATTCCCCAAAATTGAGGAATGGCCACAAACAACTGGTCAATCCTATTTTTGGGATTTCTCCTCCGTCCTTCCAAAAATTGGCGATTTTGCCCTTTAGGGATAATTCATCCCTGCTTTGTATCTGAGATACATCGAAAATATCGAGATAAGGATTAGAGTCAGTTGGGTGACCAATTCGTCTGCTTGGGTTTTTTGAATCTCTTTTTTTTTTTTTTCGAAAATAACGATTTTACCCATCAAAGGGTAAATCGTCTTCCCTACTCTAATCAAGTCGTGAAAATTGCTCAAAATTAAGATTTTAGGTCTGGTGGTTGACCAATCCTTCTGTTTGAGATTTTCACTTTTCTTCTTTTGAAATGACGATTTTACCCCTAAAAGGGTAAATCGCTTTCAAAAATTCTAAAAAAATTCTGAAAATTCTCGAAAAATAGGAAATAGATTGGTTTGATGACCAATCCTATTTCCACCCCTTTTCAACTCCAGATTTCATCTGAAATGACTATTTCACCGTTTTGGGTCAAATTGTCCCAAATTCCTTCAAAATTATGATTTTGCCCCTCATGGGCAAATCATGTCTAAATCACTCATGAGCCGTGATTGACAATTCTTTAGGCTAATAGGGCCTTACTAGGGATGCCATACTATATTCATGTGATTTATCCGCATGTTTTGGATTCTTGATCTGCGCACTTATTTTACTGATTGTGAGTGCTAGGGTAGTTACTCATATTTACATGAACTCCTAGATTTAGGGTCTGTACCCACTCATCTGCATTAAGTCTTAGGTTTAGATAATTCATTCAACTTGGGTACCGAAAGGGCGTCAACTCTGATAGCTGGCGTAACTAAGTCCCCGATCCCATTCCTTTGGTTTTCGCAGAATCGAATAGTCGCTTCCAACTATTCGATAGGGTTTCCAATTGTACCATCCACGAAACAATTGGTGGCGACCCTTTGGCATGTACACGTATCACATGTTGCTAGACCACATTGAAGGTCGACTACGTACGCCTCCATTGTGATTTGGGTAATGGATTTTGGGAGAGGCCCGCGTCCGACCAGACATTGGACGGCCCATTAGCCCTCGAGAGCCAAGCAACCTCGAGAGGGTCGCGACACTCACCTAAGAGATCGTCCTCTCTTCTTTTGTGACAATGAACCAAGCCTTTAGTCGCATGTAATGTCCTTTGTACCCTGCTGACGGAGAAAGGTCGTACAAACCCATTTTGGCTAGCTAATTTCGAGACACATTAATCGGCGAAATTGTGCACAATGCGAACGGACATGGGCTAGCAATAATTCCCATCCATGTATGTTGCGGATTGAGGTCGAATCAGGGTCAATTTTAAAATTTCAGGTTGGGTGTCGTATACAGGTGCAAAGGCTGAAGGTTGAAGATAAACAGTAATCAAGTTGCCGGATCGGGTCCGGCCGACCCAAAAGACCCAATTGCGCTTGATTCGTCAATTTGAGCTGAAAAACGATATATTTTTGTGAAATTGAGGCCAAAATTAAGTTTCCCATTAAGTTTTTCATACAAAATGGCCATTTCTATGAATTTAGAGATTGAATTTTAATGAAAAACCCAAATTGCGCGTTAGATCCAAAATGATTTTTGATTTGTTCAAAGTGCAAATGACCAAACCAATCCAAACCAAGTCCACCATTGGGTTAGGAATGATGAAAATGATAAGAAATTTGCAGGAAAATGGACTTGGAAGGGGAGGCCGGGCTCCTCATCAATGGCACTTACAGTTTCGACGACGAAACTTTGAATCGAATGGTCCAAATGACTCCTCAAGACGTTAGGAAGCTCAAACATGTGGTCTCGCTGGTCGGTTTAGCGCCATTTAGGATGACCAGGCTCGGAAGATCTCGGGTGCTCCAATGGCGGCCGAGATCAAAACTACATCTTTTTTTCACTGCATTTTGTTCCTCACACCGATGAAATGTCCTCTGCGTAACACTTTTGAAGCCAAAAAAAGAAACAAAAAAACTTGTTTCTAGATTTTGAAATACTTTTTAGAAATAACTTGAGGGCAAGCTCGTGCAAGCCACCACCGCCACTGCGGTTACCGCCCGTCGACGACCAATGATTGGAGTAACATATCTCTAAAATGTTTCATTTTGAAGGGGTTGAATTTTAATCCGAAACTTTAGTGGGTTCATAGTCATTGAAATATTCTAGGTCTTTTACATCTTGACTTTTGCTCAACCAAGAACAAAGGGGTCTTACACTTTAGTCCCACAAAATGAGATTATCGCATACCATCTTGAAGGTTTAAAACATCAAAGTGAGAAAGTACGAAGACAATTGGGATTTACAAGTATGACTTAAGAAGAGATATAAAGATTGACAATGTAGTCATCCTTACTTGCAATTTGTTAGTTTGCAGATAAGTGTGACAGTCATATCACTCCTACTTTGCACGGGTTGATATCCTCTTAATCAAGATCTTTCACTTGCTTTTTCTCTGCATTTTGGTTTATCGTTATTGACAAGATTTTCAAGATAATGATTTTGGATTTCTTGCAAACAAAGGAAAGACGGTTTTTGTTAACCCATCTAAGAATCTATTCACATGAGGATAAAGTTCCTAAATTTGGTTTACTTTAAGCCGATGAGATGTTTGAAGTCGGTCCACGTTTTATAAAAGCACATAAGAGCAAAAATCTCTCTTTCGAAAACAAAAAAACCAGAGAAGGAGAATAACAAATTCTGAGTTCATTACGATGGTGGTTGGATATAGCGGGTTTCGCTTTCTTTCCACCGACAATGAACTCTTTTTCGATTACTTGATGAGGAGGCTGAATGGAGAATCGCTGCCCGAACCGCACATCGTCCGCGATTGCGACATGTACGGCGGTGGCGATCCTTGGAAGATTTTTGGCAAGTATCGGGATGAGAAGTTCTATGTTTTCACCATGTTGAAGAAGAAGAGCAAATCGAGGGTGGACAGGACTGCCGGCTCCGGCACTTGGAAGGGCCAACAGAGCTACAAAATTAAGGGTACGCAGGGTGAGGTAATTGGCTACAAGAAACTCTTCACTTTCAAGTCGAAAACCAACTCGAGCGCGGAAGCCGACAAGGCCGATAATGGACACTGGATCATGTACGAGTACTCGAAGCATCCCCACAATATATGCATTTCTTTCCCTTTTCTGTTAGGTTACTAATGGTCCCAAATACACGTTTGGTTGGTATATCTTCCTCATTGCTTTTGTCAGTATGAAAAACTTAGACATGTTACTCTGAAACGATACTCATTCCATGTTTTTTTTTTGGTCGAAATACTCATTCCATGTTACGTTTGTGTTTTTTGACGTTTGACAGTCTTATTTGTTTGAATGCGGAAGGCACTATATTACTTAATTCTAGTGCTTTTTATGGATCCTAATGGGTTCTATTCAATTTAAAAGCAGTATTTAGGTTTTCTCTATTATACAAATGTGTTTATGATGCACCCACAATGGACTGAAAATAAGATTAGTAAATTGCAAAAAGCCACAAATAACTATTTTCATCATGACGTGATTGATGAAGAAAGTATGTGTTTATCATAACACCAATTCCCCCCCGTTGCATGTACAATTCTAGGGCATACATGTCTCGATTTTTCATATATATGTTTTTATTGTTGTTTAATTTTTTTCCCTTTTTCATCAAAAGCAAAGATAATTTAGTTTGTCTATAAATAATGCAGGACACAGATTGTGTATTATGCGTGATCCGCAACAAATATGCTGAGGAAGCAAGCAAGAATGTGTCTCCAAATCTGCACGGCCAAGTGCAATTTGAGGAAGAGAATCGACGAGCAAACAAGGGACGCCCGCTTCGTGATGATCGCACAAACGTCTTTGACGTTTCTTCCGCCGCAACGCCACCCTCAACCGCGTCCTGGGCTTTCAATGAAGATGAAGTTGCCATTCCACGGAACATTTGCGGTCCAACTTTCTGGAATTTGGATGAAGACACCCACCTCAACTCGCATCCCGTTCCGACGACAATGGCCATGACGATGGACATCTACCGCACCACAGATTTTTCAGCTTTTGGCGGCGCGAATGCCGGTCCACTTTCCATGATGAGCACGGCGGCACCCATGCACGTTGACACCCATGCTCAAGTGCGGCAACCATGCACGTACCCAACTGCAATCGAAGCCGCACTGGCCAACGATGAAGCTGCGAGGGCAATGTACGGTCCGTCTGCCAGGTTGAATTTCCCCAACACGGCTCATCCCATGGCTTTCGGTGATTCGACTGTCGCAGCCACGACACCTTGGGGCGCTACTGCTGATACGGCTGGTACACTGAGTACTGGTTATTCATCTGGTACCCCAAGCATTGTTTATTTGGCGGGCACCCCGGGTGAGAAGACGGCATGGTCGACTCAGTCTGAATTGACTTGTGGCGCAGAGGTTAAGGACGGCGATCACGAGGGGGAGTCGAATGCGGATGGTGGAGAGATGGAACTAAAGAGCGAAACCAATGTCGATTTCGACTGGCTTAGCGAATACACAGAGGAGCGAATACAAAGAGGACGAGCTGTTCGATGTGGACAAATTGTTGAGGACTCTGGAGGATGACCCGAAGTTCTCCAGCGGATGTCAAGATGGAGCAGCAGAACATTTAGGACACAAATAGTTAGAATTGTGCATGAAGAGAGTGTTGACTTTGATCGGACAATTACGTTTTTAGGGGTGAATTTTCTGGGGGGTTTCTGGGTAATAGTTATAATTGTAGTTACCTTGCGTGTTCACTGCACCTTGTGGCCTATTTTAAATTATGCTATTCCTATTTGCTGAGGTGCGCTTGAGCTCACTCGATGAATGATCCAATAATCATATCCCACATAGACGGACGGACGGACGGACGGAAGAGTTAAATCTACGGAGATAATGTTTGACTGAAGCACGACGTGACTATTATTTCAGATAATGAATATATACATCTATATAACTGATTGTATTGATATGCTTCCCTATAGATCTTGCGGTAGGGGAGCGATGGCCGTCGGCAGCGTCTCTTGAGTCCATCGTATGTGTCATGTGTTAATTACACGTTTTGGAGCTTACCTTTTGACTTTTAGGATCTATTTGTGTTGCAAAAAATGAATGATTCTGTTTGTTTTGCAAAAACATGAATGACTTGAAATATATTTTCCCGAAAATGAATACATGTATCATTTTAATTAATGAAAAATATTTTCATTGCAGACATCAATTTTGACAAAATATTTTTGTGAATGAGGAAATTACTTTTTATTCATTCATTTTCGTAAGAGATACAAGCAATCATTTTTATGAAAAAAAATTTAGATGATTCGTTTTACAAAATAAATGCACCCTTATTGTTATTCCAAAAAACCTGATCAGTGTCTTCACTTGCTCTTTTCTTTTCATTTTTCATTGATCATCATTGAACTTATTTTCAAATAACCAAAGAAATTCATATAATTTGATCACGCCTGGATTTTTGCTAAAAGAAGAAAGACGGTTTCCTTTAAAACATATTATTTCTCCAAAAATCTGTTTTTGTTTTGCTCATCTGACATTTTAAAAAGATGGGTTCTTGTCTACCCCTCTACCCATTTTACCTATTGATTCATGTATGTAATTTTCAAATTGATCCGTCTTTAGTATTTTACTTATATCTTATCTCCATGAATATAGGGTTGATTTTAATCTATAACTACATCATAAATTGTCACGATAGAAGGATTGGAGATAGTCAATATGAAATTGAACTATTGACTGGGAAAAGTTTGACGTGGAGTAATGATTGAAGTTACATATGCGTGATGTCTTACTGTTGTAATATATCCATCATTTTAATCCTAATTGTGGTGATTCTCAAGGATTGGAAATTTTGTGAATTGTAATAAGATGTACAAGCAAATATTACTTGACAAGGAAAAATCTCAAGTTCTTTTGGTACATTCAAGATTAAAATTGTGATTGAAAGGGTGATATCTCAATATCAAAAGTCTGATTTGAGCAAAAGTGCTACCTTTAGAAAGCTCTCATGCAAGTTTTCGAATTTTCAATGAAGTTTGATTTCATGTCAAATCTAATGAAGCATTTAGAGAAGATTATCCAAATCAGTTAGGTGAACAAGAATCTAATCCAACTACTCGTGCCAGATAGATATAAGCAAAGTAAAAAAGTGAAACTTTGCATGATCAACTAATGGAGCTTACTCACCCTTCCTTACCAAAAAAAAAAAAAAAAAACTAATGGAACTTACTCACTCACGCATGGCTGAGTTGGTTAAGAGATGGACTATATCTTGTGAGGTCCCTGGTTCAAATCTCCCAACTCGCGCTCCATGACTTAAGTGGGGGTCGCGACTGGTGGTTGTCGTGCTAGCCCTCCCGAGGAATAGTTGAGATGCGCGCAAGCTTGTTCGGAGACCTCCGTCATAAAAAAAAACTAATGGAACTTAACAACTCGACTTCGTGACTTAAGTGGGGGGCCATGGCTGGTGGGCCGCTGTGCTAGCTTTCCCCGAGGTGCTGACACAGGCGCAAGCCGTTGCGTATACCTGCGGATTCTCGATTACCAAAAAAAAAAAAAAACTAATGCAACTTAACCATAAGTCGGCTAAATTTATAGGATAACTAAGTTAAGACCACACAATGCATAAATGGGAGTGCATGCCGTCTACGGGTCTATGATGTAGAGAAACGACTACCATGAAAAAAGAAGAAGGAAAAATTAAGCAAGAAATTTGTTATGCATTTGATGCATATATAACGTGGACAGCCGTGGAAAAGAAGAGCAAAGCATCATGAACTTAAACTATTAGTTTTGATCATGCAAAGTGTCATGTCACGTGATACATATAAGAGAACTGATTATGTGACTGTGGTTAATTCACATTGAGATTAACAGTTTGTTCTGGACCACAAACAAAAATAATAAGAATTTATTGTGAGATCCACTCCTAAAAAAACTGTGGCCCGCAATATATTGTTATTCTCACAGTCACCCCTCTCTAATTTGAATTGTAATCACTGTCATATTAAATTTTTTGAAATGATGGTACTTTATGTTAGGATTAGAGAAATATATAATGGAATGCTTGATTACTGTTAAGCACAAGGCCAATAAATATACATACAATGAAGGATATAAATGTAACTACATATACTAAAGGGGAAAACTCTAATATTAATATATACAATATATCTAACACTCTCCCTCAAACTCAAGGTAAGTCAACCAACGAGAGTTTGGAAGGAAGAGCAGAAAATCGTAGTTGGGGATTGGTGTCCAGTAATCACAAGAACAAACACTAATTCTAATACCATATTAGATCTAGAGAAATAGATAATGGAACACTTAATTACCATATAGGTACATGGCCAATATAAATATACATACAATGAAAAAGAGTGTAAACGTAAATAAATAAATAAATATTTATATGAAAGGGACAAATCTAATCCTGATATATGCAAGATATCTACACTTTAGTCTTTTAGAGAGGGAATAGCAAAGTTTAAGATTAATTTTAAAATTAACACCATCAAGTACCTCAAACTAGTACATTCATGCCACATTTATCACAAACTACTCTTGCTATCTAAAATCTCTAGAATCGGTAGACTCGTGCCACATTTATCCTAAATTGGTGTATTCGTGCCACGTTTATCTCAAACTTATTTTTATGTCATAAAAAAATCTCAAATTGGTATATCCGAGCCACATTTGCTTCCAAGCGGTGCATATATCCATATTTACCCCCAAAGAAATTCAAATTTACAACAATTTAGGGTAAATGTGAGAGGATTATAAATGTGGCAAGGGTATAGTAACTTGAGATTTTTTCTGACAAAAAAATTAATTCAGAGTAAATGTGGTACGGGCATATAAGCTAAGGATAAATGTTGCACGAATGTATCAATTTAGGGTTCTTATTAGTATGATCCCTTGATCGTATCTCTAGAATGTTTCCATTTGAAGTGGTTGAATGTTAATCGGTGTATTTCATATTGAGTTTTGCTCAATCAAGAACAAAGGGGCTTGCATTTTAGCCATCCGAAACAATCATCAATACTTGAGATATTCACAATCAACCATCGGCTCTGATATCATTTGTTATGATTATAAGTCCGATACCTTTTACTAGGAAATCGCCAAAAGAGGGTCTAAGTCTAAACCCGTCAACATATTTAGTTGGACTCACCTTCATTTAAAGCTTAAGCCAATGAGTTATGAATCAATTATGATATATTAACTACTCAACACCATAATAATTATCTGACGTATGACTTACATGCATCTTAACAGACATAATCATAAGAACACATGAATGTAGAAGACAGTACAAAAGAAAGAACAAAACGAATGTTACATTGAGGTTACATCACGGGAAGCAATGCTGGGTCAATTTGTCCTGCGGGAGGACAAAAAAAAAAAGAACTATTTTTTGACGATGACTAGACTCGGACCGACGCCTAAACTTTGGACAGTGGGTGTTGGGCATAGGACCCAAAGGATGGATCCAAGGGCCTGACCACACCTTGGAAGTCTAATCGAAAATTTTGGAGGGGTCAAGACGTCCGAGGTCAGAATTCAATCCCGACACCCAGATTCAGAGCCCAAAGGCTAGAACCTAAACATGGTGCCTAAGCACCTGGAGTCGAATGCAGCATCACATAGATATTACGAAAGATATGAAATATGCTAATACAAAAAAGAAAAGAAAAGAGAAATTCATATGTTTGAACCCGAAACAATACAATCTTGCAAATTTCTTTTTGTCACATGCAAATGTGATTGGATCTAAAGGGCACCATACATCAGATTTGAAAACCCTAATTTATAGTACAAAGCATGCAAACGCCGTTGTCCTTCCCTGATAAAACAATGAGCGATGAGCGTGGCCCATGCTTTGGTTTTTTTAATTCGGAAGGGTCAATAAAAAGTATGTCAATGTATGTCTTTCGTGATTGTAGAAAGTGTAATTGAGCATTTGGAACATGTTTTTGAGAATATTATGAGTCATCAGTCTTCATCAGACGCTCTTTCTCAGAAGCTCCATCCAAGGTCATCCCTTCAACTTGCCACGTCCACTGTCCAGTGATCTCAAAGCTACAAATTTCTAGCCAAAACCGAAAATGCTTCAGGAAATCATCAGTCCCTTGGAGACCAATGAATGCGATGTTTCGAAATCCATTTGGTAGCTGGCATCTTCTTGTAGATGGTGACGATGGTATCAATGCAGCATTTTATGCACCAACTCCCGCAAACATGTATTCAAGGAGTTCAAGTTTCAGCAATCTTTTGCTGTTGGACAGTTAGAGCGAACTGCCCCTCAAAGTCGACGACTCAGAGGAGATGTTGGTGTACGGCGCTTTGCGCAATGCGTTCAGTTCCAGGTGGATGATGCCTTCGGCTTCGAATCAAGAACTTGATTTCGAAATGATTATGATTACCATTGATTACCATAGGATTGGTCGGGCGATGGAGGAGAAACTGGAGACTGTGGAGCCTGAGGTACAAGTGCTGGTCGAGAAGACGCATTATAGAGGGGTGAGGAGGCGGCCATAGGGAAAATACGCGGCAGGGATAAGGAACCCCAAGAAGAATGGGGCAAGAATTTGACTCGAGACATACGAGATGCCCGAGGATGCGGCATTGACATACGACCGGGCTGCTTTTAACATGAAGGGGTGCGTTGACACCTGATTTTTAATTATTTTTTATTAAAAAAATCCTTAAAAATTCATAAAAAAAATCATAAAATTGAAAAATTAACTTTGGAAATCTTGGCCTAGAATAAGGAATCAATTTTGAACAAAAAATAATTTTTCATGTTTATTGCATTTTTTTTATATTTTTCGAAAAATAATAAAATTTCCAAAAATCAAGAAAAATTGCATTTGAGGCCAAAACAAAATATGAAAAAATATCCACAACTTTTATTTTAATTCTATTTTATTTTTTCCATTTTAAATTTGGAAAATTAAATTTGGGATCACATGGTTCTTCACAAATGTGAACCCAAATTGAGCTAAAAAATTTATTTAAAGCCAAATTGATCACATGATTCTTCACAAATGTCAAACAAAGAAATCGACACGAACCTGCCGGAGGAGGAAGCAAGAATGTATGTCTTACCTAATTTCAGGAAAAATTTTTTTGCTTAAATGACAATCGGATCAAGTTTTGATTGTTCAAGTGGATTACGTAGCAATACGATCCGCCAACTGATAACATGCATGGAGGAATTCGACCCAAAAAAAAAAGGAAAAGAAAATGAAAAATACTACCAAATGCGACTGACACCATATAGCAGAGCGGCACCCACAACCAAATACAAGAAAAGTCTGATGGCTTGGCGTCGGGAGAGTGTTCCATCGTTCATGTTCTGAAATTCCTTTGCCTGACACAATGGAACAAATCGAGTCAGAATTAAACTTTGGATTTTTAGATAAATAAAGGAGCTTGACCCGAATTAACATGAATAAACCATAAATTATTAAAACTAACATCCATGTGCAGATTCCAGCAACTCATGATGCCGAACATGTGACCCCCGCCCACAATCGCAACAATTGAACTTTTACCTCGGGCAGCTTGTTGCAATCTGTATGTCATATAGCTGAAAGACGAATTGAATAAAGGAAAAGTGAGATATAAATAACCAGAAACCTTGAAAAATAAAAGACTACTTACCGATCTCGCTTCTGCGTCACTGGATGGAGTAACTCGGGATATTCCTTGACCCATTTAATAAGGTCCCCATGGTCCACGCTAGCCTTATACCAATGCAAAATACCAGAAATATTACTAATGCCGAAACGCAACAGAAATTGGCTAAACAGAAAATTGGAATTGAAAAGAGGAACAATTTGTTCTCTCCGCCACGATTATCAAAATTAATAGAATATCCAAAGTATTCTCCACTAGAGTCTCAAACACTTTTTTTTTTTACGGTTTAATCCTAATTAAAATAAGAATCACAATCTTACCTTTACCCAAAAAAAAACACAAAATTACGAAAACGCCATTGGGATTAAAAAAAAATGTCTGAAAACCTATCAAAACGAATCTGAAACGCGAACAAACGACGTCGATCATGGCATGGCCGTGAGTTTTGATTAGCGGCCCATTTCCATGCTGCCGATCAAATTTCAGCCCATTTCGAGTTCGTCAACTCTAACTTTGGTGATTGATTGATTCCTCTGGACCACTACATAAGATACAAGAATTGATTCGTCTGGACAATTGCATAACATGCAAGGAGCACTCGCAATATTTTCGATGAGATCTAACGCAATAAATCTTACCTTGCCAAAGGCACATGAAACAAAATATTTTATCTTTGCCCACATTTCTGAGAGTGGAAGATTTGCCACAGCCATTCGCATGATAACCTATAGCAGTCATAAAAGCAAAGTTATGACGCAGAAGAGGGAAGGGAAGAAATTTAAAGAGCTCGAACAAAAGTAAACCGGTTATATACTTGGAGCATCTAAAAACTACAATTTCGCGACCAAATATAATCCAGATAGAAGTCGAAAATGATAATCATTTACGAAGGAGTATCAAAATAAAGTCATTCGACTACTTAAAATTCAACAAAATAAGTTAGTTAGTTGAATCGATTTTTGGATTCTTAGCAATGTTCTAGCGTAGGAAATTAATGGATTGGAAAACGAACGACACCCCTAACTATCACATGATACTGATAAACTAGCTAGAAAGAATAAAGAAGGCAATACCTCTATTGGTAAGTCACCCAGTATGATCTCGGCACCATACTGCTTTGCTATAACGTAGGCAGTTCGCATCTCATTGTCTCTGGAAAGATGATGCTCTCGACCGCGGCATAGCTCTAAAAATAACCCCTGCACTCAAACAGGAGCCCCAAAATTCCTCAAACTTTCTCACGGAACACGAGTTCATTATGAAGCATAAAACAACGCACAATGCGAGCACCTCTGGTTTTACAAGCTGCATCGTATCTACCACATCTAAATTCGATTCCTGCAATCAAAAACCTTATCATTAAATTTAGGTGCAAACATTAAATGTGCACAATTTTAGAGCTAGAATTTTTCACAATACTTGCCGAATCATAATGAGTGACCCCGACTAGGTATACATAGGCTGCCATCGGCTAAGGACTCGCACGTGAGGAGAGCCACACTCTTGTTGAGTTTCTTAGGTAGCTCAACTGGATGTGATCGAGAAGAGTGCCAATTTGATTTCTTCAACTGGACATTCATCCCGCTCAACAAGGCTTTCCGTGTAGGTAGAATCAGCAACTCATCCACATCCTGTTGTTATTCAGCAATATTTAAATATAGGATTATGTCTTGCAAATTCCATAATCATAAGAAACATAAATGCTATAAAATACTCCAACAACGTTATATGAGATGCTTCAAGAAATACTCCATGCATTTCTGAATTGGAAATCCGATTTACAAAACACCAATTAGATAGTTACTGAATGAACTCTTGGCATCTAGCAAGTCAATCAGAGATGGAGCTTTCGAGCAGTGCTTCTCCAACTGGCACTCCCATTTAGGTTTCCCAACCACTACTAACTATTTTTGGGAGCTCAATATTGAGTTATTGATAATTAAAAAAAATCATGATTCTGGACATAATATGATATAAAGAAGTAAAATGACATTCAAATAATCAATAAGAAGAATCACTTTTGACTTTGGAAACATATGAATAATCTGGACACATCTTTTACTTTATTTTATTTTTTTTGTTTCTACTCCAGTTTGCACATCAGAAACTGTAAACTCTGTTTTGGCCTTACTATGAGAAATCTCTAATTCCTATCCCATATGTTTTCAGTATATCGAAACCATAGAAAGTCTTAAGTTACAAAAAAATGTTAGAACTCGGAACATGAAGTACTCTTAACACTAAAAGCCCGATGGCCCATGTATAAGCAGTAGAGCTTCCTCTTACCCTGGAAGGTGTTGGAGAGACTCCAGCATCATCATCTGCATCATCAAATTTTATGATGTATATAATTGAAGGAAATGCAGTATCATCAGATAGGAAAGTTCCTAATAATCAATGATAACCATACCAATAAAGTATTTAACTCTAGAGAAAGATCTCCTGAATAAGTGAGCTTCGTCTCCTTTCTTATGTGTCTCTTCCACGAAAGGAACCAACCCCTGTGTAGAAACCAACCATTAGGTCATTGATTACCACAGTTAGCATTTTTCTTTTTTTCCTTTTTGGTGATAATCAAGGTAGTAAAAACAAAGACAGTGGAAGCAAAAAAACACTTGACATTGACGCTTGATTTGATCCCAAATATTTCAATTAGGTCAAGTTTCTCAAATAGGACCTTCTCAACGTCCGCATCAAATTTTTATAAGATAAACCACAATGTATCTCCAGGCTTAGGGATTTGTATTTTCTTGTGGATCTTGCCAGAAACTCCTTCATGTTGGAATAAATTTTAAGTTTGATGATATTCCCACAAGATACAAGATAATGAAGTGAAAATCAAGAAAAGTACATGCATAACCAAGACCCGTTTCCTGCAAAATGGATCTTATTAGCTGACTGATCACTCACTAGCTTGAAGAAGATGATGTCAACAATTGCATAGTGCACTAAAAAGGATAAAAAGAAATTATCAAAAGCAATTGAGTGAGCAAAGACTTTTTCCACTTGTGGTAAAATAGTTTCTTGCTATAACACCTTTATGAAAATCTTGTCCACGAGGCACTTGCTAAGCATACATACCTAAAAAGTTTCGATTTCTAAGGCATTAACTACACATAATACAAGTAAAATAATGCATCTAAAACCACGAACTTTCATCAATGTGTGGCTTAGCAAGTACCCTGTTGGCACTCTTTAACAAAATCCTAAAGATAAAAAAGATCTAATGGCAACAAACCTTGGCCCTCGCGCTCAGCACTTTTGAAGATGGGAAACATATATTCTTCAGCTTGCATGATAGTTGACATAGATTCCACTTTTTCATTCTGGGCTTGAATATCTCAACCTGCACAGATTTTACACCACAAGGCTACATTAAAAAATCACAACGTGTTGTCTAGGTAACGTGAATCCATAATATTTACTAGCTTTTGACAAAGCAACAAATGCCTGAAAATTTAATGATGAATGTATTTGAAATGTGAGGCAGTACGCAAAAGAAATAACGCTTCTTTTGCTTAGAACTTCATGAGTTTCGCGACCCGACGACAGGGAGAAATCATTCGTTTTGGTAATAGATTACCAAGTCTCAAATATGGGCTTGGCTCGGGTCTCCATACCAAATGGAGACAAGGAATTTTATCGGATTCGATCTTTAATATAATTGGGTGACATGTGCGAAAGTGTGCATGCAAACAGAGTCGCCACCAGTTTTTTTTTTTTTCCTGATAGATTGGAAACCCTACTCGATAGATTGGGAGAGTCTGTTCGGTTATACGAAACTACAGATCTGATTCCGGAGACTTGGTTACATTAATTAACCTGTCAAACAGGTGGGTTGAGTCGGGTTTAGGTTGTCTCGACCCGACCGAATAAAAAAAATCGAAATCAGGCTAATGGATTACCCATGTGCCCACATCAAGAGGCGGCGGGTTTTCTCGACGCGAGCCCTCCCAAGCCAATATCAAATCGCGACGGATTATTTTTTTTTTTCGAGTTTTCAACAATGAAAGTTGATTGCGTTCGACCTTGATGCGGTCAGGTAGCATGTGCATCATGTGCATGCATTTTGTTGTCGCTGCTGATCTTTTTTGAAAGGTAGACCAAAAACCTCACTGGGAGGATCGTTCAGCTCCACGGAACCAGAAATTCTGAGTTTAGGGACTTGGTTACATCGATATTGCTATCAACGCCCTTTCACTATCTATCGTGAGTGATTATCTTAACTAAGATTTCATGCAGACGCGATTTTTTGGGCGACTGAGTCAGATCAAGGGTTTTCATGCAAATTGGAAGACTAATTTTATCAATCACAATCAATAAAAATAAATGCGCAATCAATTACACAACAACGCACATCAATTCAGATCAAGGGTTTCCTATTATAGTCCTAAGGGCTTAGAGAATGTGTTATTAGTGCCTAGGGTAATTTGGAAAAATTTAGAGACAATTGGCCATAAGGGCAAAATCATCATTTTTTTTAAGATGGGAAGTCAGAATGCCCAAAAAAGGACTCGAACAGTTGATTATGATCATTTCCTATTTTTTTTTATATTTTTTGAATTTTTTAAAATTTTCCTATTTTTTGGAATTTTTTTTATAATTTTACTATTTTTTTTTTCGAAATTTTTCTATTTTTTAAATTATTTTCCAGAATTTTTAATTATTAAAAAAATTCCTGACCGGGTTAACCCGGCCCGCGTCCGCTGGGCGTCCGGCTGGGACCATAAGTAGGGGTGTGCAAACTGGACCGGACCGGCCTGAACCGGCCCAGGACCGGCCCGGACCGGGCGGGTTGGTCCAGTCCTTGAGGTGGATGGGTTGGTCCTCGGTCCCAATAAATGGGACCGGTGACTGGGCGGTCCGGTCCTCGGGTTCTTGTGTTGGGACCGGACCGGCCCGACCCGGACCGGACCGCCAATAATATATAATTATTTTTATATATAAATATATACAATTACAAAAGAAATTGAAAACAAAATAGAAATTTCCTTCGCTCTCAAGAGTAAGAATAATCCCGGACTGGCCCATCATTCATATGGCGTTCAGTTTGCTATCCTGGTAGTGTTTTGGCATTCGGTGACTCAAGTTATCGAGCCTCAATGTGGAATACAATAGTCGTTTAATATATTTTAATATTTTTCTGGGATTTGTTTTCCTTTTTTTTTTCCTCTCTTTGTTCTTTTATTTTCATTTTCTTTCAGCCAAGATGAGGGCCAACGAAGCTCGCCCCCACCTCTGGTTGGTCGCTGGGCTTGGCGGTCAGCTGGAGGAAGAATAAAAATGTAGTAGTATGCTTTGTAGTGGTTGGGCCGGGACCCGGACCGGACCGGGACCGGACCGGACCGACGGTCCTGGTCCTGTTCGGTCCCGGTCCGGTCCATGGTCCCGAAAGTATGGGGACCGGACTATTGGTCCGGTCCTCGGGTTCATGCCGGGACCGGACCGGCCCGGACCATGCACACCCCTAACCATAAGGGGCCTAAAGGACTTGAATTTTTGAATTTTTGAATTTTTTTTCTTTTAATGATGAAAGTACTCCCATCGGACGTTGGTCCGGTCCTCGGGTTCATGCCGGGACCGGACCGGGCCGGACCATGCACACCCCTAACCATAAGGGGCCTAAAGGACTTGAATTTTTGAATTTTTTTTCTTTTAATGATAAAAGTACTCCCATCGGACGCTCCAGAACAGGCCACGTGCATCCCTGGAGCGTCCGATCTCACCAAAAATTTCATTGTGCATTCTCCACGTAGCCACACAGATGCCATCGGAATTCGGATGGTACTGAAAATACTTTTTTTTTATTTGTCGAAGTACTGAAAATCATTTTAAAACTCTGAAAATTATTTATTTCTTTTTTTAAAAAAAGAGGCTCGCCGGGGAAGACAACCAACGCCGACAACATTCGCCGGCGCCTCGCCGGAAAACTCGTTCTGACATCGCAACCTTGCCGAAATGCGCGATCTTGGCACCATTTGACTCCCCACCGATCCCACATCATCTATGCCTATTTTACGGCTCAAATACACTGGAAACGCGCCGAACCGAACAGCCACACACCTGGTTTTCCGGCGAAAACAAAAAGTCCAAACTTTTACGTACAAACTTAGTGACGATGCAGGAAAACCACCAAAATATGCTTATAACTGACCCAAGACTAGATTGAACTCAAAAAACGAAAACCAATTCGCAGGAAAATGGACATGGGAGGGGTGGCCGAGTTCGAAGCTCTCGCCGGAAAACTCGTTTCGACGTCGCAACCTTGCCGAAATGCTGCGATCTTGACACCACTTGACTCGCCACCAGTCCCACATCAACATATGCCTATTTTACAGCCAAAGGACACCGGAAACATGCCGAACAGAACAGCCACAGACCCGGTTTTCCGGCGAAAACTGAAAGTCCAAACTTTTACGTACAAACTTAGCGAACAATGCAAGCAAACCACCAAAATATGCTTATAACTGACCCAAGACTAGATTAAGCTTAAAAATGATAAGAAATTTGCAGGAAAATAGACAGGGAAGGGGTGGCCGAGCTCGAACCTCATCAATGGCACTTACGGTGTCGACGACGAAACTTCGAGCCGAAAGGTCCAAATGACTCTTCAAGACGTCGGGAAGCTCAAACGGGTGGTCTCGCTGGTCGGTTTACTATCATTTAGGATGACGGGGCTTGGAAGGAAGGTCTCGGGTGCTAGCTCCAATGGCGGCCGAGATAAAAAAAAAAAAATCCCTCTTTTTTTCACTGCGTTTTGCTCCCCTCGCCTCAAAAATCGTCCTCTGTCCTTTTGTGAAAGTGAATCAGGTCTTTCGTGGGATGAAATGTCCTCCTTAGCCCCCATCGGCCGAGAATCGGCTTACAAAACCATTTTGGCCAGGTCATTTTGGGACATGTCAGGTCGGCGAAATTGTGCCCAACGCGAGCGGACTGTCAAGAACGTTAACTTGTGTCCCAATGGTTTTGGGCCGTACTTGGATTTGGCGCATTTGTATGAAATTTAAAGAAATGATGTCTTCTCGACTGGCTGATGAGTATTTTATCTGTCATGGTTTGTACGCTTCCATGGACATATTTTTCGGTGTGGAGCCGGACATGTTAAGATCGCATCATGTAAGAAAGAAAACTTCAAAATTATTTAGATTGAAGCTTAACGACACTTAATTTGAAAGAAGGTCGTGATAAACTAATGAGCCAATTCAAATAAGTGAATTGATGTATATGTGACACTAATCTAAATCTGTACCGGTTATTCGCATAGAATAACCAGTACAGATTTGCCAACCCAATCGAACAAGAAAAATTCAAGGAAGCGTCGAAAGCTTCTAAACAAAGAGATTTGCCGCTTCTTGCCCAGAGAAAATGAGAGAACTACCTCCTTTCATATGCCCGACGCCTTCAAACTCCTACGCAAATTAGTACCATCTGAACCATACTCAATGCAACTGACGGACCTCGGAACAAAAAAAGATCGACCATGAAGCATAGACATCGAAAGTCTGCTCAGTAGCTTGAACATGTCAAGGCTCAACCCACGAAGCCCTCTCCTCTACACAGGCATAAAAGAGCTTCCCAAGACAATATTATAGCCACACAAGGCAAATAAAACAGGGAACAGGAATTAAATGACTCTCGCTTTCTGCATAACAACGATGGTGTGGCTGTAGTGGTCATTTCCAATCTCACCGGTTCAAAAAGATTCCCTAAAGCTTTCCTCCAACCATTTACATTACAATATATACCTCAATAGAAAATCACATTTCTTATAAAAGATAAGCAAATTAACTGAGAAAAGATATTCCACTTCTCGACCTCCTCGTATTTGGCCTCGGGAGGAGCCTGCTCACCACCCTGAGAAACCTCTGGCTGCTGATCCACCATCTGAACCTCCACGGGTCGTGCTGCCCAATCTTAGAGACAGCCTTGTTGGCAGCATCGAGCTTCGACTCAATTTCTTCAAAGTTATCACCTCTAATGGCCGTCCTCAAATCTGCCACTGCACCCTCTATCTTCTTTGCAACTACAGCAGGGATGTTCTCCCTAAACTCACCCAAGCACTTCTCTATGCTGCAGATGGTGGTAACCGCTCTTTTCTTCATTTGTATCACAGCTTCTCTCCTAATCTCGCTGAGCATGATACAGTCGTCCCACCGGATCTCATATTCTGACAGGCGACCTGAACAGTTAGTAATCTGTTGTTCCTTCCCAGTGGTTTTGTCTTTGGCAGAAACATTCACGATACAGTTGGCATCGATATCGAATGTGACTTCAATCTGAGGCATGCCTCTAGGAGAAGGTGGAATGCCCATGAGCTCAAATTCCCCAAGAAGCTCGTTGTCTGTTGCCATTTCACATTCGCCTCGAAGAACATTGATACCAACTTGCATTTGGTTGTCTGCTGCCGTGGAGAAGATCTGTGAGAACAAAAAGACAAAACTTAAATCCACATTTATCTGAAGAATAGAAAATGTCAATCGGAGCCCTTAATAGTAAAAACCAAACACCAAGCATTCCGAATCTCAAACAGCCCAAAAGAAAGAATATAGCAACTCAAGACACTCTGGACTATATAGCATATAACCTTTTGTCTCTTTGGGATCTCACCTGACTCTTTTTGGTGGGAATAGTTGTATTCCGGTTTATGAGCCTTGTGAAGATATCGTCCAATGTCTCAATACCAAGTGACAAAGGCGTAACATCTAGAAGAACCAATTTTTTGAGAGCACCCCAAAGAATACCGCCTTGGATATTGACTCCTTTGCTTGGGCTATTCCCAAAAATTTCAGATACAACCTCCTGTACTTTGGGAAAACGAGTCATTCCACCAACTAGAAGAACTTCATCAACCTCTTTGGTGGATATGCCAGCATCCTTCAAACAATTCCTACATGGATTCCTAGTTCTTTCAATCAGGTGGTTCACCAAACTCTCAAACTTTGATCTAGTTAGAGTAATATTCAAATGCTTAGCGCCAGAAGCATTAGCTGTGATGAGCGGCAAGTTAATTTCAGTCTGAAACGTTGATGAAAGCTCAATTTTAGCTTTCCCGGCCGCCTCCCGGAGCCTTTGCAAGGCTGGTCTATCCTTGGCAAGATCTATTCCTTCAGTTCTCTTGAACTCGCTAACCAAGAAGTCCAACAATGCGTTATCAAAATCTTCTCCACCCAAGAATGTGTCACCATTTGTGGCTTTCACCTAAAAAAACGCGTGATTGCTTCACCACAATCCCCTCTTGTAAAGACAAGTGGAGTATAAACCAAGTCAAGAACGCCACGTACCTCAAAAACTCCATTTGATATCTCCAAAATGGAAACATCAAGGGTTCCACCACCAAGATCGAATACAGCTAAAAGCCCCCGCTTGTTGTTCATTCCGTGAGAAATTGCAGCTGCAGTTGGTTCATTAATAATTTTCTGCACATCAAGACCAGCAATTCTGCCAGCATCTTTGGTTGCCTGTCTCTGGGCATCATTGAAGTAAGCTGGAACCGTAATCACAGCATTCGATACTGTCTTCCCCAAGTAAGCCTCAGCTGTGTCTTTCATCTTTGTTAGAACAAAAGCACCAATCTGACTTGGGGAATACTGTTGGCCATTTGTTTCAACCCATGCATCTCCATTTGGAGCCTTCACTACATTGAAGGGAACCATCTTCATTTCTTTCTGGGTCTGGGCATCATCAAAACGCCTTCCAATCAATCTTTTGGTACCGAAAAGAGTGTTTGTTGGGTTGGTGACAGCTTGACGTCTGGCCGGAGTTCCTACGATCAACTCTCCTTTCCAGTTGAAAGAAACGACCGATGGCGTGGTCCTTGCACCTTCAGCATTTTCAATCACCTTGGGATTCTGTACGAGAGCGAAACAATGCTGATGGTCCAAACATTGGAAGACGATATCCAGAATCGAAGAAAGATGATAATTTATACATAGCAAACAAATTCTCATCCTCAGTATTTTTGGCTCTTACCTTTCCCTCCATGACTGCAACACATGAATTGGTCGTGCCCAGGTCAATACCAATGATATCAATCCCTGCCATTTTTGAACTGTACAATGGGCAAAGAACAGGATGAGTTAAATTCTAACTTGCTTCACAGCTCATACGTGAAAAAGAAACGTAACTGTACCTGAATGATCTGCACAAACTTGCCCAATTCTGACCCGCATGGAAGCCGGTCCATGATGATCTAGCATGGCCAGTCAGCTGACAAAAGAGATGTCAGGATTGATTATCATAATAAAGGTACTAGGCAAAAAAGAGCTTGCTACAAGGAACAAATGCATTTTCCACTCTTTATGTTCATGATTTGCATGGAAGATCACTGGAGGACAACTTGGCCTCACAACCCGTGCAAGATTTTATTATTATTTGTTTTTATAATGACGGAATCGTCCAGATTCTAGCCCAATGAGATTTCTGTAGGATCATGATAATTGGAAACACTTGCCATTCAAAGATTTCTAATCAATCTAAGATGAGGAAATTGCAATTAATCGTCTGCGCATACTAACTCCGAGATGAACAGACAAATATAAAACACCATTTTTAAACAAACAAACACTTGAGTTCCTTCAGGCCCAAAACAAAGAGGATCTGATAACTCCCTTAATATCATATGTGAAGCAGGCGCATAAGGATTTATTAATGAAATCATAAGCATTAAGTAATCATCTTTTAATCAAACTGCTATCAAATTCACAGATTCAAACGCCAATAGGAAAGACCACCCCCACGAAAATCTCCATGCAGCTCCATCAGGAAAACAGAAAGTAAAAGACGAGATGACACAGAGATAAAACTACAGTAAAGATCAAAGAAACATCCCCAGACCGCTCAAGCAAACTTGACCGATTAAGAATCACACTTAAAAAGCAGCAGCAACAACGAAAAAAGAAAATAGCAAACAAAGGAACGAAAATCCACTTCTAGAAACCCTCGTGATGATTATTCACATCAACATTGAGAAGAGAAAAAAAAAAAAAAGACAAGCAGAAGTGCAAACGTTGCACCCGAAATGGAAGTCAAGAGGACGAAATGGAGAAAGTGCTGAAGCGAAGAAGAGTATGAGACATACAGATCTGAAGGATGCGGCAGCGGCGTCGCGATGCCGTACGGAGCGAAGAAGAGCAGCGGGGACCATCTGCCTCTCTCTCTCTCTCTCTCTCTCTCTCTCTCTCTCTCTCTCAAGAAACCACAAGAAACCGAGAAATCGAGGGAGCTTCGCGGGCGGAGATGGTTCTCTAGGGCTCAATGGAGGAGGAGGTAGAGGATTTGCCCTTTCTATTCACGTGCCCCACAAGCCAAGAGGTGGGGGGTCGAGCGGAAAGTTCCAGACGACGCATCGTGGACGCGCACGCTCCATGACCATTCGTTCATCTGACCAGATCGGGAGTATGCGGATCCGACGGATTAGATCGATTCTTGGACTGGCGCGGCTATGGGAAGGCGCTAGCTGATTAAATCCTGATTGAACTGAATAGGCGCTGGTTCTCTAAGGCAAATTTGTTCTATGAAAAATATTTTTTCCTTAATTTTCGATGTTTGAGGGGCGTAAAACGAATGATCAACACAAAATATAAAATCCTTCTAAAATTCAAGAAAATGATTTTCATTTTTGAGAAAGGGAAATCATTTTCCAACCTTTCTTTCTTCCTCGTCTCCTCAGAGCCCCTCCGCCTCCTTTCCCCTTTTCCCGCGCAACTTCTCCATCTCAACCCTCATCTCCGGAGCTGCTCCTCTGCCTCCTTTCCCCATCTTTCTCATGGAGGCCTCAACCTCACCATCGCATGGGAGGGACGAAGCAACTATCTAGTCAAAGTGCTCTCGGAGTGATGATTCGAGTGATTTAGGACATGTATGGTAACATTTCCTGAAAAGTATTTCTATTCCGAAAGTGTTTCCAGAACACTTTCAAAACAGGAACATGTATAGCAAAAAAATGTTCCCAAAGTGTTTCAGGAACACTTTTGAGGAACAGAAACACTTTTAGAGCATAAGCAAGAAAAAAAAAACTTATTTCTGTATTTCTGAAACACTTTTTATAAACATATTAGGAACATTTTTTTTAAACAATTGGGGAAATTTTTATTTTTGAACTCACTCTTTTCTCTTTTTTTCTTGCACAAACACCAATTTTTTTATTATTTTATTTTTAAAAATATTTAAAAATATCAAAATAATTCATAAAATTACAAAATCAATCTTGAAAGCTTTGGCCAAGCCTTAACAACTAATTTTGAACAACATTTTTTTGACATTTTTTGGATTTATTTTAATTATAAAAATAGCCAAAAATCAGGGAAAATTAAATAGTATTTGTGATCAGAAAAATGCACAAAAATAGCCTATATTTTTATTTTAATTCACTTTTCATTTTGGCCTCTTAAATTTTTAAAAATTCAATCACGAACTCGAAGCCCTCGGTGTTTCGCTTGGGGTCGCACAATCCCAAGCAACGGGAATCCTCTAGTGGCGGACCTTGACGTTGCCGCACCTGGGTCGCGCGACCTCGGAGCCCTTGCCAGAGCATATAACGGCCCTCTGCTTTAAAAATGCAGACCATGAACAACAGGCATTTGTTATTATTTTTATTATTTCTAAAGCTATTTTGCGAAAAAAAAAAACCATACCAAAAATTAATAACCAAACTGTATTTTTTTTACCCAAGGAATAACTATATTTTCTTTTAGGAAAATATATATTCCCAAAGTTTTGCCAAAAGTAGTGTCTGCTCCCAACTGAGAATTAGACCATTCAAATGAACATCAAGGATTTGATAAAAAAAAAAAATGAACATCAAGGATAGGTGCACCATTTTTTTTTTCCAACGAGTGAATTAACTGAGAGGGCGATACATTGTAGAGATAAAGAGGAGAGGGACAACAATTACTTCATCCACAGACACAAGCCTTCTTACCGTGGATCCAAACTTCACAAATGATTAGTTTTGTCAACTCAGTAGACCCACCAAGATTTTCCACATGGAGTTGATTGCTGTCATGGGTAGTAAACAACAATTTTCTGAAATCTTTGCACTCAATGTTACAACGAATCGAGTGGTTGATAACTTGATTTTGATCCGATACATTTCTTGTTAAATCACATATCTCACGCTCAAAATGACCTTGGGCCACCCTTGGCACGATGCCTAGGAACAGAATCATTAATGTTCCAAAGTGGATTTTAACGGAATCCGAAAGTTTAGATATCTTGTACATATTTATCTGTCTATCTTATCAAGCGAGTATCCAATCCAAAAAAAAAAAAAAAAACCTCCTATCAAGCGAGTTCCCAAATTTGATGTCAAACGTACATTTACAAATGTCCATGTTTTTCCTAATCTTCATTTTTCTTATGGCCCTCACTTTAGTATCAACTTTTCGGGAGATCACTTAAATGCCAATGCCTTCGTGACAAGTTCCAGCAAAAACCCTATATGACTTTGTGTCTTTTGAAACCTTTAGGGGGTGCATGAAACCCATTTTATTTCTCTGTTTTTTTGTTTTTCTGTTCCAGGAAATAGCTTTGGACAAGAAATCCGAAAGTTTAGATATCTTTGTGTCTTTTGCAACCTTTAGTGTCTGAGGACAATATTGCTCGGGTTATGTAGATTATATATGCCTATGGTTATTTGAGTTATCGAATATCGTTCATGATTGAGTTTGGGTCATTGCTCTGCATTTTGCAAACTCTTGATATAAGTTTGTCTTCATGTATGGGTTTGTCGAGTTGCCACTTTTGGGGGAACAGAGCTTATTTCTTAAAATCCCACAGGGAATCTCACGCTACTGGAAGAAAGTGCTTTTGTACTCCTGTCTAGTCCATGCGTTCATCGGATTGTTTCTTCTTCTTTTTTTTATGCCTTAAGTTTCAATCCTCGAGGACGCGTGCGTTGTGCATGCTCGCCATTTGACAATTTTAACATCAAATAGTTGTACTTGGACATCTTTTCCCCGGGTGTAATTCTGTGTGCGTTTTGGTTATATCTGATGATATGATGTTTCCAAAGGGCTTAACTTAACCTATTGGCATTGAGAGTCATAGAATTACAAGTGTGTAATTGGATTCTTACTAAGCTTGGCCTCTTGAGTTTGCTTGTTTTCCGAGGGAGTCCTTTAACAAAAATTTCTAACTGCTAGTCATGTGGTAGGCCGTAGGCGTTGGGAGGATTGAGTTCAATACCACAAGTTTCTCTGGGGAAAAAAAAAAATTAAGGCTTTTTTTCTTTCGCGCCTTATTCTTGTTTTTTGATGGTTCTAAGTGCCGCATTCACCACCTTATTATGTGATTTGAGCTTTAGATGTGACGTAACTGCATTTCTTTTTAGGGTGCCACAAAATGTCGTAGCGACTGGCAGGAAGTGCTGTGTCTTGAAATGGGTTACATGTGACTATTGCACTTCATTTGACACTTTTAATGTTGAATTTGTTTTATTAATCTGTTACGATTTGGAATGGCTGTGGGATTGGCTTTCTTAATAGTTTTAAGGCATTCAATAAGTGACGTGTTTTAATGAGGTGACATACGTGTTAATAATTACGTGTTTCTAGAAACCGCGGGCGTTAAGTATACAAAAGAAGTGACGTGTTTTAATGTGGAAAGAAAAAAGGCAAATTAAAACTCCCTTGTCAAAAGGTTGGTGAAAACGAAAACATGTGACGTTGTTAGAGTTGGCGAATACTTCGGGGACCTTTGTTTCTCACACCGGATACGCCCACGTGAGCTTAGAGAAATCAAAGTGTTATCCGACGACATGTAACCCATGCGCGCGGGATGCAGTGGTTTGGGGGTAGCGCCCCCGACACGGGTGTCCCGTTGCCCGATCAACGGGCGGGGCTTCCACTGCCCGGTCAGAGGACGGCTGCCCCGCTCGCCGGTGAGCGGGCGGGGGTTCGGGGGCAACGCCCCCGAAACCTCAACGGGTTTGGCCTTTTATTTAAGTTAACCCGTCGCTAGGTTTAGGTTTTGGGCCCGTTTAGAGCATATATATTTTGCTCGTTTATGCTGATCATTGTAACGAGTTGAGTGGCTGTAAACCGAATATCATAGTGAAATATCTTTGCAGGACGTAGCCCTATTCTGGGGTGAACCTGGGTAAACTGTACGTCGTCTAATTTTTCTTGATTCTCTGTTTGATCGTTCTGATTCGGTTGCGATAAATCCCATCAGATGTTTGGGGAAATAGCTAATTCAAGTGAGGCATAAACCGACAAAGCGGGGTCCAAGTAACTGGAAGAATAGGTATACATGCCATTTTTAAGTTCAGTTCAGTTTTCTTCACTAAAGATTCTTTCCAGGGTACACAATGGATTTGCTATTTGCATTTAAATGTGGTTGTACTTGTCGATCGTCTCCAATGTCATAGTGACCGGCAATTAAGTCCGGTGTGTTTTCTCCTATAAGCCGGCTTAGTTTCACGGTGGCTGAAGTGTAATGGTAATGGTGGAGTTACCCTGTAGAGTTCTTGAATGAGAATATGTCCTTTCTTTTTCTGTGTGTGGTTTACTGGAGGATGGGAGAAAGAAACTCATGAATTTTCAATTAAGCGAGCATTACCAGATGAATCCTTTTGCTGATAGCCATCCATGGCAGTTGGATCTGGAAGCAGGTGGTTCATTTGCAAAATTAAAACTTGTCTGTTCTTTGGACAACTACTTTAGGGAGGTTCTTAGTAATGTTATCAGATCATTAAGTGCTCTAGTTTTATGCCCGAATTTCATTAGACAATTTGAAGTTCATCAAAAATCTGCTTTGGTTTTACACTCTCTAATTACAATTTTCCTCTTCTTTCTCTTTTTCATTTGCGTTTCCTTCTTCATTTCTCTTCGGTGTAGTGTAGCTGAAATCTTCTTCTTCCCCCACCCCCCGCCTATCACCATTACCTAAAGAACTTTTAAGCATGACCTCAAGTCGCTATACGTCTCACATGTAGAGAGCTCATTGAAGGCCTTAAAAGAGAAGGAACAGGAGCCACAGGTGCCAGAACCAGAGCCAGAGCCAACTATTGAAGGGGCTTTTTCCCAAACTAGGGCAAAAAAAAAAAAAGTACTTACCAGATTGGGTATTTTTTCTTTTCATTTACTAAATCAGGTGCTGCTCGACAGTCACACTGCCGAGCGGAGGAGTTGAATTTTTTTTTTTTTAATGTTGGTTCAACACTCATAGTGCCGAGGCAGGGGAAAAAACAGC
Organism: Rhodomyrtus psidioides; assembly: GCA_021437785.1. NCBI lineage: Eukaryota > Viridiplantae > Streptophyta > Magnoliopsida > Myrtales > Myrtaceae > Rhodomyrtus > Rhodomyrtus psidioides. The sequence continues at coordinate 2,340,962 of JAILYB010000044.1, read as the reverse complement.
ACACCCCTCGCTTGGCAGTGTGACTGCCGAGCGAGGGAATCACATGTTTTTTTTTCTTAATTTGTCAAGGGCCGAGCAATCATTATCGTTCTTTTTTTAAAAAAAAATTGTTTTTCTATTTTAATCATTGTTTACTACAGATACATACAAAATTAGCTCATCCATGTGCTTTGAATTAGTGATCGATCGTTCGCTCCCTCGTTCACTCTATGGTCTCCATTTCGCTTGCTCGTTCGTTCATTCGGCCTCGATCGTTGTTCGATCGTTCGTTCTCTCGATCATTCATTTGCTCGATCGTTTGTTCGCTCCACGGTCTTGATCATAGGGGACTTGGCTTTTCACGTGCTCATATTTGACAAAAGCGCAATCGAGATAGAGATAGCTTATCCGCTAATTGACACCATCGAATTTCATCTAAAATCATATCATTCGTTCATTCGCTCGCTTTGTAAGGTCGAGACTCGCTTGCTCGCTCCGCGGTGACGATCGTTCGTTCGATTAAGTGACTGTGAATGGCAACATGGAGGCAGACACCTTGATCGAGAAACTAGTAAAGATGGGGAAGCATGTTTGCTCGCTCCCAACGGACCGGAGGCCGAATCGGTTCCATAAATCCTGGACACCTCGCAGAGATGGTAGAGTGAACAAACGATCGAGCGAATAAATGATCAAGCGAGCGAACGATCGAGGCCACAAAGCGAACGAACGATCGAGGTCACGGAGCGAGCAAACGATTGAGACCGCGGAGTAAGCGGACGATCGAGGTAGCAAAGCTAGTGAGCGAGCACCGGCTCGGCAGTTGTTGGGTGCCGCTTGGCAGTTTAGTGCCGAGCGAGCCCCTCGCCCGGCAGTTGGGTTGCTGTGCCGGACAGCTTGGCACTAGGGGTGAGCAAATAGGACCACCCGGACCGGGACCGGCGATCCGGTTCCCGATTCTAGGGGCATAAAAACCGGATCGGACCGGGACCAGACTGATTGATTTTTTTTAAAAAAATTATCCCTAAATAAATTAAGATCGGTTATGTTCATCATCGAAATATGTATAATCCATGGATGAAAATTCATATTCAATACACAGTGATCATTCAATACACAACCCGAATCAACTGCATCTTTCCATTCACAGATGAAAATCCATATTCACTCCCAAATATTAAGCTGCTAACACTAATTACATCTTTACTTCCACTGCCTTAATACACCACCTGTAACATTCACAAATTCTACGCAATATCACATGCTCAAATAAATTCGAAAATCAAATTTAGTCGTGCCCGAGTGTCACTAGAATTCCATGCAATAGCATTAACACAACCTTGATGTCCCCGAAAAAGAACGACGTTAGTGACATTAAAAACATTATCTACAGAATGTATTGACAAAAAAATATGAGAGTAGATGAGTTCTACACATTAGATGCAAACATAAATCATGATTCGTATACCGGCCTCAATGATAGTTCCATTAAAATAATGAAAACTAGAAAGCTATTGAAATTCAGTTCATTATTGAAAATCATCGTCCACGTCCTTACTTATGACAAGTGGTTGCTCAAATTCAATTCATTATTGAAACGTGTATAATTTATTGGAATTGCCAGGGAACCGGACCGGACCGGAGTCCGGTCCGTGATTCCGAAAAATTGAGAACCGAAATCACCGGTCCGGTTCCCGGTTCTTGAAAGGAACCGAACCGGACCGGGAACCGATCACCCCTACTTGGCACTATAATCGCCGAGCGGGCCCAGTAGCCTCTTTATTTTTATTTTTTAAAATTTCATACTTTTTCATTTTTTTTATTTATTGATGGTAATAATATTTATTTTATTTATAGTTATTTATTTTTTGAAGCTTATTTTTTATAAGGTAATTGCAAAGGAAGACCCACCTTCTATGAATTTCAATGCAGTTGATTTGATAAATATTTTATAACTGCTTTGAACCGAACCTTAGAATCGAAAAGCAGGGTGGAGGTGTCGGAGTCTCAAGCGTGGGAGTTTAAAAATGGGTTACACTGTCTTCGTTTTTTTCTTGGAAACTCTTCGGTTCAATCATTTTGGTCATTCCAAGTCCAATCAACATCACTTAAAGAATAAATAAACATCACGAAGGATGGTTATCCCAAAACCTGATTAACATCATTAAAGGATGTTCAGTATACAAAGAAACAACTTGTTCAGAGCAAGATGTACGACAGTAGATGCTCGCCGCCACCGCCGTTTTCGCATGATTTATATATCAAATCAAAACTTGTGAAAATCTCTCAAAAGTGTAGGGTTACGACCCTATATTACAGAAGAAGAAAAAAAAAACCAGAGGGAGGGACGTTATGAGCCGGCCATTTTGGATGGTCTCACGAGCGAGGGAGCGAGCAAGCCTCGATCCCACGGAGCGCGCCCTCGCTCGCTCGTTCGCGTGCGAACGAGGCCGCGAATCGAATGAACGAGTGAGCGACCGAATGATTGAGGTCGCGGAGTGAATAAATGAGTGAGCGAATGAACGATCGAGGCCGCGATGCGGCCTCACGACCGACCGAGCGAGCCTCGATCCTACAGAGCGAGCAAGCAAGCCTCAATCCTACGAGCGAGCGAGCGAGCGAACTAGCGAATTAATAAACAAACCAAGTCAAAAAGGAAGACATGAGAAGAGATATGGTGGAATTATTTTTTCTCTAGAGAAAAAATAAAATTAATTAGCGAATTGATAGACTTTTGGTCAACAAGCTGTATTGGTCTAACCGGTCCCACTGGCTTAATCAAAATTCGGAGGTCCAAAACAAACAAACGTTAATTCTGAATAATACTATTTAACTAAACAATGATTAAAAAAGAAAAACAAAAAAATTAAAAAAAGAAGGTGCCTGTCACACTGCCGAGCGAGGGGTTGTTATGTTTTTTGTCCAGCTCGGCAGTGTGACTGTCGAGCGGCACCGACTTTGATAAATTAAAAAAAACATATCCAATCTGATAAATATTTTTTTTTTGCCCTAGTTTGGAAAAAAGCCCAAGATTTACATGTGGTCATTCTTAACTGCAATTTGAAAGTTATGCGGATACGTGTGATAGTCACATCATCACTCCCACAATACACGGGCTGATCTCCAATTAATCATGATCTTTCGCTCGCTCCTTTCTCCACATTTTTCATTGACAAGATTTTCAAAATAATCAACAAAATTTAAATAATATGATTTTGTATTTCTTGCTAACAAAGGAAAGACGTTTTTCGTTAATTAACCCATATAAGAATCTGTTCGCTTGAGGAAAAAGTTCCTAAACTTGGTTGGCTTTAAGCCGATGAGATGCTCAAGTCGGTCCACGTTTATAAAATTAAGCATATGACAACAAAACTCTCTCTTTCGGAAACCAAAAAAAAAAAAAAAAAAAAACAGAGAAGAAGAAGAAGATGGGTGGGTATACCGGGCTTCGCTTTCTTCCCACCGACAATGAAATCTTGTTCAATTACTTGATGCGGAGGCTGAATGGAGAATCGCTGCCCGAACCGGACATCATCCGCGATTGCGGCGTGTACGGTGGTGGCGAACCCTGGAAGATTTTTGGCAAGGTCCAGGATGAGAAATTCTATGTTTTCACCATGTTGAAGAAGAAGAACAAATCGAGAGTGGACAGAACTGCTGGCTCCGGCACTTGGAAGGGCGAACAAAGTTACAAAATCAGGCGTTCGCAAGGCGAGGTCATTGGCTACAAGAAACTCTTCACTTTCAAATCGAAAACCAACTCGAGCGCGGAATCCGACAAGGCTGATAACGAGCACTGGATCATGTACGAGTACTCGAAGCATCCCTACAATGTATGCGTTTCTTTCCCTTTTCTGTTATGTTACTAATTATCCCAAACACATGTTTGGTTGGTATATCTTACTCATTGCTTTTGTCCGTATGAATACCTTAGGCATTATACCCCGATATGATCCTCGTTCCATGTTAAGTTTGTCAACTTTGACAATATTGTGTGTTTGAATGCAGAAGGCACTGAATTACTTAATTCTAGTGCTTTTTGTGGATCCTAATGAGTTCTATCAAATTTAAAAGCAGTAATATAGATTTTCTCTATGATACAAATGTGTTTATGACCCACCCACAATGGAATGAAAATAAGATTAGTAAATAAAAGGAATTCTTTGATCAATCGGTAAATTGCAAAAACTGACAAATAATTATTTTCATCATGACGTGGTTGATCAAGAAAGTGTTCTTTTATCGTACAATTCCAGAGCATACATGTTGTCTCGATTTTTCATATACATATTATCGTTGTTTAATTTCTTGTTTTCCCCTTTTTTCATCAAAAGGAAAGGATAATTTAGTTTGTTTATAAATAATGCAGGAGACACAGTGCGTATTATGCGTGATCCGCAACAAATATGCTGAGGAAGCACGCAAGAAGCTGTGCCGGAATCCGCACGGCCAAGGGCAACTTGAGGAAGAGAATGGACGAGCAAAGAAGGCACGTCCGGTCCGCGATGATCGCACAAACATCTTGGACGTTTCTTCCGCGGCATTGCCACCCTCAACTGCCGCCGCTACTCAAGCCCAACCAGCCTCGTCCAGGGCTTTCAACGAAGACGAAGTTACCATTCTGCGAAACATTTGCGGTCCAACATTCCTGGATTTGGATGGCGACACCCTCCTCAACACGCATCCCGTGGCGACGACAATGGCCATGACGATGGACTTCCGCCGCACTGCAGATTTCCCGGTTTTGGTGGCGCGAATGCCGGTCCACTTTCCGTCGTGAGCACGGCAGCACCCATGCACAGCGGCACCCATGCTCAAGTTTGGCACCCATGCACGTACCCAACCGCAATAGAAGATGTTCTGGCTTACGATGAAGCTGCGAGGGCAATGTACAGTCCGTGTGCGAGGTTGAATCTCCCCAGCATGCCTCATCCCATGTATTCCAGTGATTGGGCTGTCGCAGCAACGACACCTGTGGGCGCCACTGCTAATACGGCCGATGCCCCGAGCACTGGTTATTCAGCTGGTACCCCAAGCACTGTTTATTCGGCGAGCACCCCGAGCGAGACCACGGCATGGTCAACTCGGTGTGAATTGACTTGTGACGCAGAGATTAAGGACGACGACCACGAGGGCGAGTCGAACGCGGATGGTGGAGAGATGGAGCTGAAGAGCGAAACCAATGTCGATTTCGACTGGCTTAGTGAACACACAGAGGACAAGCTGTTCGATGTGGATGAATTGTTGAAGACTTTGGAGGATGACCCGAAGTTCTCGAGCGATGTCAATTCCTTATGCTAACCCATCGGGATTTTATAACGTGGACAACCATGGAGAACAAGTACAAAAACATCATACAATTTAGAGTCCTGCTTAAGAGACATTTTTCTAATAACATAAATATAATTGTGCATGCTTATTCACCGAACCTTGTGGCCTATTTTTCCCTCCATATGGAATGATAGGGAGTGAAGGGTGGCGGTGATTGCTTCTGCTGAGGTGAGCTTGAGCTTTGAGGGACGTTCACAATTTGCCCGATGATTATTGCATGATCACTCGAGGAATGATACAATAATCATATCCCACAGCCACGGACGAACGGAAGAGTTAAATCAACGATGTGACTATTATTTTAGATAATGAATATGCATCTTTATAATTGATTGCATTGATATGCTTCCCTATAGATCTTGCGGTAGGAGCGCGACGGCATCGACAGCCTCGCTTGAGTCCATCACATGTGTCAGGTGTTAATTACATGTTTTGGAGCTTACCTAATTTTGACTTTTAGGATCTATTTGTGTTGCAAAAAATGAATGATTCTGTTTGTTTTGCAAAAACATGAATGGCTTGGAATATATTTTCCCAAAAATGAATGCATATATCATTTGAAATAATTAATTAATGAAAAAATATTTTCATTGCAGACATCAATTTCGACAAAACATTTTTGTGAACGAGGAAAGTACTTTTTATTCATTCATTTTCGTAAGAGATACCAGCGATCATTTTTATGAAAATATTTTTAGATGATTCATTTTACAAAACAAATGCACCCTTATTTTTATTCCAAAAACCTAAACCTTTCAAAAACATATGTACGTTATAACGTAAATTCTCAAATAATTTTTGCATTTTTTTTAAATTTAGATGATACTTCAAATTTCAAAGGGAAATCAAATGACTATTTTCTACTTTTCTTAGTAGAGAAAAAACATGTCCTACAATTTATTCCTGTAAAATGAGATTATGGCCTGCCATCCAGAAGTAAAAAAAATTGAAAATTAGAAATTACAAAAGCAATTGAGATTTATGAGTATGACTTAAAGAGATATATAAACATTTACGTTATCCTTAGTTGCGATATGGTATTTTCCAGATATATGGGACTAGCCATATTACTCCTATTGGAATGGGCTAATCTCCTTTTACCATTTTCGTGTATACAAGAAGAATGGTTAACATCACGAAAAATCTCAAACTAGTATACTTTTGACAAATTTACCCAAATTAATTTTTTGACAAAAAAAAACTTTACATTTATGTCAAATTTGATAGGAATCGTGCCCCAATTCCAGAAAAATAACTCAAGCAAACAATCTACACTAGTAGAATATAACGATAAAAGAACAAAATCAGAAGAACACACCAGAGAATTTGTTATCGAAGTTCACCCAAACCTGGGCTACGTCTCCTCGCAGAGGCACTCTGCGAATCCACTAGTCTTTGAGAAAAGTAAGAATACAACTGACGATCTTCTCACAAGATCGACGGAAAAAGAAAACGAGAATACTCAAGAATGCCGTCGCGGCCTCTCTCTCTCTCTTTTTCTCTCTATTCGCTACTTTGCGTATTCTATCTGCTCTTGCGCTTTCTGCCTGCTCTTCTATCTACTCTCATCTTCTGACGGCTACAACCTATATATTCTTAATATATAAGGTGTATCTTTTAACCTAGAAGAAAAGGAAAGGACAAAAGATAAAAAAGAAATGTTAATAATATCTTTTGATATATTTTGGCTTCACGCCAACAACATTTGATGAGAGTACGCAGCAGAAGTCCGATACCTTCTTTCGGAGAGATATCCAAGAGGGAGCCCATGTCCGAGCCCGTTAACATATCCAGTCAAACCCACATTAACTTAAAAGCTTAAGCTAATGAGTTATGAGCCAACTTGGATATATTAAGTTTTCAACACCACATTAATTATCCAATGTGGGACTCTTCTAACGCAACTCACACGAGCACATCCTAACAAAATTTATATCTCAAACTAATTTTTAACCACCAAAACCCTAAAATGATATATCTGTGATAAATTTACCCTCTGTCATTTTCTGTAAAATTGGATTAATAAAATTAATATGTCAAATTGGTACACTTGTGACAACGAGAGCAAACACTCAAAAAATGGCACATCCACCAACTACCATGTGTTATCTAACTTTGTAATTTGACGATAAAACTTAATGAAAACTAACATATGGTTAATTTGTCATAATTGTACGATTTTAGAATTTTAGTGGTAAAAAAATAACTTGTAGTAAATTTATCACAAATGTATTAATTTGGAATTTTTCATAATTTTAACGCCAAGAAAAAAATATTTAAAAAGATCATCATTGAACGTATTTTCAAATAACCAAAGAAATTCATATAATTTGATCATGCCAGGATTCTTGCTAAAAGGAGAAAGACGGTTTCTTCTAACATATTGATATTTCTCCAAAAATCTGTTGTTGTTTTGCTCATTCGATGTTTAAAAGGATGATTTTTCACTGATCATCATTGAACTATTTTCAAATAACCAAAGAAATTCATATAATTTGATCACGCCAGGATTTTTGCTAAAAGAGGAAAGACGGTTTCTTTTAAAACGTATTATTTCTCCAAAAATCTGTTTTTGTTTTCCTCATCTGACGTTTCAAAAAGATGGGTTCTTGTCTACCCCTCTACCCATTTTACCTATTGATTCATGTATGTAATTTTGAAATTGATCCGTCTTTAATATTTTACTTATATCTTATCCATGAATATAAGGGTGATTTTAATCTATTACTACATAATAAATTGTCACGATGGAAGGATTGGAGATTGTCAATATGAAATTAAACTATTGACTGGGAAAAGTTGGACGTGGAGTAATGATTGAAGTTTCATATGCGTGATGTCTTACTGTTGTAATATATCCATCATTTTAATCCTAATTGTGGTGATTCTCAAGGATTGGAAATTTTGTGAATTGTAGTAAGATGTACAAGCAAATATTACTTGACAAGGAAAAATCTCAAGTTCTTTTGGTACATTCAAGATTAAAATTTTGATTGAAAGGGTGATGTCTCAATATCAAAAGTCGGATTTGAGCAAAAGTGCTACCTTTAGAAAGCTCTCAAGCAAGTCATCGAATATTCAATGAAGTTTGATTTCATGTCAAATCTAATGAAGCATTTAGAGAAGATTGTCCGAATCAGTTAGGTGAACAAGAATCTAGTCCAATTACTCGTACCGGATGGATATAAGCAAAATAAAAAAGTGAAACTTTGCATGATCAACTAATGGAACGACTACCATTAAAAAAAAGGAAAAATTAAGCAAGAAATTAGTTATGAATTTGATGCATAATATAACGTGGACAGCCGTGGAAAAGAAGAGCAAAGCATCATGAACTTACACTATTAGTTTTGATCATGCAAAGTGTCATGTCACGTGATACATATAAGAGAACTGATTATGTGATTGTGGTTAATTCACATTGAGATTAACAGTTTGTTCTGGACCACAAACAAAAATAATAAGAATTTATTGTGAGATCCACTCCTAAAAATTTGTGGCCCGCAATATATTGTTATTCTCACAGTCACCCGTCTCCAATTTGAACTGTAATCACTGTCATGTTAAATTTTTTGAAATGATGGTACTTTATGTTAGGCTTAGAGAAATATATAATGGAATGCTTGATTACCGTTAGGCACAAGGCCAATAAATATACATACAATAAAGGGTATAAATGTAAATACATATACCAAAGGGGAAAACTCTATTCTTAATAAATACAATATACCTAACAACCTCCCTCAAACTCAAGGTGGGTCAACCAACGAGAGTTTGGAAAAAAGAGCAAAAAATCGTAGTTGGGGATTGATGTACAGTAATCGCAAGAAGAAACCCTAGTTCTAATACCATATTAGATCTAGAGAAATAGATAATGAAACGCTTAATTACCATATAGGTACATGATCAATATAAATATACATACAATGAAAGAGTATAAACTGCAAGATATCTACACTTTGGTCTTTTAGAGAGCGAATAGCAAAGTTTAAGATTAATTTTAAAATTAACACCATCAAGTACCTCAAACTAGTACATCCATGCCACATTTACCACAAACTACTCTTGCCATCTAAGAAACTCTCAAATCAGTAGACGCACCTTCATTCAAAGTTTAAGCCAATGAGTTATGAATCAATTATGATATATTAACTGCTCAACACCACAATAATTATCTGACGTATGACTTACATGCATCTTAACAGACATAATCAAAAGAACACATGAATGTAGAAGACAGTACAAAAGAAAGAACAAAACGAATGTTACATTGAGGTTACATCACGGGAAGCAATGCTGGGTCAATTTGTCTTGCGGTAGGACATAAAAAAAAAAAAGAACTATTTTTTTACGATGACTAGACCCTCGGACACGGACCGATGCCTAGACTTTGGACAATGGGTGTTGGGCATAGGACCCAAAGGCTGGATCCAAGGGCCTGACCAGACCTTGGAAGTCTAATAAAAAATTTTAGAGGGGTCAAGACGTCCGAGGTCGGAATTCAATCCCGACACCCATATTCAGAGCTCAAAGGCTAGAACCTGAACATGGTGCCCAAGCACCTGGAGTCGAATGCAGCATCACATAGATATTACGAAAAATATGAAATATGTTAATACAAAAAAGAAAAGAAAAGAAATATTCATATATTTGAACCCAAAACAATACAATCTTGCAAATTTCTTTTTGTCACATGCAATTATGATTGGATCTAAACGGCACCATACATCAGATTTGAAAACCCTAATTTATATTCCAAAGCATGCAAACATCGTTGTCCTTCCCAGGTAAAATAATGAGCGTGGCCAATACTTTGGTTTTTAAATTTAGAAGGGACAATAAAAAGTACGTCAATTTATGTCTTTCGTGATTATAGAAGTGTAATTGAGCATTTGAAACATGTTCTTGAGAATCTCATGAGTCATCAGTCTTCATCAGACGCTCTTTCTCAGAAGCTCCCTCCAAAATTACCCCTTCAATCTTCCACCACTCGACCAGTCAAGCTCAACCTATAAAATACATCTCCCACTTTTCATGGTCTTTTCAAATCTTCGCTCTTACTTTAGAAACCAAATCATCCGTTCAACTTTCCACATCCAGTGATCTCAAAGCTACAAATTTCTAGCCAAAACCGAAAATGCTTGAGGAAATCATCAGTCCCTCGGAGACCAATCAATGTGATATCTCGAAATCCATTTGGGAGCATCTTCTTGTAGATGATGACAAAAATGTCAATGCAGCGTTTTATGCACCAACTACTATGCAAACATGTACTCGAGGAGTACAAGTTTCAACTGTCTTTTGCTGATGGAGAGTTGGAGCGAACTGCCCCTCAAAGTCGACGACTCGGAGGACATGTTCGTGTACGGCGCTTTGTGCGATGTGCTCAGTTCTGGATGGACAATGCCTTCGGTTTCGAGCCAAGAATTTGATTTCAAAATGACGACCGTTGATATCAACAGCATTGGTCTGGCGATGGAGGAGAAACCGGAGACAGTGGAGCCTGAGGTAAGTGCTGGTCAAGAAGATGCATTATAGAGGGGTGAGGAGGCGGCCATGCGGAAAATACGTGGCAGAGATAAGGGACGCCAAGAAGAACAGGGGCGAGGATTTGGCTCAAGACATACGAGACGACCGAGGATGCGGCGTTGACTTACGACCGGGCTGCTAGTTTTTAATAGGAGCGGGTCTGTTTACACTTGATTTCTAATCAATTTTTCTTTTGAAAAATCCTCAAAAATTCATAAAAATTCATAAAACTAAGAAATTAACTTTGGGAACCTTGGCCTAGCATAAGGAACCAATTTTGAAATAAAAAATATTTTTTCATTTTTTTTGCATTTTTTAATATTTTTCGAAAAATAAGAACATTTCCAAAAATCAAGAAAAATAGAATTTTAGGCCACAAAAATATGAAAAAAAAATATTATTTTTATTTTAATTCTATTTTCATTTTGGCCATTTTAAATGTGGAAAATTCAATTTGGGATCACATGAGTCTTCACAATTGTGAACCCAAATTGAGATAAAAAATTTCATTTGAAGCCCTTTTAGTCTTTTTCTCAATTGATCCAAATTTCGACATTCGATTCTTACACCTTCAATTGCATTGTGGTCCAATTAATTTCAATTTTTGAGTAGGTTGCAAAATGGACTTATTTGCATTTTCGATTTAGTCCTCGATTTTCAATTTGCTTCAAGTTGGTCTTTTTAAAGGCTAACCCATGCATAGACAAACATAGACCCATAAGTATTTCGGCATTCTAAATACTCTGGTGGGGTTAGATTGACACAAATTTATTGTTAAGAGCCCTAATTGAACACGTTTTGCATTCAGGGATAAATTTGAAATTTAGGGCTTTGCATAAAATCGAACTAATTAAAGTCAAAGTCGGCATCCCTAGATGATATCTGTGTTGTAGAGTGCAATTCAAAGTTTAATTTCATGAAAATTGGTCAAATAGACTGTCAATTCGACCAAAAACTTGAAATCGGGTCGGGTTGACCAATCCTGTCAACCCGTTGACTTCATTGACCGAGAAAGCCACACACATCTACAGGGGCGTTTTCCTAGTTGCCGTTCGGGCGCCCAGTTGAAGGTCGAAGCATGAAAGAAAACCCAGAAAAAAAAACATCAATTTGTGCACAATTGGAGCTAAAACGGAGACACCCATAATGCCCACACGTTCCCGACTTCAACCGGCGAACTAAAACTTGCAATACACGTGCGATCGGAGGTAGGCCAAAACAGAAAACGGTCGATGACAGATCCACGGGGGAGGTTCGTTCTTGGACAAACAAAAAAAAACGAAGGACAGAGAGGATCCAGTGGCAACAGATTCAGAAAGGGGGGGAACGAACAAACTAGAACAGAACGAAGAGGTAAGGGGGAGAGAGACTGAGAAAAAGAGAGTAAGAGATAGAGAGAGGAGGGAGGAGAGCCTCTGCAACTCGCTCGTCCGCCATTAACGAAGGTGGAGGTAGAAGTTTCGAAGCTTCGGTCGCATGGATCAGGCACGAGAGAAGTTTCAAGATTGAGCCCGCAAGCTTCGAGGAGCCCGAATCGCCGCCGCTGGGCCGTCCACCCAGCCGTCACCAACGGAACCAGGTCAGTCCCCGATTATGCTCTGTTTTCAGACCGAATCTGTGCTTGAGTTCAATCGCACTATCCGAGACTTGTTCATGCTTTTTCGACCTTCCACTAGAGCCTAGAACAACATCTAAACCAAGCTTTCCTCTTCTTACGCATCGATTTGGACGAAAATCATCTATCTCAAACCTCGCCGGAGTCGCAAATTGGAAGTCATCATTGGACGGTCGCGAATCTTTAAGACGATCAGATAAGTCCTTCATACCTCCTGGATGTTTTTGGAGCGTTGAAATTGAGACATTATGGCTTTGGAGTCTACCCCGGTAACAAAGAAGGAATTTCAATGGCTGAAAATGGGAAAGCTCGAGGTCGCCGGAATCTGCAGTTCTGGCCGGACCTGTTTGGCTTTGTTTAAGATAGTTCCTACCGTTGGATTGGGCTGAAATTTGAGTATGTTGTAGCTTAGTCTAAGGCGAGTATGTTGTAGCTTAGTCTGAGGCGATTCCGTAGGTTCCAAGATCGGCCAGATCGGAGTTGATCTCGCCGCCTATAGGCATCGCAAATGTAGTTCCGATTTCGCCGGCGCCGATTTTCTTTCCTCGCAAAGCGTTGACCGATCAACGATTTTTTTTTTTTTTTTTTTGTGATCGAAATAGAGGTACTACTTTCATTAAACTGAAACAAAGTTACAACAACTAGCAATATGAAAATCACTACATAAAATATCCCAAAGGAGCTGGGGGGACTGATCAACCAATTAGGGTAAAGTAAACCCTTTCGATGAGATTTCGCAACCCAGTCAGCTGCTATGTTTGCTTCACGCGAAACGTAAGCCACTTTAATCAATTCCATTCCCAAGCGGGCCATGATATTCTTGCACTCTGTAAAGACACCTCTAATAGCCCATGGACTATCTTCCGGTTGATTTATGAAATTGGGGATGGCTATATTATCCGTGAGCACTGTGGTCAACGAAAGTTGACTCAGTCGATGTGGCGCTGACATGGCTGCCACCACAATACCAACGGTGGGATGGTTGCCACATGTCGCGATCGTGCTTTTTTGTTGTAAATAAAAAAAAGTCTTCCATTTTTTTTTGGATATTTTTAAAAGAAGTTTCGAATTTTTTAGAAAATATCCGAATCGGACCGAGTTAACCCGGTCCGGCCTTGCGGGCACCCGGCCCGGTCCGCGCGGGTCCTAAACGACGCAGTTTTGAATTTTTTAAAAAACCCTCACAAAAAGACGTTTTGGAGGGTTGAGAACCAATTTTCAATTTTCCCTCCAAAATTTCGAATTGCAAACTGACGCACCAAATTTGAGCACGTGACGATATCTTGACCCTTTGGTTGGAAAATAGAATTTGACGGTTATATTCGTGACATGTGGCCAAACATGGGCCACACAATCACCTAAACAACTTTTTTTTTTCGAAATCTTAGACAAAAAAAATTGGAAAATTTCGAGAAAAGTTCCAAAAAAACTCCCAAAAACTCCCAAAAAATAGGACATGGCCACATTCAACTAGCCAATGCTATTTTTGGTGTTTTCTCCTCCTGCTTCCTTTTCAAAATGACGATTTTATCCCTTTAGGATAAATCGACTCCGAAAATTTCAAAAAAATTCAGAAAAATCGCCACTAACCTCTCTGTTTTCAGACCGAACCTGTGCTTGAGTTCGTCGGGTCCATCTTGTACTCACTTATTACTGGACTCGAAGACGATGATGGCAAACTTGTCGGACAAATAAGGAGTTCTACTTCCGAAGCTTTTGGTCGAGCGAGCGCTTTCAAGGAAATCAAGGAGTTTCCACATCAGAACGACGGCTCGAATCTTTCATTCTTCAAGAAGATGTTGGAGGAGTATTTCGATCTAAATCGAAATCGATAGATGGAGCAGCCAAAAGGGAAAGAGGATAGAGTTGAAGAGAACGAACTTGATTAATTCGCAAGACGTTTAGGAACTAGAATTTTCCTTAACATAAGTATGCTGCATATTCAATTATCTTGGTTCAGTTTTTTAGCTCGTACATCAAATTAGGCATTGAATAATATATCCATATATTTTTCAAGCTCCGGTTAATTCCATGATCAATTAATTAATCACTGATATATAGCATACTCAATAAACATTTAAATCTATTTTCTATTTCATTCATATATGTCCAGATAATTACTATCTTTTGAAATCTAAATCCATATAACAGTAAAAAAAAAAAATCTAATCGATCGACACAGGTTTATTCCGTAACACACTTTAATGCAAACAATGTACAGAAGTCAATAATAATTAAGGTCATATGACGTTGAGTGACATGACATGATTGTAGAATATTGTTGATTTAAACTATACCAAAATAGTTATATGTTAGGATGTCATGGAAAAATGAAAAACTCCATAGAAAACATTGCTATTAGTTATCTAATGGACTATATAGTTCTCTTTGTTATTGCCATCTCTATCACTTAAATCCTCATTCTTTTTTTTTACCAAAAAAAAAGACAAGTACACAAATAGAAAAACCTTAGCCTGCTTGGGGTTGAAAATTAATTAATTATTTGTTTCATGAAAATCAATGAGTTAAAAATATTTTTCTAATTTTTATTGTGTAAATACTTTCATATCAACAATTAATGTTACGAAAGTATTTTTCAAATTATTCATTTTTCACGAACAAATAGAGCCTCAATAGCAAAATCATGCTGGAACTAGGCCTCAAACCCCGTTGGACCCATCTATTTCAGTAGGTCTGTTCCGCAAACATGTAATCATATTTTCTTAGTTCACTAATTATACCAGTTGATGGTCTTGTATTGAGGCCTATTACGAAGTCTTTAAACATAATTTAGCATCGACAATAATTGCTTGCATAAGCTAATTGAGTTCTCAAGGAGTGAACAGTAGATTACTATGTAATTAAGAATTTATTTAGCGAGAAAGAGTCCCATTTTGATATGTGTGTGTGATAAGCATGGTAATATATATATATAAAGCCAAATTATTTAAATCACTCAGGATTTCAAACATATAAAGGAAAGACTTGTACTATAATAATGATTTAGGAATCACATCATCCGGATATAATCCTCCAGACCAAAACAAAGGGAATTATCCATAAGCTCCATAGCTAAATTCTTTCAATTAGGCATGTCTTTGGACAAGTTGCATTCGAGAGGCATCTTCTCAACGAAATCTGACTCCTCCATGATGCCTCGACCACAACCAAATCGTTCTGCACAATTGCCGGCTACGCTTGCGAATGGACCGAGAGACAATGATAGTTGAGAGAACACTTACAAGATCCACCAACTTATAACATATATGGAGGAATTCGACTAAGGAAAAGAATTTTCAAATCATGAACAACGAAATACTCCGACGCCAAACCATGGGACTTTTCTTGTACTTGGGTGTCACTCTCCTTGTTATCATCGCATTTGGTAGTATTTTATATTTTCTTTTCCTTTGGGTTTTGTGGTGAGGGGACAATGTGTCACTGTCGTTTGCATTTCCTCCATATATGTTTTTTTTTTTGGTTTTTTGGGTCGAATTCCTCCATACATGTTAAAAGTTGGCGGATCTTGTAAGTGTTCTCTCAACTATCCCGGTCCATTCGCGAGCGTAGCCGGCAATTGTGCAGAACGATTTGGTTGTGGTCGAGGCATCATGGAGGAGTCAGATTTCATTGAGAAGATGCCTCTCGAATGCAACTTGTCCAAAGACATGCCTAATTGAAAGAATTTAGCTATGGAGCTTATGGATAATTCCCTTTGTTTTGGTCTGGAGGATTATATCCGGATGATGTGATTCCTAAATCATCATTCTAGTGCAAGTCTTTCCTTTATATGTTTGAAATCCTGAGTGATTTAAATAATTTGGCTTAATATATATATATATATATATATATATACACACACACATATCAAAATGGGACTCTTTCTCGCTAAATAAATTCTTAATTACATAGTAATCTATTGTTCACTCCTTGAGAACTCAATTAGCTTATGCAAGCAATTATTGTCGACGCTAAATTATGTTTAAAGACTTCGTAATAGGCCTCAATACAAGACCATCAACTGGTATAATTAGTGAACTAAGCAAATATGATTACATGTTTGCAGAACAATCTACTGAAATAGATGGGTCCAACGGGGTTTGAGGCCTAGTTCCAGCATGACTTTGCTATCGAGGCTCTATTTGTTCGTGAAAAATCAATAATTTAAAAAATACTTTCGTAAAATTAATTGTTGATATGAAAATATTTACACAATAAAAATTAGAAAAATATTTTTAACTCATTGATTTTCATGAAACAAATAATTGATTAATTTTCAACCCCAAGCAGGCTAAGGTTTTTCTATTTGTGTACTTGTCTTTTTTTTTTTTTTGGTTGAAAAAAAAGAATGATGGTTTAACTGATAGAGATGACAATAACAAAGAGAACTATATAGTCCATTAGATAACTAATAGCAATGTTTTCTATGGAGTTTTTCATTTTTCCATGACATCCTAACATATAACTATTTTGGCATAGTTTAAATCAACATTCTACAATCATGTCACTCAACGTCATATGACCTTAATTATTATTGACTTCTGAACACTGTTTTACTTGTTTTATGTGTAGTTAATGCACATTGTCTATTTTATCTTTAGGATTTTGTTGAAGTGTGCCGATAGGGTATTTTTTTTTTTGCTAGAATGCCGATAGGGTACTTGTTAAGCCACATATTGACGAAAGTGCACGATTTTAGATGCACTGTTTTACTTGTTAATCAATGTGAAGAGCCAAGAGTTCATTCAGTAACTATCTAATTGGTGTTTTGTAAATCGGATATCCAATTCAGAAGTGCATGGAGTATTTCTCGAAGCATCCTATATAACCTTGCTGGAGTATTTTATAGCATTTATGTTTCTTATGATTACGGAATTTGCAAGGGATAATCCTACATTTAATTGTTGTTGAAGATATCAAATTTGCACTCCTTGATCACATCCAGTAAAGCTACCCGAAATAGTCACCAAGAATGTTGCTCTCCTCACGCGCGAGTCCTCAACTGAGGGCAGCCTATGCCACGCATATGTAGTCCGGGTCGCTCATCGTGATTTGGTAAGTGTTTTGAAAAGTTAGAGCTTTAAAGTTGTGCACCGTAAATATGATGGTATGGCTTTGATGGTAGGAATCAGGAAGAGATGTGGTATGTACGATGTCCTGTGTACAACCAGAGGTGATTGCATTGTGCATTATTTTATGCTTCATAATGAACTCGTGCTCTGTGAGAAAGTTTGAGGAATTTGGGGTTCCCGTCTAAGTGCAGGGGTGCTTTTAGAGCACGGCTAAGAATCCAAAAACCAATTCAACTCCACTTATTTTGTTGAATTTCCATTAGCCGAATGACTTTTACGGGCATCGTGAATCTTCTTCGTAAATGATTACCATATTCGACTTCTATCTGGATTATACTTTGTCGGGATCTTGAATTGCAGTTTTTAGATGCTCGAAATATGCAATTAGTTTACTTTTGTTCGTGCTCTTTAAATTTCTTTCCTATTCTGCAACATAACTTTGCTTTTATGACTGTCACAGATTATCATGCAAATGGTTGTGGCAAGACTTCCACCCTCGGACATGACAAAGTGGGAAAAGATAAAAACTTTTGTTTCCTGTGAGTTTGGAAATATAAGAATTATTGCGTTAGATCTCCCCGATAATATTGGAACTCACTTTGCCTTATTCTTCTTTCAGGTATATGGCGTACCAATTGCAACAAGCTGCCCGAAGTAAAAGTTCAATTGTTGCAGTTGTGGGCAGGGGTCATCTTCCTGGCATCATGAATCACTGGAATCAGCACTTGGATGTTAGTTTTAATAATTTATGGCTTACACATGTTGATTTTGTCGGGTCAATTTTTTTTTAAGACCGAGGTGTCCGAGCCAGCTTGTGCGCACCTCGACTATTCCTTAGGGGACTAGCACGACAAGTGGGGGTCGCGACTGATGGTTGTGGTGCTAAACCCCCGAGGAATAGTCGAAGTGCACGCAAGTTGGCCCGGACACCTCGGTCATTAAAAAAAAAAAACTTGACCCGATCAAATCAACATGTGTAAGCCATAAATTATTAAAACTAACATCCAAGTGCTGATTCCAGTAATTCATGATGCCAGGAAGATGACCCCTGCCCACAACTGCAACAATTGAACTTTTACTTCGAGCAGCTTATTGCAATTGGTACGCCATATACCTGAAAGAAGAATAAGGCAAAGTGAGTTCCAATATTATCGGGAGATCTAACGCAATAATTCTTACCTTTCCAAACTCACATGAAACAAAACTTTTTATCTTTTCCCACCTTGTCATTTCCGAGGGTGGAAGTCTTGCCACAGCCATTTGCACGATAATATGTGACAGTCATAAAAGCAAAGTTATGTTGCAGAAGAGGAAAGAAATTTAAAGAGCACGAACAAAAGTAAACCAATTGCATATTTCGAGCATCTAAAAACTGCAATTCAAGATCCCGACAAGATATAATCCAGACAGAAGTCGAATATGGTAATCATTTACGAAGAAGATTCACGACACCCATAAAAATCATTTGGCTAATTGAAATTCAACAAAATAAGTGGAGTTGAATTGGTTTTTGGATTCTTAGCCGTGCTCTAGCATAGGAAATTAATGGACTGAAAAATAAATTAAGTCAATACCTCATTGGTATGATTTCGGCACCATATTTCTTTCGTATATTGTAGGCAATTCGCATCTCATTTCGGGTTGACGTCGTTTGCAGCATAGCTCTAAAAGCACCCCTTGCACTCAGACAAGAACCCCAAATCCCTCAAACTTTCTCCCAGAGCACGAGTTCATTATGAAGCATAAAATAATGCACAATGCAATCACCTCTGGTTGTACATAGGACATCGTACGTACCACATCTCTTCCTGATTCCTACCATCAAAGCCATACCATCATATTTACGGTGCACAACTTTAAAGCTCAACTTTTCAAAACACTTACCAAATCACGATGAGCGACCCTGACTACATATGCGTGGCATAGGCTGCCCTCAGTTGAGGACTCGCGCGTGAGGAGAGCAACATTCTTGGTGACTATTTCGGGTAGCTTTACTAGATGTGACCAAGGAGTGCAAATTTGATATCTTCAACAACAATTAAATATAGGATTATGCCTTGCAAATTCCGTAATCATAAGAAATATAAATGCTATAAAATACTCCAACAAGGTTATATAGGATGCTTCGAGAAATACTCCATGAACTTCTGAATTGGATATCCGATTTACAAAACACCAATTAGATAGTTACTGAATGAACTCTTGGCTCTTCACATTGGTTAACAAGTAAAACAGTGCATCTAAAATTATGCACTTTCGTCAATTGTGGCTTAACAAGTACCCTATTGGCACACTTCAACAAAATCCTAAAGATAAAATAGACAATGTGCATTAACTACACATAACACAAGTAAAACAGCAAAATCTAAAACTGCGAACTTTCCAAGTATCTTATTGGCACTCTTTAACAAAATCCTAAAGAGAAAATAGATCTGATGGTAGCTTACCTGAGCCCTCGCACTCAAAACTTTTGAAGATGAGCGTATGCTCTTCAGCTTGCACGAGAGTTGATATAGATTCACCTTTTTCATTATGGGTTTGAAGATCTCACCCTACACAGATTTTACACCACAAAACTAAATTAAAAAATCTCACGTGTTGTCTATATCTCGTGGAGACGTTGAAATGTAAGCATTTACATTTTGTTTTGAATCTGCATAAAATGCTTTAATCTAACTATGAGTAAGTGCTTTCTCCGTCTAGCTTTTCTGCTCTTCAACTGAATTGCTTTCTTGCTAAGTTTTCGAAAACCAAGTCATGAGAAATAATTTCACTTTTCATCAAATGAGTATCATATGACATAACTACAAAGAAAAAAGAAGCTGGAACAGATTAAAGTTCTGATGGGATGAGATTAGCAGATGCATATGCAATCGCTCTTCGAATATCCGATAAATGGTTTGATTGTGCAGGGTTGATCGAACTAATCCTAAGTGCCCTGTCAACTACTTCCCTTTACCGAAACCTACAGATAATTCCCAACGTAAAACAAGCTTCGAAAGCTGCCGGAACTACCCTAACCAAATCAGCACAGACCCAGCACAGACCGGGCGACGGCGAGAAATTTCCCAAAACTTTTTTACATACAAAACTCAGCTCTAGCTACTCAACCAACGTTTAAGGGACAAGAGAAGAATCACCTAAGCTCCAGGAGCCTGATAGATGCTATATGCAGCGACGAGGAGCTCACAGCTCGGGCCGAAGTCCATGGGATTCAGGTTACCATTTTAGGCTCAAGTCGATGCAAAACAAAGAGAAACGGAGGCTACGAATTGGTTCTAAGACAGATTCGAGGCAAAACAAACATGGAAAGAGATCGGGGAAGGTACGACCGAGATCAAAGGACACAAAATGACCCGGAAGACATTTCGTCGAGCAGTTGGCAGGCATCCAAAAATCGACCACGAGGCCTCACGCGAAAACGAGACAAGGGAAATGCAGAAAACGTAGTTTGCACAGAGGGAGAAGCAAACCTGTTCAAGGAGTGCCGACGGTGAAGAACGATCCATGCTGTGGATAGGGGAAACTTGAGCGTCGGACTTCTCTCTCCCTCGTGTGTGAAGACACGAGAGGGATTCGCGTGTCCGGGGTAAAGAGGGTCAAATTCAGAAAGTCCAAATTGTGACCTAATTTTTGGCCTCCCCAAACTGTCTTTGCTTCTCCTCTGAGCCCTCTGATCTGTCTCTCGCTCTGTCGTCTAGCCTCCCTTCGACGCCGATGTTCGCCTCGTGGCCGCCGGTCTCGCCTCAGGCCCTCAGCTCGCCTCGCCTCGCCTCGTCTTGCCACATCAGCTCGTCTCGCCTCGTCTTGCCACCTCAGCTCGCCTCATCTCCTTGGCGGTCTCTCGTCCTCGCCGCTTGATCTCTTTCGCTCGCCCCCTTCAAGCTGTGGATAGGAATGAGAGGATTTGGTGAGAGGGAGCACACTGAGTCACTGACATGGGAGCGAAACGGGCGGTGGGAGGAGAAAATATTAGGTACTCGAGAGTACCAGTGCATCTCTCCTCTTCACCATTCAGTGACTGACATGTGGCAAGCGGGCCCCACGTTTTCCCCAATCAAATTTCTCTCTTCCGCAAATGCCCTCCCACCTTCTCTCTCATTCATCTGTCTTCTATGAGGGTCTCTGTTTCTTATGGAGGTGGGGCTGCGTCGGCGGAGCGAGGGTGGGGCAAGCGACGGAAAACGACAAGTCCGGTGGTTACGCGCCCGTCTGCGGCCGGTGGTGAGGTAGCCGCGGGTGAGCTTCCGAGATTGCGGGCGGTAATGACGCGGCAGCGGTGAAGAAGAGGCGAGGCGGGTTCTGTTTTGGGCGACGACGAGGAGGAGGCGGGGGCGGGCGTCGACCCTCGCCGCCTGGATGAGGGTGGGTAGGGCCGAACTCATCGGATCTGGCAAGGCCTCGACGGAGCAGTCGACGGAGACGGCCGGCGATGGAGTAGTCGACAGAGGCCTAGATCTTGGTGCGGGGAAGAAGGCGGCGGCGTGCTAGAGGTCGAGCATATCACTGCGGAGCTTGTCTGGCTTGGCATCCAGGGGGGCAAACTCGTCGGGGATGGAGTAGTCGACAGAGGCCTTGATCTTGGTGCGGGGGAAGAAGGCGGCGGCAAGCTGGAGATCGAGCATCTCACGGCGAAGCTTGTCTGGCTTGGCATCCACAGGGGCTAACTCGTCGGGGGTGTCATCCTCGTTTCTGACACCCGGTTGAGGTCGAATTCATAGCTTGACCAGAGGAGAGAAAGCGGATAAACAGGACATATGAAGGAGGGAGAAGGTGAGGGTATTTACGGAAGAGAGAAACTTGATTGGGGAAAACGGGGGTCGCTTGCCACGTGTCACTAGAGGAGAGATGCTCTGGCACCATATTTTCTCGGTGGGAGTAGATGGCTCTTATGAGTCTTATCTTTATCTTTTTTTAAATTCTTTTTTTATACTTTTTGGGTTTTTCTCGTGTAAAATCATTTGTTTATTTTACAGCGGTGGGAAGAAATTTTACGATGGCGCGTATTTCGGGGGAAAATTCAAGAACGTTGGGTTGAATTTGGCGGTTACGGAGGACGGTTGACTATTCAAAGCTATCAACACTAATTTAATTAAAATAATTATAAAAATAATAATTTATTATATATACATATATAAAAAATATATTTAATATACGACGTATCCAGCATGTCGAAATTTTCTCTTTTTTAAAAATTCACGTGTCAGCGTATCGTGTCGTATCGTGTCCCGTGTCATTTTCGTGCTACATAGCTTGGAGATGCTTCGTCATCGGTTCCTATGGCTCTCTTCCATGTCAAGAATAAGTGGAATAAAATGAATTTCAAGTTGAGTATTCAGCTCCCCATGACTGAAATAGGAAACGAGGAAAACATATTACTTTATCGCATTTAACTAGATATATAAATGTTTGTCATTTTTAAACTCATCATATTTTGCTAGGCAGCACCGACACCTCTATTTGGGGTGCGTATCGGTGTCGGACGCATGTCGGACACGCATCCGACACGCGTGTCCGAACGTGTCGGACACGTCCGACACGCAGAAATAGGTTTTTTTTTTTTAAGCAGTGTTTTTGGTTGAGGTCAATTGCATTTTTCTCTATTGCATCGCTCGACTCTTAACTGCTTTACATTTTTCTACTAAAATAATGAGAATTACAGGTATCGGCACCTGTTTTTTTCTTTTGCTATGAGATCAAAATATTATTTTTCAAACTTGCTTTTCTAAGCTTAATGCATTATGCATATAACCTGTTTCGGCTCTAATTTATTTTTTTATATTTAAAATATATATATTTAATACGACGTGTCCCCGACGTGTCGGATTTTTCTATTTTTGAGAAATGACGTGTCGACGTGTCGTGTCGGTGTCGGTGTCGGTGTCAGTGTCAGTGTCGGTATCGATGCAACCTAGATGTTTTGGCCACGGTGACAATTTTTCCTCGCTACAATTTTGCACCAAGATGAGAAATCTTTCGATCAATCTTGATCGAAGGGGCTTTGTGTTTACCACATGCAATAGATTTCAGTTCGGTGCGTTTCCGCGACTACTAAGGTGAGTGAGGTTGCCTATGATAGTCCTAGAAGCCCAGGCGCCTAGCTAGGCTCACCCCTTGTTTAATGTCCCGAGGTCCGGACCCTCACCCCTCCTATGTCCTTGAGAAATATTTTTCTTCCTTCTCGAGAAAAAAAAAATACCCTCCTTAGTTTAATGTCTGAATTGAAGGGTACCCTCTTGAGAGAGTCGACAAAACCTTTTAGCTTTAAGGATTTACTTAGGTACACGGATCTGGGTCCCCTACCCTAATGGTAGGGGATTAGGATTTTTTAGACCCTTGGATCTTCCCCCTATAATAGGGGGGAATCCTAGCCCCAGGTCCACTGCCGTTAATAATAATATTATGGCTCGATTGTTTTGTCTCACTATTTGTACCTCGTAATTTTAAATCTATAAAAACTAAACGGGGAATAAAAAGAATAAATAAAAATTAGAAATATGACTAGTCACGAGATTTCTACGCCTCTACTATCAATAGGTTGGTTCACGATTGTTTATTATTATGTTTTTTTCACCTGAAGGTTGGTTCACGATTGTTACTTCTTAGCTTTTTGTACAGAGGAGTGTGAAACCCTCTCAATCTATCTATGTACCCATCTTATTGCGACCGGAATTATATTAGAGAGGAGCCATGAAATTTCATGTTAAGAAAAAATGCCAAGAACCCAACATTTAGCCGACAAATGGAAGATCCTAGGTTTCGTCATACCGAGCCTCGCGCTTCAAATCTTTCTCGTTTTATTTGCATCCGATAGAGAGAAAACAGCGAACCGCCACATCATTTTGCTATAGTGGTTAGCCTATTCGATGGCTAATTGAGTAGCTGCATTCAGGATCGGACTTATCTCTCACAACTAAGGCAGTTTGTCCGCTCTGCTGCCGAAGTGGACGGAGCGATTAAGGCATTTTGGGTCTAATTTCCGTTGTTACTTGGCAAGTCCTTACAACCATCATCTTCTCTCTGGATGACAATTCGTTTTGGCAATGGCACCTACTCAGTCTCATCTTCCAAGTTGGTGCTGCCCTCTTTTGTCCTCATGCTAGTATTTTTCCACGACATGTCACCGGCGATCCTAACGATGATGATGTCCTTCTTCATGGTCATAAAAAATGAGGAGACACCGGTGGCCTATATCTCTCGAGCCTCTCGAGGCTCTTGTGGCAAAAAAGTCTTATGAACATTGAAATGTATAAAATTAACAAAATTCTTTTTTCCCCTTTTATTCACTTATGATGGATGAAAAAGCTATAAGATATTATCCACGTTTGGCATTCATTTTGAAGAACCATTTTACATCAGCAACTCAAGCAGGCGCTCCATCACCCACCACTGACCTCATCTTCTCCGGATGATTCGAGCAGATCAGGACAAGAAAAGGCCTTCTTACAGCCGCATGTAACAAGCTACGACGCGGCTTCCGCAAATTCTTCAGGCCGAAGAAGCCACTTGAAGAAGTAGCTGGTTAAGCAAGTACCTCAATGAATGCATATGCATGCAATTTAGGTACATCAGGGCTTAGTCCGCTGCTCCTTTCCTGCCAAGACCAAGATCTCCAATATGAATACAAATGGGACGAATCAACAAAGGATATAATTGAATTTAACTATACGAATAACAGCTAATTTGATATCAAATCGCATGGAGGATCTCTCTTAGAGCACGTGTGGCCTTGATAGGAGATATGGTGAAACTCTTCAGTCTGACTATAACATCTTTCGAATAATGTCAAACTCAAATTGATTCAAGAATACCTCTCTAGAAAACCTAGTTTCCATTGCCTGCAACTTTTCGAATCACCGCTCAAAGTCCGGAAAGAGTGAAACAGAAGGAATGGCTACGTAGGGTGCAAAGGAACCGAACAAAGCAAAGAGCCTAGATCCCTTGGCTCAACAGCATTCACTGAAGCCCGGGAGCCATCCCCTTTTTGGGTAGTAGATGCCAGCAACTACTGAAGCTACTCAGTACACATTCTGCAGAAAGCAGTTGAAGTAGCTGCTTTTGGCCATCTGAACTTCTCTTGCAACTCAAAAGATGTCACTTCGGAGTCCAGTTTCAGCAGCCCCTGCAAACCATTCATGAATGCCTGGAGCTCCAACAACACGACTGATCACGGACTCGGAAGGCAACTGTAAGACAACAGTTAGGCAATTAAAACATGAGAAGAAATAGGTAAGGCTACAAGCAACAGATTTTTATATCCACATCTAGGAAATTAATTCAAAACCGACAAGAAATACATGAGCTATCTGTAACACCCCCAAATTTTAAATTTGTGGTCCCTCCCCACTATCCCTTGTCTCTCTCTTTTCCCCAAATTCCTTCCCCCACGTTCCCTTGCTTCCCCTTATTCCCGTTGTCCCCTCCCCTTTCTGCCCACTCTTTCTCTTTTCCCCCACCCTTCTGCTCCCTCTCTCTTTTTCTATTCTCACTTTCACGTTCCCTCCCTCTTTCTTGTCTGTTGCCTCTTCTTTTTCCTCTGTATACGCGTGAAGCCCCCCACCGCAATTGACTCCTCCTTCCTCCGCTGTTTTGCTCGACCACGACGACCGATCACACCTCAGGCTTCCTTTGTTGCTCCACCACCTAGTCGCCGTCGTTCTCAGCACCGTGTACTGCCGGAGGAACCCCGAAACAGCCCGCCGCCTCTACTTTATTTTCGGGTTCAGTGGGTATTTTCTGCTCCGAAGTTCTTGCGCTGCTCCCGATCGCTTGCCACCCTTTTTCCATCGACCAACACATCTCCCACGACCCCCTCCAGCCCGAGCTCGTTCCTTCACTGCATCTCATCACCAGCTGAGCCGGATGCCAGCCTGGTCTACCATTGATCCACAGCCCCGTCAAACCCGACTATCATCATCTCGTCGGGCTGTCGCTGTCCGACTCCAGCTCAGTCGAGCCTCGGTCGAACCCCAACCGACCATCCTCGACATCCATTGATCACTTCCAGCTACCTCACCCGAGCTCAAGCCAACCCGAGGGTCTAGATCCGAAGCTCTCAATCCCGGAACTCCTCTTTGCCATGTCGTTCGACCCCGGTTCCAATATCCACAGCTGCTGGTTCCTTCGTTTGGCGATGCCATGACACTTCCAACTCTATTGTCATATGAATCCGAGGCTCCAAGGCGTGGACAGACCCGCGAGGATTCTGTTTCGCTGCTGGCCGGCCACCTCCAACCACCGTCCGCCGCCCTAGCCGGCCCCAACTAATCCCCTTTGAACCCTAGGTGAGTCCTCGAGCATTGGCCGGCCTCGCCTCAGCCCGTGGGGCCCAAGACCGCCTCAAATAGTCCTGTTCCTCTGTTTTAATGCTGCTGTAAAATTCTGTTCTAGGTCGCCGGAGTTCGCCGGAGCTCCGCCGCCGCCGCCGCCACCTCGCCGGACCTCCGTCACATACCCTAGTTGGTGCCGGGTCGTGACGCCTCTCGAGAAACCTTATAACCGAGGCTTAACCGTGTTTTATCGCCGAGGACCGTCGCCGCCGTCGTGGTCGTCGCTCGTTGCCGCCGCCGTCACATTGTTGATTTTGAGCCGGCCCGAGCTTAAATAAATTGTGAGTTGACCCTAAACCTTGGTTAGGGCGCTAATTGCGCCTAGGGTTAGTTGGGTTAGCCGTTAGGGTAATAACGTTAAGCAATTACGGTCGGTATAGTTAGAAATCCCGATTTAGGTTAAATGACCGTAATAGACTAAGTTAGCTTAGTTAATTATATTATCTATGGATAATTGTGATTGATTGAATTGATTGATCATGGATTATAGTTCGATCGCAGACGAGCGATAGGTTAAAGATGAGTGATCAATCGACAATTATAAATTAAATGGGCTAATCAATGATTATTGTTCGAATCGAGCTTTATATTGTCTAAATGGAATTAAATGCTCGTAATTGATTTGATAATTTTCATTGGTGTGATTATCTTGTTGGATGGCTTGATGGTGTGACTGGAATTACTATTGGGTGATAATCACTACTTGGGGATTTAACGTCCTATTTATGATTTGATGCATAAAATGTTCATTGAGTAAATTGACATGTATTTGGGAATTATTCGTTCCGTGATTGCAGTATCTAATTGATAGTCTGCATATGCATATGACTGTGTGCGAAATTAAAGAAATATGTTTTAGCATGAAAAATGGCCGTGGGCCGAGTCTTTGAGCACGTTGTGTGAGCATCCGGCCTAAATCAAAGGGAATAAAATTTATTGATATGGCGGGTGCATTGTGTGGTCATATGACGGAACGATGATGGGTTTTTCCTGGTAAGTTCGTAGTGTACTAATAGTACACCAGTACCAGTCATGTGGGACTATACGACTTATCAGAAGCACGACAGTCCTGCCTCGTGCCGGTTAGTACGGGCACAGGGCTGATCGGATGCCGGTCGCAGCATGTGATGGACCGACGCCCCGTATAGGGATGCCTACTTGCCGTACCGTGCAACGGGTGCACTGGAATAATCGCTTGTAGTAGCCGCTGCCGAGAGGGAAAAGGAGCGTAGCCCGGTTCGTCCGGATGAGTATGGGATCGTACTATTTATGAGGGTGGAATCACGCCAGTCGCGTAGATCCTCTCATGGTGCCGTTGGCACGATCATCGTTAATAAATGGACTCGTGTGGTGTCCTGTGCATACTTGTGGATGCGATGCTTGTTTTGAGTGATTGACTTATTTCACTGCTGAGTCGAGTCAAGCATTGCATTATGTGTGGCTGCAGACTGGTAAGTATGCATGTGATTGATTAGTATATGGGGACTATACTTGGGTATTTTATGTGATCGTATGAGTTTGTGAGCCTACTGTTAGGATGTCTCGGGCGAATCAGTTTCCTAACCGAGCTTAGGCTTAATTCATTGAGATTTATTTCTCACCCCGTCGTGGGATAACATTTTTCAGGTCCCAAGTGATGAAGTCCGTGGACGCCATGGTTTGGCGGTAGGAGTGATCTTTTGAAGTAGATGGGAAGTTAACCTTACCCGACCGAATACCTGTTTGAGGTCTTAGTGAGCTATCCCGAAATATGAGATTGTTTATGCCAGCTATAGCTCAATAGGGTTAATTATCATCAGTTGTTTGGTTTTATGTGTGTGATGATCTTTTTGTGAACTGTCTTGGTATTTATCTCCTACTAATGTATCCCTGTTCAAATTTATGTTGTCTGGGAGTAAACCGTTTCCGCATGCGTAATAAACTGTCGTGGGTCGGTAGCGAACCTGGGACGCTATCCGTTATGACCCTTGGGACGATTTGATCGGGATGTCGCGTGCTCGGGGTTTGGGGCGTGACATCCTCCCCGGTTTGGTATCAGAGCAAGGTCTGCCTGATCCATCTGGTCACTGGCCTGGAGTGATAAGGAGCGTTGGATTTTGGGATAGTTAGTAGGATTGAAAACCTCGTGCATGTGATTGTTACTCAAGTTTTAAGGTCGTGTGCCTGAGTTCTCATTAGTATTGCTTTGGGTTGAGTAGGACCCCGTATAGTACCCGCTGAGAGCGTAGTTTGTTGATTTAACTAGGTAGAGTTCGGAATTGTCGGGATTGTCTTTACGATCTTGACGTCACTAAATGATGAGATAGTGTCTGCAGTAAGATGTTTTGAGCTGTACGTTGATTACATTTGATCATATGGAGAAAATAGACTTAAGCATGTTGGCAATGTGTGGTTTTGATGTGATAGTTAGTATGATTGGTCCTAGAACTGCGATGGATATTGATATAAAGTGATGTGGTATAACCCGTTGGATGAGAATTGCTTGAGTCTGATGATAATCGATGAGGAACCTCGACTTTGCTAGTTTTGTCGCTTAAGGAGAATATACCGAGTATGGCATCTAGATCGTGTTAAGAACCTTATAAGTTATTGTGATGCTGTTCGGTTTGACAAGTGTCTTTACCTCTTTATAGGTTTGATGAAAGGATTGATTAGGGAACATTTGAATCAATTCGTGGTAGCGATCATAAGTGATATCTTGATGTACTCGAGAAATTGCGAGGAATTGTGAATAACATTTGAGGAATATATATTGAGGACCCTTAGAGGGCATAATTGATTGTCAAGTTTAGCAGATGTGAGTTTTGGTTAACTGGCGTAACTCTCTTAAGCATTTGGATTTGGTGAAGTGATGTTTAAGAATTTGATTAAGTCCGAAGTGGTCATGAATTGGCAGAACCCTCGATATTGATGGGAGTTTAAAGTTTCTTAGATTTGTTGAACTATTATAGATGTTTTATGGAAAGATTCTTTGTAATAGTTAGGCCCTTGACATGATTATCTAAGGAGGACAATGAGTCAAATGGAACAGAGATATTGATAGGTTTGACTTGTGGACATGGAGTTGTGATGAGACTACTGGTATTTGTAGATTATATGGGCTTGAATTATGTGCATAATAATGATTCTGATTATTGACTTTCGTTGTTGGCCTCGAGTGGTTTGATCGAGATTTGCGAGAAACTAGGAAGTTTTATGCGTTCAGTTGAATTGGTAGATGTGTTTGAGGCATAGGGATTCACTTATGGACGATAAGTTGAGATGAGAATTTCATATCGATAGTCTGGAATGAAAAATTTGATGATTGATTTTGGTGGATCATAGGTTTGGAATTGTGTTGGCTTCTAATTGTTTTAGATATCGATTGTTGTGGAAAGACTTAAATAATTGACGATGTGAGGGTAGGAAACAAACAAGAAACGATTGGAAGAAAATGGCTTGTGGGATCATATGATCGTTATGTTTAACTGTCAACGACGAAACTTAAGAGTATGGTATAGTGATTGACAGGCAGTTTGAGTGATAAGTTTGAAAGGTGAAGAATTAGATTTGAATCATCGAAGCTTGAGGGTAACCTATCTGGAATGATTGTGGTGATCGATAATTGTGAATTATAGGTTTGAATTGGTGTGGCACCTTAATGGATTAAGTTATCGATTTTATTGGCGACTCTGATTGACAAAAATTGCAAGTAAGCAATGGACGTTTAGACTATAGGCCATTGTGATTGTTGAGTAACCTTCGGATTACTGTTTTTAAGTTCTCCTAGCATATCGACTTTAGTCGAGTAGGTTTCCATAATATTTCTGCGAAGTAAGTAACCGTCATCAGGTAGTGCCGTGGAATCTCAAGGATTATAGGCTCGAATCTGTGGCGATTGATAATTATGGATTATAGGCTTGAACTTTCGTTGCATTATGATGGTTTTAGTATCGACTTTAATTGATGATTTTATGGTGATTTGAGGTTATAGTTCAGAGATTGACGGTGGATTGGACAATAAGTTGAAATGGAAACGATTGATTGATAGGTTTCATTTGTGAATATGGGTTATAAAGAGATGACTGGTATTAGTGAATTTAGGCTTGAAGTGCATTATATCTTGATGGTTTTAGTTATCAATTGCTATTGACGGCCTTGGATGGTGTGAGATGAGATGTCATAGTCGCTTGTGGAATTAGAAAGTTTCTATTGATAAGAATTGATAAGGAAATGAGTTTTGTGTGATGATTAGTGAGGACGATCGTGCATTACATTTATTTATTGCATTAAAATAAAAATTGAGAAACGTGCATGCATGAACATATCATTATTTTATTGGACTTGATAAATCGTCGCTTGGTATGAGACAAACTGTGCGGGATACCTATAAACCGTAAGACATGGTATGGGACATGTCGAGCGGGATCTTCTTAGTAGGTGCCTGACTTGGGGAAGTCCTGTAATCACCCAGTCCGACGAGGGCGGGAAGTGGCGCCGGGCAGAGAGGCCTGAGCAAGGAACGGCTTCTGGCAGGCTTCTAGGATGGTGTTGGAAGTAGGGATGAACCAAGTCACGCATTGAAATGTAGGTCTAGGCGTTGTGCTAAGTCTGACCTTTATTAAAATATATATTGCAAAAAAAAATGATTTTCAAAGTGAAAATATTTTCGAAAGTGCATGGCATAACATTGCGTTTCAATGAGGGAAAAGATGAATGGATGAGATAAGTGGAAATGTTTGAACTACCTGGTGGGAAGTTGGTGAAAGTCTATTGTGATATTTTGAGGTTGTTATCGAAAAAGATCTCGTTTATAAAAGGAATGTGTTATTTATATGTGCTCGTAGTGATGTATCTGCAGAACTCTAGATGGCATCAAACTTGTTTGAAATTTTATTTTGTGAGATTGTAACCAGCAGAACCACAGGCAGGCATTTCGATCAAAGAATTGTGGAAACGAACGTGAAAGGTTGCAATGACAAGTTATGAGTAGATGACATTGTAGTTTGCCGGATGAGTCTATGAGTTGTTAAGGTCCGTGATGACCTAGAGTAAGATTAAGATTGTGAGATGTGCGGTTAAGGAAAATAAGTAATTAGAGAGTCATGGAAGTGTAGTAAGGCCACGTAGTTTACTGAGTTAATGACCATAAGGGGCTTACGTTCGTTAAGAAAGAACTTTTGTAGAAGTTATTTTCAGTAGCTACAGTATTAACCTAGTTAGTAGGTGGTTGTAGCAAAATTCGAGGCATTATTTTGGTAGTTTGGTATTAAGGCTGTCATAGCCAAGTGTGTGGCAAAGTGGTCAACGTGTCGACGAATCAAGGAATAGTATTATTGTAAGCCTAGAAGATTTCTATAGCCGCTTGAGATTCCAAGGGGGAAATGCGAGCTTTTGATGTTGGACGTTGCGGTGGGATAGTCAGGAAGTTAGAGAGACAACAGCTCGATTTGGGTCTTGATATCATTTGTCGGACTTGATTTATTTTATAGTTGTAAGGAATACCTTCATTTTGAATAGAGATTCTATTTTGTATTTTTTTTTGGCACATAGTGCGTTGACTGGAGTGTCAGTGGCGACCAACTCGGATCATGGTTCCAAATTCATTACCACATTTTGGAAAATAGGGTCTGCAATTTGCATTGGAAAAGAAACTGCAGTCTTGTACGACCTGCCATCAGCAGACAAGTGGCTAGTTTGAAAGGATGATTTGGACATTACGTGATATGAGTATGTTTGTTTTAGTGGTAAAAATAGGAACGACTTCTACCCATTTTGGATAAGAGGTTGTTGATCGATACATAGGGATGGATGATTTCTGTGGTTGATTGTGGATATAGTATGACGATCGACAGATGGAATGGATAGTAAGTTTAGATGAAGACAAATTCGGGATAAATCCTTGGAGTTAGATGATTAACTTGTTTAAATGAATTGTGAATGTGGATTTTGTGATAGATTTGTAATCGAGAATCGTAAGCCTGAATTTGACTTGGGTTTAATAGTCGCTTTATGGTTTTGGTGCACTAAGAGGAGATAAGGATTGATCAAAAGCGAGCGTAGTAGAAATTTAGGGGAAATAAAACGATAGTTCAGTATGGCCTATCACTCGTAAATGGATGACTAGTTTAAAGGTCAATTCAGATTTTGGAGTACATGTTGGGGGCATGTGTTTTGGATGTCAAAGGCAGTTGGGAAGAACAATTGCATCTGGGGATATTTGTCTCTATAGCAGTTACCCTTATCTTTTCGAGTAGTTGTAACTGTGCTGTAATTTCGAGGACGAAATTTCCTAAGAGGGGGAGAGTTGTAACACCCCCAAATTTTAAATTTGTGGTCCCTCCCCACTATCCCTTGTCTCTCTCTTTTCCCCAAATTCCTTCCCCCACGTTCCCTTGCTTCCCCTTATTCCCGTTGTCCCCTCCCCTTTCTGCCCACTCTTTCTCTTTTCCCCCACCTTTCTGCTCCCTCTCTCTTTTTCTATTCTCACTTTCACGTTCCCTCCCTCTTTCTTGTCTGTTGCCTCTTCTTTTTCCTCTGTATACGCGTGAAGCCCCCCACCGCAATTGACTCCTCCTTCCTCCGCTGTTTTGCTCGACCACGACGACCGATCACACCTCAGGCTTCCTTTGTTGCTCCACCACCTAGTCGCCGTCGTTCTCAGCACCGTGTACTGCCGGAGGAACCCCGAAACAGCCCGCCGCCTCTACTTTATTTTCGGGTTCAGTGGGTATTTTCTGCTCCGAAGTTCTTGCGCTGCTCCCGATCGCTTGCCACCCTTTTTCCATCGACCAACACATCTCCCACGACCCCCTCCAGCCCGAGCTCGTTCCTTCACTGCATCTCATCACCAGCTGAGCCGGATGCCAGCCTGGTCTACCATTGATCCACAGCCCCGTCAAACCCGACTATCATCATCTCGTCGGGCTATCGCTGTCCGACTCCAGCTCAGTCGAGCCTCGGTCGAACCCCAACCGACCATCCTCGACATCCATCGATCACTTCCAGCTACCTCACCCGAGCTCAAGCCAACCCGAGGGTCTAGATCCGAAGCTCTCAATCCCGGAACTCCTCTTTGCCATGTCGTTCGACCCCGGTTCCAATATCCACAGCTGCTGGTTCCTTCGTTTGGCGATGCCATGACACTTCCAACTCTATTGTCATATGAATCCGAGGCTCCAAGGCGTGGACAGACCCGCGAGGATTCTGTTTCGCTGCTGGCCGGCCACCTCCAACCACCGTCCGCCGCCCTAGCCGGCCCCAACTAATCCCCTTTGAACCCTAGGTGAGTCCCCGAGCATTGGCCGGCCTCGCCTCAGCCCGTGGGGCCCAAGACCGCCTCAAATAGTCCTGTTCCTCTGTTTTAATGCTGCTGTAAAATTCTGTTCTAGGTCGCCGGAGTTCGCCGGAGCTCCGCCGTCGCCGCCGCCACCTCGCCGGACCTCCGTCACGTACCCTAGTTGGTGCCGGGTCGTGACGCCTCTCGAGAAACCTTATAACCGAGGCTTAACCGTGTTTTATCGCCGAGGACCGTCGCCGCCGTCGTGGTCGTCGCTCGTTGCCGCCGCCGTCACATTGTTGATTTTGAGCCGGCCCGAGCTTAAATAAATTGTGAGTTGACCCTAAACCTTGGTTATGGCGCTAATTGCGCCTACGGTTAGTTGGGTTAGCCGTTAGGGTAATAACGTTAAGCAATTACGGTCGGTATAGTTAGAAATCCCGATTTAGGTTAAATGACCGTAATAGACTAAGTTAGCTTAGTTAATTATATTATCTATGGATAATTGTGATTGATTGAATTGATTGATCATGGATTATAGTTCGATCGCAGACGAGCGATAGGTTAAAGATGAGTGATCAATCGACAATTATAAATTAAATGGGCTAATCAATGATTATTGTTCGAATCGAGCTTTATATTGTCTAAATGGAATTAAATGCTCGTAATTGATTTGATAATTTTCATTGGTGTGATTATCTTGTTGGATGGCTTGATGGTGTGACTGGAATTACTATTGGGTGATAATCACTACTTGGGGATTTAACGTCCTATTTATGATTTGATGCATAAAATGTTCATTGAGTAAATTGACATGTATTTGGGAATTATTCGTTCCGTGATTGCAGTATCTAATTGATAGTCTGCATATGCATATGACTGTGTGCGAAATTAAAGAAATATGTTTTAGCATGAAAAATGGCCGTGGGCCGAGTCTTTGAGCACGTTGTGTGAGCATCCGGCCTAAATCAAAGGGAATAAAATTTATTGATATGGCGGGTGCATTGTGTGGTCATATGACGGAACGATGATGGGTTTTTCCTGGTAAGTTCGTAGTGTACTAATAGTACACCAGTACCAGTCATGTGGGACTATACGACTTATCAGAAGCACGACAGTCCTGCCTCGTGCCGGTTAGTACGGGCACAGGGCTGATCGGATGCCGATCGCAGCTTGTGATGGACCGACGCCCCGTATAGGGATGCCTACTTGCCGTACCGTGCAACGGGTGCACTGGAATAATCGCTTGTAGTAGCCGCTGCCGAGAGGGAAAAGGAGCGTAGCCCGGTTCGTCCGGATGAGTATGGGATCGTACTATTTATGAGGGTGGAATCACGCCAGTCGCGTAGATCCTCTCATGGTGCCGTTGGCACGATCATCGTTAATAAATGGACTCGTGTGGTGTCCTGTGCATACTTGTGGATGCGATGCTTGTTTTGAGTGATTGACTTATTTCACTGCTGAGTCGAGTCAAGCATTGCATTATGTGTGGCTGCAGACTGGTAAGTATGCATGTGATTGATTAGTATATGGGGACTATACTTGGGTATTTTATGTGATCGTATGAGTTTGTGAGCCTGCTGTTAGGATGCCTCGGGCGAATCAGTTTCCTAACCGAGCTTAGGCTTAATTCACTGAGATTTATTTCTCACCCCGTCGTGGGATAACATTTTTCAGGTCCCAAGTGATGAAGTCCGTGGACGCCATGGTTTGGCGGTAGGAGTGATCTTTTGAAGTAGATGGGAAGTTAACCTTACCCGACCGAATACCTGTTTGAGGTCTTAGTGAGCTATCCCGAAATATGAGATTGTTTATGCCAGCTATAGCTCAATAGGGTTAATTTCATCAGTTGTTTGGTTTTATGTGTGTGATGATCTTTTTGTGAACTGTCTTGGTATTTATCTCCTACTAATGTATCACTGTTCAAATTTATGTTGTCTGGGAGTAAACCGTTTCCGCATGCGTAATAAACTGTCGTGGGTCGGTAGCGAACCTGGGACGCTATCCGTTATGACCCTTGGGACGATTTGATCGGGATGTCGCGTGCTCGGGGTTTGGGGCGTGACACTATGTGTGACACGTTATTCTCACTCCTCGACTGAACAAAACCCTGCATCCAGCACGGGCAGTTTCTTGTCCACTCCCACAGAAAGAACAGATGAAAAGGAAAAACCCAAGCAAGAAAGCATACTAATAATCCTGAATGACTAGAGAGCTTTGGCAAATGCCCAGTGATTGGGAAGGGGTATGGGACAAGGTCTGTCAGCAAAGTAACAAGTGAAAATAAAAACAGTCCAAAAACCAAGGACCCAACAAAAAAAATAAAAAAATTCCTAGTGATCTCCTATATATCATATTCAATAAGGTAACGGAAACAATCAACGGCGAAAGAACTTAAATTGTTTACTGAAATGTATTATCCACTTGCGACTTGCCAAGCCCTAGATGCCAAGCTCAAAATCATGTTATGCAGAGGCACTACATTTACGAAGTAGCCTAGAACACCTCACCAAGGAGACATAAGTAATTTAAAAGATCTGAGAATGCCAGGGAGAAACAAGAACATAAGCATGCCGGTGCAGATATTCATCACCTGTCATGAAACAATTGACACACGACTTTTCACCTGTCAAGAACATCAACTTGTGTCCCAACGGTTTTTGGCCATACTTGGATTTGGCGCATTTGTATGAAAATTTAAAGAAATGATGTCTTCTCGACTGCTTGCTGAGATTTATCTGTCATGGATTGTACGCTTCCACGTACATATCTTACCGGTATCCAAGAATATTTATATTTTTCAGTATGTAAATTAAATTGGAGCCGTATACTTTGAGATCGCATCGCGCAAGAAACCTTCAAATTATTTAGATTCAAGCTTAACGACACTCAATTTGAAAAGAAGCTCGTGATAAACTGATGAGCCAATTCAAATAAGTGAATTGATGTATATGCGACACTAATCTAAATCTGTACCGGTTATTTGCATAGGGTAATCTTAAAGAATGCCAACCCAGTCAAGGAAGAAAAATTCAAGAAAGCATCGTGAGCTTGTAAACAAAAGGGATTTGCCGCTTCTTGCCCAGCTAAAATGAGAGAACTACCTCCTCCTTTCATATGCCCAACGCCTTCAAACTCCTACGCAAATTAGTACCTCCTTGAGGAATGCTCGAATAATCGCCCATCCCAGTCTAAAAAGCAACAAGATTGAGAATCTGAATTTACGCAAATTTATAGCCCCGACGAGTTGTCTGTTGTGTAAATTCCTCCAACGATTAGTGTACTTCGATTGCAAGGTGTACTTAATCAGAGAAGCTTACCGCCCTATCTATCCTAGGTAATAACATTTACAAAAGATGCAACCAATTTCAACAGAACCAGTTATCCTTAGTGCAAATGACGGACCTCGGAACAAAAAAAGACATCGACCATGAAGCATAGGCATCGAAAGTCTGCTCAACAGCTTGATCATGTCAAGGCTCAACCCACGAAGCCCTCTCCTCTACACAGACATTAAAGAGCTTCCCAAGAAAATATTATAGCCACATAAAGCAAATACAACAGGGAACAGGAATTGAATGACTTTCACTTACTGCATAACAACGATGGTGCGGATGTGGTGGTTATTTCCAATCTCACTGGTTCTAAAAGATTTCCTAAAGCTTTCCTCCAACCATTTACATTACAATACCTCAATAGAAAATCACATTTCTTATAAAAGATAAGGAAATTAACTTCAAAAAGATATTCCATTTCTTGACCTCCTCGTGTTCGGCCTCGGGTGGAGCCTGCTCACCACCCTGAGAAACCTCCGGCTGCTGGTCCACCATCTGAACCTCCACGGGTCGTGCCGTCCAATCTTAGAGACAGCCTTGTTGGCAGCATCGAGCTTCGACTTGATTTCGTTAACGTTATCACCTCTACTGGCCGTCCTCAAATCTGAAACTGCATCCTCTATCTCCTTTGCAACTACAGCGGGGATTCTCTCCCTGAACGCACCCAAGCACTTCTCTATGCTGTAGATGGTGGTATCCGCCCTTTTCCTCATCTTTATCACAGCTTCTCTCCTGATCTCGCTGAGCAAGAAACTCTGGTCCAACCGGATCTCATTTCTTGACAGGCCACCTGGACGTGTAGCGATCTGTTGTTCGTTCCCAGTGGTTTTGTCTTTGGCAGAAACTGTTGTGAAATAGGACACCTCGATCGGTGTCGCAGCGGAATCGGATCGATGAGCGTTTGCAAAGTCGACAGAGAAATAAAAGAAATAATAACAAATGACACGAGATTTACGTGGTTCGGTCCGAATGTCGGAACCTACGTCCACGGGGAGAGCAGCACAGAATCCACTATAGAAAAACAAGCGATACAACGAGATCAATCACTCGAGCACTCAAACACACTCTTGGTGTTTCCCAAACCCCAATTACACCTCAAACTCACACAGTGTTTAGACCCTCACAATTCCTAGTGAAACCTCACTCAAGGAATTATACAAATTCTACTCACAAGAATTTATCTGGCTAAAACACTCAGGTGTAATTGCGACAAGCAAAAAAACCCTCACGAGAAGAACTCTCTCTTCTCTCGGCCACCGAATGACTTGGTTTCGGCGCACTTCTTCAATCGCATCTTCTTCTCCTTATATAGCCATATGGAAGGAGGAAGCATGCCAAATTGTGCCCAACTTATGCCTAATTTCCAAGTCAAAAGAAAGAGGTGCCAAACTCGCCAAACTCTTGTCTTTCATACTTGCCAAACTTGCCAAACTCTTAACTCCCGAGTCAATGCCAACTTGTGCCTAACTCCCGAGTCAATGCCAATGTGCCTAACTCCCGAGTCAATGCCAACTTGTGCCTAACTCCCGAGTTTCATTCGGGACTCAAATTCGAGACATATTTTCAACAATCTCCACCTTGGCTCGACATTTGAGCCAAGTCACAATCGCTTCAATGAATTCGCCTGCTACTCTCCCACAGCCCTCTTGGGCTCAATCTGCACAAAGATATTTCAAGTTCAAGCCACGCTTGAACTTTGCCATAATCATAGGCCTCAGGACATCAGCTCCACCTGTACAGTTAGCTACTCCATAAGGATTTTCTAACATAACTTTCTGTATCACAGATAAAGCAAAATCATTATTGTATCCATATCTGACAGAAAGTCCAACATGCTCCTTATCAAATTCAGTAGCTATAGTAATCGTTGGCTTTGCCGGCTCCACCTTAATCCAAATATCATATGTGTCGATTACTTCGCTAGTATCCGCTACCTCAGGAGTTTCTGGTTGCAACTCCACCTCAAGCTGAACACCGTCCAGATCCGTATAAACACTGCCACAAACACTCCTAGCTAGAAGTAATGGAGACTCGTCAAAGGTAACTTCTCTGCTGCAAACAGGTGAATCTATATTCGGGCACCACAACTGATCGCCACACTCACCTTGTGCATAACCATGGAATATGCACCTTGCCTCCACATCGAGCTTACCATCACTTACTCGATAATAACACGGGCAACTAAACATTCTAAAATTAGAATCATCAGCAACATTACCTGACCATACTTCTTTGGGAGTCTGATATCCAATCACAGTCGATGGGGATTTATTCGCCAGGTAGCTCGCCATACTAAGCGCATCCGCTGGAATTTTCCCAGCCATACCAGCACTAGAGATCTTTTCACGGGCCGTCTCTAGTAACTCTCTGCTCATCAATTCTGCAACCTGCTGTGGTTTACTAGCACTAGTGCGATGTTTCACTATGCCCTTTTCCATGCAGAATTTATTTACCAGCTTCGAGCAGGACTCCATGCCACTGTCAGTTCGCACATGCTTGATCAACTTACCAGTCTCCATTCCGATCAAAGCTCTCGACTGCGTATTCCTGACAACAGCATCAAACATGTGCTTTCGCACAAACACCCAGGCCTTCCTCGAGTAGCCGTTAGACTTTCGAACAGATGTCGACGTCTCATGAGCAAAATTTATCAATGTCTTACCTTGAAGTTCATACAGGCCACCATGTTTGATTCCCTTCATTATCACCAGAGCACCTCGAACAATTTTTAGGACTCCACCTTGTGAGGAATACCTGCATCCAGCTGAATCTAGAGCACCCAAGGAAATTAAGTTCTTTTTCAATTCTGGAACATGTCTTACCACAGTCAATGTCCTCACAATACCATCATGCATTCTGATTTTAATATCACCAACACCCACAACATCGCATTCAGCGTTGTTTCCCAACTGCACTTTACTACTATCCATGCATTGATAAGAAGTAAACCAGTTCCTGTTTGGTGTAGCATGAAAAGAACAACCAGAATCCATAATCCAACCGTCAAATGACGAATTCTCAGTGACAGACAAGACACAATCGACATCATCAGAATTTTCAGCTACAACTGCAACATCATCTGCAGATTCAACTCCAATTTCCTTAGCTCTTTCATTTGTCAGCTTAAAACAATTTCTTCTAAGATGCCCTCTCTTGCCACAATTCCAACAGACATCACCGCCAGTCCTAGACTGACTGCATCTATTCATGTTCATACTACTTCTGCTAACACGTGTACTAGCTATTCCTCTTTCACCTACTAAAGTAGTAGATACAGATTCGCCAGATTCTCTTCTACGAATATCCTCACTCAGAATTAAATCTCGAATCCCATCAAACGTCAAACTAGTTGACCCAGAAGAATTGCTAACAGCAGTAACAGTAGTATTCCAACTATCAGGCAATGAGGATAATAGAATCAAAGCACGTACCTCATCTTCAAAGTCAATCTCAACTGAACTCAATTGACTAACTATCACATTGAATTCATTGATATGATTAGCAACAGATGTACCTTCGCTCATCTTCAAGTTAAACAGACGTCGCATCAAATAAACCTTGTTGATCGCAAAGGGCTTCTCGTACATGTCCGACAGGGCTTTCATCAAACCCGCAGTGGTCTTCTCCTTGACAATATTAAATGCGACGTTACGAGCCAACATCAGTCGAATAACACCCATCGCTCGTCTATCCAGCAATTCCCAATCGGGTTGCTTCATCGTTTCTGGCTTTTGCCCAGACAGGGGCTCATGCAGCTTCATCTGATATAAGTAGTCTTCTATCTGCATCTTCCAGAAACCAAAGTCCTTCCCCTCAAATCTGTCGATTTTCACTTTAGCTTCTGTCGCCATCGATTTGCTTCAACTCAAGCAAGCCTAGCTCTGATACCAATTGTTGTGAAACAGGACACCTCGATCGGTGTTGCAGCGGAATCGGATCGATGAGCGTTTGCAAAGTCGACAGAGAAATAAAAGAAATAATAACAAATGACACGAGATTTACGTGGTTCGGTCCGAATGTCGGAACCTACGTCCACGGGGAGAGCAGCACAGAATCCACTATAGAAAAACAAGCGATACAACGAGATCAATCACTCGAGCACTCAAACACACTCTTGGTGTTTCCCAAACCCCAATTACACCTCAAACTCACACAGTGTTTAGACCCTCACAATTCCTAGTGAAACCTCACTCAAGGAATTATACAAATTCTACTCACAAGAATTTATCTGGCTAAAACACTCAGGTGTAATTGCGACAAGCAAAAAAACCCTCACGAGAAGAACTCTCTCTTCTCTCGGCCACCGAATGACTTGGTTTCGGTGCACTTCTTCAATCGCATCTTCTTCTCCTTATATAGCCATATGGAAGGAGAAAGCATGCCAAATTGTGCCCAACTTATGCCTAATTTCCAAGTCAAAAGAAAGAGGTGCCAAACTCGCCAAACTCTTGTCTTTCATACTTGCCAAACTCTTGTCTTTCATACTTGCCAAACTTGCCAAACTCTTAACTCCCGAGTCAATGCCAACTTGTGCCTAACTCCCGAGTCAATGCCAATGTGCCTAACTCCCGAGTCAATGCCAACTTGTGCCTAACTCCCGAGTTTCATTCGGGACTCAAATTCGAGACATATTTTCAACAGAAACAGTCACGATACCGTTGGCATTGATATCGAATGTGACTTCAATCTGAGGCATGCCTCTAGGAGCAGGTGGAATGCCCATGAGTTCAAATTCCCCAAGAAACTCGTTGTCTGTTGCCATTTCACGTTCGCCTTGAAGAACCCTGATACCAATTTGCGTTTGGTTGTCTGCTGCCGTGGAGAACCTGCGAGAACAAAACGACAAAACTTCAATCCACATTTATTTGAAGAATAGAAAATGTCAATCGGAGCCCTTAATAGTAAAAACCAAACACCAAGCGTTGCGTATCTCAAACAGCCCAAAAGAGATAATATAGCAACTCAAGACACTCTGGTCTATATAGCATATAACCTTGTCTCTTTGAGATCTCACCTGACTCTTTTTGGTGGGAATACTTGTATTCGGGTTTATGAGCCTTGTGAAGATACCGCCCAATGTCTCAATACCAAGTGACAAAGGAGTAACATCTAGAAGAACCACTTTTTCGAGAGCACCCCAAAAAATAACGCCTTGGATTGTTGCTCCTAATGCAACAGCTTCATCAGGATTCACTCCTTTGCTTGGGCTTTTTCCAAAAATTTCAGATACAACCTCTTGTACTTTGGGAACACGAGTCATTCCACCAACCAGAAGAACTTCATCAACCTCTTTGGTGGATATGCCAGCATCCATCAAACAATTCCTACATGGGTTCCTAGTTCTTTCAATCAGGTGGTTCACCAAACTCTCAAACTTCGATCTAGTGAGAGTAATATTCAAATGCTTAGCGCCAGAAGCATTAGCTGTGATAAACGGTAAGTTAATTTCAGTCTGAGACGTTGATGAAAGCTCAATTTTAGCCTTCTCGACAGCCTCCCGGAGCCTTTGCAAGGCTAGTCTATCCTTGGCAAGATCTATTCCTTCAGTTCTCTTGAACTCGCTAACCAAGAAGTCCAACAATGCATTATCAAAATCTTCTCCACCCAAGAATGTGTCACCATTTGTAGCTTTCACCTATGTAAACCGTAAAAAACCAAGAAGAAGATCTGTCATTCTGATAATTGTCGATTACAACAATAAGTATGGCTTAACAATAATAAAAAAGACTAGAATGCCCTTATTAACAAATAAGCCTAATACTTAACGCTTCAACACTCCCCCTCAAGTTGGTGCATAAATATCAAAGAGCCCCAACTTGTTACATAACGTAATTATTCTACTACCCCGCAATGACTTAGTGAAAATATCAGCAAGTTGATCCTCGGTCCGTGTGTATTGAAGTGTTATTTCCTTCTTCTGAATCTTTTCTCGCACAAAATGGCAATCTACTTCAATATGCTTTGTGCGTTCATGAAAGACTGGATTTGAAGCAATATGCATAGCGGACTGGTTATCACAACACAGAATTGAGGGAGATGAAGATGGCATACTGAGTTCAGATAATAATATCCTCAACCAAAGCAACTCACTAGTCAGATGAGCCATGGCCCGATATTCCGCCTCTGCACTTGATCGAGACACAACTTGTTGTTTCTTACTCTTCCAACTCACAAGATTGCCTCCCAAGAATACACAATAGCCAGAAGTTGATCTCCTATCAATGGGGCACCCAGCCCAATCAGCATCAGAGTAGCCAATGACACTTAGGTGTCCATGATTCTTGAACAGAAGACCTTTACCTGGTGCTCCCTTCAAGTACTTAACAATACGCAGCACTGCTTCCCAATGTGTAGTGCGAGGAGCGCTCATAAACTGACTAACCACACTAACAGCAAAAGAAATATCTGGTCGAGTGACAGTTAAGTAGTTGAGCTTACCCACTAGTTTCCGATACTTACTTGGATCATGAAGTAAGTCACCTTGTTCTGTATCAAGTTTCACATTAGGATCCATTGGAGTATCGACAGGCTTTGCTCCAA
The DNA here is from genome assembly GCA_021437785.1 of Rhodomyrtus psidioides. Classification (NCBI taxonomy): domain Eukaryota; kingdom Viridiplantae; phylum Streptophyta; class Magnoliopsida; order Myrtales; family Myrtaceae; genus Rhodomyrtus; species Rhodomyrtus psidioides. Next base: position 2,296,977 of record JAILYB010000044.1, on the reverse strand, counting down.
GAAAACCAACCTCACTCAGAATATCCAGAACATATTTTCGCTGTGATAAAGAGATACCGTCACATGAGTAGGCCACTTCAATGCCCAAGAAATACCGCAGATTGCCCATATCTTTTGTGCTGAACTCTGTCTGTAAAAATTGTTTCAACTTTTGTATACCTACAGAATCACTACCAGTGATGATAATATCGTCCACATATACAACCAAGAGTATACACCCTCTAGGAGAAGTGGAGCTAAATACAGAATGATCCACGGTACAACGTTGCAAGCCGAATCGAATAACTGCATCACTGAAACGGCCAAACTAGGCACGGGGAGACTGTTTCAAACCATATAATGCTTTGTGTAGGCGACAAACACTAGTAGACTCCCCCTGAGCAACAAACCCTGGGGGTTGCTCCATATATACCTCCTCCGTCAAGTCGCCATGAAGAAAGGCATTCTTGACATCAAGCTGATGAAGAGTCCAGCCATATCGAGCAGCAAGAGAGATGAAAACACGAACTGAAGGAATCTTTGCGACGGGAGAGAACGTATCATTGTAATCAATTCCATAGGTCTGGGTGTAACCTTTAGCAACCAAACGTGCCTTCAGACGTTCAACAGATCCATCCGGTTGAAACTTTACTGTGAAAACCCAACGACATCCCACAGCTTGTTTCCCATCAGGTAATGATGTAAGCTGCCATGTCCCATTATCCTGTAGCGCATGCATTTCATCCTCCATAGCCTGCCGCCAACCAGGATGTGCAAGAGCTTCTGCAACAGTACTTGGCACGGACACAACAGATAAAGATGCAACAAATGAAGAGTATGTGGGAGAAAGACAATCATAGGATAAAAACTGAGAAAGAGGATATCGAGTATGTGTATGACTAGACAAACCAGTATATGGGGCCAAACGGGGATTGGGTTGACTGACACAAGAACGCGTACCTTTGCGCAATGCAATGGGAACATCAATAGTAGAATCGGGCTCAGAAGAAATTGGCGAATCAGAGGCCGAGACAGGAATTGGTGGAGAAGTATGCATGTCCAATGTAGGCGGCGACTGTACTACCTCACGTTGAACAGAACGGCGACGTTGATAGGTCTGGTCGAAAAACTAAAAATCAGGCGATGACTTCGGCACCCCTGTCAAGGGGATTGGCGGCAATGGAGCCATATCTGAGGACAAGATATCTTCAGAGGGAGTCACCGATTGGTCAACAGAGGAGTAATATGATTGGTCTTCAAAGAAGGTCACATCTGCCGAGACAAACAACCGTCGACTATCTGGATTATAACACTTGTACCCTTTCTGAGTTCTAGAGTACCCAAGAAACACACACTTTTCAGCCCGTGGATCGAGCTTATCATGGCCAGAACTAAGATGATGCACAAAACAAACACATCCAAACACACGGAGTGGTAAAGAAAAAAGTGGACTCGTAGGATGAAGGGTGGAAAAAGGTATGCCCCCACGAAGCACAGAAGATGGAAGACGATTAATGAGATAACATGCTGTAAGGATAGCTTGCCCCCAAAACATTTTGGGGAGGTTCATATGAAAAAGCAAACAACGAGCAAATCTAAGAGATGACGATTTTTTCGTTCCGCCACCCCATTCTGCTGGGGTGTATAGGGACAAGATGTCTGATGCAAAATCCCATGAGATGTAAGAAATGATTGAAAACTAGTGGAAATGTATTCTTTGGCGTTATCAGAACGCAAACATTTAACAGAAACATGATATTGATTGAGAATCTCGGAATAAAACATACGAAAACATGAGAAGACTTCAGTTCGATCTTTTATTAAATATAACCAAGTTATGCGGGAATAATCATCGACAAATGTAACAAAGTACTTGTAACCAGACATATCTTTGACACGACACGGTCCCCAAACATCAGAATGGACCAACTCGAAAGGACTAGACACACGACGTTGGACACGGGAAGGAAAAAACACCCGATGATGTTTGCCAAATTGACAAGCCTCACACTGGATAGGGCTCATAGACTCTGAAGTAGGAGAGAAATGACGAAGTATGTCAAAAGGTGGATGACCCATACGACAATGCATTTTAAAGGATGTCGCGACCCGTCCGAAATCGGACGCGGCTAATGGATTACCGATCGCGGGCCCCCACTCTGAAATGTGGATCGCGGGCCTTAGATCGGCGCGGGCCCTCCCAGGCCCATACCAAATCGCGGCGGGAGTATATCTTTAAGGATTCGACGATAAGAGTCGATCGCTTTCGACCTTAGTGTGGTCGTGGTGGCATGTGCAACTTGTGCATGCATTTGGAGTCGCCACCGGTCTTTCTTGGAGGGTAGACCGGAAACCTTACTGACCGATTGGGAGAGATCGATCAGTTCTGCGGAACCAGAGATTTTGGGTTCGGGGACTTGGTTACGTCGGTGTCATTACCAACGCCCTTTCGGTACCTAACGCGAGTGATTTTCCTGACTAAGAGTTCATGCAGACGCAATTTTGGGTGAGATAGGTTTGATTCAGGGTTTCATGCAGATTGGAATACTAGTCCTATCAATCACAATCAATTTAACGAGAGCGCAAGTCAAGTGCATAAATAAATCATGTCAATGCACATCAATTTCAATCATTGGCCTCCTAGTATAGCCCTAAGGGCTTAGGGAAGATGTGATTTAGGGTTAGGGGTAAAATGGAAAGATTCGGGGACAATTAGGCCGAAGGGCAAAATTGTCATTTTTGGAAGGTTTGGATACCGAATTACCCAAAATATTCCATGGCCAGTTGATTGTGGCCATTTCCCATTTTTGAGAATTTTTTGGAATTTCTTGACTTTTCTTCAATTTTTGGAAGACGATTCGCCCAAAGGGCGAAATCGTCATTTTAAGAAGGGTTAGGGTTCAAAACACCCGGAATGAGCCTTGGCCAGTTGTTCGTGGCCATTTCCTATTTTTGGGGGTTTTCTTGGATTTTTTTAGAATATTTTTTGGAAGACGGTTTGCCAGAAGGGCAAAACCGTCATTTCTGAAAAGATCGGGGGTCGAAAGACCCGAAACAGGTCGTGGCCAGTTGAATGTGGCCATTTCCTATTTTCTGGAATTTTTTAGAATTTTTTAGAATTTTTTTTAATTTTTTATGATTTTTTATTTTTTATTGATTTTTTGATTATTTATTATTTTTTATTATTTCTGAATTGTTTTAATATTTAAAAATATTTTCCGGGCCGGGTCAAACCCGGCCCGCGCCTCTCGGGCGCCCGGCCCGACCCTAGGGGTCGAAACCGGCCTAAAACGACGCCGTTTTATATTTTTAAATATTTTTCCATTTTTTAACAATTTTTTTGATTTTTTATCTATTTTATTTAATTATCCGAAAATTCCCCGGATCGGACGGTTCAGGATGCGCCACGTGGCCTCTCCAGGCGCATCCGATCTTGGGCTAGATCGGACGACCTTAGGGGTGCCACTTGGCGTGATTTTGGCCGCTGGATCAAAAATTGATTTATTTTCCTTTTTAGAAAAACCTTCGGATCGAACGCTCTAGAACGTGCCACGTGGCTTCCTCTGGTGCGTCCGATCTTGTACAAGATCGGACGTCCCTCAGCGAGCCACGTGGCACATCCTCGTCCGCCGGATCGATTATTCGAAAATCATTTATTTAATTTTCCAAAAATTCCAAGATCGCGACACGTGTCGCGATCGTGGCCGTCCGTTCGTTTTATTTGAAAATACATGGATCGGACCCCACCGGCTGACGTGGCTGCCTACGTGGCACGCCACGTCGGCCGTTGACCGTTGACCGGCCGGAGGGTCGCCGGAGAAGACGATGAACAGTGAAAAATCCGGCGGGAATAGTAAAAATTCCGGCGAGGTCGCCGGAAAATTGCGAAACGGGCCCGAAACTTGGTATTTTTCGGCCGTTCTTGCGGCATTCGACTCCTTGGACACTCAACATCAATATAAGACCAAAACATGGCAAGAAACACGTCGGGAAACGCCCCGAAAATCCGGCGACCGAACCGGCTCCGGCGAAGAATTCACATAAAATTTTTATTTGTTTAAACTCGATTTCTTTCATTCACATGGCATCCAATGGTGGTTTAGAAGCTTACTTGGGGTTCCTTGATGGTCGGCAGCCGCCGGAAATCCCTCGTCGAGCTCCCGTCCGAACCATGGCCGGCGAAGCTCCGGCCCTCGGTTTTTGTCGAGTTTTAATGCAAAACGAAGGTCAACACGAGGTTAGGGATAACTCTAGTGTAGTTTAAAGATTAGAACCGCACAAATAGAGCTCGGGTCGAGCTCGACCGAGAGTCAAAACGTTCGGGACTCCATCGGGCATTTCATCAAACACATGGTGTGCGCAGAGAAAAATGGAGGTCGGGGAAGATACCGACCTATTCCGCGACCGTCGACGGCGACCGAAGCTCCCCTCAGGCTCCAAGAGGTGCCGGCAAGCTTGTCTTGCTCCGGATTTGCTCGAAAAATCTTCCCAAAAATTTTCTCCCTCCTTGGCCGAGCTCGGTTTAAAAACCGAGGATTTTCGCCGGTTCGTGGTGGCCGACCGGCCATTTTTTATGCCCCACGCCACTGCAACTCACGACCCCCGACGCCTGCCATCGTCCCCCACGCCGTGTCGCCTTTTTTTCTTCCCGAAGCCGCGTCGCCCATGCCCTGTTTTTCCCCTGCCTCACTGCCCACGTTCTGCACATTCTGTGCATTTGCTGCAGACCCGGGTCGGGCCGGGTCGGGTCGGGTCGGACCCGACCGGCCCGGTTCGGCCAAATCGCCCAAATCGCCAAATTGACCCCCCAAATGACCTCTTTTCATGAAATTGATGGCAAAATCGGATTCCTTGACATGTTTTACATCAAATATGAGTATTTTCGTGAATCAATTTATTGAAATTATGTGAAAACCCCAAATTGTCCCTAGGATCCGAAATTTAATTTCGCCAAATCGAAGGCCTAAACGATCGAATTAACCAAAATTGAGCCCACCAATGGATTCAGCATGATGAAAACTGTTGGGTAGAGGTGTTTAATTTTAATGGGTGCGCCCGTGTGAAATTTAATTTCAAAAATTGTGAAACCGGGGACTAAATTGAAAGATTTTTATGCAATTAAGCCATTTTGGTTAAAATTGATCAAATTGGAGGGCAAATTGACCCAATTGCATTTCAATACTTTGGAGTCCAATGTCATAGCTTATAAAAGCCGAGAATTGAAAATTAAAAGACTCGAAAAGGATTTTTTAGGCCCGGTTCGGGATTAGGTTTGTGAAGGAACCCCACGAACCAAGCCAAATTTCCATAATAAAAAGTGAAAATATTGAAGATATAATTAAAATAAAATTTCAGAATATTTTTGTGTAATTTTCTGACCACGGATGGTATTTTTCTAATTTTTTTGGGTATTTTTATAATTAAATAAATTCCAAAAAATATTAAAAAATTCAAAAAATATTTTTTGTTCAAAATTGGTTCCTAAGGCTAGGCTAAGGCTTCCAAAGTTGATTTTGCAATTTTTTGACCTTTTTTGCTATTTTTAATTAATTTTAGAAATAAAAAAAAACTATAATAACGGATGGTCAAAAATCAGGTGTCAACAGCTGCCCCTCTTTGAGAGTGAGCTCGTCAGAGGTCGCTTTCAAAGACAAAATGACGCCTGGATCTTGACCGACTCGACTGGGGGGGAAGAAATGCTATGACATCGGACCTTCAAGTCTTTTGATGAATGCTCAAATTAATCACCGGTTTACTCTTGCAATTCGAACATGGGCCGGAGTGAGAGAGGCTTACGTGAAGCTCACCTGTCAGATGCTGCCGGTTGCGACGACTCTCAAGAAGATACCTAGGACTCGTTCAGAATATCCTAGGGAGATTAAGCCCTGACCTGTATGGTAGGTCATACCATTAGTTGACCCTTATGGCGGTTTCTACCATCAAGTTGACCCTTATGGCGGTTTCTACCATTGGTTGACCCTTATGGCGGTTTCTACCATGAGTTGACCCTTCAGGCGGTTTCTACCTTTGATTTGGTTTTGACCCTTATGGCGGTATCTACCTTGAGTTGACCCTTCAGGCGGTTTCTACCTTTGGTTGACCCTTATGGCGGTATCTACCTTGAGTTGACCCTTCAGGCGGTTTCTACCTTTGGTTGACCCTTATGGCGGTATCTACCTTGAGTTGACCCTTCAGGCGGTTTCTACCTTTGGTTGACCCTTATGGCGGTTTCTACCATCAAGTTGACCCTTATGGCGGTTTCTACCATCAAGTTGACCCTTCAGGCGGTTTCTACCTTTGAATTTAGTTTTGACCCTTATGGCGGTATCTACCTTTGAGTTGACCCTTATGGCGGTTTCTACCATTGGTTGACCCTTATGGCGGTTTCTACCATTCAAAAGACCCTTAAGGCGGTTTCTACCATCAAGTGAGACTCCAGACTGATAGGAATCTAAGGATGACGCGCCCGTTCTGTAGGGTTTGTCGGAGACTCGATCGTTCTGTAGATCGGTCTTGGAAAAGGTTTGCCTACTAAAAGGCTCCGCCTCGGAATGACATATCCCTTCTTGTCGGGACTAGTCGAAGACTCGATCGTTCTGTAGATCGGTCTTGGAAAAGGTTTGCCTACTAAAAGGCTCCGCCTCGGAATGACATATCCCTTCTTGTCGGGACTAGTCGAAGACTCGATCGTTCTGTAGATCGGTCTTGGAAAAGGTTTGCCTACTAAAAGGCTCCGCCTCGGAATGACATATCCCTTCTTGTCGGGACTAGTCGAAGACTCGATCGTTCTGTAGATCGGTCTTGGAAAAGGTTTGCCTACTAAAAGGCTCCGCCTGTGGATGACATCCCTTCTTGTCGGGACTAGTCGAAGACTCGATCGGTCTTGGAAAAGGTTTGCCTATTAAAAGGCTCCGCCTCGGAATGACATATCCCTTCTTGTCGGGACTAGTCGAAGACTCGATCGTTCTGTAGATCGGTCTTGGAAAAGGTTTGCCTACTAAAAGGCTCCGCCTCGGAATGACATATCCCTTCTTGTCGGGACTAGTCGAAGACTCGATCGTTCTGTAGATCGGTCTTGGAAAAGGTTTGCCTACTAAAAGGCTCCGCCTGTGGATGACATATCCCTTCTTGTCGGGACTAGTCGAAGACTCGATCGTTCTGTAGATCGGTCTTGGAAAAGGTTTGCCTATTAAAAGGCTCCGCCTCGGAATGACATATCCCTTCTTGTCGGGACTAGTCGAAGACTCGATCGTTCTGTAGATCGGTCTCGGAAAAGGTTTGCCTACTAAAAGGCTCTGCCTAAAGATTGACATCATTAAGGTCTCTTTTGGAATGTTTACCTAACTCTAGGTTCACCTGAAGGCTATCCTGGGATTTAGGGGTTACCTGAAATCTCGCAGAAGGCCGAGTTGTCCTTTCGACATGCGAGGTACCTTTCTGGGATATGGGGACTCCAATTATCCTGCAGAAAGCTGAAACCTGCAAACTTTTCATTAAAAAGGTATCAGTTTGGGACCTGGGTTCTCCAGGGATCCTGCAAAACATGACCCTATGAGCTTTTCTTGACAGAGCAAGGCATCCTTCCGGGATCAGGGGTTCTCCACGCCCGATGGGACTGTCTGAATTTTGAAAAGGGGTCTCATGACGAGGGTTCTCCACGTCCGATAAGACTGCTTGATTTTTGAAAAAGGGTCCCGAGACGAGGGTTCTCCACGTCTAATGGGATTGTTTGATTTTTTGAAAAAGGGGTCCTAGGACGAGGGTTCTCCACGTCAAACTAGGACTGTTTGGTATTTTTTGAAAAAAGATCCCGAGACGAGGGTTCTCCACGTCTACTGGGATTGTTTGATTTTTTTGAAAAAGGGGTCCTAGGACGAGGGTTCTCCACGTCAAGCTAGGACTGTTTGATTTTTTGTTTTAAAAGGGGTCCTAGGACGAGGGTTCTCCACGTCATGCTAGGACTGCTTGATTTTTTGAAAAAAGGGGTCCTAGGACGAGGGTTCTCCACGTCAAACTAGGACTGCTTGATTTTTTGAAAGAAGGATCCCGAGACGAGGGTTCTCCACGTCTACCGGGATTGCTTGATTTTTGTTTTAAAAAGGGGTCCTAGGACGAGGGTTCTCCACGTCATGCTAGGACTGTCTGATATTTTTGAAAATGGGTCCTAGGACGAGGGTTCTCCACGTCATGCTAGGAGTTTTTCTTTTAAAAGGGTTTTTTCTTCCCCTCTTTTCAGGGATCCCGAAGTTTGTTGGGAATTCAGTTTTGAAGTAGTGAAAGATTTTATTTGGACAAAACTTCACTTGGGTCTGTTGAGGCGACATTCTGGGAGCTGGGTTCTCCAGGTATCCTGCAGAAGTTTCAGCCTAAAAGATTCTTCTTCACCAAGAAAATGTTAGTAATCTTTGGGAAGACCACAGCTGTCCATTTGACAAAAACCGTATGATTTGAGTTTTAATCATGAAATGTGCATTTTGATGCTGGAGGTTATCCAAAGCATTCTTGCAACATGCAAATGTGATCACAAATCCCCGGCACGGAAAATCTGGATCCAACAATTTTGAAGATTCCAAAAAGAGTTTGCTCAAAACATCAATTGGAATATTTCTCGTTCAAGAGATCTTCTCACCCGTTTTGAGATAGTGGTCTTTTATAAGAGATGCACTCAATTCCCTACTAACCTGTGCCTAGGTTTTGGGCTCATTCGCAGCGCATACATTTTGATCGGTCGGGAGGTCTTCCACGGGACCGCAATGTTGGGCTTGGATATTGGTTTTCAAGGGGGACCCGCTTTGGAGTCGAGGCCATTGAATGAAAGTCTTCACCATTTGCTCCAGGTTTACAAGTCGAGAACCCTGCAAAATGAGAAAGAAATAGTCTTGCTCGTACTTCTTCGAGCTAAGCAATATGTTAACCCAAGTGTCTTAGTCAGAGAAGACTGTTTCAGGGTTGTAACATTGGTAGGATTGGGGACCGAAAAAGGCTTATTTTTGGCCCGGAAATTACGAAGGGTTTGACATTGGTGATCTTTGCAAATTTACCACCTGCCTTTTCCTCTCCGCACCTTCAGTTTTTGGGATGCGCAACCGATTTTGAGGCGTGCACCAGCTCTTCAGAGGGCGTTTCGTCGCGTTAAGAGACTGACGACTCTGTCCGCGTCTCTGTCCTTTAGAGGTTTTTCTCTCTTCCCCACGAGGCTTCATTGGGGATCAATCAGACAACTTGCACGAGCATCGGCCTTGCTTTTACTAGGCACTTTGCTTTTTCTTGATGCTGGAGATTTTCTTCGTCCTCATTTTCCTTTTGAAATCCCGCTTTTCTCATCTTCGGCAGATCATGTTAGACATATGATCGAATGTCTAAACATGCTTTAAGCATTAGCCTAGGAATTTCTTTGTAATCCCTAAGTCTCGAACTCCTCCGTTTCTGAAGTGATGATGCATCCGTCTTGGAATGTGCAATGATCACCAACGGGTTTATGAAATGAATTTGCAGGCTCAACTTGGCTGTGCAAAGGATATGGTGTGTGGGATAGAGAAATGAATGCTTCTCGTCATCCTATGGCACTTGGATTACCATATAAACAACACACAAAGATTGATGTTAGTCCGAGCAAGAAAATTTCTAACCATTTTCTCCTGATGCTGCTGGACTTGCTCCCTTTTTGCCCCGATGTGGGGTGGTTCTTGACAGGGTTGAAAATGAAAACCGCCGTTCAAAGGGGTTGTCAATGGTCACCTGTAGTATTTGGGGATATGAAACGAATGCCTCCGTCATCCCAATCCATGTAATTGCTGCGAATGATCCCTACTTCCGTAGGTCCAGATTTTACTATCTGATCCGCTCCACTTTTCTCTCAAGTGTGTATAGGACGTGTTTGGATTAGGCTTTGCCCCTCGTCTTTGAGAAAACATCCTTTTGAAAGTTTTGAACAATTTTTATTGGAAAAATCTCTCATTTTCTCCAAAAATTTTACCCGTCAAGGGGATTTTATGATGCACCATGCATGTTCTAATCATGTTCAAGCAACCTCCTATTTCAAAACATGAATGCCAATGAAATTTGAATTACATGTCTTTTCTAGACATTAGATTCTGAAAGCTTTTCTTTTCTTCTCTATTTTTATTCAACATCTTCAATGGATTGGGGAGAGGGATACTTACCTGTCCCCCGCGGCTGGAGATCCCTGAAAATGCGGAAGAAACATGTTATTGTACGTTCATGAATTTTTCAAGAGATTAGAACGATACATCTTACCCTTGGTCATGTGTTCCCATGGGTAATACTTGGGGTGTGAAAACCTGTTTCGCCTTGATGGCGAACCCCTGTCAAAGACGGGAAATAGGTGTCAGTTTGCGTTCCAAAATTCGAGGTAAATTGGAACAATACAGCCTTGTTCTTGCTTTGTGTTTCCATTTGAACACGAACGCGCGGCTTGTAGAAGTTGGCCATCTAGCTTGTGGCCATGATTCCTCTATCTGGTTGGCAATGAATCCTTCTCAAGGATTTGCGCTGGAGGAGACCCATTTGTGTTTTTGGACGCATTCCAGCGTCGTTCTTCAGAGTTCCTTTTATTCAGGGAAAAAGGAAATTTTTGTCAGAATTCATGTCAAAGCATGTAATGTGGGAGCGATACTTTTTACCCTCCACTCAGTCTTATAATCAAAGACCATTTCTTGGAGTGCTGACTCCCAAGGTCGATAATTCTATTTGCCTCCTTGTCGGCGAGTTCTGTTCTTTTGTGGCTTTTTGATGCCGATAATTTTCTGTCCATCCTGACGGCGAATCCCTGTCAATGATAAACATTAGGCGTTGGTTTGAGTTCCGAAATTCAAGATAAATCGAAACGATACTGCTTTACTCTCGCTTCGCGCCTCCATTTGAACGCAAATGTAAGGCTTGTTGAAGTCGGCCATCTAGCTCGTGGCCATGATCTATCCATCTGTTTGGCAACGAAATCCTTCTCTAGGATTTGCACTGGGTGAGATCAATTTGTGCTTTTGGACGTATTCTACGTCATTTTCTAGGGTTCCGTTTCCTGGCAGCTTGCCCCCTACAACGGATATTTCTTTTTGCTTCCACGTTGGGCGAGATCCTTTCTTTTGTGGCTTTTTGGTGCCACCAATTTTCTGCCAAATGAGAACGAACTCATGTTAAGCATGGGATCTTTGGGAGATCAATTTGGAACGATACAAAGTTACCGTTCACCCAGGTTTGTATCCTGGGGTTTACTTCCGATGAGGACGACTCTGTCATTGCGTCCATGGATTTTGCCAGAGAAGAAATGTCCTTCCTTTGTCCGGCGCACAAATGATTCACTTGCCCCAGTTAGACGTGGTTTATCATAGCTAGGTGACGCCTTCCCCGGCTAAATTCATTCCTGTATTTTGCTATAATCCTCGTCCTTCTTGGGTATGTCTTCTCTCTTGGGATTCATGATGACGTCTTACTGACGTATTCCTTTCCTTCGTCGATCATTGACACTTCTCGTTTGGTGTAGACGATGGATGTTCTTTCCTCTCGTCTGCATTTGTGGGTGTTGTCCGTGAGATGATCCTCGATCACGTCAACAACTGTTTTGCCCCAGTTGAGCGACGCTTGTCTTGGCAACATGCCTTAGCACTTTCCGTGTTTGTTGGCGATTTTCTATCCAATTTGAAAACGTCCATGCGCCTGCACATGAAGAGACAGGCGTAGGTCTTTATCTGACTTCATTTGAAATTTTAGGAAAGAGATACTCCCTTCGAGGTTTCGCCTGTCCAAAGTTTGAGGGAACTGTGCTTTTTAAATATTTTGCCCCAGTGAGGCTTGTCTTGATGTTTGTTATCTCTAGGTTTGATAACCCTGGTCCGATGCACTATCCTGGGGGTTCATGAGAGTTTGCCCCCGACTTGGCTCCTCGAAGCAAATGGGGGAGCCCGCTCCCATGAATTTTGTCGCTTCTGGTCATCTATCTTAATTGCCAGATTCTTTGATTATTTTTTCTCTGTCCCTAGACAGCCTGACAATCTGGGGATTTGTCATGTGGCGGTTTGGTGATTCTCTCGATCACAGTCGCCATTTGAGATGTTCGATATTCCCCTATTGAAAAGAAGAAATCTCATGAGTAAAGGGCATGTATAATTGACTATTGGAGTCGATACAATTTACCCTTGAAATTTATCCTGCGGGAACCGGCATTTCTCCCTTTGGGTTCTCTGTATGCAGGATATGTGCATGATATGCATGATGCATGTTATGTGTGCCAGCAACGAAGCATGAGTTCGTGCTTTTCACTCTATTCAGAGAAAGCATTTTTTATCAGATATGTCAATCTGGAAAACTTGAAATTTCCTTTTCAAGCGCTCTTTTCACAGAGATTTCTAAATGATGATAAACTTCTTCAAGTTTTCTCAAAGGTTTTGTTTACAAATTGAGCTATTAGAATGCTCTTAAAAATATTTAGCCAAAGTGCGTGTCTGAGATGCCATGAAAAGGGGTACTCCCTATTCGTCATTTGAAGGCATTGCTTCTTGGGCCCTTTGCTTCTGTTCCCAACCAGAATCGATGGCTCCGTATCTTTCTCCTTCTCATTTAGAAGGGTTTGATGCGTTTCGTCTTTGATGGATTACTCCACTTCATCCCGCTTCATGGGTGATAACTATCACTTTAGGAACTTTCCCTGCGCATCCGCATAGTGAATTTGGCATATCCGACATTCGGTACCCTTTCTGGGTAGAGAGTGATTTGCCCCCAGCAACTAAGTGATTCGTCTGGGCTGGCTAACTTAGTCGCAGGCAGTTTGATCCTGCCGCATTGACGCATTCAGGCTATTTGACATCCGCGAGAATGGGTTTACTTGTGATTGGGTACTTCAACAACCTGCGCGATGAAAGGAGTGAAAGGGTCAATCACTGCATAAGGAGCTTTAATTGAAACGATTACGGATTTACTATCCCAGCTCTAGTCACTTCGGGCATTGAAGACAATGGAAATTCTTCAGTGGTCTCGTTCATTCTCGTCATCATCTGCAAGAATGGGAAACCATATCAGCTTGTGAATCAGTCAGTCCGATTTGGAACGGATACAACTTTTTCGACTTAGGGAGAGCCAATCCTAATTAGGTTGCTCCTTCTTCATAATTTGATTCATTTTGTCATTGAAATCCCAATGGGTGATATCTGCTGAAGGCACATTTCTTTCCGTCTTATGGGGAAGGCAAATTTTCCTTCGTTTGTCTTTGACCATCTTATCCTGTAGACAAAAGACATAAAGGTCATCGTCAGGTATAACATTCGAAGGGTTTATTGGAACGATTACAGTTTTACCATCGTTCCATGATCATCTTGCATGTGATCGGATGAGGACATTTTCGACAAATGTATGCCATGTAAAACATGTCCCTCGTGTCTTTCCACAAATGGATTTTCCTTCTCTACCTGTTTTTCACCTGAGAGGAAAAGATAGGAAATATTATGCCGGTATCTGATTGAAAATCAATTAGGAACGACACGTCTTTACACTTGACCCGGCTGCCCCGGTTAGGTGGCGTTTGCCCTAGTTGAGTGGGATATGCCCCAGTCGACTGCTTTGATCATTTCACAATTTTTACGGTTCCCTTTTTCAATTAGGGGATATCTGCCGTTCGGAGATTCCTATCTCTTTTCATCTTGGCGGTCTTCAAACATCCATCCTAGTGGCTTGAGTTGTCGACTAGCTTCGATATTCTTGAAGCACCATTCCTGAGGATCAATAAAACACAATCAGCAAATTTTCAAATTTAAAGAGATTAGATTACAGCTAATTCTCTTCTGCATGTGGCTCCTTTGATTGCATGTTGTTCCACGTCTTGAAAGATGGCAATAGGAAATACGCCCTTTTTCAGCTGACTGTTTTTCTTGATGATTCCCTGGTCAGACAGCCAGGTTAGAATTTAAGGCTGTCGGGGTACCCCCTGTGTGGTGAGGATGAGTGTCTTCATTTCTGTCATCATTGCGAGCACCTGAGCCAACTGACTCTCCAGGGTGGTCAAGCACTTTTCTATGCCATCCTGGTCCATTTTAACTTGTGACAGATTCTTCACACAAGTCCTCGGATTTTGATTCTGGAAATTGCCTGTTCGAATGATAGGAATATGTCAGAAAGGGAAGTAAAGCATAAATCCTTTCAATTTTATGCTTTCTTGTGATTAACGAAGATAAGGACTTTTACACAAGCCTTAACCTCATGTGAAAAATTCTTATCGATGTTTTTCAAGAGAAGACATAAAACTAAAGGGAGCGTAATCCATGGTTATCACTTTTGGTAAATCCCCAGAAAATCTGTGGAATTTCCAAGAAGATAAAAATGCAATTCCAATGTGTCCTAAATTCGGTGAGAGATAGGACATCCAAATTGAAATGATTTCTCGAAGGTAATTTGGATATCATGTCTCCTCTTGAACTTAGGAAACATGGACGACTTTAGTTAATTACCAAGGATTACCAATGATGCATGCTATAGACCGGTACAATTCCATGTCCGGCGCACCATGAAATGAATGTTAGATCCTCGTACTTGGGTTAAATACCAAGCGTGAGTTCTAACGAAAATTTCATCTGGGCGAGACACGCAATTGAATCGGAAAATCTGAATGGTTGAGAGAAGTTCCAGTGTCACATTCCAATGTCAAGACACTTAGACAAGACTTAGGAATCGAGGTGTAAAAGATAGATGGGAGGCCCACAGACGGGTGCTCCTTACAGACTCGATGATCCTGATAAAAGAAAAGGGACAATTGGAATGTAACCCTTAAGAACCTAAAGAGATGCCCCAAGTCGGGTCTTCGAGGGACGACGCTTGGTGTCTTCGGTTCGGCCCTTCGGGTCTTTATTTTCGTCAGATGCCTTTTTGATGATGCCCGGCAGGTGTATCGGATTTGCTGTTATTGCATGTCCTTCAACTATCGGTATGGTCACCAGATCATTCCTTGGACAGCTCGAAGAGGGTAAACTCTGTTGAATGTCCAGGCAGTCTGATGGCGGATGACGCGTCGCTCATGCTTGAATATGTCCGGGATGTGGGACCGACTTGGAGAAATCATCTCTTTTATCTATACTTTAAAATGGAATTGGACTCAACCATCGGACTTGATGAATGCAACATGTTGTGCAAAATGAAAGGCTGCAAGTGAATTTAAATAGAAATGGCAGGACCTTACCATAAGTGGCGTTTAATGACTTTTTGGTTTTTAGGTATACCAACCGTCCACAATACATGCGCATGAGACAAGTGAGGCTTGACTCTAGAAATCAAAATGGCTTAGGTGAGGAACCTAGAGGCTTCCCTCTATCCGAGTCGATAAATTCGTCCATGAGTGCAATCCACAACAAATGGATAAAAGTCTCGACTTGGATAGTGAGTGGGATCGAATATGGTCGACCCCAGCGCAATCCACGCTAGAGCGTTGCATATCGATCCCTGATCTATGGCTACCTAAAAAGGTGATTTCGCGGCCTGGGTTTGGGCGCTTTGTGCAAAGTGTCGTGATCCTCAAATGTGCAGTGAATCATGCGCAACAATTTGTATATCGGTCAGCGCTTCAAATCATCCATACATTCCTACGCCCATCTTGCATAAGACAATGTTAATCACAGACTACACCCCTTATCACTCCAATCTGCAAAAACATATAACACCTATCGTGAGCGGACTTACCTCACCATCAAGAGCGCCTGCAGGGTTAGAAAAATCACTCAACGTTTTAATTACGGCCTAAGTCCACTTGAGGTCCAGAACCAAGTGTTCTAGAACAACGTCCCCAGCGGAGTCGCCAGCTGTCGCGACCCGTCCGAAATCGGACGCGGCTAATGGATTACCGATCGCGGGCCCCCACTCTGAAATGTGGATCGCGGGCCTTAGATCGGCGCGGGCCCTCCCAGGCCCATACCAAATCGCGGCGGGAGTATATCTTTAAGGATTCGACGATAAGAGTCGATCGCTTTCGACCTTAGTGTGGTCGTGGTGGCATGTGCAACTTGTGCATGCATTTGGAGTCGCCACCGGTCTTTCTTGGAGGGTAGACCGGAAACCTTACTGACCGATTGGGAGAGATCGATCAGTTCTGCGGAACCAGAGATTTTGGGTTCGGGGACTTGGTTACGTCGGTGTCATTACCAACGCCCTTTCGGTACCTAACGCGAGTGATTTTCCTGACTAAGAGTTCATGCAGACGCAATTTTGGGTGAGATAGGTTTGATTCAGGGTTTCATGCAGATTGGAATACTAGTCCTATCAATCACAATCAATTTAACGAGAGCGCAAGTCAAGTGCATAAATAAATCATGTCAATGCACATCAATTTCAATCATTGGCCTCCTAGTATAGCCCTAAGGGCTTAGGGAAGATGTGATTTAGGGTTAGGGGTAAAATGGAAAGATTCGGGGACAATTAGGCCGAAGGGAAAAATTGTCATTTTTGGAAGGTTTGGATACCGAATTACCCAAAATATTCCATGGCCAGTTGATTGTGGCCATTTCCCATTTTTGAGAATTTTTTGGAATTTCTTGACTTTTCTTCAATTTTTGGAAGACGATTCGCCCAAAGGGCGAAATCGTCATTTTAAGAAGGGTCAGGGTTCAAAACACCCGGAATGAGCCTTGGCCAGTTGTTCGTGGCCATTTCCTATTTTTGGGGGTTTTCTTGGATTTTTTTAGAATATTTTTTGGAAGACGGTTTGCCAGAAGGGCAAAACCGTCATTTCTGAAAAGATCGGGGGTCGAAAGACCCGAAACAGGTCGTGGCCAGTTGAATGTGGCCATTTCCTATTTTCTGGAATTTTTTAGAATTTTTCTGAATTTTTTTTAATTTTTTATGATTTTTAATTTTTTATTGATTTTTTGATTATTTATTATTTTTTATTATTTCTGAATTGTTTTAATATTTAAAAATATTTTCCGGGCCGGGTCAAACCCGGCCCGCGCCTCTCGGGCGCCCGGCCCGACCCTAGGGGTCGAAACCGGCCTAAAACGACGCCGTTTTATATTTTTAAACATTTTTCCATTTTTTAACAATTTTTTTGATTTTTTTATCTATTTTATTTAATTATCCGAAAATTCCCCGGATCGGACGGTTCAGGATGCGCCACGTGGCCTCTCCAGGCGCATCCGATCTTGGGCTAGATCGGACGACCTTAGGGGTGCCACTTGGCGTGATTTTGGCCGCTGGATCAAAAATTGATTTATTTTCCTTTTTAGAAAAACCTTCGGATCGAACACTCTAGAACGTGCCACGTGGCTTCCTCTGGTGCGTCCAATCTTGTACAAGATCGGACGTCCCTCAGCGAGCCACGTGGCACATCCTCGTCCGCCGGATCGATTATTCGAAAATCATTTATTTAATTTTCCAAAAATTCCAAGATCGCGACACGTGTCGCGATCGTGGCCGTCCGTTCGTTTTATTTGAAAATACATGGATCGGACCCCACCGGCTGACGTGGCTGCCTACGTGGCACGCCACGTCGGCCGTTGACCGTTGACCGGCCGGAGGGTCGCCGGAGAAGACGATGAACAGTGAAAAATCCGGCGGGAATAGTAAAAATTCCGGCGAGGTCGCCGGAAAATTGCGAAACGGGCCCGAAACTTGGTATTTTTCGGCCGTTCTTGCGGCATTCGACTCCTTGGACACTCAACATCAATATAAGACCAAAACATGGCAAGAAACACGTCGGGAAACGCCCCGAAAATCCGGCGACCGAACCGGCTCCGGCGAAGAATTCACAGAAAATTTTTATTTGTTTAAACTCGATTTCTTTCATTCACATGGCATCCAATGGTGGTTTAGAAGCTTACTTGGGGTTCCTTGATGGTCGGCGGCCGCCGGAAATCCCTCGTCGAGCTCCCGTCCGAACCATGGCCGGCGAAGCTCCGGCCCTCGGTTTTTGTCGAGTTTTAATGCAAAACGAAGGTCAACACGAGGTTAGGGATAACTCTAGTGTAGTTTAAAGATTAGAACCGCACAAATAGAGCTCGGGTCGAGCTCGACCGAGAGTCAAAACGTTCGGGACTCCATCGGGCATTTCATCAAACACATGGTGTGCGCAGAGAAAAATGGAGGTCGGGGAAGATACCGACCTATTCCGCGACCGTCGACGGCGACCGAAGCTCCCCTCAGGCTCCAAGAGGTGCCGACAAGCTTGTCTTGCTCCGGATTTGCTCGAAAAATCTCCCCAAAAATTTTCTCCCTCCTTGGCCGAGCTCGGTTTAAAAACCGAGGATCTTCGCCGGTTCGTGGTGGCCGACCGGCCATTTTTTATGCCCCACGCCACTGCAACTCACGACCCCCGACGCCTGCCATCGTCCCCCACGCCGTGTCGCCTTTTTTTCTTCCCGAAGCCGCGTCACCCATGCCCTGTTTTTCCCCTGCCTCACTGCCCACGTTTTGCACATTCTGTGCATTTGCTGCAGACCCGGGTCGGGCCGGTGTCGCGACCCGTCCGAAAGCGGACGCGGCTAATGGATTACCGATCGCGGGTCTTGGATCGGCGCGAGCCCTCCCAGGCCCATACCAAATCGCGGCGGGAGTATTTTTCAGGAGGATTCGACGATAAGAGTCGATCGCTTTCGACCTTAGTGTGGTCGTGGTGGCATGTGCAACTTGTGCATGCATTTGGAGTCGCCACCGGTCTTTCTTGGAGGGTAGACCGGAAACCTTACTGATCGATTGGGAGAGATCGATCAGTTCTACGGAACCAGAGATTTTGGGTTCGGGGACTTGGTTACGCTGGTGTCGTTACCAACGCCCTTTCGGTACCTAACGCGAGTGATTTTCCTAACTAGGATTTCATGCAGGCGCAATTTTGGGTGAGGTAAGTCTGACTTTGCACATTAACCAGTTTAACATGCTCACGTAATCATAATAAATAAATAGATGTCAATCACATAAACATCTATCCTACGTGGTGATCATGGAATTATGATTTAATGGGTCTCGAGCCAATGAGACCACATTTAATCATTTTAATATTTTAATAACGGAGAGCCGCTCTTCGCTTCTTCTTGGTTTCTTGAACTCTTCAAGAATTGGGCCCCAAAGAGCTCGCCGACTTAAAAGGCTCCTCCACGTAATCCCCGTAGCATTTACATCAACAATTGACTATGCTAAAAATAAAGATTACATGAAAAATAAAAGGAGTACGCAGCCTCCATTTAATAATTACAACCCCAAATATATAAATAATCATCATACATTCATATATACATCAATCACATTGATTAGGGATTTTTCCATGATCACCACCCTTTCACGTAAGTAATAAATTCACAATTTAAAACTTAGGAAGGCACAATAAAAATTCTACGTTGAATCATATTCAGAATTTTTACGTAAAATAAGATAGCCATAAATTTTCGATTCAAAATTGATTTAGTCTCAATTTTTGCTACGTTGATTAATTTATCATATAAAATAATCAATCTCCATTAGCCATGTAAGACGAACAATTCGTTAATACATATTGGCCATAGTATTGCAAAAATTGCAAAAAATCAATTAAATGCACGAAAACACCTAAGGATTGGCTCTGATACCACTGTTGGGATCCACGTAACACGTAGCGGAAATAAATAACAACCCATACATGTATCTCCAGAGGCGTACTTCGTGCATTTCAATCGAAAAAAATCACAAAGTCTCAAAGGGAGTAAATAGATTACCTCTCGTAGCGTGCTTGAACGGAGATGTCGGTTCGATGTTTTTCGATCTCAGCCTCCACAAGTGTTAGGCATCTAGTTCGGACGCACCACCAATTGACGAACGGGGAGACGACTAATAACTCCACAACAATTGTGCTAGCAATATGCGGAATCAATATTCCGAACTTAGTATATTTTGCTCACTCAAGATTATGAGAATATAGAGAGTGTTTGTGTTCTTCTCTCTAAGCTCTCAAAAATTTGCACACTCTACAAAATGTCTCTCCCCTCAACCTCAAAACTCTTGCCATCCTTTTATAGCCAAAAATACCTTCCAATAAATTGTATTTAAAAATAGCACTAACAATTATAAATTCTATCTAAAAATAGCACTCACAAATAAATGACATTTAAAAATAGCACTAACAATAGCACTCACAATTTATAATACAAAAATGCTATTTAAAAATAGCACTAACAATAGCACTCACAATTTATAATACAAAAATGCTATTTAAAAATAGCACTAACAATTATAAATTCTATCTAATAATAGCACTCACAATTTATGATAAATAAATTCCATTTAAAAATAGCACTAACAATAGCACTCACAATTTATGATAAATAAATGTCATTTAAAAATAGCACTAACAATAGCACTCACAATTTATAATACAAAAATGCTATTTAAAAATATCACTAGCAATAGCACTCACAATACAAAAATGCTAAAAAAAGGCACTAACAAAGGTGTTAAAAATAATAACCATTATTATTATTACAAGAGTTAAAGAGGTTACCAAACAGTACAAATATGCATAACGTATAAATATGTATGACGTATAAATACGTAGAGCATACGTATACATCCGTGAAACCGGGGACTAATTGAAAGAAAAATGTGCAATTAAGCCCTTTTGGTAAAAATTGATTAAATTGGAGGGCAAATTGACCTAATTGCACTTTAAGACTTTAGAATCCAATGTCATAGCTTATAAAAAGTGAGAATTGAAAACTAAAAGACTCGAAAATGATTTTTTTTAGGCTCGGTTCGGGTTTATGTTTGTGAAGGAACATATTGACCCGAGCCGAATTTTTGAGATTTAAAGTGACACACTTGAAGAGGAAATTAAAACAAAATTATCGAATATTTTTGGGTATTTTTCTGACCACGAATGGTATTTTTTCTGATTTTTTGGGTATTTTTATAATTAAATAAACTCGAAAAATATTAAAAATACCGAAAACTATTTTTTGTTCAAAATTGGTTCCTAAGGTTAAACCAAGGCTTCCAAAGTTGATTTTGTGATTTTATGACCTTTTTTGATATTTTTAATTAATTTTAAAGAATAAAAATCACAATAATAAATGGTAAAAAAATCAGGTGTCAACAGCTGCCCCTCTTTGAGAGGAATCTCGTTAGAGGTTTCTCTCAAAGATAAGGTGGCACTTGATTCCTAACCGATTCAACTGGGAAAATAAGAGAAGAAATGTTATGACATCGGATCCTTAAGCCTATTGATAAAAGCTCAAATCAATCCCCGGTTTGCTCTAACAATTTGAACATGGGCCGGAGTGAGAGAGGCTTACCTGAAGCTCACCTGTCGGATGCTGCCGGTTGCGACGACTTTCAAGAAGATGCCTAGGACTCGTCATTCAGAATATCCTAGGGAGATTAAGTTCTGACCTGTATGGTAGGTCATACCATGATGGGATTCCTAACTTGTAGGAACCTAAGGAAGGCGCATCCCACGCTTTGGGATTTGCCAAGGATTTTGATCCGTATGGTGGATCAGACCTTTGTGTTGATCCTTACTGCGATATTTATCAATGAGTTGACCCTTATGGCGGTTTCTACCAATGAATTGACCCTTATGGCGGTTTCTACCATATGTGACCCTTCAGACGGTTTCTACCATTAATGTGATCCCTCAGGCGGTTTCTACCTTGGTTTGACCCTTCAGGCGGTTTCTACCTTGAGTTGACCCTTCAGGCGGTTTCTACCTTTGATTTGACCCTTCAGGCGGTTTCTACCTTGTGTTGACCCTTCAGGCGGTATCTACCATGTGTTGACCCTTCAGGCGGTATCTACCTTGTGTTGACCCTTCAAGCGGTATCTACCTTTGATTTTGACCCTTCAGGCGGTATCTACCTTTGATTTGACCCTTCAGGCGGTATCTACCATATTTTGACCCTTCAGGCGGTATCTACCTTGATTTGACCCTTCAGGCGGTATCTACCTTTGAGTTGACCCTTCAGGCGGTATCTACCTTATTTTGACCCTTCAGGCGGTATCTACCTTCATTTGACCCTTCAGGCGGTATCTACCTTCAGGCGGTATCTACCTTATTTTGACCCTTCAGGCGGTATCTACCTTCATTTGACCCTTCAGGCGGTATCTACCTTCATTTGACCCTTCAGGCGGTATCTACCTTTGTTTGACCCTTCAGGCGGTGTCTACCATCAGTTTTGACTTTGAAAAGGGGTCTCATGACGAGGGTTCTCCACGTCCGATGAGACTGCCTAAATGAAAAGGGGTCTCATGACGAGGGTTCTCCACGTCCGATGAGATTTCCTGAATTTTGAAAAGGGGTCTCATGACGAGGGTTCTCCACGTCCAATGAGACTGTCTGATTTTGAAAAGGATTTTTTTTTAAGGGTTTCTCTTCCCCAAGAAAATATTGGTAATCTTTGAGAAGACAGCAATTGTCCAATTGACAAAATTTTATGACTTAAGCTTTAGTCATGAGATGTGCATTTTGATGCTGGAGGTTATCCAAAACATTCTTGCAACATGCAAATGTGATCACAAATCCCTTGTATGGAAAATCTGGATCAACAGTTTGAAAATTTCCAAAAAGAGTTTGTTCAAAACATCAATTGGAATATTTCTCGACAAGGAGGCCATCTCACCTGTTTTGAGGTGATGATTTTTAGGGGATGCACTCAATTCCCTACTGACCTGTGCCTAGGTTTTAGGCTCATTCGCAGCGCATACATTTTGATCGGTCGGGAGGTCTTCCACGGGACCGTAATGTTGGGCTTGGATATTGGTTTTCAAGGGGGGCCCGCTTTGGAGTCGAGGCCATCGAATGAAAATCTTCACCATCTGCTCCGGGTTTACAAGTCAAGAACCCTGCAAAATGAGAAAGAAAGAGTCTTGCTCGTACTTCTTCTAGCTAAGCTATATGTTAACCCAAGTGTCTTAGTCAGAGAAGACTGTTTTAGGGTTGTAACATTGGTAGGATTGGGGACCGAAAAAGGCTTGTTTTTGGCCCAGAAATCACGAAGGATTTGACATTGGTGATCATTGCCAATTTGTCACATGTCTTTTCCATTCTGTATCTTCCATTTTTGAGGTGTGCAACCGCTTTTGAGGTGTGCACAAGTCCTTTAGAGAACGTCTCTTGTGGTATTAAGAGATTGACAATTATGTCCGTGTTTTTGCACCACGGCTGACATCATTTGGGGAGCAGTCTTCTTGATCTGACTCCTTTATGGGTTTTTCTCTCTTCCCAACTAGGCTTTATTGGGGATCAATCAAACAGTTTTCACGAGCATCGGCCTTGCTTTTACCAGGCACTTTGCTTTTTCTTGATGCTGGGGATTTTTTTCTTTGTTGAAATCCCGCCTTTTCTTTTCCTTTGGAACTACGATGTTCAGAAAATTGTGCTAGATATACAACTTGAATCATAGCACATTTAAACGCCGATATGAGATTTTTCTATAAATCCCATCTCTTGATTTCTTTCGTTCTTGGAGTGATGCAGTTTCCATCTTGAAACATCCCATGATCACCAACAGGGGTTTATGAAATGAATTTGCAGGCTCAACTTGGCTGTGCAAAGGATATGGTGTGTGGGATAGAGAAATGAATGCTTCTCGTCATCCTATGGCACTTGGATTACCATATAAACAACACACAAAGATTGATGTTAGTCCGAGCAAGAAAATTTCTAACCATTTTCTCCTAATACCGCTGGACTCACCTCCATTTTGCCCCGATGTGGGGTGGTTCTTGACAGGGTTAAGAATGAAAACCGTCGTTCAAAGTTTATCAACGGTCACCTGTAGTGTTTGAGGGATATGAAACGAATGCCTCCGTCATCCCAACCCATGTAATCGTTGCGAATAATCCCTACTTCCGTAGGTCCAGATTTTGCTATCTGATCCGCTCCACTTCTCTCCAGTGTGTGTAGGACGTGTTTGGACTAGGTTTTGCCTCTTTTCTTTTGAGAAAACGTCCTTTTAAAAGTTTTGAACTTTTGATTGGAAAAAATCTCTTTCATTTTCTCCAAAAATTTTACCCGTCAAGGGGATTTTATGATGCACCATGCATGTTCTTATTCATGTTCAGATAACCTCCTGTTTTAAGACATGAATGCCAATGAAGTTTGAATTCTATGTCTTTTCTAGACATTAGATTCTGAAAGCTTTTCTTTTTCTCTCTGTTTTTTATTTAACATCTTCAATGGATTGGGGAAAGGGATACTTACCTGTCCCCCGCGGCTGGAGATCCTGAAAATGCGGAAGAAACATGTTATTGTACGTTCACGAATTTGTCAAAAAATTAGAACGATACAATTTACTCTTGGTCATGTATTCTAACGGGTAATACATGGGATGTGAAAACCTGTTCGTCTGTAAGGCGATTCCCCTGTCAAGGATAAATAACGAGTATCAATTCATATTCTCAAATTCAAGACAAATTGGAACGATACAACTTTACTCTTGGTTCTCATCCCGTTCTGATATTGCGTATTGATATGAACAACATCTATCAAATCCGCCTATCCATTCTTGGAGTGTTTGCAACATCAATGGTTCATCTGCCCCCAGTTAGGCAACGTCTGTTCTGTTATTCGAACAAATGGCTCCTTGAGTGATTTATCCACGTTTATCACCTGAGAAGGGAAAGAAATGAGACATTACTTCGGTATTCGATTGAAGATCGTTTAGGAACGATACATCGTTTTACCAAATAGGTGGCTTCGCGGCCAAACGTATTTCGTATTGAAGGGGTAGATCCCATTATACTCCGCGGGTGATAGTCATTGTTCGGGGAACTTGCTCCACGGATTAAGCGATTAATCCACGGCTCTCGGCTTGAAGATGCTCAAAGGGTGATGTTGACACTCACGCGCAATTAGTTCTAGACATTAATGAAAGATGTTCCCGTGGGAACCTTACAGTGCGATCAACAACATATTCAATAGGAGTGTTCCACCCCTTTCGTCTAAGCATTTTTCATCGAGTAACCATGCCTTGCATTAGACGTTTGGTCACCTGCCTTGCGTCACCACTGCGATGGCCCTCCGGCTCCAAATTGATCGAGCCAAAGATTGAACTCATCGCCAAGGAAATTGCTCGGGTCTTCGAGCCATTGATGTTCAAGTTGGGTATCAACAATTGTTGGGGGCAGATTTCCTTCATCGCCTTCATTGTGAGGAACTGGAGTCTTTGAGCTAGAACCTTCATCATTGCCCTGTTGGGGTCGAGACATACATTCCTGAAGAGTATTGATCCAAGTGTCCAGCTCCTCCCCAAGGAAATCGCCTGTTCTTTCTAGCCTTTGGTGCCCAGATTGGCTGTCGTCGACTACAGGCGAGGGATTCCTCTCTTTGCTCTCGCCGTGAGCAACTTGACCCCTCGAATTGGAACTTCCTCCAATGACCGGCAGGTTTATATGTGCACTCTCTACCAATGCCAGATCCGCTTCAGGGACAGCATTAATGACCGAATCGCGCTCAAACTGAGGAATCCCTATGTGCTGGAACTGCGGTATATACTCTTGAGGAGTATTGAGATAGCTCGGCGGAGCATTCTGATTTGGGTTAGAGGAGTCGCTAACACGACTGCTGGTCCCGTCATTGCTGAAACACGGTTGGGTGCTCTCGGCTCTCCAATCATCGTGGTTGTAACTCTGCCCGGCACTTGAGCTCCAACTGGCTTTATGATGGTTTAACGCTATCCTTCCATCCCTTAGCAATCTCCTATAGTACTTGAGGTGAGACTCGACGTTAATTCTAGAGAGCCCCAGCACATTCATAATCTCGAGTATGCGTAGTGGGCTAGCCGAATCAACTCCCAGCTCTCGAATTGCATCAACAAATTTGGTGTGAAGTTCATAGGTCCAGTAAAACCTTGTTCTCTTATCACCCAAAATATCGTCAATACTTCGGTAGCTATTCTCTACGGGATCTAGTCGTTTCAAAAGTTGTCCAGGGAGGGACTCACCGACTTTGGATTGGCTGGCTGTGACAGCAAGTTCGTCATTGAGAGAACTCCCCCTGTGATGATTCATATCCCATTTCTCAGAGGATGTTGGTGTTGATCCTATGGTGTTGACTTGCTCATGCAGATCTTCGGCGATATCTGGCTGTGTCGGAAAATACTGTGGAGAATACGGTAACAGCTGAGCGTTATTCGTCAACAGGGACGGTTCATCGAGGAACACCTCGCCGAGGACAATAGGATTACCACAATTAAGGCAGGTGGCCTTGGTCAGAGCTTCCTTATATCTCGCGCTTTCAGCTTGAAGCTTCTCATTCTCCTCCTTCAGGACCAGTAACTCATGGTCTGCGTATTGCTATTTCACCCGGGTTCGTTTGTTGGCGAACCAAAACTTGACCTTCGAAAGCTCCAATCCTATTTTTCGGCTCAACTCCATTTTCTGTTGTCTGCTTGGAGTGGGGCATTCATTGAAGAAAGCTTCGAGCTCTCGGATTTGGCTTGGAGTGTGGCGTTGTAGTTGCTTCCTTTTCCGACTCCGGTCATCATTGTATACTCCTTCTTCGTAGCTGAAACCTAGAATTTCATCGCTAGAGGAGTCAGTCTCTATGGCCTTCGGGCAGGATTCAGCTCCAGGATCTTCAAAGTCTCCCAGCAGTTCGTGCTCAGAAATGTCCAAGTCGGGCGTTTCTAGCAGATGGGAATAACTTTTAAACATGATGGATCAGGGTATCTCGGGCTGATCTAGTTCACTCAGCTTTCTCAATTCGCTCTTACGTGTTTACTCACTCTAGAAATTTTCTCAAGTGATTGTGCGTGTCCTGGAACCATCCTTCAGGGTGCATATGAAGACCAGCAAGCAAGCGCTCCTCCCGAGATCCTGCAATTACTCATCGTCTGTATTCCCCTTTCTTTTTCCTCGTGATAGGATCACAAACTCTCTTGCATTGATTCGGTTTCATCGAGTATTGCGCTCGTCCCCTAGTTCAGTCTTCAAAGTGGTGGGTCTACAATCTTTCGGTGCCTTTTATGATTTGCTAGGCCCGAGAACGTGGGGAGCAGCGGTGGACCCGCAATTAATGACTCCGTTTAATTCATTTAGCTCCATGGGAATTAACGCTATGATCTTCTCTCAACCCTTTTTCATCGTTCAAACGAAAGTGGCATTTTCCCTGTGCATGCTGTTACTCTTCATTTCAGCATCCCGGGCGCTTGGTGAGGAATGAGTTCGTGGCCACTCAAAATTTTAAAGACCGTCTCTGGTTTCAGACTTAATCTAACAAGGGATCATCACAACTGAGCATGACGATGTTCGTCGATAGCGTTGGTTTAACTATAGTCATTAAAGAAAAATGTTCCCGTAGGAACTTTACAACGATAAAATGAGTGATCTACTTGTGAACATGTTCTTCTTTCTATGGGTGTTCGTAATGACCGACCCATCGTGCCCCGAGTCAGGTGCTAGATCATGGCTGTCCAAGCATGCCAGCTTCCCACTGATTGAACAAGGCATCGAGCCCCTCATCGAAGAAATCGTCTGTCATGGGTTGACCAGCGGCAGGCAGAGGACCAGCCGACTGTTGCTCGAATGGAGGAGTTCGCACTCGCTGTACTTGTGACACGCGCTCTTGAGAAATGTTGAAATGGCCCGGGAGGACATTCTGATCAGCTTTCAGTTTGCTGGTGGTCGGGTTGCTAGCTTGATTGATGCTTAGATTTGGCCGGGTATCTCTTGATGCCTGAGTATTACAATGGCGATCGCCCCTAGCTTTTGAGCTCGAGACGGATTCCTCCCGGTTTAGCTCCGCTCGACGTTGTTTTAATAGCTTTCTGTAGGCAGCAAGGTGATTCCCGACCAGCTCCTTACTAAGCCCCGGTACATTCATGGCCTTAAATATGCGCGTCGGAGTTGCTGAGTCGATCCCCATTTGGTGAACCACGTCTAGGAATCTGGAATGCAATTCAGGGGGCCAAGCGAACCTCCTCTTATCGTGGCCCAAAATTGCATCGATGGCTTGACGACTGATTAACTCATCTCCAGCAGGACCCGACCCTATCGAAAATTGTTGTGCATGAGGCTGATATGCTTTGAGCTGGTCAGCGGTAACATCCAGCTCCTTGAAACTGTAACTCCAATCAAAGCGATGCAAATCCCATCCCCCAGGAGGCATTTGTATCATCTTCGTAGGATCATCCTGCTCATGCGTGACTCCGGCAAAATCTGGTTGAGCAGGAGATGCCCCGAGGGAGTAGGGTAGTAAATGAACGTCTTCAATCATCGCGTGAGGCTTATCGGGGAATATCTTACCGAGGGCGACGAGGTTATCGCAATGAGGGCAAACGGTAATATTGAGAGCTTTTTCATACCTCATGTTTTCTGTTCGCAGCTTTTGGTTTTCTTCCTTTAAAATCTCGACCACCTGACGTTTGCGTTGAGCCTTCGATTTGGATCTCCTATTTTGAAACCAAAACTGGATCCTCGACTGATTAATCCCCAACTCCCGGCTCAATTCAATTCTCCACTTCTTTTTCATGTAATGGCTTTTACTGAAAAGGGTTTCCAGCATTTGGGTTTCCTCCTGAGACTATTGGTGAGGACGTCTTCTTTTCCCGAGTTGAACATCGTGGATGTCGTTGTCGTCGTCGCCGTGATCTTGATTTCCGTTGCCAGAAGTGTTGGGCTCCATGGTTTTGGCGTTAGACTTGATCTTGGAATCTTCGAGATCCCTCTGTAGTTCAATTTCTGAGATTTTTGAGTTAGTCGCCTCTAGCAGCTGACAATAACCTCTTAAATATGTTGGATTGAGAAATGTTTGATTGGTTCTTGCCCACTCAGAGTTCTCCACTCTCTCATGTATGCTCACTCCCTATAAAGTTTTCTTCGAGTGACTTCGTATGTTCAGGAGACGCTCTTCAAGCATCATTAGGCAAACGTTCCCCCTCAAGACTTTGAATTTCTCGCTTAGCTTTTCAATCGTGATGGGACTGCCAAATCCTGTTAGGGCTCTCTTCGATAGTTGCGCTTACCTCCCACCTAACTCTAATAATGGTGATCCCGACAAATCTTTTACATCTTTTAATTGATGAGCCGGAAATCGCGGACCGAAACGAATCCAATGGTTCTCGTGAGGGGACCTCTTGCTTTACCCCCTAACAGGGCTCCACCAGCATTATTACTGAGACCCTTCATCATCCTCGAGTTGCTATAAAATGAGGAATTAATGTATGGAAGGTTAACGTTCTCGCATAATCAGCTTCTTCCTTCTAATCTCTCTGTCAAACTCGTCTTATTCTCAAGCCAACCCAACGCAAATGGCCTCCTCTCCCGTACGCACTTTTTCAACTGATGTCTTGGCCCAGTGGGAAAAGCTTTATAACCTACTGGGTCGCGGTTACGCACACATAACCGATAATTCTGCGACCGAGGATGAAATCCGTGTCCTGCTCGAGGACCTTGATACCACTTCTCTCGAAGGTACTACACTGGGGAGGGAATATAGAATTTTCCCGACTCTCTTTGCACACTCCTTAGAGGCCTACCGTGCTGCTAATCGGGAGGTTCTCGTGGCTCGCGTCTTGCGAGCTCGTTATGAGGATCGATCTGATCATTTGGTGCTGACCAACTATCTGGCCGATAGTTACAAAAAGGCCGTCGAGTTTGCTAATGAGAGGGTCGCGACGTTGCTTCGCGAGAGGAGAAATCTGGTGGAGCAATTGGCCCTATCCCTGACCACCGGCGAGCATGACCGCCGCAATGTCCTGTTGAGGCTTCAGAGCGACTGGCAGGAAGAACGGCTCGACAAAATAACCGCGGACATAGCTCGCGGGAATGGACTGGTTCGAGACCTGGAAACAATCGCCGAAGAACATGAGGCCAAGGTCGCCGAAGTTAAGGGAGAATGCAAAAGTCTTCTCCTCAGGCTTGCCGACCATGACATGCGGAGTTGGGAGTATGAGCAGAGTATTAATAACATAGAGGGTCAGTTGGGCTCCTTCGTGTCGTTAATTAGGGCTCACTTCGGCTTTACTTTTCTACCCCGAATTGTATGACCTGCTTTTGAAAACCCTCCACTGAGCAAAATAAATGAGAACTCTTGTGTGTGTGTTTTAACTTCTGTATGGTTCATTTCTTCGAGCATCCGAACATCTTCAACTTGGGTGAGCCGAACCATAATATCAGTAAGCCGAGCAAATATGTCCTGATTTTATAACTCGCTCATGATCAGATGAGATAATAGCCTTAGACTTGTCCAGGAAAAGATTTCTCTCTATTAGCTATTTTTTTTTTACCTGCAAATAAAAAGACAGAATCAGAAGGAATAATTTGAAAAAGAAATCAAAAACTCCTTTCAATCCTATGCTTGCCCATGATTAATAAGGACAAGAACTTTTACAAGGGTTTTAATCTTGCGCGAAAAGTTTTTATCAATATTCCTCGAAAGAAAGCATACTATTGAAAGGAATGTAATTCACAATAATCGCTTTTGATCAATTTCGAGAGGAACGAATTACTCAAAAGTGCGAGGCATAATAACGTGTTTTAAATTTAATTGAAGATACGGCATCCAAATCAAGGCCGTTTTGTTAAGAACGAGAGTAATTTGGACATCTATCTCGTCATTAAATTCAAAACAACGCCGATATTCTCGATCAATTATCGTGGATTACTAGCGACGTAAAACATGCATGGACCAATTCAAGTGTATAATTCCTTCTAGCGAAATTGGGGTTGGATTACCCTATATGACCAAAAAGGTCGTGCAAGATTTCCAATTTTAATTTCCTCTAAAGGAATTATAAACTTGACTTGGGAGTATTCGGATGATTAGAGAAAATGCCACTATCACATTCCCATGACCTGTCAAAAGAAATACAACCAAGTTCCATCTAAATGTATACACCAATAGATCCCTAATACAATCACTCTAAGGGGTGAGATCGAGAAAGCCTCGATAAAAGTAAACCCTATACAAGAGGACTAGCAATGGAAAATGAAACAAAGGAATGTGATCCTAACGTTTAAGGATGCCCCAAGTTCGATCTGTGACTTCCGGATCACTTGCCCCAACTCGTCATCTTCATTGGACGATATCTCAATAATGTCCATAGTAGGCTCCTTTGTTGCTCACTCGGTGCTTGTCATGGGATATCATCCTCTTCGTCTTCTATCAAGGACGTTTGGGAAAAACACACACATCTATCTTTGAAATGGCATTTAATCTAATCACCAGAATGCAATGAATGAAATGCCTATATTTATATGAACTGTAATAGATTCGAGGTATAGAGAGTCTTACCAACCAAACTCGTCGACTTATGTGCGGTTTTAGGTGTACCAACCGCCCAAAGACATGCGCATGAGACAAGTTATGGTGAACTTCTAAAAATCAGAGGGTTTGGCACCTAAGGTTAAGGTTCCCACTTCGAGTTCTAGAAAGAGCCGATTCCATTGCACAGCTATCGTTGCATTGGGACTCGGTCCATAGTTCGAAGCGAGCGGAATTGAAAAGTGGATTACCCCGCGTTTTTCCTCACGGAGATTCCATTTTCAATTCCTTCTATTGTGTTCCTATAGGCGACGCCCGGGGTTTTAGGCGCGGTTGTGTGTGTCCACGTGTTGTGATCATCACAATGCAATTCATGCATAGCAGTTTATCAATCAGCACTTCAAATCATCCACACAACATACATTCTTACGCCCAACCTGCATAAGACAATGTTAATCACGGACTACACCCCTTATTTCTCCAATCTGCAAAAACATATAACACCTATCGTAAGCGGACTTACCTCACCTTCACGAGCGCCTACATGGTTAGAAAAATCACTCAGCGTTTTAATTACGGCCTAAGTCCACTTGGGGTCTAGAACCATAGGTTCTAGAACACAGTCTCCCCAGTGGAGTCGCCAGCTGTCGCGACCCGTCCGAAAGCGGACGCGGCTAATGGATTACCGATCGCGGGTCTTGGATCGGCGCGAGCCCTCCCAGGCCCATACCAAATCGCGGCGGGAGTATTTTTCAGGAGGATTCGACGATAAGAGTCGATCGCTTTCGACCTTAGTGTGGTCGTGGTGGCATGTGCAACTTGTGCATGCATTTGGAGTCGCCACCGGTCTTTCTTGGAGGGTAGACCGGAAACCTTACTGATCGATTGGGAGAGATCGATCAGTTCTACGGAACCAGAGATTTTGGGTTCGGGGACTTGGTTACGCTGGTGTCGTTACCAACGCCCTTTCGGTACCTAACGCGAGTGATTTTCCTAACTAGGATTTCATGCAGGCGCAATTTTGGGTGAGGTAAGTCTGACTTTGCACATTAACCAGTTTAACATGCTCACGTAATCATAATAAATAAATAGATGTCAATCACATAAACATCTATCCTACGTGGTGATCATGGAATTATGATTTAATGGGTCTCGAGCCAATGAGACCACATTTAATCATTTTAATATTTTAATAACGGAGAGCCGCTCTTCGCTTCTTCTTGGTTTCTTGAACTCTTCAAGAATTGGGCCCCAAAGAGCTCGCCGACTTAAAAGGCTCATCCACGTAATCCCCGTAGCATTTACATCAACAATTGACTATGCTAAAAATAAAGATTACATGAAAAATAAAAGGAGTACGCAGCCTCCATTTAATAATTACAACCCCAAATATATAAATAATCATCATACATTCATATATACATCAATCACATTGATTAGGGATTTTTCCATGATCACCACCCTTTCACGTAAGTAATAAATTCACAATTTAAAACTTAGGAAGGCACAATAAAAATTCTACGTTGAATCATATTCAGAATTTTTACGTAAAATAAGATAGCCATAAATTTTCGATTCAAAATTGATTTAGTCTCAATTTTTGCTACGTTGATTAATTTATCATATAAAATAATCAATCTCCATTAGCCATGTAAGACGAACAATTCGTTAATACATATTGGCCATAGTATTGCAAAAATTGCAAAAAATCAATTAAATGCACGAAAACACCTAAGGATTGGCTCTGATACCACTGTTGGGATCCACGTAACACGTAGCGGAAATAAATAACAACCCATACATGTATCTCCAGAGGCGTACTTCGTGCATTTCAATCGAAAAAAATCACAAAGTCTCAAAGGGAGTAAATAGATTACCTCTCGTAGCGTGCTTGAACGGAGATGTCGGTTCGATGTTTTTCGATCTCAGCCTCCACAAGTGTTAGGCATCTAGTTCGGACGCACCACCAATTGACGAACGGGGAGACGACTAATAACTCCACAACAATTGTGCTAGCAATATGCGGAATCAATATTCCGAACTTAGTATATTTTGCTCACTCAAGATTATGAGAATATAGAGAGTGTTTGTGTTCTTCTCTCTAAGCTCTCAAAAATTTGCACACTCTACAAAATGTCTCTCCCCTCAACCTCAAAACTCTTGCCATCCTTTTATAGCCAAAAATACCTTCCAATAAATTGTATTTAAAAATAGCACTAACAATTATAAATTCTATCTAAAAATAGCACTCACAAATAAATGACATTTAAAAATAGCACTAACAATAGCACTCACAATTTATAATACAAAAATGCTATTTAAAAATAGCACTAACAATAGCACTCACAATTTATAATACAAAAATGCTATTTAAAAATAGCACTAACAATTATAAATTCTATCTAATAATAGCACTCACAATTTATGATAAATAAATTCCATTTAAAAATAGCACTAACAATAGCACTCACAATTTATGATAAATAAATGTCATTTAAAAATAGCACTAACAATAGCACTCACAATTTATAATACAAAAATGCTATTTAAAAATAGCACTAGCAATAGCACTCACAATACAAAAATGCTAAAAAAAGGCACTAACAAAGGTGTTAAAAATAATAACCATTATTATTATTACAAGAGTTAAAGAGGTTACCAAACAGTACAAATATGCATAACGTATAAATATGTATGACGTATAAATACGTAGAGCATATGTATACATCCGTGAAACCGGGGACTAATTGAAAGAAAAATGTGCAATTAAGCCCTTTTGGTAAAAATTGATTAAATTGGAGGGCAAATTGACCTAATTGCACTTTAAGACTTTAGAATCCAATGTTATAGCTTATAAAAAGTGAGAATTGAAAACTAAAAGACTCGAAAATGATTTTTTTTAGGCTCGGTTCGGGTTTATGTTTGTGAAGGAACATATTGACCCGAGCCGAATTTTTGAGATTTAAAGTGACACACTTGAAGAGGAAATTAAAACAAAATTATCGAATATTTTTGGGTATTTTTCTGACCACGAATGGTATTTTTTCTGATTTTTTGGGTATTTTTATAATTAAATAAACTCGAAAAATATTAAAAATACCGAAAACTATTTTTTGTTCAAAATTGGTTCCTAAGGTTAAACCAAGGCTTCCAAAGTTGATTTTGTGATTTTATGACCTTTTTTGATATTTTTAATTAATTTTAAAGAATAAAAATCACAATAATAAATGGTAAAAAAATCAGGTGTCAACAGCCGGGTCGGGTCGGGTCAGACCCGATCGGCCCGGTTCGGCCAAATCGCCAAATTGACCCCCCAAATGACCTCTTTTCATGAAATTGATGGCAAAATCGGATTCCTTGACATGTTTTACATCAAATATGGGTATTTTCGTGAATCAATTTATTGAAATTATGTGAAAACCCCAAATTGTCCCTAGGATCCGAAATTTAATTTCGCCAAATCGAAGGCCTAAACGATCGAATTAGACAAAATTGAGCCCACCAATGGATTCAGCATGATGAAAACTGTTGGGTAGAGGTGTTTAATTTTAATGGGTGCGCCCGTGTGAAATTTAATTTCAAAAATTGTGAAACCGGGGACTAAATTGAAAGATTTTTATGCAATTAAGCCATTTTGGTTAAAATTGATCAAATTGGAGGGCAAATTGACCCAATTGCATTTCAATACTTTGGAGTCCAATGTCATAGCTTATAAAAGCCGAGAATTGAAAATTAAAAGACTCGAAAAGGATTTTTTAGGCCCGGTTCGGGATTAGGTTTGTGAAGGAACCCCACGAACCAAGCCACATTTCCATAATAAAAAGTGAAAATATTGAAGAGATAATTAAAATAAAATTTCAGAATATTTTTGTGTAATTTTCTGACCACGGATGGTATTTTTCTAATTTTTTGGGTATTTTTATAATTAAATAAATTCCAAAAAATATTAAAAAATTCAAAAAATATTTTTTGTTCAAAATTGGTTCCTAAGGCTAGGCTAAGGCTTCCAAAGTTGATTTTGCAATTTTTTTTGACCTTTTTTGCTATTTTTAATTAATTTTAGAAATAAAAAAACTATAATAACGGATGGTCAAAAATCAGGTGTCAACAAAGGAGTCGGAGGTGGTACTCTTTTGAACGGCAGTAGCAATAAGATCTTTGTTCAGGTAGTACAGCCCATTGGACTCATGCCCTCCACCAATTATCCGTCCAGTCCTCAGATCCGGAAAGGTACAATGAGTAGCGGTAAATGTCACAGCACAATTCAAATCTTTGGTAAGGGAACTAACAGAAAGTAAGTTACATGGGAAAGCTGGTAAATGGTAAACATATGAGAGAGAAAGAGAAGGGCCCAAAGTTACATTCCCTTGACCAGTGATATAGGACTGTGAACCATCAGCGATTGTAACTGAACTAGGAGACACAGAGGTAATACCAGATAATAAGTTAGAATTACCGGTCATGTGATTGGTGGCTCCCGAGTCTACAACCCAAGAAGTGGGCGCAGTAGAGAGTAAACAAGATGGATTACCTAAAGAAGTTTGTGCCAATGTAGCAGTAGGAGCATATGAATCCACCATCTGGTTGGAGCGAACTAAAGATTCATACTCAGCACGAGACAACATAATAGTACTAGGCAGCTCTTGTGACTGACCAGGAACTTTATTAACTTGGGACTTAGCAACATTAGCATAAGCAGCCATTAGTGAACAATAACACAATTAAACCCCAGAACAATGCCACAACGCTCAATCTGCCAAACCAACATACACAGCAACAACTTCAATTCTTCAACTTCACCTTTTTTTTTTTAACCAGCCAAGTTCTTCGACACAGAAATGGCTTTACACTATGAGGCAATGCTGAAGGAGGCTTCAGTCACATAATTAAAGTCATACAAAACATATCTGCACTCATCCGCAGGAAGGTTCTCCAACTTTCTCGACAATGACTTGCACTTGCTTCTCCTCGTTTTTTTTTAATGAAACGAATGCGGAGAACTCAGTTGCTCAAGGCCATGGCGCTTGTGCGTACATTTTGCGTCCAAGAACAAAGCAAAAATATTCAGCAACGCCACTTTCTCCCATCAACATCACTCCACAACAAAAGACTTAACACATTTGCTGAATTGATGTAGCCGAACAATCCCCAGAAGAATATTGACGCACGCTCACAATCAAAATCTTATGGACAGCCAAACTTTTCATCCCAAGAGGAATTAAAAATAAAGTTCAAATCAGGAACCTCTAATCCTTCATGACTTCTCGTAGTTTACTGCCAGAGGAGGCTTCTTGTTCTCCTTCGTGTTATCCTGAGCAAGTATTTTGGAGTCAGAGTCGTCTCGTTCCTCTCTAAGTAGTAAGCCGTGCAGACCGAGTTCCTCGGGCCAAAGGTCGTCGGCCTAGGCAACGTCGAGCAGCGCCAGAACAGACTTCGTCGGCACCAGTACAAGCCTCGACGGCCTAGGCGACGCTGGTCGGCGCCCTTAGAAGGCTGGGCAGCGTCGGATCATATTAGCAGGGTCTGTGCGAGACAGATCTCAAGGTTCCGAAGGTGAGTCGTCGACAACGGTGGTGGTGATGATTAATGGCTGATCTGATTTTCTAGGGTTCAACGATGGTGAGAGGCTCTGATACCATGTAAACCGTAAAAAACCAAGAAGAAGATCTGTCATTCTGATAATTGTCGATTACAACAATAAGTATGGCTTAACAATAGTCAAAAAGACTAGAATGCCCTTATTAACAAATAAGCCTAATACTTAACGCTTCAACAACCTAGAAAAACGCGTGATTGCTTCACCACAAAGGCAAATGGAGTATAAACCAAGTCAAAACCCCACGTACCTCAAAAACTTCATTTGATATCTCCAAAACGGAAACATCAAAGGTTCCACCACCAAGATCGAATACAGCTAAAAGCCCCCACTTGTTGTTCAATCCAAAAGAAAGTGCAGCTGCAGTTGGTTCATTAATAATTTTCTGCACCTCAAGACCAGCAATTCTGCCAGCATCTTCGGTTGCCCGTCTCTGGGCAGCATTGAAGTAAGCTGGAACCGCAATCACAGCCGTTGATACTGTCTTCCCCAAGTAAGCCTCAGCTGTTTCTTTCATCTTTGTTAGAGCAAAAGCACCAATCTGACTTGGGGAATACTCTTGGCCAGTGGCTTCAACCCATGCATCTCCATTTGGAGCCTTCACTACATTGAAGGGAACCATCTTCATTTCTTTCTGGGTCTGGGCATCATCAAAACACCTTCCAATCAATCTTTTGGTACCGAAAACAGTGTTTGCTGGGTTGGTGACATCTTGACGTTTGGCCGGAGATCCTACGATCAACTCTCCTTTCCAGTTGAAAGAAACGACCGATGGTGTGGTCCTTGCACCTTCAGCATTTTCAATCACCTTGGGATCTTGTGCGAGAGGGAAACAATTCTAATAGTCCAGACATTGGAAGAAGATATCCAGAATCGAAGAAAGATGATAATTTATACACAGCAAACAAATTCTCATCCGCAGTATTTTTGGCTCTTACCTTTCCCTCCATGACTGAAACACATGAGTTGGTTGTGCCCAAGTCAATACCAATGATATCGATCCCTGCCGTTTTTGAACTGTACAATGGGCAAAGAACAGGATGAGTTAAATTCTAACTTGCTTTACAGCTCATACGTGTAACAGCAACGTAACTGTACCTGAATGATATGCACAAACTTGCCCAATTCTGACGCGCACGGAAGCCGGTCCATGATGATCTAGCATGGCCAGTCAGCTGACAAAAGAAATGTAGGATTGATTATCATAATAAAGATACTAGGTAAAAAAGAGCTTGCTACAAGGAACAAATGCATATTACACTCTTTACGTTCATGATTTGCATGGAAGATGTTCATGATTTGCATGGAAGATCACTGGAGTACAACTTGGCCTCACAACCCCGTGCAAGATTTTATTATTATTATTATTTTTTTATAATGACGGAATTGTCCAGATTCTAGCCCAATGAGATTTCTGTAGCTAAATGCATCCAGGATTATGATAATTGGAAACACGTGCCATTCAAAGATTTCCAATCAATCTAAGATGAGGAAATAAACGGAGGAGAAGGATGAAGAAGAGGGCATGACGGTTGTGGGAGCCGGCGGTGGAGAGCGCATGGAATCAGAGAAGATGTGCCGCAGGGGGAAGATGATGAACAAGGAAGGGGAGGAAAGAAAAATAAAAAGAAATCATAAAAAAGCAAAAGATAATAATGCCCTTTATTAGGCTCTCTTTTGAAATAATTTCAGCACTTCAAGCCCTTATTTGAAAAAATCAGAGCACTTCGGGCCCTTTTTTGAAATTTTCCCTAAAATGAATGATCAACACAAAATATAAAATCCTTCTAAAATTCAAGAAAATGATTTTCATTTTTGAGAAAGGGAAATCATTTTCCAATACTTCTTTCTTCCTCGTCTCCTCAGAGCCCCTCCGCCTCCTTTCCCATTTTCTCGCGCAACTCCTCCATTTCAATCCTCATCTCCGGAGCTGCTCCTCCGCCTCCTTTCCCAATCTTTCTCATAGAGGCCTCAACCTCACCATCGCAGGGGAGGGATGAAGCGACTATCTAGTAAAAGTGCTCTCGGAGTGATGATTCGATTTTTGGAGGGCTGTGAGGAAGAGGTGGAGGCATAGAAGATCTTTGATTTAGGGCTAGCACTGGCGACAAATCCAGTTGGTTGTGAACAATTCGAGCGAAGCCAGATCCGACAAGGCCAGGCCAGATCTGCTTTGATTACGGGGAGCTCAAGCCTCGCCGCCAGATCTGGTTTGATTTTCGATAGCTTGCTCGAGTCTTGCAGCCTCGCCAATAGCTCACTCGAGGTTTGCGGCCACACTCCAACCCGCCTTTCGACTTGTGGACTTGTTGGGCAATCTTGATTTCCTCCACCATTAGCCCTTTGTTCTACTGCTGCTCCGCATAGAAGAGGAAAGGTGTTGTTCTACTACTACTTCACGTAGAAGAAGAAAGGAGGAAGAAAATAAATAAAAATAAAAATATAAAAGAAAAATATAAAAGAAAGTAATTAAAAATCGGTTTTTCTTTAAATTATATATAAAAAAATAAAAATATTAAAGAGAGTATATTATGGAAATTGATTTCTTACCAAATGGCGGAAAACATTTTCTGATTTGTTTTCAAGTTTCAGCCAAACACGGAAAAATATTCTCATTTTTCGGGGAAATAACTTTCTGATTTTTTTTTCAATAAGGTTATATTTTCCGTGAAACAAATGGAGCCTAAGAATAAATTTTTCTTGCAAAATTAAGTTTTGGCCATGCACTACAAGGACTAGGAATTAACAAGCGACAAGGATGAGACGCCTTTCTAGCAAGCGAGAGAACACCAGATTACTGCATCGCTTCTTGTAGGACTAGGAATCGAGTAATTTAGGCTGCGTATGGAAACACTCCAGGGAAAGTATTTCTGTTCCAAAGGTGTTCCCGGAACGCTTTTGGAACAGAAACGTATATGGTTCAAAAATATTCCAAAAGTGTTTCGCGGAAAGGGGAACACTTTTGAAGAAACAAAAAAAACTTGCTTCTGGATTTTGGAACAATTTTGGAACCACCATCCACCACTGCCGACGCCGCCGCCACCCGCTGGTCATCGTCTCCACCACCGCCGGTCGCCCTCTTCGCCGCCGCCGCCACTGGGCATCGGCGAATGAAAAAAGTACTTTTTTTAACTTACCAAACGCATTTTTGTTCCTATAAATTGTAACCGGGAACAAAAACACAAAAAATATCTTTGTTAAAAAAGTGCCCAAAAATAGAAACGTTACCATGCGCACCCTTAGGGCCTGTATGGTAACACTTCTTGGAAAGCGTTTTTGTTCCGAAAGTGCTTCCGGAACACTTTCGGAACAGAAACGTGTATGGTAAAAAAATGTTCCCAAAGTGTTCTAGGAACACTTTTGAGAAATCGAAATACTTTTAGAGTAGAAACAAGAAATAAAAAAAACATGCTTCTGTATTTCTGGAACACTTTTTATAAACACATTAGGAACATTTTTTAGAAACACGTTAGGAACATTTTTTTTAGAAACAATTGGGGAAATTTTTATTTTTGAACACGCTCTTTTCTCTTTTGTTCTTGCATGATGTTGACATCCAATTTTTGATTATTTTATTTTTAAAAAATAATTAAAAATATCAAAATAATTCATAAAATTACAAAATCAATCTTGGAAGTTTGGCCAAACCTTGGGAACCAATTTTGAACAATTTTTTTCTTAACTTTTGACATTTTTCTGATTTATTTTAATTATAAAAATAGTCAAAAATCAGAAAAAATAGTATTTGGTCAGAAAAATGTGCAAAAATATTCAATAGTTTTATTTTAATTCACTTTTCATTTTGGCCTCTTAAAGTTTTAAAAAATCATTTTGGAACCACATGCCTTTCATTGAAACATAGTCCTAAATTGACTAAAAAAATTCATGTTAAATCATTTTAAGAAAAAAATTTTAACTTTAGTGTTAGAACATGAGATGAAGTGCAATGGTGTATGCTATTTGCAGATGATATTGTGCTTATTAATGAGACCAGGGCTGAGGTTGACGCTAAATTAGAATTATGGAGAAGCACGTTAGAGTCCAAGAGATTTACGTTAAGTCGAAGTAAATTGAATACATGAAGTGTGAGAAGAGATCAAGAACCCGTGAATATGCTTGGACAAGAGGTGCCTAAAAAGATGCTTTTAGATATTTGGAATCAATATTGCAAAAAAGGGGAGGGATTGATGCGAATGTAAGCCATAGAATCAGAGTAGGTTGGATGAAGCGGTGCAGTACATTATGGTTTTTGTGTGATCGTAAAATCCCTCTTAGGCTAAAAGGAAAATTTTATAGAACATCAGTAAGGCCTGTAATGTTATAAGGAGCTGAATGTTGGCCAGCTCAAAAGTAACACGAGCATAAAATGAGAGTGGCGGAGATGAGAATGTTAAAGTGGATGTGTGGTCATACAATGATGAATAAGAGAAGAAATGAAGATATTCGACGAAAAGTTGGAGTAGAACCAGTGGCGGAAAAGATGAGAGAACACAAACTGAGATGGTTTTTGTATATTCTTCGAAGACCCCTAGATGCTCCAGTTAGAATAGAAGTTTGTTATCGGGAGCATGACATGAAGAAAGGAAGAGGTTGATCGAAACCTACTTGGGGGAAAGTAGTATAACATGATTTAATTAAGTGGGAAATATATTAGCGTACGGTTTGTCTTAGGACGAAGTGAATGAAAGCTATTAGCATTGTGGATGGGTAGATTTCCTATGTTCTAAACTATTTTTTTTAGTCATTTTCCCTATTTTTATTTATATCGTATTCTTTTTCCCTCAATCGATCTTTGCTTTTGCTGTTACTTTATTTTATTTTATTTTTGGGTTCATCGACCGCCGACCCCAATTAGCTTGGGATAAAGGTGTTGTTGATATTGATGTTGATATTGAGAGTCAGAACATGAGATTTTGATATCCTTCATCTCATTTCAGTCCTCATGTTTGAAAAAATTGCACAATTGGACTAAAAGCACTTAAATGCACAAATATTTTTCATTTTAGTCTCCGATTTCACTCAAAGTTCAATTCACATTTTTCTACAGGTCCTCGCTTCAAGATAATCATATTTTTAACTATTCAAGAACATTTTGTGTGACTTATAATTGTCATTTTTCCTATCTATAGAGAACATATTTGATATTCTCATTGTCCAATTGCAATTCGCATTCTCTTTCATATTATTTGTTTATAATTGATCTCGTCCATATTGTAATTTGATAAATTGTGCATAAATTACTTACACATATATTGGTCTAATTTGATTAAATAAATTGAACAAATGAGATTTAATTTGATTTAGTAAGTTAAAAAGATTGAAAAATTGTACCTATTTTTTCATTTAATTAAGGAAATTATATATATTAAAATTAAGATGTCTTCATCTTTTTTTTTCTTACCTTACCCAAAAAAGATGAAGACATCTTAATTTTAATATATATAATTTCCTTAATTAAATGAAAAAATAGGTACAATTTTTTTTATAGTTACCAAATTAGTTTGTTTTTTTTTTTATTTCAGGAACATAAATTTTATGTAGTTACCAAATGCGTTTCTGTTCTAAAAAATCGTAGTTGGAAACAGAAACACAAAAAAAATGTTTTTGTTCAAAAAATGTTCTCAGAAATAGAAACGTTACCATACACATTATAATCAAAAGTAGCTTCTCAAATGCTAATTTAGTTATTTCACGGACATATCGCATTCAATGGAGCAAGAAGACCATTGTTCAAGGCTCATAGGTCCAGACGTTCTAGTGGAACCAATGTGACATCCCAGTTCCGATGGTCTTTACATGGTCAAGGAAGATTATTGAGACATGATTGGAATATGTTGACACCTAAATATTAAATTTTAGACTTTCATTTATTTCACAAAATGAGAGTTAATTATAATTCTCGCAAAAAATGAATTCACATGCATTACATATTTATTTTCTGTCAGTCTTGTCATTTGCACTAGGGTCAAAGGTGAGTCGGTTGAG
Source organism: Rhodomyrtus psidioides (assembly GCA_021437785.1). Lineage (NCBI taxonomy): Eukaryota > Viridiplantae > Streptophyta > Magnoliopsida > Myrtales > Myrtaceae > Rhodomyrtus > Rhodomyrtus psidioides. The sequence continues at coordinate 2,254,267 of JAILYB010000044.1, read as the reverse complement.
CATAACTTGGTATTTTCGACCAAGGGAGGAGTAGTGCCGAATTTCCTACGGGCCAATTGAACCGATTTTCAAAATTAATTTTAGTCCATTTAGGATTAAATTAATTATTAAGGCCTTCATTTAACTGTCCATTATTAAGAAAAGCCATAATTTGATTGGAAAAATCGGTCAAGAGGTGAATATGTGAATGCCAAATTTGTAAGTGGGTATGGGCTCAAAATCTCTCATTCGATCAAATACAAAAAGGCTCTAATTAATTGCCCAATTTGAGCTTAAATTAAACTAATAGAGCCCATCCTATGAAGTTGTTACGGCAGGCCATTGTTATACACTCCATGGCCGAAGATCTCAAGGAATATTAGTGGATGGGGATACATCTGTTTTGATCCAGCGGGTATAACTTAGGATTTCTAATCTAATGGTTGAGGAAGAGTCCAAGTCTCACTAGGTTTACATAACCTCATTCTATAAATACATAACTAAGCGTAGGGTCAAGGGGGGTCGAAAAAAAATTCTGTTCATATACATCACATACACGGCAGAAAATCAAGGGAGAAAAACCAGAATTTTTTTAGGGCAGAAAACGGAGTAGGGTTCAAAAAATTCTGCTCATCATTCACATGATTGGAAGGCTTTCCAAGAAGGTACGAACGGGCCTGATTGTCTCCCTCGCAGTCGAGACAATCCCCTAGTCGTAGGCATCCCATCGACATCCAAAGTTCGTGCATATCGCCACCAAGCGGGCGCCTTCGACGTGTTCAACCTTTCGACTACCATCTCAGCTATCTTCCGCATAGCTCTGGTCGTTAGCCATCATCCCAGCTAGCCTTCGTCGCTTGATATTCTATCGATTCAGCCCCCGGTTCAAGGTCAAGCAGGGTGTTGAGGATTCTCGTCTCGAGCATAATTTCGAAAGCTGCTTCTACAAAATTTCAGTACGAAAGAGGTATTTCTTTTTAAACCTTCAAATTGCTGAACCTGTGTGCATTCGTTTGAGGATTTGCACGGCTGCTCTAAGTTTTTATGAATCCACACGGTTAGCAATTAAAGTTAAAGAAAACTAAACTCTTTGGTTAGCTGTAGCGATGAGGCCAAAATAGGTTATGGATGCATAAAATTCTGATCTCTGAAGTATAGGTTGTTGTGGTTGTCGAATATCTAAATTCGATCCTATCAACGATGCAAGAAAGTAATGGACATTCGAACAACACAAGAATTTACGTGGTTCAGCAGGGGAGATGTTCCGCCTACCTACGTCCACGAGGAGATGAGATCTGTTTCACTAATAACGTAAAAAAGTGTACAGCCACTCTTTCTCACATCCGATCTCTTTTGAGACCCGTTTCGCCCTAAATATATATAGTGAAATCCTACATGGCACAAATTACAAAATTGCCCACATAGCCTAAAATATTTCTTAGATAACAGAATACAAGACATCAACCTCAACAATCTCCACCTTGGCTTGGATTCTGTAAAGCCACCTGTGAAAGAATATGACATATAGATGTCTTCATCCCCGTACCTCCATAAGAGGTACACTCCCGCACTCATTGAGTGCGTCCTTCACCTTCAACAGCGAGTTATATTAATTGAGCCCAAACATGACCCAAACTTCTCAATAGTGACTGGTTTGGTAAAACAATCTGCAGGATTACTATTTGTGTGAATCTTCCTCAAGCGAATGCTGCCATTTGACACAAGCTCCCTGATTTTGTGAAACCTCACATCTATATGCTTTGTTCTTGCATGAAACACTTGATTCTTGGCGAGATGTATGGCACTCTGACTGTCACAATGTAACACCGCACCTCCTTGCTCTAAACCCAACTCACGAACCAACCTAGTCAACCAGAGCCCTTCCTTAGCAGCTTCTATAACTGCCATGTACTCTGCCTCTGTAGTAGACAATGCAGTTGTAGACTGGAGCATTGCCCTCCATGAGATAGGTCCACCAGCTAATGTAAAGACATATCCTATAGTAGACCTCCTCCTGTCTAGGTCACCAGCAAAGTCTGAATCAACATATCCCACTAGCTCCTTCGAACCTTCGTCGTGATTGAACATAATACCCAAGTCTGCAGTCCCGCTCAGATATCTAAAGATCCACTTGACTGCATTCCAATGCTCCTTCCCTGGATTACTCATGTATCTGCTAACAACGCTGACTGCATGAGATAAATCTGGCCTGCTACACACCATAGCATACATGAGACTTCCAACTGCGCTAGCATAGGGAACTCGAGACATCTCCTCAATCTCCTCATGTTTTGTGGGGCATTGCTGCTCAGATAACCTGAAGTGGCTAGCTAATGGTGTCCTCACTGGTTTAGCCTTATTCATGTTGAAACGCTCAAGCACCTTTTCAACATACCTCTTTTGAGATACCCAGAGTTTACCTGCACTTCTATCTCTAAGAATTTCCATACCAAGGATCCTCTTGGCAGCACCAAGATCCTTCATCTCAAACTCATTATTCAACAAGGACTTTAAAGAGACAATATCATGCATATCCTTAGCAGCAATGAGCATGTCATCAACATAAAGCATCAAAAGAATAATCGAATTATTATCTGTCACTTTAAAGTAAACACAACAATCATACTCACTTCTCGAATAGCCAATTTGCACCATAAAAGAGTCAAAACGCTTGTACCACTGTCTCGGAGATTGCTTAAGGCCATAAAGTGACTTCTTAAGCAGACAAACGTGATCTTCCTTTCCTGGCACTTTGAACCCGTTAGGTTGCTCCATGAAAATATGTTCCTCCAAGTCTCCATGAAGAAACGCCGTCTTCACATCGAGTTGCTCCAGCTCAAAATCAAACATGGCTACCAAGGCAAGTAGAACCCGAATGGATGTGTGCTTTACTACTGGAGAGAATATTTCATTACAATCCACTCCTTCCTTCTGTGCATACCCTTTAGCTACAAGTCTAGCCTTGTACCTTACCTGCTCATTCTCAGACACTGCCTCTTTCTTGCGAAAGATCCATTTACACCCAATGATCTTTCGCCCTTTAGGTTTTTCCACAATCTTCCAAGTCCTGTTTTTCTGTAAGGATTCCATTTATTCCATCATAGCTGACATACATTTATCACTATCAGCATCAGATATCGCATCCTAATAGGAAGATGGATCGCCTGTACCTACCGTGAGGGCATAAGCAACCATATCCTCAAACCCGTATCTCACAGGTGCTTTGTGAGTACGTTTTCCTCTACCTTCTGCGATGGTGTAGGTATCATCTACTGTCTCCTGTGATTCTGGTGAGTTACTGGATGATTCCCTTCCTCCTGATATTTCTGGTTCACCTGACTCCACCTGTACAGTAGATCTTTCTTCACTTCTGCCGTCTACATGTGAACCGTTATTTGCCTTCACCATATCAAATTCATTAAAGACAACGTCCCTGCTAACCACGGTCTTCCATGAATTAGGATCCCATAGCTTGAATCCTTTCACACCTTTCTCATAGCCAAGAAAGATGCACTGCTTAGACTTTGAGTCTAACTTGGAACGATGTCCACTTTGTACATGAACATAGGCTAGACAACCAAATACTCTCAAACCAGAATAGTCAATCGGATTACCTGTCCATACCTCCTCAGGAACTCTGCATTCAATGGCTGTAGATGGAGACCTGTTAATGAGATAGCATGCCAAATTAACTGCTTCTGCCCAGAAACTTTTACTCAGCCCTGCATTCAGCCTCATACTCCGAGCCCTTTCCAAAAGTGTCATGTTCATCCTCTCAGCTACACCGTTTTGCTGTGGTGTATTTGATGTTGTGAAGTGACGTGTGATCCCTTCAGCTCTACATAGTTCTAGGAATGGTGTGTACCTGTATTCCCCTCCATTGTCCGTTCTCAAGCACTTTAGCTTCTTTCCTGTCTGCCTTTCTACTTCAGCCTTCCACTCTTTGAATTTGGAGAAGACTTCGTTTTTCTGCTTCATGAAGTAGACCCAGACTTTCCTTGAGTAATCATCAATGAAGGTCACAAAATATTCGGCTCCGCCTTTTGATTTGATCGGTGCAGGACCCCATACATCGCTGTGTACATAATCAAGTACATCCTTGCTCGTATGCTTTGCGGTTCTGAAACTAACCCTGCTCTGTTTCCCGAAAACGCAGTATTTGCAGAAGTTTAATTTGCAGCTTTTGATACCTTTTAACAGCTTCCTTTTATGAAGCTCTATCATACCCCTTTCACCTATATGCCCTAACCGCATATGCCACAGATGAGTGTCATCTGTATCGGACTCTGCAGCTGTAGTCACAGATGCTCCACCTGTTACTGTAGTCCCTATGAGCCTGTATAAACTTCCAGTCAACTCTCCTTTCATGACAACCATAGCTCCCTTGATGACTTTGAGAACTCCACCTGCTGCTACGTACTTGCAGCCATTCACATCAAGCGCACCCAAAGATATCAAATTTTTCTTTAGATCTGGAACGTGCCTTACATCCGCCAAAGTTCTGACTATACCATCAAACATTCTTATTTTAATAGTCCCTATTCCAATGGTTTTGCAAACCACATCATTCCCCATTAGAACAGATCCGCCACTGTATGACCGGTATGAATCAAACCAATCCCTATTCGGGCACATGTGATAAGAGCATCCAGAGTCTAAAATCCATGAATCAACGAACTGATTCTTACCTGATGATATAGAGAGAAGATCTCCATCATCACCGTCTGAGCTATCAGCCACACTTGCTTGATTAGAAGTTTTCTCGTGCTTCTTCAAGTCTTCCTTTCTCTTATAACAGTTTCTTTTCAGATGGCCTTCCTTTTTGCAATAATAACAAGTGAATTTCGTTTTACCCCCTCTTGATTTCGATCGATCCTTATTCCCGGATCCCCGCTGGATTGTTCTTCCCCGTTCCTGCTCCTTGACTTTTCCGATGAGACCCTCACCCTGTGCCGTAGCATTGTTAACCCTCTTTCTCGTATCATTAGATAATAGGGCAGCAGTGACCTCATCTGTCTCAAGCGTCTCTTTTCCATACAAGAGTGTCGTCACCAGATGATCATAAGATACTAGTAGCGACGATAGCAATAATAGGGCTTTGTCTTCATCTTCCATTGAAACCTCCAGACTTGTAAGTTTACTCAGAATCTGATTGAACGTGTTGATGTGTTCTAACAGATCTGAGCCTTCCTCCATCTGTAGAGAGTATAACTGTTTTTTCAAAAAAAGTTAGTTCGTTAGGGACTTGGTCATATAGATGCTCTCAAGTTTCGTCCACACCTACGGAGCCAACTTGAGATCCACCACATACTGCAGAACCTCATCAGATAGGTTCAATCGAATGGCGCTTACTGCCCTTTCCTCCATCTCCGCCCAATCTTCATCACTCGTTTCTGGTTTCTTCCCTTTTCCCAGCAGCACTTTCGACAGGCCCTGCTGAATCAGAAGATCCATCATTCTTCATCGCCAGAGAGTGAAGTTGTTCTTTCCATTAAACCTCTCGATGTCGTACTTGACACTCGAACCCTTTCCTGCCATCTTGATAGTTTGCCGAACCTGGCTCTGATACCAATTGTCGAATATCTAAATTCGATCCTATCAACGATGCAAGAAAGTAATGGAAATTCGAACAACACAAGAATTTACGTGGTTCAGCAGGGGAGATGTTCCGCCTACCTACGTCCACGAGGAGATGAGATCTGTTTCACTAATAACGTAAAAAAGTGTACATCCACTCTTTCTCACATCCGATCTCTTTTGAGACCCGTTTCGCCCTAAATATATATAGTGAAACCCTACATGGCACAAATTACAAAATTGCCCACATAGCGTAAAATATTTCTTGGATAACAGAATACAAGACATCAACCTCAACATTGGTGATGTTCGGAACTCTTTCCCTGACGCGATTTAAACCAGCCTGGAGAAGATTGAGTCTTTTTATCAATTAAAGTAATTTTCAGCACGAAAATATCGTCTCGGCCAGAATCTGCATGTTATGTTTCGGATTTTCAAGTTGGGTGTTGGATTTATTTCATCATGTAGTTGTGTGACGATTCTTGCGCAAAACAAATCAGATTTTCCTTTTGGCACGTGCATGCCTGAAGAACCTTTGAATGTTCTAGTGATTGTTTTGCATGATGCCAACATTGAGCGAAGTGCAAACTCTTTTTCGGAAATTCAAGATAACGACCTTTTCGATCTAAACTTTCAAACCTAAATTTTGTCAAAAAAAATGCTGGATTTAGTCAATCTGACCTACCACCGCTTAGGTTCGATTCGCTATTTTCAAAAAATTGATCTCTAAATGGGAATTGGTTAAATTTTCGAAAATTGAAGAAGGGGGAGTGCATGTGATCTCGTTGATTGACTTTCCTTATAGATTGCGTTATCTTGATTTGATGTCCTGAACATTCCCTGAAGATTTAGAAAGATGTGGTTTCCTAGAAATCCCATCTAATCGAATTTTATGAGATAAGGTTTCCTAGAAACCTTATCTCATAAAATTTTAAGCAAATAAATCAAGATAATAAAATCTGCAAGAATATTCTCCTGATGGCCGAAAATTTCAAACGGGAGGCGAAAAATCTTATCCCATGCATGTCATGCATATCTTGCACATCTCATGTAGTTTAGGATTGCATATCTTAAAAATCATGCATTACCTTGCATAACATATTTTTGAATATCACCTTATACATTCTATATTTTCAAATCTCATGCATATTTCATAGCCAAAATTATAAAAAAAGGAAAAGACAAAAAAATGCTCATTATATTATCATACATTTTTTGACAATTGCATAATCACGCATCATAGCTTGCCATGTCTTCATGCTACATTCATTTCTTTTTATGCCATATCATTTCGCATGCCTTAATTAATTAGTTAATTTTCGCATATAGAGTAACTGAACCGCTAACTCACGTGGTTTGCATATCATTACATCATTTAGTTAGTTTCATGTCATTCTTGCATTTAAAAAGCGAAAACCCCAAAAAAAGAGAAACACCTCATTTGAGCTTCAAAATGATATAATCCGAGTCGTCAATTTAAGACATCTTACATGGAATTAAGGTACTGAAAGAGCATTAGTTTTAATTAACTAGTGTAATTAACTAGTGTAATCAAGTCCCCGAATCCACAATCTCTGGTTCGTAGAAGTAAAATGGTTCTCATGCTGTTTTACTTAGGTTTCTAATCAACCTACCAAAAATGATTAGTGGCGACTCCAAATCTAAATCATTTTTAATTAATTTAAGTTGCGATTTGATATGGATTGGGAGAGTCCGTATTAGGTTAGTCATAAAATTAACCTGATAATCCATTAGCCTAGAATTAACATAATTTTAGGTCGCGACAGAATCAAATGTCTGTCATAGGAATCAAACTCTTGTGATGATTATTCACATCAACATTGAGAAAGAAAAAACAAGCAGAAGTGCAAACGTTGCACCCGAAATTGAAGTCAAGAGGACGAACTGGAAAAAGTGCGGAAGCGAAGAAGAGTGGAGACATACAGATCTATGGGAAGCGAAAGCGACATCGCCATGCCGTGCGGAGCGAAGAAGAGCTGCGGGGACCATCCGCTTCTCCCTCTTTCTCTAAAAAAACCACAAGAAACTGAGAAATCGAGTGAGCTTCGCAGGTGGAGATGGTTCTCTAGGGCTCAATGGAGGAGGAGGAGGATTGGCCCTGTCTATTCATGTACCCCACAAGCCAAGAAGTGGGGTCGAGCAGAAGGTTCCAGACAACGCATCGTGGACGCACACGCTCCTTTACCATTCATTCATCTAACTAGATTGGGAATATGCGCATCCGACGGCGTTGATCGATTCTTGGATTGACGCAGCTATGTGAAGGTCGTATCTGATTAAATCCTGATTGGACGACCAAGGTGGCGGATCGTTTTACCGGATCTGGATCGCTTGCCCTAGTGGTAGGGATCTCGCTAATTTTGACCCCCAAATCATCCTCCCTTATATGGGGGAATGATCTGAGGGCTAGGGATGCAGGGCACCCTTGCCATTAGGGCAGGGGAACGTGCTCCCGTTTTACCGGCCATTACAAGTTCTCTATTTTTTTTTCCTGTTTCTTTTAATCTTCTGGGCCAACGTCGAGTTTATCTAATTAAATCAATTTGAAAGAATTTTAAAAAAGTGAGAACTTTAATACTTTAATGATTTTGTGTTCAAGTAGAAGAGGAACTAATTATCATGAGGAAAGTCTAAAAGGGTTTATCTTGCAATAACACTTTTAAATTAATTGTGTACTCGAGGAGCGAACACTTTTATTTAAATTAAAAAATTTATTTAGTGATAAAGAGTCCATTATGATATACATATGCCGTGGGGAAAAAAAAAATCTACCTACGTGATACAAACGAGGGAAATGACTCCTCCATTTATATTAGACAGCCTCTTATTACAACCGTTGATTATCTTTAGATCTAGTGGCTAAGAAACGCGTCTCTCCATCTAATCAACAGCCAACATTAATGAAGAGATTTTAGAAAATGGGGATGATTACCGTATCGGCCGCCCCTAAGTATACTCTAGAAGATGAAAAAAAAAAACCTATGGAACCCTAGAGGATACTCTACAAGACTCAAGAAAACCGTACTGAACCTAGAAACCAAGATTCTTCAAATCTTGTGGATGAGTAAGGGTAGGTTTGGTTTAATATTTCAAATGAACTTTGGGGAAATGCAAATGTCTTGAATCTGAAGGCATTTAGGAAAATACTAATTGCATTTGGTAAAAACTCATTTGGAAATGCTTTTGAGTTTACTGGTGTTTGGTAAAAATAACTTTGCAAAGGAGCCTTGAATGTAATTTTTTTTACCTTTTTCTTAAAAAACGGTCAAACCCTTTGCTGGATCGGGGAATGTTTCAGGTCGCAGGTGAGCCAGATTAGGCATCGATAGCCTCGTTGGAGGTCACTCGACCTTGGACCACCACTACCGAGGGTAGGGCGATCCAAGTGAGGGTCGCTTGAGGTCGGCGACCCATGCGATAGCACCTGTGGTCGCACAACCGCAGGCGATGATCCCTCTGTGGTCGTGCAACCCAGTTGACAGCTCTGGGTTTGTGCAACCCAGGTGTTGCTTGTGGTCGTGCGACTGCAAACAAGTTATCAATTTTCAATAAGTTTGATTCATGTCGAATCTGATCAAGCATTTAAAGGAGATTGTCCGAATCAGTTAGTGAACAAGAATATATTCCAACTACTCGTGTCGGATGGATACAAGTAGATTAAAGAAGCGAAATTTTGCATGATCAACTAATGGAAATTATCGGAATAAACAGAAGTCGGCTAAGGGCCTGCATGATAACACTTCTACTTCTTCATTTCTATGCCAGAAGTCATTCTGGCAGAGAAATGCGTTTTGGTAAAAACCCTGCCGAAGTAGAATCGAAGTAGAAAGTTGTTTGGTAAAAAATTTGACTTATGGTTTGGATTTCTACTTCTAGTAAGATTTTCTACTTCTAGTTAGATTTTGGCCGATATCAAGAAGTAAAAAAATTTTACTTCTCGACGAAGAAATCACTTCTTATACTACATCGGCCTTCGCCGACCATTGCCGCCGCGACCACCAGTTGCCGGTTACCGATGCCGAAGATTTTGTTGATAATATTTCAAAAGTTAAAAAATCAACTTCTCACCTGAAGTCAACTTCTGGCAAGAAATAAGAAAATCAACTTCTGCTTATTGTCAGAAGCAAAAAAATCAACTTCTTGCCCATAGTTGATTTCTGGCAGAGAAGTATTATCATGCAAGCCCTAAATTTAGATGACAACTAAGTTGAGATCGCGTAATGCATCAACGGGAGTGCATGTGCATGCTCTACCGGTCAATGACGTAGAAAAAACACTACCATTATAATAAGGAAAATTAAACAAGAAATTTGTTATGCATTTGATGCATAATATAGCGTGGAAAACAGTGGAAAGCAAGAACAAAGCATCATGGACGTACACGATTAGTTTTGATCATACAAAGTGTCATGCAATGTGATACATATGAGAGAACTGATAACGTGACTGTGGTTAATTTATAGTGAGATTAACATCTTGTTCTAAGCTATAAACAAAAAAAAAATTAGAACTTATTCTAGGGTACAATCCTTCAAAAATTTGTGACTCACAATGTATTGTTATTCTCACAGTCACCTAAGAATTGTTGTGCTAATGGACTCTGATTTGATATTTAATTATTGTCATGTTAAATTTTTTAAAATTAGGGCATTTTATGTTAGATCTAGAGAACTAGATAATGAAATGCTTGATTACCATTGGGTGCAAGGACAACATAAAAATATATACAAGGAAAGGTATATCAAATCGTAGTTGAGGATTGGCATATAATACTCACAAGAAGCAATCCCTAACCTTGATACCATGTTAGATCTAGAGAAATAGACAATGTAATGCTTGATGATCATGTAATCACAAGGCCAATATAAACACACGTATAATGAAGAGTATAAACGTAAATACATACACTAAAGAGGGAAAAATTTAATCCTAATATATACAATATGACTACACTAAGTTTTTTAGAGAGTGTATAGACAAGTTTAAGAGTAATTTTAAAATTAACACCATCAAGCACCTCAAACTGGTACACCCATGCCACATTCACTACAAGCTACTTTTTCTATCGCAAAAACTCTCGAACCGGTAGTCTCGTGCCACATTATCCTAAATTGGTGTAGTACTCGTGCCATGTTTATCCCAAATCAATTTTTATGTCACAAAAAATCTCAAATTGATACATCCGAGTTACATTTGCTTCCAAGATGGTGCATATGTACCATATTTAACCCCCCCCCCCCCCCAAATTCTAATTTAAAACAATTTAGGGTAAATGTGACATGATTATAAATGTGGCACGAGTGTAGAAATTTGAGTTTTTCTTTTTACAAAAAATTAATTTAAGAATAAATGTGATTCGGGTATATAAGTTAAGGATAAATGTTGGACAAATGTGTCAACTAGGGTTCTTCTAAGCATGAGCACTTAATCTTATACTATATTAATATTGATTTGAGTAACATATCTCTAGAATGTTTCCATTTGAAGGGTTTAAATGTTAATCATAGATTTTAGTAGGTTATATTCTAGGAGTTTTACATCTTGAGTGCTCAGTCAAGAAAAAAAGGGGCTGCATATTTTAGTCCCATAAAATGAGATTATTGCATACCATGCATAAGTTAAAAATTGAAAAGTGAGAAAGAACAAAGGCAATTGTAATTTACGAATATGACTTATGTCGCGACCTAAAATTTCAGATTTAATTAATGAATTACCAAATTGATTAAATTAACTAATCTAATTCGAGCTCTCCCAATCTTTACTAATTAGCAATTTAGGTTCAAATAATTAACCTGCAAAAGTTCGAGTAAAGGAACTAGCCCGGTGTATCCACATGATGGACGAGCTACTTTAGTTTGGAACCAACTAGCATTCCACAGTAAATTAATCTTGAGGAACTGGATCCTCCATGAAATCCAAAAACTACGAGGGGACACAAATTTCTGAGTTTTTCAGCCATTACAAGACTTTGACATCCCCTCACGTGAAAAGGAACCATATTTGCAAAAGCTTAGCTGGAGCTTGAAAGGTCTTTCCATTACCTTGCTTATATTTGGTGAGGGAAATACAAATTTCCGTCTCTTTACAAACTTGCTGAACCAAATAGGCCATCCTTGGATTGATAAAATTTCGGCAATGAGGAATGGTTGCTAATCCAAAGAAGGTAAGCAAGAAAATTTTACCCTTTTCTAAAGCCAAAGCTTGATTAAAACATTCCGTTAAAAATGAGAAAGTATAATTTCCATAGCTTTCAAAACCTTTCGAATTGCATCAATTTTGGTCCTTAAAAGTGGAAAATTCGTATCAATGTATGGACTAACGAGTTCCGAAAAGGGATTTCCAATGAGCATGCTATATTCTTCTAAAGCAGGGGAAAGTTCGGGCTTACCAAATATGAAGGTGAAAGTATCGGGGCACTAGAAATGTGCAGCTTCCTGAACGAGACCGGTGCGAACCTGAATATCCAGTAATGGTAGCAAATTTATCACAATTTTTTTTTTAAAAAAATTGCCAGCAACAACTTGTGGCTGGCATTTGATTAGCAAGAGCCATTCTAGAGAGATTTTTAGGTATTTTCATAATTAATGTGCCCATCAGCGCAAACAAGTTGGCACGCGATAATTGGCTTGAGTAGGCAATGATCTAATGTTTCTGAAAGCACCTAAATGTTAATTAGACTCGATGGGCAATTGCGAGCACCCATTGCTCTTGTAATTGCTTTTAAGAATTTATGACGCAAAAACCTTATGTTCTCGTATTGATTCGAATTAGCTTTTTTATTAATTAACTATTGTAAATTTGTTGACAAAACAAAGTGGATCGGAACCCTAACTTGCGGTTACAAATTTTAACTTTTATAAGTAGGAGTTGCTCGAACTTACGAACAAAACATGGAAATCATGGGCGTAAATATCGTGCTCATTGGTGGACTCTAGAGATATAATGGAAACAACACAAGAACGTAAACGACAGCACAAAAGGAAGACAAGTGATCCTTTTTTTTTTCTTTTTTCTTTTTTGTGATTGAAACATAAAAGATTGTTAAATTGATGATAATTTGATTTGTCTATACTTTCTAGGAATTACAAGGAGCGCATTTGTGTGGCGAAAACTAGGCATGACTGGAAAATAATTTTTGAGGACATAAATGTTGGAAGAAGGAAATAATTTTGGTTGGACTGTTTACAGGATGCGTATGGGAACGTTTCTGTTCATGAGCATTTTTTTTAACAGAAACATTTTTTTGTCTTTCTATTCCCGGCTACGTTTTTTGGAAACAGAAACGTGTTTGGGAAGTTAAAAAATAATAATTTTTTCCTCCGTCGCCATTGATCAGAGGCGGCGGCCGGAAAAAAAATTGGAAGCGGGGGCGGCGGCAGGCGACCGTTGGTGACGGTGGCCGGTGGGTGGTGGCCACGTCGGCGGCGGTGGGTGATGGTTCAAAAGTTTTCCAAAAAGTGTTCTAAAACCCAGAAGCAAGTTTTTCTTTTGTTTCTTCAAAAGTGTTCCCTGGCGCAAAAGTGTTCCGCAAAACACTTTTGGAACATTTTTGAACCATACACGTTTCTGTTTTCAAAGTGTTTTGGGAACACTTTGGGAACAGAAACACTCTGCCTGGAGTGTGTTTTTTTGTTGCCATACACACCTTAAATGGGGCAGAACTCATTTTGGTTGGATTTGACCTAGTGGTTGGACTTGGGACCTGACGGATTGGGCCCACGACCCAAAAGGTCGGATCCAGGCACTTGGATAATAGAACTTGGAAGCTGAAACCAAGATTTACTATGGCCAGACGAGGACCATACTAGCCATGGTGACCTTCGTACATATCTGGGACTCTTCCCTCAAGACTCGCAGACATCCAATTAAGGTCGAGCTTCAATCCCGGTGCCCGAACTTGGAACCTTGAGGCTAGGACCTCGGCTCGGGTGCTCGGATTTGAACCTATGACCTCGATGCCAAACCTGGAACTTTGGGGGTACTTAATGTCTGAATCCTAATCATAAAGTCTGGTTTCAGAGTTTTAGCAAAAAGATCCCAAGTCAGACTCCAAGGGTCCCGGCCGTGGTGTCGAATAGCATTAGGGTGCTAGTTTCGCTCCTCGTGGTCCTAAACAAGGTGCTAGGGTCCTAGGTTTGAACTCCGAACCACGAGGCTAATCATGTTGCTGGGGAAGTCAAGTTGGGATTTGAAACGTTGAATTTCAATCTTTAAGACTTTAACAAGCATAAATCCTTTCTAATAATTTATGCCAGGTTAAATTTTCTGTATATTAAAAAAAAAATCCCAATCGACTCTTTTATTTTCAAGTGATGTGAAAAGCAAAAATAGCCAGTAAATAAATATTGAAGTACATTTTTTATACTTCAATTCCATTTGTTTCGGGAAAAATGAACAATTCAGAAATTCTTTTTCAAAAGGGTTAATACCACCAAAAACCCCAAATTGGTACACATGTGATAATTTTACCATAAATTATTTTTTTGACTATGAAAACCCCAAACTGGTTTTTCTGTGACAAATTTACCCTAAACTAGTATAACCGTGACAAATTTACTCTCCGTTAGTTTTCGTTAAAGTTTACAGTCAAATTGCTAAGTTAGATGATACGGGGCAATTGACATGTACCCTACGTTTGCTATATATGTATCAATTTGAAATTTTTCGTGGTATTAACTCAATTTAACGAAAATTAACAAAAGGTAAATTTGTCATATGTGTATCAATTTGAGATTTTTTATAGTAAAAAAAGTAGTTTGAGATAAATTTGTCACAATTATACTAGTTTATGGTTTTTTATGGTTAAAAAAATAGTTTGTGATAAATTTGTCACAAGTGTACCAGTTTGAAGTTTTTGGTGGTCAAAAAAATAGTTTAAAGTAAATTTGTTACGAGTGTATCAGTTTGGAGTTTTTCGCTGTATTAACCATTTTCAAAAAATGATTGTCTATCGCTAACAAAAGTGAATCAATGTAAAATATTTTTTTCCGCCGCATTAATTGGTGAACTTTTTCATGCCACCAATTTTTTTTTTCTCAAGCACAAGTCATGGGGTCCACCGAGCACCTCGAGATCTAAGAACCATTGTCTTTCCCCCAAATAAAATACAAGGAAGCGTGCCCAATGCTTTGGCTTTTCAATTAAATATATCAACTTCTGTCTCTCCTAGTTAGAGAAGTCTAATTTTCCTTTTTGGTCATCTATTTTTTTTTTAAATTTTTTTTTTTTTTTTGGTCATAAGAAATCTAATTGAGCATTTAAAACATGTGTTGAGAATCTCACTGGTCAATGGTCATCACTAGATGGCACTTTCTCAGAAGCTCCACCCAATATCATCCCTTCCGTCTTCTTCCACTTCCAGTCAAGCTCAGCCTATATATAGAGCTCCCTCTTTCATGTTCTTCTCAACTATTACTTCTACTCCAGAAACCAAATCATCCCTTCTCCATCTTCCACATTCCGTGATCTCAAAGCTGCAAATTCTAGCCCAAAGCCAAAATGCTTCAAGAAATTACCAGTCCCTTCGAGACCGATCAATGCGATGCTTTGAAATCCATTTGTCAGCATCTTCTTGAAGATGGTGATGGAGATGGAGTCGACGCAGCCTTTCTTGCATCACCTCCTGCAAAAATGTACTCCAGGAGTTCAAGCTTCAGCAATTTCTTACTAATTGAGAGTTGGACCGAACTGCCCCTGAAAGTCGACGACTCGGAGGACATGTTGGTGTATGGCGCTTTGCTCGATGCGCTCCATTCCGGGTGGACGATTTCTTCGGCTTCAAATCAAGAACTTGATTTCGGAGGGACGACTATTGATTATAATAGCATTGGTCTGGCTTCGAATCAAGAACTTGATTTGGAAGTCAGCATTGATTCCGCGATGGAGGAGAAACTGGTGATGGGGGATCGTGAGGTACAAGCGCCGGTTGAGAAGACACATTATAGAGGAGTGAGAAGGCGGCCATGGGGAAAATACGTGGCAGAGATAAGAGACCCCAAAAAGAATGGGGCAAGGATTTGGCTCGGTACTTATGAGACGCCCCAGGATGCGGCACTGGCCTATGACCGGGCAGCTTTTAAGATGAGGGGGTCCAAGGCCAAGATCAACTTTCCTCACCTTGTCGGCTCCACCGACTACGAGCCCGTCAGGATCAGCCCCAAACGTCGGTCTGCCGAGCCTAGCTCACCGTCCACGTCCAGCGATGATGGCTTGACGACTAGGACAAAGAGGAGAAAGCAAGAGGTCAATGTGGATGCTATGGTGGATTTTGAAAGACCAGTTCCCTTTCCCATTTTAGAAACGGGCTTGTTGAGCGTGGATGAACAATTTTTGTTTTGATTGTGCAAACTACACAAAGCAGACATTTGATCAATGAAAAGTCAATCAGGAAAAATTTATCTGGTGGAAAATATCGATCTAAGGAGTTTATATTCCATTTCATTCGTAACCTTACTCTATGGCCATCCCCCTCTTTAATGGGCAGTCGTTTCCTACGCATGAACAGAGGAGAGAAAAATCCCTCACGTCGTACACACGTTATTAACCATCAATTATACATCAATCAACATTTACTTTTCAGACGATGGTTTCGTAAATCTATGAATAAGCTCCGTACTTACTAACCCCACAGTAATTATAAATCACGAATTGGTTGCATTTTGGCCAAAAGTGTATCACTATGTTCTAACCTATTTTTCTATATTCAAAGTTGCTATCAATGTTAACATAAAGGTATAAGCCGTGCTAGAAAAAGACTCAAATCTATATCTTATTGATGAATCCAACTGGATATACAGATAGGCTCATAGTTAAACTTCTTCTTGGCAATCTTCCTTATGAGAGTACCGAGTCCCAACACCAGTATGACAATTGAAGGTTACTTTTCCCCGGAGATGAAAAACTTATCCATCGCTAGTTGAACATATATGCTCTCTCGATGGAGAAAGATGCTAAGAAAGGTAGAAAAAAAAAGGGTTAGATCACAACTTCTTTCTATATGAAAAGTTATTTACAATTGCAGTTATAATTAGCATTTGGTTCCTTGTGAACCTCACATAATCTATCAGCTACGATTGTAACTGGGTACTTTTAAGATTTAAGATATGACTTTGTGTTGTTCTCAAATAATTTAAGATTTTTCATGTAGATAATTACTTACTCAACTTTAGTATGGCATTAGAGTAATGATCTCAAGTTTGATTCCTTACTGTTGAAAAGTTCAAACCCAAAAAATTAAAATTATAGGTGAAGGGAGATCACATGAATATAAAAATAATATAAGACCCATTGTCAGGCTATGTGGATAATAATTTCAACACTTACAACGTCCAAGATTTTGAGGAAATCCCCTGTCGTTAAGGCCAGAATGGAATTGTAGAACGAAAAGACGTCAAACATGCTTGGATGGACTTAGGTCATAAGTTCGGATGGTGGAACGCTCGTGGAGAGGTAGATAGGTCAAAGTAGAATTTGCAAATTGAATTTTGTCTTTGTAAAAGCACAAATAACTTTTTTCTAATTTGTTCCATTGCACGTGAAAAATCTCGATTACAAAAAAAAAAAAAAAATTGTTCATCGTGAGTCTGTTTTTACTGGGCTCACCTTCATGCGATTCCAAGGATGATATGTACCAAAAATTATTTTGGACGTCCGGTTATTCACGCAGAACAAAGTAGAATGAAGTTTGTCGTAAAAAGAAATGATGTCAACATTGTTACAAGCCTTAGTCCAATTAAAAAAAAAAAAACCATTGTTAGAAGCCTAACATCCGAAGTTTTTACCTTGTTAGCTCTCCAAGCCTCCTCAAACCTTGTGGGACCTTAAATGTTTAGAGGTCCATCTGTCTTGTCATTCACGTCATATTGGCATTAATGAAAGCTGATTTTTTTTTTAATAAAAAAAACTGTTACAAATTACAGCAAAAAATTTTAGCTGCATGCATGCAAGTATTTGTAGGTTACAACAATTTTCTTAAGCACCGATAGAAAAATATTGAAATGGAAAAATACTTTGAAGATTTACATATTCACATGCAATAGTTAGGAATTTTTGACGATATCGAGCTGTAACAACTTATTCTTCTTGAATATCTTGATTCAATGCTAAAAAGAATATCCCACTTACAATTATTGAAAAATTATTTTCAGTACAGTTTGAACTATTGATTTATGTAATGCAAAAAACTAAAAAGAAAAGGAAATCCGCACATTTGGGCACGGAAGAATACAACCCTGCAAATTTCTTTTTATTACATGCATATGTGATTGGATCTATACGGCACCTTACTTCAGATTTAGAAAACCTAATTTATATACAAAAGCATGCAAACATCGTTGTCCTTCCCCAATGAAACAAAAGGAGCGTGGCCCATGCTTTGGTTTTTAAATTCCGAAGGGATAATGAAAAATATGTCAATTTATGGTTTTCGTGATTAAAAATGTCTAATTGAGATTTGAAACATGTGTCGAGAATCTTACGATTCATCAGTCCACTTGATGCTCTTCTCAGAAGCTCCATCCAAAGTCATCCCTTCAATCTTTTTCCAGCACTCAACCAGTCAACCTCAACCTATAAATATAGCTCCCACCTTCATGGTCTTTTCCAGCTCTTCTCTCTCACTTTAGAAATCAAATCATCCCTTCCATCTACCACATTTAGTGATCTCAAAGCTGCCAAATTTCAAGCCAAGAACGGAAATGCTTCAGGAAATCATCAGTCCCTTTGAGACCAACTGAGTCGATGTTTTCAAAAATTACTTTTTGACGAAGATGATGATGATAATGGTATCAATGCAATGTTTTTTGCATCAACTCCTGCAAACATGTACTTGAGGAGTTCAAGTTTCAGCTGTCTTTTACTGACAGGGAGTTGAAGCGAACTGCCCCTCAAAGTAGACGACTCGGAGGACATGTTGGTGTACGGCGCTTTGTGCGATGCGCTCAAGTCTGGGTGGACGATGCATTTGGTTTCTAGTCGAGAATTCGATTTTGAAGTGTCGGTCGTTGCTATCAACAGCATTGGTCTGGCGATGGACGAGAAACAGGAGATGGTGGAGCTTAAGGTACACGTGGCGGTCGAGAAGGCGCATCATAGAGCACTCAGGAGGCAGCCATGGGAAAAACATGCGGCGAGGATAAGGGACACCAAGAAGAACGGGGCTAGGATTTGGCTTGGGACAAACGAGATACCCGAGAATGTGGTATGGGCCTTCGACGGGGCAGCTTTTAGGATGAAGGGGTCCAAGGCCAAGTTCAGCTTTCCTCACCTCATCGGCTCGGTCGAGTACGACCCTATCAAGATCAGATCCAAGTGGCGGTCTGGTGAGCCTAGCTCGCCGTCCACGTCCAGTGATGATGACTCAATGACGAGAATGAAGAGGAGAAAGAGAGATGTCAACGTGGATGCTGAGGAGGAGGATTTTGGATGTCCGATACCGTTTCCCACGTTCGACATGGGTTTGTTGAGTGGGGATGAACAGTTTTCATTTCAATTCAGCCTCAGTATGGCAATGCGACGTATCGCCTCGCCAGCCTAGCCATGGTGAGACTTAGCCTCATTGTCACCAGGCCAGCGTCGGCCCGCCGAACATGGCCTTGCCCGACAATGGCGGTGTCGAGCCTCGCTCAGTCAAGGCTTGACAAGACTCGACCTCGCTAGATCTAGCCTGGCGAGGCCGACTAGCCGGAGGAAGGAGAGGGAATAGAAAAAAGGAAAAAGGAAATAAAAAGAATTCAAAAAATTTCACACAAAAAAACATATAAAAATAATATATTGCCGGATGGCCGGCGTAGATCGACATTCACGTCAGCGCCAACTAGGCAAAATTGGCCGGATGATTGAATTGACACAATTGGAAAATGTTTAGAATTGAATAAAAAAAATATGACTGAATTGTCACAATTACAATAAATTTTGGATTGTTTTGATAATTTTCCTTAACTGCCACTGCGGTAATGGACAAAGAAACGTGCCCTAGCTCGAATTGTATAGTTTCGTATCGTGATAAGGCAAAGGCACGTTATTTTATATGGACTGTCCATTAAGAAATTCAATATTCAAAACAGGTGCCTAAAATCTGATTTGTCTTAATTATTGTGTAATTTTCAAGAGTCATTATTAGTTGAGTCTTTCAAGAGTATGTTCGTATTCCGATGTGTAGTTAATATAATGTATTTACATCTTGTTTGTTCATGCATCTATATGGATCAAGTCTATATAAATAGGCACGTCTTGCAACCATTTTGATATGGGTGAACTGATTGTGAATACATATGGAAAGCCTACGGTTTGTGATCATGGCTACAAACACTCATCTTCCTCTTTAGTATCTTCATCTTACCAAACAAAATTTTGGTAATTAGGCTTCTAGAATGAAAGCCTTGCTCGGCGCCCATGGTGTGTGGGAAATGATAAACACCGGCTATGATGAGCCAAAAAATGAAGCCACATTGAACCAAAATTAGAGGAATGCCCTGGAGAAGGTTCGAACGAAAGACCAACTTGCTCTGTTGATTATCTATCAAGCCTGAGATGATTCCATGTTTGGGAAGGTGTCGGCCACCCCAACATCTAAAGAGGCATAGGATTCACAACTCGAATCAAGGAGTTGAGAAAGTGAAGAAGATTCGTCTTTAAATTGTAAGAGGTGAATTTCAGATAATCCATATGAAAGAATCTAAGTTGATTGCTAATTATTTCACAAGAGTTTTAACAATTGTCAACCAGATGAAAATGAACGGTAAAGATGTCCCCGATGTTTGAGTTGTCGAGAAAATACTTCGGTCCTTGGAGAAGACAGACAACCACATTTTTGCTAGCCACTTGGTCATTTACTTATACAATATAAATTGAAGTTTTTAATTTGGTATCCGCCACTGAATTGCCTTTTTGTAATGAGAAAATGCAACATCATATTTAACCGCTATATTTATAAAGTCCCATATCTTCGAATTATATACCTAATCTCATAATCTTTTGCAGTATATGCCTCACACTTTCAAGTTCATATCTCTATTCTTGTTGAAATATATAAATATAAACCGTGCATTTTTCAAACAGAAACTTTTGGGTTGGACTTTCTAACATGGTATCAGAGCATGAGGTCCTGAGTTCAAATCTTTCCATGCCCCTATTTGCCTCCCCAAATGAATTTGTCCATGCCTAGTATTAGGTAAAAGACCAGACTAAGCGTGAGGGGGAGTGTTGAAATATATAAATATAAACCACGCCTTCTTCTAACAGCTTAAGCTTTTGGGTTGGACTTTCTAACGATTCCCCTACTGAAAATTACTTGCGTCCATCTCTTACTTGACACTTGTATAGCGCGTGCAAAGGATCTCGTGGTACTTCATGGTAGTGGATTTTAATTGCTCTCCATTTCATGCTCTAAATTTCTCAGACTCCAGGACAATTTTCTTTTTTTTTTAGAACAGATTTCATGACAATTGAATTGTTGGTAATGTGTCAATTCTGTTATTACAAAACTAGTGAATTAAAGTTTTTTTTGTAAGTCATGTATATATTGGACTTTTCAAAGTGTTATGTACAAAAAAGTAGCCAAATAGAAAAGCCTCGAACCCACTACGACACATGATGGTGTCCTAAAGGGTACAAAGATGTAAGGTACTGCAAGATACATCAACATGCATATCATACTACCCAACACAAGCCAGACAACGGCACAAGAAACAGCAAAAAAAAAAAAAGGAACGAGCAGCAAAGTAGAAAAATGAGCAACTCGAGAGCCACTAGGCCTACCGTCAGAATAGAAGCGGCTAAAACAGCAGCAAAAAAGAACAGAGAACAAGAGAAAAAAACAAGCTAAAAAGCAGCAGGGGGTCTTCAAAGATGATAGGAAAGATGCCCCAATTCACTTGCAAACGCCTATTACAAGGTTGTCTTCAATGTGCCTGTTGGAATATATAAATATTAAACCACGTCTTCTTCTAATAGCTTAAGCTTTTAGAGCAGTTGGTTCTGGTCCCACCAAATCTTTACATGGTATCAAAGCATGAGGTCCTGAGTTTAAATCTTTCCAGGCCCCTATTTGCCTCCCCAATGAATTTGTCCACGCTTAGTACTAGGCAAAATACCAGACTAAGCGTGAGGGGAGTGTTGGAATATATAAATATTAAACCACTGTCGCGACCCGTCCGAAAGCGGACGCGGCTAATGGATTACCGATCGCGGGTCTTGGATCGGCGCGGGCCCTCCCAGGCCCATACCAAATCGCGGCGGGAGTATTTTTCAAAGGGATTCGACGATAACAGTCGATCGCTTTCGACTTTAGTGTGGTCGTGGTGGCATGTGCAACTTGTGCATGCATTTGGAGTCGCCACCGGTCTTTCTTGGAGGGTAGACCGGAAACCTTATTGACCGATTGGGAGAGATCGATCAATTCTGCGGAACCAGAGATTTTGAGTTCGGGGACTTGGTTACGTTGATGTCATTACCAACGCCCTTTCGGTACCTAACGCGAGTGATTTTCCCTAACTAGGATTTCATGCAGGCGCAATTTTGGGTGAGGTAAGTCTGACTTTGCACATTAACCAGTTTAACATGCTCACGTAATCATAAAAAAAAAAATAGATGTCAATCACATAAACATCTATCCTACGTGGTGATCATGGAATTATGATTTAATGGGTCTCGAGCCAATGAGACCACATTTAATCATTTTAATATTTTAATAACGGAGAGCCGCTCTTCTCTTCTTCTTGGTTTCTTGAACTCTTCAAGAATCGGGCCCCAAAGAGCTCGCCGACTTAAAAGGCTCCTCCACGTAATCCTCGTAGCATTTACATCAACAATTGACTATGCTAAAAATAAAGATTACATGAAAAATAAAAGGAGTACGCAGCCTCCATTTAATAATTACAACCCCAAATATATAAATAATCACCATACATTCATACATACATCAATCACATTGATTAGGGATTTTTCCATGATCACCACCCTTCCACGTAAGTAATAAATTCACAATTTAAAACTTAGGAAGGCACAATAAAAATTCTACGTTGAATCATATTCAGAATTTTTACGTAAAATAAGATAGCCATAAATTTTCGATTTAAAATTGATTTAGTCTCAATTTTTGCTACGTTGATTAATTTATCATATAAAATAATCAAACTCCATTAGCCATGTAAGACGAACAATTCGTTAATACATATTGGCCATAGTATTGCAAAAATTGCAAAAAATCAATTAAATGCACGAAAACACCTAAGGATCGGCTCTGATACCACTGTTGGGATCCACGTAACACGTAGCGGAAATAAATAACAACCCATACATGTATCTCCAGAGGCGTACTTCGTGCATTTCAATCGAAAAAAAATCACAAAGCCTCAAAGGGAGTAAATGGATTACCTCTCGTAGCGTGCTTGAACGGAGGTGTCGGTTCGATGTTCTTCGATCTCAGCCTCCACAAGTGTTAGGCATCTAGTTCGGACGCACCACCAATTGACGAACGGGGAGACGACTAATAACTCCACAACAATTGTGCTAGCAATATGCGGAATCAATATTCCGAACTTAGTATATTTTGCTCACTCAAGATTATGAGAATATAGAGAGTGTTTGTGTTCTTCTCTCTAAGCTCTCAAAAATTTGCATACTCTACAAAATGTCTCCCTCCCAACCTCAAAACTCTTGCCATCCTTTTATAGCCAAAAATTCCTTCCAATAAATTGTATTATAAAATAGCACTCACAAATAATAAATACTTTCTAACAATAGCACTCACAAATAAATGACATTTAAAAATAGCACTAACAATAGCACTCACAATTTATAATACAAAAATGCTATTTAAAAATAGCACTAACAATAGCACTCACAATTTATAATACAAAAATGCTATTTAAAAATAGCACTAACAATTATAAATTCTATCTAATAATAGCACTCACAATTTATGATAAATAAATGCCATTTAAAAATAGCACTAACAATAGCACTCACAATTTATGATAAATAAATGTCATTTAAAAATAGCACTAACAATTGCACTCACAATTTATAATACAAAAATGCTATTTAAAAATAGCACTAACAATAGCACTCACAATACAAAAATGCTATTTAAAAAAGCACTAACAAAGGTGTTAAAAATAATAACCATTATTATTATTACAAGAGTTAAAGAGGTTACCAAACAGTATAAATACGCATAACGTATAAATACGTATGACATATAAATACGTAGAGCATACGTATACATCCAAACGACCAAATTAGCCTGAATTGAGGCCGCCAATGGATTGGGCATGATGAAAATTATGGGTAGAGGTGTTGAATTTTAATGGGTATGCCCGTGTGAAATTCAAGATCCGTGAAACCGGGGACTAATCGAAAGAAAAATATGCAATTAAGCCCTTTTGGTTAAAATTGATCAAATTGGAGGGCAAATTGACCCAATTGCACTTCTAGCCTTTAGGATTCAATGTCATGGCTTATAAAAAGTGAGAATTGAAAATTAAAAGACTCGCAAAGGAATTTTTTTGCTCGGTTCGAGTTTATGTTTGTGAAGAAACATAGTGACCCGAGCCGAATTTTCAAGATTTAAGGTGACACACTTGAAGATGAAATTAAAACAAAATTATTGAATATTTTTGTGTATTTTTCTGACCACGAATGGTATTTTTCTGATTTTTTGGGTATTTTTATAATTAAATAAATTCGAAAAATATTATAAAATACCAAAAAATATTTTTTGTTCAAAATTGGTCCCCGAGGCTAGGCCAAGGCTTCCAAAGTTGATTTTGTGATTTTATGACCTTTTTTGATATTTTTAATTAATTTTAAAGAATAAAAATCACAATAATAAATGGTCAAAAATCAGGTGTCAACAGCTGCCCCTCTTTGAGAGGAATCTCGTTAGAGGTTTCTCTCAAAGATAAGGTGGCACCTGATTTCTAACCGACTCAACTGGGAAAATGAGAGAAGAAATGCTACGACATTGGATCGCTTAAGGCCCTTTGATGAAAGCTCAAATTAATCCCCGGTTTGCTTTAACAATTTGAACATGGGCCGGAGTGAGAGAGGCTTACCTGAAGCTCACCTGTCAGATGCTGCCGGTTGCGACAACTTTCAAGCAGATACCTAGGACTCGTCATTCAGAATATCCTAGGGAGATTAAGCTCTGACCTGTATGGTAGGTCATACCATTATGGGATTCCTAACTGGTAGGAACCTAAGGAAGGCGTGTCCCACACTTTGGGATTTGCCAAGGATTTTGATCCGTATGGTGGATCGAACCAGAAATGGTTCACCTACTGTAAGGTTTACCTAGGGAATCGACTCTTTCCGTGTCTGGAATTTGTCAAGGTTTTGATCCGTATGGTGGATCGGACCATTAGGCTGATCCTTCAGGCGGTTTCTACCGTATTTGACCCTTCAGGCGGTATCTACCGTGGTTTGACCCTTCAGGCGGTTTCTACCTTGAGTTGACCCTTCAGGCGGTTTCTACCTTGGTTTGACCCTTCAGACGGTTTCTACCTTGTGCTGACCCTTCAGGCGGTATCTACCATGAGTTTGACCCTTCAGGCGGTTTCTACCTTGTGCTGACCCTTCAGGCGGTATCTACCATGAGTTTGACCCTTCAGGCGGTTTCTACCTTGAGTTTGACCCTTCAGGCGGTATCTACCTTGAGTTGACCCTTCAGACGGTTTCTACCTTGAGCTGACCCTTCAGGCGGTTTCTACCTTGTGCTGACCCTTCAGGCGGTATCTACCTTGAGTTGACCCTTTAGGCGGTTTCTACCTTTGTTTTGACCCTTTAGGCGGTTTCTACCTTTGTTTTGACCCTTTAGGCGGTTTCTACCTTGTGCTGACCCTTCAGGCGGTATCTACCTTGAGTTGACCCTTTAGGCGGTTTCTACCTTTGTTTTGACCCTTTAGGCGGTTTCTACCTTTGTTTTGACCCTTCAGGCGGTATCTACCTTTGATTTGAGCCTTCAGGCGGTATCTACCTTCATTTGACCCTTCAGGCGGTATCTACCTTCATTTGACCCTTCAGGCGGTATCTACCATTGGTTTGACCCTTCAGGCGGTATCTACCTTGAGTTGACCCTTCAGGCGGTTTCTACCTTTAGTTGACCCTTCAGGCGGTATCTACCATGAGTTGATCCTTCAGGCGGTTTCTACCTTGAGTTGACCCTTCAGGCGGTTTCTACCTTTGATTGACCCTTCAGGCGGTTTCTACCTTGAGTTGATTTGAAAAGGGTGTCTCATGACGAGAGTTCTCCACGTCCGATGAGACTGCCTAAATTTGAAAATGGGTCTCATGACGAGGGTTCTCCACGTCCGATGAGACTGCCTAAATTTGAAAATGGGTCTCATGACGAGGGTTCTCCACGTCCGATGAGACTGCCTGAATTTGAAAAGGGGTCTCATGACGAGGGTTCTCCACGTCCGATGAGACTGTTTGATATTTGAAAAGAGGTCTCATGACGAGGGTTCTCCACGTCCGATGAGACTGTTTGATATTTTGAAAAGGGGTCTCATGACGAGGGTTCTCCACGTCCGATGAGACTTCCTGAATTTTTAAGAGGTGTCTCATGACGAGGGTTTTCCACGTCCGATGAGACAGTTTGATATTTGAAAAGGGGTCTCATGACGAGGGTTCTCCACGTCCGATGAGACTGTTTGATATTTTGAAAAGGGGTCTCATGACGAGGGTTCTCCACGTCCGATGAGACTTCCTGAATTTTGAAGAGGTGTCTCATGACGAGGGTTTTCCACGTCCAATGAGACAGTTTGATATTTGAAAAGGTGTTTCATGACGAGGGTTTTCCACATCCGATGAGACTGCCTAAGTTTTGAAAAGGGTGTCCTAGGACGAGGATTCTCCACGTCCTACTGGGACAGTTTGCTGACTTCTTTTGAAAAAGGGTTCTATCCTCACCTTTTCTTTTGCAAGATCCCGAAATTTGCCGGGAATTCAATTTTGAAGCAGTGAAAGATTTTATCTTGACAAAACTTCACTTGGGTCCGTTGAGGCGACATTCTGGGAGCTGGGTTCTCCAAGTATCCTGCAGAAGTTTGAGCCTGAAAGATTTTTCTTCACCAAGAAAACGTTAGTAATCTTTGGGAAGACCACGGCTGTCCATTTTGACAAAACCGTATGATTTAAGTTTTAATCATGAAATGTGCATTTTGCTGCTGAAGGTTATCCAAAGCATTCTTGCAACATGCAAATGTGATCACAAATCCCTTGCGCGGAAAATCTGGATCTAACAATTTGAAACTTCCAAAAAGAGTTTGTTCAAAACATCAATTGGAATATTTCTCGACAAGGAGGTCTTCTCACCTGTTTTGCGATAGTGGTTTTTTTTTTATAGGGGATGCACTCAATTCCCTACTAACCTGTGCCTAGGTTTTAGGCTCATTCGCAGCGCATACATTTTGATCGGTCGGGAGGTCTTCCACGGGACCGTAATGTTAGGCTTGGATATTGGTTTTCAAAGGGGACCCGCTTTGGAGTCGAGGCCATTGAATGAAAGTCTTCACCATCTGCTCCGGGTTTACAAGTCAAGAACCCTGCAAAATGAGGAAGAAATAGTCTTGCTCGTACTTCTTCGAGCTAAGCAATATGTTAACCCAAGTGTCTTAGTCAGAGAAGACTGTTTCAGGGTTGTAACATTTGTAGGATTGGGGACCGAAAAAGGCTTGTTTTTGGCCCAGAATTTGTGAGGGGATTGGCATTGGTGATCATTGCAAACTTGTCACGTGTCTTTTCCATTCCGCATCTTCAATTTTTGAGGTGTGCAACCGCTTTTGAGGTGTGCACAAGTCCTTTAGAGAACGTCTCTTGTGGTATTAAGAGATTGACAATTCTGTCCGTGTTTTTGCACCACGGCTGACATCATTTGGGGAGCAGTCTTCTTGATCTGACTCCTTTATGGGTTTTTCTCTCTTCCCAACTAGGCTTTATTGGGGATCAATCAAACAGTTTTCACGAGCATCGGCCTTGCTTTTACCAGGCACTTTGCTTTTTCTTGCTGCTGGGGATTTTTCTTTATTGAAATCCCGCCTTTTCTTTTCCTTTGGAACCATGATGTTCAGAAAATTGTGCTAGATATACAACTTGAATCATAGCACATTTAAACGCCGATATGAAATTTTTCTATAAATCCCATCTCTTGGATTCTTCCGTTCTTGGAGTGATGCAGTTTCTATCTTGAAACATGCCATGATCACCAACAGGGGTCTATGAAATGAATTCGCAGGCTTAAGTTGGCTGTGCAAAGGATTCGGTGTGTGGGATAGAGAATGAATGCTTCTCGTCATCCTATGGCACTTGGATTACCATATAAACAATACACAAAGATTAATGTTAGTCCGAGCAAGAAAATTTCTAACCATTTTCTCCTGACGCTGCTGGACTTACTTCCTTTTTGCCCCGGTGTGGGGTGGCTCTTGACAGGGTTAAGAATGAAAAGCGCCGTTCAAAGGGGTTTATCAATGGTCACCTGTAGTGTTTGGGGATATGAAACGAATGCCTCCGTCGTCCCAACCCATGTAATCGCTGCAAATGGTCCCTACCTCCGTAGACCCAGATTTTGCTATCTGCCCACTCCACTCATCTCTCAAGTGTGTGTTGGACATGTTTGGATTAGGTTTTCGCCTCTCGTCTGAGAAAACATCCTTTTGAAAGTTTTGAACTTTTGATTGGAAAAAATTTCTTTCATTTTCTCCAAAAATTTTACCCGCCAAGGGGATTTTAAGATGCACTATGCATGTCCTTATTCATGTTCAGACAACCTCCTGTTTTAAAACATGAATGCCAATGAAGTTTGAATTCTATGTCTTTTCTAGACATCAGATTCTGAAGGCTTTTCTTTTCTTCTCTGTTTTTTTATTCAACATCTTTAGTGGATTGGGGAAAGGGATACTTACCTGTCCCCAGAGGCTGGAGATCCCTGAAAATGCGGAAGAAACATGTTATTGTACGTTCACGAATTTTTCAAAAAATTAGAACGATACAATTTACCATTGGTCATGTATTTCCAACGGGTAATACATGGGATGTGAAAACCCGTTTTGCCCTGATGGCAAGCCCCTGTCAAAAACAAACAATAAGTGTCAGTTTGTTTTCCAAAATTCAAGACCAATTGGAACGATACCGCATTGTTCTTGCTTGGCGTTTTCATTTGAACACAAACGCGCGGCTTGCAGAATCTGGCCCTCTATCTTGTGGTCCTGATCCCTCCGTTTGGTTGGCGATGAATCATTCTCAAGGATTTGCCCCAGAGGAGATCCATTTGTGTTTTTGGGCGCATTCCAGCGCCATTCTTCAAGGTTCCTTTTATTCAAGGAAAAAAATAAAATCTTATCAAAATGCATGTCAAAGCACGGGACGTAGGAGCGACACTTTTTACCCTCCACTAGGTCTTATAATCAAAGACCATTTCTTGGAGTGCTGACTCCCAAGGTCAATAGCTTTATTCGCCTCCTCGTTGGCGAGTTCTTTTCTTTTGAGGCTTTCGGTGCCAACGACTCCCTGTTAAATGAGTAAAAACTCATGTTAGGCATGTGGTCTTCGAAGACCAAAATGGAACGATACAAGGTTACCGTTCACCCATATTCGTATCTTGGGTTTAATTCTGATGCGGATGACTCTACAGTTGCGTCCATTGATTTTGCCAGAGAATAAACGTTATTCTTTGTCCGGCGCACAAATGATTCGCTTGCCCCAATTGGGCGTGATTTGTCGTAGCTAGGTGACGCTTGCCCCAGCTAACTCCCTTTTGCATTTTGCTGCATTGACGCATTCAGGCTATTTGACATCCGCAAAAATGGGTTTACTCGTGATTGAGTACTTCAACAACCTGCGCGATGAAAGGAGTGAAAGAGTCAATCACCGCGTAAGGAGCTTTAATTGAAACGATTACGGATTTACTATCCCCGCTCTGGTCACTTCTGGCATCCAAGATGCTGGAAATTTTTCAGTGGTCCCATTCATTTTTGTCATCACCTGCAAGAATGGAAAACCATATCAACTCGTGAACCGGTCAATCCGATTTGGAACAGATACAACTTTTTCGACTTAGGGAGAGTCGATCCAAATTAGGTTGCCCCAGCTTCACGTTGTCTACTTAAGGCTCATCACAATAAATCCATCTCGTTTTTGCAAACCCAATGGGTGATGCCCGATGAAGGTGCACTCCTTTCCATTTTGTAGGGAAGGCAAGCTCCCTTTTGTTGGTCTTTAACCATCTTATCCTGAGAGGAAGAGATATGAAATATTATGTCATTATCTGATTGAAAATCAATTAGGAATGACACGTCCTTATCCTTGATTCGGTTGCCCGGTCAAGAGGCATTTGCCCTCGTCAGTTGACTCTCCAAGGTGGTCCAGCGCTTTTCAATGCCATCCTGGTTCGTTTCAACTCGCGATTGATTCTTCACACAAGTTTTTGGATTTTGATTCATAAGCGGCGCTGAATGACCTTTTGGTTTCGAGGTGTACCAATCATTCACATACATACGCATGAGACCAGTGAGGTTTGGCTCTAAGAATCAAGATAGGGTTTGGAACCTAAGGCCAAGGCTCCTACCTCGAGTTCTAGAAAGGGTAGATTCCATTGCACAACTATCGTTGCATTGGGACCCAATCCACAATTCGAAATGAGCGGAATTGAAAAGTGGATTACCCCGTGTTTTTCCTCACGGAGATTCCATTTTCAATCCCTTATATTGTTTTCCTATAGGCGGCGCCCGGGGTTTTAGGCGCGATTGTGTGTGTTCATGTGTTGTGAGTATCACAATGCAAGTCATGCACAACAGTTTATCAATCGGCGCTTCAAATCATCCATACAACATACATTCCTACGCCAACCTGCATAAGACAAAGTTAATCACGGACTACACCCCTTATCTCTCCAATTTGCAAAAACATATAACACCTACCATGAGCGGACTTACCTCACCTTCAAGAGCGCCTGCAGGGTTAGAAAAATCACTCAGCGTTTTAATTACGGCCCAAGTCCACTTGAGGTCTAGAACCATAGGTTCTAGAACAAGGTCCCCAGCGGAGTCACCAGCTGTCGCGACCCGTCCGAAAGCGGACGCGGCTAATGGATTACCGATCGCGGGTCTTGGATCGGCGCGGGCCCTCCCAGGCCCATACCAAATCGCGGCGGGAGTATTTTTCAAAGGGATTCGACGATAACAGTCGATCGCTTTCGACCTTAGTGTGGTCGTGGTGGCATGTACAACTTGTGCATGCATTTGGAGTCGCCACCGGTCTTTCTTGGAGGGTAGACCGGAAACCTTATTGACCGATTGGGAGAGATCGATCAATTCTGCGGAACCAGAGATTTTGAGTTCGGGGACTTGGTTACGTTGATGTCATTACCAACGCCCTTTCGGTACCTAACGTGAGTGATTTTCCCTAACTAGGATTTCATGCAGGCGCAATTTTGGGTGAGGTAAGTCTGACTTTGCACATTAACCAGTTTAACATTCTCACGTAATCATAAAAAAAAAATAGATGTCAATCACATAAACATCTATCCTACGTGGTGATCATGGAATTATGATTTAATGGGTCTCGAGCCAATGAGACCACATTTAATCATTTTAATATTTTAATAACGGAGAGCCGCTCTTCTCTTCTTCTTGGTTTCTTGAACTCTTCAAGAATCGGGCCCCAAAGAGCTCGCCGACTTAAAAGGCTCCTCCACGTAATCCTCGTAGCATTTACATCAACAATTGACTATGCTAAAAATAAAGATTACATGAAAAATAAAAGGAGTACGCAGCCTCCATTTAATAATTACAACCCCAAATATATAAATAATCACCATACATTCATACATACATCAATCACATTGATTAGGGATTTTTCCATGATCACCACCCTTCCAATTTAATAAATTAGGAAGGCACAATAAAAATTCTACGTTGAATCATATTCAGAATTTTTACGTAAAATAAGATAGCCATAAATTTTCGATTTAAAATTGATTTAGTCTCAATTTTTGCTACGTTGATTAATTTATCATATAAAATAATCAAACTCCATTAGCCATGTAAGACGAACAATTCGTTAATACATATTGGGCATAGTATTGTAAAAATTGCAAAAAATCAATTAAATGCACGAAAACACCTAAGGATCGGCTCTGATACCACTGTTGGGATCCACGTAACACGTAGCGGAAATAAATAACAACCCATACATGTATCTCCAGAGGCGTACTTCGTGCATTTCAATCGAAAAAAAATCACAAAGCCTCAAAGGGAGTAAATGGATTACCTCTCGTAGCGTGCTTGAACGGAGGTGTCGGTTCGATGTTCTTCGATCTCAGCCTCCACAAGTGTTAGGCATCTAGTTCGGACGCACCACCAATTGACGAACGGGGAGACAACTAATAACTCCACAACAATTGTGCTAGCAATATGCGGAATCAATATTCCGAACTTAGTATATTTTGCTCACTCAAGATTATGAGAATATAGAGAGTGTTTGTGTTCTTCTCTCTAAGCTCTCAAAAATTTGCATACTCTACAAAATGTCTCCCCCCCAACCTCAAAACTCTTGCCATCCTTTTATAGCCAAAAATTCCTTCCAATAAATTGTATTATAAAATAGCACTCACAAATAATAAATACTTTCTAAAAATAGCACTCACAAATAAATGACATTTAAAAATAGCACTAACAATAGCACTCACAATTTATAATACAAAAATGCTATTTAAAAATAGCACTAACAATAGCACTCACAATTTATAATACAAAAATGCTATTTAAAAATAGCACTAACAATTATAAATTCTATCTAATAATAGCACTCACAATTTATGATAAATAAATGCCATTTAAAAATAGCACTAACAATAGCACTCACAATTTATGATAAATAAATGTCATTTAAAAATAGCACTAACAATTGCACTCACAATTTATAATACAAAAATGCTATTTAAAAATAGCACTAACAATAGCACTCACAATACAAAAATGCTATTTAAAAAAGCACTAACAAAGGTGTTAAAAATAATAACCATTATTATTATTACAAGAGTTAAAGAGGTTACCAAACAGTATAAATACGCA
This sequence comes from Rhodomyrtus psidioides, assembly GCA_021437785.1. NCBI lineage: Eukaryota > Viridiplantae > Streptophyta > Magnoliopsida > Myrtales > Myrtaceae > Rhodomyrtus > Rhodomyrtus psidioides. Next base: position 2,221,619 of record JAILYB010000044.1, on the reverse strand, counting down.
TAACGTATAAATACATATGACGTATAAATACGTAGAGCATACGTATACATCCAAACGACCAAATTAGCCTGAATTGAGGCCGCCAATGGATTGGGCATGATGAAAATTATGGGTAGAGGTGTTGAATTTTAATGGGTATGCCCGTGTGAAATTCAAGATCCGTGAAACCGGGGACTAATCGAAAGAAAAATATGCAATTAAGCCCTTTTGGTTAAAATTGATCAAATTGGAGGGCAAATTGACCCAATTGCACTTCTAGCCTTTAGGATTCAATGTCATGGCTTATAAAAAGTGAGAATTGAAAATTAAAAGACTCGCAAAGGAATTTTTTTGCTCGGTTCGAGTTTATGTTTGTGAAGAAACATAGTGACCCGAGCCGAATTTTCAAGATTTAAGGTGACACACTTGAAGATGAAATTAAAAAAAAATTATTGAATATTTTTGTGTATTTTTCTGACCACGAATGGTATTTTTCTGATTTTTTGGGTATTTTTATAATTAAATAAATTCGAAAAATATTATAAAATACCAAAAAATATTTTTTGTTCAAAATTGGTCCCCGAGGCTAGGCCAAGGCTTCCAAAGTTGATTTTGTGATTTTATGACCTTTTTTGATATTTTTAATTAATTTTAAAGAATAAAAATCACAATAATAAATGGTCAAAAATCAGGTGTCAACAACCACACATTCTTCTAATAGCTTAAGCTTTTAGAGCAGTTGGTTTTGGTCCCACCAAATCTTTACAGCGCCCAAGGGAGAGGCCTTTGTCTCTGACAACCTTGAGGGGATGTTTGAGTATACCTGGAACAAATAAGGTCTTGTGCCGGAAGATGATATTATTTCTCTCTGTCCATATGATATGGCACAAAGCACCAAGGGAGAAAGGTGCAAGGCAGTGAGGAAAGCTTTGGCCCCAATATGGAGGATGGGCCAAGTCAAGAGCTCTTGCCAAGAGCGATTCCTCCACGACAAGTTGTATTTGGAGGCCCAAAATAACGCTAGAGAACCCGTGGTGGCACACCTAAAGAACAAGTGATCGACAGAGTCCGGCCTAGATTGACAAAAGGCACAAACCCCTTCGGCTATTCTATGATAATTGAGTAAAACAAACTTGAGTTGGAAGGCGATTGAAAGTCATCAACCATAAGAAGAAGGCATGCTTGGGAGACAAGCTGCGGTCCTATATAAAGAAATGCCAAGGAACAACCTGGCCCTTGACGCTAATGATATCTCAAGCCGAATGAACTGCAAAGTCGCCCGAAGAGCTTGCTTCCCATACCAACCGATCCTCCCTCCCCTCCACTAATATAGGGGCCAAGTCCACCCACCCATTGATGGTGTTAAGCACAAGATATGGCTGCCAAGGCGACCTATAGAAGTCCCTAATCGAAGCTTCCCTACGAATTTTAGAGTCAAAAGTCTGCCTATAAGGGAAAAGCTTGTAAATGGGACCCCAGATGTGCCACAAATCAAACCAAAAGGAAGTCGTGTGACCATTCACAATCCTCCATTTAAAGTACAAGTAAAAGTTCGGCTGAAGATCTAGAATCTTTTTCTAACCCAAGAATAGAGAGTGGGCTTAGGAGCCACCCAAAAGTTCGTGCTCTTCAAGAATACCGAGTGTATCCACTTACACCACAAGGACTCTTTATCAGTGAAAAGAATCCAAATGTGTTTAAGTGTAGATACCATATTGGAGTCATTAAGTACGCGAATCCCTAAGCCACCTTCTTTCTTGGGAAGTCACACCTTGGCCCAAGCCACTTTAGCCACCCCAACTCCCAAGTCCGGTCCTTTTCAAAAGAACTGTCTAAGGATGAGTTCAATACGAGACAACACAGATTTTGGGAGAGTAGCCCAGTAGACATGAATAGCATGCAAGACAGATTTTATAAGTTGCACTCCACCCGCAAGTGAATTAAAGTTGAGTATTAGGGCTTGTTTGATTCAACATTTGGCCAAGGGACTATGAGGAAATGTAAATACCTTTAGGCTAAAGGTCTTTTCCAAAATGCAAGTAGTGTTTGGCAAAATATTTTTTAGAAATGCATTTGAAAGAAACTTTGGCGTAAATACCCTTTGGTGAAAAATATATTTTGTAAAATATTTTTACTTTTTTTATAATAAAAAAAGTGGCGGTGGCGGCGGCGACTGATGGCGACCAGGGACCTTCGACGGCGACGGCGATGGCTGCCCAAGTCCGACGGTGGCGACCGGCGATCGGATGCGGCAATGGCCGATGCCCGACCACAGGCGTCCGACGACTGGCGACCGGCGGCGGTGGGCGTTCGGCGGCGGCGGCGGGCGGCCTTCCGGCGATCGGTGACGTTCGAGGTCCGGCGACCGGCGTCGGCGGCGTCCGGGGACCGGCGACGGCGGGCATCCGGCGGGGGCAGCCGGCGACGGGCGTCCGGCGGCGGCGCCCGACGGGAAGTGGCGGTGGCCGACGTCCAGTGGCGGCGGCGGATGTCCGGCGACCGGCGGTGGCGGCGGCGGCGGGCTACCAGCAACCGGCGGTGGCCGGCGTCCGGCAACTTGCGATGGCGACCGACATCGGCGACCGACGTCTGACGATCGACGTCCGGCGGTCGGCGACCGGCACCGTTGTCCGGTGACCGGCACCGGTGACAGGCACCGTCGTCCGGCGGCGGCAGCGGTGACGGCAGGCCACCGGCGGCGGAAGGCGGTGACGGCGATCGGCGATGAGCGGTGGCGGTCGGCCGCGGGCGGAGACTGCAAGTGAATGTGATAAAGTTAAAAAAAAATTAGTTACATTTGAGATGCAACTTCCCAAAGTACCTCCAGAGGTACTTTGACCTAAAGGCCTTTGGAGAGCATTTGAGATGCAATTGCATCTTTCCATAGTGAGCCAAAAAATGAACCAAACTGCATTTGCATTTGGCCAAGGGACTTTAGAGCCCCAATGCTCATCTCAAATGCTGAACCAAACTTAGAGATCCTTCTTTGTTTTTTTTTGGTCGAACTATTACAGATTCTTTTAAATAGTTAACACTTCATCATGTTTTTTTTTTCAAAGATGTCCTCACATTGTGTGACAACACTTTCTTTTCTTGTATTAACTAATATGAAATTGTGTTGCTACATCTACAAAATTACGCATATGATTCGACTTTGAATTGTTATTATCTGTTTTCCTTAGATTGTTTATTGCGAACATTCATTTAACACTGGCTTTCTTGTCGTTCCTTTTAAATGTTTAGGGAATCAAAGTTTTTTTTTAATTATATTTTTTTTCAATTTCGTAGCAAGAAACCGTGTTTTTGCAAAATTTCAGTCAATTATAACTTTTAAAAGCAAATTATGATGTTCACAAGATTACTCGAGGAATTTGGAATATTAGGGGCGGTAAAAATCGAAGGTGACTTTCCTTTTCTTCTTGTATATATGTATATAGGAATTTGGAATATTAGGGGACTTGGCAACCCTTTAAAACAGGCGAAAATCCGCAGCTTGATCCGTGCCCACAACCTTTGTTGTATTGGCATATTGGAGACTAAGATACATGAATCTCTTTTTCATACCGTAGCTGTAAGCTTGGCTCCTAACTAGAAATGGGCTGAAAATTATACTCATTCCCCTAGAGGAACGATTTGGGTTGGGTGGAACCCCCAACGTGTAGACTTTGCGGTTACTTCTTGGTCAGCCCAAGCCATCCATGGACAGCTTTATTTACTGGACTGTGATAGATCTTGTTTCCTAACTATTGTTTATGCTGATAATTCATTTGTAACTCGGCGACCACTCTGGGCTGATCTTGTGAACACTGGCTCTAATGTGGCCTCTTCTCCTTGGCTTGTTGCTGGGGATTTTAATGCAATTAAAGACCCGTCGGATAGAGTGGGTAGCTCGTCTACTTGGCTGCCTTCTTATAATGAACTGGGGGAATGTATGAACCGGGCTGGTTTAGAGGATCTTCGCTATGTGCGACACAGATTTACATGGTCTACTACTCAGAAGCAAAGGAAAATTGACAGAGCTCTTGTCAATGCTCAGTGGTGCCAGGATTTCTCTTTCTCCGAGGCCTCATTCTTTCCACCTGGAGTTTCTGGCCATACCCCCATTATCATTCGGGTACTTAATCCCATAGTGAGTAGGAAACCCTTTAAATTCTTTAGCTTCTGGACATCTCGCCCGTCTTTTATGCATTTGGTTGCTACAGTTTGGGACTCTCCAGTAGGTGGCCACCCTATGTTCATACTCAGTCAAAAACTTAAGCTGCTAAAGTACCGACTGAAGCAACTGAACAAGGATGCCTACTCTGATATCTCATTACGGACGGCTGAGGCAAGAGAGGCTCTCATCGCTGTCCAAAATGCTAGGGTCTTGACCCCCCACAACAAAGATCTTGCTGCTCAGGAGAAAGATCGACTAAAGGCCTTCTCAGAACTTCGCCTTCAAGAGGAAGCTTTTTATAAGCAGAAATCGAGAGTCCAATGGCTCAAGGAAGGAGACCTTAATACCAAGTACTTTCACCACTCAGTCAACCAGCGACATCTCCGAAATAGGATCCTTTCGGCCACTGATGATACGGGTGTCCTGATCACTGAACCTTCCATGGTCCAGCAACTTTGTGTCTCACTTTGAAGGACTATTGGCGCATGCTGCTGTATCCAATCCGCCTATGGTTGATGACTTGCGTGGCATTTTGGGAAGAACTCTCGAAGAGGACCAGGTACGACTCCTTTCTCAGCCTGTTTCTGAGTTGAAAATTAAACAGACTTTATTCTCCCTACCCCCTGGAAAGGTGCCAGGGCCGGATGGATTTAATGTTGAATTCTTCAAACACACGTGGGAGATTGTTGGACCCTTGGTTCTTCTTGCTGTGAAAAATTTTTTTGAGCAGGGGAAATTGCTTCGGGAGCTAAACACCACCATTTTATGCCTGGTTCCTAAAGTGCCTAATGCTTCCTCTATGGGTGATTATAGACCCATTGCATGCTGCAATACCATATACAAGTGCATTACGAAGATTTTAGCTAATAGATTGGCATGTGTCTTGCCTTCGCTCATTAGAGCTCCTCAGAATGCCTTTGTCAAAGGACGTCGCATCAGTGATAACATTTTGCTAGCCCAAGAACTTTTTGCTGATTTCCACCATGCACACTACTCTCCCAAGTGTGTAATTAAAGTGGATTTTTGTAAGGCTTATGATACAATTGATTGGGACTTCTTGGAAACAGTCTTGGAACCTTTTGGATTCCCTCTGACCTTCTCCAAACTGATCATGACTTGTGTTCGAACTAAAAATTTTTCGGTCTCCATTAATGGGGGGCTTTATGGCTTTTTCTCGAGTGGCAGGGGCATACGGCAGGGGGACCCAATCTCGCCTTACCTCTTCACTCTTGTAATGGAGATATTCACTAGTATCCTCAATTTATAGACAAGGCAGCCGAGTTTCAAATACTTTTGGAGGTGTAAACCTTCCCAGCTCTCTCACCTTTTTTTTTTTTTTTTGCAGACGACGTACTCCTTTTTGCTAAGGCACACGAAAGATCCATTCGTCTCCTTAAGGATGGTCTGGACAGATTCTCGGGTTGGTCAGGATTGAACCCCAATTCGAACAAAAGTGAAGTTTATTTCTCCGGTGGCTCGGACGTGAGTCGGGCTCATATTCGAGAGATACTTGGCTTTCAGGAAGGATCCCTCCCATTTCGTTACCTTGGCGTCCCAGTTATTGCTACAAGATTGGGAAAGGAACAATGTAATGCCCTGGTGAACTCCATCACAGCCAGGGCACAGTCTTGGACTCATCGTTTCCTATCATTTGCTGGCCGACTTCAACTGATAAGGTCAGTGTTCCATGCCATACATGTTTACTGGGCAAGTGTTTTTATTTTGCCAAAATCGGTAAGTGCTCGGATAGAACAAATTCTAAGGCAATTTCTCTGGAAAGGCCCGGGTCTTAGTGTGGGAGGTGCCAAGGTATCATGGGATAATATATGCCTCCCTAAGGAGGAAGGTGGTCTTGGCATACGAAAACTCAGCGATTGTAACAGGGCGGCTATGGCTAAGCACATATGGATTCTTTTCACCGATAAAGAATCCCTTTGGTGTAAATGGATTCATACTACTTTCTTGAAGAATAGGAATTTCTGGAATGCTAAAAGACCGACACTTTGTTCGTGGGCTTGGAAGAAAATTCTTGATCTCCGGAAGGACTTCTTGCACCAATTTATATGGCGGTTGGGAAGTGGTGATTCAGTTTCATTCTGGTTTGATCCTTGGCATCCAAGGGGGCCAATTGAAATTTTTTTCTCGAATTCTGAGATATACAGATCTAGTATCTTACGTAATGCCACTGTGTCTGATTTCTTCTCGGCCATGGAATCACCATCTTGGATTCATCACATAATTCAATCCTGGCCTGAGCAATTACCAGCCCTTCATCACAGGTGCCCTGATCGCTTTCAATGGCTTAGCCACTCTTCGGGGGATTTCACAGTTGCCTCGGCATGGAACTCTATCCGTCCAAGGAGACAAGTTGTACACTGGCATTATTTCGTGTGGGATAGGGCTTTAGCCCCGAGATACTCGTTCCACCTCTGGCTTATCACGTTGAAGCGGTTCCCGACACAGGTACTTCTCTTGACTTATAACCGTATTCCTGATGCTACATGTGCCTTTTATCTATCCAGACCAGACAGTGTTGATCACTTGTATTTTGGATGCTGTCATACTGGTTCTTTAGCATCATTTCGGGCTGCCAAGTGTAATCTTGCATGGGTGAATCGTGGCTGGGATGAAAACCTTCTCTGGGCTATCCAGCGCACTACTGGTCGGAGCTTCTACCATCAGCTACTTCGATTCTCCTTCGGTGCCCTCTGCCACATCATCTGGAGGGAGAGGAACCGTATCCTGTTTCGCAGCAAGGTCCTTTATTTGCCGGCTATTAAACAGTACCTTCAGAAGGTAGTCAAAGATAAGGTGCTCACGTTCGAACATGTCGAAGATACCCCTCGTAATAGGAGGTTACAAGCTTGCTGGGATATCAACCCTTCTATCTTTGCTTAGACAGAGGGTTGTTCTACTAGCTTTTTTCTTTTTGGGCTGTTTTGTTTTGGCCTGTTTCCTTGCTCCCTACCTGTGAGCCTTTCTCTCTTTTTGAACCGAGTCACTCTTGCACTTTTGGTGACACTTTAGGTGTCATCCTAAGTGGAAGTTTTTGTAGTGTCCGGTTTCTCCTTTTGTTGTATAGTTGCGCCTTGGTTTAAAATCAATATAAATCCTTACCTTCACAAAAAAAAAAAATTACTCGAGGAAATTAAGAGATAGGAGTAACGGTAGTTTGGATAAAAGTGGCTTTCAATTAGTGAAGTCCTCCAATAATATTATGCCACGCAGTACAATTTATGCGGCAATTATCAAGATTCAAGATATATAACACTCCCATCAAACATGGGACAATGATCTCCTTCCCGTGCACACATCCTGATCTCCCTATTCGAATATTTTATGTGTACATGGTATCAGTAGATGTGTATATGAATTTATAAGGGATAATTATCTTTATTTTTCAAGAAAGTTGAGAAGATATTTGTACCTCACCCAAAACAAATCTTGACCTCCAAGCCCAGATCTCAGCCGGCGAGGTCAAGCCTCGCCGGACCATGACGGGGCTCAATCTCGCCATTGCTGCCTCGCTCGCCATGGCCGGCGATGGCGAGGTCGGCCCCCGCCATGGCCAACGACGGCGAGGTGGGTCCCTGTCATGGCTGGGCAAGGCTCTGCCTCTCTGGCCGCACCTCTGGCCATTCACTGGACTATGGTAACTGGCTAGAGGAGGGGAGGGGAGGGGAGGGGGCCCAAAAAAGGGAAAAAGAAAAAGAAAAAGCATAAAAATTATATAAAATATTAAAATATTCGATCGCCGGTCGGCCGATGTCCATGTCAGTGCTGACCGCCAAATTTGCAGATGGACTGAAATGACACAACTTCAAAAAGTTTAGGACTGAATCATAAAAAAAAAGGGTGGAGGATTGAATTAGCACAATTGTAATCGATTTGAGACTTTTTTAGTATTTTCACCACATTTATCCCAAAAAAATTTCTGATTTAAAACAATTTAGGGTAAATGTGACATGATTGCAAATGCAGCAAGGATGTTGCAATTTGAGATTTTTGTGGCACAAAAATTAATTTGGTGTAAATGTGGTAGGGGTGTATAAATTAAGGATAAATGTGGCACGAATGTATCAATTTTTGGGTTCTTGTTAGTATAAGCTCTTGATCTTATACTACACTAATGTTATATTGAAATCTACTTTGCATAAATAAAAAAAAAAGGCTATATGGTAAATCCTATCCTATGAAAGGACGATTGGTCATTCGAATATGGAGGCACCTGTTAAACATACTAGTCATTTACATCTACCAAGAACAAGTTTATGAGCTCAGCGCCTTGCTCAGTTCAGTTTATTGTCTCGAATTTGACCATGCAAAAATTACTTTCTCAAATATATTCATCAATAGTATCTTCAAATGGACACTCATAAATCTTATTATGATCTTTTATTTATAAAAATGCTCTTAAGTTCTTTGTTAAGCAACGAACTAAGTAAAATATTGTAATTTTCAATAAACTAAATGTTCTCATCATATGCACAATCAATACATTGAAGATCGAAAATTTCTTCAGTAAACATAATTAACAGGTACCGCTAGAACGGTGATTATTAAGACCCTTTTTAGTAATATGTAACAAACTTATTTTACATTTATTAACTCATTTCAGACATTACTATCACTCGTTGAGTTCTAGCAATCTTAGAGACTTAGGCTGCGATTGGTAACACTTCTTAAAAAGTGTTTCTGTTTCAAAAGTGTTCCCGAAACACTTTCGAAACAGAAACACGTATGGTAAAAAAATATTCCAAAAGTGTTTGCGGAACACTTTTGAAAAAATAAATATTTTTTAAGCCAAAAGGGAACAAAAAAAAAACTTATTTCTGGGTTTTGGAACATTTTTTAGAAACAACTCGAGGGCCCACCACCGTCGCGGCTGCCGCCTGCAGACAACCAATGACCGTCGGTCACTGTTGCCAGTCGCCGCGGTTGCCGCAACTGCCGCCGCCGGTCACCGGTCACCGCCGATCCTTCCTTTTGGCAAAAAAAGTGTTTTTTTTTTAACTTTACAAACGCGTTTCTGTTTTCAAAAATTGTTTGTCGGGAACAGAAACACAAAAAATGTTTCTGTTCCAGATATATTCCCAGGAACATAAATGTTACCAAACCCAACCTTAATCCTTGATTGGAGTAACATATCTCTAAAATGTTTCAATTTGAACGGGTTGAATTTTAATAAGAGATTTTAGTGGGTTCATGGTCATTGAAATATTCTAGGTCTTTTACATCTTGACTTTTGCTCAATCAATAACAAAGGGGCCTTACACTTTAGTCCCATAAGATGAGATTATCGCATACCATCTTGAAGGTTTAAAACATCAAAAGTGAGAAAGTACGAAGACAATTGGGATTTACAAGTATGATTTAAGAAGAGATATAAAGATTTACAATGTAGTCATCCTTACTTGAAATTTGTTAGTTTGCAGATAAGTGTGACAGTCATATCACTCCCACTTTGCACGGGCTGATCTCCTATTAATCAAGATCTTTCACTCGCTCTTTTCTCTGCATTTTGGTTTATCGTTATTGACAAGATTTTCAAGATAATGATTTTGGATTTCTTGCTAACAAAGGAAAGACGTTTTTTGTTAACCCATCTAAGAATCTGTTCACTTGAGGATAAAGTTCCTAAACCTGGTTTACTTTAAGCCAATGAGAAGCTCAAGTCGGTCCACGTTTAAAAAAGCATATGACCACAAAACTCTCTCTTTTGGAACACCAAAAAAAAAAAACAGAGAAGAAGAAGAAGAAGATGGTTGGGTATAGCGCGATTCGCTTTCTTCCCACCGACAATGAAGTCTTTTTCGATTACTTGATGCGGAGGCTGAATGGAGAATCGCTACCCGAACCAGACATCATCCGCGATTGCGACGTATACGGTGGTGGCGAACCCTGGAAGATTTTTGGCAAGGACCGGGATGAGAAATTCTATGTTTTCACCATGTTGAAGAAGAAGAGCAAATCGAGAGTGGACAGAACTGCTGGTTACGGCACTTGGAGGGGCGAACAGAGTTACAAAATCCGGGGCTCGCAAGGCGAGGCAGTTGGCTACAAGAAACTCTTCTCTTTTAAATCAAAAACCAGCTCGAGCGCAGAAGCCGACAAGGCCGATAATGGGCACTGGATCATGTACGAGTACTCGAAGCATCCCTACAATGTATGCGTTTCTTTTTCTTTTCTGTCAGGTTACTAATTATCTCAAACACACGTTTGGTTGGTATATCTTACTCATTGCTTTTGTCAGTATGAATACCTTAGACATTATACTGCGATATGATCCTCATTCCATGTTTAAGTTTGTCAACGTTTGACAATCTTGTATGTTTGAATGCGGAAGGCACTGAATTACTTAATTCGAGTGTTTTTTGTGGATCCTAAGAGTTGTGTCGAATTTATAAGCAGTATATAGGCTTTCTTTATGATACAAATGTGTTTATGACCCACCCACAATGGAATGAAAGTGAGATTAGTAAATAAAAGGAATTCTTTGATCAATCGTTAAATTGCAAAAAGCCACAAATAATTATTTTCATCATGACGTGGTTGATCACGAAAGTGTGATTTTGTCGTAACATGGAACGAGGATAATATAGTTTGTTTATAAATAATGCAGGAGACAGAGTGTGTATTATGCGTGATCCGCAACAAATCTGCTGAGGAAGCACGCAAGAAGATGTGCCGGAATCTGCACGGCCAAGTGCAACTTGAGGAAGAGAATCGACAAGCAACGAAGGCACGTCCGGTCGGCGGTGACCGCACAAACATCTTCGACGTTTCTTCCGCCGCATTGCCACCCTCCGCTACCGCCGCTACTAAAGCCCAAGCATCTGCGTCCAGGGCTTTCAACGAAGATGAAGTTGCCATTCTGCGAAGCATTTGCGGTCCAACATTCCTGAATTTGGATGGCGACACCTTCCTCAACTCGCATCCCGTGGCGACGACAATGGCCGTGACGATGGACTTCCGCCGCACTGCAGATTTCCAGGCTTTTGGCGGTGCGAATGCTGGTCCACTTTCCGTTATGAGCATGGCAGATCCCCTACACGGCGGCACCCATGCTCCAGTTTGGCACCCATGCACGTACTCGACTGCAATCGAAGCCACTCTGGCTTACGATGAAGCTGCAAGGGCGATGTACGGTCCGTGTGCGAGGTTGAATCTCCCTAACACGGCTCATCCCATGTCTTTCGGGGATTCGGCTATCGTAGCCACGACACTTTGGGGCGCTACGGCTGATACGGCTGGTACACCAAGCACTGGTTATGCAGTTGGTACCCCAAGCACTGTCTATTCGGCGGGCATCACAGACGAGACCACGGCATGGTCAACTCAGTCTGAATTGACTTGTGGCGCAGAGGTTAAGGATGGCGATCGCGAGGTGGAGTCGAATGCAGATGGTGGAGAGATGGAGCTGAAGGGCGAAACCAATGTCGATTTCGACTGGCTTAGCGAATACACAGAGGACGGGCTGTTCGATGTGGACGAATTGTTGAGGACTCTGGAGGATGACCCGAAGTTCTCCACCGGATGTCAAGATGGAGCAGTAGAACATTTAGGACACAAATAGTTAGAATTGTGCATGAAGAGTGTCAACTTTGATCGGACAATTACGTTTTTAGGAGTGAAGTTTCTGTGGGGTTTCTCAGTAATGGTTTCATTGGGTTTTTCCGTAGAAAGGACAGGATATATTGATTTGTTTCTGGTTGTGACGTTTGTGCTTCACCTCTCTTAATCTGAATTTGTGCCATTTTGATGTTTTATTTGGTGGATTTATCATTTTTTCTCGAAATTTCATAGCGGTTGATATAAAATCAAGAATCCCGACCCGACGCATCAATTAGAATTTCTGTTGAGATGATACGGGAATCCATTTGGAGAAAAATTGAATCCCAGTTCGTCCAAGTTCGGTTGGTGCGTCTCGTGAGATCGTACCGCTGGCACAAGCAAAACCTCTCAAGTCTTTTTGCTAACCCATCGGGAGAACAGTAGAAGAACGACTAATACTAAAATGGTGGAAAGGACACAAGAGTTTGCGTGCTTACGATGTAAATGGTAACGTGGACAACCATGGAGAACAAGTACGAAAACATCATGCAATTTAGAGTCCTACTTAAGAGACATTTTGCTAATAAAATAAATATAATTGTAGTTACTATGTGTGTTCACTGCACTTTGTGGCCTATTTTGAATTATGCTATTCCTATTTGCCCTCCATATGGAATAATAACGGGTGAAGGGTGGCGGTGATTGCTCGATGATTATTGCCTGATCACGGTGCATGTGAACCGATCTCACTCGATGAATGATCCAATAATTGTACGTATCCCACAGCCACGGATGGACGAAAGAGTTAAATCAACGGAGACAATGTTTGACTGAAGGACGGCATGACTACCATTTCAGATAATGAATATATACAATTATATAACTGATTGTATTGATATGCTTCCCTATAGATCTAGCAGTAGGGGCACCATGGCCATCGGCAGTCTCTCTCGACTTTTAGGATGTATTTGTGTTGCGAAAAAATGAATGATTCTGTTTGTTTCGCAAAAAATGAATGACTCGTAATATATTTTCCTGAAATGCATGTATCATTTGAGATAATTAATTAATGAAAAATATTTTCCTTGCAGACATCAATTTTGACAAAATATTTTTGTGGATGAGGAAAGTACTTCTCATTCATTCATTTTCGCAAGAGATATGAGCGATCATTTTTATGAAAATATTTTCATATTATTTGTTTTACTAAATAAATGCACCTATATTTTTATTCCAAAAACATAAATCTTTCAATAACATACATATGTTGTAACGTAAATTCTCAAATACTTTTGGCTTTTTTAAAAAAAAATTAGATGATACTTCATATTTCAAAGGGAAATCGAATGAATATTTTCTATTTTTTCTTAGTCGAGAAAAAACATGTCCTACAACTTATTCCTATAAAATGAGATTATGGCCTGTCATCCAGAAGTAAAAAATTGACAAGTGAAAATTACAAAGGCAATTGAGATTTATGAGTATGACTTAAAGAGAGATATAAACATTTATGTGATTTATGTGATCCTTACTTGCAATATGGTTATTTCCAAATGTATGGGACTAGCCATACTACTCCTATTGGAATGGGCTAATCTCCTTTTACCATTTTCGTGTATACAAGAAGAATGGTTAACATCAAGAAAAATCTCAAACTAATACACTTTTGACAAATTTACCTCAGATTAATTTTTTGACCAAAAAATTCCAAAATGGTACATTTGTGTCAATTTATCCCAAACTAAATTTTTAACCACCAGACCCCTAAAATGATATATCTGTGATAAATTAGGGGTGAGTACGTGTTTACCAAATATGAATGGGCACCAGAAATGTGCGGCTTCCTAAATGGAGCAGTGCGAATAGCAGCAAATGTCTTAATCTACGCTCCACGTACCCGCGAGCTATGTTTTCTAGCTGAGCCAACCACTCGCCCGAATTTCACTTTGGCATCATAACGATATGGATATTTTTGCTTCCCATGATGTAATAGATCAAGATATGATCAACTTAACATGCCCTAGGCCGACTAAAATAGTGTACGTGATAAGTAAATTGCGAGAAAGGTTTGAGAAGTATACTTGACCAATGTTATGACAAACACATATACATGCGCATGATAAGTGCAAGGTGGATTTTTACTAATTTTGCAAAATGAAGTGCCGAGGACAAACCTTACCAAATTATATTGGTCTCGTTTAGCCCCCAAGAATTTGATTAGGCGGAGGGTCCATCCCGTGTCATTGGATTGCGGCCAGGGCGCGCGGGTACTCGTCAACACGAAAAATTCAGAATCGAAGACAAAATTTCTCACTCTTCTGAATTGAAGCCAGCGAGATTGTCATCTTGATACTATACTATTTTTTATTTTATTTTTTTTCTAAAAATTCGGGTCCATGTAGTGCAAAAGATCAAATAGACATGCACAACAATTTCAGGCATCCAACATTTCAGTTTTTGCAAAGAATTTAAATTATTCTGTCTTGCAAAACAAGTGTTAGCAAGCCTGCACATAGAAATACGCGAAACTTATACAATTCTAGTTAACTGAAATTGTCAGGGTAAATTGTCAAAAAAGTGCTAAAACTTTTGCACACGTGTGTGAGACCAGGGATTAGATGGAGAAGACCAAAGACGAAGGAAGATGTTCTTTCGTGTGTCCTTGAACGAGGTTCCGATCAACTAGAAACACGTTCTATTAGACTTCCAAACGTATTTATGGAGTCAAATACCATCCATTACATGCCATCAGTTTAAAGCTTTGTGACCATAAATACGTAAGAGTTCAATTGGTATGTATCTTTTGTTTTACCTAGCTATCCATTTTCTTATAACAGATTAGGAAACATGGACGTTCTTCAGAGGCTTCCATGTGGTGTCGGACATCAACTTGCGTCCAACTCATGGTCAATAGGTGTTAACATCCGACGCGTGGTTAGCGCACCAGACACGCAAGTCCAGAATTCCGTCAAGCCATGGTCAATTTTAAACATTTTCAATAACTTAAGGATCAAAATGTAAATTTATCAAAAATAAATTTATCATATCTCGATCAATACTGAGATATCCAATGAGATTCTTACAGTTTATGGACGAATTATTGGGATATATATGTCGGGTGACCTGAGACGATGTTTTCTCCGACATCAAGTGATTCAAGTTTTCAGCAACGATGAAGGAAATGAAACCGACGTTTCACCGCATAACATATGGATGAATCACAATGCATGTTATAATTTTCTTTCCTTTACTTTTTTTGCCAGAGTACAAACGACCATGTCTCGTTTATGGAAATTGTAACTAAATTACCTTAAATTCACTGGAAATAACTAAATTACCTTAAATTCTTTTCTTCCTCCAAATCAATGTCCTCAATCCCACAAAAATCCTGACGCCGATTGTGTTCATTCTTAAAAAAAAAAAAAATTGCGTTCTATCAGAAAATAATTTTATAAATGGAATGTATCAATAAGAAAATAATGGTCATTCATGAAGTCGATTGCTTTGAAGGACATGAGCATTTACTTTGATTTAGTTTATGTACGTAATAATTACTATCAATTGACCATGGCTGCGAGCTCAAAAAGCTCTAGTTGCCATAGCCGTGAGCTCCAAATCTCCTTCGCTCCAGGAGCTTGACGAAGCTCGAATGGCCATGGCTACATATTCGAAGAAGCTCTAGTTGCCATGACGTGAACTATCAAATCTCCTTTGCACCACGCAAGCCCAAGCTGAAGCCCCGAACCGACTCCGATTTCGACTTTTACTCTCCTGGACTGTCCCCAGAAAGGACAGCCAAATCAGCTCCAATCACACCCTCCCGCGCCTCCCATCCACACTCTCGCCAGCCCCGGTCATCGTTTAAGGTATTGATTCTAATTCAGTTTAAAGCTAATATTCACGTAGGAGAGAGAAAATAATAAAAATACAACCACTTCGGCACTTCCAAATCGAATGGAGTTAACGAGAGACTTCATTATACCAATTTTGCAAATTTTTAAACTTGATTATATTTTTTTGAAAGTTTTCTGATGCAACTATATTTTCGCGGCCTAGGACTTCTGAGCACTTATTACATTAAAAAAAGTACACTTACGGATTTTTGAATGGAAAAAAAAAATACAGTTTTGCAATTTTGTTTTGAATCATATGCACTATCCCTAATTAAATAAAACGGACTGTGCCCCATGCTTTGGCTTAAGAAATAAATACTTCATTTTATGTGTTTCGTGATTAAAAAAAGTCTTACTGTCACACCTCGAGCCCGTCTGGTACGCGAACATCCACCAAGGCCTTACCATTCATTTACAGCTGCCCAGGACTCCTCGGCCTTTAAACATAACTAACCATTAAAACTATGGAAGCGCGAAACACTCCCCTCATCAATACAACAAGATGACTTGGGACATGATCATGGTACACTTCTAATATGAATAAAGGTACATTAGGTGTTACAATAGTCAAGAACCAAGTGTTAAATTCCCAATCCACAAATAAAAACAATTACAATCCCTAAGTTCACCAAATGCCTTATGTTCAACCATTCCTACTACTTTCTCGAATGCCACTCCTTGGCAAACTTGGTGCTCCGTCATCTGGGACCTGGAAAAAAGGTTAATCCCCAACGGGGTGAGATATAAATCTTAGTAAGCTAGCCTAACCCTACCTAGGCTATCTGTCCCACCAGACCAAAACAATCATGATAACAAACAAACAGTGGTAAAACATCAAGAGGCATTTATATCCAAGGCATCAAGTCATGCTTTCACACGTACTTTAATCAAGACAAACTGGCGCAGAATGACCAAGCTTTCGTACTAGCTTACAATCACTTTCATTATCACGTGAAATAACAAGAAATCCACTACCACTTTCCAACCTCCAAAGACTAGCCTGCGTTCAGACGCCTCAGGTTATCCCGATCAATAAACCCGCGTTCAGACGCATCAGGTTTAACAGCTTATCACCATGCTCATGTTGACATGTCAACTTCTCATCCCGCGTTCAGACGCATCAGGATGTACTTTCAATCACAACCTCGCGATAAAATTGCCTTAGGGTATACATAGCTCGCAACCCCGAGTTCAGACGCATCAGGGTGCCACCGGCCTCAAGCCTCATTTCAGCGATACTTGCCACCAAACATGTGTTCTCACCACTCAACAGCCCATTTCCTCAAGCAACTCAATTCACATCAAGAATCATTACCACAAGCCTTTCACCACATTTTCATCATGATGAAATTTCAGTCACACGATCATAAATCAATTTCTTGCCAAACAAACGTACTTTGCCACAAAAACAACAATTCAAGAGTCGGATGTCACACGACTACATAAGCAAGCAAGCATTCCATCAGACACAATTTCAATGCGATCATGAGGACACCAATTTTTTATGACAAACAAGCACACAAGGCTCAGTCCTCAACAATTTCACTTGGTTTTCAATCAATCATGCATAATAAATCAACTAATTCATCGATTTCCCAATGAAACCGTCAAGGCGCGCCCAAATGTCCTCAAATAGGTTTAGGGGTCACTTACCTCTTCATTCAAATAGCAACATCCACTCACCATGCCCCTACAAGGTCAGTAAGTTCATGGCCGAACAGGGCACCCACGGTGCGCTTAGGAAAACCACATCGAAACTTAGTCATTTCTCATTTTCATTGTGTCAATACTTCAATAGTACACACAACCCCTTATTCTTATGTTCTCACAGCGTCGATTCAATGGCCCTAAGCATGAAAATAGCCGTTTTATCAATGCAAGTCATCATTAATACCATTTCGCCCAAAACAACTCTATATCTTGGTCCACAACCAGATTCCATTACAATTAAACTGACATTGATCCTTCAAATTTTTATGAAATCAACTTTATAATCTTAAACTTCAATGTCTTATGGACGCGTGGACGAAAACGGAGCTCAATTCGGATATCGGACGACTTAAAACGACTAATTTCAAAACCGGTGCGCGTTGAAAATAGATTATACGGCATCTCACGTTTTCACTTCTAACAGCCCTCAATTTCTCTTTTAACTCCAATCCAATCCTCATACTTCTCATTAACACCACAATTAACACCCGAGTATGCCTTAACGATCAATTAGAAGCATGGCGACACTTCAAACAACCCCCAATAACTCAGATTGCACAAACCAAACAGAAGACTTTTCGGTTCTGTTTCGTACCCGGCTAATCAGCCCATAAACCATCCTTAAACCTCAATTCCTCACATAAATTACTTGTTAACATATAATCCCAGGTCTAAGGGAGTCTCACCGAAAATTTGAGGGTGCGTCGACGCTCGGAAGTCTCAAAACAGGCCCAGTTCCTCAAGTCCTACCGCCGGTCAGAATTCTGCTTGCAGAATCAACACTATTTCAACATCAAAACTCCATCGAAAAATAACCAACTTGCTACCTCAGCTCAGTATATCTAAGTACTACAAGTCTACAAGGTCTCACCGAAAATTTGGGACAAATTGAAGTCTTAAGGAGGCCGAACGAAGACTTACTCCCAACCGCGACCGAATCTGTCCAGTTTTGGAAAAGAGGCTGGCCGGAGCTCCTCCGGCGTCCAATGGCCGAGCTACCACCTGGAGCTTATAGGGAAGAGGTTGAGGATTCGGTTGGTGGTCGGCGCGAAGCAAGGTGGCGGCTAGAAGTGGTGATCATGGAGGACGAAGCTGGTGGCCGGAGTTGGTCGAGCAAGCGCAGTTCTGCTCTTGAAGAAAAACGTAGAACAGAAAAGAGGGAGAGGAAGTTTTCGTGAAAAATGGCTGAAGAGGAAGAGGATAGGGTTTGCTTCATTCAATCTTGGGTTAAACTTGGTTGAATGGTTGTTGAAAAGTGGTCCATCAATACTAAGCTTCCAAAGAATGACAAATGTCCTTGCCCCCCATAATATCTTGGCCTCAAAGACCTCTTTGCCCTTCCAATTTTCGGCAGCTATGGGGAGTAAAAATTGACTAAAACGCCCTTCTCGATTAACAAGGCAAAGTTATCTCACTAGGGGCAAAATGGTCTTTTTTACACCTTTCGTCCGAAATTTCATTTTCCCGATATAAATTACCTTTGATGAGGCGACGTCCAATTCATTTTAAATATTGGAATTCTCCCTTGTACAATTTCTAATTTTGAGATTCCATTCTATATCCCAAGCCTTGAGGGTCGGAAATTCGGAATGTGACACTTACTGAGCATTTGAAACATGTTTTGAGAATCCCATGCCAAAACAAGGGGCAAAAGAAAAAGGGAAAAGGAAAATTTCCTTTTAAATATTTAGTGAATCATAAGATTTTGTTTTTGGTTTTTTATATTTGTAGTAAGCAACGGTGTTTTTACAATTTTTTAGACAATTATAACTTTTGAAAGCAAATGATGATGTTTAAAAGATTACTCGAGGAAATTAACAGGTAGGAGTAAATGTGTCTTTGGATAAAAGTGGCTTTCAATTAGTGAAGTCCTCCAATAATATCATGTCACGCTGTACAATTTATGCCGCAATTATCGGGATTCACGATAACTCCCCATCAAACATGGGATTATGATCTCCTTCCCGGGTATGCATCCTCATCTCCTGTTCAGATTTTTTTATACATGTACACGATATATGCACATGGGTATAAGAATTTATAAGGGATAGTTATCTCTATCTTTCAAGAAAGCTGAGAAGATATTTGCGCCTAACACGAACAAATTTATCCTAAATTGTTGTACTCGTGCCCCATTACCCCAAAAATCAAATTGAGAAAGTAGGAAGGCCATTGGGACTTACAAGTATGGCTTAAGCGGACATATAAAGATTTACATGTAGTCATTCTTAACTGAAATTTGAAAGTTATGCAGATACGTGTGATAGTCACATCACTCCCACAATACACGGGCTGATCTCTGCATTTTTCATTGACAAGATTTTCAAGATAATCAACGAAATTTAATGATATGATTTTGTGTTTCTTGCTAACAAAGGAAAGGCGTTTTTCGTTAACCCACATAAGAATCTGTTCACTTGAGGATAAAGTTCGTAAACTTGGTTGGTTTTAAGCCGATGAGATGCTCAAGTCGGTCCACGTTTATGAAAGCATATGACAACAAAACTCTCTCTTTCGGAAACCAAAAAGAAAACCAGAGAAGAAGAAGAAGATGGTTGGGTATAGCGGGCTTCGCTTTCTTCCCACTGACAATGAAATCTTTTTCGATTACTTGATGCGGAGGCTGAATGGAGAATCGTTGCCCGAACCGGACATCATCCGCGATTGTGACGTATACGGTGGTGGCGAACCTTGGAAGATTTTTGGCAAGGACCGAGATGAGAAATTCTATGTTTTCACCATGTTGAAGAAGAAGAGCAAATCGAGAGTAGATAGGATTGCCGGCTCCGGCACTTGGAAGGGCGAACAGAGTTACAAAATCCGGGGTTCGCAAGGCGAGGTAGTTGGCTACAAGAAACTCTTCTCTTTCAAATCGAAAACTAGCTCGAGCGCGGAAGCCGACAAGGCTGATAATGGGCACTGGATCATGTACGAGTACTCGAAGCATCCCTACAATGTATGTGTTTCTTTCCCTTTTCTGTGAGGTTACTAATTGACCCAAATACACTTTTGGTTGGTATATCTTACTCATTGCTTTTGTCAGTATGAATACCTTAGACATTATACTCCGATATGATCCTCATTCCATGTTTAAGTTTGTCAATGTTTGACAATCTTGTATGTTTGAATGCGCAAGACACTGAATTACTTAATTCTAGTGCTTTTTGTGGATCCCAAGAGTTGTGTCCAATTTAAATGCAGTATACAGGTTTTCTCTATGATACAAATGTCTTTATGACCCACCCACAATGTACTGAAAGTGAGATTAGTAAATAAAAGGAATTCTTTGATCAATCGGTAAATTGCAAAAAGCCACAAATAATTATTTTCATCATGACGTGGTTGATCAAGAAAGTGTGCTTTTGTTGTAACATGGAACGAGGATAATTTAGTTTGTTTATAAATAATGCAGGAGACAGAGTGTGTATTATGCGTGATCCGCAACAAATCTGCTGAGGAAGCACGCAAGAAGATGTGCCGGAATCTGCACGGCCAAGTGCAACTTGAGGAAGAGAATCGACAAGCAAAGAAGGCACGTCCGGTCATCATCGGCGATGATCGCACAAACATCTTCGACGTTTCTTCCGCCGCATTGGCACCCTCCACTACCGCCCCTACTAAAGCCCAGGCATCTGCGTCTAGGGCTTCCAACGAAGATGAAGTTGCCATTCTGCGAAGCATTTGCGGTCCAACATTCCTGAATTTGGATGGCGACACCTTCCTCAACTCGCATCCCCTGGCGACGACAATGGCCGTGACGATGGACTTCCGCCGCACTGCAGATTTCCCGGCTTTTGGCGGTGCGAATGCCAGTCCACTTTCCGTTATGAGCACGGCAGATCCCCTACACGGCGGCACCCATGCTCCAGTTTGGCACCCATGTACGTACTCGACTGCAATCGAAGCCGCTCTGGCTTACGATGAAGCTGCAAGGGCAATATATGGTCCGTGTGCGAGGTTGAATCTCCCTAACATGGCTCATCCCATGTCTTTCGGGGATTCGGCTGTCGCAGCCACGACACTTTGGGGCGCTACGGCTGATACGGCTAGTACACCAAGCACTGGTTATTCAGTTGGTACCCCAAGCACTGTCTATTCGGCGGGCATCACGGACGGGACCACAGCATGGTCAACTCAGTCTGAATTGACTTGTGGCGCAGAGGTTAAGGATGGCGATCACGAGGGCGAGTCGAATGCGGATGGTGGAGAGAAGGAGCTGAAGTGCGAAACCAATGTCGATTTCGACTGGCTTAGTGAATACACAGTGGACGGGCTGTTGGATGTGGATGAATTGTGGAGGACTTTGGAGGATGACCCGAAGTTGTCGAGCGATGTCAATTCCTTTTGCTAACCCATCGGGATTTTATAACGTGGACAACCAAGGAGAACAAGTACAAAAACATCATACAAAGAGGACGAGCTGTTCGATGTGGACGAATTGTTGAGGACTCTGGAGGATGACCCGAAGTTCTCCACCAGATGTCAAGATGGAGCTGTAGAACATTTAGGACACAAATAGTTTGAATTGTGCATGAAGAGAGTGTTGACTTTGATCGGACAATTACGTTTTTAGGAGTGAAGTTTCTGGGGGGTTTCTCAGTAATGGTTTCATTGGGTTTTTCCGAAGAAAGGACAGGATATATTGATTTGTTTCTGGTTGTGACATTTGAGCTTCGCCTCTCTTAATCTGAATTTGTGCCATTTTGATGTTTTCTTTGGTGGATTTACCATTTTTCTAGAAATTTCATAGCGGTTGATATAAAATCAAGAATCCCGACCCGACGCATCAATTAGAATTTCTGTTGAAATGATATGGAATCCATTTGGAGAAAAATTGAATCCCAGTGAAGCTCCGTCCAAGTTCGGTTGGTGCGTCTCGTGAGATCCTGCCGCCGGCAAAGCAAAACCTCTCAAGTCTTTTGGCTAACCCATCGGGTGAAGAGTTTGCATGCTTACGATGGAAATGGTAACGTGGACAACCATGGAGAACAAGTGCAAAAACATCATAAAATTTAGAATCCTACTTAAGAGACATTTTTCTAATAACATAAATATAATTGTAGTTACCTTGTGTGTTCACTGCACTTTGTGGCCTATTTTAGATTATGCTATTCCTATTTGCCCTCCATATGGAATAATAGCGAGTTTGCTGAGCTGCGCTTGAGCATTTGAGAGACGTTCACACTTTGCTCGATGATTATTGCATGATCACGGCGCATGTCATATCCCACAGCCGCAGACGGACGCAAGAGTTAAATCAACGGAGACAATGTTTGACTGAAGGACGACGTGACTGTTATTTCAGATAATGAATATAAACATCTATATAATTGATTGCATTGATATGCTTCCCTAAGATCTAGCGGTAGGGGCGCAATGGCCATAGGCAACCTCTCTTGACTCCATCACATGTGCCACATGCTAATTACACGTTTTGGAGCTTACCTCTCGACTTTTAAGATCTATTTGCTTTGTGAAAAATGAATGACTCTGTTTATTTCGCGAAAAATGGATGACTTGAAAAATATTTTCCTGAAAATGAATGCATGTATCGCTTGAAATAATTAGTTAAAGATAAATAGTTTCATTGCAGACAACAATTTTGACAAAACATTTTTGTGAATGAGAAAATTATTTCTCATTCACTCATTTTTGTAAGAAATACAAACGATATTTTTAAGAAATTATTTTCAAAAGATTTGTTTTTACAAAACAAATGCACCCTTATTTTTTTTTTTCCAAAGACCTAAACATTTGGTAACATAAATATGTTGGCACGTAAATTCTCAAATACTTTTTGCATTTTTTTAAATTTGGATGATACTTCAAATTTCGGAGGGAAATCGAATGAATATGTCAAGAGCAAACATGTCCTATAATTTATTCCTGATGGCCTGCCATCCAGAAGTAAAAAAAAAAAAATGAAAAGTAGAAAGTTCAAAGGCAATTGAGATTTATGAGTATCACTTAAACAGATATATAAACATTAACATGATCCTTACTTGCAATCTGTTAGTTTCCAGACATGTGGGACTAGCCATATGACCCCTATTAGCGCGCGGGCTAATCTCCTTTTACCATTTTCGTGTATATAAAAAGAATGATTAATATAATGAGAAACCTCAAATTAGTATACTTGTGACAAATATGCCACAGACAAATTTTTTGACAAAAAAAAATCCAAACGGCACATTTGCGAAAAATTTATTCCAACCTATTTTTTTTAACTACCTAAACCCCAAGATGATATATCTGTGATAAATTTACCCTCCGTTATAAAATTGGATTAATAAAATTAATATCCTAATTAGTACACTTGTGACAACAGAGGGTAAAAACCCAAAATTGTTACACCCGACAACTGCCACGTGTCGTCTAACTCAACAATTTGACGGGAAAACATAATAAAAACTAACGTATGATTAATTTGTCACGGGTATATCATTTTAGGATTTATAGTTATAAAAAAATAATTTACGGTAAATTTATCACAAATATACCAGTTTGGGGTTTTTAGTGATTTTAACGTGAAGAAGAAAACATTTGAAAATATGTTGATTGACCTAATTTTCAAATAAGCAAAGAAATTCATCATGATTGACCTGATTTTCAAATAAGCAAAGAAATTCATATAATTTGATCACGCCAGGACTCTTGCTAAAAGAGGAAAGACGGTTTCTTCTAACCCGTAGATTATTTCTCCAGAAATTCATCATAATAGACTACGGTTTCTTCTAACCCGTAGTCTATCCTCTACCCATTTTACCTATTGATTCATCTATGTGATTTTGAAATTGATCTCTCTTTAGTATTTTACTTATATTTTATCCACAAACATAGGGGTCATTTTAATCTATACTACATTGTAAACTACCATGATAGAAGAATTGGAGATAATCAATATGAAATTTAGTTATTGACAGGGAAGAGTTTGAATGCCCGAAATTACGCACGCGTGATGTCTTCCTGTCAGGATATATCCATGATTTCAATCCTAATTGTGGCGATTCTCGAGGATTGGAAATTTTGTGAGTTGTAATAAAATGTACACAGAAATATTACTTGACAAGGAAAAATCTCAAGTTCTTTTGGCACGTTCAAGATTGAAATTGTGATTAAAAGGGTGATATCTCAATATTAGAAGTCTGATTTGAACGAAAGGGCTATCTTTGGAAAGCTCTCAAACAAGTTATCGAATTTTCAATGAACTTTGATTGCATGTCAAATCTGATCAAGTATTTAGGGAAGATTGCCCGAATGAGTTAGGTGAACAAGAATCTATTCCAACTACTCGTGCCAGATGGATATAAGAAGAATAAAGAAGTGAAATTTTTCATAATCAACTAATGGAACTTAACCATCTATCGAAATTAATAGAAGTCGGCTAAATTTAGAGGGTAAGCAAGTTAAGACCTCGCAATGCATCAATGGGAGTGCATGTGTACGGTCTACAGGTCTATGATGTAGAAAAACGACTACCATCGAAAAAAGGAAAATTAAACAAGAAATATATTATGCATTTGATGCATAATATAATGTGGGCAACCGTGGAAAAGAAGCACAAAGAATCATGGACGTACACTATTAGTTTTGATCATACAAAGTCATGCCACGTGACACATATAAAAGAACTCATTATGTGACTGGTTAATTCACAATGAGATTAACAGCTTGTTCTAAGCCACAAACAAAATAATTATAATTTATTGTGGGGCACACTCCTTCAAAGCGTGTTTTGTCTTAAGACCGATTTGGCCATTGCTATAGGTTGCGTGTGTATTTTTAGGACATAAACATTTTGTCATTTTTTTTTCATATGCGTACTTTTGTTGGGTAATAATTTGTTTTCCCTTTTTTTTTAATCAAAGGAAAAGGATAATTTATTTTTCCTATACATAAAGCAAGAAATGGAGTGTGTCTTTTGTGTAATAAGTTAAATAATATAAAGCGAAAAAAGAAATGAAGGATTTTAATATATTTCGATATATTGAAAAGAGTAGGTGGAGAGCCTATTTATATGCTTAAGTTGAGTTACTTTTAAGAAAATAACATAAACATAATATCAAATATAATCAATCAAAAATATGCAATATCAGATGAGATATAGGCATAATCACTAACATCTCCCCTGAAATGCATGGTGAGTTGAATCAACTTGATTTTGGAAAACGATCACAACAATATGCAAAACAAATCTTCGATCACCATGAAATCATATAGCGAAAATGGTTGAAATCGACACTGAACAATGTCGGACACGTCGATCCAAGCTTTTGTTGATGGCGAGATTTCAATATGTTGATTGTTTGATGGCGATGAATCTAGTGGTTTGGTCGACTTCTCGAATTGACAGGTGAAATGTCGAGAATTGGAGGGGAAACAACAAGCAGCCTATTCGACTGGCTTGCAAATCAATAACTGAGCGACGCAGCCTGTATGGCTGCCGTCGTAGCATCAAGCTACCTATACGGCTGGCATGGAAAATAATTACTGAGCAATGCAGCTTGTGCGACTAGCATTGAGAGAATAGTCATCTTCATGAAAAATGCTCGACAAAGCAACATATCGCCGACATCTTAACACAACTACCATGGCATTTAGTCAGACATAGAAGAGACACTTTCATCATAACAACGAAATGGGCCGCTAGGAAAAGCAAAAGTTACATACCATCGGAAGTCATATATACGTATTTCCACAAAGCTTTATACCAATGGCATGTGATGGATCGTAGTTGACTCCATCAAGACGCTTGAAGTCCAATAATACGTGTTTCTAGGTGGTCGGAACCTCGTTCAAGGGAACACACAAAGAACACCTTCCTCTAGCCTTTGGTCCTTTCCTTCTAATCCTAAGTCACACACGCGTCTCGAAGGTAGAAGTCAACCTCGTGGGCGATGCGTGGCTACACGTGTGCAAAAACACGTGTCTGAAAAGAAATTAAAAAAAATACGCACAGAAAAGACACTTTGCTTGCTATAACCAAACGACAGATCAATGAATTTCCGTCGAGATTTCAAAAGACTAAGTAAGTTGATGAAAATCGTGATTTCAAAAGGTTTCTTGGCTCCGATATAGACGGCCTATCTTTGACCAGACTAAGGAGGTGGATTTTATCTGTGTGCGAAACCCACTCAATATATGACTTGACTGCTACACTCTGAAAACAAAGGAAGATCACTTATTATAGCTCAATCAATACTGAGATGTCGAATGAGATTTCTTATAATTTCTTGACAAATTATCAGGATATATATTGGATGACCGAGACGTTGTTTTCTCCGTGATCAAATTCCGCGCATCCAAATTGAGGGAAAAGAAATCAACGATTCGCTACATAACAAAAGGATGTGACCGGTTCAATCCGAGAAATTCAGGACAAAAATACCAGTCCAATGACTCTAATCCTGAATCACAATTCAAACTTTGATGATTTTTTTTTTAATGGGCGGAGTGCAAATGACAGTATTTGGTTGGCGTACAATAGCAAAAAAGATAGAAAAACTTCTTTTACTCGATCAATCTACATCCACTAGCATTTGCTTTTATGGAAATTGTAATTAATTTACTGTAAATTCTTTTATACCCCCAAATCAATCATCTCAATCCCAAACAAAGTTGGACGTTGGTTGTGTTCATTCTTAAAGGAATCTGTGACCTAATTCCTACTAAAACTATCGCTCAGTGGCTGGGAAATTATCAAAAAAGACCCAAATTTATTTCAATTATGCCAATTCAATTTGAAATTTTTTTTGGTCCGATCGAGACTTAAACATTTTGTAATTGTGGCAATTCAGTACATCCAGCTTGTCGAAGCTGATAGACACCAGCGTTGACGTGGCAAATTGTGATAATATTTAAAAGTTATTCAAATTTTAATTTTTTCTATCCTTTTTACTTTTATATTTCAAGCGAAAATAAAAAAAAGACAGAAAAAATATTTAAAATAAAATAAGTAATTAAAAGATGCAAAAATATTAAAAAATTACTCAAAACACTCCACATTGCCCGAGGCTCCTTGTCAGCTCCTGCCGGCCAAATGGACTGCATTGGCACAATTACAAAGTTTAGGACTCAATTGGCCAAAAAAATATTTATCACTGAATTGGTATAATTACAATAGATTTAGAATTGTTTATTTTTTGGTAATTTTTCCATCAATGGTTGATAACCTAATATGATACTCAAGTTAAAACACGGTATGAACCGAGCCCTATAGATGACGTGGATCTAATGAAAAAGAATTTCATAAACGAAATGCTTCATTAAGAATATAACGGCCATCCGTGAAGTTAATTGCTTTTCTTCAACTAATATTGTACAATGCTGCTGACTTTCAACGACACAAAGCATTTTCTCTACTGTTAGTTTTGAATGACATGGGCATTGATTGGGAAAATAACGACTCATTTTAGGCATTGATTCACACTGGAGTTAAAGTTAACGGCCACGTGCGAGAGAGAATTTAATGAAACGGCCAAATTGGCATTAATTTAATTAAAAGGGTTAATTCCACATGAAAAACCTCAAACTATGATAAATTTATCCCAAACTTGCACTGTTGTGACAAATTTACTCTTCGTTAGTTTTTCTTAAATTTTACAGTCGAATTGTTGAATTGGATGACACGTGACAATTGTTGGGTGTACATGTTACTCTATATTTGCTGCTGGTGCGTCAATTTAAAATTTTTCGTGGTATTAACTCAATTTAACGAAAACTAATAGAGGATAAATTTGCCATATGTGTACCATTTTGAGATTTTTTAAGGTAAAAAAATTAGTTTGTAGTAAATTTGCCATAGTTATACCAGTTTAGGATTTTTGGTGGTCAAAAAAATAGTTTAGGGTAAATTTTTCACAAGTATACTGATTTAGAATTTTTGGTTGTCAAACAAATAGTCTAAGGTAAATTATCACATGTGTACCAGTTTTGGGTTTTTCGTGATATTAACCCTAATTAAAATGAAAAAGTGGGGCAAACAATTCTAAGGAATTGAAATCAGGAATTAAATCAATTCAGTTAGCTAAATCGGACGTACTTGAGAGAGAGGATTTCTCCAACAATAAAAAAGGTGGTGACTTCAATATATTAATTTGCAAAGTTTTAGGACTTGATTGTATCTTTTAAAAGTTTTATAACTGAACTACATTTTCGTGATTTAGAAGCCTAGTTATTCCATTTTCAAATAAAAATTAATTTTTGGGAAAATACCAAAGAAGGGCCTGAACATCTTTGATTTTCTCATAGAAGGGCCTGAACATAACTTTGCCTCAAAGAAGGGCCCAAAGTGTATTTTTTGTTTCAAAAAAGGCTTGATAAAAGACCATTTTCATCTTTTAATGTTTTAATTTCATTTTCATTTTTTATTATTATTTTTTTGTTTTTTACATTTCCCTCTTCCTTTTTCTTTGGCTTTCCCTCCTCCTCCGTCTCCTCACCGAGAAGACCTCCCCCCAGGCCGAGCGGGCCGGTGCTCCGCTCCCTCTCTCCCTCAAGTCGCTTCCATGCACAGCCGTCCTTCGCCGCCTCTTCCTTTGCTTCCTCCTCCTCCTCCTCCACCTTCGCATCCCGCGCATCCCGCGCCTCCGTAGCCACCGCCACCTCCTTCCACAGATTCGCCTCCCCGACGCATGTCAACCTCCACATTCCCCCCCCCCCCCCCCCGCGCGCAGCCCTCTCCTTCCATCCGCTTTGCCCCCGACCGCTTGACCTCGACGAGCCGGTCAATCTCCGTCTCGCAGCACGGCAGCGGTGGCCAGTTCGTCCGGTCGAGCAGCCAGAAGCTGGTGTCGCGGATGACCTGCATGTGCTCGCCGACGACGCATCCCGACTTGTTCCGCTGCAGCCTGCACAAGAGTTGCGGATCTCCGAGCGCGAACGTCGACTACGCGCCAAACAGCCTGAACGCGAGGAGGTCAGCGATGACGAACTCGCTGGTGAGGATCGGGGGCATCGAGGGCGACTTCGTGCGGAGAGCGCTGGCCGCTCTGACACGGCCGTCGTCGCACCATTATAGGCGGAGGACCACGTTCTAGCCGCGTCTGAGCCGGCTGTTGGTCATATCCAAGGCGGCGGAGTGCTCGTAAAAGCCCACGGTGAATTTTTGAGCTAATTTTGTCCGATTTGACTCCGGATCCACACCACAACTCAGTAGATCTCGTGAGGAAGCACATCGGAGGAAGGAGATTCCAACGGCGCAAATCAGAGCTCCGACGGATCCGGCTGTGGATGGAGGTTTTTGTGTTCTCCGATGACCGTGACCGCTGCAGACCGGAGGCAGGAGATCTAAAAAGAAAAACAAAAAACAAAAAAAATGAAAATGAAATTAAAACATTAAAAGGTGAAAATGGCCTTTCATCGGGCCTTTAAAAAAAAACAAAAAATGCATTTCGAGCCCTTCTTTGAGACAAAGTTAAGTTCAGGCCCTTCTTTGAGAAAATCAAAGATGGTCAGGCCTTTTTTTGGTATTTTCCCTTAATTTTCACTTACCAACATTTGTTGGAAGTTACTATCACAAGAAAAAAAAATCATATTTCTATACACAGAACAAATACAATGCTGTAATTTTTTTTTTTTTTTTTGTAAAGTAAGTATGTATTGAACTTTTCACAGCGCTAGGTATAAGGAAGACACGGGACACAAATACCCTGAATCGAAGAAGGCACTCTATGTGCTGTAGAGAGTTCAAAGGTGAATCGGCCTGCAAGAAGCAAAATTACGACAAAGCGTACCCGACCAAGAGGCCAACACACGGCCAAATGAACCAGCAAAGATCGGCCAAACAGACAGCCTAAAACCAGGGCAGAACCGAACAGAAAAAAGCCAAACAAAACAGATAAAACCGCCTAGCTCAAACAACAGAAAGCCGAAGAGCATGCAATTTTCTTTTTTTTTTTTTGGTAAGATAAGTATGTATTGAAACCTTCCACATGGCTAGATACAAAAGAGAACCAAGCACAAAAACCATGAACCAACAATGGCACCGAAGATGCCTAATGAGGGTTCAACGGTGCTTCGGTTGTAAGATGCAAGCAAAATAGAGAAAACGAGCCCAACAAGGGGAATAGCCAGGTAGAGGAGGGTAAAGAAGGGCAAGATAAGCAGCCAACAAAAAAACACAGCCAAACAATAGCCCAAACTTTCAACTAAACAGAAAGACACTATGAGGCGCCAGGATGGTCTTCAAATATGGATTGGGATAGCCCCCAATTCCTTTGCACGCGCCTATTTCGAGGATTGTCTTCAAAGTGGCCAAGCGTTAGAGCTTTATCCCTGACTACCTTGATGAGATGCTTGACGATACCCGGCACAAAGAGAGGCTTCCGTCTAAACAAGATGTGATTTCTCTCAGTCCAAATGATATGACATAAGGCACCAAAAGAAAATCTAGCCAGCCGATGAGGAAGGGATTGACCACTTAGGTGTTGCAGAGCCCAACGTAAATGATCAAGCCATGGCTGGTTACGCCAAGATAAATTACATTTGGAAGCCCAAATTAAAGCTATAGTACCCGTTACAGAACAACCAAAAAACAGATGGTCAATCGAGTCTGGTCTACATTTACAAAATACACAAACCCCATCCACTTCCTCTATTATACGATAATGAAGTAAAAGCACCTGAGTAGGGAGGCGGTTCAAAGATACTAACCATAAAAGGAAAGTGTGCCGAGGAGAATGAATACGATCCCATATAAATGAATGCCAAAACACAACCGGCCCTCTACTTCTAATAAAATCCCAAGCAGAGGCCACCGAGAAAGTTCCCGAAGAATGAGGCTGCCATATGAGTTTTTCCGACCTATCTTCCACAAAGAGAGGGACAGAGTCAAGCCAACCCATAATAGTATCAAGAATAGACGAGCCCTGCCACACCGAATCAAAGAAGGATCGAACTGATGTATCTCGAGGGATTTTTGAGCGGTATATATCCCCATGAGTAAATAACATATATAAAGGACCTCTGTCATGCCAATGATCAAACCAAAAAGAGGTGATGTAACCATTTCCAATCCTCCATCTAAACTGCAAGTAGAATTCGGTACGGAGGTCCAATATTTTCTTCCAAGCCCAAGAGCAGAATGTAGGCCTAGAAGCTACCCAAAAGTTTACATTTTTCAAGAAAGTAGAATGAATCCACTTACACCATAGTGACTCTTTATCAGTGAAAAGAATCCAAATATGCTTAAGAGTCAAGGCCTTGTTACAATCCACTAATCGCCGAATACCCAATCCTCCCTCAACTTTTGGAAGGCATATATCATTCCAAGAGACCTTAGCTCCACCTACACCCAGGTCCGGCCCCTTCCAAAGAAACTGTCTAAGTATCTGCTCAATTTTCTTCAGGACAGATTTTGGAAGGGTGAACATGCTGGCCCAATACACATGAATAGAGTGTAAAACCGATCTAATGAGTTGCAAGCGCCCACCATACGATAAGAATCTCTGGGACCAAGAACGAGCTCTAGCAGTAATAATATTTACCAGGACTTCACAGTCTAGCTTTCTAAGTCTAGAAGAAATAACAGGGACACCAAGGTAACGAAAAGGAAGAGTACCTTCTTGGAACCCCAAGCAATCCCGAATCTGATGTCGCAGGGCATCTGTCCCACCAGAAAAGTAGACATCGCTTTTACACGCATTCGGCCTCAAGCCAGACCAAGAGGAGAAAAGGTCTAGACCCTCCTTTAGCCGAGAGATGGACCCCATATCCGCCTCTGCAAATAGTAGCACATCATCTGCAAAGAAAAGATGAGATAGCTCCGATGGCTTACATCTCCAAAAATAGTTGAATCCCGGCGGTCTCGTCTTAGCATGCAGGATACCAGAAAACATCTCCATGACCATAGTGAACAAGTAAGGTGATAGAGGATCCCCTTGCCTAATACCACGGCTACTTGAAAAGTAGCCATGAAGCTCCCCATTAATAGCCACAGAAAACTTTGGCGAAGTAACACATTCCATGATCAATTTGATAAAGAATGCCGGGAAGCGAAAAGCTTTAAGCACCAACTCCAAGAACGACCAATCAACAGTATCATAAGCTTTTTGGAAGTCTACCTTGATTGCACACTTCGGTTTGTACGGCTCATGATGAAACCCCGCAAACAACTCCTGAGCAAGCATGATGTTGTCGCTAATCCTTCTGCCTTTGACAAATGCATTCTGTGAAGGGCTAATGATGTATGGTAGAGTGCAAGAAATCCTATTGGCTAGGATCTTGGTTATGCATTTGTATATGGTGTTACAGCATGCAATAGGCCTAAAATCCGTCATAGCCGAGGCGTTAGGGACTTTTGGTACAAGAGAAAGAATGGTAGCATTAGTCTCCTTAAGTAGGCATCCATTAGAAAGAAAGTCCTTGATAGCTAGAATGACAGACGAACCAACAATATCCCAAGAGGATATAAAAAAGTCTACATTGAAGCCATCGGGTCCAGGAGATTTACCTCTAGCCAAAGAGAAGAAGGTGCCACGAATTTCCTCATCCGAAAACGGCCGAGAAAGGGATTCCACTTGAATATCGTCTAGAGTCCGACCAATGAATTTCCGAATGTCATGAACCACCGGCCGAATGGAAGTACCGTCACCGGTGAGTACGCCATGAAAATGCTGGACAATATGAGCCGAGACTAGCGTAGGTTCGGTCAAAACCAATCCATCCCCATCCAAGACAGAAATGATTCTGTTATGTAGTCTACGCTTGTTAACAAAATGGTGAAAGTACCTTGTGTTTTGGTCCCCTTCCTTGAGCCATTGAATTCGCGCTTTTTGCCGGAAGAATGACTCCTCCTGAAGCCTGAGGTCAGAGAATTCTTGGAGGAGTTCCCCTTCTCGTTTAGCCAATAACAGATCAAAAGGAGAAAGTTGAAGGGCATCCTGTATCGAGGTGAGAGCAAGCCTTGCTTCCTCCGTGCGAGTCGATATATCAGAGAAAGAATTTCTATTTAGTTGCTTGAGCCGAGTCTTTAGGAGTTTGAGCTTGCAGCAGATAATAAACATCGGTGAGCCAGTAAAGGAAGAGCTCCAAACCTCAGCTACGATGTCCTTAAAGGACGGATGAGAGATCCAGCAGTTGAAGAACTTGAAAGGCTTTCTAGACTGAGGAGGCTGCATGATCTTAACAATCATCGGGGTGTGATCAGAAATCCCTGGTGCAATAAAGGTCGCCTCAGAGTAAGAGAACAAGCGGCCCCAATGGTCATTAACAAGTACCCTATCAATCTTACGCTGCTTCCTTGAAGCACCGGTTGATGTAGACCACGTGAAACGATGTCCCACATATCTGAGGTCCTCAAGTCCCGCTTGAGAAAGACAATCCCCGAATTCATCAAATGCGGGGATCCAAGTGTTAGAGCTTCCTATTCTATCTGTGTGATCCCGAATAGCATTAAAATCTCCCGCCACCATCCACGGGTCCTGGCAAGAGCTTAAGCTAATAAGATCAGCCCATAAGCTCCTTCTTAAGCCAAAAGAATGCACACCATAAACAACAGAGAGGAAGCATGTCTTCTCAAAACTAACCAACCTAAGTCGAACATGGATAATTTGAGAGGAAACCTTAGAGATATTCACATCCACCGCCATAGGATCCCAGCCAAACCATATTCTTCCCCGAGGTGAGTATTCATAATTAGACGTCCAACTCCAACCCGGTAAAAGAGCTTGAGAGATACCAACAAAATGAGGCTCTTTAACCTTAGTCTCGATCAACCCAATGCAAGATAATCGGTTACTTCTAATAAGCAAACGAGCTTCAGCTTGTCGAAGAGGGTCAACAAGTCCCCTTATATTCCAAAATCCGAAAAACATATTTACAAGGTGCACGGGAAGGCTTATCGCCTATTAGGACGTCTCCTCCTTGCCGGTTGTGAAAGAGCACCAACAATTAACCTCGAACGAGTACGAGGAGGGGAGGGAGACTTTCGTTCCTCATCGGAAGCACTTCCAACTTCACTCCTCCGTTCATCCCCATCATGAGAAGCCGAAGAAGCAATGGAAGCAACTGAGGTGGACCGAGAGAGACTCAAGTCAGGTACATTCTGAACTGCATCAACCTGTTCAGATACAAAACCGGCATCAAACTGATCTCTAATTTGTGCCGTTGTCACATGTCCTATAGGCTGCGTAGGGGGATCAACGGATGGTTGAAGCACCGGCAGATCAATAGAAAAAAATATGGGAGGAGCAGGCTGATGAGGTGCATCAATAATCTGAATAGAGACATCCTGATCAGTATGCTGCACAGAACCATTCTGTTTCACTGTAGCATTCTGGTCGGCATTTGGAATAGAAGCTAGCTGTTGGGCAAGAGCTCCCTTCTTTTCCATCAACTTAGGCATAGGGGAAGGCTGCGGTGGATGAGTTGCAGCACCAACCATGGCCGGTGTTGCATCCAATTTTTCACCACCAGCGGTGACAAGAACAGAACTCACCCCAACCACAGCAATGGAAGGGGCAGAATTTTGCAAGAGAGGTGTAGTAGCCCCTCCTCTAAGCTCCAACTGGTTAATAGGCAAAGAAAGAGACTGAGAAGAAGGGAGCTGGCTCGAGGATGGCAGACCTTCCAGCGGCCTTACTGCCTTGACGAGGATAGCTTCCGAATCAACTACTACATTAACAGCAGCGTTCTTCTCCATAGTAGTTCCTATTTTCAGATCAGTATGTAAAACATTTGTGGGTGCACAGGGAGCAGACCTCTCCTTCGGGCCACGGTTTCTCCTTCGTACTTGTTGCCATGGCGCTCCATCATTAGCCGAGGTTGTACGAAAATTACTAGGGTTAGTAGGAAACAAAGCATCAGTATTAGGGGGAGCAACAAAGCAAGGTTGATCTTCCGCCCCCTTTTTGTGACCAAAGATCCCACATGATTCACAAGTAATGGGCTTCCATTCGTACTCTACATCAATGGTGCAGTTTTCACCCTCCAAGGTGATATCCAGCGAATCAAGAAGGGGTTGTCCCGCCTTGATCTCAATATACACTCTCGCATAGGAAATTCGACCCATTTGTTCCGTCATTTTATCCACATATAAAGGCCTACCAAGGGCACTAGATATAAAACTAATACCGGCGGCAGACCAAAGAACATAAGGTAAAGACCATAAGCGAATCCATATAGGTAGAACTTCGTGGAATCCTCTCCTCAGCTTGATCTTTGAATGCCATTGTTGAAGAACAAGATGAACACCTTGTATCATAATCGGGCCACCCTCCAAAACCTTCCGTCGAAAGGCCTCATCCGGAATTCTAAAAAAGAAAAACCGGTCCTCATTAACTCGAACCTCCGCTAGGTTTGTCCCCCAAGCTTGCTTCATAGCTTCTTCAATTAGTTTGTAGTTGAGTCTTCTCCCGACAAGGTACCCAACGAGGCATTCACTCCAAAACGGATTGACCTCTTCAATTATCGCCTGTGGAACCTCAAGACGAGATTTTCCATTCCCAAGTGAGAGAGAGTGATAAGAGAGATTGTAGCCCTTATCCGCCGCCTTGGCAATGGATGCCCAAGAACGGGGTGGAAAATGTTGCACATTGGCACCAACTTGAGTGCCCTTCCTAGGCCTACTTTGACTCCGCGAACCACCACCCACAGCAGGAGGATGCCCCTTGCTCTTGTTACTATTAGGACCATAACCGAGAACACCAGCCAAACTATCCACCAATGGAGCAGAACGTGAGGTACCAGCAGTATTTGGGCCATTCAGCAGAAGTCGAGGATCCTTCAAGGCAGGTCTACCCCTGCTTCTACTTCGTCTACCTCCTTGACCATCAGTCCGAGTATTAGGGCCAGCAGGTGCTTGGATGACTGACTTTCCTTTGTTGGCCAAAGCCTTAGAACCCCCATCCACAGAGGGGTCAAGAGTGCCAGCTTCTACATGAGGGGAAACAACCGAACCAACCATCAAGGGAGCAGCAAAAATAACATCAACCACAGTAGGAGCACCAACCATTTTCGGCACATCAACTACCACAGCAAGATTGTCAACCGTCTCCATAGTACTCAGCCAATCACCAACCAGTCAACATGCATTAATCCGGATAAAACAAGCAGAACAAGACAAACTCCACAGAACAATCTGTCAACCACAGTCTACAGACCACCCACCGAGTATACCAACCAGAGTACCCCGTGAAAAAGGGTAATGCCACGATCACAGAATCAGAAAGAGCTAGTACGAGCTAGAGAAGTGAAGAGGAGTAGACGGTGACTCACCTCTCCAAAAATCAGCCCAAGACATCAACAGATTGGTCCCGGATCGAAGAAAATTCAAGCGTTCGGCAGCACTAGGCACAGAATCTCAGATCTGTTAGGGCAGCAACAAATCCCCGATCAATGGCCAAACCTTTTGGAGGGGTGATAGTAGGGAGGTATACGACCTCCAGGCCAGAATCTTAGCCAATGGCGCCGCCTGAAATGGCCGGAAACCACCACGGACAGCAGCTCGACCTAGAAAGGCACCACCAGAGAAAAAACGTAGATTGCGGGAGCTCTACCGGCTGGAGTATATATCGGATGGAGTTCAAATTTGGAGGGTGTGTAGAGAAGGAAGAGAGGAAGGTTCCCTCCAAAAATCAGCCCAATCCACCGTCGGGATCGGTCGGAATCACCAACGCACCGCCGGGTAAACAGTTGCTCGCGCAACAGGCGACGGGAGCATTTTGCAATTTTCTTTTGAATCACAAGCATGCAATAATATGTGATTGGATGTGTACGGCGCCCGGCGCACCCACATCAGATCCAAAAACCATATTCTAAATACAAACGCATGCAATAATATCATCATTGTCCTTCCCCCAGTCAAATGAAACGGAGTGTGCCCCATGCTTTTGCTTTTAAATTCAGTACGGATATCAACAAATAATATCAATTTATGTCTTTCTTGATTAAGAAAGTCAAATTGCGCATTTGAAACATGTTTCTGAGAATCTCATTGGTTCTCGCCGAACGCACTTTCTCTGAAGCTCCATCCAAAATCATCCCTCCAATCTTCCACCACTCCACCAGTCAAGCTCGACCATTTATATGCATCGCTCCACTTTCATGGTCTTTTCAACTCTTCACTCTGCTTCAGAAACCAATCCATCCCTTCCACCTTCCACATTGAGTGATCTCAAAGCTACAAAATTTCCAGCAAGAAACGAAAATGCGCGCTTCAGGAAATCATCAGTCCCTTTGAGACCGATCGATTTGATGCTTTCAAATCCAGCTGCGACCAAATTTGTTTTGAATTTTTTGATGAATGAGAAGTCAAACAGGCAATTTATGTTGTAAAAACTATCAACTTAGTGCTTTGATTTCATTTCCTTCGGAGTTTGTGAGGAATAACGAAAAAACGTACTCTATTCCCAACTCTGCGCTAGTTTTCTCCACATGGTTTGAGGAGAAAAAAAAAAACACTTCCAGTTCAGAAAGTGACTAACAAAAGCAAAAAAAGAAAAAAGAAAAAAAATCATATAATAATTTATCTGTTTACTATTTTAATTAGCATTTGGTTCCTTGTGAGTCTTACGTGAACTATCAGCTACGGTAGTATTCAGGAATCCTTAAGATTGAAGGTAAATTTTGTGTTGTTCTTATATAACTTTAAGATTTTTAATACACGATATGGAATTAGAGTAAAGATATCAAATTTGGCTTGTGATAACGTCCATCTAGTCATTCTTTTCATGAAATTTTCTTTTTATATTTTAAGTTTTGAATTCGTACAATTACTTTCATCCACACGCGTTAACAACATTAATTACTCAAAACTGCCATTTGTTTTTATAGATACATGTTTTTACATGCATGCATGCATGCATGCGTGATTATCGGAAAACGGCAACTTTGTACATACGAGACTGGTGTGTGAGACTTAGGGTTAGATGGAGAGAACAATAGCCAAAAGATGGTGTTCCTGGCGTGCGTCCTTGAAAGAGGTTTGGGTCCCCAACCAAAGCCAAAGGAAAAAAAAAATATGACGTAAGGCCAGTGGGGACCACTAGCCACATGTCGCTTCCTGATTGGGTCAAGCTGACGTGGAGGGGCCGGCCCACTTAATATCTTCTCGAGAGAAAGCGCCATAAATGTGTGCAGGAACATGTTTAGTTTATTCCTGCGCTCGTCTGCTAATGGGAGCATTATTTATTAAATAAGAAAAGGAAACAAAAATAAGATTTAAAGACAGCCGGATCACTCGCACTTGTGGAACCACGTGTCGCTTCTTGACTGGGCGGGCACCACGCTGACGTGGAGGGGCCAAAATTAAGGATCAAGTTCATCATTATTCCTTAAAATTAAGACGAAAAACAATCTATCTTACAA
Organism: Rhodomyrtus psidioides; assembly: GCA_021437785.1. Taxonomy (NCBI): domain Eukaryota; kingdom Viridiplantae; phylum Streptophyta; class Magnoliopsida; order Myrtales; family Myrtaceae; genus Rhodomyrtus; species Rhodomyrtus psidioides. The sequence goes on along the minus strand of JAILYB010000044.1, from coordinate 2,183,021 downwards.
TAAAAGACAAAATTAGGGGCTTTACGTATTCTATTTTATAAGATATATTTTATTCATCTTGCCTGCCGAAGCCGCACAAGCCAAAGGGCCTAAAGAGACACGTGCCGTTCAAGCCGCCCAAGAGATCTAAACACGGGTGTGTTGTGAGCTTTCCATCCAAATTGAAACACTATGAATTTGGGCTTAATTTATGTGTGCGACTCAATTATATGAGTGGTTATAACTATGATTTTTTGAATATATTAAATTATTTACTACCGACTCTTTCCGTAGAGGAGGTATCGACACTCGAACTGAATTACTTAAATCTCCTGGTATTCTTCTTGTTTCTTGTTTTTTTATCTAATGATCTTGAATTGAATTAAATTGGAAGATCTTGTTAGGGTTTGCAGTAATTTTACAATGCAAAGACCGACTCATGGATGGTACACGTTATCGTCAATGTAGATGTCATCTTGAAGGAGATGATAGCAAATAGACTTGTGGATGTCGAAATGAAAATGGGGTTCTACGGAAATATTAGTTTCCGCAAGCATTTTCCTCCCCTTTCCCTTTGTGCTATTTTCTTAAGAGAATTTTCGGTTGAAGACTTTCATTGGTTAAGGATGTTGATTTTTTTTTTTTTTTTGGGTCAAATGGTTGAGAATGTGGATTAGAGCAAACATAAAATGTACTTTTTGCTTAATTTACTACTTCTTTTGGAGTTTCCAAGAAGCTTCAAATAAGGTTGAGACCGGAACACATGTTTCAAATGTTGATATTCTATTTGTTTAATGTGTGATATTATCAGGTACAAATTAATGCATTCCACTTGTTAATTGTCCCATGAAAAATTAGAAAATCACAGGTATGAACTACATCCTTGCATGCATGCGTGACCATCGAAGGACGTCGCAGGTCAAATGTTGCCATGCATCCCACACGAGGTTGACTTTGTACATTCGAGACGTGTGTGAGACTCAGGATTAAATGGAGAGGACCAAAAGCCAAAGGATGGTGTTCTTTGTGTGTATCCTCGAACGAGGTTCCGACCATCTAGAAACACAAACTTTTGGGCTTCAAGCGTCTAGATGGAGTCAAAAATATGATCCATCGCATGTCATTGGTTCAAAGCTTTGTGAAAACGCATATATATGACTTCGGTTGGCGTGTAACTTTTGCTTTACTCAAATTTCCATTTACTTGTGATGGAAGCCCGACGTCCACACGAAACTAGGGTTCCAATATTCAAACGGCAAAAAAAAATAATAATAAATTTGAATTTCTGTCGAGAGTTCAAAAGAATGAATATGTTAATGAAATCATGATTCATGAGGTTCTCGATCCCAATATGAATGGTTTGTCTTTGGTCAGATTATGGAAGCGGACTTTATCTGGTGCGTGAAATTGACTCGAGATATCGCCTGACCGCTACGCCCAAAGCATAACAAGGGAATCATTCGATAGTAAAAAAACTATTAAAAGATATACACCTTCACATATCATATCCCATTCAACAACGAGACATCGAATGAGATTCTTGTAATTTGTCCGAGATCAACTTTTCGTGCGACCAAATTGAAGGAAATGAAAATCAATCATTCACCTCGTATATGACCGGATTCCATCGTGCAAAGTAGTACCCATGCCTTCGACCAAAAAGAAAACCAGTCCAATCTATGAATCACAATGGAGACTTTGATTTTCTTCTCTTTTCTTTTTTTTTTCTTTTTTTTTTCCAGAGTGCAAACGACAAAACTTGCTTGCCGTAGAAACACAGGAAAATTCATTTGTTCAATCAATGTAAATCCACTATCATTTGGTTTTATGGAAATTCTAACTAATTTGCCTTCAATTCTTTTCTCCTGGAAAATCAATTACCTTAATCCCAAACGAAGTTCGACGCTAAAAAAATTGTGTTCGTGCCTAAAAAAATTGGCATCCTAATTCCTGCAATTACTTATTTATGCTAAACTGGTGTACTCGTGCCACAATTATCCCAAAATAAATTTTATGTCCCAAAAATTCTCAAATTAGTAAAAAAAAAAAAATGAAAAGTAGAAAGTTCAAAGGCAATTGAGATGTATGAGTATCACTTAAACAGATATATAAACATTAACATGATCCTTACTTGCAATCTGTTAGTTTCCAGACATGTGGGACTAGCCATATGACCCCTATTAGCGCGGGCTAATCTCCTTTTACCATTTTCGTGTATATAAAAAGAATGAGTCCTATAATGAGAAACCTCAAATTAGTATACTTGTGACAAATATGCCACAGACAAATTTTTTGACAAAAAAAAAATCCAAACGTCACATTTGCGAAAAATTTATCCCAACCTATTTTTTTTTAACTACCTAAACCCCAAGATGATATATCTGTGATAAATTTACCATCCGTTATTTCTCATAAAATTGGATTAATAAAATTAATATCCTAAATTAGTACACTTGTGACAACATAGGGTAAAAACCCAAAACTGTTACACCCGTCAACCGCCACGTGTCGTCTAACTCAACAATTTGACGAGAAAACATAATAAAAAAAAATAATTTGCGGTAAATTTATCACAAATATACCAGTTTGGGGTTTTTAGTGATTTTAACGTGGAGAAGAAAACATTTGAAAATATGTTGATTGACCTGATTTTCAAATAAGCAAAGAAATTCATCATGATTGACCTGATTTTCAAATAAGCAAAGAAATTCATATAATTTGATCACGCCAGGACTCTTGCTAAAAGAGGAAAGACGGTTTCTTCTAACCCGTAGATTATTTCTCCAGAAATTCATCATAATAGACTACGGTTTCTTCTAACCCGTAGTCTATCCTCTACCCATTTTACCTGTTGATTCATCTATGTGATTTTGAAATTGATCCCTCTTTAGTATTTTACTTATATTTTATCCACAAACATAGGGGTCATTTTAATCTATACTACATTGTAAACTATCATGATAGAAGAATTGGAGATAATCAATATGAAATTTAGTTATTGACAGGGAAAAGTTTGAATGCTTGAAATTACGCACGCGGGATGTCTTCTTGTCATGATATATCCATGATTTCAATCCTAATTGTGGCGATTCTCAAGGATTGGAAATTTTGTGAGTTGTAATAAAATGTACACAGAAATATTGCTTGACAAGGAAAAATCTCAAGTTCTTATGGCACGTTCAAGTTTGAAATTGTGATTAAAAGGGTGATATCTCAATATCCGAAGTCTGATTTGAACGAAAGGGCTATCTTTGGAAAGCTCTCAAACAAGTTATCGAATTTTCAATGAACTTTGATTGCATGCCAAATCTGATCAAGTATTTTGAGAAGATTGTCCGAATGAGTTAGGTGAACAAGAATCTATTCCAACTACTCGTGCCAGATGGATATAAGCAGAATAAAAAAGTGAAATTTTTCATAATCAACTAGTGGAACTTAACCATCTATCGAAATTAGTAGAAGTCGGCTAAATTTAGAGGATAAGCAAGTTAAGACCGCGCAATGCATCAATGCGAGTGCATGTGTATGGTCTACGGGTCTATGATGTAGAAAAACGACTACCATCGAAAAAAGGAAAATTAAACGAGAAATATATTATGCATTTGATGCATAATATAATGTGGGCAACCGTGGAAAAGAAGCACAAAGAATCATGGACGTACACTATTAGTTTTGATCATACAAAGTCATGCCACGTGACACATATAAAAGAACTCATTATGTGACTGTGGTTAATTCACAATGAGATTAACAGCTTGTTCTAAGCCACAAATAAAATAATTATAATTTATTGTGGGGCACACTCCTTCAAAGCGTGTTTTGTCCTAAGACCGATTTGGCCATTGCTATAGGTTGCGTGTGTATTTTTAGGACATAAATATTTTGTCATTTTTTTTCATATGCGTACTTTTGTTGGGTAATAATTTTTTTTCCTTTTTTTTTAATCAAAGGAAAAGGATAATTTATTTTCCTATACATAATGCAAGAAATGGAGTGTGTCTTATGTGTAATCAGTTAAATAATATAAAGCGAAAAAAGAAATGAAGGATTTTAATATATTTCTATTTATTGAAAAGAGTAGGTGGAGAGCCTATTTATAGGCTTAAGTAGAGTTACTTTTAAGAAAATAACATAAACATAATATCAAATATAATCAATCAAAAATATGCAATATCAGATGAGATATAGGCATAATCAGTAACATCTCCCCTGAAATGCATGGTGAGTTGAATCAACTTGATTTTGAAAAACGATCCTAACAATATGCAAAACAAATCTTCGATCACCATGAAATCAGATAGCGAAAATGGTTGAAATCGACACTGAACAATGTCGGACACGTCGATCCAAGCTTTTGTTGACGGCGAGATTTCAATATGTTGATTGTTTGATGGCGATGAATCTAGTGGTTTGATCGACTTCTCGAATTGACAGGTGAAATGTCGAGAATTGGAGGGGAAACAACAAGCAGCCTACTCGACTGGCTTGCAAATCAATAACTAAGCGACGCAGCCTGTATGGCTGCCGTCGTAGCATCAAGCTACCTATACGGCTGGCATGGAAAATAATTACTGAGCGATGCAGCTTGTGCGACTAGCATTGAAAGAATAGTCATCTTCATGAAAAATGCTCGACAAAGCAACGTATCGCCGACATCTTAACACAACTACCATGGCATTTAGTCAGACATAGAAGAGACACTTTCATCATAACAACGAAATGGGCAGCTAGGAAAAGCAAAAGTTACATACCATCGGATGTCATATATACGTATTTCCACAAAGCTTTATACCAATGGCATGTGATGGATCATAGGTGACTCCATCAAGACGCTTGAAGTCCAATAATACGTGTTTCTAGGTGGTCGGAACCTCGTTCAAGGGAACACACAAAGAACACCTTCCTCTGGCCTTTGGTCCTTTCCTTCTAATCCTAAGTCTCACACGCGTCTCGAAGGTAGAAGTCAACCTCGTGGGCGATGCGTGGCTACACGTGTGCAAAAACACGTGTCTGAAAAGAAATAAAAAAAAATACACACATAAAAGACACTTTGCTTGCTATATGTCGCGACCTAAAAAAAAGGGCTAATGGATTATTAGGTCAATTAAATTAATTAACCTAACTCGGACCCTCCCAAGTCCTACCAAATCGCAACTTAGATTCATTCATAAAAAATTGTTCAAATGGAGCCGCCACTAATCATTTACGGTAGGTTGATTAGAAACCTATATAAAATAGCGGGAGAACTATTTTATCTCTATGAACCAGAGAAAATGAGTTCGGGGATTTGGTTACATTAATTAAAAATTAATGCCCTTTCGGTACCCAATTTCATGAAAGCTCCTTGGTTTGATGATTTGAAATGTTTTTTTTTTAGGGTTTTCTCTTATTAAATGCAATGCTGATGCAATCTAATTATATGACATGTGAAATGACATGGCAAGATGACGTGGCAAAATGCATGACATGGCATAATGACGTGGCAATATGCATGACATGGCATAATGACGTGGCAAATATGTATAACGTGGCAAAATGCATGATATGGCATAATGACGTGGCAGAATGCATGACATGGCATAATGACGTGGCAAATATGCATGACGTGGCAAAATGTATGATGTGGCAAAATGCATGACATGGCAAAATGATATGCAAGCTAAATAATACGATATGGCAATGCAAATGCCATTTTTTGGTATTTTCTTTGTATTTTCGGATTTATGAGAAAATGAAGTGAAAAGGCCACCTTAAAGTCAAGAGAAATATAATTTAACTTAAGAAAAGCATGGGATTTTTTTTAGGATTTTTTAGGAATTTATTTAAGCATGAAAACATAGAAAATTTGAACAAAAATAAACAATATTGCCCATAAAACACCTTGAAATCCGAAAATCCGATTTTATTCACAACATCCCCCGAGATTAGGGTTAGCAAGTGAATATATTATAGATTAACTGTCGTCCCTATATACATAGGGCAAACCTTGAAATTCTATTCGGGAATTATCAATCCGCTCCTCAAGATTGAGGATTTGATGTCTAATTCACACGTACGGGCCCGATCGTACTTCGAGATCGAAGTCATATTTTGCCTTTAATGTACGTTTTCCGAAGGGGTAAGGCACAATTAGGGAGCATATGTTATGGGCAAGATTGTTTATTCCAGTGCAAATTTATAAACAATCAAAACAAACAAGCATGACAAAATAAAATGAAAAGAGTCAACCGAATTTGAATTTTAGAATGTTTAGAGAGGGGTGATCAAAATATGCATTGGGATCCACCTTTCCTCTTCCAAATTCAGCTAATCCCAAAGATTAGAAAAAATTCAATTCAACAATTTTTATCCACGACAATCCAAATCAACAATTTGTCTATAACATGAGAAAATTATCAAGCTACCTCATTCAACCAATTCTAAAGAAAGCAGAGGACGAAAACTCACCCACCGGTTGCAAAACTTTCGGCACAAATACATCAAATTTGCCAACTGTACCGCAAGATTCATTCAATCTCACAAAGCAATTTCCCCCTTTTTTTAAAAAAAAACAAAATGCTAAAGTGGCTGAGCATTAAAGCAAATAGCAGCGTTCCAAGCAAGCTGCAACTTCTAGCATGAATATAGACAGATTAGGATCAAATGGCTGCGTCTTCTTCCTTCCACTCTACTTGGTATCTCTACAGAACTTCTTGTCATCAGATTTTCATTTATTCATCACGTTCAGGCCCAACAAACATAAGGATTTCATGAATAAGTCATCCACCGATTGCAAAACTTTTTTTTTTTTGGAATATTACCTCATAAAAATTTTGGAATGAATATACGATTCACTTGTAAATATCGGAAACATGCAAAACATTCCACCAATTGGATCTTGTCTAGCCCAAACGCAAGGTTATCAGTAGACTTTGAAACATTAGAAACAATCCAGAAAGCAAGCCAATGCAAGACGAGCAAACCCACATTCTCAACGAAACATATTCACAATTTCGAAAAAATTGCAAGGCAATTCATGCTCTCCGATTTCAATCCTCCTAAGCAATGTCCAAAACCAAGGATTTTTAATCAAACTCAGACCATTCATTCTCAACGAGGATTAACAATATATCTAAAGTATGCAAGGCATTCAACGGAATATAAAGAAAACTCAACGATAAAAGGATTTTACCTTGAGTCCAACACCGATTTTGCCAATCGAATTTGCACGACGCTTGAATATCGAGCTCGAACTTTTGGACCGATCGGTTACGTATTCGTGACTTTTGAACAAGACCGATCTTCGGTAGACTCCACAGGTTTGTACGAAAGCTAATCGGCGTGGTCTTCCTTGGTGCTAGCAACTCTTTATTGGAGCTACCAACAATGTAGAAATCAACAACTGCAAATGAACGAGACGAGATAAAAGCAACACGTTTTGAAGGCTGACAAAAATATGTTGAATTTCTTCAACAAATGTGGACAAAGTCCAATGAAGGTCAGTCAACGATCCAGGCTCTTCTCCTCTTGTCGTGATATGCCTTTTAGAAAGGCTTGCGGCAAAAAAAAAAATGCAGATTTCACTCGGGCGATCTCCGATCAATGACAATTGATTTACGATGCGGAACGAAGGGACGCCAAATTGTCGCTTTGATGGTTCGCCGGGAGACTCTATGAAAGGATGGAGGCGTCAGACTTTGGATAGGCTGCTGGGACGGCGGCCAAATGTGGTGTGAGATCGTGGACAAGCAATGGAGGAAGATTAGACAAAGAGTCGACGAAATCGTATTTCTCGATCGTGAACCAGCAACCGTGTATGCTCTCTCCTTTTTTTCAAGAAATTCTCCCCCCCCTCGTCTCCTCTTGTGAATGAGAGCTTTGTAGCAAAAAACTCACACGTTCTTTCTGAAAATCTGGATTCCCGGAGTCGATTACCAAAATTTGGCTATCAATTATCAGTAGACATTGGTCACGAATCTGTTTTTTTCCTCTGCTTCATATCTACTGAATAAGCTGAATCATCCCTTGATTGAGAATGATACGCATAGTATGCCGAGCGTGATTCGTACTTTCCTTCCGGAAAACACACTAGAGAATCATGTCTCAATTCTCTTTATTTCTTGCCACCTTTGATCATGAAGAAATATCCTCCGCATATGCTCTGCCATATATAATCCAACCATGCCCTTTTCCTTCCTTGAATACGTCCTCCTTGACTGGCAGCTTATTGAGGTGGTGGTGATTGGACTTTGCGAAATCCAAGAAAGAAACGGCCTTGATTTTAGCATGAGACAGCAAATTAAGAGCCATCAAAAATTTGCCAAAACCGAATAAAAGGAGGGAACTTTGGCGGAAACGAGAAGTGAAAGATCATTCTTAACGAAATGGATGGTCTAGAAATCGCAGGTGGGCATGTTTAATGGCCAAAAACAATGAATATGTGTGCGCGGCCACGAAACCAGAAGGAGGGTCTTGTTCCTTGGTGTAGGTTCCTCTGTCGACTAAAATTTTCTTTTCATAACAACAATGTGGTTCTCGACTTAGGTCTAATTTCTTGATTTACTAAGCTTAACCAGATTGATTAAGCCTAGTGCATCCATCACCGATCCGATCAGATATGTAATGCAACTAAGATTTAATTAATCTAAGTGAATATGAAAACTGATTTTTTTTTTAGGGACTAAATTTAGTCCCTAATTTTTATGTAATAAATGATTAAATAAGAAATCGAAATTTAGGTGTCAACAGCTGCCCCTCTTTGAGTGGAAACTCGCAGAGGTTTAGCTCAAAGACTAAATTGAAATCTAAATTTTGCAAATACAAATGATGATGATGATGATTTTTTTTTTAAGTTTAAATCCCATTTTTTGATGCAAAAGGGAATGATGCATGACATGCAATGCCATAAATAATATGTGTCAGAATTTCTCTCATTGCCACATTGGGGAAACCTGCACACGGATCGCATATGAAAATACATGTTTTACCAGATACTTTATATGCTGATGGTTCCCTTAATCTCCAGACTTCCTCTTTGTGGATGCCAGGGTTTCAAGGTACCGAGCCCATTTGTTGCCAAAAATTTCTTTTTGACGCGAAATGGCGCAAGATCTTTGTCTCTCGGGGACCCTCTCAACAGGTCACCATGAGTCGATAGGATAACTCTTGCGACCTTCTCAACGGGTCAGCATGAGTCGGTAAGATAATCTCTCGCGACCTTCTCAAGCAGGTCTCATCGTATCAAGACGAGAGATGCCTCTTGGGACTTCTTCAATGGGTCAACATGAGACGGTAAAATGTCTCTTGCGATCACTTCAACGGGTCAGCATGAGTCGGTAAACTGTCTCTTACGACCACCTCAACAGGTCAGTATGAGTCGGTAAACTGTCTCTTACGACCACCTCAACAGGTCAGTATGAGTCGGTAAAAATAATATCTCGCGACCTTCTCAGGAAGGTCTCACCGTATCAAGACGAGAGTTGCCTCTTGGGACCTTCTCAAGGGGTCACCATGATGCGGTAAAATGTCTCTTGCGACCACCTCAACGGGTCAGCATGAGTCGGTAGGAATAATCTCTTGCGACCTTCTCAAGCAAGTCTCACCGTATCAAGACAAGATGTGATGTATCATCTGAATCGAATCAGTATGAATACAAAATGGTGTTACGCCTGAAAAATTGTTAGTGCAGGCATCAGCGGGAGTACGACTAGGGTCGACTTTAAAAGAGTTCAGAAAACTTACCTAGATTTTCTGAGCAATGAGTGCATGATGGCTAGGCTGCATCATACTCGTCCATTTTCTCAAAATGATGATGATAAGCATAAACTCAAAATGATGATGATATGCGAGCTTTTGCTTGCATTATAAAGCTCCACTGGGGAATTTGGTCAATAAGGAAGCCTATCTGACCCTTTTGATGATTCTGATCAAGTTGAATGAGGAATTTCAGTCAGAAAGGACTTTTCACTCTCTCTCATGAAAAAGGCTTTTTGAGAGCCGACCATTAATGTGGGTGAGAGAATCACTCAGAACTATCATCATCATGCTTGATAAGGGTCTGGGTATTCTCGCAATCAGTATGACCAAACCAATCCATAAGGTCTTTTATAAGGATCGTAATTCAAGCTTGGTCAAAGGCTTATTCAAGGGGGACTCATGTGAGTCGTCAGGCCATGAAATGAAAATCTTCATCAGTTGCATCGGGCTTACAAGTCAGGAACCCTGCGAAATGAGGTAAAATGATCTTGCTCGCACTTCTTCGAGCGATATTCATAAGCATTTAAAACCCTATATTAACCCAAGTGCCCTAATCTGAAGAGATTTTTGGTAAGGGTTGTAATGTAGGCTTAGGGTAGGCTTGAAAATGAAAGGTCTATTTTCAGCTAAGGGGTTGTATGAAGATGAGAAAATTGGTAATCATCCGTCTTTGTCACTCACAAATGATCTTTCATTCCTTGAACCAATTCAGGTAAGACCTCCCTTCCTTCCGAAAATTTCTTGAGAGAGCTCTTTTCTTTTCTTTTTTTTTTGGATGAGAGTGGGCGTTTTTGCCCCTTTTTGTATGGCAAGCCTTTTCCTTTCTTTTTCTTTTTCGTGCATGGCCAACTTTTTGCATGGCAAGTTTTTCCTTTTTTCTACACAGCGAGCTCCCTTTTTTTTTTTAGGAAGGAAGTGTCTTATCTGAATTGTCTGCATATTGTACTGGCAGATTTTTCAAGTTTCTGCTTGCCCCGAGGCACTTTACTTCTCAGATGATTCGACAAAATTTCCTTTTCAGGATGATCACCATGACCAGCTGGGTTTAGAGAAATGAATTCGCCGCTCAAATTGGGTTAAGCAAAGTATCAGTATATATGGTGTAGAAATGAAATGCTCTTCGTCATGTCTAAGGCACTTGAGCTAACACAGAATTCGCATGCAACAAATACACTCGAAGATTGATGCAAGTGAAAGCAAGAAAATCTCACTCATTCTTTGAATTTATGAGATTTTCCCCAATGTGGGGTTGTTCCTGACAGGGTTAAGGAATGAAACCACCGTTCAAAGGGGTTAAGCAATGGGCAACCTGTAGTGTTTGGATAGATGAAATGAATGCCTCATATCATTTCCGTCGTCATACTTTTCGCGAGATAACCCTTTACCTTGTAAGCATGGAAGTTCTCACATTGCTCACTGGGGATTGTGACACAGGACGTGTATGGAAATGGCTTGCCTATCGTCGTTCTGACATTCCTCATTCAAAAAGATCAGTCCAATTAAATCAAAGAGACTTCCTGATTGAAATTATCTCACTGTGGAAATTCATAATGCAAACAATAGGCAAACAAACCGGTATCAAATGAATATCATAACTTGATCAGAAAATGTGTCAAGGCAACTCAAATGTAGTATTTCTTTATAGCATCAGAGTTAACAGGATTAGTGAAAACACGACCATCCATCTCTGCCAGGATTAAAGCACCGCCTGGGAGCACTTTCTTCACAACATATGGACCGCCATAGTTTGGAGCAAACTTCCCTTCTGGAAGGGGTATAATAGGCAATAATTTTCTCAGAACAAGGTCTCCTACCTGAAAATGTCGAGGACGGACTTTCTTGTTAAATGATCTAGCAACCCTCTGCTGGTAGCACTGGCCATTGCATAGAGCCTTAAGTCGCTTTTCATCGATTAGGTTCAACTGGTCCATCCTTTGCTGGATCCAATTGGCTTCGGTCAGCTTGACTTGAGATAGTATGCGTAAGGAGGGGATTTCCACTTCAATGGGTAATACCGCTTCCATTCCATATACAAGAGAAAATGGGGTTGCCCCAGTAGATGTCCGGATTGAAGTTCGATAAGCCATAAGTGCAAATGGCAATCTCTCATGCCAATCTCGATAATTCTCAGCAGTTTTGGCTAAGATTTTCTTGATGTTTTTGTTGGCCGCTTCCACTGCTCCATTCATCTGAGGACGGTACGGGGAAGAGTTCAAATGCTTGATCTTGAATTTCTTGAACAAATCATCGATCAGCTTGTTATTCAAGTTCGAGCCGTTGTCGGTGATTATGACTTCAGGTGAACTATATCGAGCGATGATGTCTCGACTGATGAATTTCACGACGTTTCGTGCCGTAACTGCCAGATAAGATGCCGCTTCGATCCATTTAGAAAAATAATCAATGGCGACTAGGATGAAACGATGTCCATTTGATGCTTTCGGGTTAATTGGGCCAATTACATCAATACCCCACATAGAGAAAGGCCATGGTTCAGATAATTGGTGAAGCTCGTTCGGAGGAACATTGATCTTGTCGCCATGAATCTGACACTTGTGACAGCTTCGAACGTGCTGAATGCAATCGTTTTCCAGAGTAAGCCAATAATAACCTAATCTCATGATCTTCTTGGCTAGCATGTGGCCGTTCATATGTGGACCACAGATTCCTTCGTGTACCTCCATCATCAGACGGATAGCTTCGGTGGAATCAATGCATCTCAGAAGAACTGAATCAAAGGATCTTTTGTAAAGATTTTCGCCACTGAGAAAGAATTTTGAGGCCATCTTTCTTATGTACCTTTGGTCAGACGCAGTACTCTTCTCGGGAAATTTCTGCTTTTGAATGTACGTCCTGATGTCATGATACCATGGCTTGCTATCGAGTTCATCAGTTATGGCCATGCAATAGGCTGGCTTTCTCAATACCTCAATTTTCAATGGCTCGACCTCAAGCCCATTAGTAGCTTGCAACATCGAAGACAGAGTAGCCAATGCATCGGCGAACTGATTATGAGTTCTGGATAAATATTCAAACGAAATATCGTCAAATTCCTTCACCAACTCATCCAGGTACTCATGGTATGGTAGCAACTTAGCATCTCGCGTCTTCCATTTTCCGACAGTCTGAAGGATGATTAGAGCTGAGTCTCCAAATACCTTGAGTCGGGTTACACCCATTTCAATTGCGGCCTGTAGGCCCAGAATGCATGCTTCATATTCTGCAACATTATTGGTACAAGGGAACACTAATTTTGCCGCTACTGGATAGTGCTGACCGGCTGGGGATATCAAGACTGCCCATGTACCTGATCCAGATAAATTCACAGCTCCGTCGAAATACATGGTCCAGATGTAATCACCCACCACCATGACTCGATCTTCAGGTTGATAAAGGTCTTCATCTTGCCCCGGATTTTCGGCCAAGATATCGGCTATGGCTCGTCCCTTTACTGAATTTTGGGACAGATATTGCACATCGAACTCAGAAATGAGGATCTGCCATTTGGCAAGCCTACCGATCAAGGCAGGTTGATTTAATAGGTACTTGATGGGATCGCACTCTGTCACCAAAAGGATTCGCTAATGCAAAGCGTATTGTCGCAATCGATGTAGCACCCAAACTAGTGCCGCACATGTCTTCTCAGTTTCAGAGTAGTTCATTTCAGAAGCTGTGAACTTCTTGCTCATGTAATAAATGGCTCGTTCTTTCCCATCATCTTCTCTTATTTGCGCAAACATAGCACCTAGAGACTCACTATGGATGGTGAGATAGAGGATCAAAGGTTGCCCTGGCACTGGCGGAACAAGCACTGGTGGGTTTATGAGGTGCTGTTTTATTTTCTCAAAAGCTTCATCACAAACATCATCCCATTCAACCAGCGCATTCTTCTTTAACAACTTGAAGAAAGGCTTAGCGGTTTCCGACAGCTGAGAAATGAATCGGGCAATATAATTCAATCTGCCCATGAGGCTTCGAACTTCCTTGACTGTTGTCGGCGGCTTGAGTTCGCATATGGCTTGCACCTTGGACGGGTCTATCTCAATACCCTTGTTACTGACAATGAAACCAAGTAACTTGCCGGAACTAGTACCGAAAACGCACTTAGCTGGATTAAGGCGTAACCTGAATTTTCTGAGTCTGTCAAACAGCTTCGTCAGGGTTTCGATATGATCGTCCCCGTGCCTTGTCTTCGCGATCATGTCATCGACATAAACCTCGATTTCATTATGCATCATATCGTGGAACAGAGTGACCATGGCCCGTTGATAAGTCGCACCAGCATTCATGAGGCCAAAGGGCATCACCTTATAATGAAACACCCCCCACGAAGTGGTGAACGTGGTCTTCAATTTATCATCCACGTTCATCAGGATTTGATTATAGCCTGAGAAACCATCCATGAACGAAAACATTTCGAATCCAGCCGTGCTGTCTACAAGCACATCAATGTGTGGGAGCGGAAAATCATCCTTAGGACTAGCCCTGTTCAGATCACGGTAGTCGACACAGACTCGAATCCGACCGTCTTTCTTTAGCACTGGGACAACATTGGCGACCCAATCAGAATATTGGGTAGCCTCGATAAATCCGACATCGAGAAGCTTCATGACCTCTTCTTTGATTTTCTTTGCTAGCTCTGGCCTAGCCCTTCGCGCACCCTGTACTACTGGCTTGATTGCGGGATCGGTCGGTAAGCAATGTTCAACGATTGATCGATCAAGACCGGGCATGTCTGCATAGGACCAGGCAAAGATATCCTGGTAATCTTTTAAGAGTTTGGTAAGTCGTTCCGCCATTTCAGTGGACAAGTTCGCTCCGATTTTCACTTCTCTTGGATTTTCTTCATTGCCTAAATTGACTGATATCGTCTCGTCGCTAGTCAGAGGCTTAATCATTTCATGCCGTCCAAAGTCTTGACGTATTTCTTCATAATCGGGAGTGAATTCGTCCAAGTTACATACTTCAGAATCCAATGGATCACCCTCCTCATATCTTCCCCTGAAACATAAAGTGGGAGAGTCAGAGAAACAAACAGGGTTTAATCATGCATGCTTTGTAATTTTCGAAAATCAGTGTGTGTTTCAAAAATTTTTCTTTTTGAAGACCAAGGGACGAGAATTCTCGAGGAAGCCCAATCCTCAGTACTCACCATAGATGACAATTTTGTTCGATCGTTGGTCATCATCATCGGATCAGTTTGGGATACCTCATCAAGATTCCAAAACTAAATTAAAAACATATGTAATTTATTGATGTGAAAACCAATGAATTACATCTTATTGAATGGAAATGCAACATTGAACTGAAATGAAATCCTAATGTGCGACATGAATTGAAAAGAATCTTAGTGCAGCCTAGAAACTTAAAGAAAATCGGAAAGATCCCACGCAGGGGATTGCAAAATTTTGAAAGTGTTACTCTGATCCCTCCATTGGATCGCCGACCATGGCTTCAACAGACAGGCTCAAGGATCCAGACGCCATGCAAAGCTCCTCTTCAAGTGCTTTATCATCCTGTATGGGATCCTCAGATATGGCTCCAATAATGAGGTCATCAAAACAACCAATAAGATCCAGGAATTTATCATCAGCTGCATGTTCGTCTATCGCCATTGGCTCAGCCAAAAAATTTCGATCTTTTGGCGAGTCGGGGAATATAATCCCTAAGTCATCCTCGAATCGGGTCGGTTCATCATACCCGCTGACCACTCCAGCTGATCGAAAAGTAGTGTAAAGAGGAGGTGGTAGAGGGCTAGATTCCGACCTTCTACGGCCTATCCCATGCTGTCTACCTCGTCTAGACTGGCCACGCCCTCGGTGTCCCAGACCGGCTGTATGAGATTGTCCATTAAGCTCGATCGGGGTACGGATCCCTTGACCCTGCCGGCCTAAGCCTGTGCCAGGTTGAAATCCATTGCCCACCATTACCTTTGCCACCATGACGGAAGCGTTTGATACCTCAGGAACTAGCGGAGGACTTTCTGGTGACGCATGAATGGTTTTCACTAACTCAAAAGCATGATACGAGTCTTCTTCATTGTGAGCCGGCTCAATGTAAGGAATAGCCGTTTCATTGAAGATCCGATGATCTTCTTCACCATGAACGATCACTAGCTTTCCCTCAACGACGAACTTGATCTTCTGATGAAGACTTGACGGCACAGCTCCCGCATTGTGAATCCACGGACGACCCAGTAGGAAGTTGAAAGCTGATGGAATATCCAACACCTGGAACGACACATCGAACACAGAAGGCCCAATCAGGATGTCTAAATTGATCTGTCCCATGACATCTTTCTTCACGCCATCGAAAGCTCTGACTGAGGTCTTGGCAGCTTGCATTCTAGCCAGATCTACCCCTAGCCGATTTAGAGTGGCCAAAGGACAGATGTTTAGTGCCGACCCATTGTCGACGAGTACCCGTGCTACCAACATTTGCTTGTGCTTTACTGTTATGTGCAGGGCTTTGTTGTGACCACGACCCTCAACAGGAATCTCATCATCAGCAAACATCACTTGATCTTTTAAAAGGATGGTTCCGACAAAATTCTCCAGCTTGTCCTGGTCAATATTTTCTGGGACGTGGACCTGCCCCAGTACCTTCATCAAGGAGTCCCGATGCTTTTCTGACGACTGCAAAAGTTCGAGCAGAGAAACTTGAGCTGGCAACTTTCGCAGTTGGTCGACGATATTATACTCGCTTGTTTTGATCACAGCAAGGAATTCTTTTGCATCTTTGTCTGTGACCAATTTGGTCGGTTGGTCCTCATTGTAAGTGCGGCCGGATCTTGTTACCAAGGCCAGGTCATACGTCCAAGGAACAGCCCTATCATCTGTGTAAGGGAACGGTTGGGGTGAAGTGATCACCAAGGCTTCAGGTATGACAATCCCTAACTCATCGCCAAACGCATCTTCCAAGGGGGGCATGTCATCCAAATCCAGATCAGCTTCGACCAGACTCGCTATATTGGCTTCTGCTACTTCCATTCCTGGAAGATGTTCAGACTGAGTCATGGTCAGAGCGGCGAATTCCTGGTCCCAATCAATGACTATCTGAGATATAGTGGCAATTATTTCTGCATGATTGACTTTAACTATCAATCCATTCCTCACTAGGGTCACAATCATCTTTTTTAACTAGTCCAACGACACCAGCTCTCCGATTTGGTAATATCCTGCTCTAACCAGAGCATCAAGAACATCTGCTAACTGGACTTTGAAAATGCCAGTCGGTTGGGTACTGCAACCAAACACAGCATTAATTTTACCAGAATGGTCGGGCAAGGGATTATTCTGGATATTTGGCTGGGTGTTTCCTTGGAATGAAAACGCATTTGAATCAAGTAAGTCCTGGATTCGATTTTTAAGCACAACGCAATTGTCTGTGTCATGGCCAGCTTCACCGCGATGGTAATCGCATTTCTTGGACGGGTCATAACCTGCATATGACGTATAATTCGGCCTCAGAGGTTCAGTTGACAACAGGTCCTTCTTGTGGAGGACAGCCAAGACTTGAGAAAGTGTTTCAGGTAGAGGTGTGTATTGACGGGATGGGCGTGAATTTCTTCTCTGTTTTTTCTCGCCAAAGTTCCCTTGCTGCTTGACGGGAACTTGTACAGCCGGTGCGGAACTCGCCATGTTGATTTGGGGAGTGACCTCCTTGTCCTTCTTTATTCCAAATCATTTTGCGGACGTGCCAGCATCTCCATACCATCCTTTCTTCATGCCTCCTTCCACTTCCTCGGCCATTGCTATAAGATGAGCAAATGATATCGCAGAGGTGCCAAGGACCCGTGTCCGCATAGTTTGTGGAAGGGTGGAGACAAACAGCTTCATGAGCTCCCTCTCAGGGGGAACGGGTTTAAGTTGAGACGCAATGTTCCTCTACCTGGTAGCGTACTGTTTGACCGTCTCGCCTTTCTTTATTTCGGCTTGTTCCAGGTCCTCTCTGGAGACGAGGACGTCTATGTTGAAACTGAAGTGCTTGATAAAAGCAGTCGCCGCCTGTTTCCAATTCGTCATGCTGTATACTTCATGGTCAATATACCATCGCATAGCTGCCTCTTTCAGACTGGCCTGAAAAGTCTGAACTAGTAAAGGGCCGTTGTCAGCATATTTGCTCATTCTCGTTTGGTACATCTGAACATGCTGCACAGGATCGGACGTGCCATCGTATTTCTCAAAATCGGGTACTTTGAACTTCTCTGGCACATCGACTTTTGTGAAGGCAGAAAAGTCGATGTGGGGGATACTGTGTGTTCCCTGAATTTCCCGGAGCCTTTCCTCCATCTTCTGCTCCATCTTTTGCTCCATCTGTTGCTCTATCTGAGCCATCAGCTTTGCTGTATCGTTAGTCTGCTCTGGCGTCACAAGGCTGGCTTGGTGAACGGGAGCCACCGGCGGAGCAATCATACTAGAGCCTGGGACGTACATGTCCTCTAGTGACAGGAACTGCCCTTGATTCTTGGTTGGATCATCAGCTGCAGGAGGCGGAGGTGCCATTGGTTGGGGGGGTCTGGCCAGGTAGCTGCATCTTAGCCATGAGACTTGCCAGCATTTTGTCCGCCATCTGGGAGACCATGCTATCCATTTTGTTGTTGAGGGCGTCTATATGGTCCTGGAGGGCTTCTTGGATCGCAGCGTTCATTTCAGCTTTGTCAGCCATTTTCTTTGCGACCGACCTGGTGATGTGTGGATGATCCGTGGTAAGTTATCTTGCAACAATGACAAAGCAAAGATTAGTATGATGAGCACGATTAATGAGCCGGTCCATGACAACTCTCTAGACTCAACAAGACATATATGCGCAAAAGGTAGAATCAGACAGTTTTTTTTTTAGTTTCGTCGACCTTTACGATAAAATTCTCCATAATTCGTATGTTGATCAAAAAATTCCAAAATTTTATGAACTGATACGGAACACAGTGATGAACAACTTCCATGTTCGGACTTGAGGCTGAAAATGGACCAATCAGTACAGTTTAATGCGTATTCATGAAAATTTTTGTTCATAAAACTGTTTCGTCCGAATTTCATTAAGAGAGTGAATGACCCCTTTAAAAGGTGAATTAAGGTCTGGAATTTTGCAGGTTACTATTTCAGACGTCGACTTACAACTTTCAAGTTTGGAGATTTAGCAAAGGAAGTCGTTTATTAGGGGTATTCTGCAAAATGTTCTGGAGTCTGAAAAATGAGAAAAATTTCAGCCTGTTCCACTATGGCCATTAATTCCGCGTTAAATGGAAAACGCATCGGATTGGCGTCAAACTTTTTCTCGTGATAGTTCTGAATCTTACGAAAATTTTTCATTTGGAGTTTGGGAGCTGAATACAACTCGAAAGATGTGATAAAATTCAGACAATACTGAGAGGTCGGAATGAAAACTGAATTGAATCGCTGACTGAAAGTGTAATAAAAGATGACAAGCCTAATATTCGATGAAAGTTCACTAAATAGAAGCCCAAAAACATGACGAGAGAGCAACACAAGACTAGGAATCGAACGACTCAACGACATGACGATCTAGATTTACTACTTCAGGAGGGCATGCTTGTCCTTCGACCGTTTTAGCGCCCTAGTTGCTTCTGCCGCCTTCCTCTTTGCTCGCTCTAACTTTTCCGTGAGGTCTTCCACTTGGGCACGAAGAGTAGCCGTGGGTCGTACTTCGGGGATTACCGGTCGCAGTGCTTCGGGAATGAAATGCTTCTTGATGTACTGAGGGGTAGCATGATATATCTTTTCATCGCCCAACAACTCCTTCCTCGGTAATTTGAGCTTACACGGTTGGCAAAACTTCCATAACGAGCGGATGGTAATGACTGATTGTTCACGCTCCGGGAGTTTTACGGTGAAGTCGAGCTGAACGCCTTGGGCCTCCAAAGGTGGTGGTAAGGTCTGAACAACTCCATATTGGCGGGCTACCCGAAGCGGATGATACTCCGTGGCTCCAGTGAATCCGAGCAAAGGGATCGGTTTCGCACCAGCACTAGCAAGTCGCGCCACAGCTACTTTGAACCAACTAGCCTGCCATAGAAAACCCCTAGGTTCCGGATCCTCTAGCAATCCTATCCACTCACAAAAATGGTGATCTGGAATTTTATCTTGTTTCTCTTTAAAAACCATGATCGGAGGGGAAAAATTTCTGAGCTTTTCAACATTTACAAGATTTTGACATCCTTTAATATGGGAAAGGAACCATATTTGTAAAAGCTCAGCCGAACCTTTAAAAGTACCGGATTTATTTCGCTTATACTTGTTCAAAGACATGAAGGTTTCTGCCAAAATGGTGTTGACGAAATTCTTCTCCTCACAAACCTGTTGAACCAAGTAAGCTATCTCTGGATTAATCGAATTTTTACAATGGGGGAAGATTACTAATCCAAAGAAGGCTAGCAAGAAAACTTTTCCCTTTTGTAACGAAACAGCTTTATCAAAACATTTGGTCAAAAATAAGAATGAGCAATTCCCATAATTAGCTTTTAAATCCTTTCGAACTTCAGCTATCCCCATGTTCAAAAATTCGGCTAGTAAGAGTAGGGGATCAGCACTAATGTATGGACTAATAGGTTCCGGATCTAGGGGTTTCCCAATGAGCATGCTATATTCCTCTAGAGTAGGAGTAAGCTCATGCTTACCGAATATAAATGTCGAGGTCTCAGGGCACCAAAAATGAGCGATAGCCTGGATAAGACCGGTATGGACTAGTATCTCACAAAAGTGCACCAAGCGCCCCAATCTGTGTTCCACATAATTGCGAGCTATGATGTCCAGCTGAGTAAGC
Organism: Rhodomyrtus psidioides; assembly: GCA_021437785.1. Lineage (NCBI taxonomy): Eukaryota > Viridiplantae > Streptophyta > Magnoliopsida > Myrtales > Myrtaceae > Rhodomyrtus > Rhodomyrtus psidioides. Next base: position 2,162,525 of record JAILYB010000044.1, on the reverse strand, counting down.
CATGTGCCCAATCCCTTTTTAGGCATTGGAACGGTTCGGATGTTCTTGCACTCTACTTGCTCCATGAAGTAGTAAATCGAGACACGCCTCAAACCTAATGCCATGGACCGACCGAGATAACATAAGTAAATTGCATGAAAGAGATGATGAGCTTACCCACAAGCATTACAACGATGCAGAGACATGCGAATGACAAGTGCAAAGTGTGTGCCCATTAATGAATTTGAAAAAAATTGAAATCTTAAAGACAAACCGTACCAAATTAAATTGGTCAATGTTTAGCCTTTAAGAGTTTCATTTAGGCCGAGGGTCCATTCCATGCTACGAGATCATAGCCAGGTTCGGTAATCCTCGGTACCAAAACTCGGGATCGAAGACGGGGTCACCCACTCCTCGAGATCGAGGCCAGGGAAATTCCCGATCCTGATACCATCCTAGATTTTACTAAAGTTTTGAAAATGGTGTAGTGCAAAAATAAAAACTCATGCATAAGAGTTTATGTCACCCAAGAAATTAAATTGCAATGTAACTTAATTATCAACCATCCAAAGACAAAGGTTAGAAAGTCAGAAAATCAGGCATGGCAAATAAAATTGAAGGGAAAAAAAATGGAAATCCAAATCATCAATCAAGGACAATCAACATGAAAATCACTCAGGCCTAAGTCCACGAAATTTTTAATTTTTTTTTTCGAAAATAAAAAGGGTCAATGAAGTCTTAATTCTCGAAAATTTGACAATTCAGCTCTCCCTTTAATTTTTCAAAAAAAAAATAATAATAATAATTGACAAAGTCCCCAGCGGAGTCGCCAAGCTATCGCGACCTAAAAAAAAGGGCTAATGGATTATTAGGTCAATTAAATTAATTAACCTAACTCGGACCCTCCCAAGTCCTACCAAATCGCAACTTAGATTCATTCATAAAAAATTGTTCAAATGGAGCCGCCACTAATCATTTACGGTAGGTTGATTAGAAACCTATATAAAATAGCGGGAGAACTATTTTATCTCTACGAACCAGAGAAAATGAGTTCGGGGATTTGGTTACATTAATTAAAAATTAATGCCCTTTCGGTACCCAATTTCATGAAAGCTCCTTGGTTTGATGATTTGAAATGTTTTTTTTTAGGGTTTTCTCTTATTAAATGCAATGCTGATGCAATCTAATTATATGACATGTGAAATGACATGGCAAGATGACGTGGCAAAATGCATGACATGGCATAATGACGTGGCAAATATGTATAACGTGGCAAAATGCATGATATGGCATAATGACGTGGCAGAATGCATGACATGGCATAATGACGTGGCAAATATGCATGACGTGGCAAAATGTATGATGTGGCAAAATGCATGACATGGCAAAATGATATGCAAGCTAAATAATACGATATGGCAATGCAAATGACATTTTTTGGTATTTTCTTTGTATTTTCGGATTTATGAGAAAATGAAGTGAAAAGGCCACCTTAAAGTCAAGAGAAATATAATTTAACTTAAGAAAAGCATGGGATTTTTTTTAGGATTTTTTAGGAATTTATTTAAGCATGAAAACATAGAAAATTTGAACAAAAATAAACAATATTGCCCATAAAACACCTTGAAATCCGAAAATCCGATTTTATTCACAACATCCCCCGAGATTAGGGTTAGCAAGTGAATATATTATAGATTAACCGTCGTCCCTATATACATAGGGCAAACCTTGAAATTCTATTCAGGAATTATCAATCCGCTCCTCAAGATTGAGGATTTGATGTCTAATTCACACGTACGGGCCCGATCGTACTTCGAGATCGAAGTCATATTTTGCCTTTAATGTACGTTTTCCGAAGGGGTAAGGCACAATTAGGGAGCATATGTTATGGGCAAGATTGTTTATTCCAGTGCAAATTTATAAACAATCAAAACAAACAAGCATGACAAAATAAAATGAAAAGAGTCAACCGAATTTGAATTTTAGAATGTTTAGAGAGGGGTGATCAAAATATGCATTGGGATCCACCTTTCCTCTTCCAAATTCAGCTAATCCCAAAGATTAGAAAAAATTCAATTCAACAATTTTTATCCACGACAATCCAAATCAACAATTTGTCTATAACATGAGAAAATTATCAAGCTACCTCATTCAACCAATTCTAAAGAAAGCAGAGGACGAAAACTCACCCACCGGTTGCAAAACTTTCGGCACAAATACATCAAATTTGCCAACTGTACCGCAAGATTCATTCAATCTCACAAAGCAATTTCCCCCTTTTAAAAAAAAAAACAAAATGCTAAAGTGGCTGAGCATTAAAGCAAATAGCAGCGTTCCAAGCAAGCTGCAACTTCTAGCATGAATATAGACAGATTAGGATCAAATGGCTGCGTCTTCTTCCTTCCACTCTACTTGGTATCTCTACAGAACTTCTTGTCATCAGATTTTCATTTATTCATCACGTTCAGGCCCAACAAACATAAGGATTTCATGAATAAGTCATCCACCGATTGCAAAACTTTTTTTTTTTTTGGAATATTACCTCATAAAAATTTTGGAATGAATATACGATTCACTTGTAAATATCGGAAACATGCAAAACATTCCACCAATTGGATCTTGTCTAGCCCAAACGCAAGGTTATCAGTAGACTTTGAAACATTAGAAACAATCCAGAAAGCAAGCCAATGCAAGACGAGCAAACCCACATTCTCAACGAAACATATTCATAATTTCGAAAAAATTGCAAGGCAATTCTTGCTCTCCGATTTCAATCCTCCTAAGCAATGACCAAAACCAAGGATTTTTAATCAAACTCAGACCATTCATTCTCAACGAAGATTAACAATATATCTAAAGTATGCAAGGCATTCAACGGAATATAAAGAAAACTCAACGATAAAAGGATTTTACCTTGAGTCCAACACCGATTTTGCCAATCGAATTTGCACGACGCTTGAATATCGAGCTCGAACTTTTGGACCGATCGGTTACGTATTCGTGACTTTTGAACAAGACCGATCTTCGGTAGACTCCACAGGTTTGTACGAAAGCTAATCGGCGTGGTCTTCCTTGGTGCTAGCAACTCTTTATTGGAGCTACCAACAATGTAGAAATCAACAACTGCAAATGAACGAGACGAGATAAAAGCAACACGTTTTGAAGGCTGACAAAAATATGTCGAATTTCTTCAACAAATGTGGACAAAGTCCAATGAAGGTCAGTCAACGATCCAGGCTCTTCTCCTCTTGTCGTGATATGCCTTTTAGAAAGGCTTGCGGCAAAAAAAAAAATGCATATTTCACTCGGGCGATCTCCGATCAATGACAATTGATTTACGATGCGGAACGAAGGGACGCCAAATTGTCGCTTTGATGGTTCGTCGGGAGACTCTATGAAAGGATGGGGGCGTCAGACTTTGGATAGGCTGCTGGGACGGCGGCCAAATGTGGTGTGAGATCGTGGACAAGCAATGGAGGAAGATTCGACAAAGAGTCGACGAAATCGTATTTCTCGATCGTGGACCAGCAACCGTGTATGCTCTCTCCTTTTTTTCAAGAAATTCTCCCCCCCCCCCTCGTCTCCTCTTGTGAATGAGAGCTTTGTAGCAAAAAACTCACATGTTCTTTCGGAAAATCTGGATTCCCGGAGTCGATTACCAAAATTTGGCTATCAATTATCAGTAGACATTGGTCACGAATCTGTTTTTTTCCTCTGCTTCATATCTACTGAATAAGCTGAATCATCCCTTGATTGAGAATGATACGCATAGTATGCCGAGCGTGATTCGTACTTTCCTTCCGGAAAACACACTAGAGAATCATGTCTCAATTCTCTTTATTTCTTGCCACCTTTGATCATGAAGAAATATCCTCCGCATATGCTCTGCCATATATAATCCAACCATGCCCTTTTCCTTCCTTGAATACGTCCTCCTTGACTGGCAGCTTATTGAGGTGGTGGTGATTGGACTTTGCGAAATCCAAGAAAGAAACGGCCTTGATTTTAGCATGAGACAGCAAATTAAGAGCCATCAAAAATTTGCCAAAACCGAATAAAAGGAGGGAACTTTGGCGGAAACGAGAAGTGAAAGATCATTCTTAACGAAATGGATGGTCTAGAAATCGCAGGTGGGCATGTTTAATGGCCAAAAACAATGAATATGTGTGCGCGGCCACGAAACCAGAAGGAGGGTCTTGTTCCTTGGTGTAGGTTCCTCTGTCGACTAAAATTTTCTTTTCATAACAACAATGTGGTTCTCGACTTAGGTCTAATTTCTTGATTTACTAAGCTTAACCAGATTGATTAAGCCTAGTGCATCCATCACCGATCCGATCAGATATGTAATGCAACTAAGATTTAATTAATCTAAGTGAATATGAAAACTGATTTTTTTAGGGACTAAATTTAGTCCCTAATTTTTATGTAATAAATGATTAAATAAGAAATCGAAATTTAGGTGTCAACACTATAACCAAACGACAGATCAATGAATTTCCGTCGAGATTTCAAAAGACTAAGTAAGTTGATGAAAATCGTGATTTCAAAAGGTTTCTTGGCTCCGATATAGACGGCCTATCTTTGACCAGACTAAGGAGGTGGATTTTATCTGTGTGCGAAACCCACTCAATATATGACTTGACTGCTACACTCTGAAAACAAAGGAAGATCACTTATTATAGCTCAATCAATACTGAGATGTCGAATGAGATTTCTTATAATTTCTTGACAAATTATCAGGATATATATTGGATGACCGAGACGTTGTTTTCTCCGTGATCAAATTCCGCGCATCCAAATTGAGGGAAAAGAAATCAACGATTCGCTACATAACAAAAGGATGTGACCGGTTCAATCCGAGAAATTCAGGACAAAAATACCAGTCCAATGACTCTAATCCTGAATCACAATTCAAACTTTGATGATTTTTTTTTTAATGGGCGGAGTGCAAATGACAGTATTTGGTTGGCGTACAATAGCAAAAAAGATAGAAAAACTTCTTTTACTCGATCAATCTACATCCACTAGCATTTGCTTTTATGGAAATTGTAATTAATTTACTGTAAATTCTTTTATACCCCCAAATCAATCATCTCAATCCCAAACAAAGTTGGACGTTGGTTGTGTTCATTCTTAAAGGAATCTGTGACCTAATTCCTACTAAAACTATCGCTCAGTGCATGGCTGGAAAATTATCAAAAAAGACCCAAATTTATTTCAATTATGCCAATTCAATTTTAAATTTTTTTGGTCCGATCGAGACTAAAACATTTTGTAATTGTGGCAATTCAGTACATCCAGCTTGTCGAAGCTGATAGAAACCAGCGTTGACGTGGCAAATTGTGATAATATTTAAAAGTTATTCAAATTTTAATTTTTTCTATCCTTTTTACTTTTATATTTCAAGCAAAAAAAAAGACTGAAAAAATATTTAAAATAAAATAAGTAATTAAAAGATGCAAAAATATTAAAAAATTACTCAAAACATTCCACATTGCCCGAGGCTCCTTGTCAACTCCCGCCGGCCAAATGGACTGCATTGGCACAATTACAAAGTTTAGGAGTCAATTGGCCAAAAAAAAATTTATCATTGAATTGGTATAATTACAATAGATTTAGAATTGTTTATTTTTTGGTAATTTTTCCATCAATGGTTGATAACCTGATATGATACTCAAGTTAAAACACGGTATGAACCGAGCCCTATAGATGACGTGGATCTAATGAAAAAGAATTTCATAAACGAAATGCTTCATTAAGAATATAACGGCCATCCGTGAAGTTAATTGCTTTTCTTCAACTAATATTGTACAATGCTGCTGACTTTCAACGACACAAAGCATTTTCTCTACTGTTACTTTTGAATGACATGGGCATTGATTGGGAAAATAACGACTCATTTTAGGCATTGATTCACACTGGAGTTAAAGTTAACGGCCACGTGCGAGAGAGAATTTAATGAAACGGCCAAATTGGCATTAATTTAATTAAAAGGGTTAATTCCACATGAAAAACCTCAAACTACGATAAATTTATCCCAAACTAGCACTGTTGTGACAAATTTACTCTTCGTTAGTTTTTTTTAAATTTTACCGTCGAATTGTTGAATTGGATGACACGTGACAATTGTTGGGTGTACTTGTTACTCTATATTTGCTGCTGGTGTGTCAATTTAAAATTTTTCTTGGTATTAACTCAATTTAACGAAAACTAATAGAGGATAAATTTGTCATATGTGTACCATTTTGAGATTTTTTATGGTAAAAAAATTAGTTTGTAGTAAATTTGCCATAGTTATACCAGTTTAGGATTTTTGGTGGTCAAAAAAATAGTTTAGGGTAAAATTTTCACAAGTATACTGATTTAGGATTTTTGGTTGTCAAACAAATAGTCTGAGGTGAATTATCACATGTGTACCAGTTTTGGGTTTTTCGTGATATTAACCCTAATTAAAATGAAAAAGTGGGGCAAACAATTCTAAGGAATTGAAATCGGGAATTAAATCAATTCAGTTAGCTAAATCGGACGTACTTGAGAGAGAGGATTTCTCCAACAATAAAAAAGGTTGTGACTTCAATATATTAATTTGCAAAGTTTTAGGACTTGATTGTATCTTTTAAAAGTTTTATAACTGAACTACATTTTCGTGATTTAGAAGCCTAGTTATTCCATTTTCAAATAAAAATTAATTTTTGGGAAAATACCAAAGAAGGGCCTGAACATCTTTGATTTTCTCATAGAAGGGCCTGAACATAACTTTGCCTCAAAGAAGGGCCCAAAGTGTATTTTTTGTTTCAAAAAAGGCCTGATAAAAGACCATTTTCATCTTTTAATGTTTTAATTTCATTTTCATTTTTTATTATTATTTTTTTGTTTTTTACATTTCCCTCTTCCTTTTTCTTTGGCTTTCCCTCCTCCTCCGTCTCCTCACCGAGAAGACCTCCCCCCAGGCCGAGCGGGCCGGTGCTCCGCTCCCTCTCTCCCTCAAGTCGCTTCCATGCACAGCCGTCCTTCGCCGCCTCTTCCTTTGCTTCCTCCTCCTCCTCCTCCACCTTCGCATCCCGCGCCTCCGTAGCCACCGCCACCTCCTTCCACAGATTCGCCTCCCCGACGCATGTCAACCTCCACATTCCCCCCCCCCCCCCCGCGCGCAGCCCTCTCCTTCCATCCGCTTTGCCCCCGACCGCTTGACCTCGACGAGCCGGTCAATCTCCGTCTCGCAGCACGGCAGCGGTGGCCAGTTCGTCCGGTCGAGCAGCCAGAAGCTGGTGTCGCGGATGACCTGCATGTGCTCGCCGACGACGCATCCCGACTTGTTCCGCTGCAGCCTGCACAAGAGTTGCGGATCCCCGAGCGCGAACGTCGACTACGCGCCAAACAGCCTGAACGCGAGGAGGTCAGCGATGACGAACTCGCTGGTGAGGATCGGGGGCATCGAGGGCGACTTCGTGCGGAGAGCGCTGGCCGCTCTGACCCGGCCGTCGTCGCACCATTAGAGGCGGAGGACCACGTTCTAGCCGCGTCTGAGCCGGCTGTTGGTCATATCCAAGGCGGCGGAGTGCTCGTAAAAGCCCACGGTGAATTTTTGAGCTAATTTTGTCCGATTTGACTCCGGATCCACACCACAACTCAGTAGATCTCGTGAGGAAGCACATCGGAGGAAGGAGATTCCAACGGCGCAAATCAGAGCTCCGACGGATCCGGCTGTGGATGGAGGTTTTTGTGTTCTCCGATGACCGTGACCGCTGTAGACCGGAGGCAGGAGATCTAAAAAGAAAAACAAAAAACAAAAAAAATGAAAATGAAATTAAAACATTAAAAGGTGAAAATGGCCTTTCATCGGGCCTTTTTAAAAAAAAACAAAAAATGCATTTCGAGCCCTTCTTTGAGACAAAGTTAAGTTCAGGCCCTTCTTTGAGAAAATCAAAGATGGTCAGGCCCTTTTTTGGTATTTTCCCTTAATTTTCACTTACCAACATTTGTTGGAAGTTACTATCACAAGAAAAAAAAATCATATTTCTATACACAGAACAAATACAATGCTGTAATTTTTTTTTTTTTTTTGGTAAAGTAAGTATGTATTGAACTTTTCACAGTGCTAGGTATAGGGAAGACACGGGACACAAATACCTTGAATCGAAGAAGGCACTCTATGTGCTGTAGAGAGTTCAAAGGTGAATCGGCCTGCAAGAAGCAAAATTACGACAAAGCGTACCCGACCAAGAGGCCAACACACGGCCAAATGAACCAGCAAAGATCGGCCAAACAGACAGCCTAAAACCAGGGCAGAACCGAACAGAAAAAAGCCAAACAAAACAGATAAAACCGCCTAGCTCAAACAACAGAAAGCCGAAGAGCATGCAATTTTCTTTTGAATCACAAGCATGCAATAATATGTGATTGGATGTGTACGGCGCCCGGCGCACCCACATCAGATCCAAAAACCATATTCTAAATACAAACGCATGCAATAATATCATCATTGTCCTTCCCCCGGTCAAATGAAACGGAGTGTGCCCCATGCTTTTGCTTTTAAATTCAGTACGGATATCAACAAATAATATCAATTTATGTCTTTCTTGATTAAGAAAGTCAAATTGCGCATTTGAAACATGTTTCTGAGAATCTCATTGGTTCTCGCCGAACGCACTTTCTCTGAAGCTCCATCCAAAATCATCCCTCCAATCTTCCACCACTCCACCAGTCAAGCTCGACCATTTATATGCATCGCTCCACTTTCATGGTCTTTTCAACTCTTCACTCTGCTTCAGAAACCAATCCATCCCTTCCACCTTCCACATTGAGTGATCTCAAAGCTACAAAATTTTCAGCAAGAAACGAAAATGCGCGCTTCAGGAAATCATCAGTCCCTTTGAGACCGATCGATTTGATGCTTTCAAATCCAGCTGCGACCAAATTTGTTTTGAATTTTTTGATGAATGAGAAGTCAAACAGGCAATTTATGTTGTAAAAACTATCAACTTAGTGCTTTGATTTCATTTCCTTCGGAGTTTGTGAGGAATAACGAAAAAACGTACTCTATTCCCAACTCTGCGCTAGTTTTCTCCACATGGTTTGAGGAGAAAAAAAAAATACTTCCAGTTCAGAAAGTGACTAACAAAAGTAAAAAAAGAAAAAAGAAAAAAGAAAAAAAAATCATATAATAATTTATCTGTTTACTATTTTAATTAGCATTTGGTTCCTTGTGAGTCTTACGTGAACTATCAGGTACGGTAGTATTCAGGAATCCTTAAGATTGAAGGTAAATTTTGTGTTGTTCTTATATAACTTTAAGATTTTTAATACACGATATGGAATTAGAGTAAAGATATCAAATTTGGCTCGTGATAACGTCCATCTAGTCATTCTTTTCATGAAATTTTCTTTTTATATTTTAAGTTTTGAATTCATACAATTACTTTCATCCACACGCGTTAACAACATTAATTACTCAAAACTGCCATTTTTTTTTATAGATACATGTTTTTGCATGCATGCATGCATGCATGCATGCGTGATTATCGGAAAACGGCGACTTTGTACATACGAGACTGGTGTGTGAGACTTAGGGTTAGATGGAGAGAACAATAGCCAAAAGATGGTGTTCCTGGCGTGCGTCCTTGAAAGAGGTTTGGGTCCCCAACCAAAGCCAAAGGAAAAAAAAAAATATGACGTAAGGCCAGTGGAGACCACTAGCCACATGTCGCTTCCTGATTGGGTCAAGCTGACGTGGAGGGGCCGGCCCACTTAATATCTTCTCGAGAGAAAGCGCCATAAATGTGTGCAGGAACATGTTTAGTTTATTCCTGCGCTCGTCAGCTAATGGGAACATTATTTATTAAATAAGGAAACGAAAGAAAAATAAGATTTAAAGACAGCCGGATCACTCGCACTTGTGGAACAACGTGTCGCTTCTTGACTGGGCGGGCACCACGCTGACGTGGAGGGGCCAAAATTAAGGATCAAGTTCATCATTATTCCTTAAAATTAAGACGAAAAACAATCTATCTTACAATAAAAGACAAAATTAGGGGCTTTACGTATTCTATTTTATAAGATATATTTTATTCATCTTGCCTGCCGAAGCCGCACAAGCCAAAGGGCCTAAAGAGACACGTGCCGTTCAAGCCGCCCAAGAGATCTAAACACGGGTGTGTTGTGAGCTTTCCATCCAAATTGAAACACTATGAATTTGGGCTTAATTTATGTGTGCGACTCAATTATATGAGTGGTTATAACTATGATTTTTTGAATATATTAAATTATTTACTACCGACTCTTTCCGTAGAGGAGGTATCGACACTCGAACTGAACTACTTAAATCTCATGGTATTCTTCTTGTTTCTTGTTTTTTTATCTAATGATCTTGAATTGAATTAAATTGGAAGATCTTGCTAGGGTTTGCAGTAATTTTACAATGCAAAGACCGACTCATGGATGGTACACGTTATCGTCATTGTAGATGTCATCTTGAAGGAGATGATAGCAAATAGACTTGTGGATGTCGAAATGAAAATGGGGTTCTACGGAAATATTAGTTTCCGCAAGCATTTTCCTCCCCTTTCCCTTTGTGCTATTTTCTTAAGAGAATGTTCGGTTGAAGACTTTCATTGGTTGAGGATGTTGATTTTTTTTTTTTTGGGTCAAATGGTTGAGAATGTGGATTAGAGCAAACATAAAATGTACTTTTTGCTTAATTTACTACTTCTTTTGGAGTTTCCAAGAAGCTTCAAATAAGGTTGAGACCGGAACACATGTTTCAAATGTTGATATTCTATTTGTTTAATGTGTGATATTATCAGGTACAAATTAATGCATTCCACTTGTTAATTGTCCCATGAAAAATTAGAAAATCACAGGTATGAACTACATCCTTGCATGCATGCGTGACTATCGAAGGACGTCGCAGGTCAAATGTTGCCATGCATCCCACACGAGGTTGACTTTGTACATTCGAGACGTGTGTGAGACTCGGGATTAAATGGAGAGGACCAAAAGCCAAAGGATGGTGTTCTTTGTGTGTATCCTCGAACGAGGTTCCGACCATCTAGAAACACAAACTTTTGGGCTTCAAGCGTCTGGATGGAGTCAAAAATATGATCCATCGCATGTCATTGGTTCAAAGCTTTGTGAAAACACATATATATGACTTCGGTTGGCGTATAACTTTTGCTTTACTCAAATTTCCATTTACTTGTGATGGAAGCCCGACCTCCACACGAAACTAGCGTTCCTATATTCAAACGGCAAATAAATAAATAAATAAATAAATAAATTTGAATTTCCGTCGAGAGTTCAAAAGAATGAATATGTCAATGAAATCATGATTCATGAGGTTCTCGATCCCGATATGAATGGTTTGTCTTTGGTCAGATTATGGAAGCGGACTTTATCTGGTGCGTGAAATTGACTCGAGATATCGCCTGACCGCTACGCCCAAAGCATAACAAGGGAACCATTCGATAGTAAAAAAAACTATTAAAAGATATACACCTTCACATATCATATCCCATTCAACAACGAGACATCGAATGAGATTCTTGTAATTTGTCCGAGATCAACTTTTCGTGCGACCAAATTGAAGGAAATGAAAATCAATCATTCACCTCGTATATGACCGGATTCCATCGTGCAAAGTAGTACCCATGCCTTCGACCAAAAAGAAAACCAGTCCAATCTATGAATCACAATGGAGACTTTGATTTTCTTCTCTTTTATTTTATTTTTTCTTTTTTTTTTCCAGAGTGCAAACGACAAAACTTGCTTGCCGTAGAAACACAGGAAAATTCATTTGTTCAATCAATGTAAATCCACTATCATTTGGTTTTATGGAAATTCTAACTAATTTGCCTTCAATTCTTTTCTCCTGGAAAATCAATTACCTTAATCCCAAACGAAGTTCGACGCTAAAAAAATTGTGTTCGTGCCTAAAAAAATTGGCATCCTAATTCCTGCACTAAATTACCATGCAATTACTTATTTATGCTAAATTGGTGTACTCGTGCCACAATTATCCCAAAATAAATTTTATGTCCCAAAAATTCTCAAATTGGTAAAAACGAGCCAAGTTTGCTGAGCGGCAAACTAAGTAAAATATTGTCATTTTCAATACACTAAATGTTCTCATGATATGCACAGTTAATACATTGAAGATCGAAAATTTCTCCAACAAACAAGATAACAAGTACCGCTAGGACGGTGATTAGCAAACCGTTTTTAGTAATATGTAGCCAACTTACTAGACATTTATTAACTCATTTCAGAAATTACTATCATTCGTTGAATTCTAGCAATCTTAGACACTTAATCCCTGATTGGAGTAACAGATCTCTAGAATGTTTCAACCGAAGCACCGTTGAACCCTCATTAGGCATCTTCGGTGCCATTGTTGGTTCATGGTTTTTGTGCTTGGTTCTCTTTTGTATCTAGCCATTTGGAAGGTTTCAATACATACTTATCTTACCAAAAAAAAAATCATTGAAATATTCGTCTTTTACATCTTGACTTTTGCTCAATCAAGAACAAAGGGGCCCCATATTTTAGTCCCGTAAAATTAGATTATCTTATACAATATTGAAGGTTTAAAACATCAAAAGTGAGAAAGTACGAAGACAGTTGGGATTTACAAGTATGACTTATAAGAAGAGATATAAAGATTCACATGTAGTCCTCCTTACTTGCAATTTGCTAGTTTGCAGATAAGTGTGACAGTCATATCACTCCCACTTTGCACGGGCTTATCTCCTATTAATCAACAGCTTTCACTCGCTCTTTTCTCTGCATTTTGGTTTATCGTTATTAACAAGATTTTCAAGATAATGATTTTGGATTTCTTGCTAACAAAGGAAACACGTTTTTTGGATTTCTTGAGGATAAAGTTCCTGAACTTGGTTTACTTTAAGCCTATGAGATGTTTGAAGTGGGTTCACGTTTTATAAAAACACATAAGAGCAAAAATCTCTCTTTCGAAAACAAAAAAGACAGAGAAGAAGAATTACAAATTCTGAGTTCATTACGATGGTGGTTGGGTATAGCGGCCTTCGTTTTCTTCCCACCGACAATGAGCTCTTTTTCGATTACTTGATGCGGAGGCTAAATGGAGATTCGCTGCCCGAACCGCACATTGTCCGCGATTGCGACGTGTACGGCGGTGGCGATCCTTGGGAGATTTTTGGCAAGGATCGGGATGAGAAGTTCTATGTTTTCACCATGTTGAAGAAGAAGAGCAAATCGAGGGTGGACAGAACTGCGGGCTCCGGCACTTGGAAGGGCAAACAGAGTTACAAAATTAAAGGTTCGCAGGGTGAGGTGATTGGCTACAAGAAACTCTTCACTTTCAAATCGAAAACCAACTCGAGCGCGGAAACCGACAAGGCTGATAATGGACACTGGATCATGTACGAGTACTCGAAGCATCCCCACAATGTATGCGTTTCTTTCCCTTTTCTGTTAGGTTACTAATGATCCCAAATACACGTTTGGTTGGTATGTCTTCCTCATTGCTTTTGTCAGTATGAAAAACTTAGACATGATGCTCTGAAACGATACTCATTCCATGTTACGTTTGTCGATGTTTGAGAATCTTATATGTTTGAATGCATAAGGCACTAAATTACTTAATTCTAGTGCTTTTTATGGATCCTAAAGGGCTCTATTCAATTTAAAACCAGTATTTAGGTTTTCTCTATTATACAAATGTGTTTATGATCCGCCCACAATGGACTGAAAATAAGATTTTATTGTGACACCAATTTGGCCCTCCCCCGGCATACATATCTCGATTTTTCATACATGTATTTTTATTGTTGTTTAATTTCTTTTTTCCCCCCTTTTTTTCATCAAAAGCAAAGATAATTTAGTTTATCTATAAATAATGCAGGACACAGATTTTGTATTATGCGTGATCCGCAACAAATACGCTGAGGAAGCAAGCAAGAAGGTGTGTCCAAATCTGCACGGCCGAGTGCAATTTGAGGAAGAGAATCGACGAGCAAAGAAGGGACGCCCGCTCCGTGATGATCGCACAAACGTCTTTGACGTTCCTTCCGCCGCATCGCCACCCTCAACCGCGTCCTGGGCTTTCAATGAAGATGAAGTTGCCATTCCACGGAACATTTGCGGTCCAACTTTCCGGAATTTGGATGGCGACACCCACCTCAACTCGCATCCCGTTCCGACAACAACGTCCATGACGATGGACATCTACCGAACCACTGATTTTTCGGCTTTTGGCGGCGCGAATGCTGGTCCACTTTCCATGATGAGCACGGCGGCACCCATGCACGTTGACACCCATGCTCAAGTGCGGCAATCATGCACGTACCCAACTGCAATCGAAGCCGCACTGGCCTACGATGAAGCTGCGAGGGCAATGTACGGTCCGTGTGCCAGTTTGAATTTCCCCAACACGGCTCATCCCATGGCTTTCGGTTGGGGCGCTACTGCTGATACGGCTGGTACACTGAGTACTGGTTATTCATCTGGTACCCCAAGCATTGTTTATTCGGCGGGCACCCCAGGTGAGACGACGGCATGGTCGACTCAGTCTGAATTGATTTGTGGCGCAGAGGTTGAGGACGGCGGTCGCGAGGGCGAGTCTAATGCGGATGGCGGAGAGATGGAGCTGAAGAGCAAAACCAATTTCGATTTCGACTGGCTTAGCGAATACAAAGAGGACGAGCTGTTCGATGTGGACGAATTGTTGAGGACTCTGGAGGATGACCCGAAGTTCTCCAGCGGATGTCAAGATGGAGCAGTAGAACATTTAGAACACAAATAGTTAGAATTGTGCATGAAGGGAGTGTTGACTTTGATCGGACAATTGCGTTTTTAGGGGTGAATTTTCTGGGGGGTTTCTGATTAATGGGTTCGTTGGGTTTTTCCGAAGAAAGGACAGGATATATTGATTTGTTTCTGGTTGTGACATTTGAGCTTCGTCTCTCTTAATATGAATTTGCGCCATTTTTGATGTTGTATTTGGTGGATTTACCATTTTTCTAGAAATTTCATAGCGGTTGATATAAAATCAAGAATCCCGACCTGACGCATGAATTAAAATTTATGTTGAGATGATACGGGAATCCATTTGGAGAAAAATTGAATCCCAGTGAAGCTCCGTCCAAGTTAGGTTGGTGCGTCTCGTGAGATTGTGCCGCCGGCACAAGCAAAACCTCTCAAGTCTTTGTGCTAACCCATCGGGAGAACATAGAAGAACGACTAATACTAAAATGGTGGAAAGGACACAAGAGTTTGCGTGCTTACGATAGTACGAAAACATCATACAATTTAGAGTCCTTACTTAAGAGACATTTTTCTAATAACATAAATATAATTGTAGTTACCTTGTGTGTTCACTGCACTTTGTGGCCTATTTTAAATTATGCTATTCCTATTTGCCCTCCATATGGAATAATAGCGGGTGAAGGGTGGCGGTGATTGCTTTTGCTGAGGTGCGCTTGAGCCTTTGAGTGCCGTTCACACTTTGCTCATTGATTATTGCATGATCACGGTGCATGTCATATCCCACTGCCGCAGACGACTGACGCAAGTGTTACCAGTATGGTAGGGAATCCTTAGCCGAGCTCAATCAACGGGGACAATATTTGACTGAAGGACGACGTGACTGTTATTTCATATAACATATATAAACATCTATATAATTGATTGCATTGATATGCTTCCCTAAGATCTAGCGGTAGGGGCGTGATGGCCATAGGCAACCTCTCTTGACTCCATCACATGTGCCACGTGCTAATTACACGTTTTGGAGCTTACCTTTCGACTTTTAAGATCTATTTGCTTTGTGAAAAATGAATGACTCTGTTTATTTCGCGAAAAATGGATGACTTGAAAAATATTTTTCTGAAAACGAATGCATGTATCGCTTGAAATAATTAGTTAAAGATAACTAGTTTCATTGCAGACAACAATTTTGACAAAACATTTTTGTGTCACTCATTTTTTTAAGAAATACAAACGATATTTTTAAGAAATTATTTTCAAAAGCACCTTTTTTTTTTCAAAGACCTAAAAATTTGGTAACATAAATATGTTGGCACGTAAATTCTCAAATACTTTTTGCATTTTTTTAAATTTGGATGATACTTCAAATTTCGGAGGGAAATCGAATGAATATGTCAAGAGCAAACATGTCCTATAATTTATTCCTGATGGCCTGCCATCCAGAAGCAAAAAAAAAAAAATGAAAAGTAGAAAGTTCAAAGGCAATTGAGATTTATGAGTATCACTTAAACAGATATATAAACATTAACATGATCCTTACTTGCAATCTGTTAGTTTCCAGACATGTGGGACTAGCCATATGACCCCTATTAGCGCGGGCTAATCTCCTTTTACCATTTTTATGTATATAAAAAAGAATAGTTTTTTTTTTGGTAAGATATATAAAAAGAATGGTTAATATAATGAGAAACCTCAAATTAGTATACTTGTGACAAATATGCCACAGACAAATTTTTTGACAAAAAAAAATCCAAACGGCACATTTGCAAAAAAATTATTCCAACCTATTTTTTTTAACTACCTAAACCCCAAGATGATATATCTGTGATAAATTTACCCTCCGTTATTTCTCATAAAATTGGATTAATAAAATTAATATCCTAATTAGTACACTTGTGGCAACAGAGGGTAAAAACCCAAAATTGTTACACCCGACAACTGCCACGTGTCGTCTAACTCAACAATTTGACGGGAAAACATAATAAAAACTAACGTATGATTAATTTGTCACGGGTATATCATTTTAGGATTTATAGTTATAAAAATAATAATTTCCGGTAAATTTATCACAAATATACCAGTTTGGGGTTTTTAGTGATTTTAACGTGAAGAAGAAAACATTTGAAAATATGTTGATTGACCTGATTTTCAAATAAGCAAAGAAATTCATCATGATTGACCTGATTTTCAAATAAGCAAAGAAATTCATATAATTTGATCACGCCAGGACTCTTGCTAAAAGAGGAAAGACGGTTTCTTCTAACCCGTAGATTATTTCTCCAGAAATTCATCATAATAGACTACGATTTCTTCTAACCCGTAGTCTATCCCCTACCCATTTTACCTATTGATTCATCTATGTGATTTTGAAATTGATCCCTCTTTAGTATTTTACTTATATTTTATCCACAAACATAGGGGTCATTTTAATCTATACTACATTGTAAACTACCATGACAGAAGAATTGGAGATAATCAATATGAAATTTAGTTATTGACAGGGAAGAGTTTGAATGCCTGAAATTACGCACGCGTGATGTCTTCCTGTCAGGATATATCCATGATTTCAATCCTAATTGTGGCAATTCTCGAGGATTGGAAATTTTGTGAGTTGTAATAAAATGTACACAGAAATATTACTTGACAAGGAAAAATCTCAAGTTCTTTTGGCACGTTCAAGATTGAAATTGTGATTAAAAGGGTGATATCTCAATATCAGAAGTCTGATTTGAACGAAAGGGCTATCTTTGGAAAGCTCTCAAACAAGTTATCGAATTTTCAATGAACTTTGATTGCATGCCAAATCTGATCAAGTAATTAGAGAAGATTGTCCGAATGAGTTAGGTGAACAAGAATCTATTCCAACTACTCGTGCCAGATGGATATAAGCAGAATAAAAAAGTGAAATTTTTCATAATCAACTAGTGGAGCTTAACCATCTATCTAAATTAATAGAAGTCGGATAAATTTAGAGGATAAGCAAGTTAAGACCGCGCAATGCATCAAAGCGAGTGCATGTGTACGGTCTACAGGTCTATGATGTAGAAAAACGACCACCATCGAAAAAACGAAAATTAAACGAGAAATATATATTATGCATTTGATGCATAATATAATGTGGGCAACCGTGGAAAAGAAGCACAAAGAATCATGGACGTACACTATTAGTTTTGATCATAAGAAGTCATGCCACGTGACACATATAAAAGAACTCATTATGTGACTGTGGTTAATTCACAATGAGATTAATAGCTTGTTCCAAGCCACAAACAAAATAATTATAGTTTATTGTGGGGCACGCTCCTTCAAAGCATGTTTTGTCCTAAGACCGATTTGGCCATTGCTATAGGTTGCGTGTGTATTTTTAGGACATAAATATTTTGTCATTTTTTTTCATATACGTACTTTTGTTGGGTAATAATTTGTTTTCCCTTTTTTTAATCAAAGGAAAAGGATAATTTATTTTTCCTATACATAATGCAAGAAATGGAGTGTGTCTTATGTGTAATCAGTTAAATAATATAAAGCGAAAAAAGAAATGAAGAATTTTAATATATTTCGATATATTGAAAAGAATAGGTAGAGAGCCTATTTATAGGCTTAAGTAGACTACCTTTTAAGAAAATAACATAAACATAATATCAAATATAATCAATCAAAGATATGCAATATCAGATGAGATATATGCATATTCTTGATAGATTCGTAGAATAAACTAAATATATTACAATCACTAACATCCCCTCGAAACGCAAGGTGAGTTGAATCAACTTGAGTTTGAAAAACGATCCGAACAGTATGCAAAACAATCTTCGATCGCCATGAAATCAGATAGCGAAAATGGTCAAAATCGACACTGAACAATGTCGGACACGTGGATCCAAGCTTCTGTTGACGACGATATTTCAATATGTTGATTGTTTGATGGCGATGAATCCTATGTACCACCGATACGACACGGACACGGGGACATGATACGACACAACACGCCGACACGGCAGTTATCAAAAAATAGAGAATTCTGACAAAATTCAATAATCTGCTCACAAAACCCTCAAGACGACCTTATGTAGGTGTCAACCCTAATGACAAAAGATAACGTAAAAATTACTAAAATACCATTAAATTATAAAATTGCCTAAAAATAGAAAAATGCCCGGAAATCCATCTAAACGATCCCGAATTGCCGAAATCCAATGCCAACAGCACCGAGTATTGATCAGACGGCCGTTTCGCTTCAATCGACCGAATTTGAGTCCAATCCGATGTCGTTGACTGATTCTGTCTGCTGGTCCTAGGTGCATCAAAATGTGATTCGGGTATATAAGTTAAGGATAAATGTTGGACAAATGTGTCAACTAGGGTTCTTCTAAGCATGAGCACTTAATCTTATACTATATTAATATTGATTTGAGTAACATATCTCTAGAATGTTTCCATTTGAAGGGTTTAAATGTTAATCATAGATTTTAGTAGGTTATATTCTAGGAGTTTTACATCTTGAGTGCTCAGTCAAGAAAAAAAAGGGGCTGCATATTTTAGTCCCATAAAATGAGATTATTGCATACCATGCATAAGTTAAAAATTGAAAAGTGAGAAAGAACAAAGGCAATTGGAATTTACGAATATGACTTATGTCGCGACCTAAAATTTCAGATTTAATTAATGAATTACCAAATTGATTAAATTAATTAAGCTAATTCGAGCTCTCCCAATCTCTACTAATTGGCAATTTAGGTTCAAATAATTAACCTGCAAAAGTTCGAGTAAAGGAACTAGCCCGGTGTATCCACATGATGTACGAGCTACTTTAGTTTGGAACCAACTAGCATTCCATAGTAAATCTTGAGGAACTGGATCCTCCACGAAATCCAAAAACTACGAGGGGACACAAATTTCTGAGTTTTTCAGCCATTACAAGACTTTGACATCCCCTCACGTGAAAAGGAACCATATTTGCAAAAGCTTAGCTGGAGCTTGAAAGGTCTTTCCATTACCTTGCTTATATTTGGTGAGGGAAATACAAATTTCCGTCTCTTTACAAACTTGCTGAACCAAATAGGCCATCCTTGGACTGATAAAATTTCGGCAATGAGGAATGGTTGCTAATCCAAAGAAGGTAAGCAAGAAAATTTTACCCTTTTCTAAAGCCAAAGCTTGATTAAAACATTCCGTTAAAAATGAGAAAGTATAATTTCCATAGCTTTCAAAACCTTTCGAATTGCATCAATTTTGGTCCTTAAAAGTGGAAAATCCGTATCAATGTATGGACTAACGAGTTCCAAAAAGGGATTTCTAATGAGCATGCTATATTCTTCTAAAGCAGGGGAAAGTTCGTGCTTACCAAATATGAATGTGGAAGTATCGGGGCACTAGAAATGTGCAGCTTCCTGAACGAGACCAGTGCGAACCTGAATATCCAGTAATGGTAGCAAATTTATCACAATTTTTTTTTTTTAAATTTGCCAGCAACAACTTGTGGCTGGCATTTGATTAGCAAGAGCCATTCTAGAGAGATTTTTAGGTATTTCCATAATTAATGTGCCCATCAGCGCAAACAAGTTGGCACGCGATAATTGGCTTGAGTAGGCAATGATCTAATGTTTCTGAAAGCACCTAAATGTAAATTAGACTCGATGGGCAATTGCGAGCACCCATTGCTCTTGTAATTGCTTTTAAGAATTTATGACGCAAAAACCTTATGTTCTCGTATTGATTCGAATTAGCTTTTTTATTAATTAACTATTGTAAATTTGTTGACATAACAAAGTGGATCGGAACCCTAACTTGCGGTTACAAATTTTAACTTTTATAAGTAGGAGTTGCTCGAACTTACGAACAAAACATGGAAATCGTGGGCGTAAATATCGTGCTCATTGGTGGACTCTAGAGATATAATGGAAACAACACAAGAACGTAAACGACAGCACAAAAGGAAGACAAGTGATCCTTTTTTTTTTCTTTTTTCTTTTTTGTGATTGAAACATAAAAGATTGTTAAATTGATGATAATTTGATTTGTCTATACTTTCTAGGAATTACAAGGAGCGCATTTGTGTGGCGAAAACTAGGCATGACTGGAAAATAATTTTTGAGGACATAAATGTTGGAAGAAGGAAATAATTTTGGTTGGACTGTTTACAGGATGCGTATGGGAACGTTTCTGTTCCTGAGCATTTTTTTTTTTTAACAGAAACATTTTTTTTGTGTTTCTGTTCCCGACTATGTTTTTTGGAAACAAAAACGTGTTTGGGAAGTTAAAAAAAAATAATTTTTTCCTCCGTCGCCATTGACCAGAGGCGGCGGCCGGAAAAAAATTGGAAGCGGGGGCGGCGGCAGGCGACCGTTGGTGACGGTGGCCGGTGGGTGGTGGCCACGTCGGCGGCGGTGGGTGATGGTTCAAAAGTTTTCCAAAAAGTGTTCTAAAATCCAGAAGCAAGTTTTTCTTTTGTTTCTTCAAAAGTGTTCCATGGCGCAAAAGTGTTCCGCAAAACACTTTTGGAACATTTTTGAACCATACACATTTCTGTTTTCAAAGTGTTTTGGGAACACTTTGGGAACAGAAACACTATGCCTGGAGTGTGTTTTTTTGTTGCCATACACACCTTAAATGGGGCAGAACTCATTTTGGTTGGATTTGACCTAGTGGTTGGACTTGGGACCTGACGGATTGGGCCCACGACCCAAAAGGTCGGATCCAGGCACTTGGATAATAGAACTTGGAAGCTGAAACCAAGATTTACTATGGCCAGACGAGGACCATACTAGCCATGGTGACCTTCGTACATATCTGGGACTCTTCCCTCAAGACTCGCAGACATCCAATTAAGGTCGAGCTTCAATCCCGGTGCCCGAACTTGGAACCTTGAGGCTAGGACCTCAGCTCGGGTGCTCGGATTTGAACCTATGACCTCATGCCAAACCTGAAACTTTGGGGGTACTTAATGTCTGAATCCTAATCATAAAGTCTGGTTTCCGAGTCTTAGCAAAAAGATCCCAAGTCAGACTCCAAGGGTCCCGGCCGTGGTGTCGAATAGCATTAGGGTGCTAGTTACGCTCCTCGAGGTCCTAAACAAGGTGCTAGGGTCCTAGGTTTGAACTCCGTACCACGAGGCTAATCATGTTGCTGGGGAAGTCAAGTTGGGATTTGAAACGTTGAATTTCAATCTTTAAGACTTTAACAAGCATAAATCCTTTCTAATAATTTATGCCAGGTTAAATTTTCTGTATATTCAAAAAAAAAAAATCCCAATCGACTCTTTTATTTTCAAGTGATGTGAAAAGCAAAAATAGCCGGTAAATAAATATTGAAGTACATTTTTTATACTTCAATTCCATTTGTTTCGCGAAAAATGAACAATTCAGAAATTCTTTTTCAAAAAGGTTAATACCACCAAAAATCCCAAACTGGTACATCTGTGATAGTTTTACCCCAAATTATTTTTTTAACCATGAAAAATCCCAAACTGGTACATCTATGACAAATTTACCCCAAACTGGTACAACTATGATAAATTTACCCCAAACTGGTACAACTATGATAAATTTACCCTCCGTTAGTTTTCGTTAAATTTTAAAGTCGAATTGCTAAGTTAAATGACACGTAGCTATTGTCGGGTGTACACGTTACCTTACGTTTGTTATATGTATATCAATTTGAAATTTTTCGTGGTATTAATTCAATTTATCGAAAATTAACAAAAGGTAAATTTTATCATATGTATACCAATTTGAGATTTTTTATGGTAAAAAAAGTAATTTGAGGTAAATTTGTCACAATTATACCAGTTTAGAGTTTTTGCTGGTTAAAAAAATAGTTTGTGGTAAATTTATTACAAGTGTACCAATTTAGGATTTTTGATGGTAAAAAAAATAATTTGGAATAAATTTGTCACAAGAGTATCAGTTTGAAGTTCTTCGCGGTATTAACCCTTTTCAAAAAATGATTGTCTATCGCTAACAAAAATGACTCAATGTAAAATATTTTTTTCCGCCGCATTAAGTGGTGAACTTTTTCATGCCACCATTTATTTTTTAATTCTCAAGCACAAGTCATGGGGTCCACCGAGCACCTCGAGATCTAAGAACCGTTGTCTTTCCCCCAAATAAAATACAAAGAAGCGTGCCCAATGCTTAGGCTTTTCAATTAAATATATCAACTCGTGTCTCTCCTGTCTCTCCTCGTTAGAGAAGTCAAATTTTCCTTTTTGGTCAGAAGAAGTCTATTTTTTTAAAAAAAATTTCTTTTTTTTTGGTCATAAGAAATCTAATTGAGCATTTAAAACATGTGTTGAGAATCTCACTGGTCAATGGTCATCACTAGATGGCACTTTCTCAGAAGCTTCACCCAATATCATCCCTTCAGTCTTCTTCCACTTCCAGTCAAGCTCAGCCTATATATAGAGCTCCCTCTTTCATGTTCTTCCCAACTATTACTTCTACTCCAGAAACCAAATCATCCCTTCTCCATCTTCCACATTCCGTGATCTCAAAGCTGCAAATTCTAGCCCAAAGCCAAAATGCTTCAAGAAATTATCAGTCCCTTCGAGACCGATCAATGCGATGCTTTAAAATTCATTTGTCAGCAGCATCTTCTTGAAGATGGTGATGGAGATGGAGTCGACGCAACCTTTCTTGCATCACCTCCCGCAAAAATGTACTCCAGGAGTTCAAGCTTCAGCAATTTCTTACTAATTGAGAGTTGGACCGAACTGCCCCTGAAAGTCGACGACTCGGAGGACATGTTGGTGTATGGCGCTTTGCTCGATGCGCTCCATTCCGGGTGGACGATTTCTTCGGCTTCAAATCAAGAACTTGATTTCGGAGGGACGACTATTGATTATAATAGCATTGGTCTGGCTTCGAATCAAGAACTTGATTTGGAAGTCAGCATTGATTCCGCCATGGAGGAGAAACTGGTGATGGGGGATCGTGAGGTACAAGCGCCGGTTGAGAAGACACATTATAGAGGAGTGAGAAGGCGGCCATGGGGAAAATACGTGGCAGAGATAAGAGACCCCAAAAAGAATGGGGCAAGGATTTGGCTCGGTACTTATGAGATGCCCCAGGATGCAGCACTGGCCTATGACCGGGCAGCTTTTAAGATGAGGGGGTCCAAGGCCAAGATCAACTTTCCTCACCTTGTCGGCTCCACCGAGTACGAGCCCGTCAGGATCAGCCTCAAACGCCGGTCTGCCGAGCCTAGCTCACCGTCCACGTCCAGCGATGATGGCTTGACGACTAGGGCAAAGAGAAGAAAGCAAGAGGTCAATGTGGATGCTATGGTGGATTTTGAAAGACCAGTTCCCTTTCCCATTTTAGAAACGGGCTTGTTGAGCGTGGATGAACAATTTTTGTTTTGATTGTGCAAACTACACAGCAGACATTTGATCAATGAAAAGTCAATCAGGCAAAATTTATCTGGTGGAAAATATCGATCTAAGGAGTTTATATTCCATTTCATTCGTAACCTTACTCTATGGCCATCCCCCTCTTTAATGGGCAGTCGTTTCCTACGCATGAACAGAGGAGAGAAAAATCCCTCACGTCGTACACACGTTATTAACCATCAATTATACATCAATCAACATTTACTTTTCACACGATGGTTTCGTAAATCTATGAATAAGCTCCGTACTTACTAACCCCACAGTAATTATAAATCACAAATTGGTTGCATTTTGGCCAAAAGTGTATCACTATGTTCTAACCTATTTTTCTATATTCGAAGTTGCTAGCAATGTTAACATAAAGGTATAAGCCGTGTTAGAAAAAGACTCAAATCTATATCTTATTGATGAACCCAACTGGATATACAGATAGGCTCATAGTTAAACTTCTTCTTGGCAATCTTCCTTATGAGAGTACCGGATCCCAACACCAGTATGACAATTGAAGGTTACTTTTCCCCGGAGATGAAAAACTTATCCATCGCTAGTTGAACATGTGAAGAAGTATAATCTGATGATTCTTATTAAAACTTGGATGAGTATATATACACAAATGCTATAGAGATTTGCGCCTAATTAATGGAGAGATTTTCTCCACTGATACAGCTAATCAATCTACTAAACTAATTGATCTCCTAATTGATGGATATTCTCCACTGATCGATCTTTTCCTATAATAAAAAGATACACAGAACTATGATACAATCAATCGATCTTTTCCTATAGTAAAAAGATACACAAAAAAATATGATACAATCAATACTCCCCCTCAAGATGGAGCGTGGAGATCACGAACGAGCTTGCAAATCAAGTGATGAAAATTTTCTTTACCCAAAGCTTTCGTCAGAACATCAGCCAATTGGAGCTTAGAGGGAACGTAAGCTGTCTTCAATGTACCCATTTGAATTTTATCCCGGATGAGATGACAATCAATTTCTATATGTTTGGTGCGCTCGTGAAATACGGGATTAGAAGCAATGTGAAGCGCTGCTTGATTATCACAGTAAAGAGTGGCAGGATGTGTAGATACACGAAGATCTTTTAGCAGCGCTTGTAACCAAGTTACCTCACAAGTGGCGGACACCATGGCACGATATTCATCTTCGGCGGAAGAGCGAGAAACCGTGTGTTGTTTCTTAGTTTTCCAAGAGAGGGGGCTGTCGCCAAGAAACATAATATAACCGGTATTGGAACGTCGAGTGGTGGGACAAGCACCCCAATCGGCATCACAATAAGCCCTTAATTGTAATGCACTAGAGGAGGATAAAAGAATTCCAGTTCCTGGTGCCTTCTTGATGTAGCGAACGACCCGTAGAGCAGCCTGCCAATGAGGCTCGCGGGGAGAGCTCATGTGTTGACTCAAGATGTTAACTGCAAAAGTAATGTCGGGTCGAGTGATAGTAAGATATAATAGACGCCCTACTAGGCGACGATAGATCGATGGATCCGAGAGGGGAGTTCCACTATCTGCAACAAGTTTGACGTTGGTTTCCATGGGAAAATCAATGGGACGACTACCTAGGAGACCCACATCTTTGATGATGTCCAATGTATATTTCCGTTGAGAGAGGTAGATACCGACTTTGGCGCGAGCTACTTCGATGCCAAGGAAATATTTTAAGTTGCCCAAATCCTTCATCTGATATTGCGAGTTAAGGTACCTCTTCAAAAGATATATGGCGGCTGGGTCGTCTCCAGTGATGACAATGTCGTCGACATATACAAGTACAGCTGTGAAAGATGAGGGTCGACGAGATATAAATAAGGAGTAATCAGCTTTCGATTGAGAGAAACCAGCAGCTATGAGAGAAGTTGATAGCTTAGAAAACCAATTTCGTGAAGCCTGTTTCAAACCATAAAGTGATTTGCGAAGGCGACAAACCCGATGCTCCCCCTGTTTGGCAAATCCCGATGGAATTTTCATGTAAACCTCTTCAGCCAAATCCCCATGAAGAAAGGCGTTGTTAACGTCCATTTGATGTAAAGGCCATCCACGTATAACAGCAATTGCAAGAAGGCATCGTACAGTTACCAGTTTGGCCACAGGAGCAAAGGTTTCATTAAAGTCAATACCTTCAGTTTGGGTATAACCTTTGGCGACGAGGCGAGCTTTGTACCGTTCTATAGAACCGTCAGATCGGCGCTTGATCTTATAAACCCATTTGCAGCCAATGGGTACCTTTCCTGGAGGAAGATCAGTAATGTACCATGTTTTATTGAATTCTAAAGCCTTTACCTCAGCAGCCATTGCTTCTTTCCATTTGGGATCCTTGTTTGCCATTGTGAAAGTGGTAGGCTCTTGATCATGGGTTAAAGATGATAAAAAAATACGATGGGCAGGGCTAAAACGAGAATATGAAATAGAAGAGCTTAAGGGGTAAGGCAAACCTGGAGAAACACGCTTGCGCGGCTCGGGAGTTGGACGAGAAACATGCCCGCAGTAATAATCTCGCAGTTTGAGGGGTGGATGCCGATCCCTAGCAGGATGTCGTGGCGGTTTGGATGTGTCAACAAGGTTGGTCGGGGTAGGAGAAGGGATATGTGAAGGCGTGGTTGTGGGAATGTATGGATCCGATGTGGATGGATTAGTAGAAGGAACCGGTGGTTCCGTAGTCGATGAAGGTAAAGTCTCAATAGACGGTGAAGTAAGACCGTCATTGACTGTATGATCCGGAATGGGAATGGGGAGAACCACATTTGAAGGGTCAGGAGGAATGGAGGAAGGGGTGGTGGCATACGGGAATACGGTTTCGTGAAAAACAACGTCACGACTCGTAAAATATTTGTGATTGTCGAGATCGAAAAGGCGATAACCCTTTTGTCCTCTTGGATAGCCAAGAAAAATACAACGGATGGCCCGAACACCAAATTTATCATGATGTAAATGACTACAAGAAGCATAACAAAGACAACCGAAAACTTTAATATTATCATACGTTGGCGGGGTGTTCAATAGCCTTTGAAAATGGGTGTTACCGTCCAATAAAAGGGTGGGTAATTTGTTAATTAAATAAGTGGCTGTGAGAATACAATCGCCCCAAAAATGAAGAGGAAGTGAAGCTTGAAAACGTAAAGCACGAGCCACAGTAAGAAGATGGCCATGTTTGCGTTCAACGATGCCATTTTGCTGAGGGGTGGCAACCATGCTATGTTGGTGAACAACACCATTAGCGGCAAAAAAAGATTGCATGGGGCGTGAAAAAAATTCGGAACCATTATCGGTGCGTAAAATTTTAATGGAACGAGTATATTGAGTAGCAACATATGCCCAGAAAAAACGAAGAATGTTATATGTCTCACTTTTGAATTTCATAAGAAATGTCCAAGTACAACGAGAAAAATCGTCAACTATCGTGAGAAAATAACGAGCACCAGATAAAGTGGGGGAATAAGGTCCCCAAATATCGCAATGAATTAATTCAAAAGGTTCAATGCTAGTAATAAAACTACGAGGAAAAGACAATCGATGATGTTTAGCAAGAGGACAAATATCACAAAGCGGGGTGGGAGTATGGGGCGAGAAAGACAACGTATCCCGTAATGCCGCGATAGTGGTATAAGATGGGTGGCCAAGTCGTTTGTGCCATAACTCACGAGTAGGGGATGATGATGCAAAAGATTGTGGTTGTGATGCTGTTTGTAGATAGTAAAGACCACCACTAGCATGGCCCCGTCCAATCTCCGTCCCCGTCAAGCGGTCCTGGAGAATACAATAAGAAGAATAAAAGGTTACAAATACATTCAGTTCACGAGCAAGTTGTTGAACCGAAAGTAAATTATGCTTAAAAGATGGGGCACATAAGACATTAGTGAGGGTAAGACGAGGATGAAGAAGGACAGAACCCGCCATGGTAATGGGAACCGTGCGACCATCTGGGATACTAATGGATGTAGAAGGAGGGGCATGAACATGGGTAAGTAAATGAGGAAGGTAAGTAACATGATCAGTCGCCCCCGTGTCAAGGATCCAAATAGATGAATCATGTACTGCAGAGGAAAGGCAGAGAGAAATACCTATGAGGTTAGCTGCTGGCTGTACATTTACCTCATTAATCAAGCGAAGAAGTTGCTGATATTGTTCGGTAGTGAATGAGTTCACCACAGGAGTGGACGAGGACATGGCGGATGACAATACAGGCATGGTTACAGTGTCCTGACGTGGTTGAGGACGTCGAGCAGTTCGATAATGAGGAGGATAGCCATTGAGTTTGTAATATACATCTCGAGTGTGACCAACAATATGGCAATAAGTGCATCGTTCTTTAGAACGTTGACGCTGCTCAGTGGAACGTGGTCTGGTGGCAGCATTAATAGATCTAGTAGAAGCGTCACCCAAGGTGGGCATGGTGAGTAAGGCAGATCCTTCGATCATGGCATTGGGTGATTGAAGAAGACGCTGTGATTCATCTTGAAGGATGAGATAATAAGCACGACTCAAAGAGGGAAGAGGATCCTGAAGCAGGATTTGACTCCGTATTGGTGCATAGACATCATTCAAGCCCATTAAGAATTGCATCAGTTGGCGATTTTGGTAATGAGTGGAAAAAATATTAGAAGCACCACAGGTACAAGAAGGTATAGACACCAAAGTACTTAGCTCATCCCAGCAAGCCTTCAAGGCATTGAAATATTTGGCGACCGAGTCGTTGTTTTGTTGTAATGTGGCCATGGCACGCTCGAGTGCAAAAATGCGTGGGCCGTTTGAAGGAGAGAAACGATCATGAAGGTCCTTCCAAACGGCAGCAGCGGAATCAGCATAGAGGACGGAAGCAGCGAGATCACGATGGATGGAGTTGAGAAGCCAAGAGAGGACCATGTTGTTAACACGGTTCCAAGCTTCGTAACTTGATTCGATAGTGGCCGGTCTGGGAATAGTACCATTGACAAATCCCATTTTGTTCTTGGCGGAAAGAGCCATGATCATGGTGCGGCGCCAAGTGGTGTAATTGTCATCAGTAAGAGGATGGCTAGCAAGATTCGTCCCCGGATTATCTGAGGGATGTAAGAAAAAAGGGTTGGCAAGGCTGTCGGTAGAGACGATAGGGCTTGAAACATCGGATGTAAGAGTTGAAGTGGTAGAACTCATGTTTAAGAAAAATGATGGAGATGAAAAATGGAGAATTAAAAAGTACGCTCTGATACCATGTGAAGAAGTATAATCCGATGATTCTTATTAAAACTTGGATGAGTATATATACACAAATGCTATAGAGATTTGCGCCTAATTAATGGAGAGATTTTCTCCACTGATACAGCTAATCAATCTACTAAACTAATTGATCTCCTAATTGATGGATATTCTCCACTGATCGATCTTTTCCTATAATAAAAAGATACACAGAACTATGATACAATCAATCGATCTTTTCCTATAGTAAAAAGATACACAAAAAATATGATACAATCAATAGAACATATATGCTCTCTCGATGGAGAAAGATGCTAAGAAAGGTATAAAAAAAAAAGGTTAGATCACAACTTCTTTCTATATGAAAAGTTATTTACAATTGCAGTTATAATTAGCATTTGGTTCCTTGTGAACCTCACATAATCTATCAGCTACGATTGTAACTAGGTACTTTTAAGATTTAAGATATGACTTTGTGTTGTTCTCAAATAATTTAAGATTTTTCATGTAGATAATTACTTACTCGACTTTAGTATGGCATTAGAGTAATGATCTCAAGTTTGATTCCTTACTGTTGAAAAGTTCAACCCAAAAATTTAAAATTATAGGTGAAGGGAAATCACATGAATATAAAAATAATATAAGACTCATTGTCAGGCTATGTGGATAATAATTTCAACACTTACAACGTCCAAGATTTTGAGGAAATCCCCTGTCGTTAAGGCTAGAATGGAATTGTAGAACGAAAAGACGTCAAACATGCTTGGATGGACTTAGGTCATAAGTTCGGATGGTGGAACGCTCATGGAGAGGTAGAGAGGTCAAAGTAGAATTTGCAAATTGAATTTTGTCTTTGTAAAAGTACAAATAACTTTTTTTCTAATTTGTTCTATTGCACGTGGAAAATCTCGATTACAAAAAAAAAAAAAAATTGTTCATCGTGAGTCTGTTTTTACTGGACTCACCCTCATGCGATTCCAAGGATGATATGTACCAAAAATTATTTTGGACGTCCGGTTATTCACGCAGAAAAAAGTAGAATGAAGTTTGTCGTAAAAAGAAATGATGTCAACATTGTTACAAGCCTTAGTCCAATTAAAAAAAAAAACCATTGTTAGAAGCCTAACATCCGAAGTTTTTACCTTGTTAGCTCTCCAAGCCTCCTCAAACCTTGTGGGACCTTAAATGTTTAGAGGTCCATCTGTCTTGTCATTCACGTCATATTGGCATTAATGAAAGCTGATTTTTTTTTTAATAAAAAAAACTGTTACAAATTACAGCAAAAAATTTTAGCTGCATGCATGCAAGTATTTGTAGGTTACAACAATTTTCTTAAGCACCGATAGAAAAATATTGAAATGGAAAAATACTTTGAAGATTTACATATTCACATGCAATAGTTAGGAATTTTTGACGATATCGAGCTGTAACAACTTATTCTTCTTGAATATCTTGATTCAATGCTAAAAAGAATATCCCACTTACAATTATTGAAAAATTATTTTCAGTACAGTTTGAACTATTGATTTATGTAATGCAAAAAACTAAAAAGAAAAGGAAATCCGCACATTTGGGCACGGAAGAATACAACCCTGCAAATTTCTTTTTATTACATGCATATGTGATTGGATCTATACGGCACCTTACTTCAGATTTAGAAAACCTAATTTATATACAAAAGCATGCAAACATCGTTGTCCTTCCCCAATGAAACAAAAGGAGCGTGGCCCATGCTTTGGTTTTTAAATTCCGAAGGGATAATGAAAAATATGTCAATTTATGTTTTTCGTGATTAAAAATGTCTAATTGAGATTTGAAACATGTGTCGAGAATCTTACGATTCATCAGTCCACCTGATGCTCTTCTCAGAAGCTCCATCCAAAGTCATCCCTTCAATCTTTTTCCAGCACTCAACCAGTCAACCTCAACCTATAAATATAGCTCCCACCTTCATGGTCTTTTCCAGCTCTTCTCTCTCACTTTAGAAATCAAATCATCCCTTCCATCTACCACATTTAGTGATCTCAAAGCTGCCAAATTTCAAGCCAAGAACGGAAATGCTTCAGGAAATCATCAGTCCCTTTGAGACCAACTGAGTCGATGTTTTCAAAAATTACTTTTTGACGAAGATGATGATGATAATGGTGTCAATGCAATGTTTTTTGCATCAACTCCTGCAAACATGTACTTGAGGAGTTCAAGTTTCAGCTGTCTTTTACTGACAGGGAGTTGAAGCGAACTGCCCCTCAAAGTAGACGACTCGGAGGACATGTTGGTGTACGGCGCTTTGTGCGATGCGCTCAAGTCTGGGTGGACGATGCATTTGGTTTCTAGTCGAGAATTCGATTTTGAAGTGTCGGTCGTTGCTATCAACAGCATTGGTCTGGCGATGGACGAGAAACAGGAGATGGTGGAGCTTAAGGTACACGTGGCGGTCGAGAAGGCGCATCATAGAGCACTCAGGAGGCAGCCATGGGAAAAATATGCGGCGAGGATAAGGGACACCAAGAAGAACGGGGCTAGGATTTGGCTTGGGACAAACGAGATACCCGAGAATGTGGTATGGGCCTTCGACGGGGCAGCTTTTAGGATGAAGGGGTCCAAGGCCAAGTTCAGCTTTCCTCACCTCATCGGCTCGGTCGAGTACGACCCTATCAAGATCAGATCCAAGTGGCGGTCTGGTGAGCCTAGCTCGCCGTCCACGTCCAGTGATGATGACTCAATGACGAGAATGAAGAGGAGAAAGAGAGATGTCAACGTGGATGCTGAGGAGGAGGATTTTGGATGTCCGATACCGTTTCCCACGTTCGACATGGGTTTGTTGAGTGGGGATGAACAGTTTTCATTTCAATTCAGCCTCAGTATGGCAATGCGAGGTATCGCCTCGCCAGCCTAGCCATGGTGAGACTTAGCCTCATTGTCACCAGGCCAGCGTCGGCCCGCCGAACATGGCCTTGCCCGACAATGGCGGTGTCGAGCCTCGCTCAGTCAAGGCTTGACAAGACTCGACCTCGCTAGATCTAGCCTGGCGAGGCCGACTAGCCGGAGGAAGGAGAGGGAATAGAAAAAAGAAAAAAAGAAGAAAAAAAGGAAAAAGGAAATAAAAAGAATTCAAAAAATTTCACACAAAAAAACATATAAAAATAATATATTGCCGGATGGCCGGCGTAGATTGACATTCACGTCAGCGCCAACTAGGCAAAATTGGCCGGATGATTGAATTGACACAATTGGAAAATGTTTAGAATTGAATAAAAAAAATATGACTGAATTGTCACAATTACAATAAATTTTGGATTGTTTTGATAATTTTCCTTAACTGCCACTGCGGTAATGGACAAAGAAACGTGCCCTAGCTCGAATTGTATAGTTTCGTATCGTGATAAGGCAAAGGCACGTTATTTTCTATGGACTGTCCATTAAGAAATTCAATATTCAAAACAGGTGCCTAAAATCTGATTTGTCTTAATTATTGTGTAATTTTCAAGAATCATTATTAGTTGAGTCTTTCAAGAGTATGTTCGTATTCCGATGTGTAGTTAATATAATGTATTTACATCTTGTTTGTTCATGCATCTATATGGATCAAGTCTATATAAATAGGCACGTCTTGCAACCATTTTGATATGGGTGAACTAATTGTGAATACATATGGAAAGCCTACGGTTTGTGATCATGGCTACAAACACTCATCTTCCTCTTTAGTATCTTCATCTTACCAAACAAAATTTTGGTAATTAGGCTTCTAGAATGAAAGCCTTGCTCGGCGCCCATGGTGTGTGGGAAATGATAAACACCGGCTATGATGAGCCAAAAGATGAAGCCACATTGAACCAAAATTAGAGGAATGCCCTGGAGAAGGTTCGAACGAAAGACCAACTTGCTCTGTTGATTATCTATCAAGCCTGAGATGATTCCATGTTTGGCAAGGTGTCGGCCACCCCAACATCTAAAGAGGCATAGGATTCACAACTCGAATCAAGGAGTTGAGAAAGTGAAGAAGATTCGTCTTTAAATTGTAAGAGGTGAATTTCAGATAATCCATATGAAAGAATCTAAGTTGATTGCTAATTATTTCACAAGAGTTTTAACAATTGTCAACCAGATGAAAATGAACGGTAAAGATGTCCCCGATGTTTGAGTTGTCGAGAAAATACTTCGGTCCTTGGAGAAGACAGACAACCACATTTTTGCTAGCCACTTGGTCATTTACTTATACAATATAAATTGAAGTGTTTAATTTGGTATCCGCCACTGAATTGCCTTTTTGTAATGAGAAAATGCAACATCATATTTAACCGCTATATTTATAAAGTCCCATATCTTCGAATTATATACCTAATCTCATAATCTCTTGCAGTATATGCCTCACACTTTCAAGTTCATATCTCTATTCTTGTTGAAATATATAAATATAAACCATGCATTTTTCAAACAGAAACTTTTGGGTTGGACTTTCTAACATGGTATCAGAGCAGGAGGTCCTGAGTTCAAATCTTTCCATGCCCCTATTTGCCTCCCCAAATGAATTTTTCCATGCCTAGTATTAGGCAAAAGACGAGACTAAGCGTGAGGGGGAGTGTTGAAATATATAAATATAAACCACGCCTTCTTCTAACAGCTTAAACTTTTGGGGTGGACTTTCTAACGATTCCCCTACTGAAAATTACTTGCGTCCATCTCTTACCTGACACTTGTATAGCGCGTGCAAAGGATCTCGTGGTACTTCATGGTAGTGGATTTTAATTGTTCTCCATTTCATGCTCTAAATTTCTCAGACTCCAGGACAATTTTCTTTTTTTTTAGAACAGATTTCATGACAATTGAATTGTTGGTAATGTGTCAATTCTGTTATTACAAAACTAGTGAATTAAAGTTTTTTTTGTAAGTCATGTATATATTGGACTTTTCAAAGTGTTATGTACAAGAAAGTAGCCAAATACAAAAGCCTCGAACCCACTACGACACATGATGGTGTCCTAAAGGGTACAAAGATGTAAGGTACTGCAAGATACATCAACATGCATATCATACTACCCAACACAAGCCAGACAACGGCACAAGAGACAGCAAAAAGAAAAAAGAAAAAGGAACGAGTAGCAAAGCAGAAAAATGAGCAACTCGAGAGCCACTAGGCCGACCGTCAGAATAGAAGCGGATAAAACAGCAGCAAAAAAGAACAGAGAACAAGAGAAAAAAAACAAGCTAAAAAGCAGCAGGGGGTCTTCAAAGATGATAGGAAAGATGCCCCAATTCACTTGCAAACGCCTATTACAGGGTTGTCTTCAATGTGCCTGTTGGAATATATAAATATTAAACCACGTCTTCTTCTAATAGCTTAAGCTTTTAGAGCAGTTGGTTCTGGTCCCACCAAATCTTTACATGGAATCAGAGCATGAGGTCCTGAGTTTAAATCTTTCCAGGCCCCTATTTGCCTCCTGTCGCGACCTCGAAATTTTCTTTCCGCGGGCTAATGGATTGTCGAATCGGGCCCCCCACTCTGAAATGTGGATCGCGGGCTTTCTCGACGCGGGCCCTCCCAGGCCCATACCAAATCGCAACGGGAGTAAATTTTTATGCGGGGGTTTCGACGATAAGAGTCGATCGCATTCGACCTTGGTGTGGTCGTGGTGGCATGTGCTATGTGTGCATGCATTTGGAGTCGCCACCGGTCCTTCTTGGAAGGTGGACCGGAAACCTCACTAATCGATTGGGAGAGATCGATCAGTTCTGCGGAACCAGAGATTTTGGGTTCGGGGACTTGGTTACGTTGGTGTCATTACCAACGCCCTTTCGGTACCTAACGCGAGTGATTTTCCTAACTAAGATTTCATACAGGCGCAATTTTTGGGTGAGGTAAGTCTGATTCGAGGGGTTTCATGCAGATTGGAAGGCTAATCCTATCAAATCACAATCAATATAAGGAAAGCGCAATCAAGTGCATAAATGAACCACGTCAATGCACATCAAGTCAAATCAATGGCCTCCTAGTATAGCCTTAAGGGCTTAGGGAACGTGTGATTTAGGACCAAGGGTAGACTGAGAAGATTTGGGGACGATTTGCTCGAAGGGCGAAATCGTCAATCTTTGGGAGGTTTGGGTGTTGAAATAAACAAAATAGGTCATGGCTAATTGATCTTGGCCATTTCCTATTTTGGAGATTTTTCTTGAATTTTACGAAATTTTTAGAGAAACGATATGCCTAAAGGGCAAAATCGTCGTTTTTGAAAGGATCATGATTCAGAAGCCCAGAAATAGGTCATGGCCAGTTGATTGTGGCCATTTCCTATTTTCTGTAATTTTTAGAATTTTTAGAATTTCCTTGATTTTTTTGGAGACGATTTGCCTAAAGGGCAAAATCATCATTTTTGAAAAGGGTCGGGATTCAGAAGACCAAAAATAGGTCATGGCCAGTTGATTGTGGCTATTTCCTATTTTCTGGAATTTTTTGGGAATTTTCTGAATTTCTTTGATTTTTGAGAGACGATTTGCCCAAAGGGCAAAACCGTCATTTTTGGAAAGATTGGGGTCTTACAGACCCAAAATAGGTCATGACCAGTTGATTGTGGTCACTTCCTATTTTCTGAAATTTTTTTAGAATTTTTCCGAACTTTTTTTAATTTTTTAATGATTTTTTAATTTTTATGAATTTTCGGATTGTTTTTTATAATTTTTTTGAAATTATTTTCTCTTTTTTTTTATTATTAAAAATATTTTCCGGACCGGGTCAAACCCGGCCCGCGCCTCTCGGGCGCCCGGCCCGACCCTACGGGTCGGAGCCGGTCTAAACGACGCCGTTTTTGATTTTTTTTTCAAATTTTTTCTATTTTTTTATTATTTTAAAACCATTTTCTAATTTATCCGAATTTTTGAAAATTAAAACCAATCGGACGGTCCCCACCGTGCCACATGGCACTACCCTAGCCGCCGGATTAATTTAATTTTGAAAATGTCGGATCGCGACACGTGGCGCAATCCCATCCGTCCAATCTATTTGGCTTTGAGCCATCAGATCGCGACACGTGGCGCATCCACGACCGTCCGATCTAGGTTTTTTTTTTTAAGCAAAGGATCGCGACACGTGGCGCTCCCACGACCGTCCGATCTAATTAATTTTTTTTTTATTTCCGAAAATATTATTTATTATTATAAAATCATTTATTTATTTTCGAAAATTCCTAGATCGCGACACGTGGCACCTTGCTCACCGTCCGATCTAGGGTTTTTTTTTTTTTTTTTTCGTTTAGGCCGACGCGGCAGCCTACGTGGCTTGCCACGTCGGCGTTGACTGGTCAACACGGTTGACCAGTCAACCCGGTCGTCGGAGAAGACGACCGGAGGAGGGAAATTCCGGCGATTCCGTCGGAATGTCGCGGCCGGCCCCAAATCGTCGTATTTTTCGACGATTCTTACGCCATTAGACTCCTTAAACACCAAGCATCGACATACACCAACATTCATAGTTGCAAACACGCCGGAAACGGGCAAACCGACCACCCACAGATTCGGTTCCGGCGATGAAATTTCCGGAAAATTTTTTGTCGTTCAAAGCTTGTTTCAACCATTGAGATAGCATCTAATAAAGGTTTAGAGGCTTACCTGAGGTCGCTTGGACCTCGGCGACCACCGTTTTCGCCGGACCGAGCCCCCGGCTCGGGTTTGGGCTTGGGGAGCTCCAATCGCCGTTTTCGGCGCCAATCGATGCAAGACAAAGAGCATACAAGGCTTAGCAATGATTCTAGAACACCTTAAGAGCAAGAATGTGTCGAAACACGCTCAAACGAGACTCGGCTGTGGCCATTGTGCCTAGAAAACAACCGGCGGGCATTTTGTCGAACGGTTGGCGGGCGTGCGAAAACTAACGTTTATGCTAGATCTATGGACATTTCGCGCGAAACCGAGGCAAGCCAACACTCAGACATCAACATAGGAGTGCCAAAGGACGTCGGTATGCATTTGGTTTGGACCGATTCGGTCGAGAACGGACTCGGGCCGAAACTCACAGTAAGCTAAAAAACAGGGCAGTAAAACAGGGGAACTACCGACCTTTGGGGTTGGCTCGCCGGCGACTCGGGGCTTCGGCGGCGATGCTTCGGCTTCCTGAGGCTTGGAAAACCTTCGGCGAGCGCTCGGCCACGCACTCCCTCTCAGCTCTCTCTCGGCCAGATCTCTCTCTCTCAAAAAAAAATTTAAACCGTGAGCTTCTCCTCTCCTCTCTCTCTCTCTTCGACCCTTATAGGCGAGGGCGGTCCGGACGCCGAGGACGATCACGCCCCTCCTCACCCTCTGCAAAAGCCGGTCTGCCAACCTGCACTGGTCGCGCGACGCTCCTGCCGATCCTCTGCCATTTTTGCCGCTGTCCCCTGCCTCTCTGTACGTGAGGAACCAGGTCTGCAACTTTGGTTGCAGACCCGGTTCGGTCGGGTCGGGTCGGGTCCGACCCGACCGATCCGACCGTCCTTTTTTCGTCCAATTGAGCCCGAAATTGACCGTTTTTCGTGAAATTGACCCCAAAATCGGACTCCTCGGCACGTTTCCCATCTGAAATGAGTGTTTTTACGAGCAATTGAATTGGAATTTGGCAAAAACCCCAAATTATGCCTAGGATCCGAAATTGATTTTCGCCCAATCGAGGGCCCAAACGACCAAATCAGTCCAAATGGAGGCCACCAATGGATTCGGCATGATGAAAAATATAGGGTAGAGATGTTTTATTTTCATGGGTGTCCCTAGAGAAAATTTAATTTTAAGATTCGCGAAACCGGGGACTAAATCGTAAAGAAATTTGTGCAATTAGGTCTTTTTCGTCAAAATTGATCAAATTGAAGGCCTAATTGACCCAATAGCACTTCAAGGCTCTAGATTATAATGTCATGGCTTATTAAAAACGGAAATTAAAAATTAGGGGACTCAAAAGGTAATTTTTAGGCTCGATTTGGGTTTATGTTTGTGAAGCAACATAGCTACCCGAGTCGAATTTTTGGGATTTAATAATACCAACTTGAAAAGGGAATTAAAATAAAATTATTTATTATTTTTTGTATTTTTCTGACCCCGAATGGTATTTTTTCTGATTTTTTGGGTATTTTTATCATTAAATAAATTCGAAAAAATATTAAAAATTTCGAAAAATATTTTTTGTTCAAAATTGGTTCCTAAGGCTGGGCGAAGGCTTCCAAAGTTGATTTTGTAATTTTATGACTTTTTTGTTATTTTTAATTAACTTTAAGAAGTAAAATCAATATAAGAGGTGATTAAAAATCAGGTGTCAACAGCTGCCTCTATTTGAGAGTGAGCTTGTCAGAGGTCGCTTTCAAAGACAAAAATGACACTTGAGTCTTAACCGACTCGATTGGGGAAAAAGAAAGGCCATGACATCAAACTCTAAGAAACCCATCGGTGAAAGCTCAAATTCGTCCCCAGTTCGCTTTAACTATTTGAACGTGGGCCGGGGAGGGGGATGTTTACCTGGAGCTTACCTACCTGTCCGCTGCTGTGCTCGTGGAATATGAGAGTTCGTCGTTATGCTCCTGGGGCGTTGAAATCGCGGGCTCGGCTTCCCTTTTTTTGTTTTTTTTTTTGTTTTTGTTTGTTTGTTTTTGTTGTTTTGTTGTTTTGTTGTTTTATTTTTTTATTTTTTTATTTTTTTATTTTTTATTATTTTTTATTATTTTTTATTTTTTTTACCTTCGTAGCTTCTGACTCGCTATACCAGGTTTTATTCCTCCCTTTGTAGCTTCTGGTCCGCTATACCAGGGTCTTCAAAGTCTTTTCCGCGGCTACCGGCTGCACTCCATTCCGAAGGGCGAAAGCTTCGAGGCATGGCTATCCGGCGCGTGCTTCGGGGAAAAGGCGGTCACCGTATCTCTAGGCGGCAAGTCGCGAGCGTTAGGGGCTCCGATCTTGAACTGTGCTTTGAGATACCTCTGTCGTATATCCTTGTCTGGTGGGATTTGGGGCGGAAGAAATCTTCTGTAGCTGAAAATTGGCGATCCGGTCCGGAAGATGACAGATCCGCGGCTACCAACCTGTGAACACTTACAGAGAGATTTATCTAGGTCATCGTGCTTTTGAAGCGGCAAGCGAGCCTTTTGAGCTCCAGTCTTGGGTCGGCTTCTAAGCACCTATTTGCTTTAGGGGATCCCATGACGCTGACTAGCGGGGTCAGAGGGGACTTCTTAAATTTTCCTTGAGTTTTTCCTTTGAAAAGTGTTCTTGGGACGAGGGTTCTCCACGTCTGATGAGATTTTTTGTTTTTGAAAGGGTTTTCCATGACGAGGGTTCTCCAAGTCAGAGGGGATTTTTGTGTTTTGAAAAGGATTTCCTTGACAAGCAGAGTGATTTTTTCTTATTTTGAAATAGGGTTTCCTTGACAAGCAGAGGGATTTTTTTATTTTTTTGAAATAGGGTTTCCTTGACAAGCAGAGGGATTTTTGTTTTGACTGAGGATTCCATGACAAGCAGAGGGATTTTTCCTTATTTTGAAATAGGGTTTCCTTGACAAGCAGAGGGATTTTTTTGTTTTTGAAATGGGCTTTCCCATGATGACGGTTTTCAACGTCAGATGGATTTTTTTTTTAAAGGGTTTTCCCATGACTGCGGCTCGCAATGTCGGATGGGGTTTTAATCTGATTTTGAAAAGGGGTTCCCATGACTAGCAGAGGGGATCTTGTCTTAATGTTGTCAAAAATTTCATTCAGCCAAAAAATTTATCAGGGTATACTAATGATGTAGGAGATCATCCAAAACATCTTGCATCACGATGTGACAATCAAAGCTCCTTTTAGGGAGGGTTTTGGATCTAATGATCTGAGATAAGCAAAATGGTTTGGTTAAAATGCCAATTGGAGTACGTTCATCAAAGAGGGCTCCTCACCATTTTTCAGGATGTTTCTTTTCACTTCATGTCCTTTTTGAGACACTCAAATTCTCTCTCGAACCTATGTTCAAGGTTTCGAAACTATTCGCAGTGTATACCCTTGATTGATCAAAAGGGGCTTTTAAAGGACCGTAATGTTGGGTTCGGTCAATGGTTTTCAAAGCGGACTCGTGGTCAAGTCGAGGCCAATGAATTGAAAATCCTCATCATCTGCTTCGGGTTTACAAGTCAAGAACCCTGCAAAAATGAGAGAGAAATAGTCTTGCTCGTACCTCTTCGAGCGATGCTTAAAATCATTTAAACTCTACGTTAACTCAAGTGCCTTAGTCGAAAAAGACTTTCAAGGGTTGTAACGTAGGTGAGGATTGGGGACTGAGAAAGGCCTGTTTTTGGCTCAGAATATATGAAAGGGGGGTTTGATGTTGGTGATCATTGCAGATTTACCACCGATCTTGACCCTTGGATTGATCTTCAGAAAGCACCTTCGTTGTTCAAGGATGGTGTAGTCGTCACCTGGACGTGCCCCGGCTGGGAGATAACTTCATGACTTGATTCCCATGGGCATTTTCCTTTACAAGTAGATTCCACTGTGGATTAATATTTGGATATTCTGGAATCCTTTGGGTGATTTATAAATACACAAGAATTTGAATGGGCGTTGGCCTTGCTTTTACCAGGCACTTTGCTTTTTGATGCCCGGGACTGCCCCTTTTTGTTTTTGTTTTTGTTTTTTTTTAATCCCGCCTTTTCTTTTCTTTTTTTTTTGGGCAAGATTTTTTTAGATCATGCTAGACACACATGCGAACAAAATCTTAGCACATTGAAGAGTTAATTTATGCCTTGTCTATAGACCCAGTTCTTTTAAGTTCTCCCGATTTGAGGTGGCGCCGTCTTCATCTTGGAATGGGCAATGATCACCAACGGGGTTAATGAAACGGATATGCAGGCTCAATGGGGCTGCGCAAAGGATGAGTGTGTGTAGGATAGAGAAGCGACCGCTTTTCGTCGTCCTAAAGCACTTAAATCACAGTACGAGTTTGAATGTGAAGAAACACTCGAAGATTGATGATGGTTCGAGCAAAAAGATTTCTAACCATTTACCTCATACTGCCGCTGGAATTCCTTCTGACTGGCCCCAATGTGGGGTGGTTCTTGACAGGTTATAGAATTGAAGCCTCCGCCCAAATTGGTTAACAATGGTTGACCTGCGGTGTTTGGGATAGAGAAAAGAATGCCCCTCGTCTTTTCAATCCAGGTAACCACTGCGAATGATCCCTACATCCGTGAACACGGTTCCTATTCTAATTCTTACTTCACTCATCACTCAAGTGTTTGTAGGGACGTGTTTGGACATGAGTTGCCTCTCATCGTCTGAGATACTCCCTTTGACA
Source organism: Rhodomyrtus psidioides (assembly GCA_021437785.1). Taxonomy (NCBI): domain Eukaryota; kingdom Viridiplantae; phylum Streptophyta; class Magnoliopsida; order Myrtales; family Myrtaceae; genus Rhodomyrtus; species Rhodomyrtus psidioides. The sequence continues at coordinate 2,120,958 of JAILYB010000044.1, read as the reverse complement.
GCTTTAAACATTCCCTTTTGAGAATCCATTTCTTTTATCCAAAACATCCCCTACTGGGATCCTTGATGCAACATGCATATTCCAATGCATGTGTTGGGATGATTCCAAAAGCTTATTTAATGCGAGTGCAGATGAAAAGATTTCAAGAATTTCGCATGCATTTTTTTTACATGGACGCAGACGCCATCTTCGAAGAAGTCTCGAAAGGGTTTGGGGGGGTTCCCATTTTTTGTTTTTGTTTTTTTTGTTTTCGTCCTGTCTTTGTGGACGAGGCACTCTGTTTCGACTGACGCCAGCTCCGGTGGTCGTGGAAGTACCTGTAAAAAATGAAAATGACAACATCAATGGTTACTCAAATCTGAAAGGGTTCGGGTTACAACCGATTCTCCTTCGTGTGATTTTCTGACGCGTCTCGTCCCGATCGGGGGGCGTCTCTCCGGCTGATCATCTCTCCTGGAGATTTCCTGCACAGAAATGCGTATGTGCATGTATGTATGCATGAGATGTATGCAGTGACTCGGGTTCTTTGAGAGAATGGTGCCGCTTGGGGCTTCCGATTCAATCATGGATAATACTTCTTGATCGCATCGGCGTTTACATGATATTCCAACTCCTCTCCGTCCATGTTTACAAGGATTAAGGCTCCTCCAGGTAAAACCTTCCTAACCACATACGGTCCCTCATAATTCGGGGTGAACTTGCCCCCAGGGTGTGACACGCTCGGGAGGGTCTTCCTGACGACAAGGTCGTCAGCTTCGAACATTCTTGGTTGAACTTTTCGATTGAATGACCTGGCGACTCTCTTCTGGTATGCTTGGCCATGGCAAATCGCCTTTAGACGCTTCTCGTCTATCAAGTTTAGTTGTTAATGTCTCTGCTGGGCCCATTCGGCTTCACTAAGCTCGACTTGAGATAGGATCCTCAGTGATGTAATTTCTGTTTCAACTGGTAGGACTGCTTCCATGCCGTACACCAGCGAATAGGACGTTGCCCCGGTAGAAGTCCGAATCGAGGTTCGGTACGCCATCAGCGCGTAGGGTAGCCTCTCATGCCAATCCCGGTAGTTCTCTGCGGTCTTAGCCAGGATCTTCTTGATATTCTTATTTGCCGCCTCCACAGCTCCGTTCATTTGGGGTCGGTAAGGCGATGAATTGAGATGACGAACGTTGAAGCTATTCAAGAGGTTATCCACCGTCTCATTGTTCAGATTCGAGCCATTATCCGTCACGATGGCTTGAGGGGTCCCGTACCTCGAAATGATATCTCGCCTTATGAACTTAGCCACGTTCTTCGCGGTCACATTAATGTAGGAAGCTGCCTCTATCCACTTGGTGAAGTAGTCTATTGCCACTAATATGAACCGGTGCCCATTCGATGCCTTAGGGTTAATTGGCCCGATCATGTCTATGCCCCACATCGAGAAGGGCCAAGCTTCGGACATTGGTGCAGCTCAATCGGAGGCGCGTTGATTCTATCTCTATACACCTGGCATTGATGACACGACTTCGCGTGCTGGTTACAATCCGATTCCAAGGTCAACCAGTAATACCCTAGCCTCATGATTTTCTTGGTAAGGAGATGGCCATTCATGTGGGGACCACATTCTCCCTCGTGTATCTCGCTCATAAGTGACTTGGCTTCATTGGCGTCCACGCACCTAAGGAGCACTAAGTCATAAGACCTCTTGTAAAGAACTTGGCCGCTGAGAAAGAACTTGCCGGCCATCTTTGCTATGTACTTTCTATCTCCTGCTTGGGCACCTGGAGGAAATTCCCCTTTCGCCAGGTAATTTTTAATGTCATGATACCAAGGCTGATCGTCGAACCCCTCTTCAACCGCCATGCAATGCGCCGGCTCTTGTGTGATGCCAATCCTTAGCGGCTCGATGTCCATACCGTTCGTTATTTGAAGCATGGAAGACAAGGTAGCTAACGCATCAGCGAAGTGATTCTGCGTCCTCGGCAGATACTCGAAATTGATAACTTCGAATTCTTCAGTCATTTCCTCCAAGAATTTATGGTATGGGACAAGCTTAGGATCTCTCGTTTTCCATTCGCCTTGGGTCTGCAGGATGATTAGCATCGAATCACCATACACCTGTAGCTTCCGTACCCTCATGTTGAGGGCCAACTGTAGCCCCAAGATACAAGCTTCATATTCCGCCACATTATTAGTGCATGGGAATGTCAACTTTGCGGCTACAGGGTAGTGTTGGCCATCTGGAGATATTAAGATTGCCCCAGTACCTGCCCCGGCTAAATTGACCGCGCCATCGAAATACATAGTCCACTTGTCATCTGAGAGTGTCAGAATATGACCCTCGGCTTCCTCTTCTCCGTCGGGGGTGTCATGACTTCGTGAACTCTCTGCTAACATATCGGCGATGGCTCGCCCTTTCACTGACTTCTGATTCGAGCTCCTTATGTCAAATTCGGACAAGAGTACCTGCCATTTGGCCAATTTTCCCACCAATGACGGCTTCTCTAGCAGGTATTTGATCGGATCATTCTCCGTGACTAACTGGATAGTATGGTGGAGAGTGTACTGCCTCAACCTACGGAGTACCCAGATTAGCGCGACGCACGTTTTCTCTATCTCCTGGTATTTTGCCTCTGACGCGGTGAACTTCTTGCTTAAATAATAAATCGCTCGTTCTTTGCCATATTCGGGATTCGTCTGAGTGAGTAAAGCCCCCAAGGACTCATTATGAATAGTGAGGTAGAGGGTCAGAGGAACACCAGGAATCGGAGGCACCAATATCGGCGGATTAATCAGATATTCTTTAATCCTGTCAAACGCTTGTTGGCATTCGTGGTCCCACTTGATTCTAGCGTTTTTCTTCAGGAGCTTAAAGAACGGCTTGGCTGTTTCTAAAAGCTGGGATATAAAGCGGGCGATGTAGTTCAATCTGCCTAAAAGGCTCCTCACCTCCTTAACTGTTGAGGGGGTCCCAAGATTAAGAATGGCTTGGACCTTGGTGGGGTCAATCTCGATGCCACAATTGCTAACTACAAACCCCAACAACTTGCCGGATCTTGCCCCAAATACACACTTCGTGGGGTTCAGCCTCAGTTGATACTTCCTAAGTCGTTCGAATAATTTCCTCAACACTGCGGTATGCTCCTCACCACATCTGGACTTCGCTATCATGTCGTCCACATACACCTCTATCTCTTTATGCATCATGTCGTGAAAAATGGTAACCATCGCCCTCTGATAGGTTGCCCCAGCATTCTTTAGGTCAAACGGCATGACTTTGTAACAGAAAGTGCCCCAGGGCGTGATGAATGACGTCTTGGCTTTATCCTCCTCCCTCATACGGATTTGGTTGTAGCCAGAGAACCCATCCATAAAAGAGAACCGTTCAAATCCTGCCGTACTATCGACCAGGACATCGATATGTGGCAACGGGAAGTCGTCTTTGGGACTAGCCCTGTTCAAATCCCTGTAGTCTACACAGACTCGAACTCTCCCGTACTTTTTCATGACAGGGACGATATTAGCGATCCATTCTGGATATGCAATTACTTCAATGAACCCCACCTTAAGGAGCTTCATTACTTCTTCTTCAATTTTCTTTGCCAGCTCGGGTTTCGTCCTCCTAAGTTTATGCTTTTTAGGAGGAATACTAGGATTGGTCGGTAGCCTATGTTCCACAATGCTGGCGTCCAATCCCGGCATGTCCGCATATGACCAGGCGAAAATGTCATGGTACTCTCTGAGGAGTTCAATTATCCTAAACACCTCTGTCGATGATAGACTTTCACCGATCTTTACCTCCCTGACATCCTCTGAGGTCCCTATGTTTACTGAAACGGTACCCTCGGCGACGGGTGGTTTGGACTCTTCATGGCGATCCCAGCTATACCTTAACTCTCCCAGATTCTGCTCTTCATCCTCTTCTTCGATTTGGAGGGTAGCTCCCTCTCGAGAACCCGAACCACGTAATAACCTGCTATGTATGCTTGGAATGGCATGCCTGAAATGTCACCAAGATGATTAGTTGACATATAAGGAAAAATCCATGCACGGTGCATTTCTTTGGGAGATGTTTTAAGATAAAAGATTAAAACTGGAAACGTGAGATGGGGGGCTAGTCCTTATATCATTGGACATCCTTGCCATCCCAAAATTTTAGAAACTAAGAGACGTGTGGGAAATCAGGTCTCAGGGCTCTTCTTCTCTTTTCATCTCTTCTTTTATTTGCACCATTTCTTTTCTCTCATTCGGATCATCATCGACCGATTTGTGGCCCCCACACGTCCCCATTTTTTGATTGATTTTTTTTTTGATTTGATTTTTTTTTATATTTGATTTTTTTTTATTTGATTTTTTTATATTTGATTTTTTTTATTTTTATTTTTGCAATAATACTAAAACGTAAGACATAGGTGAAAGCTCGAGGCATCTAATGTGGATTTAGATGCGTCGAAGAGAGGCAGAAATCTCTTTACTCAAAGGTAGGAGCGTTGCCGTCGAATGATTCGATGATGACGTTGACGGAGTCCTCCAAGAACAACCTGAACAAATCGGGCTCTTCCTCCGTGGTATCTATTTCCTCGTCCTCCAGCCACTTAGACGCTTCATCGAAGAACCGACTTAGGGGAGTTTCGAACATCTTTCCTTTGCCCTTCCAGGCGTTTGATCCCAAGAACCGTCCGCCACAACTCCGACCGTGCCTATAACTGTCGGGCTTGCCCCTTTGCTCCCTTTTAAAACCCAGTCCATTCCGACTCTGAACTGTAGCCAAGGTGATCGGTTCACGGATCCCTTGATGCCGCTTGCCCAGTCCCAATCCAGGGATGAATCCATGTTGACTTAGTATCGTGCCCGCCATGATTGATGGTTTAGAGTAATTCGGTACCCTGGTGACTATGCCCGCCGGCACGTGCATGATGTACATCCTTTCTAAGGCATGAAAGCCCGATTCTTCTTCAGTAGCCGGCTCTACTCTAGGAATGGTGTTTACCTGGCCTGTCATGTAATCAGCCTCCGAGTGCACGGTGACTAGCTTGTCGTTAATCACCATTCTGACCTTCTGATGTAAGCTGGACGGGACGGCTCCCGCTGTATGGATCCAAGGCCTTCCTAGTAACATTCCGAACGACGCCGAAATATCCATAACCTGGAAGTTGATTGAGAATTCGGTTGGGCCCATGATGACAGTTAGCTCGATCTCTCCAATCACTTCGCCTTTTGCCCCATCAAACGCTCGAATGGTGGACTTCGACGCCTTGATCGAATCTTCCTTTACTCCCAACCCTCTAAGCGTGGCCATAGGGCATTGTCGCGACCCTCTCGAGATTCGCCATGGGCTCTCGAGGGCTAATGGGCCGTCCAGTCTGATCGGACGCGGGCCTCTCCCAAGGCCCATTACCCAAATCGCAACGGAGGTATGCGTAGTCGACCTTCAGTGTGGTCTAGTGACATGTGCTAAGTGTGCATGCCAAGGAGTCGCCACCAATCATTTTTTGGAGGGTATGATTGGACCACCCTATTGAATAGTCGGGAGTTTCTATTCAATTCTGCGATAACCAGAGAAATGGGTTCGGGGACTTAGTTACGTCAACTGTCAGAGTTGACGCCCTTTCGGTACCTAAGTTGACTGAATTTTATGACCTAAGATTTCATGCAGATGAGTGGAGTACGAATCCTAAATCTAGGAATTCATGCAAATAGGAATGACTATCCTAGCAATCACAATCAATAATAAAATGTGCAAATCAATGAATCCAAATATGCAAAATAAACACATCAAATCAACATGACATTCCTAATAAGGCTCTATTAGCCTAAATAAGTATCAATCAAGCTTAAGAATGATTTAGACATGATTTTACCCATCAGGGGTAAAATCGTAATTTTGAGACAAATGGGACAATTTGCCCAAAAAGGACAAAATCATCATTTCGGAATGAATCCGGAGTCAAAACAGGTTTGGTCACTCAATTGACCCATTTCCTATTTTTTGGTAATTTTCGTGATTTTCGGGAATTTTAGAAACCGATTTACCATTCGAAGGGTAAAATCGTCATTTTCTAAAAATGGAAATGAAATGTGGAAATCTTAGACATAAGGTTTTACCACCCATCTGACCCATCACCAAATTCTAAGCAATTTCCACAATTCATCAGAATATCAAAGACGATTTACCCTTTGAGGGGTGAAATCGCCATTTTGGATTAAATGGGAGAAAATCCCAAAAATGAAAACAAATCAATTTTTTGTCATTTTCAGCCTTGGACAATTTTTAGAATTTTTCTGCAATTTTTTCTCAATTTTTTTGTTTTTCTTTAATTTTTCCATTTTTTTGGCATTTTTGATTTATTAATATTTTTTTATATTTTCAGAAAATATTTTAACAAAAAGCATGTCTTTGACAATAGATAACACTCAACCAGATAAATAAGCTAACCACTAGACTGAAACAAATACATACAAATCAAGTCTATAAATGCAATATTTTAGAAAAATAATCCTGATATACGGATCGGGTACGTAAAACATACCGGATTGGACACCGGCCTTCAATCGCCCAGCCTCAGCCTGCGACCATCTCCATGTCCGTTACCTAAGCCGAGCTTCCTTTCCTTCTTCGAGTTTAATGTCCACGGCCGATTCGATATCCTGCGAAAACAAGAAACGATAATAGGAAATCACCGAGGCCGAGGATGATGACGATGGACGGCGATATCGCGCGAGACGTCAAGATGGCGATGGGCGTGCGGCTATCGAACAATGGCTGAATTATTTCCCGAGCAACAACAAACGCAAAACAGGCGTCGGTTCTTATCAAGCTGGACGAATGGCACGGCGACGTCGAGAAGGGCTGAGCATCGGGAGGCGGCCTTCGAAGACAATGAGCATGTGATAACAGGAAGTAGAAGCCGCCGCAAAAGCAGAAGCTGCAGCGATGTGATACACAGATTCGGAGAGAGAGAGAGAGAGAAGCGGTTTGATGATTTACAATAGAGAGATCGGGCGGAAGAGTTGGTGTGTCAGAGGAAAAAAAAAATTATGAGGGCATGCCAGAAACCATCAAAGATTGCGAGAGAATGATGGCCGAAATCAGATGATGGTCATCGTCCAGAGAGGGTGTGCGAGAGAGGTAGGCAAGCGTGATGATGGAGAGAGAAGTCGAGGAATTCCCTGTCGGTCTGACAGGAAAAAGGTGTAGGGAAAGAGAGAGAGAGAGATTAGAGAATGGTGAGAGAAATGAGTGCTCGTGGATTGTCCGAAGGAAAGGGAGATGTGGACTTTTGTCTTCGATTGTGAGAGAGAGATAGTGAAAAAATGGTTGAAAAATGGATGATAGTGGGGGAGGTGAATAAAAAAATAATAAAAATAAAATAATAATAAAATAAAATATTAGAAAGTAATAATAATAATAAAATAATCAAAAGTGAAGACAAAATGATTATTCATCTTTTCCTTTTAATGATGATGTTTTCACTCCTTTTCCTTTTAATCATTACTAATATTTTTGCCAAATTCAATTTTATGGTGATTAGAAAACACCCAAAATCGAACCTGAATGTTACTATTTTATGAGGTCCAAAAGTAAAGAAAATTAAAAATGAAAATACTGACTATTTTTCTATATTTTTGCAACCTCGAATACTACTTTTCTTGATTTTTATTTTATTTTTATATTTTTCGAAAATAATAATAATAAAAAATACGAAAAATATGAAAAATATTTTTTTATCCAAAATGGTCCCTTTAGCTTGGCCAAGGTTACCAAAGTTGATTTTGTAATTTTTCAGCTTTTTATGGATTTTCTATGAATTTTTTAAAAAATAAAGGAAACAAAAAGGTTGATCAAAATTTAGCTGTCAACAGCTGCCCCTTTTTGAGAGGAATCTCGTCAGAGGAATCCCCTCAGAGGTTTCTCTCAAAGACAAGGTGACACCTGAGTCCTGATCGACTCGATTCGTGAAACTAAAGGAAAAGGAGTCATGACATCCGGTTTTTTTTCATGCTTGTCGATGTATGCTCTTTCTTGAAAGGGGAAACATTTATTTGACATGAGAGAGTGAGATAGTAGAGAGACATACCTGCCACTTACCTATTCGATGTTTGTGCGATTTTCGCAGTGTCTGATGGATTCAAGAGAATTTCTAGGGACTCGTTTCTAGAGTGTCCTAGAGAGGTTAAGCTCTGACCCGTATGGTAGGTCAAACCATAATGGGATTCCTAACTGATATGAATCTAAGGAAGACGCGTCCCATTTGGGATTTGCCAAGGATTTTGATCCGTATGGTGGATCGGACCATTGAGTCGATCCTTATGGCGGTATTTACTAATGAGTTGACCCTTATGGCGGTTTCTACCATATTTGACCCTTTAGGCGGTTTCTACCTTTGGTTTGACCCTTTAGGCGGTTTCTACCTTTGATTTGACCCTTTAGGCGGTTTCTACCTTTGTTTTGACCCTTTAGGCGGTTTCTACCTTTGTTTGACCCTTTAGGCGGTTTCTACCTTTGATTTGACTCTTTAGGCGGTTTCTACGTTTGATTGACCCTTTAGGCGGTTTCTACCTTTGTTTGACCCTTTAGGCGGTTTCTACCTTTGTTTGTTTTGAAAAGGGGTCTCATGACGAGGGTTCTCCACGTCTGATGAGACTGCCTGAATTTTGAAAAGGGGTCCCGAGACGAGGGTTCTCCACGTCTACTAGGATTGCTGGATTTTTTTTAAAAAGGGATCCTGGGACGAGGGTTCTCCACGTCATGCGAGGACCGCTTGATTTTGAAAAAGGGTCCCGAGACGAGGGTTCTCCACGTCTGATAGGATTACTTGATTTTTTGAAAAGGGATCCTAGGACGAGGGTTCTCCACGTCATGCGAGGACCGCTTGATTTTTGAAAAAGGGTCCCGAGACGAGGGTTCTCCACGTCTACTGGGATTGCTGGATTTTTTTGAAAAGGGATCCTGGGACGAGGGTTCTCCACGTCATGCGAGGACCGCTTGATTTTTGAAAAAGGTTCTATCCTCACTCCTTCTTTTGAAAGATCCCGAAATTTGTCGGGAATTCGGTTTTGAAGCAGAGAAAGATTTTATTTTGACAACGCTTCATTTGATTTTGTTTAGGCGACATTCTGGGAGCTGGGTTCTCCAGGTATCCTGCATCAATTTTGAGCCTGAAAGATTTTTCTTCACCAAGAAAACGTTAGTAATCTTTGGGAAAACCACGGCTGTCCATTTGACAAAACCGTATGATTTAAATTTTAATCATGAAATGTGCATTTTGATGCTGGAGGTTATCCAAAGCATTCTTGCAACATGCAAATGTGATTCACAAATTCCTTGCATGGAAAATCTGGATCAATAGATTGAAAATTCCAAAACGAGTCTGTTCGAAACATCAATTGGAATATTTCTCGACAATGAGGTCTTCTCACCTGTTTTGAGATAATGGTTGTTATAGGGGATGCGATTCCCTACTAACCTGTGCCTAGGTTTTAGGCTCATTCGCAGCGCATACATTTTGATCGGTCGGGATGTCTTCCACGGGACCGTAATGTTGGGCTTGGTTATTGATCTTCAAGGGGGACTCACTTTTGAGTCAAGGTCATTGAATAAAAATTTTCACTATCTGCTTCGGGTTTACAAGTCAAGAACCCTGCAAAATGAGAAAGAAATAGTCTTGCTCGTACTTCTTCGAGCTAAGCTATATGTTAACCTAAGTGTCTTAGTCAGAGAAGACTGTTTCAGGGTTATGATGTTGGTAGGATTGGGGACCGAAACAGGCTTGTTTTTGGCCCAGAATTCATGAGGGGATTGACGTTGGTGATCATTACAAACTTGTCACCTGTCTTTCCATTCTGCATCTTCAATTTTTTTTTAGGTGTGCAACCGCTTGAGGTGTGCACAGATTCTTTAGGGAGAATCTCTGGCTGCATTGACAATTCTGTCTGCGTCTTTCCTCCACGCTTGACATCATTTGGAGGAGCAACCTTTTGATCTGACTCCTTTAGGGATTTCCTCTTTTCCCATCCGGCTTCATTGCGGATCAATCAAGCAACTTACACGAGCATCGGCCTTGCTTTTACCATGCACTTTGCTTTTTCTCGATGCCGTGGATTTTTCTCATTCATTTTTGAAATCCCACTTTTTCTCATCTTCATGGGATCATGTTAGACATATAGTCTAAACATGCTTTAAATATCAGTCCGGGAATTCTCTTCGTAATCCCTGAGTCTTGAACTCCTCCGTTTATGAGGTGATGATGCCTTTATCTTGGAATGTGCAATGATCACCAACGGGTTCATGAAATGAAATGAATTTGCAGGCTCAAGTTGGCTATGCAAAGGATTCAGTGTGTGGGATAGAGAATGAATGCTTCTCGTCATCCTATGGCACTTGGATTACCATATAAACAACACACAAAGATTAATGTTAGTCCGAGCAAGAAAATTTCTAACCATTTTCTCCTGACGCTGCTGGACTTACTTCCTTTTTGCCCCGGTTTGGGGTGGTTCTTGACAGGGTTAAGAATGAAAAGCGCCGTTCAAAGGGGCTTATCAACGGTCACCTGTAGTGTTTGGGGATATGAAACGAATGCCTCCGTCGTCCCAATCCATGTAATCGCTGCAAATGGTCCCTACCTCCGTAGACCCAGATTTTGCTATCTGCCCACTCCACTCATCTCTCAAGTGTGTGTTGGACATGTTTGGATTAGGATTCGCCTCTCGTCTGAGAAAACACCCTTAAACGGTTTGAACAATTTTTATTGGAAAAATTCTTTTTGTTTTCTCCGAAAAATTTCCTCCCAATGGGGCTTTATGATGCACATGCATGTTTCATTCATGTTCAGACAACCTCCCAACTTCAACTGTGGATGTCTATGAGTTTAAAAATTCGATGCCTCTTTTCAGACATAATGATTGAAAGAGTCCTAACACTTTTTTTATCTTCAACGACTTGGGGAAAAGGGATACTTACCTACCCGCCGCGGCTGGAGATCCCTGAAAATGTGGAAGAAACATGTTATTGTACGTTCATGAATTTTTCAATAAATTAGAACGATACATCTTACCCTTGGTCATGTGTTCCATTGGGTAATACACGGGATGTGAAAACCTGTTTCGCCTTGATCGCGAGCCCCGCATTGTTCTTGTTTTGTGTTTCCGTTTGAACACAAACGCGCGGCTTGCATAATTTGGCCCTCTATCTTGTGTCCTTGATCTCCCATCTGGTTGGGCGACGAATCCTTATCAAGAATTTGCCCCAGAGAAGATCCATTTGTGTTTTTGGGCGCACTCCAGCGCCATTCTTCAAGGTTCCTTTTATTCAAGGAAAAAAAGAAGATTTTATCAAAATGCATGTCAAAGCATGTGACGTAGGAGCGATACTTTTTACCATCCACTAGGTCTTATAATCAAAGAACATCTCCTGGAATCCTGACTTCTAAGGCCAATGATTCTATTCGCCTCCCTGTTAGCGCGCTATTTTCATTTGAGGCTTTCAGCGCCAACAACTTCCTGTAAAATGAGTAAAAACTCACGTTAGGCATGTGGTCTTGGAAGACCAAATTGGAACGATACAAGGTTACCGTTCACCCAAATTCGTATCTTGGGGTTTGATTCTGATACGGACGACTCTATTATTGCGTCTATTGACTTTGTCAGAGGAGAGACGTCCTGAGATAAAAAGAATGGAGAAAAACTTATCCCCAGATCTGATTAAAAATCAATTAGGAACGATACGTCCTTTCACCAAACAAGTGGCTCTACGGCCCAATGCGTTTTGCACTGAAGGGACGAATTCCACTATGCTCCACGGGTTTGGGGAATTTGCCCCCATTTTCGATAGAAATGAGCCTTATCAAGATGTATACAATACAAATAGATCCCTAATACAATCAATCTACGGGACGAGATATAGAGGATCTCAGCAAAATTAATTTTATACAAGAGGACTAAGAATGTCAAATCAATCAAAGGAATGTGGCCCGAACACTTGGAGATGCCCCAGTTCCAATCTTCGAGATGTGACTCCAAGATCACCGAATTTTTTTTTTTAGGTGGTTTTAGATATACCAACCATCTAAAGACATGCACATGAGACAAGGGAGGATAAAACTTCTAAAAATCAAAGGATTTGGCACCTAAGGTCAAGGTTCCCACCTCGCGTTCTAGAAAGAGCCGATTCCATTGCACAGCTATCGTTGCATTGGGACTCGACCCATAGTTCGAAGTGAGCGGAATTGAAAAGTGGATTACCCCGTGTTTTTCTTCACGGAGATTCCATTTTCAATCCCTTCTATTGTTTTCCTATAGGCGGCGCCCGGGGTTTTAGGCGCGGTTGTGTGTATTTTCGGTGTCGTGCTAAAGCGATAAACATGCATCTTATTTAACAATCACCGCTTCAATATAAAACATACACACAATCATTCATTCCTACGCCCAACCTGCATAAAACAGAGTTAACAAGTACTCCACCCCTTATTTCTCCAATCTGCAAAAACATTTAACACCTCAAGGGTTAAAGTACGTACCTCACCTTGAAGAGCATCTGCATAAAACATGTTAGAAAAATCAATCACCTTTTTAATCGGCTCAAGTTCTCTAAATTCCCCAGCAGAGTCGCCAGTCTGTCGCGACCCTCTCGAGATTCGCCATGGGCTCTCGAGGGCTAATGGGCCGTCCAGTCTGATCGGACGCGGGCCTCTCCCAAGACCCATTACCCAAATCGCAACGGAGGTATGCGTAGTCGACCTTCAGTGTGGTCTAGTGACATGTGCTAAGTGTGCATGCCAAGGAGTCGCCACCAATCATTTTTTGGAGGGTATGATTGGACCACCCTATTGAATAGTCGGGAGTTTCTATTCAATTCTGCGATAACCAGAGAAATGGGTTCGGGGACTTAGTTACGTCAACTGTCAGAGTTGACGCCCTTTCGGTACCTAAGTTGACTGAATTTTATGACCTAAGATTTCATGCAGATGAGTGGAGTACGAATCCTAAATCTAGGAATTCATGCAAATAGGAATGACTATCCTAGCAATCACAATTAATAATAAAATGTGCAAATCAATGAATCCAAATATGCAAAATAAACACATCAAATCAACATGACATTCCTAATAAGGCTCTATTAGCCTAAATAAGTATCAATCAAGCTTAAGAATGATTTAGACATGATTTTACCCATCAGGGGTAAAATCGTAATTTTGAGACAAAGGGGACAATTTGCCCAAAAAGGACAAAATCATCATTTCGGAATGAATCCGGAGTCAAAACAGGTTTGGTCACTCAATTGACCCATTTCCTATTTTTTGGCAATTTTCGTGATTTTCGGGAATTTTAGAAACCGATTTACCATTCGAAGGGTAAAATCGTCATTTTCTAAAAATGGAAATGAAATGTGGAAATCTTAGACATAAGGTTTTACCACCCATCTGGCCCATCACCAAATTCTAAGCAATTTCCACAATTCATCAGAATATCAAAGACGATTTACCCTTTGAGGGGTGAAATCGCCATTTTGGATTAAATGGGAGAAAATCCCAAAAATGAAAACAAATCAATTTTTTGTCATTTTCAGCCTTGGACAATTTTTAGAATTTTTCTGCAATTTTTTCTCAATTTTTTTATTTTTCTTTAATTTTTCCATTTTTTTGGCATTTTTGATTTATTAATATTTTTTTATATTTTCAGAAAATATTTTAACAAAAAGCATGTCTTTGACAATAGATAACACTCAACCAGATAAATAAGCTAACCACTAGACTGAAACAAATACATACAAATCAAGTCTATAAATGCAATATTTTAGAAAAATAATCATGATATACGGATCGGGTACGTAAAACATACCGGATTGGACACCGGCCTTCAATCGCCCAGCCTCAGCCTGCGACCATCTCCATGTCCGTTACCTAAGCCGAGCTTCCTTTCCTTCTTCGAGTTTAATGTCCACGGCCGATTCGATATCCTGCGAAAACAAGAAACGATAATAGGAAATCACCGAGGCCGAGGATGATGACGATGGACGGCGATATCGCGCGAGACGTCAAGATGGCGATGGGCGTGCGGCTATCGAACAATGGCTGAATTATTTCCCGAGCAACAACAAACGCAAAACAGGCGTCGGTTCTTATCAAGCTGGACGAATGGCACGGCGACGTCGAGAAGGGCTGAGCATCGGGAGGCGGCCTTCGAAGACAATGAGCATGTGATAACAGGAAGTAGAAGCCGCCGCAAAAGCAGAAGCTGCAGCGATGTGATACACAGATTCGGAGAGAGAGAGAGAGAGAAGCGGTTTGATGATTTACAATAGAGAGATCGGGCGGAAGAGTTGGTGTGTCAGAGGAAAAAAAAAAATTATGAGGGCCTGCCAGAAACCATCAAAGATTGCGAGAGAATGATGGCCGAAATCAGATGATGGTCATCGTCCAGAGAGGGTGTGCGAGAGAGGTAGGCAAGCGTGATGATGGAGAGAGAAGTCGAGGAATTCCCTGTCGGTCTGACAGGAAAAAGGTGTAGGGAAAGAGAGAGAGAGAGATTAGAGAATGGTGAGAGAAATGAGTGCTCGTGGATTGTCCGAAGGAAAGGGAGATGTGGACTTTTGTCTTCGATTGTGAGAGAGAGAGAGTGAAAAAATGGTTGAAAAATGGATGATAGTGGGGGAGGTGAATAAAAAAATAATAAAAATAAAATAATAATAAAATAAAATATTAGAAAGTAATAATAATAATAAAATAATCAAAAGTGAAGACAAAATGATTATTCATCTTTTCCTTTTAATGATGATGTTTTCACTCCTTTTCCTTTTAATCATTACTAATATTTTTGCCAAATTCAATTTTATGGTGATCAGAAAACACCCAAAATCGAACCTGAATTTTACTATTTTATGAGGTCCAAAAGTAAAGAAAATTAAAAATAAAAATACTGACTATTTTTCTATATTTTTGCAACCTCGAATACTACTTTTCTTGATTTTTATTTTATTTTTATATTTTTCGAAAATAATAATAATAAAAAATACGAAAAATATGAAAAATATTTTTTTATCCAAAATGGTCCCTTTAGCTTGGCCAAGGTTACCAAAGTTGATTTTGTAATTTTTCAGCTTTTTATGGATTTTCTATGAATTTTTTAAAAAATAAAGGAAACAAAAAGGTTGATCAAAATTTAGCTGTCAACAGGCATATGTTAAATACCGACCCATTGTCCACTAATACGCGCGATACCCGCTTGCCATGACAGGTTACGGATATGTACAGTGCATTGTTATGATTTCTGCCTTCCATCGTGAAATCTTCGTCTGAGAAGGACACTTGATCCTTCAGAAGGATAGCACCCACGAAATCTTTCAATTGAGTCTCATTGATGGTCTCAGGCACATGTGCCTCATTAAGTACCTTTAGAAGAGCGTCGCGGTGCTTTTCAGAGGTCTTGAAGAGGTCTAGGAGTGAAATTTGAGCTGGCATCTTCCTCAGCTGCTCGACTACTTCAAATTCGCTGGTCCGGACGAGGGATAAGACCTGCCTGGCGTCCTATTCAGTTACTCCTTTCTTCTTTGCAACATCCTCCTTGTGAATAAAGCATCTTCCAGAGCGGGTGATAACGTCCACATCGCCAGTGCCATAATTCCAATGGGCTGCCTTAGAGTTATAGGGTTCCATTGCGGGGAGAACGATTACCAAAGGATTGTCCTTGGTAATTTCGATGTTGGGGGATTCGTCGGCCTCCTCCGTTGTCGCATTGTCGTCCTCGGGTGCCGCGTCAAACTCAGCGAGATTAATTACGAGCGGGCCTGCCCTTTCCAATACACAGATGGACCTGTCCAGGTAAGTTCTTCAGAGTTATACCCACCTCTTGGACTAGGGGGGTACGCTTCAATTGATCTGGGTTCAGATTTGGAGAGTTGAAATTCTTCATTCATCATCTTTACGAACTGGATGGCACTTTCTGTTCTAGCAACCTTCGATCCTCGGGCCTGATCTTGTTGTTGGGCCCATTCAACTTTTTCCAACTCGTCCACCAGATGGGCAAAGGAACGATACCAGTAGGATCCCATGGATGTCGCAGTTTTACAAGGCACAGTTTTCATGAAGAATTCAATCAACTCCTCCTCAGTCAAGGGAGGATATACCTTCGTTGCAACCTTTCTCCATCTAAATGCGTACGATCGAATATCTTCACCCTTTCCTTTCTCCGTGAGGGTTAGGTCTCTGTGGCTGAAACAAAGTGGTTGATTAACGTCAAAGCGCTCAAGGAATTGGGTTATGAAGTCGTTCCATGTGCTAAGGTCACACCAATCCAGCGTGCGGAACCAAGTGAGAGCTGGCCCTTCCAAGCTTAATTCGAAGTTTCGAATAAGCGTATTCCCATCCTTGTCAAGTCCAGAAACCGCTTTCAGGTAAGACGAGACGTACGCCCTCGGGCATCCTTCCCCGTTATAGGTCCGACGGAAGGCGAAATTGTCGACAGGCCTTGTTGAGGAAGCTTCGGCTCGGAGATATAGAGAGCTCGTCAGGGCTTTTAACTGGGCGAGGCCATCAGCTAGCTCGTAGTGTCGTCCTTCCAATTCGTTGAGCTTACAACCCTGCCTGTCTATCTCTTTCCGGTGTTCTATTGGCGTAACGATACTCTCTTTTGATCCCTCAGCTGCTACTCGTTGGACCAAATGAGTCAGTATGTCTACCAGGTCAGACATTCGTGTTTCCATTTCAGCTAATCGCGTAGACATCCACCAGTCATTTTCCGCTCCCTGGGTCCATGTGAGGGCTGCTTCAGTGGTTGTATCGGCTGTTTTCGATTCTTGGGGATCATCCATGCCCCCCCAACCATCAGGAATCACTTCTTTGGGATCGTCGAAGAAACCCGGAGGAATAGAATACGACACCTTGAAGTTATAGCCTCCGCTGTCTTCCCCCAAATTGTCAATTATTTCCCTTCTCTGGAGAGCTTCCCGTACAAACCTCCTATCACCCTGTCGGGCTTTCTTTAAGTTGTGCTCATATTCATCCAATTTCTCAGCTTCTCCAGCATCTTCGATGTTCATCAAATACCCCGTGGGGATGTCCCAGGTCTTCCCTCTTGTGGCTTTCAGCGAGAATTGGTTTGAATCCAAATTAATCCTGGTGTAGCATCCTGAGAAGTTACGACTGTCGGTCTTGGCGATAACGCCCATGTCAGCCAGCTTAGTCAAACAAGCCACTTTTTGATCCTTCGCGACTTCGTCCTGTCCAGGATATTGCGAAGCTACGGCTAGTACCGCCTCCATCCTGGGTACATTGACCAGAAATTCTAAGTCACCCCCCAAATCGACGTCAAATACGGCGTTGACAGTGTGTTCAGGTAGGGGATTCTGCTGAACATTGGGACTTGCCCCGTCAAACTCCAGGAGGTTATGGTCAATGAGAGCCTGTACGTCATACTGCAAGGCCCGACAATTATCTACGTTATGCCCCTTTTCACCCATGTGGTATGTACATGCTTGGTTTTCATCGAATCCGGGGAACCTGGGTGGCTTCATCCTAGGCGGTTTCTTGGCTAGCAATCGCGCTTCCAGGAGTTTGGGGAGTAATTTTGACATTAAAATTGGCAGTGGTGTAAATGAGGGAGGCTCCCTCTTCTTAGGCTCAGGATACCTCTGATTTGCCCAGGAGGTGTTCCCTCGGGTCGGGGTCGAATCTTCGAACTTCCTTGGCTTCGGGGGGTTAGAGACGAAGGCCACTTCAGAACCTGGCTCGCGCTCTTTCTTTATCGGAAATTGTCGCTTAGGAGCTGCTTCTGGTACACGCCTTTCTCGTATTGCCCATTCGTGTCTCTCTGCCACTTTGATCAAGTGTGCGAAGGTCTGACACCCAGAGGTGTTCAGTTTGTCGAAGTAATCGTAAGGTAAGGCCTTTAGAAAAATATCCACTAACTCCTCCTCGGGGATCGAGGGTTTGACTTGGGTGGCCAGTGCTCTCCATCTCTGTGCATATAAGCGAACGCTTTCGCTTCTCCCCTTGGCGGTCCGAAGTAGGTCCTCCCTCGTGGGGGCGGTCATCGCGTTAAACTTATATTGACGTAAGAATTCCCCTGCGAACTCATCCCAGTCATCGTACTTCTGAACATCCAGCTCCACGTACCAAGACAAAGCGGCTCCGGTCAGGCTCTCTTGGAAAGTGTTGATAAGGAGTGGTACGTGGTCTGAATACTTAGCCATCTTATACAGATAGTACTTCAGGTGAGTTTTGGGGCAACCCGTCCCGTTATACTTCCTTGAAAAATCTGGTTCCTTATAGTCCGCCGGGACCTCAATCTTCGCGAAGGGTGTCATTTTGTCATATTTGGACAACTCAAACCCCTGATTGGTTAAACACTCCTCAATCTTAGCAATCCTCCTTACTCCCTCATCGAGTTTTGGTACAGCCTTCTCCTTTTGTTTTTCCTCCATATCAATTATGACGGGCGGGACCCTTGGCGGAACCTCAACAGTCGGGACTTGATCGGGAGTAGCTGCAGGATTTGTCCCAGCGGACCCACTCGCATCAGAAGCGGTGGGGATATACGGATTTGCGGCTTGGTTAAGGTCAATCGGTGGAGGATGCCTAGCATTAGCTGCAGTGAACATGGCCTTCATCTCGGCCATCATCTCAGCCATTTGGTCCAATCGTGTTTCCAGAGTTCCAAAGCGAGCATCAACCTGCTCCTGCTCCATTTGGGCTTCCAAGCGGGCTCGAGCTCGAGTCCTCGTGATCAAAAGTCACCTGTTTGAGAAAGTTAAAGTCAGGTTTGTCGCAATGAAAGACGGATCATATGGTGTGCAACCCCCTTATCCACACGTTGCGGTGCGGACAACAGTCGGGCCGTAAGTACGTTCCCCTGCCCCAGGCTTTTTACATCGCCCGTACAGACAAGCCTGCTGTTAAGCAGGGAGTAATCCATGCTAATTACGATGGGGATTTTGAAAAGATATCTTGATAATGCATGAATTAAGAGCGTTCATTACAACTAAAAAGGCTCTCGAAAGAGTTTGATTAAGATGCGATATGAAAATGCTCTAATATTCTAAACTGGATGGGAAGTCACGCTCTTCATGTCTGGTCGCCCATCGTTGGTCATCTTCCGGCATTGTCGAGAAAGCACGTTTTTCACCCGTAAATCACTTCGTCTTCAGGGTAGGTGGACGATCCTACAGCCTCTGGTATGTACGGTTCCACCCCTGGTACGTACGGGAACACGTACTCTGGGACATACGGCTCGACGGGAGTCGGACGAATCCTCTTGAAAGCTCGGATGTATTCCTCAGAAGCCCGGTGGAGGTCCATCTCGCGGCTCATCTGATCTGGCCACTCCACGACTTGAGGGGGGGAGTCCTTTAGTGCCTGCTCAATGTCATCAATCATAGCTTGGAGGCGCACCCTAGTCTTTTTGGTGATCGGCCCTTGGGGAACGTCAAAGGCATACTCATCAGGAGGGTTTTGAGGTGGGATTTCCTGCAGCATACCAAACTGTCTGACGACTCTAATCGGATAGTACGACACAGCTCCGGTAAATCCCAACAGCGGAATCGACCCTCCATCTTCAGTAGCAATGCGAGCCCTGGTCATCTTCGGTCGCCTCAGCCGCCATCAGAGCTGTCCAGGTTCTAGTTTCTCAAGGAATTTGTACCAATCATTGAAAGAACGATCGGTAATGAGTGACTGGCATTTGACAAAGGATTGGATGGGGTGGATATCCTCGTCGATTCTGTTGCAACCTGCTCGAAGATTGAGGCTTTTGAAATGAGAGGCGAGCCACATGAAGAGAAGGCTGTTGGACGCTTGGAAAGTGGTCTTTCGAGCGGACTTAAAGTGTTCAAGGGCGGTTTTGTAGCGGTTTAGGGAGAGGAAGGTCTCAGCGAGGATCATATAAGAGTAATCTAATTGGTCGCATGCCTGCTGGACTATGTGGACGATGAGAGGGTTGAATGTGGTTCTAGACGTGGGAAATAGGACAAACCCAAAGAAGGCTAGGATGAAAACCTTTCCAGCTCTATGACCTGTATCGACAGGTAGGTTGGAGTAATTGTCGAACAGGAACGAAAAGGGGAATCTGTTAGAGTAAGCCTTGAAGATTTCTTCGACCTTGGGAATCTTGAGGCGAAGAAATCTGGAGAGTAGCTTGGATGGATCGAGGCCCAAAGGAGGCTGGACTAGCTGGTCTCTGAACTTCACCCCGATGACGGTCGCGTACTCTTCTAGCGTGGGCGTGATCTCCAGGCCTTCGAAATTGAAAGTCAGTGTGGTTAGGTCCCAGAATCGCGCCGCTGCCTGTATGAGTGCTGGTTGATATTTGACCTCGAGGAGGTCGACAAGGTGCCCCAGCCTCTGCTTGACGCAAGTCTGATTAGTTTCGTTGAGGCGCCCCCACCAAATCAGCAACTCTCTGCGTGGGACGGGCATGATCTGGATGTCGTCTCTCCCCATCGAGTCTAGAATATGAAAATGTCGTCCCCAAATTAATTACCATGGATTACTCGGTTATTAGATTCGTTTAACTCATTATTCTCTCTTGATGCGACGAGAGTTAGGATTCCTCATTTAATCAAAGGGAATATTGAATGAGGGTTCCAACCCAAGTCTCATTAAGGTGTATAATGAATTAGACGGAACTAATGATGTGATGCAGACGATATGCTCATGCAAGATATGGACTGATTCAATTTCATGTCTCCAGCGCCATGAAACGGGGATTAGATTCTCCGACTTGCGTTGAAAACGTCAAGTGTGGGTTCTAATGATGGTTTCATTTGTATGAGACATGCAATTGAACCAGAAAATCCGAATGGTTGAAAGAAATTCCAGTGTCACCCTCCGATATCAGGACGCCTAGAAATGACTCAAAGACCAAAGTACCAAAGGTAGAAGGGAGTTCCACAGGCGGATGCTCCTTACAGACTCGAAGACTTAGATGAATAATTAAACAAGGAGACAGTCAGAATGCGACCCTAGAGAACCTAAGGAGATGCCCCAAGTCGGGTCTTCGGGGAACGTCGCCCGTCGTCCTTGCTCCGTTTAGCTCGGGTCGCCGTCTTCATCAGATGAAATGTCTATGGGGGTGGAAGAGGACGGCTGGCTTTCGGGAGACTCTTCTTCGTCCGAAGAAATCTCGATAATTTCTGGAGGGGGTGCTAGATTTGCTCTCATCCTGCTGAATATGTCCCTTAACCTCAAATAAATGTTCCACATCCTTTCCCTTTCGTACTCGAATTTATGCTCGCGTTCGAGTTGCTCGGCGGACTTGGTGTAGAAGCAATTCGTCCCTCGGATGAGGTTTCGTCCAGTAAGTGCCCTCCCTTGGATAAATCGGAAGGAGTGGAATCCGTTGAATGCCTCGGTAGCTCGATGACGGATGACACGTCGCTCGTATTCGAATATCTCGGGAATCTTGGACCGACTTGGAGAGACCATCTCTACTCTATCCATACTATAAAACGGAATTAGGATCAACCATCGGATTTAATGAATGCAGGATGTTACGCAAAATGAAAGATTACAGACAAATGAAATAGAAATGGAAGGACCTTACCACAAGCGGTACCTAATGAATTTTGGTTTTAGGTATACCAACCATCCATACACATGCGTATGAGACAAGTGAGGCTTGACTCTAGAAATCAAAATGGCTCAGGTATGAACCTAACGGCTTCCCACTATTCGAGTCGATAAATTCGTCCATAAGCGCAATCCACAACAAATGGACAAAAGAATCGACTTGAATAGTGAGCGGGATCAAATATGGTCAACCCAAGCGCAAATCCACGCTAGAGCCTCGCATATCGATTCCCTATCTATGGCTACCTAAACAGGTGATTTCGCGGCCTGGGTTTGGGCGCTTTGTGCAGAAGTGTCGTGATCCTCAAATATGCAGGTGAATCATGCATAACAATTTATATTTCAATCAGCACTTCAAAATCATCCACACCACATACATTCCTACACCCAACCTGTATAAGACAATGTTAATCACAGACTACTCCCCTTATCACTCCAATCTGCAAAAACATTTAACACCTATCATAAGCGGACTTACCTCACCTTCAAGAGCGCCTGCAGAAAACATGTCAGAAAATCACTCAGCGTTTTGATTACGGCCTAAGTCCACTTGAGGCCTAGAACCTTAGGTTCTAGGGGTTCGTTCCCCAGTGGAGTCGCCAGTCTGTCGCGACCTCGAAATTTTCTTTCCGCGGGCTAATGGATTGTCGAATCGGGCCCCCCACTCTGAAATGTGGATCGCGGGCTTTCTCGACGCGGGCCCTCCTAGGCCCATACCAAATCGCAACGGGAGTAAATTTTTATGCGGGGGTTTTGACGATAAGAGTCGATCGCATTCGACCTTGGTGTGGTCGTGGTGGCATGTGCTATGTGTGCATGCATTTGGAGTCGCCACCGGTCCTTCTTGGAAGGTGGACCGGAAACCTCACTAATCGATTGGGAGAGATCGATCAGTTCTGCGGAACCAGAGATTTTGGGTTCGGGGACTTGGTTACGTTGGTGTCATTACCAACGCCCTTTCGGTACCTAACGCGAGTGATTTTCCTAACTAAGATTTCATACAGGCACAATTTTTGGGTGAGGTAAGTCTGATTCGAGGGGTTTCATGCAGATTGGAAGGCTAATCCTATCAAATCACAATCAATATAAGGAAAGCGCAATCAAGTGCATAAATGAACCACGTCAATGCACATCAAGTCAAATCAATGGCCTCCTAGTATAGCCTTAAGGGCTTAGGGAATGTGTGATTTAGGACCAAGGGTAGACTGAGAAGATTTGGGGACGATTTGCTCGAAGGGCGAAATCGTCAATCTTTGGGAGGTTTGGGTGTTGAAATAAACAAAATAGGTCATGGCTAATTGATCTTGGCCATTTCATATTTTGGAGATTTTTCTTGAATTTTTCGAAATTTCTAGAGAAACGATATGCCTAAAGGGCAAAATCGTCGTTTTTGAAAGGATCAGGATTCAGAAGACCAGAAATAGGTCATGGCCAGTTGATTGTGGCCATTTCCTATTTTCTGTAATTTTTAGAATTTTCTGAATTTCCTTGATTTTTTTGGAGACGATTTGCCTAAAGGGCAAAATCGTCATTTTTGAAAAGGGTCGGGTTTCAGAAGACCAAAAATAGGTCATGGCCAGTTGATTGTGGCCATTTCCTATTTTCTGGAATGTTTTGGGAATTTTCTGAATTTCTTTGATTTTTGAGAGACGATTTGCCCAAAGGGCAAAACCGTCATTTTTGGAAAGATTGGGGTCTTACAGACCCAAAATAGGTCATGGCCAGTTGATTGTGGTCACTTCCTATTTTCTGAAATTTTTTTAGAATTTTTCCGAATTGGTTTTTAATTTTTTAATGATTTTTTAATTTTTTATGAATTTTCGGATTTTTTTTTTATAATTTTTTTGAAATTATTTTCTCTTTTTTTTTTATTATTAAAAATATTTTCCGGACCGGGTCAAACCCGACCCGCGCCTCTCGGGCGCCCGGCCCGACCCTACGGGTCGGAGCCGGTCTAAACGACGCCGTTTTTGATTTTTTTTTCAAATTTTTTCTATATTTTTATTATTTTAAAACCATTTTCTAATTTATCCGAATTTTTGAAAATTAAAACCAATCGGACGGTCCCCACCGTGCCACATGGCACTACCCTAGCCGCCGGATTAATTTAATTTTGAAAATGTCGGATCGCGACACGTGGCGCAATCCCATCCGTCCAATCTATTTGGCTTTGAGCCATCAGATCGCGACACGTGGCGCATCCACGACCGTCCGATCTAGGTTTTTTTTTTTTAAGCAAAGGATCGCGACACGTGGCGCTCCCACGACCGTCCGATCTAATTTATTTTTTATTTATTTATTTCCGAAAATATTATTTATTATTATAAAATCATTTATTTATTTTCGAAAATTCCTAGATCGCGACACGTGGCACCTTGCTCACCGTCCGATCTAGGGTTTTTTTTTTTCTTTTAGGCCGACGCGGCAGCCTATGTGGCTTGCCACGTCGGCGTTGACTGGTCAACACGGTTGACCAGTCAACCCGGTCGTCGGAGAAGTCGACCGGAGGAGGGAAATTCCGGCGATTCCGCCGGAATCCTCGCCGGAATGTCGCGGCCAGCCCCAAATCGTCGTATTTTTCGACGATTCTTGCGCCATTAGACTCCTTAAACACCAAGCATCGACATACACCAACATTCATAGTCGCAAACACGCCGGAAACGGGCAAACCGACCACCCACAGATTCGGTTCCGGCGATGAAATTTCCGGAAAATTTTTTGTCGTTCAAAGCTTGTTTCAACCATTGAGATAGCATCTAATAAAGGTTTAGAGGCTTACCTGAGGTCGCTTGGACCTCGGCGACCACCGGTTTCGCCGGACCGAGCCCCCGGCTCGGGTTTGGGCTCGGGGAGCTCCAACCGCCGTTTTCGGCGCCAATCGATGCAAGACAAAGAGCATACAAGGCTTAGCAATGATTCTAGAACACCTTAAGAGCAAGAATGTGT
Source organism: Rhodomyrtus psidioides (assembly GCA_021437785.1). Lineage (NCBI taxonomy): Eukaryota > Viridiplantae > Streptophyta > Magnoliopsida > Myrtales > Myrtaceae > Rhodomyrtus > Rhodomyrtus psidioides. The sequence goes on along the minus strand of JAILYB010000044.1, from coordinate 2,096,473 downwards.
CGAAACACGCTCAAACGAGACTCGGCCGTGGCCATTGTGCCTAGAAAACAACCGGCGGGCATTTTGTCGAACGGTTGGCGGGCGTGCGAAAACTAACGTTTATGCTAGATCTATGGACATTTCGCGCGAAACCGAGGCAAGCCAACACTCATACATCAACATAGGAGTGCCAAAGGACGTCGGTATGCATTTGGTTTGGATCGATTCGGTCGAGAACGGACTCGGGCCGAAACTCACAGTAAGCTAAAAAACAGGGCAGTAAAACAGGGGAACTACCGACCTTTGGGGTTGGCTCACCGGCGACTCGGGGCTTCGGCGGCGATGCTTCGGTTTCCTGAGGCTTGGAAAACCTTCGGCGAGCGCTCGGCCACGCACTCCCTCTCAGCTCTCTCTCGGCCGAATCTCTCTCTCTCAATTTTTTTTTTTAAACCGTGAGCTTCTCATCTCCTCTCTCTCTCTCTTCGACCCTTATAGGCGAGGGCGGTCCGGACGCCGAGGACGATCACGCCCCTCCTCACCCTCTGCAAAAGCCGGTCTGCCAACCTGCACTGGTCGCGCGACGCTCCTGCCGATCCTCTGCCATTTTTGCCGCTGTCCCCTGCCTCTCTGTACGTGAGGAACCAGGTCTGTAACTTTGGTTGCAGACCCGGTTCGGTCGGGTCGGGTCCGACCCGACCGATCCGACCGTCCTTTTTTCGTCCAATTGAGCCCGAAATTGACCGTTTGTCGTGAAATTGACCCCAAAATCGGACTCCTCGGCACGTTTCCCATCTGAAATGAGTGTTTTTACGAGCAATTGAATTGGAATTTGGCAAAAACCCCAAATTATGCCTAGGATCCGAAATTGATTTTCGCCCAATCGAGGGCCCAAACGACCAAATCAGTCCAAATGGAGGCCACCAATGGATTCGGCATGATGGAAAATATAGGGTAGAGATGTTTTATTTTCATGGGTATCCCTAGAGAAAATTTAATTTTAAGATTTGCGAAACCGGGGACTAAATCGCAAAGAAATTTGTGCAATTAGGTCCTTTTCGTCAAAATTGATCAAATTGAAGGCCTAAACGACCCAATAGCACTTCAAGGCTCTAGATTATAATGTCATGGCTTATTAAAAATGGAAATTAAAAATTAGGGGACTCAAAAGGTAATTTTTAGACTCGATTTGGGTTTATGTTTGTGAAGCAACATAGCTACCCGAGTCGAATTTTTGGGATTTAATAATACCAACTTGAAAAGGGAATTAAAATAAAATTATTTACTATTTTTTGTATTTTTCTGACCACGAATGGTATTTTTTCTGATTTTTTGGGTATTTTTATCATTAAATAAATTCGAAAAAATATTAAAAATTTTGAAAAATATTTTTTGTTCAAAATTGGTTCCTAAGGCTGGGCGAAGGCTTCCAAAGTTGATTTTTTAATTTTATGACTTTTTTGTTATTTTTAATTAACTTTAAGAAGTAAAATCAAAATAAGAGGTGATTAAAAATCAGGTGTCAACGCCTCCCCAATGAATTTGTCCACGCTTAGTACTAGGCAAAAGACCAAACTAAGCGTGAGGGGAGTGTTGGAATATATAAATATTAAACCACGCATTCTTCTAATAGCTTAAGCTTTTAGAGCAGTTGGTTATGGTCCCACCAAATCTTTACAGCGCCCAAGGGAGAGGCCTTTGTCTCTGACAACCTTGAGGGGATGTTTGAGTATACCTGGAACAAATAAGGTCTTGTGCCGGAAGATGATATTATTTTTCTCTGTCCATATGATATGGCACAAAGCACCAAGGGAGAAAGGTGCAAGGCAGTGAGGAAAGCTTTGGCCACCAATATGGAGGATGGGCCAAGTCAAGAGCTCTTGCCAAGAGCGATTCCTCCACGACAAGTTGTATTTGGAGGCCCAAAATAACGCTAGAGAACTCGTGGTGGCACACCTAAAGAACAAGTGATCGACAGAGTCCGGCCTAGATTGACAAAAGGCACAAACCCCTTCGGCTATTCTATGATAATTGAGTAAAACAAACTTGAGTCGGAAGGCGATTGAAAGTCATCAACCATAAGAAGAAGGCATGCTTGGGAGACAAGCTGCGGTCCTATATAAAGAAATGCCAAGGAACAACCTGGCCCTTGACGCTAATGATATCTCAAGCCGAATGAACTGCAAAGTTGCCCGAAGAGCTTGCTTCCCATACCAACCGATCCTCCCTCCCCTCCACTAATATAGGGGCCAAGTCCACCCACCCATTGATGGTGTTAAGCACAAGATATGGCTGCCAAGGCGACGTATAGAAGTCCCTAATCGAAGCTTCCCTACGAATTTTAGAGTCAAAAGTCTGCCTATAAGGGAAAAGCTTGTAAATGGGACCCTAGATGTGCCACAAATCAAACCAAAAGGAAGTCGTGTGACCATTCACAATACTCCATTTAAAGTACAAGTAAAAGTTCGGCTGAAGATCTAGAATCTTTTTCCAACCTCAAGAATAGAGAGTGGGCTTAGGAAGCACCCAAAAGTTCGTGTTCTTCAAGAATACCGAGTGTATCAACTTACACCACAGGGACTCTTTATCAGTGAAAAGAATCCAAATGTGTTTAAGTGTAGATACCATATTGGAATCATTAAGTACGCGAATCCCTAAGCCACCTTCTTTCTTGGGAAGTCACACCTTGGCCCAAGCCACTTTAGCCACCCCAACTCCCAAGTCCGGTCCTTTTCAAAAGAACTGTCTAAGGATGAGTTCAATACGAGACAACACAGATTTTGGGAGAGTGAACACACTAGCCCAGTAGACATGAATAGCATGCAAGACAGATTTTATAAGTTTCACTCCACCCGCAAGTGAATTAAAGTTGAGTATTATGGCCTGTTTGATTCAACATTTGGCCAAGGGACTTTGAGGAAATGTAAATACCTTTAGGCTAAAGGTCTTTTCCAAAATGCAAGTAGTGTTTGGCAAAATATTTTTTAGAAATGCATTTGAAAGCAACTTTGGCGTAAATGCCATTTGGTGAAAAATTTACTTTGTAAAATATTTTTACTTTTTTTATAATAAAAAAAGTGGCGGTGGCGGCGGCGACTGATGGCGACCAGGTGTTTGACACCTAAATTTTGATCAACCTTTTTCTTCCTTTATTTTTAAAAAATTCATAGAAAATTCATAAAAAGCTAAAAAATTACAAAATCAACTTTGGTAGCCTTGGCCAAGCCAAAGGGACCATTTTGGATAAAAAAAAATATTTTTCATATTTTTCGTATTTTTTTATTATTATTATTTTCGAAAAATAAAAAAATAAAAATAAAATAAAAAAATAGTATTCGAGGTCACAAAAATATATAAAAATAGTCGGTATTTTTATTTTTAATTTTCTTTACTTTAGGACCTCATAAAACAGTAAAATTCATGTTCGATTTTAGGTGTTCACTGATCACCGTAAAATTGAATTTGACAAAAATATTAGTAATGATTAAAAGGAAAATGAGTGAAAACATCATCATTTTAAAGGAAAAGGGGACTAATCATTTTGTCTTCTCTTTTGATTATTTTATTATTATTTTTACTTTTTAGTATTTTATTATATTATTATATTATTATTATATTATTATTATTTTATTTTTTATTATTATTTTACTCTCCTTCCCCTCCTTCATCATCCGCTGCTCCATTCCTCCTCCTTCTTCCTCCTTCTTCTTCCGCAGATTGTTCTTCTTCTTCTTCTGGTTCTTCTTCTTGTTTTTGTTCTTCTTCTTCTTCTTCTTCTTTTTTTTTTTTGTGAACCTCCCCCACCTCACCGTACATCACTCCCCGCCACCACATGTTCGGCCGCCTTCGTCGAGCCAGCTACCACCGTGCCATCACCTCCTCCGCCGTCCTTAGTGGGCTGGCCGTGACTAGGCCGTGACCCGGCGATGGCTCAACCGTGAGCCGGCCATGACACGGCCATGACCAGGCCAAGACCCGGCCGTGACCCGGCCATGGCCCAGCCGTGAGCCGGCCGAGATCAGGCCATGGCCCAGTCGTGTTCAGGCCGAGACTTGGCCATGGCCCAGCCGATGGCCGAGCGAATTGGCCCGTGTCCCGGCCCGAATTTTTATTATTATTATTATTATCATTATTGTTATTATTATTATTTATTGCCAATTTTAAAACTTATAAAATTGATTGTTGACATTCTGATGTGGTGATCGACAGGTGATGCGCATGGAGACAGTCGCACGCTGGGGCTGGGCGATTGAAGACCGGTGTCCAATCAAGTATATTTTACATACCCGATTCGTATATCAAAGTTAATTTTCTAGAATAATACCATTATAGACTTGATTTGCACGTATTTATCTTAGTTCAGTGGTTAGCTTATTTATCTGGTTGAGTGTTATCTATTGCCAATGATATGCTTTTTGTTAAAATATTTTCTGAAAATATAAAAAAAATATTAATAAATCAAAAATGCCAAAAAAATGGAAAAATTAAAGAAAAACAAAAAAATTGAGAAAAATTGCAGAAAAAAATCTAAAAATTTTCCAAGGCTGAAAATGACAAAAAATTGACTTGTTTTCATTTTTTGGATTTTTCTCCCATTTAATCCAAAATGACGATTTTACCCCTCAAAGGGTAAATCGTCTTTGATATTCCGATGAATTGTGAAAATTGCTTAGAATTTGGCGATGGGTCAAATGGGTGGCCAAACCTTATGTTTAAGATTTCCACGTTTCATTTCCTTTTTAGAAAATGACGATTTTACCCTTCGAGAGGTAAATCGGTTTCTAAAATTCCAAAAAAATTATGAAAATTGTCGAAAAATAGGAAACGGGTCAATCGAGTGACCAAACCTTTTTTCGACACGGTTTTACTCCAGATTCATTCCGAAATGACGACTTTTCCCTTTTGGGGAAAATCGTCCCTTTTGATCCCAAAATTACGACTTTACCCCTTATGGGTAAAATCATGTCTAAATCATTCCTAAGCTTGATTGATACTTATTTAGGCTAATAGAGCCTTATTAGGAGTGTCATGTTGATTTGATGTGTTTATTTTGCATATTTGGATTCATTGATTTGCGCATTTTATTATTGATTGTGATTTCTAGGATAGTCATTCCTATTTGCATGAATTCCTAGATTTAGGATTCGTACTCCACTCATCTACATGAAATCTTAGGTCAGAAAATTCAGTCAACTTAGGTACCGAAAGGGCGTCAACTCTGACAGTTGACGTAACTAAGTCCCCGAACCCATTTCTCTGGTTATCGCAGAATTGAATAGAAACTCCCGACTATTCAATAGGGTGGTCCAATTATACCCTCCAAAAAATGATTGGTGGCGACTCCCTGGCATGCAAACTTAGCACATGTCACTAGACCACACTGAAGGTCGACTACGCATACCTCCGTTGCGATTTGGGTAATGGGCCTTGGGAGAGGCCCGCGTTCGACCAGACTGGACGGCCCATTAGCCCTCGAGAGCACACAGGCAACCTCGAGAGGGTCGCGACACCAGGGACCTTCGACTGCGACGGCGACGGCGATGGTTGCCGAAGTCCGACGGCGGCGACCGGCGATCGGATGCGGCAATGGCCGATGCCCGACCACAGGCGTCCGACGACTGGCGACCGGCGGCGGTGGGCGTTCGGCGGCGGCGGCGGGCGGCCTTCCGGCGATAGGTGACGTTCGAGGTCCGGCGACCGGCGTCGGCAGCGTCCGGGGACCGGCGGCGGCGGGCATCCGGCTGGGGCGGCAGGCGACGGGCGTCCGGGGGCGGTGCCCGGCGGGCAGTGGCGACGGCGGGTGTCCAGCGACCGGCGGTGGCGGCGGCGGCGGGCTACCAGCGACCGGCGGTGGCCGGCGTTCGGCAACTTGCGATGGCGACCGACACCGGCGACCGACGTCTGACGATCGACGTCCGGCGGTCGGCGACCGGCACCGTCGTCCGGTGACCGGCACCGGTGACAGGCACCGTCGTTCGGCGGCTGCAGCGGTGACGGCAGGCCACCGGCGGCGGAAGGCGGAGACGGCGATCGGCGATGAGCGGTGGCGGTCGGCCGCGGGCGGAGACTGCAAGTGAATGTGATAAAGTTAAAAAAAAATTAGTTGCATTTGAGATGCAACTTCCCAAAGTACCTCCAGAGGTACTTTGACCTAAAGGCCTTTGGAGAGCATTTGAGATGCAATTGCATCTTTTCATAGTGAGCCAAAAAATGAACCAAACAGCATTTGCATTTGGCCAAGGGACTTTAGAGCCCCAATGCTCATCTCAAATGCTGAACCAAACTTAGAGATCCTTCTTTGTTTTTTTTTTGTCGAACTATTACAGATTCTTTTAAATAGTTAACACTTCATCATGTTTTTTTTTTTCAAAGATGTCCTCACATTGTGTGACAACACTTTCTTTTCTTGTATTAACTAATATGAAATTGTGTTGCTACATCTACAAAATTACGCATATGATTCGACTTTGAATTGTTATTATCTGTTTTCCTTAGATTGTTTATTGCGAACATTCATTTAACACTGGCTTTCTTGTCGTTCCTTTTAAATGTTTAGGGAATCAAAGTTTTTTTTAATTATATTTTTTTTCAATTTCGTAGCAAGAAACCGTGTTTTTGCAAAATTTTAGTCAATTATAACTTTTAAAAGCAAATTATGATGTTCACAAGATTACTCGAGGAATTTGGAATATTAGGGGCGGTAAAAATCGAAGGTGACTTTCCTTTTCTTCTTGTATATATGTATATAGGAATTTGGAATATTAGGGGACTTGGCAACCCTTTAAAACAGGCGAAAATCCGCAGCTTGATCCGTGCCCACAACCTTTGTTGTATTGGCATATTGGAGACTAAGATACATGAATCTCTTTTTCATATCGTAGCTGTAAGCTTGGCTCCTAACTGGAAATGGGTTGAAAATTATACTCATTCCCCTAGAGGAACGATTTGGGTTGGGTGGAACCCCCAACGTGTAGACTTTGCGGTTACTTCTTGGTCAGCCCAAGCCATCCATGGACAGCTTTATTTACTGGACTGTGATAGATCTTGTTTCCTAACTATTGTTTATGCTGATCATTCATTTGTAACTCGGCGACCACTCTGGGCTGATCTTGTGAACACTGGCTCTAATGTGGCCTCTTCTCCTTGGCTTGTTGCTGGGGATTTTAATGCAATTAAAGACCCGTCGGATAGAGTGGGTAGCTCGTCTACTTGGCTGTCTTCTTATAATGAACTGGGGGAATGTATGGACCGGGCTGGTTTAGAGGATCTTCGCTATGTGCGACACAGATTTACATGGTCTACTACTCAGAAGCAAAGGAAAATTGACAGAGCTCTTGTCAATGCTCAGTGGTGCTAGGATTTCTCTTTCTCCGAGGCCTCATTCTTTCCACCTGGAGTTTCTGGCCATACCCCCATTATCATTCGGGTACTTAATCCCACAGTGAGTAGGAAACCCTTTAAATTCTTTAGCTTCTGGACATCTCGCCCGTCTTTTATGCATTTGGTTGCTACAGTTTGGGACTCTCCAGTAGGTGGCCACCCTATGTTCATACTCAGTCAAAAACTTAAGCTGCTAAAGTACCGACTGAAGCAACTGAACAAGGATGCCTACTCTGATATCTCATTACGGACGGCTGAGGCAAGAGAGGCTCTCATCGCTGTCCAAAATGCTAGGGTCTTGACCCCCCACAACAAAGATCTTGCTGCTCAGGAGAAAGATCGACTAAAGGCCTTCTCAGAACTTCGCCTTCAAGAGGAAGCTTTTTATAAGCAGAAATCGAGAGTCCAATGGCTCAAGGAAGGAGACCTTAATACCAAGTACTTTCACCACTCAGTCAACCAGCGACATCTCCGAAATAGGATCCTTTCGGCCACTGATGATACGGGTGTCCTGATCACTGAACCTTCCATGGTCCAGCAACTTTGTGTCTCACTTTGAAGGACTATTGGCGCATGCTGCTGTATCCAATCTGCCTATGGTTGATGACTTGCGTGGCATTTTGGGAAGAACTCTCGAAGAGGACCAGGTACGACTCCTTTCTCAGCCTGTTTCTGAGTTGAAAATTAAACAGACTTTATTCTCCCTACCCCTTGGAAAGGTGCCAGGGCCGGATGGATTTAATGTTGAATTCTTCGAACACACGTGGGAGATTGTTGGACCCTCGGTTCTTCTTGCTGTGAAAGATTTTTTTTTAGCAGGGGAAATTGCTTCGGGAGCTAAACACCACCATTTTATGCCTGGTTCCTAAAGTGCCTAATGCTTCCTCTATGGGTGATTATAGACCCATTGCATGCTGCAATACCATATACAAGTGCATTACGAAGATTTTAGCTAATAGATTGGCATGTGTCTTGCCTTCTCTCATTAGCGCTCCTCAGAATGCCTTTGTCAAAGGACGTCGCATCAGTGATAACATTTTGCTAGCCCAAGAACTTTTTGCTGATTTCCACCATGCACACTACTCTCCCAAGTGTGCAATTAAAGTGGATTTTTGTAAGGCTTATGATACAATTGATTGGGACTTCTTGGAAACAGTCTTGGAACCTTTTGGATTCCCTCCGACCTTCTCCAAACTGATCATGACTTGTGTTCGAACTAAAAAATTTTCGGTCTCCATTAATGGGGGGCTTTATGGCTTTTTCTCGAGTGGCAGGGGCATACGGCAGGGGGACCCAATCTCGCCTTACCTCTTCACTCTTGTAATGGAGATATTCACTAGTATCCTCAATATATAGACAAGGCAGCCGAGTTTCAAATACTTTTGGAGGTGTGAACCTTCCCAGCTCTCTCACCTCTTTTTTTTTGCAGACGACGTACTCCTTTTTGCTAAGGCACACGAAAGATCCATTCGTCTCCTTAAGGATGGTCTGGATAGATTCTCGGGTTGGTCAGGACTGAACCCCAATTCGAACAAAAGTGAAGTTTATTTCTCCGGTGGCTCGAACGTGAGTCGGGCTCATATTCGAGAGATACTTGGCTTTCAGGAAGGATCCCTCCCATTTCGTTACCTTGGCGTCCCAGTTATTGCTACAAGATTGGGAAAGGAACAATGTAATGCCCTGGTGAACTCCATCACAGCCAGGGCACAGTCTTGGACTCATCGTTTCCTATCATTTGCTGGCCGACTTCAACTGATAAGGTCAGTGTTCCATGCCATACATGTTTACTGGGCAAGTGTTTTTATTTTTCCAAAATCGGTAAGTGCTCGGATAGAACAAATTCTAAGGCAATTTCTCTGGAAAGGCCCGGGTCTTGGTGTGGGAGGTGCCAAGGTATCATGGGATAATATATGCCTCCCTAAGGAGGAATGTGGTCTTGGCATACGAAAACTCAGCGATTGTAACAGGGCGGCTATGGCTAAGCACCTATGGATTCTTTTCACCGATAAAGAATCCCTTTGGTGTAAATGGATTCATACTACTTTCTTGAAGAATAGGAATTTCTGGAATGCTAAAAGACCGACACTTTGTTCGTGGGCTTGGAAGAAAATTCTTGATCTCCGGAAGGACTTCTTGCACCAATTTATATGGCGGTTGGGAAGTGGTGATTCAGTTTCATTCTGGTTTGATCCTTGGCATCCAAGGGGGCCAATTGGAATTTTTTTCTCGAATTCTGAGATATACAGATCTGGTATCTTACGTAATGCCACTGTGTCTGATTTTTTCTCGGCCATGGAATCACCATCTTGGATTCATCACATAATTCAATCCTGGCCTGAGCAATTACCAGCCCTTCATCATAGGTGCCCTGATCGCTTTCAATGGCTTAGCCACTCTTCGGGGGATTTCACAGTTGCCTCGGCATGGAACTCTATCCGTCCAAGGAGACAAGTTGTACACTGGCATTATTTCGTGTGGGATAGGGCTTTAGCCCCGAGATACTCGTTCCACCTTTGGCTTATCACGTTGAAGCGGCTCCCGACACAGGTACTTCTCTTGACTTATAACCGTATTCCTGATGCTACATGTGCCTTTTGTCTATCCAGACCAGATAGTGTTGATCACTTGTATTTTGGATGCTGTCATACTGGTTCTTTAGCATCATTTTGGGCTGCCAAGTGTAATCTTGCATGGGTGAATCGTGGCTGGGATGAAAACCTTCTCTGGGCTATCCAACGCACTACTGGTCGGAGCTTCTACCATCAGTTACTTTGATTCTCCTTCGGTACCCTCTGCCACATCATCTGGAGGGAGAGGAACCGTATCCTGTTTCGCAGCAAGGTCCTTTATTTGCCGGCTATTAAACAGTACCTTCAGAAGGTAGTCAAAGATAAGGCGCTCACGTTCGAACATGTCGAAGATACCCCTTGTAATAGGAGGTTACAAGCTTGCTGGGATATCAACCCTTCTATCTTTGCTTAGACGGAGGGTTGTTCTACCAGCTTTTTTCTTTTTGGGCTGTTTTGTTTTGGCCTGTTTCCTTGCTCCCTACCTGTGAGCCTTTCTCTCTTTTTGAACCGAGTCACTCTTGCACTTTTGGTGACACTTTAGGTGTCATCCTAAGTGGAAGTTTTTGTAGTGTCCGGTTTCTCCTTTTGTTGTATAGTTGCGCCTTGGTTTAAAATCAATATAAATCCTTACCTTCACAAAAAAAAAGATTACTCGAGGAAATTAAGAGATAGGAGTAACGGTAGTTTGGATAAAAGTGGCTTTCAATTAGTGAAGTCCTCCAATAATATTATGCCACGCAGTACAATTTATGCGGCAATTATCAAGATTCAAGATATATAACACTCCCATCAAACATGGGAGAATGATCTCCTTCCCGTGCACACATCCTGATCTCCCTATTCGAATATTTTATGTGTACATGGTATCAGTAGATGTGTATATGAATTTATAAGGGATAATTATCTTTATTTTTCAAGAAAGTTGAGAAGATATTTGCACCTCACCCAAAACAAATCTTGACCTCCAAGCCCAGATCTCAGCCGGCGAGGTCAAGCCTCGCCGGACCATGACGGGGCTCAATCTCGCCATTGCTGCCTCGCTCGCCATGGCCGGCGATGGCGAGGTCGGCCCCCGCCATGGCCAACGACGGCGAGGTGGGTCCCTGTCATGGCCGGGCAAGGCTCTGCCTCTCTGGCCGCACCTCTGGCCATTCACTGGACTATGGTAACTGGCTAGAGGAGGGGAGGGGAGGGGAGGGGGCCCAAAAAAGGGAAAAAGAAAAAGAAAAAGCATAAAAATTATATAAAATATTAAAATATTCGATCGCCGGTCAGCCGATGTCCATGTCAGTGCTGACCGCCAAATTTGCAGATGGACTGAAATGACACAACTTCAAAAGGTTTAGGACTGAATCATTAAAAAAAAAAGGGTGGAGGATTGAATTAGCACCATTGTAATCGATTTGAGACTTTTTTAGTATTTTCACCACATTTATCCCAAAAAAATTTCTGATTTAAAACAATTTAGGGTAAATGTGACATGATTGCAAATGCAGCAAGGATGTTGCAATTTGAGATTTTTGTGGCACAAAAATTAATTTGGTGTAAATGTGGTAGGGGTGTATAAATTAAGGATAAATGTGGCACGAATGTATCAATTTTTGGGTTCTTGTTAGTATAAGCTCTTGATCTTATACTACACTAATGTTATATTGAAATCTACTTTGCATAAATAAAAAAAAAAGGCTATATGGTAAATCCTATCCTATGAAAGGACGATTGGTCATTCGAATATGGAGGCACCTGTTAAACATACTAGTCATTTACATCTACCAAGAACAAGTTTATGAGCTCAGCGCCTTGCTCAGTTCAGTTTATTGTCTCGAATTTGACCATGCAAAAATTACTTTCTCAAATATATTCATCAATAGTATCTTCAAATGGACACTCATAAATCTTATTATGATCTTTTATTTATAAAAATGCTCTTAAGTTCTTTGTTAAGCAACGAACTAAGTAAAATATTGTAATTTTCAATAAACTAAATGTTCTCATGATATGCACAATCAATACATTGAAGATCAAAAATTTCTTCAGTAAACATAATTAACAGGTACCGCTAGAACGGTGATTATTAAGACCCTTTTTAGTAATATGTAACAAACTTATTTTACATTTATTAACTCATTTCAGACATTACTATCACTCGTTGAGTTCTAGCAATCTTAGAGACTTAGGCTGCGATTGGTAACACTTCTTAAAAAGTGTTTCTGTTTCAAAAGTGTTCCCGAAACACTTTCGAAACAGAAACACGTATGGTAAAAAAATATTCCAAAAGTGTTTGCGGAACACTTTTGAAAAAATAAATATTTTTTAAGCCAAAAGGGAACAAAAAAAAAACTTATTTCTGGGTTTTGGAACATTTTTTAGAAACAACTCGAGGGCCCACCACCGTCGCGGCTGCCGCCTGCAGACAACCAATGACCGTCGTTCACTGTTGCCAGTCGCCGCGGTTGCCGCAACTGCCGCCGCCGGTCACCGGTCACCGCCGATCCTTCCTTTTGGCAAAAAAAGTGTTTTTTTTTTAACTTTACAAACGCGTTTCCGTTTTCAAAAATTGTTTGTCGGGAACAGAAACACAAAAAAATGTTTCTGTTCCAGATATATTCCCAGGAACATAAATGTTACCAAACCCAACCTTAATCCTTGATTGGAGTAACATATCTCTAAAATGTTTCAATTTGAACGGGTTGAATTTTAATAAGAGATTTTAGTGGGTTCATGGTCATTGAAATATTCTAGGTCTTTTACATCTTGACTTTTGCTCAATCAATAACAAAGGGGCCTTACACTTTAGTCCCATAAGATGAGATTATCGCATACCATCTTGAAGGTTTAAAACATCAAAAGTGAGAAAGTACGAAGACAATTGGGATTTACAAGTATGATTTAAGAAGAGATATAAAGATTTACAATGTAGTCATCCTTACTTGAAATTTGTTAGTTTGCAGTAGAGGCGTCAAATGGGTGGGTCGGGTCGGGTATGGGTCGGGTCGAATATGGTCCGACCCATATTGACCCATTTAACCCGTTTTGACCCATATTCATCCAATGCAAATTTAGTGACCCATACCTGACCCAACCCATACCCGACCCATACCCGACCCGACCCGTATTACTTAAATACTTATATATTTAGCTAAATTATGAAATATTTATTTCTTATAATTTATTAAGAAAAATTATATTGCTAAAACATGCAATTGAATTTTTCTCAAAAAATTTAAATTTTTTCTTTATAAAATAATTTTTTATTATAACCCGCCACCTGCGACCTCTGCTCGCCACTGTTGACCGTTGCTTGCTTCCTGCCATCGTCGTCCCCTCAAACTGCTGCTCGCCACCTCCGTTGCCGAAGCTGTAGCTCTCCCCGCACGGGCTGTCGCTTCTGAAGGCGTAGGGGGCGTAATCGGAGCTCGGGAAGGGAGGTGCTCCGGCAGGTTTCGACGCTGACTCGTACTCGATTCTGGTTTATCTTGCCGAGTTAAGTTAAAAGACTTCAATACTAATTGACTCGTACACACACTGTGGCGGTGGTCGACGGCCGGCGGCGGCGGAGGATGGTGGTTGGTGATGGTGACCGGAGGTGGGCAGCGGTGACCATTGGCGGCCAAAGTAGAGCGACGGCCAAGTTAGGAGAAAAAAGAAAATAGAAAAGAAAAAAATTATATAAAAAATAAATTATTAAAATATTAAAAAATTAGATTTTTAAAAAAATATTCACAAAACTTATTTATGATTGCCTTAAGATAGTTTTCTTAGCTAACCCATTTATGGCCCATTTGAAACCCATTTATGACCCATTTAAGTACCTAAGCTAACCCATTTTTGACCCACCACCATCAAATATGGGCCAAATGTGGGTTCTAGACCCATTTTGCCACCTCTAGTTTGCAGATAAGTGTGACAGTCATATCACTCCCACTTTGCACGGGCTGATCTCCTATTAATCAAGATCTTTCACTCGCTCTTTTCTCTGCATTTTGGTTTATCGTTATTGACAAGATTTTCAAGATAATGATTTTGGATTTCTTGCTAACAAAGGAAAGACGTTTTTTGTTAACCCATCTAAGAATCTGTTCACTTGAGGATAAAGTTCCTAAACCTGGTTTACTTTAAGCCAATGAGAAGCTCAAGTCGGTCCACGTTTAAAAAAGCATATGACCACAAAACTCTCTCTTTTGGAACACCAAAAAAAAAACCAGAGAAGAAGAAGAAGAAGATGGTTGGGTATAGCGCGCTTCGCTTTCTTCCCACCGACAATGAAGTCTTTTTCGATTACTTGATGCGGAGGCTGAATGGAGAATTGCTACCCGAACCAGACATCATCCGCAATTGCGACGTATACGGTGGTGGCGAACCCTGGAAGATTTTTGGCAAGGACCGGGATGAGAAATTCTATGTTTTCACCATGTTGAAGAAGAAGAGCAAATCGAGAGTGGACAGAACTGCTGGTTACGGCACTTGGAAGGGCGAACAGAGTTACAAAATCCGGGGCTCGCAAGGCAAGGTAGTTGGCTACAAGAAACTCTTCTCTTTTAAATCGAAAACCAGCTCGAGCGCAGAAGCCGACAAGGCCGATAATGGGCACTGGATCATGTACGAGTACTCGAAGCATCCCTACAATGTATGCGTTTCTTTTTCTTTTCTGTCAGGTTACTAATTATCTCAAATACACGTTTGGTTGGTATATCTTACTCATTGATTTTGTCAGTATGAATACCTTAGACATTATACTCCGATATGATCCTCATTCCATGTTTAAGTTTGTCAACGTTTGACAATCTTGTATGTTGGAATGCGGAAGGCACTGAATTACTTAATTCTAGTGTTTTTTGTGGATCCTAAGAGTTGTGTCGAATTTATAAGCAGTATATAGGCTTTCTTTATGATACAAATGTGCTTATGACCCACCCACAATGGAATGAAAGTGAGATTAGTAAATAAAAGGAATTCTTTGATCAATCGTTAAATTGCAAAAAGCCACAAATAATTATTTTCATCATGACGTGGTTGATCAGGAAAGTGTGATTTTGTCGTAACATGGAACGAGGATAATATAGTTTGTTTATAAATAATGCAGGAGACAGAGTGTGTATTATGCGTGATCCGCAACAAATCTGCTGAGGAAGCACGCAAGAAGATGTGCCGGAATCTGCACGGCCAAGTGCAACTTGAGGAAGAGAATCGACAAGCAACGAAGGCACGTCCGGTCGGCGGTGACCGCACAAACATCTTCGACGTTTCTTCCGCCGCATTGCCACCCTCCGCTACCGCCGCTACTAAAGCCCAAGCATCTGCGTCCAGGGCTTTCAACGAAGATGAAGTTGCCATTCTGCGAAGCATTTGCGGTCCAACATTCCTGAATTTGGATGGCGACACCTTCCTCAACTCGCATCCCGTGGCGACGACAATGGCCATGACGATGGACTTCCGCCGCACTGCAGATTTCCAGGCTTTTGGCGGTGCGAATGCCGGTCCACTTTCCGTTATGAGCATGGCAGATCCCCTACACGGCGGCACCCATGCTCCAGTTTGGCACCCATGCACGTACTCGACTGCAATCGAAGCCACTCTGGCTTACGATGAAGCTGCAAGGGCGATGTACGGTCCGTGTGCGAGGTTGAATCTCCCTAACACGGCTCATCCCATGTCTTTCGGGGATTCGGCTATCGTAGCCACGACACTTTGGGGCGCTACGGCTGATACGGCTGGTACACCAAGCACTGGTTATGCAGTTGGTACCCCAAGCACTGTCTATTCGGCGGGCATCACAGACGAGACCACGGCATGGTCAACTCAGTCTGAATTGACTTGTGGCGCAGAGGTTAAGGATGGCGATCGCGAGGTGGAGTCGAATGCAGATGGTGGAGAGATGGAGCTGAAGGGCGAAACCAATGTCGATTTCGACTGGCTTAGCGAATACACAGAGGACGGGCTGTTCGATGTGGACGAATTGTTGAGGACTCTGGAGGATGACCCGAAGTTCTCCACCGGATGTCAAGATGGAGCAGTAGAACATTTAGGACACAAATAGTTAGAATTGTGCATGAAGAGTGTCAACTTTGATCGGACAATTACGTTTTTAGGAGTGAAGTTTCTGTGGGGTTTCTCAGTAATGGTTTCATTGGGTTTTTCCGTAGAAAGGACAGGATATATTGATTTGTTTCTGGTTGTGACGTTTGTGCTTCACCTCTCTTAATCTGAATTTGTGCCATTTTGATGTTTTATTTGGTGGATTTATCATTTTTTCTCGAAATTTCATAGCGGTTGATATAAAATCAAGAATCCCGACCCGACGCATCAATTAGAATTTCTGTTGAGATGATACGGGAATCCATTTGGAGAAAAATTGAATCCCAGTTCGTCCAAGTTCGGTTGGTGCGTCTCGTGAGATCGTACCGCTGGCACAAGCAAAACCTCTCAAGTCTTTTTGCTAACCCATCGGGAGAACAGTAGAAGAACGACTAATACTAAAATGGTGGAAAGGACACAAGAGTTTGCGTGCTTACGATGTAAATGGTAACGTGGACAACCATGGAGAACAAGTACGAAAACATCATGCAATTTAGAGTCCTACTTAAGAGACATTTTGCTAATAAAATAAATATAATTGTAGTTACTATGTGTGTTCACTGCACTTTGTGGCCTATTTTGAATTATGCTATTCCTATTTGCCCTCCATATGGAATAATAACGGGTGAAGGGTGGCGGTGATTGCTCGATGATTATTGCCTGATCACGGTGCATGTGAACCGATCTCACTCGATGAATGATCCAATAATTGTACGTATCCCACAGCCACGGATGGACGAAAGAGTTAAATCAACGGAGACAATGTTTGACTGAAGGACGGCATGACTACCATTTCAGATAATGAATATATACAATTATATAACTGATTGTATTGATATGCTTCCCTATAGATCTAGCAGTAGGGGCACCATGGCCATCGGCAGTCTCTCTCGACTTTTAGGATGTATTTGTGTTGCGAAAAAATGAATGATTCTGTTTGTTTCGCAAAAAATGAATGACTCGTAATATATTTTCCTGAAATGCATGTATCATTTGAGATAATTAATTAATGAAAAATATTTTCCTTGCAGACATCAATTTTGACAAAATATTTTTGTGGATGAGGAAAGTACTTCTCATTCATTCATTTTCGCAAGAGATATGAGCGATCATTTTTATGAAAATATTTTCATATGATTCGTTTTACAAAACAAATGCACCTATATTTTTATTCCAAAAACATAAATCTTTCAATAACATACATATGTTGTAACGTAAATTCTCAAATATTTTTGGCTTTTTTTTTAAAAAAATTTAGATGATACTTCAAATTTCAAAGGGAAATCGAATGAATATTTTCTATTTTTTCTTAGTCGAGGAAAAACATGTCCTACAACTTATTCCTATAAAATGAGATTATGGCCTGTCATCCAGAAGTAAAAAATTGACAAGTACAAATTACAAAGGCAATTGAGATTTATGAGTATGACTTAAAGAGAGATATAAACATTTATGTGATCCTTACTTGCAATATGGTTATTTCCAAATGTATGGGACTAGCCATACTACTCCTGTTG
This sequence comes from Rhodomyrtus psidioides, assembly GCA_021437785.1. Classification (NCBI taxonomy): domain Eukaryota; kingdom Viridiplantae; phylum Streptophyta; class Magnoliopsida; order Myrtales; family Myrtaceae; genus Rhodomyrtus; species Rhodomyrtus psidioides. The sequence continues at coordinate 2,078,955 of JAILYB010000044.1, read as the reverse complement.
GAATGGGCTAATCTCCTTTTACCATTTTCGTGTATACAAGAAGAATGGTTAACATCAAGAAAAATCTCAAACTAATACACTTTTGACAAATTTACCTCAGATTAATTTTTTGACCAAAAAATTCCAAAACGGTACATTTGTGTCAATTTATCCCAAACTAAATTTTTTAACCACTAGACCCCTAAAATGATATATCTGTGATAAATTAGGGGTGAGTACGTGTTTACCAAATATGAATGGGCACCTGAAATGTGCGGCTTCCTAAATGGAGCAGTGCGAATAGCAGCAAATGTCTTAATCTACGCTCCACGTACCCGCGAGCTATGTTTTCTAGCTGAGTCAACCACTCACCCGAATTTCACTTTGGCATCATAACGATGTGGATATTTTTGCTTCCCATGATGTAATAGATCAAGATAGGATCAACTTAACATGCCCTAGGCCGACTAAAATAGTGTACGTGATAAGTAAATTGCGAGAATGGTTTGAGAAGTATACTTGACCAATGTTATGACAAACACATATACATGCGCATGATAAGTGCAAGGTGGATTTTTACTAATTTTGCAAAATGAAGTGCCAAGGACAAACCTTACCAAATTATATTGGTCTCGTTTAGCCCCCAAGAATTTGATTAAGCGGAGGGTCCATCCCGTGTCATTGGATTGCGGCCAGGGCGCGCGGGTACTCGTCAACACGAAAAATTCAGAATCGAAGACAAAATTTCTCACTCTTCTGAATTGAAGCCAGCGAGATTGTCATCTTGATACTATACTATTTTTTATTTTATTTTTTTTCTAAAAAGTCGGGTCCATGTAGTGCAAAAGATCAAATAGACATGCACAACAATTTCAGGCATCCAACATTTCAGTTTTTGCAAAGAATTTAAATTATTCTGTCTTGCAAAACAAGTGTTAGCAAGCCTGCACATAGAAATACGCGAAACTTATACAATTCTAGTTAACTGAAATTGTCAGGGTAAATTGTCAAAAAAGTGCTAAAACTTTTGCACACGTGTGTGAGACCAGGGATTAGCTGGAGAAGACCAAAGACGAAGAAAGATGTTCTTTCGTGTGTCCTTGAACGAGGTTCCGATCAACTAGAAACACGTTCTACTAGACTTCAAGCGTATTGATGCAGTCTATTATGATCCATTACATGCCATCAGTTTAAAGCTTTGCGACCATAAATACGTAAGACTTCAATTGGTATGTTCCTTTTGTTTTACCTAGCTATCCATTTTCTTATGACAGATTAGAAAATAGGGACGTTCTTCACAAGCTTCCATATCGTGTCGGTCATCGACTTGCGTCCAACTCATGGTCAACAGGTGTCCACATCCGACGCGTGGTTAGCGCACCAGACACGCAAGTCCAGAATTCCTTCAAGCCATGGTCAATTTTAAACATTTTCAATAATTTAAGGATCAAAATGTAAATTTATCAAAAATAAATTTATCATATCTCGATCAATACTGAAATATCCAATGAGATTCTTACAGTTTATGGACGAATTATTGGGATATATATGTCGGGTGACCTGAGACGATGTTTTCTCCGACATCAAGTGATTCAAGTTTTCAGCAACGATGAAGGAAATGAAACCGACGTTTCACCGCATAACATATGGATGAATCACAATGCATGTTATAATTTTCTTTCCTTTACTTTTTTTGCCAAAGTGCAAACGACCATGTCTCGTTTATGGAAATTGTAACTAAATTACCTTAAATTCACTGGAAATAACTAAATTACCTTAAATTCTTTTCTTCCTCCAAATCAATGTCCTCAATCCCACAAAAATCCTGACGCCGATTGTGTTCATTCTTAAAAAAAAAAAAATTGCGTTCTATCAGAAAATAATTTTATAAATGGAATGTATCAATAAGAAAATAATGGTCATTCATGAAGTCGATTGCTTTGAAGGACATGAGCATTTACTTTGATTTAGTTTATGTACGTAATAATTACTATCAATTGACCATGGCTGCGAGCTCAAAAAGCTCTAGTTGCCATAGCCGTGAGCTCCAAATCTCCTTCGCTCCAGGAGCTTGACGAAGCTCGAATGGCCATGGCTACATATTCGAAGAAGCTCTAGTTGCCATGACGTGAACTATCAAATCTCCTTTGCACCACGCAAGCCCAAGCTGAAGCCCCGAACCGACTCCGATTTCGACTTTGACTCTCCTGGACTGTCCCCAGAAAGGACAGCCAAATCAGCTCCAATCACACCCTCCCGCGCCTCCCATCCACACTCTCGCCAGCCTCGGTCATCGTTTAAGGTATTGATTCTAATTCAGTTTAAAGCTAATATTCACGTAGGAGAGAGAAAATAATAAAAATACAACCACTTCGGCACTTCCAAATCGAATGGAGTTAACGAGAGACTTCATTATACAAATTTTGCAAATTTTTAAACTTGATTATATTTTTTTGAAAGTTTTCTGATGCAACTATATTTTCGCGGCCTAGGACTTCTGAGCACTTATTACATTAAAAAAAAGTACACTTATGGATTTTTGAATGGAAAAAAAATACAGTTTTGCAATTTTGTTTTGAATCATATGCACTATCCCTAATTAAATAAAACGGACTGTGCCCCATGTTTTGGCTTAAGAAATAAATACTTCATTTTATGTGTTTCGTGATTAAAAAAAGTCTTACTGTCACACCTCGAGCCCGTCTGGTACGCGAACATCCACCAAGGCCTTACCATTCATTTACAGCTGCCCAGGACTCCTCGGCCTTTAAACATAACTAACCATTAAAACTATGGAAGCGCGAAACACTCCCCTCATCAATACAACAAGATGACTTGGGACAGGATCATGGTACACTTCTAATATGAATAAAGGTACATTAGGTGTTACAATAGTCAAGAACCAAGTGTTAAATTCCCAATCCACAAATAAAAACAATTACAATCCCTAAGTTCACCAAATGCCTTATGTTCAACCATTCCTACTACTTTCTCGAATGCCACTCCTTGGCAAACTTGGTGCTCCGTCATCTGGGACCTGGAAAAAAGGTTAATCCCCAACGGGGTGAGATATAAATCTTAGTAAGCTAGCCTAACCCTACCTAGGCTATCTGTCCCACCAGACCAAAACAATCATGATAACAAACAAACAGTGGTAAAACATCAAGAGGCATTTATATCCAAGGCATCAAGTCATGCTTTCACACGTACTTTAATCAAGACAAACTGGCGCAGAATGACCAAGCTTTCGTACTAGCTTACAATCACTTTCATTATCACGTGAAATAACAAGAAATCCACTACCACTTTCCAACCTCCAGAGACTAGCCTGCGTTCAGACGCCTCAGGTTATCCCGATCAATAAACCCGCGTTCAGACGCATCAGGTTTAACAGCTTATCACCAAGCTCATGTCGACATGTCAACTTCTCATCCCGCGTTCAGACGCATCAGGATGTACTTTCAATCACAACCTCGCGATAAAATTGCCTTAGGGTATACATAGCTCGCAACCCCGAGTTCAGACGCATCAGGGTGCCACCGGCCTCAAGCCTCATTTCAGCGATACTTGCCACCAAACATGTGTTCTCACCGCTCAACAGCCCATTTCCTCAAGCAACTCAATTCACATCAAGAATCATTACCACAAGCCTTTCACCACATTTTCATCATGAGGAAATTTCAGTCACACGATCATAAATCAATTTCTTGCCAAACAAACGTACTTTGCCACAAAAACAACAATTCAAGAGTCGGATGTCACACGACTACATAAGCAAGCAAGCATTCCATCAGACACAATTTCAATGCGATCATGAGGACGACAATTTTTTATGACAAACAAGCACACAAGGCTCAGTCCTCAACAATTTCACTTGGTTTTCAATCAATCATGCATAATAAATCAACTAATTCATCGATTTCCCAATGAAACCGTCCAGGCGCGCCCAAATGTCCTCAAATAGGTTTAGGGGTCACTTACCTCTTCATTCAAATAGCAACCTCCACTCACCATGCCCCTACAAGGTCAGTAAGTTCATGGCCGAACAGGGCACCCACGGTGCGCTTAGGAAAACCACATCGAAACTTAGTCATTTCTCATTTTCATTGTGTCAATACTTCAATAGTACACACAACCCCTTATTCTTATGTTCTCATAGCGTTGATTCAATGGCCCTAAGCATGAAAATAGCCGTTTTATCAATGCAAGTCATCATTAATACCATTTCGCCCAAAACAGCTCTATATCTTGGTCAACAACCAGATTCCATTACAATTAAACTGACATTGATCCTTCAAATTTTTATGAAATCAACTTTATAATCTTAAAATTCAATGTCTTATGGACGCGTGGACGAAAACGGAGCTCAATTCGGATATCGGACGACTTAGAACGACTAATTTCAAAACCGGTGCGCGTTGAAAATAGATTATACGGCATCTCACGTTTTCACTTCTAACAGCCCTCAATTTCTCTTTTAACTCCAATCCAATCCTCATACTTCTCATTAACACCACAATTAACACCCGAGTATGCCTTAACGATCAATTAGAAGCATGGCGACACTTCAAACAACCCCCAATAACTCAGATTGCACAAACCAAACAGGAGACTTTTCGGTTCTGTTTCGTACCCGGCTAATCAGCCCATAAACCATCCTTAAACCTCAATTCCTCACATAAATTACTTGCTAACATATAATCCCAGGTCTAAGGGAGTCTCACCGAAAATTTGAGGGTGCGTCGACGCTCAGAAGTCTCAAAACAGGCCCAGTTCCTCAAGTCCTACCGCCGGTCAGAATTCTGCTTGCAGAATCAACACTATTTCAACATCAAAACTCCATCGAAAAATAACCAACTTGCTACCTCAGCTCAGTATATCTAAGTACTACAAGTCTACAAGGTCTCACCGAAAATTTGGGACAAATTGAAGTCTTAAGGAGGCCGAACAAAGACTTACTCCCAACTGCGACCGAATCTGTCCAGTTTTGGAAAAGAGGCTGGCCGGAGCTCCTCCGGCGTCCAATGGCCGAGCTACCACCTGGAGCTTATAGGGAAGAGGTTGAGGATTCGGTTGGTGGTCGGCGCGAAGCAAGGTGGCGGCTAGAAGTGGTGATCATGGAGGACGAAGCTGGTGGCCGGAGTTGGTCGAGCAAGAGCAGTTTTGCTCTTGAAGAAAAACGTAGAACAGAAAAGAGGGAGAGGAAGTTTTCGTGAAAAATGGCTGAAGAGGAAGAGGATAGGGTTTGCTTCATTCAATCTTGGGTTAAACTTGGTTGAATGGTTGTTGAAAAGTGGTCCATCAATACTAAGCTTCCAAAGAATGACAAATGTCCTTGCCCCCCATAATATCTTGGCCTCAAAGACCTCTTTGCCCTTCCAATTTTCGGCAGCTATGGGGAGTAAAAATTGACTAAAACGCCCTTCTCGATTAACAAGGCAAAGTTATCTCACTAGGGGCAAAATGGTCTTTTTTACACCTTTCGTCCGAAATTTCATTTTCCCGATATAAATTACCTTTGATGAGGCGACGTCCAATTCATTTTAAATATTGGAATTCTCCCTTGTACAATTTCTAATTTTGAGATTCCATTCTATATCTCAAGCCTTGAGGGTTGGAAATTCGGAATGTGACACTTACTGAGCATTTGAAACATGTTTTGAGAATCCCATGCCAAAACAAGGGGCAAAAGAAAAAGGGAAAAGGAAAATTTCCTTTTAAATATTTAGTGAATCATAAGATTTTGTTTTTGGTTTTTTATATTTGTAGTAAGCAACGGTGTTTTTACAATTTTTTAGACAATTATAACTTTTGAAAGCAAATTATGATGTTTAAAAGATTACTCGAGGAAATTAACAGGTAGGAGTAAATGTGTCTTTGGATAAAAGTGGCTTTCAATTAGTGAAGTCCTCCAATAATATCATGTCACGCTGTACAATTTATGCCGCAATTATCGGGATTCACGATAACTCCCCATCAAACATGGGATTATGATCTCCTTCCCGGGTATGCATCCTCATCTCCTGTTCAGATTTTTTTATACATGTACACGATATATGCACATGGGTATAAGAATTTATAAGGGATAGTTATCTCTATCTTTCAAGAAAGCTGAGAAGATATTTGCGCCTAACACGAACAAATTTATCCTAAATTGTTGTACTCGTGCCCCATTACCCAAAAAATCAAATTGAGAAAGTAGGAAGGCCATTGGGACTTACAAGTATGGCTTAAGCGGACATATAAAGATTTACATGTAGTCATTCTTAACTGAAATTTGAAAGTTATGCAGATACGTGTGATAGTCACATCACTCCCACAATACACGGGCTGATCTCTGCATTTTTCATTGACAAGATTTTCAAGATAATCAACGAAATTTAATGATATGATTTTGTGTTTCTTGCTAACAAAGGAAAGGCGTTTTTCGTTAACCCACATAAGAATCTGTTCACTTGAGGATAAAGTTCGTAAACTTGGTTGGTTTTAAGCCGATGAGATGCTCAAGTCGGTCCACGTTTATGAAAGCATATGACAACAAAACTCTCTCTTTCGGAAACCAAAAAGAAAACCAGAGAAGAAGAAGAAGATGGTTGGGTATAGCGGGCTTCGCTTTCTTCCCACTGACAATGAAATCTTTTTCGATTACTTGATGCGGAGGCTGAATGGAGAATCGTTGCCCGAACCGGACATCATCCGCGATTGCGACGTATACGGTGGTGGCGAACCTTGGAAGATTTTTGGCAAGGACCGAGATGAGAAATTCTATGTTTTCACCATGTTGAAGAAGAAGAGCAAATCGAGAGTAGATAGGATTGCCGGCTCCGGCACTTGGAAGGGCGAACAGAGTTACAAAATCCGGGGTTCGCAAGGCGAGGTAGTTGGCTACAAGAAACTCTTCTCTTTCAAATCGAAAACTAGCTCGAGCGCGGAAGCCGACAAGGCTGATAATGGGCACTGGATCATGTACGAGTACTCGAAGCATCCATACAATGTATGTGTTTCTTTCCCTTTTCTGTGAGGTTACTAATTGACCCAAATACACTTTTGGTTGGTATATCTTACTCATTGCTTTTGTCAGTATGAATACCTTAGACATTATACTCCGATATGATCCTCATTCCATGTTTAAGTTTGTCAATGTTTGACAATCTTGTATGTTTGAATGCGCAAGACACTGAATTACTTAATTCTAGTGCTTTTTGTGGATCCCAAGAGTTGTGTCCAATTTAAATGCAGTATATAGGTTTTCTCTATGATACAAATGTCTTTATGACCCACCCACAATGTACTGAAAGCGAGATTAGTAAATAAAAGGAATTCTTTGCATCAATCGGTAAATTGCAAAAAGCCACAAATAATTATTTTCATCATGACGTGGTTGATCAAGAAAGTGTGCTTTTGTTGTAACATGGAACGAGGATAATTTAGTTTGTTTATAAATAATGCAGGAGACAGAGTGTGTATTATGCGTGATCCGCAACAAATCTGCTGAGGAAGCACGCAAGAAGATGTGCCGGAATCTGCACGGCCAAGTGCAACTTGAGGAAGAGAATCGACAAGCAAAGAAGGCACGTCCGGTCATCATCGGCGATGATCGCACAAACATCTTCGACGTTTCTTCCGCCGCATTGGCACCCTCCACTACCGCCCCTACTAAAGCCCAAGCATCTGCGTCTAGGGCTTCCAACGAAGATGAAGTTGCCATTCTGCGAAGCATTTGCGGTCCAACATTCCTGAATTTGGATGGCGACACCTTCCTCAACTCGCATCCCCAGGCGACGACAATGGCCGTGACGATGGACTTCCGCCGCACTGCAGATTTCCCGGCTTTTGGCGGTGCGAATGCCGGTCCACTTTCCGTTATGAGCACGGCAGATCCCCTACACGGCGGCACCCATGCTCCAGTTTGGCACCCATGTACGTACTCGACTGCAATCGAAGCCGCTCTGGCTTACGATGAAGCTGCACGGGCAATATATGGTCCGTGTGCGAGGTTGAATCTCCCTAACATGGCTCATCCCATGTCTTTCGGGGATTCGGCTGTCGCAGCCACGACACTTTGGGGCGCTACGGCTGATACGGCTAGTACACCAAGCACTGGTTATTCAGTTGGTACCCCAAGCACTGTCTATTCGGCGGGCATCACGGACGGGACCACAGCATGGTCAACTCAGTCTGAATTGACTTGTGGCGCAGAGGTTAAGGATGGCGATCACGAGGGCGAGTCGAATGCGGATGGTGGAGAGAAGGAGCTGAAGTGCGAAACCAATGTCGATTTCGACTGGCTTAGTGAATACACAGTGGACGGGCTGTTGGATGTGGATGAATTGTGGAGGACTTTGGAGGATGACCCGAAGTTGTCGAGCGATGTCAATTCCTTTTGCTAACCCATCGGGATTTTATAACGTGGACAACCAAGGAGAACAAGTACAAAAACATCATACAAAGAGGACGAGCTGTTCGATGTGGACGAATTGTTGAGGACTCTGGAGGATGACCCGAAGTTCTCCACCAGATGTCAAGATGGAGCTGTAGAACATTTAGGACACAAATAGTTTGAATTGTGCATGAAGAGAGTGTTGACTTTGATCGGACAATTACGTTTTTAGGAGTGAAGTTTCTGGGGGATTTCTCAGTAATGGTTTCATTGGGTTTTTCCGAAGAAAGGACAGGATATATTGATTTGTTTCTGGTTGTGACATTTGAGCTTCGCCTCTCTTAATCTGAATTTGTGCCATTTTGATGTTTTCTTTGGTGGATTTACCATTTTTCTAGAAATTTCATAGCGGTTGATATAAAATCAAGAATCCCGACCCGACGCATCAATTAGAATTTCTGTTGAGATGATATGGAATCCATTTGGAGAAAAATTGAATCCCAGTGAAGCTCCGTCCAAGTTCGGTTGGTGCGTCTCGTGAGATCCTGCCGCCGGCAAAGCAAAACCTCTCAAGTCTTTTGGCTAACCCATCGGGTGAAGAGTTTGCATGCTTACGATGGAAATGGTAACGTGGACAACCATGGAGAACAAGTGCAAAAACATCATAAAATTTAGAATCCTACTTAAGAGACATTTTTCTAATAACATAAATATAATTGTAGTTACCTTGTGTGTTCACTGCACTTTGTGGCCTATTTTAGATTATGCTATTCCTATTTGCCCTCCATATGGAATAATAGCGAGTTTGCTGAGCTGCGCTTGAGCCTTTGAGAGACGTTCACACTTTGCTCAATGATTATTGCATGATCACGGCGCATGTCATATCCCACAGCCGCAGACGGACGCAAGAGTTAAAGCAACTGAGACAATGTTTGACTGAAGGACGACGTGACTGTTATTTCAGATAATGAATATAAACATCTATATAATTGATTGCATTGATATGCTTCCCTAAGATCTAGCGGTAGGGGCGCAATGGCCATAGGCAACCTCTCTTGACTCCATCACATGTGCCACATGCTAATTACACGTTTTGGAGCTTACCTCTCGACTTTTAAGATCTATTTGCTTTGTGAAAAATGAATGACTCTGTTTATTTCGCGAAAAATGGATGACTTGAAAAATATTTTCCTGAAAATGAATGCATGTATCGCTTGAAATAATTAGTTAAAGATAAATTGTTTCATTGCAGACAACAATTTTGACAAAACATTTTTGTGAATGAGAAAATTATTTCTCATTCACTCATTTTTGTAAGAAATACAAACGATATTTTTAAGAAATTATTTTCAAAAGATTTGTTTTTACAAAACAAATGCACCCTTATTTTTTTTTTCCAAAGACCTAAACATTTGGTAACATAAATATGTTGGCACGTAAATTCTCAAATACTTTTTGCATTTTTTTAAATTTGGATGATACTTCAAATTTCGGAGGGAAATCGAATGAATATGTCAAGAGCAAACATGTCCTATAATTTATTCCTGATGGCCTGCCATCCAGAAGTAAAAAAAAAAAAAAATGAAAAGTAGAAAGTTCAAAGGCAATTGAGATTTATGAGTATCACTTAAACAGATATATAAACATTAACATGATCCTTACTTGCAATCGGTTAGTTTCCAGACATGTGGGACTAGCCATATGACCCCTATTAGCGCGGGCTAATCTCCTTTTACCATTTTCGTGTATATAAAAAGAATGATTAATATAATGAGAAACCTCAAATTAGTATACTTGTGAAAAATATGCCACAGACAAATTTTTTGACAAAAAAAAATCCAAACGGCACATTTGCGAAAAATTTATTCCAACCTATTTTTTTTAACTACCTAAACCCCAAGATGATATATCTGTGATAAATTTACCCTCCGTTATTTCTCATAAAATTGGATTAATAAAATTAATATCCTAATTAGTACACTTGTGACAACAGAGGGAAAAAACCCAAAATTGTTACACCCGACAACTGCCACGTGTCGTCTAACTCAACAATTTGACGGGAAAACATAATAAAAACTAACGTATGATTAATTTGTCATGGGTATATCATTTTAGGATTTATAGTTATAAAAAAAATAATTTACGGTAAATTTATCACAAATATACCAGTTTGGGGTTTTTAGTGATTTTAACGTGAAGAAGAAAACATTTGAAAATATGTTGATTGACCTGATTTTCAAATAAGCAAAGAAATTCATCATGATTGACCTGATTTTCAAATAAGCAAAGAAATTCATATAATTTGATCACGCCAGGACTCTTGCTAAAAGAGGAAAGACGGTTTCTTCTAACCCGTAGATTATTTCTCCAGAAATTCATCATAATAGACTACGGTTTCTTCTAACCCGTAGTCTATCCTCTACCCATTTTACCTATTGATTCATCTATGTGATTTTGAAATTGATCCCTCTTTAGTATTTTACTTATATTTTATCCACAAACATAGGGGTCATTTTAATCTATACTACATTGTAAACTACCATGATAGAAGAATTGGAGATAATCAATATGAAATTTAGTTATTGACAGGGAAGAGTTTGAATGCCTGAAATTACGCACGCGTGATGTCTTCCTGTCAGGATATATCCATGATTTCAATCCTAATTGTGGCGATTCTCGAGGATTGGAAATTTTGTGAGTTGTAATAAAATGTACACAGAAATATTACTTGACAAGGAAAAATCTCAAGTTCTTTTGGCACGTTCAAGATTGAAATTGTGATTAAAAGGGTGATATCTCAATATCAGAAGTCTGATTTGAACGAAAGGGCTATCTTTGGAAAGCTCTCAAACAAGTTATCGAATTTTCAATGAACTTTGATTGCATGTCAAATCTGATCAAGTATTTAGAGAAGATTGCCCGAATGAGTTAGGTGAACAAGAATCTATTCCAACTACTCGTGCCAGATGGATATAAGAAGAATAAAGAAGTGAAATTTTTCATAATCAACTAATGGAACTTAACCATCTATCGAAATTAATAGAAGTCGGCTAAATTTAGAGGGTAAGCAAGTTAAGACCTCGCAATGCATCAATGGGAGTGCATGTGTACGGTCTACAGGTCTATGATGTAGAAAAACGACTACCATCGAAAAAAGGAAAATTAAACAAGAAATATATTATGCATTTGATGCATAATATAATGTGGGCAACCGTGGAAAAGAAGCACAAAGAATCATGGACGTACACTATTAGTTTTGATCATACAAAGTCATGCCACGTGACACATATAAAAGAACTCATTATGTGACTGGTTAATTCACAATGAGATTAACAGCTTGTTCTAAGCCACAAACAAAATAATTATAATTTATTGTGGGGCACACTCCTTCAAAGCGTGTTTTGTCTTAAGATCGATTTGGCCATTGCTATAGGTTGCGTGTGTATTTTTAGGACATAAATATTTTGTCATTTTTTTTTCATATGCGTACTTTTGTTGGGTAATAATTTGTTTTCCCTTTTTTTTTAATCAAAGGAAAAGGATAATTTATTTTTCCTATACATAAAGCAAGAAATGGAGTGTGTCTTTTGTGTAATAAGTTAAATAATATAAAGCGAAAAAAGAAATGAAGGATTTTAATATATTTCGATATATTGAAAAGAGTAGGTGGAGAGCCTATTTATATGCTTAAGTTGAGTTACTTTTAAGAAAATAACATAAACATAATATCAAATATAATCAATCAAAAATATGCAATATCAGATGAGATATAGGCATAATCACTAACATCTCCCCTGAAATGCATGGTGAGTTGAATCAACTTGATTTTGGAAAACGATCACAACAATATGCAAAACAAATCTTCGATCACCATGAAATCATATAGCGAAAATGGTTGAAATCGACACTGAACAATGTCGGACACGTCGATCCAAGCTTTTGTTGACGGCGAGATTTCAATATGTTGATTGTTTGATGGCGATGAATCTAGTGGTTTGGTCGACTTCTCGAATTGACAGGTGAAATGTCGAGAATTGGAGGGGAAACAACAAGCAGCCTATTCGACTGGCTTGCAAATCAATAACTGAGCGACGCAGCCTATATGGCTGCCGTCGTAGCATCAAGCTACCTATACGGCTGGCATGGAAAATAATTACTGAGCGATGCAGCTTGTGCGACTAGCATTGAAAGAATAGTCATCTTCATGAAAAATGCTCGACAAAGCAACATATCGCCGACATCTTAACACAACTACCATGGCATTTAGTCAGACATAGAAGAGACACTTTCATCATAACAACGAAATGGGCAGCTAGGAAAAGCAAAAGTTACATACCATCGGAAGTCATATATACGTATTTCCACAAAGCTTTATACCAATGGCATGTGATGGATCGTAGTTGACTCCATCAAGACGCTTGAAGTCCAATAATACGTGTTTCTAGGTGGTCGGAACCTCGTTCAAGGGAACACACAAAGAACACCTTCCTCTGGCCTTTGGTCCTTTCCTTCTAATCCTAAGTCACACACGCGTCTCGAAGGTAGAAGTCAACCTCGTGGGCGATGCGTGGCTACACGTGTGCAAAAACACGTGTCTGAAAAGAAATTAAAAAAAAATACGCACAGAAAAGACACTTTGCTTGCTATAACCAAACGACAGATCAATGAATTTCCGTCGAGATTTCAAAAGACTAAGTAAGTTGATGAAAATCGTGATTTCAAAAGGTTTCTTGGCTCCGATATAGACGGCCTATCTTTGACCAGACTAAGGAGGTGGATTTTATCTGTGTGCGAAACCCACTCAATAGATGACTTGACTGCTACACCCTGAAAACAAAGGAAGATCACTTATTATAGCTCAATCAATACTGAGATGTCGAATGAGATTTCTTATAATTTCTTGACAAATTATCAGGATATATATTGGATGACCGAGACGTTGTTTTCTCCGTGATCAAATTCCGCGCATCCAAATTGAGGGAAAAGAAATCAACGATTCGCCACATAACAAAAGGATGTGACCGGTTCAATCCGAGAAATTCAGGACAAAAATACCAGTCCAATGACTCTAATCCTGAATCACAATTCAAACTTTGATGATTTTTTTTTTTAATGGGCAGAGTGCAAATGACAGTATTTGGTTGGCGTACAATAGCAAAAAAGATAGAAAAACTTCTTTTACTCGATCAATCTACATCCACTAGCATTTGCTTTTATGGAAATTGTAATTAATTTACTGTAAATTCTTTTATACCCCCAAATCAATCATCTCAATCCCAAACAAAGTTGGACGTTGGTTGTGTTCATTCTTAAAGGAATCTGTGACCTAATTCCTACTAAAACTATCGCTCAGTGGCTGGGAAATTATCAAAAAAGACCCAAATTTATTTCAATTATGCCAATTCAATTTGAAATTTTTTTTGGTCCGATCGAGACTTAAACATTTTGTAATTGTGGCAATTCAGTACATCCAGCTTGTCGAAGCTGATAGACACCAGCGTTGACGTGGCAAATTGTGATAATATTTAAAAGTTATTCAAATTTTAATTTTTTCTATCCTTTTTACTTTTATATTTCAAGCGAAAATAAAAAAAAAAGACAGAAAAAATATTTAAAATAAAATAAGTAATTAAAAGATGCAAAAATATTAAAAAATTACTCAAAACACTCCACATTGCCCGAGGCTCCTTGTCAGCTCCTGCCGGCCAAATGGATTGCATTGGCACAATTACAAAGTTTAGGACTCAATTGGCCAAAAAAATATTTATCACTGAATTGGTATAATTACAATAGATTTAGAATTGTTTATTTTTTGGTAATTTTTCCATCAATGGTTGATAACCTAATATGATACTCAAGTTAAAACACGGTATGAACCGAGCCCTATAGATGACGTGGATCTAATGAAAAAGAATTTCATAAACGAAATGCTTCATTAAGAATATAACGGCCATCCGTGAAGTTAATTGCTTTTCTTCAACTAATATTGTACAATGCTGCTGACTTTCAACGACACAAAGCATTTTCTCTACTGTTAGTTTTGAATGACATGGGCATTGATTGGGAAAATAACGACTCATTTTAGGCATTGATTCACACTGGAGTTAAAGTTAACGGCCACGTGCGAGAGAGAATTTAATGAAACGGCCAAATTGGCATTAATTTAATTAAAAGGGTTAATTCCACATGAAAAACCTCAAACTATGATAAATTTATCCCAAACTAGCACTGTTGTGACAAATTTACTCTTCGTTAGTTTTTCTTAAATTTTACAGTCGAATTGTTGAATTGGATGACACGTGACAATTGTTGGGTGTACATGTTACTCTATATTTGCTGCTGGTGCGTCAATTTAAAATTTTTCGTGGTATTAACTCAATTTAACGAAAACTAATAGAGGATAAATTTGCCATATGTGTACCATTTTGAGATTTTTTAAGGTAAAAAAATTAGTTTGTAGTAAATTTGCCATAGTTATACCAGTTTAGGATTTTTGGTGGTCAAAAAAATAGTTTAGGGTAAAATTTTCACAAGTATACTGATTTAGAATTTTTGGTTGTCAAACAAATAGTCTGAGGTGAATTATCACATGTGTACTAGTTTTGGGTTTTTCGTGATATTAACCCTAATTAAAATGAAAAAGTGGGGCAAACAATTCTAAGGAATTGAAATCAGGAATTAAATCAATTCAGTTAGCTAAATCGGACGTACTTGAGAGAGAGGATTTCTCCAACAATAAAAAAGGTGGTGACTTTAATATATTAATTTGCAAAGTTTTAGGACTTGATTGTATCTTTTAAAAGTTTTATAATTGAACTACATTTTCGTGATTTAGAAGCCTAGTTATTCCATTTTCAAATAAAAATTAATTTTTGGGAAAATACCAAAGAAGGGCCTGAACATCTTTGATTTTCTCATAGAAGGGCCTGAACTTAACTTTGCCTCAAAGAAGGGCCCAAAGTGTATTTTTTGTTTCAAAAAAGGGCCTGATAAAAGACAATTTTCATCTTTTAATGTTTTAATTTCATTTTCATTTTTTATTATTATTTTTTTGTTTTTTTCATTTCCCTCTTCCTTTTTCTTTTGCTTTCCCTCCTCCTCCGTCTCCTCACAGAGAAGACCTGCCCCCAGGCCGAGCGGGCCGGTGCTCCGCTCCCTCTCTCCCTCAAGTCGCTTCCATGCACAGCCATCCTTCGCCGCCTCTTCCTTCGCTTCCTCCTCCTCCTCCTCCACCTTCGCATCCCGCGCCTCCGTAGCCACCGCCACCTCCTTCCATAGATTCGCCTCCTCGACGCGTGTCAACCTCCACCACCCCCCCCCCCCCCCGCGCAGCCGTCTCCTTCCATCCGCTTTGCCCCCGACCGCCTGACCTCGACGAGCCGGTCAATCTCCGTCTCGCAGCACGGCAGAGGTGGCCAGTTCGTCCGGTCGAGCAGCCAGAAGCTGGTGCCGCGGATGACCTGCATGTGCTCGCCGACGACGCATCCCGACTTGTTCCGCTGTAGCCTGCACAAGAGTTGCGGATCCCCGAGCGCGAACGTCGGCTATGCGCCAAACAGCCTGAACGCGAGGAGGTCAGCGATGACGAACTCGCTGGTGAGGATCGGGGGCATCGAGGGCGACTTGGTGCGGAGAGCGCTGACCGCCCTGACCCGGCCGTCGTCGCACCATCAGAGGCGGAGGACCACGTTCTAGCCGCGTCTGAGCCGGTTGTTGGTCATGTCCAAGGCGGAGGAGTGCTCGTAAAAGCCCATGGTGAATTTTTGAGCTAATTTTGTCCGATTTGACTCCGGATCCACACCACAACTCAGTAGATCTCGTGAGGAAGCACATCGGAGGAAGGAGATTCCAACGGCGCAAATCAGAGCTCCGATGGATCCGGCTGTGGATGGAGGTTTTTGTGTTCTCCGATGACCGTGACCGCTGCAGACCGGAGGCAGGAGATCTAAAAGGAAAAACAAAAAACAAAAAAAAATGAAAATGAAATTAAAACATTAAAAGGTGAAAATGGCCTTTCATCGGGCCTTTTAAAAAAAAACAAAAAACAAAAAATGCATTTCGAGCCCTTCTTTGAGACAAAGTTAAGTTCAGGCCCTTCTTTGAGAAAATCAAAGATGGTCAGGCCCTTTTTTGGTATTTTCCCTTAATTTTCACTTACCAACATTTGTTGGAAGTTACTATCACAAGAAAAAAAAATCATATTTCTATACACAGAACAAATACAATGCTGTAATTTTTTTTTTTTTTTGGTAAAGTAAGTATGTATTGAACTTTTCACAGCGCTAGGTATAAGGAAGACACGGGACACAAATACCTTGAATCGAAGAAGGCACTCTATGTGCTGTAGATAGTTCAAAGGTGAATCGGCCTGCAAGAAGCAAAATTACGACAAAGCGTACCCGACCAAGAGGCCAACACACGGCCAAATGAACTAGCAAAGATCGGCCAAACAGACAGCCTAAAACCAGGGCAGAACCGAACAGAAAAAAGCCAAACAAAACAGATAAAACCGCCTAGCTCAAACAACAGAAAGCCGAAGAGCATGCAATTTTTTTTTTTTTTGGGTAAGATAAGTATGTATTGAAACCTTCCAAATGGCTAGATACAAAAGAAAACCAAGCACAAAAACCATGAACCAACAATGGCACCGAAGATGCCTAATGAGGGTTCAACGGTGCTTCGGTTGTAAGATGCAAGCAAAATAGAGAAAACGAGCCCAACAAGGGGAATAGCCAGGTAGAGGAGGGTAAAGAAGGGCAAGATAAGCAGCCAACAAAAAAACACAGCCAAACAATAGCCCAAACTTTCAACTAAACAGAAAGACACTATGAGGCGCCAGGATGGTCTTCAAATATGGATTGGGATAGCCCCCAATTCCTTTGCACGCGCCTATTTCGAGGATTGTCTTCAAAGTGGCCAAGCGTTAGAGCTTTATCCCTGACTACCTTGATGAGATGCTTGACGATACCCGGCACAAAGAGAGGCTTCCGTCTAAACAAGATGTGATTTCTCTCAGTCCAAATTATATGACATAAGGCACCAAAAGAAAATCTAGCCAGCCGATGAGGAAGGGATTGACCACTTAGGTGTTGCAGAGCCCAACGTAAATGATCAAGCCATGGCTGGTTACGCCAAGATAAATTACATTTGGAAGCCCAAATTAAAGCTATAGTACTCGTTACAGAACAACCAAAAAACAGATGGTCAATCGAGTCTGGTCTACATTTACAAAATACACAAACCCCATCCACTTCCTCTATTATACGATAATGAAGTAAAAGCACCTGAGTAGGGAGGCGGTTCAAAGATACTAACCATAAAAGGAAAGTGTGCCGAGGAGAATGAATACGATCCCATATAAATGAATGCCAAAACACAACCGGCCCTCTACTTCTAATAAAATCCCAAGCAGAGGCCACCGAGAAAGTTCCCGAGGAATGAGGCTGCCATATGAGTTTGTCCGACCTATCTTCCACAAAGAGAGGGACAGAGTCAAGCCAACCCATAATAGTATCAAGAATAGACGAGCCCTGCCACACCGAATCAAAGAAGGATCGAACTGATGTATCTCGAGGGATTTTTTAGCGGTATATATCCCCGTGAGTAAATAACATATATAAAGGACCTCTGTCATGCCAATGATCAAACCAAAAAGAGGTGATGTAACCATTTCCAATCCTCCATCTAAACTGCAAGTAGAATTCGGTACGGAGGTCCAATATTTTCTTCCAAGCCCAAGAGCAGAATGTAGGCCTAGAAGCTACCCAAAAGTTTACATTTTTCAAGAAAGTAGAATGAATCCACTTACACCATAGTGACTCTTTATCAATGAAAAGAATCCAAATATGCTTAAGAGTCAAGGCCTTGTTACAATCCACTAATCGCCGAATACCCAATCCTCCCTCAACTTTTGGAAGGCATATATCATTCCAAGAGACCTTAGCTCCACCTACACCCAGGTCCGGCCCCTTCCAAAGAAACTGTCTAAGTATCTGCTCAATTTTCTTCAGGACAGATTTTGGAAGGGTGAACATGCTGGCCCAATACACATGAATAGAGTGTAAAACCGATCTAATGAGTTGCAAGCGCCCACCATACGATAAGAATCTCTGGGACCAAGAACGAGCTCTAGCAGTAATAATATTTACCAGGACTTCACAGTCTAGCTTTCTAAGTCTAGAAGAAATAACAGGGACACCAAGGTAACGAAAAGGAAGAGTACCTTCTTGGAACCCCAAGCAATCCCGAATCTGATGTCGCAGGGCATCTGTCCCACCAGAAAAGTAGACATCGCTTTTACACGCATTCGGCCTCAAGCCAGACCAAGAGGAGAAAAGGTCTAGACCCTCCTTTAGTCGAGAGATGGACCCCATATCCGCCTCTGCAAATAGTAGCACATCATCTGCAAAGAAAAGATGAGATAGCTCCGATGGCTTACATCTCCAAAAATAGTTGAATCCCGGCGGTCTCGTCTTAGCATGCAGGATACCAGAAAACATCTCCATGACCATAGTGAACAAGTAAGGTGATAGAGGATCCCCTTGCCTAATACCACGGCTACTTGAAAAGTAGCCATGAAGTTCCCCATTAATAGCCACAGAAAACTTTGGCGAAGTAACACATTCCATGATCAATTTGATAAAGAATGCCGGGAAGCGAAAAGCTTTAAGCACCAACTCCAAGAACGACCAATCAACAGTATCATAAGCTTTTTGGAAGTCTACCTTGATTGCACACTTCGGTTTGTACGGCTCATGATGAAACCCCGCAAACAACTCCTGAGCAAGCATGATGTTGTCGCTAATCCTTCTGCCTTTGACAAATGCATTCTGTGAAGGGCTAATGATGTATGGTAGAGTGCAAGAAATCCTATTGGCTAGGATCTTGGTTATGCATTTGTATATGGTGTTACAGCATGCAATAGGCCTAAAATCCGTCATAGCCGAGGCGTTAGGGACTTTTGGTACAAGAGAAAGAATGGTAGCATTAGTCTCCTTAAGTAGGCATCCATTAGAAAGAAAGTCCTTGATAGCTAGAATGACAGACGAACCAACAATATCCCAAGAGGATATAAAAAAGTCTACATTGAAGCCATCGGGTCCAGGAGATTTACCTCTAGCCAAAGAGAAGAAGGTGCCACGAATTTCCTCATCCGAAAACGGCCGAGAAAGGGATTCCACTTGAATATCATCTAGAGTCCGACCAATGAATTTCCGAATGTCATGAACCACCGGCCGAATGGAAGTACCGTCACCGGTGAGTACGCCATGAAAATGCTGGACAATATGAGCCGAGACTAGCGTAGGTTCGGTCAAAACCAATCCCTCCCCATCCAAGACAGAAATGATTCTGTTATGTAGTCTACGCTTGTTAACAAAATGGTGAAAGTACCTTGTGTTTTGGTCCCCTTCCTTGAGCCATTGAATTCGCGCTTTTTGCCGGAAGAATGACTCCTCCTGAAGCCTGAGGTCAGAGAATTCTTGGAGGAGTTCCCCTTCTCGTTTAGCCAATAACAGATCAAAAGGAGAAATTTGAAGGGCATCCTGTATCGAGGTGAGAGCAAGCCTTGCTTCCTCCGTGCGAGTCGATATATCAGAGAAAGAATTTCTATTTAGTTGCTTGAGCCGAGTCTTTAGGAGTTTGAGCTTGCAGCAGATAATAAACATCGGTGAGCCAGTAAAGGAAGAGCTCCAAACCTCAGCTACGATGTCCTTAAAGGACGGATGAGAGATCCAGCAGTTGAAGAACTTGAAAGGCTTTCTAGACTGAGGAGGCTGCATGATCTTAACAATCATCGGGGTGTGATCAGAAATCCCTGGTGCAATAAAGGTCGCCTCAGAGTAAGAGAACAAGCGGCCCCAATGGTCATTAACAAGTACCCTATCAATCTTACGCTGCTTCCTTGAAGCACCGGTTGATGTAGACCACGTGAAACGATGTCCCACATATCTGAGGTCCTCAAGTCCCGCTTGAGAAAGACAATCCCCGAATTCATCAAATGCGGGGATCCAAGTGTTAGAGCTTCCTATTCTATCTGTGTGATCCCGAATAGCATTAAAATCTCCCGCCACCATCCACGGGTCCTGGCAAGAGCTTAAGCTAATAAGATCAGCCCATAAGCTCCTTCTTAAGCCAAAAGAATGCTCACCATAAACAACAGAGAGGAAGCATGTCTTCTCAAAACTAACCAACCTAAGTCGAACATGGATAATTTGAGAGGAAACCTTAGAGATATTCACATCCACCGCCATAGGATCCCAGCCAAACCATATTCTTCCCCGAGGTGAGTATTCATAATTAGACGTCCAACTCCAACCCGGTAAAAGAGCTTGAGAGATACCAACAAAATGAGGCTCTTTAACCTTAGTCTCGATCAACCCAATGCAAGATAATCGGTTACTTCTAATAAGCAAACGAGCTTCAGCTTGTCGAAGAGGGTCAACAAGTCCCCTTATATTCCAAAATCCGAAAAACATATTTACAAGGTGCACGGGAAGGCTTATCGCCTATTAGGACGTCTCCTCCTTGCCGGTTGTGAAAGAGAACCAACAATTAACCTCGAACGAGTACGAGGAGGGGAGGGAGACTTTCGTTCCTCATCGGAAGCACTTCCAACTTCACTCCTCCGTTCATCCCCATCATGAGAAGCCGAAGAAGCAATGGAAGCAACTGAGGTGGACCGAGAGAGACTCAAGTCAGGTACATTCTGAACTGCATCAACCTGTTCAGATACAAAACCGGCATCAAACTGATCTCTAATTTGTGCCGTTGTCACATGTCCTATAGGCTGCGTAGGGGGATCAACGGATGGTTGAAGCACCGGCAGATCAATAGAAAAAAACATGGGAGGAGCAGGCTGATGAGGTGCATCAATAATCTGAATAGAGACATCCTGATCAGTATGCTGCACAGAACCATTCTGTTTCACTGTAGCATTCTGGTCGGCATTTGGAATAGAAGCTAGCTGTTGGGCAAGAGCTCCCTTCTTTTCCATCAACTTAGGCATAGGGGAAGGCTGCGGTGGATGAGTTGCAGCACCAACCATGGCCGGTGTTGCATCCAATTTTTCACCACCAGCGGTGACAAGAACAGAACTCACCCTAACCACAGCAATGGAAGGGGCAGAATTTTGCAAGAGAGGTGTAGTAGCCCCTCCTCTAAGCTCCAACTGGTTAATAGGCAAAGAAAGAGACTGAGAAGAAGGGAGCTAGCTCGAGGATGGCAGACCTTCCAGCGGCCTTACTGCCTTGACGAGGATAGCTTCCGAATCAACTACTACATTAACAGCAGCGTTCTTCTCCATAGTAGTTCCTATTTTCAGATCAGTATGTAAAACATTTGTGGGTGCACAGGGAGCAGACCTCTCCTTCGGGCCACGGTTTCTCCTTCGTACTTGTTGCCATGGCGCTCCATCATTAGCCGAGGTTGTACGAAAATTACTAGGGTTAGTAGGAAACAAAGCATCAGTATTAGGGGGAGCAACAAAGCAAGGTTGATCTTCCGCCCCCTTTTTGTGACCAAAGATCCCACATGATTAACAAGTAATGGGCTTCCATTCGTACTCTACATCAATGGTGCAGTTTTCACCCTCCAAGGTGATATCCAGCGAATCAAGAAGGGGTTGTCCCGCCTTGATCTCAATACACACTCTCGCATAGGAAATTCGACCCATTTGTTCCGTCATTTTATCCACATATAAAGGCCTACCAAGGGCACTAGATATAAAACTAATACCGGCGGCAGACCAAAGAACATAAGGTAAAGACCATAAGCGAATCCATATAGGTAGAACTTCGTGGAATCCTCTCCTCAGCTTGATCTTTGAATGTCATTGTTGAAGAACAAGATGAACACCTTGTATCATAATCGGGCCACCCTCCAAAACCTTCCGTCGAAAGGCCTCATCCGGAATTCTAAAAAAGAAAAACCGGTCCTCATTAACTCGAACCTCCGCTAGGTTTGTCCCCCAAGCTTGCTTCATAGCTTCTTCAATTAGTTTGTAGTTGAGTCTTCTCCCGACAAGATACCCAACGAGGCATTCACTCCAAAACGGATTGACCTCTTCAATTATCGCCTGTGGAACCTCAAGACGAGATTTTCCATTCCCAAGTGAGAGAGAGTGATAAGAGAGATTGTAGCCCTTATCCGCCGCCTTGGCAATGGATGCCCAAGAACGGGGTGGAAAATGCTGCACATTGGCACCAACTTGAGTGCCCTTCCTAGGCCTACTTTGACTCTGCGAACCACCACCCACAGCAGGAGGATGCCCCCTGCTCTTGTTACTATTAGGACCATAACCGAGAACACCAGCCAAACTATCCACCAATGGAGCAGAACGTGAGGTACCAGCAGTATTTGGGCCATTCAGCAGAAGTCGAGGATCCCTCAAGGCAGGTCTACCCCTGCTTCTACTTCGTCTACCTCCTTGACCATCAGTCCGAGTATTAGGGCCAGCAGGTGCTTGGATGACTGACTTTCCTTTGTTGGCCAAAGCCTTAGAACCCCCATCCACAGAGGGGTCAAGAGTGCCAGCTTCTACATGAGGGGAAACAACCGAACCAACCATCAAGGGAGCAGCAGAAATAACATCAACCACAGTAGGAGCACCAACCATTTTCGGCACATCAACTACCACATCAAGATTGTCAACCGTCTCCATAGTACTCAGCCAATCACCAACCAGTCAACATGCATTAATCCGGATAAAACAAGCAGAACAAGACAAACTCCACAGAACAACCTATCAACCACAGTCTACAGACCACCCACCGAGTATACCAACCAGAGTACCCCGTGAAAAAGGGTAATGCCACGATCACAGAATCAGAAAGAGCTAGTACGAGCTAGAGAAGTGAAGAGGAGTAGACGGTGACTCACCTCTCCAAAAATCAGCCCAAGACATCAACAGATTGGTCCCGGATCGAAGAAAATTCAAGCGTTCGGCAGCACTAGGCACAGAATCTCAGATCTGTTAGGGCAGCAACAAATCCCCGATCAATGGCCAAACCGTTTGGAGGGGTGATAGTAGGGAGGTATACGACCTCCAGGCCAGAATCTTAGCCAATGGCGCCGCCTGAAATGGCCGGAAACCACCACGGACAGCAGCTCGACCTAAAAAGGCACCACCAGAGAAAAAACGTAGATTACGGGAGCTCTACCGGCTGGAGTATATATCGGATGGAGCTCAAATTTGGAGGGTGTGTAGAGAAGGAAGAGAGGAAGGTTCCCTCCAAAAATCAGCCCAATCCACCGTCGGGATCGGCCGGAATCACCAACGCACCGCCGGGTAAACAGTTGCTCGCGCAACAGGCGACGGGAGCATTTTGCAAAACAAAGGGAAAGTTTGGCATGCAATTTTCTTTTGAATCACAAGCATGCAATAATATGTGATTGGATGTGTACGGCGCCCGGCGCACCCACATCAGATCCAAAAACCATATTCTAAATACAAACGCATGCAATAATATCATCATTGTCCTTCCCCCGGTCAAATGAAACGGAGTGTGCCCCATGCTTTTGCTTTTAAATTCAGTACGGATATCAACAAATAATATCAATTTATGTCTTTCTTGATTAAGAAAGTCAAATTGCGCATTTGAAACATGTTTCTGAGAATCTCATTGGTTCTCGCCGAACGCACTTTCTCTGAAGCTCCATCCAAAATCATCCCTCCAATCTTCCACCACTCCACCAGTCAAGCTCGACCATTTATATGCATCGCTCCACTTTCATGGTCTTTTCAACTCTTCACTCTGCTTCAGAAACCAATCCATCCCTTCCACCTTCCACATTGAGTGATCTCAAAGCTACAAAATTTCCAGCAAGAAACGAAAATGCGCGCTTCAGGAAATCATCAGTCCCTTTGAGACCGATCGATTTGATGCTTTCAAATCCAGCTGCGACCAATTTTTTTTTGAATTTTTTGATGAATGAGAAGTCAAACAGGCAATTTATGTTGTAAAAACTATCAACTTAGTGCTTTGATTTCATTTCCTTCGGAGTTTGTGAGGAATAACGAAAAAACGTACTCTATTCCCAACTCTGCGCTAGTTTTCTCCACATGGTTTGAGGAGAAAAAAAAAATACTTCCAGTTCAGAAAGTGACTAACAAAAGTAAAAAAAGAAAAAAGAAAAAAGAAAAAAAATCATATAATAATTTATCTGTTTACTATTTTAATTAGCATTTGGTTCCTTGTGAGTCTTACGTGAACTATCAGCTACGGTAGTATTCGGGAATCCTTAAGATTGAAGGTAAATTTTGTGTTGTTCTTATATAACTTTAAGATTTTTAATACACGATATGGAATTAGAGTAAAGATATCAAATTTGGCTCGTGATAACGTCCATCTAGTCATTCTTTTCATGAAATTTTCTTTTTATATTTTAAGTTTTGAATTCATACAATTACTTTCATCCACACGCGTTAACAACATTAATTACTCAAAACTGCCATTTTTTTTTTATAGATACATGTTTTTGCATGCATGCATGCATGCATGCATGCATGCGTGATTATCGGAAAACTGCGACTTTGTACATACGAGACTGGTGTGTGAGACTTAGGGTTAGATGGAGAGAACAATAGCCAAAAGATGGTGTTCCTGGCGTGCGTCCTTGAAAGAGGTTTGGGTCCCCAACCAAAGCCAAAGGAAAAAAAAATATGACGTAAGGCCAGTGGGGACCACTAGCCACATGTCGCTTCCTGATTGGGTCAAGCTGACGTGGAGGGGCCGGCCCACTTAATATCTTCTCGAGAGAAAGCGCCATAAATGTGTGCAGGAACATGTTTAGTTTATTCCTGCGCTCGTCTGCTAATGGGAGCATTATTTATTAAATAAGGAAACGAAAGAAAAATAAGATTTAAAGACAGCCGGATCACTCGCACTTGTGGAACCACGTGTCGCTTCTTGACTGGGCGGGCACCACGCTGACGTGGAGGGGCCAAAATTAAGGATCAAGTTCATCATTATTCCTTAAAATTAAGACGAAAAACAATCTATCTTACAATAAAAGACAAAATTAGGGGCTTTACGTATTCTATTTTATAAGATATATTTTATTCATCTTGCCTGCCGAAGCCGCACAAGCCAAAGGGCCTAAAGAGACACGTGCCGTTCAAGCCGCCCAAGAGATCTAAACACGGGTGTGTTGTGAGCTTTCCATCCAAATTGAAACACTATGAATTTGGGCTTAATTTATGTGTGCGACTCAATTATATGAGTGGTTATAACTATGATTTTTTGAATATATTAAATTATTTACTACCGACTCTTTCCGTAGAGGAGGTATCGACACTCGAACTGAACTACTTAAATCTCCTGGTATTCTTCTTGTTTCTTGTTTTTTTATCTAATGATCTTGAATTGAATTAAATTGGAAGATCTTGCTAGGGTTTGCAGTAATTTTACAATGCAAAGACCGACTCATGGATGGTACACGTTATCGTCAATGTAGATGTCATCTTGAAGGAGATGATAGCAAATAGACTTGTGGATGTCGAAATGAAAATGGGGTTCTACGGAAATATTAGTTTCCGCAAGCATTTTCCTCCCCTTTCCCTTTGTGCTATTTTCTTAAGAGAATGTTCGGTTGAAGACTTTCATTGGTTGAGGATGTTGATTTTTTTTTTTTTGGGTCAAATGGTTGAGAATGTGGATTAGAGCAAACATAAAATGTACTTTTTGCTTAATTTACTACTTCTTTTGGAGTTTCCAAGAAGCTTCAAATAAGGTTGAGACCGGAACACATGTTTCAAATGTTGATATTCTATTTGTTTAATGTGTGATATTATCAGGTACAAATTAATGCATTCCACTTGTTAATTGTCCCATGAAAAATTAGAAAATCACAGGTATGAACTACATCCTTGCATGCATGCGTGACTATCGAAGGACGTCGCAGGTCAAATGTTGCCATGCATCCCACACGAGGTTGACTTTGTACATTTGAGACGTGTGTGAGACTCAGGATTAAATGGAGAGGACCAAAAGCCAAAGGATGGTGTTCTTTGTGTGTATCCCCGAACGAGGTTCCGACCATCTAGAAACACAAACTTTTGGGCTTCAAGCGTCTGGATGTAGTCAAAAATATGATCCATCGCATGTCATTGGTTCAAAGCTTTGTGAAAACACATATATATGACTTCGGTTGGCGTGTAACTTTTGCTTTACTCAAATTTCCATTTACTTGTGATGGAAGCCCGACCTCCACACGAAACTAGCGTTCCTATATTCAAACGGCAAAAAAATAAATAAATAAATAAATTTGAATTTCCGTCGAGAGTTCAAAAGAATGAATATGTTAATGAAATCATGATTCATGAGGTTCTCGATCCCGATATGAATGGTTTGTCTTTGGTCAGATTATGGAAGCGGACTTTATCTGGTGCGTGAAATTGACTCGAGATAGCGCCTGACCGCTACGCCCAAAGCATAACAAGGGAACCATTCGATAGTAAAAAAACTATTAAAAGATATACACCTTCACATATCATATCCCATTCAACAACGAGACATCGAATGAGATTCTTGTAATTTGTCCGAGATCAACTTTTCGTGCGACCAAATTGAAGGAAATGAAAATCAATCATTCACCTCGTATATGACCGGATTCCATCGTGCAAAGTAGTACCCATGCCTTCGACCAAAAAGAAAACCAGTCCAATCTATGAATCACAATGGAGACTTTGATTTTCTTCTCTTTTAATTTCTTTTTTCTTTTTTTTTTCCAGAGTGCAAACGACAAAACTTGCTTGCCGTAGAAACACAGGAAAATTCATTTGTTCAATGTCGCGACCTGCCTGAAATCTCTCCCGAGGGGTCAGGCGGGTTTAGAGATATTGCCATCGGCCAATGGCGTGAACTCTCCCAAGTCCTACCTCGCGTGACGTTGGATTTCGTTTTACGGATTAGCAAACTAAAATGCCATTAAGAGTCGCCACTAGCCTATTGGGGTCGGCTAGAAACCAATCGAGACACGGGAGTATTATCTCGATTCCTACGCAACCAGAGATTCTAGGGTCGGGGACTTGTTTACGCTAACTAGATAATTAGCGCCCTTTCGGTACCTAACCAGTTAATATTCCCTAAGGTGACCACACATTCTGCATATCATTTTAAGCCTACAAGGTATTTAACCAGTTCTAGATGAACATGCATAATGTTTTTCTGTCATTTCGTGCAATTACCTATTTATCCTTAACCTAGCATCTAGGAAAAGCAATTAACAGGCAATTTTTCAAAAGACAGTGTTATGAACACTCAATCAGGTAAATATGCCAAATAAAGACTGGAATAAGCACATGCAATCCAAATCTATAATGGCGATATTTAAAGAAAGTAACCCCGACACGTGGATCGGATATACAAAAGGGGACCGGATTGGACGTCGGTCTTCAATCATCAAGCCTCAGTGGGCTACCATCTCCTTGGGCATCATCATCAGTCGCCACATTGGAATACCAAAATGGTGCATCAAGCCTTTGGAACATGCACTCACTCAAAGTAGATAGTCAGCAAAGTTCAGCCAATTAAAGGATAAAACGAGTATCTCGAATTAAACTCTAATTATCATGTTAATTTTACCTACTGAGATATGCATAATATTTAGTCATTCACATGCGAAGTTAAAACGAAGTCATGCGAATTAAACATAGCAAACAGTCGATAATCAAGCATATAAAAGCCTAATTAGACAAAATAAACAAATAGAAGCATTTCCTATCTATTTATTATTTTTTGGCATTTTGTGAATTTTTTTGATTTTTAATTATTTTTATTTTTATTTTTTTATTAATTAATTGAATAGAACTGGGCCCGGGTCGGGTTCTCGGACCCGGGCCCGGACCAGGTCATTGGACCTGATCGGGCCCGAGAGAGAGACCCGAATCGGGCCTTCGGCACACTAAAGGCTCAAGCCCACCTTCACATGCTCTGACCGAATTGGGCCTAAATTTCGCTCTGGCCCAGCTCCTTCACCTGCCCATTTTCCCTCAGCAAAATGACATGGGCCCAGCAGCTTCACCTTTTCCACACACCAGCCCGTCCACTCAGCCCATAAACGACCAAAGGAGCAAAAGCAGGAAGGCCCGACTGCTCCTGTTCATCTTCTACCTCGCGACGTCCCTGCATGACAAGGCACCGCGGCCAAAAAAGGAAACGCCGCCGGTCAGAAAGTCGGCAACGACGTCAGCTTCATCGGCCGTTTGGCTTCCACGCCGGTCTGGCCCGGCCTCCTCCATTCGACCACGTCTCTTCGGTCGTCGTCGTGCGCCACCGTTCGGGACCGCTCTTCCAAGAAGCCAGCCTATTCTGCCCATGTCGTGTTCTCCAGTGGTTACAACCTACCGAACGGCCTCAACTGCTCGTCGTCACCTCCAGGTACCGAGGACAGCCGCCATGCTTTGCTCGTGCACCGCCACTTATGGCCATGCTCGCTCTTCGTCGACTACCGCGAGTCGTCACCAACCTCACCATCGATGGATCAAAACCGACACCGGACGTCCAGCCATCACTTCCTCTGCTTTTAAAAGAAGAACGTCATTGCGACTGTCTTCGAGCCGCCTGGATCACCACGTCGGACAGCCGGCGTTCGGAACCGGCGCCTCCTCTTGTTCATATAGGCCTGCTCGTCACTAGTCCGAGCTCGCGCATCGCTTCGCTACCGAAACGAGCTCGCGTCGCCATTAAACCAGGTTTGAACTCGTGCGCCTCAACCTTCTGCTCACGCTGGAGTCGTTGCAGCCCCGGGCTCGAGTACCGTAACGCTTGCGTATGCGTCGCTATTGGTATGAGCTCGCGTCGCTTTTGCTTGCCACACCATCGACCTTAGTTCGCTTCGCCGGGACATCGTCGGGTTCGAGCTCATGTGCCTTCTCCGCTCACACTTGGGTCGCCTCTAATCACCCTCGCGTCGCCTCGGCCAGAGTTCGAGTGGCCTCTGCATGGGTCAGGACTGCTCGTCACGCCACCGCCATGTCACGCTCACTCAAATCTCGCGTGCTACCACTGGTTCGGGAGGCCTCGACGCGAAGACTTCGTAGGACCCCGAACCTCCAGCCTTTCTAGCGTCTCCATGTCCCTCCGGAGTACGAGAAAGGGCGTCAGAAATTCAGGACCGGACATGGGTACCGAACCGAAGCGAGTTAAGAACTCAACAACAGGATCCATAGCATCCAAAATAACGCAAACAACGAAGGCTCGCCGACCCGAGCAATCGAAGCTCTCGGGCCAGCGAGCTCCAGGACCGAAACGGGGCAACCAAACCCAAGGGAGGACGCCAACCTTTTCGTAACAAGTCGCAGACGAGTTCTCGGAGATCGACGGCTGAACTCTTGAGCTTCCTCCAACCTTCTCTCAATTTTCTTTTTTCCTATTTGCTTTTTTTTAGAGCTCTTTGCTCTCACGCTCCGTTCTCAATACTCACACCCAGAGCTCTTGGGGCGTGTGGTTCGGGAAAGAGAGACTCGAGGGTCCGACTTAGCTGAATGGAGGTCGACGAACGGTAACCGTGACTCTAATTAGCTTTCTCGGTCGCTCGTTTCCCTCTTCTCTCTCCTTTTTTCCGGTCCAAAACCGAACCAGAAGCCGAAGAAGAAAACCTCCCCCCCTCCTCTCCTGTTCGATGACCCAAGAAGAAGAAGAGCCTCCAGCCTCCTTTTGGACGGGAGCCAATTACTCCTCATCAAGACGTCCGTCCCCTCCTCCCACGTGAAGTGTACTGGAGTCATAAATGAATGATGTCCCCGTGTAATTAAGAGTGAAGTGAAGTCAGCAGGAGCTATCATCATGTTTGCGCGTGGGGGGTTACGACAAAAAGGAAAGTGAGGTGGGCGGAGGAAATAAAAGGGGGAAGTGGGCTATTCGCCATTGGGCTTACGGAAACAAAGAAGTGCCGAGAAATAGATAAAAAGGGCAGGCCGGCCCAATGGGAGAAAAAGGCCCAAAGAGGGAAAATGGGCGGGCTGGTCCTGCAGACTGGACGCGCTGGCCACGCTCTGCCCGCGCG
Organism: Rhodomyrtus psidioides; assembly: GCA_021437785.1. NCBI lineage: Eukaryota > Viridiplantae > Streptophyta > Magnoliopsida > Myrtales > Myrtaceae > Rhodomyrtus > Rhodomyrtus psidioides. The sequence goes on along the minus strand of JAILYB010000044.1, from coordinate 2,048,591 downwards.
GCATTTGGCCGAATCGGCCCGGGCCCGATTCATCTTCATCTTTTTTTTCTATTTTTTTTTAATAATGAAAATAACAAATTAATTAATTACTTTCAATAACTCAAGAAAAGATGCATATTTAAAAATAAAATAAAATAAAAGTATTCCATTTTATAAAGAAAGTAAAATATGGGATTGCCAAAATTAGGTGTCAACAGCTGCCCCTCTTGAAATGGGAGCTCACAGAGGTTCCATTTCAAGACGAAAAGACACCTAATTTTACGAATAAACAAACCTGGTAGTGCTTGGGAAAACCACCAAAGCAACTATCGAGGCTAAAATTGAGGAGACTCACTCGGAGAACTGGCTCTGGGGCTCCACACCTCTTAGTACCTGTGCATGCAAGGTTATTCAAGCAAACAAAAATCGCTAGGAAGACCATATAAACATACGGGTTGGCTTCGCTTGAGGTACCTACGCATGCAAGTTTAACTCAAACAAATAAAATTCTGGGACGACCGTGTGAAAACACGAACTTGGTTTGGCTCGAGGAGACTCGCTCGGGAAACCTGCGCATGCATGATTATCCCCAGGGCTCCGCGCCACTCATAACCTGCATATACAAGGTTAACGAAAACAAAAAGGCTTGGGGAGACTCACATCGGAACCTGCACATGCAAGGTTAAAACTCCGGGGCTCCATGCCTTGGTAGTGCGTTTGCTCTGGGCTTTAAGGCTCTCCAGATTTGAGGGGACTGCTCGGGGAGCTGGCTTCGAGGATCTACGTCTCTCGCATCGGCTCAGGCAAGGTTAGCTCAAACAAACACACCTCTGGGACGATCGTAAGAATGATACGGATTTGATCCTCAGAGGGAAAGTCACAGTCCACGGTCTCAGACCTGTGAAAAGGCTATAGAAAAAGTCACAGTTCACGGTATTCAACCCGTGAAAAGGCTACAGAAAAAGGCACAATTCATGATCTCCGATCCATGAAAAGGCTAACGAAAAAGTCACAGTTCACGGTATCCAACCCGTGAAAAGGCCAATGAAAAGGCACAGTTCATGATCTCCGATCCATGAAAAGGCTAATGAAAAAGTCACAGTTCACGGTATCCAACCCGTGAAAAGGCTAATGAAAAGGCACAATTCATGATCTCCGATCCATGAAAAGGCTAACGAAAAAGTCACAGTTCACGGTATCCAACCCGTGAAAAGGCTAATGAAAAGGCACAATTCATGATCTCCGATCCATGAAAAGGCTAATGAAAAAGTCACAGTTCACGGTATCCAACCCGTGAAAAGGCTAATGAAAAGGCACAATTCATGATCTCCGATCCATGAAAAGGCTAACGAAAAAGTCACAGTTCACGGTATCCAACCCGTGAAAAGGCTAATGAAAAGGCACAATTCATGATCTCCGATCCATGAAAAGGCTAACGAAAAAGTCACAGTTCACGGTATCCAACTCGTGCAAAGGCTAATGAAAAGGCACAATTCATGATCTCCGATCCATGAAAAGGCTAACGAAAAAGTCACAGTTCACGGTATCCAACCCGTGAAAAGGCTAATGAAAAGGCACAATTCATGATCTCCGATCCATGAAAAGGCTAATGAAAAAGTCACAGTTCACGGTATCCAACCCGTGAAAAAGCTAATGAAAAGGCACAATTCATGATCTCCGATCCATGAAAAGGCTAATGAAAAAGTCACAGTTCACGGTATCCAACCCGTGAAAAGGCTAATGAAAAGGGCACAATTCATGATCTCCGATCCATGAAAAGGCTAACGAAAAGTCTCAGTTCACGGTATCCAACCCGTGAAAAGGCTAATGAAAAGGGCACAATTCATGATCTCAGATCCATGAAAAGGCTAATGAAAAAGTCATAGTTCACGGTATCCAACCCGTGAAAAGGCTAATGAAAAGGCACAATTCATGATCTCCGATCCATGAAAAGGCTATTGAAAAAGTCTCAATTCATGAACTCTGATCCATGAAAAGGCTAATGAAAAAGTCACAATTCATGATCTCTGATCCATGAAAAGGCTAATGAAAAAGTCACAGTTCACGGTATCCAACCCGTGAAAAGGCTATGTAAAAAGACTCAATTCACAGTGCTTTGACTCATGAAAAGGTGATTAAAAAGACAAGATCCGTGCTATTTTTTAAAACCACGAAAAATGACAGTGCGCTATAGCTGCTCACCAGAATGGGGAAACTTACCTACGGGACGGTTCTCGGGAAACGAAAGTTCACCTTACCTGCCCAAAGAAGGTTAGCTCCAAAAATAGTAATTTCAATGGGAAAGAGAGTGCTGTTTCGAGACTGAACTTACTCTTCGGCTTTCTGGAATATACTCTCTAGATTCGATGGGACAAGCTCTCGACCTTTGCGCTCGCATGTGATCGAAGCTTGCTGAATGAAGTGAAAATGTCATCTGCGAGCTCTGCCACCGCGATTCACACTCGCGTAACTTGGCTTTTGACAAACACTTGGCGTCATCGCTGTTCTAGGTTGTTAGACTTGTCAAACTGAGGAAGCTTATTGTGGAACTGGTTTAGGGACATTAAAGCTCGCCCTTCCTGTCCAAACAAGGTTAGCTCGAACAAATATTAATGCCAACGAACCTTTGTGATATGTTCCTTCACAACCGAAACTTGCCACAGATAACCGAACTGCTCATGCCTGGTCATTATAGACTCTGGACTTATGAAACAAATTCAGAATGATGGGCAGATAACATTAAATGCATGGGCACATGAAGCAAGTCTACTTGCTGAGGAAGCTACTTGGCACGACATGATGCTGAAAGCTTCTCATTCAGTTAGAGGACAGTGTCAACCATTAGACTCCATGGGAAAAATCAAATGATGAGAGAATTCTCGCTCTCGAAAATGGTTTTTTTTTTTTTTTTGAGTACTTGCAGTTCATGAAGGATGACAATTTTGCTTCATGAAAAGGGTTTATTGAGCATGCCAAGTTAAGATCTTTAATCTGAAAGGGCTTCTCACGCACTCTTGTTGGGGATATCTGTTGATCCCAATTGCTCACTTGAGTATTTAGGATAAAATCATCTCGGTACCTCGCACTCTTTTCGTGTCTAAGGCTTCAGACATATTCGCAATGCATACATTCTTGGTCAATCTGAAAGGTCTTTCAGGACTGTAATGTTGGCTTGGTCATGGGCTTACACAAGGGGTTTTTCCTGCTTTGAGGCCACACTGGGGGACATTTGAAATTATTACCTTCATCGGGTCTACAAGTCAAGAACCTGGAAGATAAGATGAGAAATTATTGGCTCCACTCCTTCGAGCGGTAGCTTCTTTGCAAAGTCCTCATGTTGACTCGAAACATCCCAATCAGAAGAGTCTTTGGATGGGTTGTAATGTCGGTTCGAGGAGGGCTTATAAGGCTATAATTTCTTTTTCTTGGGGGCTTAAGAGTTGGTGACCATCTTGGTATTTTCAACAATCTCGCTCCGCTTAGGGAAAGCATCTAACTCTGGGGATCACAATATGTCTCGAGAGTCCAACAAGCTATCGGTTTCCTTTATTTTATTTTATTTTTGCAACACAAGAGTTCCACTCTATTTTTTGCATTTATTTCTGTTCGAGGTAAGTTCAATGTTTTTTTTTTTTTGCATTTGACTTCTTCTTCTTTTTCTCTTTGGGTTTCGGGCTTGCTTTTACTAGGCACTTTGCTTTTTTAGCCCTTTATTTTTCTTTCTCTTTTTTTTTCTCTTCTTTGCTATTTTCATGAGCTCTCTGGACTCTCGAGACATTCTACAGTAACACCGATTTTCTGGTAAATCACACATCTTGCCCCAATGTAGGGAGATGATCACCACTCGGGTTCTAGAAATAAATGATTTCAGGCTCAACTTGGCTAGCAAAGGGTATTCAGTGTTTGGGTAGAGGAAGAAATGCTCTTCTTCATTTTAGGATGCTTCGAGCTTCCATGAAGATTCACCTGAAGCTGCCACAAAAAGGTTAATGCAAGTGAAGGCAATTAAATCTTTCTTACCTATTTCTCCGTTGACTTTCAACTACAATCTCCTGTATCTGCCCCAATGTGGGGTGGTTCTTGACAGGGTAATTTTGAATGTTCTTCTTATTCAGGCTCAAAAGGGCTAGCAAGGGATATATTGTGTGTATGGGGAAAAGAAAGAAACGCCTTTCGTCACTTCGACCCATGTACACATTGCGAATAAATCATCTGCCCTAAAACATGAATGCACTTTTTTTTCCACTCACTCTCAGAGTGTGTTAGGGACGTGTTTAGACAGGGCTCGCCTTTCATCTTAATCACTCACGGTTGGCATACTCAATACCTCCGTTTCACTTAGCAAAATCATCCTATCAAATGAACCTACTGGAGACTTCAATGTAGGATGCATGTACACATGAATGGATGCACCAGTTTAGTGAACATGGATGCTTTCTTAGGACAAGCTGAAATGTTTACTCCAAATGCACTGAGGGATGAGATGTTTTAGCAATGCTTTATGGACATATGTCATGATCCGACTGGGGGTGAACCATTTGAACAGTCATGCTCCCTACAGAAGTTTTAGGAGGGGGATACTTACCTGGACTGCAGTGGCCAGTAGATGCTTTGTGTCTACTCCTCTGAGGATATATGCTAACAGCGCCACATTCAAGATAAATGGGAGAACAAATCCTCACTAACCCACTGTTAGGGAAATGACCTTCTACGTCCTTCTTCAAGAATCCAGATTGGGGAGTATTTGCATGATGATCTTGCTAGGAATCAAATAACATGATAATTTTTTTGAGCAACGATCACTGCAATTTTGAGAATCACCTCCCGTCAGGAAACATGTCAGTCTTATCAGCAAAGTCAAAATCTATATTTAAGACTTGCATAAACTAAGATAAAGAAAAATTTTGGGGAATGGTAAGATTCATGTGCGTGCTCAGACTCCCCATCTGAGATTTGTACAAATTGGAAATTGCCGACTTCGTTTCTCCGACTGTCGGCTACTCTACAATGGCTTCATGCTCATATTGGATGCTGGATTTGATAACTTCTCATTCCAGAATGTCATTTAAAACAAGACGCCTAGGCTCTTTGCTAGGTCTTGAGGAACCTTTTTTCTAAAAGGGTTTTAAGGAAGATGATACTTACCTAATCCACACTGGACGGTTGCTCCTGCAATTATGTAAATGAGAGCACGTTAGTGGGTGCTCTTTCCTAGAAATGATAACTTGGAACGATACAACGTTACCCTCGTCTACGCTTCTGGGGATTGATGATTTCCCGCTTGTTTGGTTCATCTCACCATTCTTCTGGCATGCCCCATTTTTATCTTTTCGCTTGTAGACTTCTTGTAAGAGAGTTTCTCATCTGATTTTTTCTTTTAAGGGAATTACCTACTGCAAGGCAATCTGGTAACCCTGTCATGAACAGCAAGAAACATGTCACCACATGTTTTCGCGGGATTAAAAAGCTAGAAACGATACGGCGTTACCCTTCATCTAGGCCAATTTTCATACGGCTGAAGCTGCATCCTAACTTGACCTCAAAGGTCACAATGATGCATGAGCGGGTTATAAAAGGCTTATGGAGCTGCTGGAATCATCTTGCAGCTTTGTCGCTTAAGGGACGACTTTAAGGAATATCGACTCGCAATGACTACGCGATGTCTTCGATGCATGCTCGCCTTTGATGAGAGGTTCGATCATCTGCTGGGAATTGACTTCATCCCTCAATACATGATAGTGAGTGGATCTGGTTGTTCCAATCTTCTCCACATGTGCATAGGGACAGAAGTCCTAGTTACAAGGGTGGCAAGCTTCGTTGTCTCTTCCAATGGACTGGAGATCGCTTCTGTTCAGGGGGTCTACAAGCTTTGCTACCCGTGGCCTAGTCCAGTGTTTAAGACCTGTAGGAGTTGAGACTTTCTAATTCTGTCTTTTCGAGCTGACTGACAGCTACTGCTGATTCACCTTAAACGACTGGCCAACCCAGATTTCTTTCTTCTTGCAATACTTGATGGAACTCTTGACATGATGAAGAAAGAAATCTTCTTAGGCAGGCCAGATGATGATCCATCTCGAGACTTTACTAGACTGGATGTTGATCTATGTCAGCCAGCTAAATCTTCATGCTCGCCCCTCTGGTGGCTTTAGTTGACTACTTAAGCAGTTCCTTGGGCGGATAGAGGAGTGGAAAACCATTTGCGATGCGTGATTCCTCCTCTCTATGTGCTCGACTATTATCTGAGAGCTGGACATGGGAATTTGTACGAATCCTTGAAACTCGAGTATCAAATTTTCTTGGGTACTCGTGGGGCTCATCTTTTGATGTCCATATCTCCTATCAGAAGGGATAACATGTTAGATGTGTAATTAAAAAGGTAAACTGGAATCGATACCGAGCTACTCTTCGCTTCAATTTCATCTTTTAATGTGCTTTGCGCATCTCCTTTTCTGTCAACTTCGCCCTTTGGGTGTTTCGCACTATTCTTTTACCGACTTCGTCACTTGGCGGCAATGGTTGAATGGATCAATAGCGCTCAAGGTTCAAGTATCGCCCGAGATTCCCTACCTTTCTAGGTTAACTCATTTAAACTTGATTGAAAACTGGACTGTTGATGCCAGTATTGCGAGGGGATGTTGATTTGGGTGGTATTCTCACCATTTTCTGCAAAATAAAGGGAGTGCAAAAAGTTTTTTTATTAATATTTACACATATATACATTGATGCCGACCACGAGATTTGAACCCGGGTCGTGCTCGGACCACTGTCACTCCCCCTGCCACTACACTGCAGCGCGGTTAGCGTCCACGGGGTGCCTTGCTTTTTATTTAAGTGCTAACTCCCGAACGGCACGCCTCTCAATGTTGCCTCGGACGGCCACACCTTGTACCAATCTCGAGTCGTTTGACAATTCTCTATCAAGAATAAAATAAACTCATGTTAGAATTGAAATAATTAAGGGTAAATTGGAAACGATACAGATTTACCCTTCTTCAGGCTAGCTGAGCTTTGTCGTTCTCAACCTGAAGCTACTCAAAATCCCTTTGGCAGCACTCGGAAGGGGGGTGCCACCTCCAATTTGATTTGCCTTATATCAATTTGACGAGGCATGCATGCACTCAAAGAACGGATGTGGAGAAAACTACTCTCATGTCCGAGGGTTCGTCAGGTATTATGTTCCGCCACGACATGACTTTTTTACTGTTGTTATTTGTCAACGGGTTGACGACTTCGAGACGCGCTTCTAATAGCATTGGCCATGACATACATCCTGGAGTATTTTCTCATCATTCAAATTCATCTGTTCATATCTCTGATAAATCCATTCGGCTTCTGACAATTTCAATTGAGGCAGAATCCTCAATGATGGAATCTCTGTTTCCACTAGCAGCACCGCTTTAATTCCATACACCAAAGAGAAAGGAATTGCCCCGGTTGAGGTACAGATCGATGTTCGGTATGCCACTAGTGCACAGGGGAGCCTCTCATGCCAATCACGATAATTCTGCGTTGTCCTGGGCATGATCTTCCTGATATTCTTGTTCGCCACTTTTACTGTACCATTCATCTGCGGGCGATAAAGTGAAGAGTTCGAGTGGCGAACGCGAAACTCGCCAAGGGCATTGTCAACAAAATTGCTATTAAGGTTTGAGCCATTGTCGATGACTATAGCTTCTGGTGCCCCGTATCTGGCGAAAATATCTCGAAGCAAAAACCTAGCCACATTGTTAGCCGTGACGCTGGCGTATGAGTTGGCTTCAATCCACTTCGAGAAGTAATCGATGGCCACAAGTATAAAACGATGCCCATTCGAAACTTTGGGATTAATTGGCCCTATGATATCAATGCCCCACATAGAGAAAGGCCATGCCTCGGACATCTGGTGCAATTCGTTTAGGGGAGCAACAATTCTATCTCCGTAAACTTGACATTGATGACAGGAACGAACATGCTGAACACAGTCGGTTTCCAAGGTGAGCTAGTGGTACCCTAACCTCATGCTCCGCTTGCTTAGCAGGTGGCCGATCATATGGGGGCCACATTCACCTCCATGGATTTCATTCATCAACTGATTGGCCTCACTGGTATCGACGCATCTCAGTAGAACTGAGTCATATGACCTTTTACATAACGTAACGTTGCTGAGGAAGAACTTTGAAGACAGTTTCACCAAATACTTTATGTCCACTGCCTCACTCCCCTCAAGGAACTCTCTTTTTTGCAAGTAGGCCTTAATGTCATGGTAGCATAACTTGTCGTCTGTCTCTTCCTCTACTAACATGGAGTAGGCTGATCGTTCCAAGATCTTGATTCTCAATGGCTCGATATCTGAACATGCTGTCACTCGGAACATTGAGGATAGGGTGGCCAAGGCATATGCAAATTGATTTTGGGATCTGGGGTTGCGAGTCTTCCAAATCTCCAAGGTTCTCTGATATGCAGCTCCGGCATTCATTAGGCTGAAAGGTATTATCTTGAAATGAAAGGTTCCCCGCGGGCTTATGAATGGAGTCTTGCTCCTAGTCTCCTTCATGCGATTATGGATACGGCCAGAAAAATCATCCATGAAAGGGAACAACTCGAATTCCGCATTACCATTGAGCAGAACATCAATGTATGGGAGTGAAAAGTTTTCCTTCAAACTATCCCGATTGAGATCTCAATAATCAGCTCATGTCCTGATTCTATCGTGCTTCCTCACCACGAGACGATAATTTCTATCCACCCAAAATGGTAAGCAATATTAATGAAATAAACCACTTAGAAGCTTGATCGCTTCCCGTTCGATTTTCTTGGGCATCCTTCCCAAACGCCGCCTCTTTAGTGGTACATTTGGATTGGTTGGCAAAGCATCACACAGTGCCCGAGCTTAACCTTGACGTGTGTGTGTTGGACCAGGTAATCGAATGCTGAAACTCTTGGAAAAGATTGACCAGTCTGGAGGCTTTTGCTTTTCGCGACCCTGCCCCAGTTTTGACCTTCATGACCCTATCCGCCTCACCCAGGTTATCGGCTCTATTGTCAGCGGCTTTGACTTCTTGTGGAGGTTCCATTCGAACTCTATCACATTCGGGTCTTCGCGGTCATTTATCTGCATTTGAATAATTCCTCCTTGAGAATCTGGGTCATAGGTGATCTCATCTTGAACCAACAGATAACCCCGCTTGATTTCATGTGTTCATCGCTTAGGCCATTCTTCATTTTCACCTGCATGAGCAGAAATAATGCATTAGCTTGCATTTCAGATGAATTCAATTTTAGGAACTAAATACTCCATTTTATCTTGACTGGACGGCTCAGCTTGATCGTCCTTCCCTCGTAGGATGCATTGTCACTACGGTTGAGCACACTCATTTACCTGCAAAATAAGAGATAGAACGAGTCATTTCTATTCTCAATTGAGTTAAAATTAGGAACGATACACTTTGTTACCAAAATTGAATCATTCTTTCCGATCCAGATTTGTTGGCGAGAGTCGTCGCATCAGCAATGGTCTGTAATCTCGCTTCATCAAAGACTCTGCACTTTTCTGTTAAGCGCAGCTTTTTAAATCGGAAGAACTTGGCTTACCTATTCGTCGTTGGCAAACGCCTTCTGATATAGCTCTTGGTCTTGAAGCTTCCCTCAGTCACTGTAGCACATGGGGTAAACTTCTCAATCATGGTTGTTTATGCCCGCGATTCTATCAAGAACACCGTCGAGGTTTGGTCCAGGAAGACATTGATGTCAGACTGTTTTTGCCAGCGGACATTGCTTCGTATTAGGTCGAACACATCCCTGGCCTTGAAGTCATGGGACCGGAGGAATTTGAACGGGACATCGGTCCGCTCGTCTTTGAGTAACGGGATTCCCTTGATTGAAAATTCTCGAAAAGAGGTGGAGGCTTCGTCCACATCACGTTCCTACTTCGAGGTTTGATTGGAAAAGAAAGTGATGGTGTTGAAGGTCTTGTGGATGATCTGTTCTAGCTTCTTCAAAGCTTTTCTCTCAGGACCAGAAAGATGATTGACCTTGTCGCTATCCTCTTTGAAGAAAGCGAAGGATGGAAAAAGGGGAAAGCCTGAGCAGCTATAGCTTCTTGACGGTGTTAACAAGGTTGACAACATCCTCATGAATTAGTGTCGATTTCTCAAGTAGCTTGGACTACATCATCGTGCCCGTCGTCATGATTTTCCATTTCTCATCTGCAAGGAAAGGTATACACATTATTATTTCGTATATCAATTTGGATGATACTTTGAAACGATACATCCTTTTATTTCGAATCAAATGATCTCATCATGTTTTGACGCTAGAGGATGCCCTAGTGGTTGGGTCCACTGCCCCACTCAGCTTTTGAGACTAATCTGGATTACTGCATCCTGTTAGGCTTTTTGTAGCAAGGAGGATTGGTGTTGTCCACACGGATGGACGCGTATCGCGTCTTTTCGGCAGACCTTCAAGTTTATGTTAAACCCTTCTTGATTTGAGTTGGGTGGCCATGACATTTTATACCCTCGAGCTATTCTGTGATTTCCTCTTATTAAGCACTTCCTGCATTTTGAAGAAGAAATTGATTAGTTGTTTGCAATGATTTGAACTAAGACCAGGAGCAAGATATGTCATCTTCATTTTTTGTTCAAAAAGATGCAGTGTTCTATTGAGTCTGCTCAATAATCCTTTTTTATTTAGAGCGATTGCCAGGCTTTTTGACTCGAACATGATGAGGCCCCGCTTTGTCAGTGGGAGGCTAGCCGTCACATTTGAGTCCTCAATTCATCACCTCCAGGCAGGCGATTATCTGGCATCTCTATATTGTCCCCCCTTATTCATTTTACTGCATATGAAAAAAAAAGGAACAATATCCAACATATAACTCAAAATGAAAGAAATCAGGAACGACTTCCTTTTCATTCACACGGGGGTGTGATTGCTACTGCACGGTGGCTATCCTTTGCTATCATTAGAATAAGTCATCACCCTTCGAGAAGCTACCCCAGTTGGTTCTTCTTGTTTATTTTCGTATTTTTGCTGATCGACTCTAGCTTGAAAAACGACAAGGAATGGGAGTTTGCGTTCCGCGGAATGAGTAATAGGTCACCAATTCATTTGGAAGTGTAGCCTTCATGCTTTCCGTCCAACACAGGTTTAACATCTTTAGGCCTTACTTTGCGATGCAATCTTTGCATGGTCAATCAAGAGAATCTCAAAGAGTGACCATCATACATGTCCTGCGATAAGAAGACATCAATGTCAGTATACAAATGAAAAATGATCTTTTAATGAGGTCATCTCTCACATGAAAATGAGGCGATGACACTTGCCCCCACAATCTAAATCTAGAGGCATCGATATTTCGCCTCAATTTCATTGTAAGAGTAGGCGCCATTAAAAGATTGTTCGTGATTATCAATAGGACGCCCATTTAATTTCAAAAGCTTAATGCACACAAAACATCACCAATTTTGAAAAATTGTTTCGAGATATTCCTTTTGCAAAATGACGTGAAAATGATGACAAAATGATTCATTCATTTGAAAAATTATTCTCCAAGTTCACTGCAAAAAATGATCACAAAAATTTTCAGCTACGAGCTTAGGCCACGTGGGGCGTCCAATTGATATTCATGAACTGTCGAAAATAAAATTCGGAGGGAACTAATAAATAAAAGAATCCTACTCACAGTGGTTGGCGAATGATACCTGTTGATGGCATAAACATGCACATGCTAACAGTGAGGTTTGACACATAATGGGTAGGATAGACTAATGGTTAAAGGCTCCCACCCCAACGAAATGATATACCGCCCCCAAAAATGCTGACAGCACAATCGGGTCGGGGCACATATTTCGAGGCGATGAGCGGGATCAGAAATGATTGTGCCATTTGCGGACTTGCGTATAGCCCAATCAATTTCTGATACCTCCTAATGGTTTCCTAAGGTCGCAGTCGGGGTTTGACCGCTGGATATGTGTGCAAGAGTGCAGTGTATGAGAGGCATGCACAGCAAGGTATATCAAATCATCGCTTCAATATATATAAACATAACATACACTCCCACGACTCCCTACAAAACAGACAGGTCAACAATCACTACACCCCTTATAACTCCCAACCTGTAAGAACATCTAACACAAGGTTAGAACATTAACCAGATTCCTCGCAGCATTGCAAAATGGAGATCAAATTAGAAAATAATCAACTGGTTATTACGGCCTAAGTCCACACAGGTTCTCCCTTCAAAAATCATATCCCCAGTGGAGTCGCCAAGCTGTCGCGACCTGCCTGAAATCTCTCCCGATGGGTCAGGCGGGTTTAGAGATATTGCCATCGGCCAATGGCGTGAACTCTCCCAATTCCTACCTCGCGTGACGTTGGATTTCGTTTTACGGATTAGCAAACTAAAATGCCATTAAGAGTCGCCACTAGCCTATTGGGGTCGGCTAGAAACCAATCGAGACACGGGAGTATTATCTCGATTCCTACGCAACCAGAGATTCTAGGGTCGGGGACTTGTTTACGCTAACTAGATAATTAGCGCCCTTTCGGTACCTAACCAGTTAATATTCCCTAAGGTGACCACACATTCTGCATATCATTTTAAGCCTACAAGGTATTTAACCAGTGCTAGATGAACATGCATAATGTTTTTCTGTCATTTCGTGCAATTACCTATTTATCCTTAACCTAGCATCTAGGAAAAGCAATTAACAGGCAATTTTTCAAAAGACAGTGTTATGAACACTCAATCAGGTAAATATGCCAAATAAAGACTGGAATAAGCACATGCAATCCAAATCTATAATGGCGATATTTAAAGAAAGTAACCCCGACACGTGGATCGGATATACAAAAGGGGACCGGATTGGACGTCGGTCTTCAATCATCAAGCCTCAGTGGGCTACCATCTCCATGGGCATCATCATCAGTCGCCACATTGGAATACCAAAATGGTGCATCAAGCCTTTGGAACATGCACTCACTCAAAGTAGATAGTCAGCAAAGTTCAGCCAATTAAAGGATAAAACGAGTATCTCGAATTAAACTCTAATTATCATGTTAATTTTACCTACTGAGATATGCATAATATTTAGTCATTCACATGCGAAGTTAAAATCAAGTCATGCGAATTAAACATAGCAAACAGTCGATAATCAAGCATATAAAAGCCTAATTAGACAAAATAAACAAATAGAAGCATTTCCTATCTATTTATTATTTTTTGGCATTTTGTGAAATTTTTTGATTTTTATTATTTTGATTTTTATTTTTTTATTAATTAATTGAATAGAACTAGGCCCGGGTCGGGTTCTCGGACCCGGGCCTGGACCAGGTCATTGGACCTGATTGGGCCCGAGAGAGAGACCCGAATCGGGCCTTCGGCACACTAAAGGCTCAAGCCCACCTTCACATGCTCTGACCGAATTGGGCCTAAATTTCGCTCTGGCCCAGCTCATTCACCTGCCCATTTTCCCTCAGCAAAATGACATGGGCCCAGCAGCTTCACCTTTTCCCCACACCAGCCCGTCCACTCAGCCCATAAACGACCAAAGGAGCAAAAGCAGGAAGGCCCGACTGCTCCTGTTCATCTTCTACCTCGCGACGTCCCTGCATGACAAGGCACCGCGGCCAAAAAAGGAAACGCCGCCGGTCAGAAAGTCGGCAACGACGTCAGCTTCATCGGCCGTTTGGCTTCCACGCCGGTCTGGCCCGGCCTCCTCCATTCGACCACGTCTCTTCGGTCGTCGTCGTGCGCCACCGTTCGGGACCGCTCTTCCAAGAAGCCAGCCTATTCTGCCCATGTCGTGTTCTCCAGTGGTTACAACCTATCGAACGGCCTCAACTGCTCGTCGTCACCTCCAGGTACCGAGGACAGCCGCCATGCTTTGCTCGTGCACCGCCACTTATGGCCATGCTCGCTCTTCGTCGACTACCGCGAGTCGTCACCAACCTCACCATCGATGGATCAAAACCGACACCGGACGTCCAGCCATCACTTCCTCTGCTTTTAAAAGAAGAACGTCATTGCGCCTGTCTTCGAGCCGCCTGGATCACCACGTCGGACAGCCGGCGTTCGGAACCGGCGCCTCCTCTTGTTCATATAGGCCTGCTCGTCACTAGTCCGAGCTCGCGCATCGCTTCGCTACCGAAACGAGCTCGCGTCGCCATTAACCCGGGTTTGAACTCGTGCGCCTCAACCTTCTGCTCACGCTGGAGTCGTTGCAGCCCCGGGCTCGAGTACCGTAACGCTTGCGTATGCGTCGCTATTGGTATGAGCTCGCGTCGCTTTTGCTTGCCACACCATCGACCTTAGTTCGCTTCGCCGGGACATCGTCGGGTTCGAGCTCATGTGCCTTCTCCGCTCACACTTGGGTCACCTCTAATCACCCTCGCGTCGCCTCGGCCAGAGTTCAAGTGGCCTCTGCATGGGTCAGGACTGCTCGTCACGCCACCGCCATGTCACGCTCACTCAAATCTCGCGTGCCACCATTGGCTCGGGAGGCCTCGACGTGAAGACTTCGTAGGACCCCGAACCTCCAGCCTTTCTAGCGTCTCCATGTCCCTCCGGAGTACGAGAAAGGGCGTCAGAAACTCAGGGCCGGACATGGGTACCGAACCGAAGCGAGTTAAGAACTCAACAACAGGATCCATAGCATCCAAAATAACGCAAACAACGAAGGCTCGCCGACCCGAGCAATCGAAGCTCTCGGGCCAGCGAGCTCCAGGACCGAAACGGGGCAACCAAACCCAAGGGAGGACGCCAACCTTTTCGCAACAAGTCGCAGACGAGTTCTCGGAGATCGACGGCTGAACTCTTGAGCTTCCTCCAACCTTCTCTCAATTTTCTTTTTTCCTATTTGCTTTTTTTTTAGAGCTCTTTGCTCTCACGCTCCGTTCTCAATACTCACACCCAGAGCTCTTGGGGCGTGTGGTTCGGGAAAGAGAGACTCGAGGGTCCGACTTAGCTGAATGGAGGTCGACGAACGGTAGCCGTGACTCTAATTAGCTTTCTCGGTCTCTCGTTTCCCTCTTCTCTCTCCTTTATTCCGGTCCAAAACCGAACCAGAAGCCGAAGAAGAAAACCTCCCCCCCTCCTCTCCTGTTCGATGACCCAAGAAGAAGAAGAGCCTCCAGCCTCCTTTTGGACGGGAGCCAATTACTCCTCATCAAGACGTCCGTCCCCTCCTCCCACGTGAAGTGTACTGGAGTCATAAATGAATGATGTCCCCGTGTAATTAAGAGTGAAGTGAAGTCAGCAGGAGCTGTCATCATGTTTGCGCGTGGGGGGTTACGACAAAAAGGAAAGTGAGGTGGGCGGAGGAAATAAAAGGGGGAAGTGGGCTATTCGCCATTGGGCTTACGGAAACAAAGAAGTGCCGAGAAATAGATAAAAAGGGCAGGCCGGCCCAATGGGAGAAAAAGGCCCAAAGAGGGAAAATGGGCGGGCTGGTCCTGCAGACTGGACGCGCTGGCCATGCTCTGCCCGCGCGGCATTTGGCCGAATCGGCCCGGGCCCGATTCATCTTCATCTTTTTTTTCTATTTTTTTTTAATAATGAAAATAACAAATTAATTAATTACTTTCAATAACTCAAGAAAAGATGCATATTTAAAAATAAAATAAAATAAAAGTATTCCATTTTATAAAGAAAGTAAAATATGGGATTGCCAAAATTAGGTGTCAACAGCTGCCCCTCTTGAAATGGGAGCTCACAGAGGTTCCATTTCAAGACGAAAAGACACCTAATTTTACGAATAAACAAACTTGGTAGTGCTTGGGAAAACCACCAAAGCAACTATCGATGCTAAAATTGAGGAGACTCACTCGGAGAACTGGCTCTGGGGCTCCACACCTCTTAGTACCTGTGCATGCAAGGTTATTCAAGCAAACAAAAATCGCTAGGAAGACCATATAAACATACGGGTTGGCTTCGCTTGAGGTACCTACGCATGCAAGTTTAACTCAAACAAATAAAATTCTGGGACGACCGTGTGAAAACACGGACTTGGTTTGGCTCGAGGAGACTCGCTCGGGAAACCTGCGCATGCATGATTATCCCCAGGGCTCCGCGCCACTCATAACCTGCATATACAAGGTTAACGAAAACAAAAAGGCTTGGGGAGACTCACATCGGAACCTGCGCATGCAAGGTTAAAACTCCGGGGCTCCATGCCTTGGTAGTGCGTTTGCTTCCAAGCAGGCGCCTATGCCACATTTATTCCAAAAAAATTCAAAATTAAAACAATTTATTTGTTGAGCGGCAAACTAAGTAAAATATTGTCATTTTCAATACACTAAATGTTCTCATGATATGCACAGTTAATACATTGAAGATCGAAAATTTCTTCAACAAACAAGATAACAAGTACCGCTAGGACGGTGATTAGCAAACCCATTTTAGTAATATGCAGCCAACTTACTAGACATTTATTAACTCATTTCAGAAATTACTATCATTCGTTGAATTCTAGCGATCTTAGACACTTAATCCCTGATTGGAGTAACATATCTCTAGAATGTTTCAATTTGAAGGGGTTGAATTTTAATCAGAGATTTTAGTGGGTTCAAAATCATTGAAATATTCGTCTTTTACATCTTGACTTTTGCTCAATCAAGAACAAAGGGGCCTCATATTTTAGTCCCGTAAAATTAGATTATCTTATACAATCTTGAAGGTTTAAAACATCAAAAGTGAGAAAGTACGAAGACAGTTGGGATTTACAAGTTTGACTTGTAAGAAGAGATATAAAGATTCACATGTAGTCCTCTTTACTTGCAATTTGCTAGTTTGCAGATAAGTGTGACAGTCATATCACTCCCACTTTGCACGGGCTTATCTCCTATTAATCAACAGCTTTCACTCGCTCTTTTCTCTGCATTTTGGTTTATCGTTATTAACAAGATTTTCAAGATAATGATTTTGGATTTCTTGCTAACAAAGGAAACACGTTTTTTGGATTTCTTGAGGATAAAGTTCCTGAACTTGGTTTACTTTAAGCCTATGAGATGTTTGAAGTGGGTTCACGTTTTATAAAAACACATAAGAGCAAAAATCTCTCTTTCGAAAACAAAAAAGACAGAGAAGAAGAATTACAAATTCTGAGTTCATTACGATGGTGGTTGGGTATAGCGGCCTTCGCTTTCTTCCCACCGACAATGAACTCTTTTTCGATTACTTGATGCGGAGGCTAAATGGAGATTCGCTGCCCGAACCGCACATTGTCCGCGATTGCGAGGTGTACGGCGGTGGCGATCCTTGGGAGATTTTTGGCAAGGATCGGGATGAGAAGTTCTATGTTTTCACCATGTTGAAGAAGAAGAGAAAATCGAGGGTGGACAGGACTGCGGGCTCCGGCACTTGGAAGGGCCAACAGAGTTACAAAATTAAAGGTTCGCATGGTGAGGTAATTGGCTACAAGAAACTCTTCACTTTCAAATCGAAAACCAACTCGAGCGCGGAAACCGACAAGGCTGATAATGGACACTGGATCATGTACGAGTACTCGAAGCATCCCCACAATGTATGCGTTTCTTTCCCTTTTCTGTTAGGTTACTAATGATCCCAAATACACGTTTGGTTGGTATGTCTTCCTCATTGCTTTTGTCAGTATGAAAAACTTAGACATGATACTCTGAAACGATACTCATTCCATGTTACGTTTCTCGACGTTTGACTATCTTATATGTTTGAATGCGGAAGGCACTAAATTACTTAATTCTAGTGCTTTTTTATGGATCCTAATGGGCTCTATTCAATTTAAAAGCAGTATTTAGGTTTTCTCTATTATACAAATGTGTTTATGATCCACCCACAAGGGACTGAAAATAAGATTAGTAAATAAAAGGAATTCTTTGATAAATCGGTAAATTGCAAAAAACCACAAATAACTATTTTCATCAGGACGTGGTTGATCAAGAAAGTGTGCTTTTATCGTAACACCAATTTGGCCCTCCCCCTATAGGTTGCATGTACAATTCTAGGGCATACATGTCTCGACTTTTCATATATGTATTTTTATTTTTGTTTAATTTCTTTTTTGCCCTTTTTTCATCAAAAGCAAATATAATTTAGTTGGTCTATAAATAATGCAGGACACAGATTGTGTATTATGCGTGATCCGCAACAAATACGCTGAGGAAGCAAGCAAGAAGGTGTGTCCAAATCTGCACGGCCGAGTGCAATTTGAGGAAGAGAATCGACGAGCAAAGAAGGGACGCCCGCTCCGTGATGATCGCGCAAACGTCTTTGACGTTTCTTCCGCCGCATCGCCACCCTCAACCGCGTCCTGGGCTTTCAGTGAAGATGAAATTGCCATTCCACGAAACATTTGCGGTCCAACTTTCCTGGATTTGGATGGCGACACCCACCTCAACTCGCATCCTGTGGTGGCGACAATGGCCGTGACGACGGACTTCTGCCGCACGGCAGATTTCCCGGCTTTTGGCTGCGCGAATGCCGGTCCATTTTCCATTATGAGCACGGCAGCACCCTTGCACAGTGGCACCCATGCTCCAGAGTGGCACCCATGCACATTCCCAACTGCAATCGAAGCCACTCTGGCTTATGATGAAGCTGCGAGGGCAATGTACGGTCCGTGTACGAGGTTGAATCTCTACAACACGGCTCATTCCATGTCCTTCGGTGATTCGGCTGTAGCAGCCACGACACCTTTGGGCGCTACTGCTGATACGGGTGGTACCCCGAGCACTGGTTTTTCACCTGGTACCCGAAGCACTGTTTATTTGGCGGACACTCCGGGCGAGACCACAGCATGGTCAACTCAGTCTGAATTGACATGTGGCGCAGAGGCTAAGGATGGCGATCGCGAGTTGAATGCGGATGGTGGAGAGATGGAGCTGAGGAGCGACACCAATGTCGATTTCGACTGGCTTAGCGAATACACAGAAGACGAGCTGTTCGATGTGGACGAATTGTTGAGGACTTTGGAGGATGACCCGATGTTCTCCACTGGATGTCAAGATGGAGCAGTAGATCATTTAGAACACAAATAGTTAGAATTGCGTATGAAGAGAGTATTTACTTTGTTCTTGCACTGACAGATATATTGTTTTGTTTCTGGTTGAGTTATGACATTTCGAGGCATCAGTGAGAATTTGGAGAAAAATTGAATCCCATTGAAGCTCCGTCCAAGGTCGGTTGGTGCGTCTCGTGAGATCGCGCCGCCGGCACAGGCAAAACCGTTCTAGAACCGTGACACTCTCAACAGGGATGGAACGCATGCTAAAGTTTTTTTCTAACCCATCGGGAGAACAGTAAAAGGACGACCAATACTAAAATGGTGGAAAGGACACAGGAGTTTTACGATGTACATTATAACGGGGACAACCACGGAGAACAAGTACAAAAACATCATACAATTTAGAGTCCTACTTTTTTTTTTTTGGTCGAAATTTTAGAGTCCTACTTGTCATCGTTAGAAATAATACTTAAGAGGCACCTTCATTTTTCGAATAACATAAATATAATTATAATTATCTGGTACGATTATTTTTAGGAAAATATTTTTAGATGATTCGTTTTTACAAAACAAATGCACCTTCATTTTTATTCCAAAAACCTAAACCTTTCGTAACATACATATGTTGGCACGTACATTCTCAAATACCTTTTGCATTTTTTTTAAAATTTGGATGATACTTCAAATTTCGGAGGGAAATCGAATGAATATGTCAAGAGCGAACATGTCCTATGATTTATTCCTAATGGCCTGCCATCCAGAAGTTAAAAAAAAATGAAAAATAAAAATTACAAAGGCAATTGAGAGTTATGAGTATGACTTAAACAGATTTTACATGATCCTTACTTGCAATCTGTTAGTTTCCAGTTATGTGGGACTAATGATATTACTCCTATTAGTGCAGGCTAATCTCCTTTTACAATTTTCGTGTATATAAGAAGAATTGGGTTTTTTTTTTTTTTTGGTAAGGTAAGTATGTATTGAACTTTTCAGAGTACTAGGTACAAAGAAGAAACCGGACACAAAAATCACGAACCTAAAATGGCACCATTTGGTGCCAAAGAAGGTTCAATGATGAGCCGGCGGCAAGATACAATATCGCGACAAAGCGCGCCCAACCCAAGGGCCAAGAAGTGCCCGAAAGAAACAGAAAGAGAACGGCCAAACAGTCAGCCAAATAGAGAACAGAACCAACCAGCAGACCACCAAAAGACGCTTGAAAACAGAACAGCTGGGAGCGAAAGAGAGGCCGTAGCACAGCCAGAGCACAACCAAGACAAGGCCAAACACACGGCTAACAAACAGACCTATACAAGGTCCTAAAGAAACCTTGTACAGAGCGAAAGCGAGGCTGTAGATGGTTAATATAATTAGAAACCTCAAATTAATATACTTGTGACAAATATGCCCCAAACTAATTTTTTCACAAAAAAATCCAAACGGCACATTTGTGAAAAATTTATTCCAACCTAACTTTTTTAACTACCAAAACCCTAAGCTGATATATCTGTGGTAAATTTACCTTCCATCATTTTTCGTAAAATTGGATTAATAAAATTAATATCATAAATTGGTACACTTGTGATAACATAGGGTAAAAACCAAAAATTGTTATACCCACCAAGTGCCATATGTCGTCTAACTTGACAAATTGACGAAAAAGCTTAATGAAAACTAACATATGGTTACCATTTGTCACAGGTATACTATTTTAGGATTTATAGTGATCAAAAAATAACTTGCGGTAAATTTATCACAAATATATCAATTTGGGATTTTTCGTGATTTTAACGCTGAGAAGAAAACATTTGAAAAGATATTTATATTTAGTTGGCCACCCATTAACCATTAATCGGTGTCTTCGCTAATACCGAAACGCAACAGAAGTCGGATTTCAACGTCCAGAGCCAAGCCACAGGGTCATAAGTCCTTCCCTCACTTAAGAATTCGGGTTCAACCGCTGAGGTCAAGTCCTAGGCCGCTCTTTTTTGGTTTTTTTAAATTATTACAATTATATGAAATATACTAACATTAAAAAAATTTAAAATAATTAAAAAATAATATTAAAAAAATTTAAAAAAAATCCGCATATTCAACACGGAATAATACAATCCTGCAAATTTCTTTTGATCACATGCATATGGCACCATATAACAGGTTTAGAAACATTAATTTATATGAAAAAGCATGCAAACATCGTTGTCCTTCCCCAATAAAATAAAGGATGATTGGCTGAAAATGACAAAAATGAGCCCCAGCTGTTGGAATTCCAAGAGTAGAGAGTCGGTCGTAGCAGCCAGACAGAAAGTAAGAAGCGGGTCGAACTTTTTTATCATGGAAATCATGTGTTCCAAAATAAAATATTATCACGCATGGAATTTATCCGAAACTGTTAAAATAACAAATGGACAATTAGTCCTCTGTCCGTGGAATAGTTTAATCCCTTTATTCGCCGAGCCCAGGCGACAGATGGTCAACGACCTAAGGCCCAAGCTTAAGGTAGTCCCCTCTTGTTTTATTAAATGGATAATCTGATGACATCATGTAAAACTCCAAATTTGTGGAATCCAAATTGCAAAGATCAATATAGTACTACTACGAGCGAGGGCTTACCGATGGTGCCACGTAGGATTTCATACGTTCACGTTAGCAATTTTCAGCCATATGACTAAATTGGTATAAGATGAAAAGGTTATGGACTAAATCGGTAAGTTTACAAGTTTTAGGACTGAGTTCGTAAAAATGCGAAAGGTTTAGGGACAATTTTCCCAAAATAGTCATCTGGGGTCAAAATTCTTAAGTTCTATACATGGATCAAAATCAGCTAAGCTCGAGCTCCGACCATGGTAAATGTCATCTTCAAGAAGATGATGGCCAATGGATTTGAGAATGTCGAAACGAAAATGGGGTTCTTCCCCTTTCCTTGTGTGTTGTTTTCTTAATAGAATGTCGGTTGTAGACTTTCCCTGGGTGACCATGAATGGACAAAGCACGAGAAGTACATATGCGTAGAGGATGTGTTAATTTATTACTTCTTTTGGAGTTTCCAAGAAGCTTCAATTAAGGTCAAGAACTGGAACACATGTTTCAAATGTTGATATCCTAGTTGTTTAAATGTAATATATCAGCAATTAAAATAAAGTAGTCTAATTCTTATTGTCCCATTCAAAATTAGAAAAAAACAAATGATGGGTCGAATTCCACTATAATTTTCTTATTTTATTGACCAAGGACTATAAAATTCAGAATGCATGCATGGATGTATTATCATATCAAAAAAGTTTTGTATTGGACATCGAGATTCTTGTATCTGGTGGATGCCATATGCTTCCAACTATAGATGCTTTATGTAAGATTTCTTTTTGTTAATACATATAATCATGGAAGACATTAGGTGTAAGAAATATTAGAAGGGATGAACATTTCTGCACTATAGATCCATAAGATAATATCTTTATACAATAACTTTTCCTCGACAAAATCTTGATAAAACCACGATTTATTTAGATGCATGATATTAAACGAGGGGCGGAATCTTAATTTAGAATAAATCAAATCTCTGAAGCTTTACAGACATCACGATTCTTTAAATGTGCAGTACGTTTTGAAAATCCGCACTTAGATTATGGCCAAACAAAAAGTCTATATTAAGCAAAAATAATTTCTTGAATCATTATGAAGCTATAGGACATCATGCGAAGACTAAGCTCTAGTAGCGACTGCTGGTTTATGCACGTGTTGACGTTGAAATCCCTTAACCAGACATGCCGAATAGGTTCTTCATTCCCAAAGGATTGCTGACGTGGAAATCTTTTATCAAAACGTAAGCAATTCATTTTTTAATAAAGAGTTTTGGGTCAATCTTGGACAGAGTGTCAAATACAAAAGATATATATAGCATTGTACAGACTCTCGACTAATTAACGGCCAGTACGATCAACGGTCTATGATATGTTGACACTTAAGACACAATACTGGAATCTAATCGACGATGTTGAACAGGGTATATGACACAATGCTAGAATTTAATCAATGACACTGGACAATATTGGACATAAATGCTGAAATTTAATCGACGACACTGGACAATAGGAAGACGCCGGAATTTAATCAGTGATACCAACTCGAGATATGAAACTCGCCGGAATTGAATCAACGACCGGAATTTAGAACTACAGCTAAGCTAGGATAACTAATGAAAGATAAATGACTTGTTTTGTTGATTTGTGTGTGTGTGTGTGTAAGGGGGGGGGGGGGGGTGTTGCTATGTTGGACGACTCGAGGTATTTTATAGAGGTGCTTTGGTAACTGTCGATCAGTTACTGCTCTTGGCTTTCCACCTTTTGCTCCACTTCAGCATGTCTTCCTATCCTTTGATGGCTTACGCTTTTCGTAGCTGATGGCACCATCAACGGTTTCTTGTTTTACGCACCACTCTCTTTCCACTTTTGAGAATTGCTGCCCTTCTCTGCAACCGCTTTGATCGTGATCTTTTTTGCGCGCTTTTTCTCTTTGGTTTTGTGAGAAATGCCGTCAAATTTTATCTTTGACACGTGACATCTTTACGGCTGATCAAGCTCTGATCCCAATACATCTATCCGCAACTAATCATGACTACATCACGTGGCCATCTCGTGACCCTTCGAGCTTTTGATGTTAACAGCAGGTAACCCATCCAAATTATTATCTTTAAATTGTAGCTAAAATTATATATATATTTCAGATACACGTTTTTGCATGCATGCGTGCAGAACGCGACAGGTCAAATGTAGCCACGCATCGCCCGCGAGGTTGACCTTTTACCTCGAGGCGCGTGTGAGACTTAGGATTAGATGCAGAGGACCAAAGCTAAAGGAATGCGTTCTTTGTCCGCGTCCTTGAACGAGGTTCCGACCATCGAGAAACACGAACTCTGATTCATATGTACGGCTTCGGTTGCTATGTTACTTTTGCTTTACCTATCTATCCATTGTATTTCGTTACGATATGAAGCCCAACCTCCACGCGAAATTGGCGTTGCTATAACCAAACCACAGAAAAACGTGGTCCGTCTTTGGTCAGAATAGGGAGATGGACTTTATCTTGCGTGTGAATTTGACTCATGTTACCATGACCACTAGGCACAAAAAACAAAAGCAAAATCATTCGATAATGAAAAACCATTGTAGAATTTACACTGTTACTTATCATATAATTCTCGATCAATACTGAGACATCGGATAAGAATCTTATATTTTCTTGACGAATTATCAGGATATACGTTGGATGACCCGAGGCGATGTTTACTCCGGCGACATCAAATTTTGTGGAACCAAAATGAATAGGAAATGACATCCATGATTCACCACATAACATGCGGATGGGCTGATTCCATCATGCACATTTTTACCCATGCCCTGCATTTACATTTCTGAGGGTAACCAATTCGATCATAAGTTGAGGAAAAGAAAAAAACAGTCTAATCATGAATTGCAGTGAAAACTGTGTCCTAATTCCTATACTAAACTACCGCTCAATGGCTCATAACGTAACACAATCCTCGAATTGAAACTTGGGATGAAACGAGCCATACATATGACGTTGATCTAATGAGAATGAATTCCTTAAATGAAATGTTTCATTGAGAAATGTCATTCGCGAAGTTAATTGCTCTTTCTCAACAACTAATATGTACAACACTGCTAATTTCCGACGATGCGAAGCATTTTCTCTACGGTTAGTTTTGAATGACATGAGCATTGATTTGGGAAAATAACAACATTGCTTCTAGCCATTGCTCAACACTTGAGTTCAAGTTAACATGGAAAGAGAATTTGATGAAACAGCCGCATCAGCATTTTCAGTTAGCCAAATCGAACGTAGTTAAGGGAAGGCACTTCTCCTATCCAAAAAGAAAAAAAAATGGAGGGGACTCCATTGTATTAATTTGACAAGTTATAGGACTTGATTGCAACTTTTGAAAAGCTTTATGACTCAGCTGCATTTTCGTACACTTACTCCAATTTTAAACCAAAATTGTAGGACGCTCACCAACATTTGTTGAAAGTCATTATCCCAAGAAAATATCCATCCGTATGTGACTGGATGTATACGGCACACCCACATCAGATCTAAAAACCATATTCTAAATACAAAAGCATGCATTGTCCTTCCCCCATATTAAATAAAAGGGAGCATGCCCCATGCTTTTGCTTTTTAATTCAGTACGGACATCAACAAATAATATCAATTTATGTCTTTCTTGATTAAAAAAGTCAAATTGAGCATTTGAAACATGTTTTTGAGAATCTCATTGGTTCTCGCCAAATGCAGTTTCTCAGAAGCTCCAGCCAAAATCGTCCCTTCAATCTCCCACCACCCTACCAGTCAAGCTCAACCTTTATATACATCTCTCACTTTCATGGTCTTTTCAACTCTTCACTCTACATCAGAAACCAAATCTTCCCTTCCATCTTCCACATTCAGCGATCTCAAAGCTAGAAATTCTTAGCCAAAGAAGAAAATGCTTCAGGAAATCATCAGTCCCTTCGAGACCGATCAATTCGGTGTTTTGAAATCCATCTGTGAGCATCTTTTTGAAGATGCTGATGGTGGGGTCAACCCAACATTTTATGCACCAGCTCCTGCAAACACCTACTCATGGAGTTCAAGCTTCAGCGATCTCTCACTGACGCAGAGCTGGAGCGAATTGGCCCTAAAAGTCGACGATTCGGAGGATATGTTGGTGTACGGCGCTATGTGCGAAGCAGTCAATTCCGGGTGGACAATGCCTTTGCCTTCGAATCAAGAACTTGCTTTCGAAGTGACGGCCGTTGATTATGACAGCACTGGTCTGGCTTTGTATCAAGAACTTGATTTCGAAGTCACGACCATCGATCATAACAGCATTGATTTGGCGACCGAGAAGAAACCAGAGATGGCGAAGCAGGAGGTGCAAATGCCGGTTGAGAAGACGCATTATAAAGGAGTGAGGAGGCGGCCATGGGGGAAATACGCCGCGGAGATAAGGGACCCCAAGAAGAACGGGGCAAGGATTTGGCTCGGGACTTACGAGAAGCCAGAGGATGCGGCATTGGCTTATGACCGGGCAGCTTTTAAGATGAGGGGGTCCAAGGCCAAGGTCAACTTCCCTCACCTCATCGGCTCGGCCGAGTATGAGCCTGTCAGGGTCAGCCGCAAGCGTTTGTCTCCCGAGCCTAGCTCGCCATCCGCATCCAGCGACGACGGATCGGTGATGAGGACGAATAGGAGAAAGAGAGAGGTCAATGTGGATGCTGAGAAGGATTTTAGAACTCCAATCCCATTTCCCATATTGGATGTGAGTTTTTGGAGGGGGGATGAACAATTTCTACTTTGATCATGCAAACTTCAAAGACGTTGTTTTGAATCTTTTGATCAATGAGAAGTCAGTCAGTCAATTTAGTGCTTCGATTTCATTTCCTTCGGGAGTTTGTCAGGACTAACGAAAAAACGAATTCTGTCCCCAACTCCGCACTAGTTTCCTGCATATGATTTGAGAAGGGATAAACACCTTCATATCGTCCAGAAAGTGACTAACAAAAGTAAAAAAGAAAGGAAAAAAAAAGTTCATGTAATAATTTATCTGTTTACTATTTTAATTAGCATTTGGTTCCTTGTGAGTCTTACATGATAAATTTTGTCGCAGACTTTCAGTAGGTCAACGTGAAAGGACGAAGCAAGAGAAATATATTTAGGTTGAGCATGTGGATTAAAGCAAACATAAAATGTACTTTTTGCTTAATTTATTACTTCTTTTGGAGTTCCCAAAGAAGCTTCAACTACGGTTGAGACTGGAACATATGTTTCAAATGAATTAATGTGTTCTAATTCTTAATTATCCCATGAAAAATTACGAAAAAAAGTGTTGGGTCACATTTCATTATAAATATTTATTTTATTGAAGAAAAACTATAAAGTTTAGAATGCGCATGCCTGTATTATTAAATTGTATTAAACATCGAGATTATCATATCTGGTGGGTGCCGTATGCTTCCAATTACTGATGCATTATGTAAGAAATTCATGGACAAAATAGGCAACAAATATTAGAAGGAATGCGTACTTCTGCACTGTAGATCCACTAAAATAAACTCTTTATAGAATAACTTTTTCTCGATAAAATCTAGCTAAAATCACGATTTATTAAACGCCATGAGATTAAACGAGAAGCGAAATTTCAATTTAAGATAACAAAAATCTTATGAACCTTCACATACGATTCTTTAAATCCAATATATATATATATATAAGATGCATGTTTCTGCATGCATGCGTGATTATCGAATCACGCACGTCGCTGGTCAAACGTAGCCACGCATCGCACACCTGGTTGACTTTGTACCTTCGAGACGCGTGTGAGACTTTGGACTAGATGGAGAGAACCAAAGCCAAAGGATGGTCTTCCCGCTGTGCCTCCTTGAACGAGGTTCCAACCAAAGCCAAAGAGGAAAATAAGATTTAACGCCAGTGGGGACCACTAGCAACATGTTGCTTCCTGATTGGGTGGGGACCATGCCGGCGTGGAGGAACGAGCCTGAGATTGCCGGGAATCACTCGGTGCAATTTACCCAAATACCGGGAAACATTATCATTTTTCTAGAAAAACAACTTTTCAAGAACCTCGTATTTTTTGCGGAACAAACGGAGCCTTAATTTCTTATGGTTCACCGCTATAGTGTTGGAGAACCAAAGCATAAACAAGAAAATGTCACTCCGGACAAATCGTCGGAGTTTAATCAAAACAAGATAGAGCACATGGTCAATTAGGTGCTCGAACATTTATTTGCCTGAGAGACGGTTCAAATGCATATATAGTTCACACAACGTTGATGAATTGGATTTAGACATGTTTGGAGTCGATCCATCCGATAACGACTCGTTTTTCGTTTTACACTCCAGGATCCGTCACCAAAATGTTAACTCAAGGGAACAAGACCTTCTAAATCGAGGGGCATTCACATCTTGAAATAGCCGATACAACAGCGATCGATCTGAAAAGTCTAAATCTGACCAATCGTCTCGTATAAACTAGAAATTGTGTAAATAAAATAAAATACCGGCACACTTCTCGTGGCCTACCGAAGTATCCAAAGTAGGATTATTTCGCGAATAAGAGAATACATATTCTCATAGAAAGCGCCATAAATGTGAGGAGCAGGTCTGGTTTGCTTCAGTAAATAGTGCCCGTGTTTACTAAAAGGGTCGGAGCATTATTAAAAAAAAAAAAATTAGGAAAGAGTGACGTAAGAGTTAGGGGACCACTCACACACGTGGAACCACGTGTCGCTTCTTGATTAGGCGGAGAGCACGTTGACGTGGAGCTGAGGCTGGCTCACTTAATATGTACATCATGTCTAGTGTGCTCCAATATTTAGTGCGAATATCTATTAAATTGAGCTCCTTTTTTTTTAAATAGGAAAGGGAAAAAATAAGATTTAAAGTCAGCGGGAAAAACTCGACCACGTGAAGCCATGTGTCTTTTTCTGATTTGGTTGGGACAGACTTTGCCATGCATCGCGAACCAGGTTGACCGTGCACCTTGGAGACGTGTGTGAGACTTGTGCTTAGATGCAGACGACCAAAAGCCAAAGGAACGTGTTCTTGAACGAGGTTCCGACCATCTAGAAACACAAACTATTGGACTCCAAGCGTCTTGATGGAGTCAACTATGATACATTACATGCCATCAGTTTAAAGTCGAGATATTACCTGGCCGCTACGCCCAAAAAATAATAGGAAAATCATTCAATACTGAAAAAAAAAAAGATTTAAGCCGTCACTGATCATATCTCGATAACACTGAGATGTCAAAGTAGGGTGCGTTTGTTTGAGGAAAAGTAATTTTTGAGAATTTGTTTTCCATACTTTCACATGTTTGGTTTGCCACAAATGACAAGTCAACTGAAAAACACCTTACGGTCAAAAAAATATTTTATATATAGAATTAGGAAAGTGAATTCTCCAATTTTAAATAAGTAAAAACACTCAACGGAATTACTCACCCCTAATTTTTAATGTTTAAATTGATATTTTCTTTTCTTTTTTTTCCCTTCCCTAGGCCGGTCGTCGAGCCTCATAGATGGTTAATGACTTCCCATAGGCAGCACTAGTGAGATCCATGGTGAGGCTAGCTCGAGCCTCCCTAGTCTCAAGCGACGTCGAGACTCGTTGACCGAGCTTGAACTCACCAAATTCGGCGAGGCCTACGAGTCTCGACCTCACTAGTGTCGTGCGATGCCGAGCCTCGACAGATCTAGCAAGCTCAAGCTCACCTGGCCCGGCAAGGTCGAGACTCGGCATGTCCCGGTGACTGGCAATGTAGAAGGAAACAAGAAAAGGAAACTGAAATCTAGAAATTTTCTTTTGGCATAAGATAAAATCATGAGATTGAAATCATTTCCAAGTGAGAATCAAATACCAAAAATCGTTTTCGCTCACATATCACCAAACAAAGGAAAACAAACCCGTTTTCCTAGGAAATCATTTTCCCTTTTTATGGAGTTTTTCATGAAACAAACACACAGTTAGATTATTACAATTTCTCCAATATCAACTCTAGTGCAATCAAATTGAAGGAAATGAAGATGATGATTCACCAAGTACATGAACTGATTCCACCTACAAAGTAGTACCCATGCCTAATTGAGGACAACAAAACCAGTCTAATCCCTGAATCACAATGCAGACTTTCATTTTCTTTTCTTTTCTTTTGGTTTTTTCGTTTTTGGCAGGAGTTTTTTTTTTCTTTGGTCAAATTATTTTGGCCAGAGAACGACAATATTTGGTTGCCGTATCATAACATAAGAGAACTTCATTTCCTCAATGAATGTAAATGCACTGTCATTTGCTTTTATGGAAATTATAACTAATTTTCCTTAAAATATTTTCTCACCCAAATCAATTACCTTAATCCCAAGAAAAGTCCGATGCCACTTGGGTTCGTCCTTAAAATACTTAGTATCCGAATTCCTACATTAAACTACTGATCAATGGCTTACATCCTAATGCGATCCTTCGAATTAAAACTCGGTGTGAACTGAGCCCTATATATGACGTGGAAATAAACAAAATATTCATCAATTAAATGTTTCATTAATAAAATAAGAGTCATTCACGAAGTTAATTGCTTTTCTTCAACAGCTAATATTTACAATACTGCTAATTTTCAACGACACGGCATTTCCTTTACGGTTACTTTTGAATGGCATGAGCATTTTCTTTGATTTAGAGAATGTACATAGTTGGATTATTATAATTACTATCAAGTGATCATGGCTGACACCAAGAAGGATAGTTCAAACAAGGTTGTGATTTGGGAAAAATAATGTTGTTGTTTTAAAGTTAATAATCACATAGGAGAGAGAAAAATAATAAAAATGACCACTTCGGCACTTTCAGTTTGCTAAATCGAGTGAAGTTAATGGAGAGGCTTCAATGTACCAATTTGACAAATTTTTGAAGTTGATTACATATTTTTGAAAGTTTTATGACACAACTACATTTTCACGACTTAGGACTTCTGTGCACTGATTCTATTTTTAAATAATTTTTTTGTTTTTTTTTTGGGTAAAGTAACAATTTTTTTTTTGTTTACACTTACCAACATTACCAAAACTTTCTAGGACAAAAAAAAAATCCATATATTTGAACAGAGAAAATTACAGTTCTGCAATTTTCTTTTGAATCACATGCACAATTGTGGAGAACAGAAATTGTATATACTTTGCATGCACCAATGTCATTGTACTTTCCCCAATTAAATAAAACGGAGCGTTCCCCATGCTTTTGTTTTTTTAATTCAGTACGGATAACGAAAAATATGTCAATTTATGTCTTTCCTGATAAAAAAAGTCAAATTGAGCATTTGAAACATGTTTTTGAGAGTCTCATTGGTCATCGCCAGATGCACCTTCTCAGAAGCTCCATCCAACATCATCCCTTCAATCTTCTTCCACTTCCAGTCAAGCTCAACCTATATATAGAGCTCCCTCTTTCATGGTCTTCTCAACTCTTCACTCTTACTTCAGAAGCCAAATCATTCCTTCAATCTTTTTTCACCTTCAGTGATCTAAAAGCTACAAAGTTTCTAGCCAAAACCGAAAATGCATCAGGAAATCATCATTCCCTTCGAGACCGATCAATACGATGTTTTGAAATCCATTTGTGACCATCTTTTTTATGATGATGATGATGATGATAGTGTCAATGCCACATGTTCTGCACCAGCTTCTGCAAACACGTACTCAACGAGTTCGAGCTTCAGCAATCTCTTGCTTATGGAGAGTTGGAGTGAACTGGCCCTAAAAGTCGTCGACTCGGACGACATGTTGGTATACAGCACTTTGGGCGACACGCTCAATTCCGGGTGGACAATGCAAACGCCTTTGAATCAAGAACTTGATTTCGAAGGGAATGCCATTGATTATGACAGCATTGGTCTGGCTTCAGGTCAAGAACTTGATTTGGAAGTTATGACCGTTTATTGTAACGGCATTGGTTCGGCGACGGAGAAGAAACTGGAGACGGTGAAGGAGGAGGTAAAAGTTCCTGTCGAGAAGGCAAATTATAAAGGAGTGAGGAGACGGCCGTGGGGAAAATATGCAGCGGAGATAAGGGACCCCAAGAAGAACGGGGCAAGGATTTGGCTCGGGACTTACGAGACGCCCGAGGACGCTGCATTGGCCTATGACCGGGCAGCTTTCAAGATGAGGGGGTCCAAGGCCAAGGTCAACTTCCCTCACCTCATCGGCTCGGCCGAGTACGAGCCTGTTAGGGTCAGCCGCAAGCGTTTGCCGGCGGTGCCTAGCTCGCCATCCGCGTCCAGCGATGACGGCTCGGTGACGAGAACGAAGAGGAGAAGGAGAGAGGTCAATCTGGATGCTGAGGTGGATTTTGGAACTCCAACCCCCTTTCCCATATTGGATATGGGTTTTTTGAGTGGGGATGAACAATTTGTACTTTGATCATGCAGACTCCAAAGACATTGTTTCGGATCTTTTGATGAATGAGGAGTCAAAAGACAATTTACAACGTAGAAATTATCAATTTAGTGATTTGATTTCATTTCCTTTGGAGTTTGCCAGGAATAACCAAAAACCGTGCTCTATCCCCAACTCCGCACTATATATATATTGGTTTGAGGAGGCTTAGTCAGCTAATTAGGAGGGAGATAATCTAAACGAGGTACTTTCGCAACCTAATCCGCGTGGATTAGTATGCCACACATGAAAAGAGGAGAAAAAACACCTTCACGTCGCATAGAAAGTGACCGACAACAAGTGAAAAGAAGAAGAAGGTAAGTACAAAATCCAGACGCAACTTTTCAAATTTGGTTCGTGATAACGGCCATTTAGTCGTTCTTTTCATGACATTTTCTTTTTATGTTTAAGTCTCGAATTTTTACTGATTCTTTCATCCACACGAGTTAACCACATGAATAGCTCCAAAACGAATTTCCCAAACATACAACATCATAAAAAAGCCTCTTTTATTGGTGGAAAGGAAAATTTTCATTTCACTTTAAAGAGAGATACATAATTTCAAGATAAAAATGCAAATCAAACAACGAAACGATGGGACTTGACCTGCGCCCTTAGAGACTTGATTCTAGGCCTCGAGGCTAGGACCCGATTATGGGACCTAGGCACCCAAAGTTGAACCTAGGATCTTGAAGCTAGACCTGCGACCTTAGAGACTTGACGAAGGATGCCGACACCTTACGAGATTCACGTTCTTAGGGCTGTCCCACATGTAGGATTTCAGGTTCAATCGCCATGGTTCAAATTTTGTGCCTAGCTCTGGAATTTTTGCTTCATGTCTCAATGCGCAGGGATCGAGATGTTAGGACTGCACTTAATTCTCGTGTCCAATGCATATTGAGTTGAAGCTTAGAGACTACATTGAACAAAGAAAAAAAATTAGGAGATACATTGCACATTGAATAAAAGTTCATGAACTATTTCCGTCACCATCCCATTTTCTTTTTCAACGCATGCACCACACATCAGATCAAAAAACCTTAAATATAAGCACAATACAATGCACCGGCATCTATGGCGCGTCCTTTCCCCGTTAAATAAAACGGGAATTGCCCCATGCTCTGTCTTTTTAATTTATGTCTCTTGTGATTATAAAAAGTCAGATTGAGCATCTGATTGAGAATCTTACGAGTCATCCATCACCAAATGCACTGAATCTTATGAGCCATCACCAAATGCACTTTCGCAGAAGGTCCCCCCCAAAATAGATTGGAGCAAAGAATTATTTAGACTGTAATCAACACCACTCCAGCAATCAAGCTCAACCTATATATAGAGAAGATCCCAATTCCATTGTCTCCTCAATTATTCACTCTTCTTCAGAAACCAAATCATCCCTTCAATCTACCACGTTCAGTGATCTCCAAGCTGCATATTCTTAGCCAGAAACCCAAATGCTTCAAGAAATCATCAGCCCCTTTGAGACCGATCAGTTTGACGCTTCGAAATCCATTTGTGACCACCTTCTTGCATTTGATGATGATAGTTTCAACGCAACATTCTATGCACCAACTCCTGCAAGCATGTGCTCAAGGAGTTCGAGCTTCAGCAATCTCTTGCTGATGGAGAGTTGGAGCGAACTGCCCCCAAAAGTCCAAGACTCCGAGGAAATGTTAGTGTCTGGCGCTCTGCACGATGCGCTCCCTTTGGACGATGCCTTTGGCTTCGAAGAGATGACGTTAGATTATAATTGCATTGGTCTGGCTTCGAAGCAAGAACTTGATCTCGGAGTGACGACCATGGCTTTTAATAGCATTGGTCCAGCGATGGAGGAGGAACAGCAGTCGGTGGAGCCTGAGGTACAAGTGCCAGCCAAGAAGACGGATTATAGAGGAGTGAGGAGGCGGCCATGGGGAAAATACGCAGCGGAGATAAGGGACCCCCAGAAGAAAGGGGCAAGGATTTGGCTCGGGACTTACGAGATGCCCGAGGATGCAGCATTGGCCTATGATCGGGCGGCTTTCAAAATGAGGGGGTCCAAGGCCAAGCTCAACTTCCCTCACCTTATCGGCTCAGCCGAGTACGAGCCTGTCAGGGTCAGACCTCAGACCCAAGCGTCGGTCTGCCGTGCCAAGCTCGCCGTCCACTTCCACGACAACTACTTGACGTCGAGAATGAAGAAGAGAAGGAGAGAGGTCAATGTGGATTCTGAGGTGGATTTTGGAAGTCCAATCCCCTATCCCATATCGGATATGGACTTGTTGAGTGGGGATGAACAATTTGTACTTTGATCGTGCATACTGCAAAGACAAAATCAACCAGGCAATTGATCTTTTAGAAGCTACAAATTTTTGTGTGTAAACTTAGCGATCTTTTGCTACATGCAATCAATGTTCCCACAGCCAATATGATATCGATCCTAACTTGAGGCAAGTAAAGATTGATAAGAGATGTAAAAGGAGTTCTATTGGGGATAAGACTTTTGGATATTTGATCTATTTTGAACAAGTGCCTCCAAGACAGTTCTCATCTCTAGCTATTGTGGAGTCAACGTACATCAACTGCCCAATCAAGATGCATCAAATTTTCAGAAGCATTTTACTGAAGAACTGAGAATTTCTGAACTTTGGTGACCAGCTCCATGATTCTCCTGTGGTTTCCGAGTCCTTGAACATTTGTCGCCGGAATCAAGCCAATTCGATATTTACCGATAGAGTTATGATCATTCTCCCGAGTTAGCGCAAAAATGAAATTTCTGCTTGTCGTCTTGACGAAATATCTATGTCGACCATAAGTCATTCACCCGATCTTCGACATTTTCATCATGAACTTGTCAATTCCGATGCTCCCGCATCAACTGCCCAATCAAGATGCATCAAATTTTCAGAAGCATTTTGCTAAGAACGGAGAATTTCTGAACTTTAGTACCGGCTCCAAGATTCTCCTGTGGTTTCTGAGCGTGATATAAACACACATAGCTATAAGATTCACAAACCAGATCTCTTCATGCGCTCACAAAGTGAGCATTGACGTAAACCCCAAAAGGACTGAAGCAAAGAAAGCAAAACGAATAAATTTTTTAATTCTTTGTCAATTCAATCGAGCACGTTGTTAATGAACCAGTGCTACCATAATAAGAAAATTCAATCCAGACTCAGTTGTTAGTTCATCGTACTTACTTTCTTTTTAAAGTATTAGGTCAAAGAAGGCTTCCATCTATTTTATTGGTTTCATGTGAATTAGACAAGATTCTTAGCTAAAAAACAACAGCAATGTGCCCCATGTGTTGGTTTCTAAACTTGGAAATTGCACGTTAAATTGACCAGAGAAAAAAAGTGGGGAAGTCCAAGAATCGAGTTATTCATAGCAGCCAGACAAAAAGTAAGAGGTGGGTCAAACTATATATCATGGAAATCATGTGCTTAATTACATTATTCGCTTCTTCCAAGTTAGAGATGTCAATATGGGTCTTCGACCCATATTTTAACCCACTTTTATTCTTTTGGGTTAAATATGGGTTCAATAAGTTTGAAAAATGGGTCAAATATGAGTTTGGACTTATAAAGCCTATCCAAAAATAGGTTTTAACTCAATCCATTTTTGATCCGTGGCTTATAATTTCTAAAACCACTTTTATTCACTAGGTAACCGCCGCCGTCGCCTGCCTACCGCTGCCTGCCATCGCCGCCCACTGCTGCCGCCGCCCTCCGCCGCCTCCCGCCCGCTTGCCACTGCCTCTGCGGCCTACCCTCAGTCCGCATGGCTTGATCCTCTTCAGACCGTCCACGGCCACAGCCCGGTTCTTCACGGGTTCGTGGAGATGAACTCCCCAATGGACTATGGGGGTGAGGATGACGACGGCGTTGACGGAGGTGGTAGAGGAACACGTGGAAGGAAAATTGACGAGGGACCGTCAGTAAAGGCAAGCTCTCGTCGTCCCTCACCCGAGTCGTTAATCGATGACCGATCCTCAATATCACGTGAATTTCCCTTTGAGAAAGAAGTCAATGGCATGAATTATCAACACACCGACCCAAGCATGTCTATGTCACATGCTGAGAACTTTCATGGTGGACGAGGATCCACTCCCTCTGATGATGCCAGTAGGCGGTGGGCGGTGGCAGTGGCTGGTGATTGGTGGCGGCGGCGGCTGTGCGGGCAGACCTCGGTGATGGTGCCGCCGGGCTAATAGACTATGGTGGCCGCAGCGGCGGCGGCAGGTGGGTTGTTGCGGTCCGTAAGTAGTGGAGGTCGGCAAAACATTTTTAAAATTTTTTAATTTTATTAAATAAATATTTCATGATTTGGTCACATATATATGTATATAAATAATATGAATTGGGTATGGGTTGGGTCGGTTTTTAAACTTGGGCCGTTTCCATCTCTTAAGCAGAGATTCACTCTAGCAAGTCTGGGCATCACTACGCCGGGAACCGACTCGTCGGCAACCGGCCACCCCTTGTCCAAATCGAAACATCGGCGGAAAACAAACATGCTGATGCTCGACACTACAACATGCGAGCCGCAGATAAAAGAACGGAGTTAGTGTAACTTGGATGTGTAGTCCCTTCTCGGGTTTCAAACGGGAGACTCATAAGTGAAATGTTTCATTAAGAAGATGGTGGTCATTCTTGAGGTTAATTGCTTTTCTTCAGCAACTAATATGTACAATACGTCTAATCTTCAACGAAAATAAAGCATAATCTCTACAGTTAGTTGTCACAGACATCAGCATTTTCCATACAGTTGATTGCGACGATTGTCGATGAGGAGCTCCACAAAATATATG
Organism: Rhodomyrtus psidioides; assembly: GCA_021437785.1. NCBI lineage: Eukaryota > Viridiplantae > Streptophyta > Magnoliopsida > Myrtales > Myrtaceae > Rhodomyrtus > Rhodomyrtus psidioides. Next base: position 2,011,866 of record JAILYB010000044.1, on the reverse strand, counting down.
AAGCTGAAATCGGAATACGTTTGAACTCGATACGGTTCATCTATTTTATGGCTGGAGAATTTATAGTCCGGACATCATTGCCAATTTTTTTTTTAAATTGAACTGTTAGATGTGTGTGCGCTTTAATGTTGAGGATTCTGATAGATAACTAGCGGTTGAGTTTACAGATCTAACTTATTTGGATTTTGGTACTTTTCATCTTTGACGATGGCCCGAGGAGTATTAGATGCAATCCGACATTTGCACAGGTGAAACATTCCCAGGGGCCTAAACGATCATAACATCAGGGATAATTAGGCATTATTTCATAATATGATGCACCTAGGACCGGCAGACAGAATCAGTCAACGACATCGGATTGGGCTCAAATTCGGTCGATTGAAGCGAAACGGTCGTCTGATCAATACTCGGTGCCGTTGGCAATAGATTTTGGCAATTCGAGGTCGTTTAGGCGGATTTCCGGGCATTTTTCTATTTTTAGGCGGATTTCTGGGCATTTTTCTATTTTTAGGTAATTTTATAATTTAGTGGTATTTTTGTAATTTTTGCGTTATCTTTTGTCATTAGGGTTGACACCTATATAAGGTCGTCTTTAGGGTTTTGTGAGCAGATGATTGAATATTGAAAATTGTACGATTTGATATTGTTTCCGAGAGAACAGCGATTGTTCCTCATTCTATCGATTTTGTTCTTCATCGCCTTCTTTCTATCGTGTTTCGGCATCATTTGGTATCAGAGCATAGGTTGCTTTGAACCGATGGCTGAACAAAATCGTGGTGGTCGAAGGCAGCGTGGTCGTGGAGGCCAGGGACGTGGAGTCGTTCCTGATGCAGATGAACAACCGCGTATGCGAGACCTGCGAGACATAGAAATCGAAGAGCTGAGGAGACAAGTTCAGGGTATGCAGCGACGTCTTGCAGAGGCAGGGCTTGACGCGCAACCTGAAGAAGGAGCGGAATCTGCTGATCCATCCGATGTTGAAGAGGAAGATGAAAACCCTTTTGGGGTTCTGGACCAGGGGCGGAATCGAGGAGTACGGCCTGGAAATCAACATTTTTCTCAAAATTTCGGAATGAAGATGGAGATTCCTGAGTTTCATGGTAAGGCTCATCCTGATGAGTTTATTGACTGGTTACATACAGTAGAGCGGATCTTTGATATTAAATATCTGACTGAGGAGCAAAAAGTGAAGTTAGTGGCTATTAGGCTACGAAAGCATGCTTCGATTTGGTGGGAGCATGTGAAAAAGCAGCGTGCTAGGGAAGGAAAATCGAAGGTAGATCGTTGGGATAAAATGAAAAAATTGTTGCAGAATTTTTTTTTGCCTACTCATTATAGGCAAGAGGCGTTTATTGAATATCACAATGTTAAGCAGCGAGAATTGACAGTCAAGGAATATACAGAGGAGTTTGATCGGTTACGGATGCGTTGTGATGTAGCCGAAGAAGACGAGCAAACAGTTGCTCGATATTTGGCAGGGTTGCGCTATAAAATTTCTGATGTTGTCCAACTACAACAGTATTGGACATATGAGGATGTGTGCAGGTTGGCCTTAAAGGTGGAAGGGCAATGTAAAAGAAAGGGCAGTGGTTCCAAGTGGTCAGGCGGCAGTTCTAAATGGCCAGGCAAAGAATCCCGCGGAAAAATGGGGAGCTCTTCAACTAATTCAAATCCAGCAACAGTTAAGAGTACGAGTTCTAAACCGACATCAAAAGGGGAACAGAGTAGTGCTGGAACTAGCAAGGGAGGAGCTGCAGCCAAGCGGTGTTACAAGTGTCAAGGACTCGGACATTTCGCCGTTGATTGTCCGAACCGGCAGTTTGTAACATTGGTTGATAATCCTGCATTTGTTGAGGACCCCGTTTATGACGAAACTGATGAAGAACGAGAGGACGTGGATCCAAATCAAGAAGAAATTGTCTATGCCGATTCTGGTGAGTCTTTAGTTGTGCGAAGAATTCTAAATATTGCTGAAGTTGATGATGAATCGTGGCTTAGGCATAACATTTTTCATACTAAGTGCACCAGTGGGGGAAAGGTGTGTAGTATGATAATCGATGGAGGGAGTTGTGAGAATGTGATATCTACTACTATGGTAGAGAAGTTGAGGCTGAAAACTGAAGATCATCCTCAACCATATAAACTGTCGTGGCTTAAGAAGGGAAACGAAGTGAAAGTAACCAAGAGGTGTCTGGTACAGTTCTCGATTGGAAAGAATTATGTTGATGAAGTTTGGGGTGATGTAGTCCCCATGGATGCTTGTCATATTCTGTTGGGAAGACCATGGCAATTCGACAGAAAAACTCAGCATGATGGGTTAAAAAACACATACACTTTCAAGAAGGATGGTCGGTCTATTACGCTGGGTCCTTCAGATTTGAGGAAGGAGGCGAAGAATAATCTGTTGTCCAGGTTAGAATTCCAAGAGGAGGCGGTGAACGCTTCTGAACTTTTCGCTGTTGTAGTGATAGAGCAGAATTCTGACAGTCCAGAAATTCCTACACCAGTTTTGCCTCTACTAAATGAGTTTGCCGATGTAGCACCGGAAGATATGCCACCTGGGTTACCACCTATGAGGGACATTCAGCACTGTATCGATTTCATTCCAGGAGCTATTATCCCTAATAAGGCAGCTTATAGGATGAATCCTAAAGAACATGAGGAGATGCAAAGACAAGTGCAGGAGCTATTAGAAAAGGGTGCAGTTCGGGAGAGTATGAGTCCCTGTGCCGTACCAGCTTTGTTGGTCCCTAAGAAAGATGGGTCGTGGAGAATGTGCATAGATAGCAGAGCTGTCAACAAAATCACAATAAGGTATCGCTTTCCTATTCCGCGATTTGATGATCTGATTGATCAGTTATTTGGGGCAACTATCTTTTCAAAGATAGACTTGAGGAGTGGATATCATCAGATTAGGGTGCAACCTGGAGATGAATGGAAGACAGCATTTAAGACTAGGGATGGCCTGTATGAATGGATGGTGATGCCATTCGGATTGTCTAACGCGCCGAGCACCTTTATGAGGTTGATGAATCAGGTTTTTCGTCCTTTTATTGGCCAATTTGTTGTCGTTTATTTCGATGATATTTTGGTATATAGTGCTTCAACTGAGCAACACTTGCAGCATCTGAGAAAGGTATTTGAAGCCTTGAGGGAGCAGAAACTATATGCTAACACTAAGAAGTGTCATTTTTGGGCTGATCATGTGACCTTTTTGGGATATATCGTGTCCAAGGAAGGCATTCAGATGGATCCAACTAAGATTGAGGCTATCACAAATTGGGAGATTCCGAAAAATATTCATGAGGTACGTAGCTTTCATGGGCTAGCATCTTTTTATCGGAGGTTTGTTCGGGATTTCAGTTCTATTATTGCGCCTCTTACGGATTGTCTAAAAGGAGGTAGATTTGTGTGGACCAAAGAGGCGGAAACTGCATTCCAATTACTGAAGAAGAAGGTGACTGAAGCCCCTGTGTTAGTGCTTCCTAACTTTAGTGAGATTTTCGAGGTGCATTGCGATGCATCGGGCGTTGGAATTGGGGGTGTCCTGAGTCAAAAGAATAAGCCAATAGCATTCTTTAGTGAAAAGTTGAACGAAGCAAAAAAAAAGTATTCGACTTATGACAAAGAATTTTATGCTATTGTGAGGAGTTTGGAGCATTGGCGACATTATCTTATTTCGAAGGAATTTGTTTTGTATTCTGATCATGAAGCCGTGAAGTATATCAATAGGCAACATAAACTGAACGCTAGGCATGCGAAGTGGGTGGAGTTTCTTCAAGCTTTCAGTTTTTCCATTAAACATAAGGCAGGCGTGCTAAATAGAGTTGCTGATGCCTTGAGCAGAAAACATTCCTTACTGTCCACAATGCAGGTGAAAGTTCTGGGTTTTGATTCTTTTAAGGATTTGTATATTGACGATCCTTATTTTGGCGATATATGGAAGAAGTGCAAAGTGGAGCCTTTTCAGCAATTTCAGATTGTGGAGGGCTACCTTTTTAAAGGTAACAGGCTATGTATTCCTCAGTGTTCTTTGAGGGAGTCAATTATTATCGAGAGTCATGCAGGAGGTCTTGCTGGGCACTTTGGCGTGGATAAGACGATGGCCTTGCTATGTGAGCATTTTTATTGGCCACGAATGGAGCGTGGCATGACTCGATTTATAGAGAGATGCAGGGTATGTCATGTGGCGAAAACCAGAGGTACTAATGCTGGGTTGTATATGCCTCTACCTGTTCCAGATGCACCTTGGGAGGACGTCAGTCTAGATTTTGTCTTGGGATTACCAAAGACGCAACGGAATAAAGATTCCATAATGGTAGTTGTCGACAGGTTTTCAAAGATGGCGCACTTTATTCCCTGTAACAAGACTTTTGATGCTTCACAGGTCGAACGATTGTATCTACAGAAGGTTGTTAAGCTGCATGGAGTTCCTAAATCCATAACCTCAGATCGTGATGTGAAATTTGTGAGTCACTTTTGGCGCACTCTTTGGAGGCATATGGGAACCAAATTGCAATTTAGTTCCTCTCATCATCCCCAGACCGATGGGCAGACTGAGGTTGTCAATCGAAGCTTGGGAAATTTACTACGAAGCTGGGTTGGAGATAGTCCAAAGCAGTGGGACTTGGTGTTGCCTCAAGCAGAATTTGCCTACAATCGATCGCAGAATAGAACTACAGGCAAAAGTCCTTTCGAGATAGTTTATGGGCGTAATCCAATTACTCCCCTGGATCTCACGCCATTACCGGTGGACAAACAGTTCAGTTCAGATGCTGATGACCATGCTAAACAGATCAAAGAGCTGTATTCACAGATTCATATCCAGATAGACAAGCAGAATATGAAGTATAAGCAACGGGTGGACAGACGCAGAAAAGGGGTCGTCTTCAAAGAAGGTGATCTAGTATGGATTCATCTCCGAAAAGAGAGATTTCCGGCTAGAAGGTTTAGCAAGTTGCAGCCTAGAGCTGACGGACCCTTTAGAGTTCTGGAGCGAATTAGTGATAATGCCTATAAGGTTGAGCTGCCGGGTAAGTATAATGTATCCGGAACTTTTAATGTAGCGGATTTATCTCCTTACCACACTGATGAGGAAGAACCTGAAGAGATTGATGCTAATGGAGATGAAGCCGATTCGAGGGCGAATCTTTTTTCTAGCAGGGGAGGATGATGCACCTAGGACCGGCAGACAGAATCAGTCAACGACATCGGATTGGGCTCAAATTCGGTCGATTGAAGCGAAACGGTCGTCTAATCAATACTCGGTGCTGTTGGCATTAGATTTTGGCAATTCGAGGTCGTTTAGGCGGATTTCCGGGCATTTTTCTATTTTTAGGCGGATTTCTGGGCATTTTTATATTTTTAGGTAATTTTATAATTTAGTGGTATTTTTGTAATTTTTGCGTTATCTTTTGTCATTAGAGTTGACACCTATATAAGGTCGTCTTTAGGGTTTTGTGAGCAGATTATTGAATATTGAAAATTGTACGATTTGATATCGTTTCCGAGAGAACAGCGATTGTTCCTCATTCTATCGATTTTGTTCTTCATCGCCTTCTTTCTATCGTGTTTCGGCATCATAATAGCTCCTTAATTTTAAAAATGTTGTTCAATCGAAACGTGTTTTGACTGTTGATTTTCTAGTTGCCTCTCGCAGCTATGAGAATTAATGTATTTTAATTCTTAATTATCCGATAAAAGATTCAAGAAAAAAAAAAAGGGTTCGTCGAACCATCAGAGGAGTTTGTTGCGCCTGTTGCCAGCCCCACAAAGGTTGCAGCGACCTCCCAAACCTGGCCAATGTGTTGATGGGGTCCGGCACTAGCCAAGGCGACGCGGCAGGGCCAAATAGGCCCCGGTGGCTTGCATGCAAAAGGCGCGGTTTAAGTCCGAGATGCCGGAGTGAGGCGCGAGTTTTGAGGGACTGTCCAAATCACCATAGGGGTTGCTAGCTAGTCCTTGCTGATGGTCACCCATTGGACGCAAGGCCCTATCTAACCTAGCCTATGTGTTGGCCAGGTTGGGCGTTGGCCGGAGGAGTGCCGGTGAGAACCAAATAGGTCCGGACGAGTCTCGCGCGCCAGAGGGAATTCAAGTGAGGACCAGTCCGACCCAGTCAATGAGGCTGAACCGGTCTCTGGAGGTTGAACAGGGAGCAATGACGCCGTTCGAGGTGGGAATTGGGCCTCGTTGTCAATCGTTGTGGGTACTAGGCAGAGCCGGTGCGACGTCGTTTTGGCCGCAGGCCCATCGGGTGGTGAAAAAGTCCAAAAACTTTCGGTTGGAGAGGCGAAATGTGTGATGCTGAAGATTTCGGTCGGTGCACCATTCATTTGAGATTGACTGTCAAGCTCCTTATGTTATTTTTCATCTTTGTTTCCCGTTTGGTATTAGAGCTAATAAGTAACATTTAAGACTAGTTTTGTCTTAGAATAAACCTAGAAATAAAATCTAGCTGTTCGTTCTTTCTTTTCTTTTTTCTCTTTTTTTTTTTTTGGTCAATTTGTGAGAATTAGATGCATGTTTGATTACTCATTCGACCGTTCAATAAAAATTCTTTAAAACATATAATATGTATGTGTCACGCCTATGCTACCAAATGAAAGTGGTTGTTACTTGATTCTCTTTATGACTAATGTAATTTAACTAATTATGAAAACTACACATGTAATGATCAACTTATAAGTCGGTATACGTGTGTCGGTCAAAAGATATCCCCGATGAAAGATTGAACTCACACGCACAAAACAAAAGAAACCAACTTTCTCACGGTAGGTCTTGTGGTCGATCTAAATAACAAGAGTTTGGCCGATCTAATTAACATATGCCGTTAATGGATTCTTATAGTTAAGGAATCGATTTCAGCCAACAATTTTTTTCTTCCCTTTCCTTTTGCAGTTTTTTTTTAGGGACTATTTGTATTTGGTTGCAAACTTTCAATTTTTTTGTCTGTCCTATCGTGGGAGTCGAACCCCGCATCTATGATACTGGCATCCTCACCCCCAAATCCCTATATCAGCAGAGCCGCATGCTTATTAATTGACCACAAAAATGGATGAGGCAAGATAAATATGTATAGATTTTTTTTTTTGGTCGAGGAAATATATGTAGTTTGAGGATATGAATTAGGGAAAAAATATATGCTTTTTCCCTTAATTTTATTACCTCTTATGGAGTTACCAAGAAACTTCAGTTAGTGGAGAAACTGGAACACGTGCTCTAATTGTTGATTCTCTAGCTGCTTAATATGTGATAGTCGCAGCTTTTAATTCTTAATTATCCAATAAAAGATTTAAGAAAAAAAAGATATAGGTCATTTTGAAATCGAGGAAAAGTTTTATTGCGGTGGGCTTTGACGACCCAATCCGCAATTTTATTACGTTCTCTCCAGCAATGGGGTATCTTCAAATTTCGAAAGAGCTTTGCACGAGATTGGGCCTCTGTGATAATCGCATATGCTTTCCAGCATGTATCTTGTCCGCTCGGACTCTTACTTAATGAGAATGCACATCTTTATTCGACCCAAAAAAAAAAAAAGAAATCGAGGAAAACGTAGGTGGAAGAAAAGTTACGAGAAATGCATAGGTTGGTAGGATTCGGGAACCTGCATTAAATTTAATGTCCTTCTACATCAAATATGAAAAAATTTCATCAACTTGCAATTTATTTAACGGAACTAATTACATTAATGAAAACAGGGAAATCGAAATCCGAGAAAGTAGGAAAGACTCCTTGCGTTCTCGAAGTCGAAGACCTCCCTACTATGAGCGATTCGAACTGATCCTATCATACGGTTCCTGTTCATCATCAGTGGTAATAACATTATGATCAGTTGCGTCGATAGTTTTGCCATAATCTGATAGATCATCAGGCCATCCAGGAGGCAAGGCGATGTCCCCGATACGAAGCTTGCGGGCTTCCAGATAACATTCAGCTTCGCCGTTCGAATCGACCGGCTTTACCTGGTTAATGGCATCTAATCTAGGAGGAGCAAGTGGAGCAGCAACGAGCTTATCTACGCGATCTGAGAGACCTTTTGGTCCAAACCTCTTCCTGTTAACCAAGAATTCCATTTTCCTTCAAACAGAAAGACAAAAAATGAGTGCAATGGTAGAGAGAATCAAAGCGAGGTAAGGTGCGGCGTCGATGGTAACAACAGTATGCCGACAGACTCCTGCGAACGGGAGTATGCGGAAAATCGAAGGTGTCCCTACTCTGTGCAATTCGAATTCTTCTCATCCGGTTCCTCGTCGTAAGCGGCAACAGCATTATGACGGGTTGCTCGAACAGTTTTCTCATGTGATAAATCATCCCACCCAAGGGGCAAGATACAGTTATAATAGGCCTTGTTACGGATGCTTCGTTGCCCTAGCTTGCCGACTTCCGGATCACCTTCAGCTTTGCCGTTCGTATCGACCGGCTTTACCCGGCTCATGGCATCTGAGAGGTTTTTGGATGCCAACCTCTTGATGATTGTATTCTTGAATGCCATTTTCCTTCCAACAGAGAGACAAAAAATGACCGCAATGACAAAGAAAATAAAAGCGGAGGAAAGGTGCGGCGGCGGCGTCACTGATCGAGAGGAGAATACGGTGGATGGGCTTACGGAAGGACTGGCGATAGGAGGCGGCGGAGTGTGGAGGAGAGCAGCCGCCGGGATGAAGATGAGGTCGTGCGTTGATATGCTTTTACTTATAGGAGGCACTTGGAGATCCCGAAAAGATCACAAGCCTCCCATTCAAACCTCTTAACGAACAGGAGATGATATCGCATTCATATGGAAAATATCCTAACAGCGCCAATGTAATCGTGGGAAAGAGATCAAATCCACTGAATTTTTTTTTTTAATCTTCTTTCTTTGGAAAAATATATGGCTCAATCTGTAATTGTCTCTGTGACAAAAAAAAAAAACAAAAAACAAAATCTGTAATTGTCTCGTTGTGTCTTTTTTTTTTTCCTTAAACAAGATTTGGCTGCTTTAATGGGAATTATAGGAAGAACTTCATTTTCTGAATCAGGGTAAATCCACTGGCATTTGCTTGAATGGAAATTATAACTCAAATTAACCTAAAGATCTTTTCTTCCCTAACGTGATTACCTTAGTCCCAAGCAAAGTTTTTCCGCTGATTATATATGTTAATTCCATAATTATTCGCATCCTAATTCCTGCACTAGCCTACCAAGCAATGGCTTATAATGAACTGAAATGCTGTCCTAGGAGGAGACGAGATCCGCGTTAGATGTTTTAACCCGTTCAGCGTCCTGTAATAATTCCTGTGTTCCTACATTTTCCAGCCGATGAATCGCTCTTCTATCTTTTTCACTGCTTGATTTGCTTCTACATATCGTTGTGTGTATCGGTAAAGCGGTGCGCAACGTGAATTCTGACAATTGAAGCTAAGACCAACCCTTTCATGCTGAGATGTAATGTGGATTTTAAGCTTGGGGCAAGTTTTTCTATAGAAAATATGTCTCGAGTTTGAGCTCACGAAGGAAGCTCGGCGTGAAATTATGTACTATTTCAGAACGTCCGAATGTGCCCTATTGGAGAAGCATTTCCTCATTGTATTTTTTTTAAAGTTTTATGACTCAATTATATTTTTCGTGACGTGAATTCTGACAAATGAAGCTAAGACCAACCCTGCCATGCCGAGTTTCAACGTGAATTCTGACAAATGATTGCATCGCTCTAGTAAGTCTTGTACCACTAGAACTGATCCATCCGAGAATCTAACACCCCTAGTTCTAGTTGAAACTTTGACCGAAAACAAACGCGTTGATGACCTACACTCCAACACGAGCCACATAAGAAGATCGCAGCTCACGTATTAAACCTACCCACGTAAGTTCTTCCGATGCAATCATGCGCTCCATGCTTCCCATCTAATAAGCTAAAGACGCGATGCTAAACCTAGTGTCTCCATTATGAAAAGATCTGGCTTACTAACTGTTAGAAAATAGGGTTGCACCGTAGGCACCATGGTCCGCCCATCCTTGGCGGTTACCAAATTTGAACGTGATAAAAGATCACGTCTCTTCGTTTTGTCTGTCGTTCGTTAAAATAGATAGACGTTCTTCCAACGAAGAACTGTAGACAGAGACGACAACAACGACGATTCTCCCTCCGCTCTCTCGAATGTGATAACGAACTCAAATCTATCGCTGCATTGGTGACTCTTAATCTGTGAAAATGAGGTGCGTTCGTTCAGTGATCCATTTCTACGATCAGTGATTCAAAAAGATGATTCTAGGACTTGTTAATTCACGTAAGTCCACTGCATATGTAAACGGGATCGGTTCCCTTCATTGGTATCAGAGCCAAGTTCTTGTTTCCTGTTCATATAAGAAATATTGATGAATTTGCGTATAATTTTTCGTAATCACTTTTTCGAGGAAATTATGGCCGTGGAGTATAGTGCCGATTCCGGCCAAATTTCGGCATGTCACAGGCTGTTTTTGCAACAGCAGGGTCGCCTGGGCATGGGACACAAAAGCCCTAAGGTGTCTCGGCATTCGGTTGTTCGCTAGAGACGAATTTCGTGAAGGAAGTTTGCGGATTAGGGTTCTGCGTCCGAGCGTTTATCGCACGATTTCGGGGCAATTTCTTCATTGTTTTCCTCGATTCTTGAACCTACGTGGTTGCACCGACGTGATGTTCAAAACCCACCATTAATTTTGGTCAATGGTGAGTTGTCGGAAGAGAATCGAGTGGCTGAAGGCAGCAGAACCAGAGGCGGAGTCGAGCGAAGGAAATCTGGAAAATTTCCTCCTTGTGCGCGAACGAGCAGTTTCAGGGAAGAAGGAACCGCTCGCACGGGCAGCCCACGTTTTCCCCACCCATTTTTTTTCTCATTATTTTTTTTAAAAGGGGATAAAACGTGGAAGAGAAAACTGTGGGTGATATTTTGTTGATGGCTGTCTAAATAGTTAACTGTGTGCCTTGTAAATCAGTTACTCCTACTCCATATGAGTTGTGGACAGGTCGAATATGAGATTTGAGTTTGCTCAAATCTTAATATGCTTCCTATACACATGAGTCCTCCCACAAGTATGGGAAATTGGGCCATAGAGGCAAAAAGTGTATCTTCGTGAAATACTAAGAGCACTCGAAGGGGCAAGTGTTATAGTTGAGTAAGAAAGTGAGAAGTGTAACTGAATTTGAATCACGAGATGTCACATTCTTAGTTAATGTACTTCCGAAAAAAGGGCGAGATAAGTAAAAATTATGCTTTGTTTGAATCTTGGATAGTGATAATGATTTTATTGGGACATCTTATCCAAGTGGGAGCAATGTGAAAAGTGAGGAATTTGTTTCGAATTAGTCTCAATTGCAACCACTTGATGTAAAGAAGATGTCGTCGTTGTCTAATCCGAGTGGGAGCGTAATGGAGAATGATATACTAAGTGTGCAATCTCTAATTTGGCGAATAAGAGAATGAGCCAAGAAATGTAAATGAGGCTCGAACTTGCACTAGTTAAAAAAAATGGATATGAGCAATGGAAAAAGAGATGGAGTCAATGAGATCAAACCAAGTATGAGAACTGGTTGATCTTTCGAATGGACACAAAGCCAATGGAAAGTGTAAAACTGATGGCTCGATTGAGAAATATAAGGCTTGCATTGTGGTGAAATAGTATGATCAGTTCACCTTAATCTGAAAGTGATATGTATGGATCTTGATTACATCAAATGGATGTAAAGACTGCGATTCTCAATGGAGAATTAAAAGAAGAATTTTGCATGAAACAACCTATTGGGTTTGTTATAGAAGGCCAAGACCAAAAGGTATATCAACTTTTGATATCGATATATGGCCTTACGCAGTCTTCGATATAATGATATATATTTTCTCGTAATGCCATTGTGGCACATGTTTTTCTAATGATTGATGAGGATCATTGAATATATATCAAAAGATTCAAATATCAGTTTGTGATCTTATCATTATATGTTGATGATATACTAATTGCTAGAAGTAGTATGGAAATAATTGATACAGTCAGCATGGGTTATGTTCCAATTTTTGATATAGAAGATATGTGTGAATCTACATACGTTTGAAAGATATTGTAATCTCTTTCACAAGAGACTTATATGGATAAAGTCCTTGAGTGATTCTGTATGCAAGACTGTAAACTAAAAGATACTCCTATTGTAAGAGGTGAAGGTCTGAGCCAAAGATGTGTCCTGCAACTCCACAAGCAAAATATAGAAATGGAAAGTGTTCCATATGCTAGTACTGTCAGAAGCTTAATATACATTATATGTGTAAAAGACCTGATATTTATTATGTAGTTGGAATGGTGTGTGAATTCCAATTCACTACAGGTTAAATGCTTTGAATTGACATCAAGAAAATTCTGAGATATTTGAAAAGTGCTGCTGAATTTTTATTGAGTTATCAAGATAGAGATTTGCACCTTGGAGGCTACGCTGATGTTGACTGAGAAAAATGTTTTGTTTTGCGTTCTTACTTAGAAATGACGCCTTGTGTTAGAGTAGTAAGAAGCAAAGGAGTATAGCCTTATCCACGATGAAAGATGATCTCGTTGTGTTATCAACAGCAGTACAAGAGAATATTTGGCTTAAGAGATGATTGGATCAGTGAGGTGTTACTAAAGATGCTGCAGGCACAATTATTAGTTCATTGTGACAACCAAGCAACAAGTGCTTTCACTAAGGATCCATTGCCAGACCAAGTAAATAGACATGCGATATATTTTTTGTGAAAGACATAGTTGTAAGAAAAGATGTGAACATACAAAACGCATACATGCACAGAATGATAGCAGCTCTTCTGTGAAGTGAGTACCTAGAGATGTTGCTCATCAGTCATGTAGTAGCAAAGGGATTAGTTTCATATATTGAAATCTCTAGAAGTGCATAAAAGTGGGAGTACTGGACATTAATATTTCCCAATGTTCACAGTTGATGGTGTTTGTTATCATTTGTGATGCCTATGAGATTGTATGATATTTATGCCTATTAATGATTTGTGCATTATGATGAGAAGGTATGTCGGACAGATGAGATTAGCCTACTCATACAGGTAATCGCCTCTATTTACTACGTGATAAATAGAGATCAGACGATTTCAAGCTTATTATTTAAGTGATAATTGAGAGCTGAAACTTGAAAATTTAATGTCGCCTTAACAGAATGTTAAAATAATGTCATAATTTTTATTATGTCCAAAAGTGAAATATCGAAATTGATATAGCCCACATATTTCACTTTATCTTCCTTAATGCCAGATGTGAGTTCTGAAAGATTCTATTAAAGAGAGTAGTTTTGTGAACTCAAACTAAACATTGAGTATGTCTGAGTTATCATATGTACGGTATTAAAAGTAAAAAGACATAAGCTCCATGGGAAAGGAGAGAATACCGTAATACATACTTCATATTACGTATGCATGAATCGACCAAGAAGAGTTGGCAAGAGTTTTTTATCTCAACTCTATAGCCGTGTGAGACTCTTGAGGATAAAAGTTCCTCGAATTATGTCTTCTCACGACTTTTACTTATTCTCAAGATTTCTTTTTGGTGTTCGTTATCTTAGGGTGTTACCAATGGTCATGAAATCGATTCGACCTAATGGGACATTTCTAGAAAAGCGAGCTGGACTAAGATTGAGAGGTTTAAGGGAAGAGGAAGATCAAATTTATTTGGATGTCACATTCAATCTTTGTATTCACAGGTCGACCAATTGTGATTATTTGAGTTAATCATCATTGTGAATACAATGCATTGTGTTTGAGCGCTCAAAGAGATTGAAGAGATCAAGAGAGATATGATGTAAATGTGACGGATTGATCTAGGGTACTGCATACTGAATCTACTCTGAGTTAACATGCCATTTAAGAGCTGCTATATACTCCCAACGGATGTATGGCAACAAGCTCTCGCAGTATGCTGGTCGCACGGATTATTTGTCGATATGAACTTTGCAGAAAAGAAAGAGAGTTATATTTAACCCTTCATAGGTGAGTGGGAGTTGTTGATCCTAAGTGGATAAGTGAGAGTTATGGATAGCCCTTCGTGGGAGAGTGGGAGATGTTAGAAAATGGGGGTACACCGTAAGCACCATGGTCCGCCCATGTAGGGTATCACATCCCTTGGCGGTTATCAAATTTGAACGTGATAAAAGATCACGTCTCTTCGTTTTGTCTGTTGTTTGTTAAAATAGACAGACATTCTTCGAACGAAGAACTGTAGACAGAGATGACGACGACGATTCTCCCTCCGCTCTCCCGAACGTGATAACGGACTCAAATCTCTCACTGCATTGGTGACTCTTAATCTGTGAAAACAATGTGCGTTCGTTCTGTGATGTATTTCTATGATCAATGATTCAAGAAGTTGATTCTATGACTTGTTAATTCATGTAGTTCCGCTACATATGTAAACGAGATCGGTTCCCTTCACTAACCATCAAAAAGCCTAAACTAATTAACGAACCTGGTTTCTAGTTCCTTAGAGTCAGAGAAGTGTTGACATCTGATTTTTGACCAAGTCTTTTTCAGCCTTATTTTAAATTAGAAAAAATCCATAAAAGGTCAAAAAATTACAAAATCAACTTTGGTGGCCTTGGCCCAGCCTAAGGAACTATTTTTGACCAAAAAATAATTTTTCATATTTTTCGTATTTTTTAGTATTTTTAGAAAATAGGAAAATACTAGAAAAATCACAAAAATAGTATTTGAGGTCACAAAAATATAGGAAAATAGTCAATATTTTAATTTTAATTTTCTTATCATTTTGACCTCATCAAGATTTGAAATTAAAGTTTAATTTTGTGTGTTTCTTTGTAACACACAGGGTTGAATTTGTCAAAAAATATGTTTTTAATCTTCTAATTTACAATATTTTACATTTTTAGAATCCTAGCGTTCAACTTGATTGCCCCACATTTCAATTCGGTTCAATTGTGCACTGATTTGAACAATTTTGGCTTTAGGGACTTAATTGCATGAAAATCTTTTCATTTTAGTCCCTAAAATATCAAATCCAAAATTAAACTTTTCTAAGAGACACCCATAGAACCCCGATGCTTTTTCCCTATAGGTTTTGACCTCCTGAATCTAATGGTGGGCTCAATTGGGGCCGATTCGTCCATTAATAACATTAATTTGGCAAAAATCGATTTCGGATCCTACTCAACATTTGGGGTTTTCGTTTGATTCCACATTCATTTTTCACTAAATCACCATATTAGATGGGATTCATCTCGTGGAAACCGATTTCTGAATTTAATTTGAGAAATTATAAATTTTGGTAGGTTAATTTGTCTTCTTTTTGACGAATCGGATTGACTGGGTTGGGTCAACCAAAGTTGGTTATAAGTAGAACGAGGAGAACGTTTTCTCCTTGGGGCTTCTTGTCGCGACCCTCTCGAGCTCGAGGCGGGAGCGGTTTAATGGGCCGCCCGATCGCTGGCTGGATCGGACGCGGGCCTCTCCCAAGGCCCATTTCCCAAATCGCAACTGCTGGATGTACGTGGTCGACCTTCAGTGTAGTCTAGTGACATGTGATGAGTGTACATGTCAAGGAGTCGCCACCAATCGTTTTGCGGAGGGTACGATCGGAAACCCTATCGAATAGTTGGGAGTGGTCTATTCGATTCTGCGGAAACCAGAGAAGTGGGTTCGGGGACTTAGTTACGTCAACTGTCAGAGTTGACGCCCTTTCGGTACCTAAGCTGAATGGTTTATCTGATCCTAGGATTTCATACAAACGAGTGGGGTACAGATCTTAAATCTAGGAGTTCATGCAGATGGGAAATACTACCCTATCACTCACAACCAATAGAAATAAGTGCGCAAATCAAGGATCCAGTACATGCGGATAAAACACATGAAATCAGTATGGTATCCCTAATGAGGCCCTATTAGCCTAGAGAAATATCAATCAAGGCTTAGGAGTGATTTGGACATGATTCGCCCACGAGGGGCAGAATCGTAATTTTGAATAATTCGGGGAAAATTTACCCTCAAAAGGGTAAATCTGTCATTTTAGACGAATTGGGAAGTCAGGAGATAGGGGAAATAGGATTGGCCATCAATCCAATCCATTTCCTATTTTTCGGGAATTTCCAGAATTTTTCTGAAATTTAAAAGTGATTTTACCCTTGGAGGGGTAAAGTCGTCATTTTGGACAAAGATGAGAACTGAAAATCTCAAATATTAGGGTTGGTCGTCCACCTGACCCAAACCCTAACTTCAAGCAATTTTGAAAACTCGATTGAGACAAGAAAGACGATTTTCCCATTAAAGGGCAAAATCGTCATTTTGAGAAAAGAGGCGGGACTCGAAAAACCCAAACCTAAGAATTGGTCGTCTAATCGACCCTAATTCTCACCTTGGCATTATCGGCCTTATCTAGCATGCACAACAGAGGCGACTTACCCCTAAAGGGTAATGTCGTCAAGTCTCGGAAAATTGGATAAGAAACCCCAAAAATAGGGTTGACCATTTGTCTGTGGTCAACCCTCGATTTTTGGGGATTTCTGGAGTGTCTAGGATTTTTCCACAATGTTTTCACATTTTTTGGAATTTTCTGAAATTTTCTAGCATTTTTTGGATTTTCTAAGATTTTTCTGATTTTTTTTTATTTTTTTAAATCATTTTTGAATTTTTTTTATTTAAAAAAATGTTATCCGGGCCGGGTCGGGTGACCCGGCCCACGGGCGACTGACCCCGCCCGGATCCGGGCTCGCGCGACCCGCGCCCCAAAACGACGCCGATTCACTCTTCCCGCTTAAATTTTCAAACTCCCGCCTATACTTGAACCAGCGGCCCTGATTGCGCCAAGTGGCGGGCTACGGACGGCCTGATCTCCATGATGAAACCGACGGCTGTGATTTCACCACGCGTTGATGTACGAGCGGCTTGATCTTCACGATGAATCAACGGACCAGATTGAAACGCTTGATCGAACTACAGCCGTCCGATCTAAGAGATTTTTAATTTCTGAAAATCATTTTTAATTTCCGAAAAAAGCGAGATCGCGACACGTGGCACGCCTACCACCGTCCGATCATTTTATCGTTTTTTTTGTTATAACGACGGTGCTGACGTGGCTGCCACGTGGGCGCCACGTCAGCGCCACGTGGGCGTTGACCCGGTCAACCGTCGTTGACCGGTCAACGACCCACCGGAGAAGACGACCGGCGCCGGCTCTGTCTCGCCGTCGCCTCGTCGGAATGCCATATCTCGGCCTTCCGACGTCCAAACTCGGTCGTTCCGGCGCCTTTCGACTCCTACGGATCTCCTTTACAACATACATCGGCCTCGCAACAGCAGAATCAAGTCTCATCTACTTGCTACCTTCGGCCGAAGCTAAGCTCCGGCGAGAGTCCGCCCTAGCCGATCGGGCAGCATCACTGAGGGTTAAGGAGACTTACCTGGCCATCGGGAAGCTTCGGTTTCGCTCGGGTCAAGCTCACGAGCTCTCGACAGGTTTGGGTGGTTGGGGGCCGACTCGTGCGATTTAGGCGGTGAAATGGTATGTAATGAAAAGCGAAAATGCTCAGTGATGCAAGACGAACAGATTGCAACAATAATGGCGTTGAATGATTGATCCTAGCTTAAGTTGCCATTAAAGGCCGAGCTCAAGCTTGGAGAAAGACCTCACCTGTTTTGGCGATGAAAGGCGATACCGCTCGGTTCTGGCGACTCCTCGGGAAGTCACGAAGCTCGGAGAATGTATTCAAAGCTTCCGTTTCCAGCCGCTCGCCGTGGTCGAGCCTTTGAAGATCTCGGCCACCGAGCTTCTTCAATGGCGGACGAGCTCTTCTCTCTCTCTCTCTTCCTCTCTTCGCTTACTCTCTCTGCCTCGCTCTCTTTGCGTCCTTTTCTCCCTCCCTCTGCCTTTGCTCTCAGCCCTCTCTCTTTCTCGCATACTCTCTCTTCGCGAGCTCTCTCTCCCGCGAGCTCTCCCCTTCCTATTCTTTTTCTTCGTTTCTTTTTTTTCTTCTTCTTTTTTGTTCCTTCGTCTGTTGACGAACCCCCCTCCTCAACTGATTTTCTTGCCTCTTCAACTGATCATCGCCCCCTCCTTTTTCCCTCCATTCTGTTTTGTTCTGTTATACGCGCGAAGAAGCAGAACGTAGTGTTCTGTTCTTCTTGGTCTGGTCAATCGGGTTGACTGGGTCGGGTCAACCCGACCCAGTCAACCCGATTTTGGGATTTTTCTTCAAATCGGGCGTCCAAACATCCCAAAATCATGAAATCGACTTCATAATCGGATTTCATGGCATGGAATTTACCTAAGTAAGGTAAAATCAGGCTGAATTGATTTTTATTTATACAAAAGCCCCAAATTTAAGACAAGATCCGAAATTAATTTTGTCAAATTGATGTTCCTAATGGACTAATCGACCCCAATTGAACTGATCGTTAGATTCAGGGGGTCGAATACTATAGGGAGGAGACATTGGGGTTCTATGGGTGTCCCTCAGAAAAGTTTAATTTCGGAATTGGCATAATATGGACTAAAATGAAAAGATTTTTTATGCAATTAGGTCCCTAAAGCCAAAATTGATCAAATCGGCACACAATTGAACCAAATTGAAATGTCGGACAATCAAGATGAACGTCAAGACTTGGAAAATGCAAAATATTGCAAATAAAAAGACTCAAAACATATTTTTTGACAAGTTTAACCCTGTGCGTTACAAAGAAACACACAAAATTAAACTTGAATTTTAACTCTTGATGAGGTCAAAATGATAAGAAAATTAAAAGAAAAATATTGACTATTTTCCTATATTTTGTTGACCTCAAATTCTATTTTTTGTTGATTTTTCTAGTATTTTCCTATTTTCTAAAAATACTAAAAAATGTGAAAAATATGAAAATTATTTTTTGGTCAAGAATGGTTCCTTGGGCTTGGTCAAGGCCACCAAGGTTGATTTTGTAATTTTTTGACTTTTTATGAATTTTTTGTGATTTTTTCAAAAATAAAATTGAAAAAGACTTGGTCAAAAATCAGGTGTCAACAGCTGCCCCTCTTTGAGAGGAATCTCGTGAGAGGTTTCGCTCAAAGACAGGTGACACCTGAGTCTAGACCGACTCGACTGGGGAAAAGAAAAACGAATCTTGACACTCAATCTTTCTTGTCCTGCTGGTGAAAGCTCTGCTCCTCATTCTTTTACGGATGTGTGAGAGAAAGTAGAGAGACCCACCTGTTACTTACCCGTTGATCACCTGCCTGATGCTCGCGCGGCATGTGCGGTGTATAGCGGGTTCAAGTGAATACCTAGGGACTCGTTTTTTGAGTATCCTAGGGCGGTTAAGCTCTAGCCTGTATGGTAGGCTGTACCAGAATGGGATTCCTATACTTGACAGGAACCTGTGAATGACGCACCCATTCTCTTAGGGATTGTCAGGGATTTTGATCCGTATGGTGGATCAGACCATGAGTAGGACTCCCTTCTACTAGGAACCTATGGATGACGCACCCAGTCTCTTAGGGATTGTCAGGGTTTTGATCCGTATGGTGGATCAGACCATGAATAGGACTCCTTTCTGCTAGGAACCTATGGATGACGCACCCAGTCTCTTAGGGATTGTCAGGGATTTTGATCCGTATGGTGGATTAGACCATGAGTAGGACTCCTTCTGCTAGGAACCTATGGATGACGCACCCAGTCTCTTATGGATTGTCAGGGTTTTAATCCGTATGGTAGATCAGACCATGAATAGGACTCCTTTCTGTTAGGAACCTATGGATGACGCACCTAGTCTCTTAGGGATTGTCAGGGTTTTGATCCGTATGGTGGATCAGACCATGAATAGGACTCCTTTCTGTTAGGAACCTATGGATGACGCACCCAGTCTCTTAGGGATTGCCAGGGTTTTGATCCGTATGGTGGATCAGACCATGAATATGACTCCTTTCTGTTAGAAACCTATGGATGACGCACCCAGTCTCTTAGGGATTGTCAGGGTTTTGATCCGTATGGTGGATCAGACCATGAATAGGACTCCTTTCTTTTAGGAACCTATGGATGACGTACCCAGTCTCTTAGGGATTGTCAGGGTTTTGATCCGTATGGTGGATCAGACCATGAATAGGACTCCTTTCTGTTAGGAACCTATGGATGACGCACCCAGTCTCTTAGGGATTGTCGAACATTTTGATCCTTCAGGGGGATCAGACCGAGAATAGGATTCCTCTCTGTTAGGAACCTATGGATGACGCACCCAGTCTCTTAGGGATTGTCGAACATTTTGATCCTTCAGGGGGATCAGGCCGAGAATAGGATTCCTCTCTGTTAGGAACCTATGGATGACGCACCCAGTCTCTTAGGGATTGTCGAACATTTTGATCCTTCAGGGGGATCAGGCCGAGAATAGGATTCCTCTCTGTTAGGAACCTATGGATGACGCACCCAGTCTCTTAGGGATTGTCGAACATTTTGATCCTATATTCTAAGGAATTAACTAGGATTTATACAAATGAGGTGTGCCTAACCTTTAGGCTTTACCAAATGGGCTATTCTGGGTTTATGGGTTACCTAGAACCTCACAGAAAGCAGATTTTGACAACAGTTTTTTATCCTATATTCTAAGGAATTAACTAGGATTCATACAAGTGAGGTGTGCCTAACCTTTAGGCTTTACCACATGAGCTATTCTGGGTTTAGGGGTTACCTAGAACCTCACAGAAAGCAGATTTTGACAACAGTTTTTGATCCTATATTCTAAGGAATTAACTAGGATTCGTACAAGTGAGGTGTGCCTAACCTTTAGGCTTCACCAAATGAGCTATTCTGGGTTTAGGGGTTACCTAGAACCTCACAGAAAGCTGATCTTGAAAATTGTCCTTTCGACATGCAATGCGTTATTCTGGGATTTGGGGATTCCAAGTATCCTGCAGAAAACTTAAACCTGCAAAAGCTTTGATAAGATTCTTCTGGGATCTAGGGGTTACCTGAGATCTCATAGAAAGACTATCTTGAATGTTGTCCTTTCGACATTGAAGGTGACATTCTGGGATCTGGGGACTCCAAGTATCCTGCAGAAAGTTCCAAACTGTAACACTGGGATCTCACACAGGGAGATAATCTCAAACATTGTCCTTTTGACATGGGATGTGACATTCTGGGACCTGGGAGCTCCAGGCATCCTGCAGAAAGATCAAACCTGTAATATTGGTATCTCACATAGGGAGATAATTTCAAACATTGTCCTTTTGACATTTGAGGTGACATTCTGGGATCTGGGAGCTCCAGGTATCCTGCAGAAAGATCAAACCTGTAATATTGGTATCCCACATAGGGAGATAATTTCAAACATTGTCCTTTTGACATGGGAGGTGACATTCTGGGACCTGGGAGCTCCAGGCATCCTGCAGAAAGATCAAACCTGTAATATTGGAATCTCACAGAGGATGATTTCGGAGATTGCCCTTTTGACATTGGAGGTGACATTCTGAGATCTGGGAGCTCTAGGTATCCTGCAGAAAGTTCCAAACTCTAACACTGGGATCTCACACAGGGAGATAATCTCAAACATTGTCCTTTTGACATGGGATGTGACATTCTGGGACCTGGGAGCTCCAGGCATCCTGCAGAAAGATCAAACCTGTAATATTGGTACTCACATAGGGAGATAATTTCAAACATTGTCCTTTTGACATTTGAGGTGACATTCTGGGATTTGGGAGCTCTAGGTATCCTGCAGAAAGATCAAACCTGTAATAATGGTATCCCACATAGGGAGATAATTTCAAACATTGTCCTTTTGACATGGGATGTGACATTCTGGGACCTGGGAGCTCCAGGCATCCTGCAGAAAGATCAAACCTGTAATATTGGAATCTCACAGAGGGATGATTTCGGAGATTGTCCTTTTGACATTGGAGGTGACATTCTGGGATCTGGGAGCTCCAAGTATCCTGCAGAAAGTTCAAACCTATAAATTTGAAATCTCAATAGGGATGATTTCGAAGATTGTCCTTTTGACATGTGAGGTGACATTCTGGTATCTGGGAGCTCCAGGCATCCTGCAGAGAGATCAAACCTGTAAATTTGAAATCTCATAAAGGGATGATTTCGGAGATTGTCCTTTTGACATTGGAGGTGACATTCTGGGATCTGGGAGCTCCAGGTATCCTGCAGAAAGTTCAAACCTGTAAATTTGAAATCTCACAGAGGGATGATTTCGGAGATTGTCCTTTTGACATTGGAGGTGATATTCTGGGATCTTGGAGCTCCAGGTATCCTGTAGAAAGTTCAAACCTATAAATTTGAAATCTCAATAGGGATGATTTCGAAGATTGTCCTTTTGACATGTGAGGTGACATTCTGGGATCTGGGAGCTCCAGGTATCCTGCAGAAAGATCAAACCTGTAAATTTGAAATCTCACAGAGGGATGATTTCGGAGATTGTCCTTTTGACATTGGAGGTGACATTCTGGGATCTGGGAGCTCTAGGTATCCTGCAGAAAGTTCAAACCTGTAAATTTGAAATCTCACAAAGGGATGATTTCGGAGATTGTCCTTTTGACATTGGAGGTGATATTCTGGGATCTGGGAGCTCCAAGTATCCTGCAGAAAGATCAAACCTACAAAATTGTTCACAAGAATGTGTTTTCCTGAGATATGGAATTACCAGGGATCTTGCAGGAAAATAAACTTGAAAGCTCTTCTTCACAGAGCGTGGCATCCTTCTAGAATCTAGGGCTACCATGATTCCTATAGAAGTTTAACCAATAAAAATAGCGTTCTAGGATCTGGGGTTACCAAGAATCTGTCAGAAGCTCAGGCATATAAACTCTCCTTCTTAGAGAAATGTGTCATTCTGAGACCTGGGGTTACCAGGGGTCTTGCAGAAGTTTAAACTTGAAATATATTCTTCACAAAAGAAGTAGCATTCTGAGGTCTGGGGATACCAGGGGTCCTACAGAAGCTTGAACATGTAAACTCTTTCTTACCAAGAGAAGTTGTGCTCTTCTGAGATCTGGGATTGCCAGGAATTCTGGAGAAGTTTAGACATGTTAAACGCTTCTCACCAAGAGTGATACAAGCCATTTTAGGAGCTGGAGTCATCAAGAATCTTGTAGAAGCTCCAATCTGAAAATTTTCTTACCAAAGGCACATCAATGGTCTTTAAGTGATATCTGATGTCAAACTGACAGCACTTTATGACTTATATCATAGTCATGAAAAGAATTTCAATGAATGCATTACGATGCTGGAGGTTATCCAAAACACCTTGCAACATACGGAAGTGATCAAAAATTCCTTGTGGGGAAAGTTTGAATCAAACAATCTGAAATTACCAAAAGAGTTTGGTTAAAATATCCAACGGAGTATTCTCATCAAAGAGGACTTCTCACCGTTTTGAGATAATGGTCTTTTACCAAGAATGCACTCGAATTTCCTATCAAACCTGCGCATAGGGTTCAGGATCATTCGCAGTGAATACACCTCGATCGATCAGGAGGACTTCCAAGGGACCGTAATGTTGGGCTTGGTCAACGGTTTTCAAAGGGAGACTTGCGTGCAAGTCAAGGTTTTCGAAGAGAAGTCTTCAATGTCTGCTCCAGGTTTACAAGTCAAGAAACCTGCAAAATGAGAAAGAAATAATCTTGCTCGAACTTCTTCGAGCTAAGCTTAGACATTAAACCCTATGTCAATCCAAGTGCCTTAATCAGAAAAGGCTTTTCAGGATTGTAACGTAGGTAGGTTTGGGGACCAAAAAGGCTTGTTTTTGGCTCAGAATACGCGAATGGTTTAATATTGGTGATCATTGCAAGTTTTGCCGCCATCTTGCCCTTTCTGGTTCAAAGAGCGTCTTTAGTCTTTGAAGTGCATTGATAGTCTTTGAAGAGCATTGCCAGTCTTCGAAGCGTACATTTGTCTTTAAAGAACATCTCTCTCATGTCAAGACGGCGTCAATACCTTGTCTATGCTTTTGTCATCTGAATGTGACATAATCTAGGAGTATCCTTTGCTGTCCAGCTCCCTTGGGATTTTCTTTTATAATCAGATCTCACTAGTGACCTATACAAAGGTATCATGCCATCTTTTGGCATTTACAAGATCAAACACCTAATTCACAAGTGTACAAGTATTTGGACGGGCATTGGCCTTGCTTTTACCAGGCACTTTGCTTTTTCTTGATGCCTAGGATCGGATTTTTTTCTCTTTTTTCCTTTTCTCATCTTTTGTCGAGATCCCACTTTTTCTTTTCTTTTGGGGATCAGAATTTTCAAATGAGTGTGCTAGATGTACAACTTGAATCTCAGCACTCAAACATTAATCTATGAATTTTTCACAAATCCTGTGTTTTGAACTCTTCCGCTCTTGAAGGGACGTTGCTTCCGTCTTGGAATATGCAATGATCACCAACGGGTTTGTGAAATGAACGTATAGGCTCAACTGGGCAGTGCAAAGGGAAAAAGTGTATAGGATAGAGAAACGAATGCTTTTCGTCATCCTAAAGCACCTGAATTACCATAGAAGTTAAAATGACAAGCAACACACGAAGATTGATGCAAGTCTGAGCAAGAGAACTTCTAACCATTTACCTCCTGATACCTCCGAACGTACCTCCAGTTTGCCCCATTGTGGGGTGGTTCTTGACAGGGGTATAGAATGAAATCGTCGTTCAAAGGGTTATCAATGGTCACCTGTAGTGTTTATGATAGAGAAACGAATGCCTCCGTCGTCTCAATCCATGTAATCACTGCGAATAACCCTTACGTCCGTAGGTCAAGGTCTCGCTATCCTTACCACTCCGCTCATCTCTCAAGTGTGTATAGGACGTGTTTGGATTCAGGTTGCCTCTTGTATGAGGAAACATCATTTTAAACAGTTCTAAACAACTCTTGTTGGAAAAGTTCATTTTGCTTTCTCCAAAACTTACCCTCCAAGGGGATTTATGATGCACAATGCATATTTCAATCATGTTCAGATAACCTCCAAGTTTAAACATGAATGCCAATGATATGACTGTGAGAATTTTGCGTCTTTCTAGACATGAGATTTGAATGCATGCTAGATTCCAAGAAGCCTTCAAATTCTATCAATAAGGATTCTGACAGTCTTGTAAACCTAAAAGATTGGGAAAGGAATACTTACCTGCCCAGCGCGGCTAGGGATTCCTGAAAAACATAAAAGGAGTATGTCAGTGTATGCTCTCGAATTTCAGAAAATTAGAACGATACACTTTACCCTTGACCATGCGCTCCAATGGGAGTTGATAGATTTGTGAAACTCTGACTATCACGACAATAAGTCCTCTTGATCATGCATTCCAATCTGAACGCCAATATGTAGATTATAGAAAACGGCCATTTCGACCTACGGCGATGACGCCTTCGTCCGATTGGGGCAATGACTCCTGTTTGATGGCTTCATTCATCTTTTGAACGTCTTCCATGCCATTCTTCGGAGTTCCTTATTCAAGGAAAAATGAATTTTTATCAAAATGTATGCTAAAGCATGTGGTGTGGAAGCGATACTTTTTACCCTCCACTTGATCTTATAGCCAAAGATCATTTCTTGAATGCTTGACTTCCGAAGCTGTTATCTCCAAAGGTCATCTCGCCTTGAAGTTGAGTCGGCAAGTTCTTTCCCTCTGAGTCATTTTGAATGCCAATAATTTTCTGTTGAAATTAGGGCAAATTCATATTAGGAGAAAGATTATTGAGGACCAAATTAGAACGACACAAAGTTACCCTTCACTCAAGTTTGTATCTTGAGGTTTAACTCTGATGTGAACGACTCTTCTATCACGCTCATTGATCCTGCTGGGAATGAAATGCCACTTTGGCATCCAGTCACGTAGATGATCTGTTTGCCCCAGTTAGGCATGACTTTCCATGGCTAGGTAATCCTTGCCCCAGTCAAATGGTTCTATTCATTTTTGCATTTTCATGCGATCCCTTATCCAGTTTGGATTGTCTCTTACTTGGATCTTCACTTTACTTTTCACCTTTGAAGTGTCATCCTTCCAATGCTTGAGAAAGTCGTTTGCTTCATGCATCTTTGTCACTTGTGACCATCCTTGTGATGTTCTCCTCTTCTTTGGACCCATGATAATGTCCTAATGGCGTATTCTGCCACAGAAAGAAATGGTTTTGCATTAGCAAATGCAAGAAAAATGAGTAAATTGGATACGACACCCAACTACCCTTCTTTTGTCAATTGTCGACATTTATCTCTTGATTGAGTCCATTCCAATATTGTATGCTGATATGGACAACATTCGTCAAATCCCTCCATCCACGCTTGAAGGTGTTGATAACATCAACAACTCATTTGCCCCAGTTGGGCGACGTTTATCTTGGCCAAATGCCTTAGCATTTTTCATATTATTTGACGATTTCCAATCCTATTTGAAGAGGTCTTTGTACCTGTACATGAAGCAATGAGTATTCATCCATGTTTAACTTTACATAAATCACCAAGGAACGTGATACTCCCTTTAAGGTATTTGCATTTCCGTTGATCAAGGAAGTCGTCTCTTTCGGTTGCTTTGCCCTAGTAGGGCATGTCTTGACGTTTGTCTTCTTTGGGCTTGACAACTTGCCCCAATATGCTGTCTTGGTGGCGCATGAGAATCTTGCCCCCAGCTTGGTCTCTTGACAGGAAAGGAGGGGCTTGCCCTAATGAACCTTCTTTGCTGGTTCTGGTTATTTATCTCAACCATCTGAATCTTCGATCACTTTTATCTACCTCTTGGTAGCTCGACATCTTTGAAATTTTTCGCATGACATCTTAACGACCTTCTTAGTAGTTCTGTGAACTTGAGTCTTTCATCTCGGGATAAATGTCCACCGATCTTGATTTCTTTGATATTTTCAGTATCCCCCAAATTAACAGTAACCGGCTCTTCTGAAGAAGGAGGCGTTGATTCTTCAAAGGCATTCCATTCTCTGCGGATAGACGCGTAACCTTCATCATCGTCTTCTTCCTCTGTCCCATAGTCCCAGTGGACTGCTTTAGGATTGTACTTTTCTATCGGAGGGACTTTTACAGTTACTGTCGTCTGATAAGACGTCTCCGGTTCAGCTGTGCCGTCTTCTTCCTCTTCCGGCAATCAAATCAAAATAGACTTGACCAGGCAAACTTCTACCTTATTCAAGCTGTCAAGCTCTTCCAGTTTAATTACCACAGTCGTAGCGGTTTCAATCATTGACACAATGTTGTCAAAGTCCCTTGAGGAGATTTCGTCTCTCAATCGTCAATGTCGGTCATCGTCACCTAACACAGTTGATGTGGCAGATCTCGGGTATTCTCTTTCAGCTAAACCCTGCTGTTGATTCTTTGATCTCTTTGTTTCAGCATACTGCTTTGTGCTAAGCTTAGTAACCCTCATCTGGTCAAGTGATGACTCAGGCTCTTTCGAAAAAGGCTTTTCCAGTCAAACGGGATTATCCATGCCTCCCCATCCGTCTGGTATGATATCATCCATTCTCTTATAGAAGCTAGGAGGAGCAGAGTACTTCACTTTAAAGTTGTACCCTCCAAATTCCTGACCCAGGTTGTCTACAATTTCACCTATTTCAGGTGCGTTAGCCATGAATCTGCGATCTGTTAGACTTCACCTCTTGGCTTTCAGTTCGTCCTCTTCGAATTCTTCTTCTGACTGAATGACCGGCCTAAGATTATTTACCATATTGTCATGCGGGATGTCCCAGGTGCTACTGTCGCGACCCTCTCGAGGTTGCATGTGGGCTCTCGAGGGCTAATGGGCCGTCTAGTCTAGTCGGACGCAGGCCTCTCCCAAGGCCCGTTCCCCAAATCGCAACGGAGGTATGCGTAGTCGACCTTCAGTGTGATCTAGTGACATGTGCTAAGTGTGCATGCCATGGAGTCGCCACCAATCATTTTTTGGAGGGTATGATTGGACCACCCTATTGAATAGTCGGGAGTTTCTATTCAATTCTACGATAACCAGATAAATGGGTTCGGGGACTTAGTTACGTCAACTGTCAGAGTTGACGCCCTTTCGGTACCTAAGTTGATTGAATTTTCTGCAATTTTTCTCAATTTTTTTTTGAATTTTTCCTTAATAATTCACTTTTTTTATTTGATTTTTTTAAAAATTTCCTGAAAATAAGTCCCAACTGAACGGTCCCTAACTCGCCACGTGTCGTCTCGGTGATAATCGAATCATTTTAATTTTTTGTAAAATTTGAAATTCATTTCTTTTAATGTTAAAAATATTTTTTATTTTGAAAATCATCGGATCACGGCACGTGGCTCATCTGCAACCATCCAATCTAGCATTTTTTTGTTTTTGTTTTTATAGTACGCAACACAATGCAAAAAATAAAGAAGATATTAAGTCATTATACAACATAAACATAAGCAAAGGAGATGGGATCCGGTGAATTTTACGACGTCGGAGTCCGTCGGTGCTCGTGCAACAATGTGTGGGGATATAAACCACCAGCAGGAGGCTCGGCCTTCCGATTCTGGGGTAGCACAATATAATTTACAGAAAATAAATAAATAAAACACCTTGGACACCAATAGGAGGCTTAGCCTTCCGATTCTGGGTCTTTTATGCGAAATATAGAAATGCTATGACATAAAGTAAATACACAGCAAATATTTAGACACCAACAGGAGGCTCGACCTTCCGATTCTGGGTCTTTTATGCGAAATAAAGAAATGCTATAACATAAAGTAAATACACAGCAAATATTTAGACACCAACAGGAGGCTCGGCCTTCCGATTCTGGGTCTTTTATGCGAAATATAGAAATGCTATGACATAAAGTAAATACACAGTAAATACGAAAAAAAATACAAAATAAACAATAATCCGAGCTCGGATGAGGAGGACGTTGAACTATTTTCACAAATCCGAACGGTGAAGATGAAGAAAGAATTGAGATGAGATTATACACAATTTTACCTCGATCCGATGGTCGAATTGATCAAAAACTGAAGAAATACCGGCGGATGAACTGTTCCCGCGCCAGGAACAACTTCTGATTTGGCTGCTGTGCGACCACTTGGAGAGATCTGTTTAAAGATCCGAACGGTGGATATGAAGAAGGGGTTAAGAAGACCCTGCACACAAAAAATCAGCTCGATCCAACGGCTCAATCGGCCGGAAACGCAAGAAATGTCGGCGGGTATACAGTTCCCATGCCTGGAACAGCTTCTGATTTGGCTGTTGTGCGACCACTTTGAGAGATTTGTTTAAAGATCCGAACGGTGGATATGAAGAAGGGATCAAGAAGACCTTGTACACAAAAATTCAGCTCGATCCAACGGTCCGATCGGCCGGAAACGCAAGAAATGTGGAGGGTGGTAATGTGATGACAAAAAAATGGAAGAGAGAATATATGGAATGAGCGTGGGAGAGGAAGAAGAAGAAGAAGAAGAAGAAGAAGAAGAAGAAGAAGAAGAAGAAGGAGGAGGAGGAGGAGAAGAAGAGCTACGGATGATTAGGGGGTATAAATAGTAATAAAAATAAAATAAAATAATAAAATAGTAATATAATAATAATATAATAAAATATTAAAAAGTAAAAATAATAAAATAATCAAAAGTGAAGACAAAATGATTAGTCCCATTTTCCTTTTAAATGATGATGTTTTCACTCTTTTTCCTTTTAATCATTACTAATATTTTTGTCAAATTCAATTTTATGGTGATCAGAGAACACCCGAAATCGAACTTGAATTTTACTGTTTTATGAGGTCTTAAAGTAAAGAAAATTAAAAATAAAAAATACCGACTATTTGTGACCTCAAATATTATTTTTCTTGATTTTTTTTTCTTTTTTTTTGTATTTTTCGAAAATATATTAAAAAATGAAAATTATGAAAATTATTTTTTTGGTCAAAATGGTTCATTTAGCTTGGCTAAGGTCACCAAAATTGATTTTTCAATTTTTCAACTTTTTATGGATTTTCTATGAATTTTCAAAAAAAATAAAATAAAAATAAATAAATAAATAAATAAATAGTTGATCAAAATTTAGGTGTCAACAGCTGCCCCTCTTTGAGAGGAATCTCGTTAGAGGTTTCTCTCAAAGATAAGGTGACACCTGAGTCCTGATCGACTCGACTCGGGAAACTAAAGGAAAAGGAGTCTTGACATCCAATCTACATGCTTGTCCGTGTATGCTCTTTCTTGAAGGGGGAAACATTCATTTGACATGAGAGAGTGAGATAATAGAGAGACATACCTGCCACTTACCTGTTCGATGTTTGTGCGATTTTCGCGGTGTTTGATGGATTCAAGAGAATTTCTAGGAACTCGTTACTAAAGTATCCTAGAGAGGTTTAGCTCTGACCCATATGGTAGGTCAAACCATAATGGGATTCCTAACTGATAGGAATCTAAGGAAGACGCGTCCCATTTGGGATTTGCCAAGGATTTTGATCCGTATGGTGGATCGGACCATTGAGTTGGCCATTTAAGTGATTTTTACTATTGGGTTGACCCTTCAGGCGGTTTCTACCGTTGTGTTGACCCTTCAGGCAGTTTCTACCATGAGTTTGACCCTTCAGGCGGTTTCTACCTTCATGTTGACCCTTCAGGCGGTATCTATCGTGTGATGACCCTTCAGGCGGTTTCTACCTTGATTTGACCCTTCAGGCGGTTTCTAACTTGATTTGACCAGCTTGTCTTTGGGAGATTTTGTCAAATCACTCGACGGCGACGCTCCTACCATGGAGTAAAGAGATATCTGTCTCTCTTCGACGCATCTAAATCCACATTAGGTGCCTCGGGCTTTTTCTTACGTGTTGTATTGTAATATAAGTATACTAAAAAAAACAAAAAAAAACCAAAAAAATCATCAAAAATCAAAAATCAAAAAAAAGGGGACGTGTGGGAGCCACAAATCGGTCAATGACGAAAAAAAAAAAAACTGAGACCTGATTTCCGACATGTCTCCTGGTTTGCAAAGTTTTGGGATGCAAGGATGCCCAATGATATGAGGGCTAGCTCCCATCCTACCCTTTCAATTTTTCTTAAGACGTCTCCCAAAGAAGTTTATCATTACATGAACTTTCTCTATTTTATAACCGTCTTTGTGACACTCCAAGCATGCCATTCCAAGCATACATAGCAGTTGTTAAATAACTCAGGTTCCCGAGGAGGAGATTCCCTCCTAAATGGGGAATAAAACGATGCGGAGCCATCCATTCCGGCGACGATCAAAAGCAGGGGAATCAGATGGCAGTGCTTCCAAATGACGAAGCAAGGAGTACCCCTTTTCATAACATAATTCTGGCTGAATGTTTTCAAGAGCGTTCTAATGGCTCAATTTGTGAACAAAATCTTTGAGAAAGCCTGAAAAAGTTTTTCATCACCTGGAAATCTCTGTGAAAAGAATGCTTGAAAAGAAAATCTCAAGTTTTATCAATTGGCACCTCTGATAAAAATACCTTCTTTGAATAGAATGAAAAGCACGAATTCACAGATGACTAGGATTGGCAAAACTCGTGGGAGCAAGTCTCTCCCTTTTCTCCGAGAATGCCTAGCCAGGGGCAAACTCTCATGATCTCCCCCTAAAAGTGCAACAGACCAGGGTCCTCAAATCCAAAGAGGACAAACAGCGAAATCGGCCTCACCGGGGCAAATTGCTCGAAAAGTGCGTGGACTCCTTCAGATTGGATTAGAAATCTCCAACAAAAGCGGAAAGCGTTAAGGCATGACTGGGGCATGCGAATCAATTTTGCCATGGGCAAAGAAGGACGTTTCTTCTCTGGCAAAATCCGTAGACGCAATGACAGAGTTATCCGCATCAGAAATAAACCCCAGGATACAAACCTAGAGGCGGTAACTTTGTATCGTTCCAATTTGATCTCCATAAATCCCATGCTTAACATGAGTTTTCCTCATTTAACAGGAAGTCGTTGGCGCCAAAAGCCACAAAAGAAAAGAACTCGCCAATGAGGAGGCGAATAAAATTATTAACCTTGGGAGTCAGCACTCCAAGGAAGGGTCTTTGATCAAGTGGAGGAACTATGAAGAGTGACGCTGGAATGCGCCCAAAAACACAAAATGATTTCCTCTGGGGCAAATCCTCGAGAATGATTCATCGCCAACCAAACAGAGGAATCGTGGCCACGATATAGATGGCCAATTTCTGCAAGCCGCGCGTTTGTGTTCAAATGAAAACACCAAGCAAGAACAAGGCGGTATCGTTCCAATTTGTCTTGA
Organism: Rhodomyrtus psidioides; assembly: GCA_021437785.1. NCBI lineage: Eukaryota > Viridiplantae > Streptophyta > Magnoliopsida > Myrtales > Myrtaceae > Rhodomyrtus > Rhodomyrtus psidioides. The sequence continues at coordinate 1,979,711 of JAILYB010000044.1, read as the reverse complement.
ATTTTGGAACGCAAACTGACACTTATTGTTTGTTTTTGACAGGGGAGTCGCCTTGGAGATGAACAAGTTTTTACATCCCACGTACTACTTGTTAGGGTACATGACCGAGGGTAGGATGTATCGTTTCGATTTTCAAAAAAATTCGTGAATATACAATGATATGCTTCTCTTACATTTTCAGGGGTCTGCAGCCGCGACAGGTAGGTAAGTATCCCTTTCCCAGTTAGCTGGAGATAAAGAATGTTAAAATCCTTTCAGTCGTCATGAAAATTATCCAATGCATCGATGTTCGTGATTTAAATCGGGAGGTTGCCCAAAGCATGAATAAAACATGCACGATACATCACAAAATCCCCTCAATGGATAAATTTTGGGAAAGAAGGGAATGAATTTTTCCAAATATCATTATTTGTCAAATCATTCAAAAGGAAGTTTACTAAAAAGAGAGGCGAGCCTAATCCAAACATGTCCAACACACACTTGAGAGATGAGTGAAGTGGACAGATAGCAAAATCTAGGTCTACGATGGTAGGGACCATTTGCAGCGATTACATGGGTTGGGACGACAGAGGCATTCGTTTCATATCCCCGAACACTACAGGTGACCGTTGATAAATCCCTTTGAACGGCGTTTTTCATTCTTAACCCTGGCAAGAACCACCCCACATCGGGGCAAAATGGAGGTGAGTCCAGCAGCATCAGGAGAAAATGGTTAGAAATTTTCTTGCTCGGACTAACATTAATCTTTGTGTGTTAATCCAAGTGCCATAGGATGATGAGAAGCATTCATTTCTCTATCCCACACACCGAATCCTTTGCATAGCCAAGTTGAGCCTGCAAAATCATTTCATAAACCTGTTGGTGATCATTGCACATTCCAAGACGGATGCAGCATCACTTCAGAAACGAAGGAGTTCAAGAGTAAATTATATTGTGCTACCCCAGAATCGGAAGGCCGAGCCTCCTGCTGGTGGTTTATATCCCCACACATTGTTGCACGAGCACCGACGGACTCCGACGTCGTAAAATTCACCGGATCCCATCTCCTTTGCTTATGTTTATGTTGTATAATGACTTAATATCTTCTTTATTTTTTGCATTGTGTTGCGTACTATAAAAACAAAAACAAAAAAATGCTAGATTGGATGGTTGCAGATGAGCCACGTGCCGTGATCCGATGATTTTCAAAATAAAAAATATTTTTAACATTAAAAGAAATGAATTTCAAATTTTACAAAAATTAAAATGATTCGATTATCACCGAGACGCCACGTGGCGAGTTAGGGACCGTTCAGTTGGGACTTATTTTCAGGAAATTTTAAAAAAAAATCAAATAAAAAAAGTGAATTATTAAGGAAAAATTCAAAAAAAATTGAGAAAAATTGCAGAAAATTCAATCAACTTAGGTACCGAAAGGGCGTCAACTCTGACAGTTGACGTAACTAAGTCCCCGAACCCATTTCTCTGGTTATCGTAGAATTGAATAGAAACTCCCGACTATTCAATAGGGTGGTCCAATCATACCCTCCAAAAAATGATTGGTGGCGACTCCATGGCATGCACACTTAGCACATGTCACTAGATCACACTGAAGGTCGACTACGCATACCTCCGTTGCGATTTGGGGAACGGGCCTTGGGAGAGGCCTGCGTCCGACTAGACTGGACGGCCCATTAGCCCTCGAGAGCCCACATGCAACCTCGAGAGGGTCGCGACAGACTGGCGACTCCACTGGGGAGATCTGTTTAAAGATCCGAACGGTGGATATGAAGAAGGGGTTAAGAAGACCCTGCACACAAAAAATCAGCTCGATCCAACGGCTCAATCGGCCGGAAACGCAAGAAATGTCGGCAGGTATACAGTTCCCACGCCTGGAACAGCTTCTGATTTGGCTGTTGTGCGACCACTTCGAGAGATTTGTTTAAAGATCCGAACGGTGGATATGAAGAAGGGATCAAGAAGACCTTGTACACAAAAATGCAGCTCGATCCAACGGTCCGATCGGCCGGAAACGCAAGAAATGTGGAGGGTGGTAATGTGATGACAAAAAAATGGAAGAGAGAATATATGGAATGAGCGTGGGAGAGGAAGAAGAAGAAGAAGAAGAAGAAGAAGAAGAAGAAGGAGGAGGAGGAGGAGGAGGAGGAGGAGAAGAAGAAGAGCTACGGATGATTAGGGGGTATAAATAGTAATAAAAATAAAATAAAATAATAAAATAGTAATATAATAATAATATAATAAAATATTAAAAAGTAAAAATAATAAAATAATCAAAAGTGAAGACAAAATGATTAGTCCCATTTTCCTTTTAAATGATGATGTTTTCACTCTTTTTTCCTTTTAATCATTACTAATATTTTTGTCAAATTCAATTTTATGGTGATCAGAGAACACCCGAAATCGAACTTGAATTTTACTGTTTTATGAGGTCTTAAAGTAAAGAAAATTAAAAATAAAAAATACCGACTATTTGTGACCTCAAATATTATTTTTCTTGATTTTCTTTTTTTTGTATTTTTCGAAAATATATTAAAAAATGAAAATTATGAAAATTATTTTTTTGGTCAAAATGGTTCATTTAGCTTGGTTAAGGTCACCAAAATTGATTTTTCAATTTTTCAACTTTTTATGGATTTTCTATGAATTTTCAAAAAAAATAAAATAAAAATAAATAAATAAATAAATAAAAAGTTGATCAAAATTTAGGTGTCAACAGCTACTCCGCTCAATTTTGATTACGAAGTGGCTTCATTCCAAAGATAGAGAAGCTTCGACTCCTTCGAATTCTTCATTGGTAATATCGGACATTATCTCCAAGCTCATCATCTTAGCAATACATAGCCTCTTCATGTCAGCAGAGATCTCTTCTACTTTTGGGTATGATGAAGCGGTCGCTAGATAGTCGGTCAGCTTAAACATGTCCACCTTCAGCTGGAGGTGGTTTTCCTCATCTTCAATGAATATTCCCCCAATTGCTTGATAATCAGGGAGCGGATTTTCTTGTACGTTTGGAGCCACGTTGTCAAATTTTAGAATCTGGCTGTCAATCAAAGCTTGTACCTCCAGCTTAAGGATATAGCAGTTATCGCTCTAGGTGGTTCCTTTGCCACCAAGTGTTATTCTAGCAGCATCGGGAGTAGTTTGCACAAAGGTCTCGGGAGCTGAGAGAACTGCTTTTGGGGTTGCCTTCTTCTAGGCTCTTTGCCCTTTTGGTGCCGACCACGACGATCCTCCTTTGGTCTGATTAGAACTGTTAAGCACCTTAGGTTGGTGGGGGTCTGGTATGAACGCTATGTCGAGCCCAGCTTCTTTCTCCTTCTTCAAGGGATATTGTTTTCTGGAAGAAGCTTCATGAAGCCTCCTTTCTCTTAAGGCCCATTCGAGCCTTTCGGCCACCTTTATTAATTGTGCGAAGGTCTGACATCCCTGAGGTGTTCAACTTGTCGAAGTATTCGTAGAGGAGTGCTTTCAGGAACAAATTAATCAGCTCGTCGTCTGGGATTGACGGCTTTATTTGGGTCGTCAAAGCTCGCCATCTCTGGACGTATGTTATGATCAATTCTCCTCTTGCCTTTGAGGTTCGTAGAAGGTCTTCCCTCGTCGGGGCCGTAGCTGTGTTGAACCTATATTGCCTAAGGAAATCCTCTGCAAGATCTTCCTACCCATCATAATCATCCAGGTCCAATTCAATGAATCAAGCCAGAGCGGCGCCAGCTAGATTTTCTTGGAACATGTTCATCAGTAATGGAACATAGTCTGAATACTGCGCCATCTTGCGTAGATAATATTTGAGGTGAGCACGGGGATAGCCTGTCCCATTATACTTCCTCACGAAATTTGGTTCCTCGTAGTCAGGAGGAGTCTCCATCTTGGCGAAGGGAGATATCTTGTCTAAACGAGCCAACTCATAACCTTGGCTGCTCAAGCATTCTTCGATCTTGGCTAATCTCTTAGCCTCCACCTTGATTTTTACGGTCTGCTTCCCCTTTTTCCTCATTCTCGAGGTTGATAACAACAGGGGACGCTTTTCGTTGCGACGGGGTGTTCGGCTCACGGATATCCTCCTCCGCCCGTTGAGTATTTCCCGTCGTTTCTTTATCAGCTATATCGGGTGCAAGAGATGGATTTGAGTTGTTTAGGAACTACTGTCTGTCTGGCTTGGGAGGCTTCCGGCATTGCCTTAATATCAGCCATCATAGTTGCCATTGAACTATTTGATATTTCCCTATCAAAGGAAAGAAGGTTCGTGTCAGAACAGCATACAAAATGGGCAATTGGAATTGATACAATTTACCCTTCGTTCCTTGGGTCTTGGCATTTCCCTTTCATTTGGATTCTTTTGTCTTGACCTGTCGACATCTTTCAAGGGAGAATATGCATATGAATGATGCATGCATGATATGAGTGATCTAAGATGATTCTTGTTTGCAACGAAAAATGGATTCGTGCCTTTCATTCTGTTCACAGAAGGTATCTCTTTATCAAGTATGTCAATCTGTAAAGTTTGAATGCTTTCTTTTCGAATGCTCTTTTCAAAGAGACTTCTAATTGTTAAGAAACTTTTTCAAGTTTTCTCGAGAATTTTGCTCACAAATTGAGTCATTATGACGCTCTTGAAATCATCTATCTTAAATGCATGTGTGAGATGATATGAGAAATGGGTACTCCCCTTCTGTCATTTTGAAGTCGTTGCTTCTTGGGTGTCTTGACTCTGTTTATCACCTGAGAAGAAAAAGATAGGAAATATTATTTCCACATCTGATTGAAACTTATTTAGGAACGATACGTCCTTTTCTACCAAGAGGGGTGGCTCGGCATTGTTCTTCTTGGAAGCGTTGTTGCCATGGTGAAACGCTTTTTGTATTCAATGGATGGATTCCATTCCATTACGTTCCATGAGTGATAACCATTATTTCAGGGACTCGTACCATGTATCACTATGATGAATCTGATGTCTTCGGCTTTGGCATGCTTTCTGGATAGGGAAATGATTTGCCTCCAGCAACTGAGTATTCCACCTTGAGTTAGCTGATTTAGCCATATGAAGCTCCATTTGTATCACGCTAATGCATTCCCTGTTGGTTGAGTCAATCACTTCCATGTCCGGTGATTTTGGCATTTGACATTCTTCGATCTACTCTGACACATGTCTTCAACTATCATTCTTCCCTTTTGTGACATCAGAGGATAAAACTTCATCGTAATTATCCGAAGGTCTCGGCATTTGATGTTGCACGATGCTCGACACTTTTTGGGTTCTGTCACTCTCCTTCTTGAGGTTGGGTGATCTTTCGCCACTTTCGCTCTATTGATGCATTTCAATCTGTTTAGAGAGAAAGAAAAATGTTTGACTTTTGATTATGAAAATCAATTACTAAAACAAGTACTCCCTCTTGATTCAAAGATGGGCAACGATCATCTCTTCATGGTCTTTTCGATTTGTCATGACTTCATGCCGCTCCTCAAGCACCCTACTACTCGAGATCCACAAGTGTAGATTTATCTCTATTTGTGTACATTTACACCTTGAAGTGTTGCTTCGCAAATAAGCATTCAGCTTTCTTCATCCCTACATATAGAAAATGAGAGGATCATTTCATATCTTGAGAGGATTGAAATGGGGAACGATATACACCCTTTTGTGGTTGAGTGATCATCAATTTCATGGTGAGAAACACGAGTATTTGGACTCCTTGAGACGTGCTTCAATTGGCGATCATGCCATGTCACATTGGCCTCTAGTTTTGAGGGTCCACAATTGAGTCTTCTTTAAAGGGACGAATGTCGACCTCACACAATCATTTTATTTCACCTACATGACATGAGGAAGGAATACGTCAATTGTTGCACAAAAAGCTCTAATTGAAACGATCACAGATTTACTATCCCCAGCGTATATTTCCTCAGCTCCCATCATCTTGATCATTAGAGGTGAAGGAATGTTCATTAACGATCCCCACTCATTTTTTATAATCACCTGCAAGTGTGAGTAACCATGTCATTGTTTAAACAAATCAATTTAATTTGGAACGAATACACCCTTTTCAACTTAGAGAGGTCGATCCAAATCAGGCATGCCCCATTTTCATGTTGTCTTGTTCTGGGCTCATCATTGTCGATTCATCTTATTTTGGAAACCCTATGGGTGGCTCCTGATGAAGACGCATCTCCTTTCATGTTACAGGGAAAACAAGCCTCGCATCATTGGCCTTCAGCCGTTTTGACCTGTTGGCAAAAGAAATAACCAAGCAAGTCAAGCGTAATACTCGAAGTTTTTATTGGAACGATTACGGTTTTACCATCGTTCGATCACATCTCGCATGCGATTAGATGAAGGAATCTTCAATAAACGTATGTCATGTATAACCTGTCAGAAAGGAGACATACTTAGTATTTTACATAGCGAAGACATCTCTCAATGAGGTCGCCTCTCATAATGAAAGCGAGGCGACAATACATACCCCATAATCCCTATTTACGGGCATCTGATGTCCGCCAAGATTTCAAGATAAGAGGATACGTCATTAAAAGATCGATCCATGGTCATCAATTAAACACCCATTTAATTCCAAACGTTTAATACGCAAATGGGGGCATTAATCTTGAAAGATTGCTTTGTCACATTTTTCTAGTAAAAATCATGTGATCATTGTTTTAAGAAATCACTATACAAAATGTGATTGCAAACATGGCTTTAACTTTGTGCCCCAAAATCTTGCATTGTAAGAATTTTAGACAAAAAGAAATGTCATCTTAATCCATGATTGAAAATTTGGATGAACCATCTATTCTGTAGGGACGGCTTAGAAGTGTTCCCACTTTTGTATCTAAAATTCATCATCAAAAACTTTCATTTGTAAACTCAAACATTCAGGGCATTCGGTTGATTTCCATAAATTTTCTATCATGAAATTTCACTAGGAAGTGAGCAAGTAGAGAGAGAAGTCATACTTACAGTGATCGGCGAGATTTTTTTTTTTTTTTTTGGTTTTAGGTATACCAACCTCTCATAGACATGCGCATGAGACAAGTGGGGGGCTATACTCTAAAAATCGAAAATCAGGTGAGGAACCTATGGCTCAGGCTCCCACGATCCACACGAGGCAGATTCCTCCCCAAGGGTACCTACCCAAGAGGGCTAGATATCGCCAATGCAGATGACAGACGGGAACGAATACGAAAGTCTCAAGTGCCATCAAACACAAGATCCTTTTCGCATCCCTTCCCTATCTAAGATAACCTAGAGGTGGTTGCAGTCGGGGTTTGACCGCCAGTGTGTGCAATGTGTCGTGATCATCACAATGCAAAGTCATGCACAGCAGTTTGTATCAAAACACCGCTTCAGTATGTGCATAAAAATAAACATACATTCCCAACTCCAACCTGCAGGAAAAATGTCAACAATCACTCCACCCCTTATTTCTCTAATCTGCAAAAACATCTAACACAATTGTTAGTGTACGCACCTCACCTTCGAGAGCATCTGCAGAAAATAAGGTCAGATAAATCAAACAACTTTTTAATCGACTCAAGTCCTCTGGAATTCGTAACCAGAGATTCTGGTTTAGAAAATTTCCCCAGTGGAGTCGCCAGTCTGTCGTGACCCTCTCGAGCTCGAGGCGGGAGCGGGCTAATGGGCCGCCCGATCGCTGGTTGGATCGGACGCGGGCCTCTCCCAAGGCCCATTTCCCAAATCGTAACTGCTGGATGTACGTGGTCGACCTTCAGTGTGGTCTAGTGACATGTGATGAGTGTACATGTCAAGGAGTCGCCACCAATCGTTTTGCGGAGGGTACGATCGGAAACCCTATCGAATAGTTGGGAGTGGTCTATTCGATTCTGCGGAAACCAGAGAAGTGGGTTCGGGGACTTAGTTACGTCAACTGTCAGAGTTGACGCCCTTTCGGTACCTAAGCTGAATGGTTTATCTGATCCTAGGATTTCATACAAACGAGTGGGGTACAGATCTTAAATCTAGGAGTTCATGCAGATGGGAAATACTACCCTATCACTCACAACCAATAGAAATAAGCGCGCAAATCAAGGATCCAGTACATGCGGATAAAACACATGAAATCAGTATGGTATCCCTAATGAGGCCCTATTAGCCTAGAGAAATATCAATCAAGGCTTAGGAGTGATTTGGACATGATTCGCCCATGAGGGGCAGAATCGTAATTTTGAATAATTCGGGGAAAATTTACCCTCAAAAGGGTAAATCTGTCATTTTAGACGAATTGGGAAGTCAGGAGACAGGGGAAATAGGATTGGCCATCAATCCAATCCATTTCCTATTTTTCGGGAATTTCCAGAATTTTTCTGAAATTTAAAAGTGATTTTACCCTTGGAGGGGTAAAGTCGTCATTTTGGACAAAGATGAGAACTGAAAATCTCAAATATTAGGGTTGGTCGTCCACCTGATCCAAACCCTAATTTCAAGCAATTTTCAGAACTCGATTGAGACAAGAATAACGATTTTCCCATTAAAAGGCAAAATCGTCATTTTGAGAAAAGAGGCGGGACTCGAAAAACCCAAACCTAAGAATTGGTCGTCTAATCGACCCTAATTCTCACATTGGCATTATCGGTCTTATCTAGCATGCACAACAGAGGCGACTTACCCCTAAAGGGTAATGTCGTCAAGTCTCGGAAAATTGGATAAGAAACCCCAAAAATAGGGTTGACCAGTTGTCTGTGGTCAACCCTCAATTTTTGGGGATTTCTGGAGTGTCTAGGATTTTTCCACAATTTTTCCACATTTTTTGGAATTTTCTGAAATTTTCTAGCATTTTTTGGATTTTCTAAGATTTTTCTGATTTTTTTTTTATTTTTTTAAATCATTTTTGAATTTTTTTTATTTAAAAAAATGTTATCCGGGCCGGGTCGGGTGACCCGGCCCACGGGCGACTGACCCGGCCCGGATCCGGGCCCGCGCGACCCGCGCCCCAAAACGACGCCGGTTCACTCTTCCCGCTTAAATTTTCAAACTCCCGCCTATACTTGAACCAGCGGCCCTGATTGCGCCAAGTGGCGGGCTACGGACGGCCTGATCTCCATGATGAAACCGACGGCTGTGATTTCACCACGCGTTGATGTACGAGCGGCTTGATCTTCACGATGAATCAACGGACCAGATTGAAACGCTTGATCGAACTACAGCCGTCCGATCTAAGAGATTTTTAATTTCTGAAAATCATTTTTAATTTCCGAAAGAAGCGAGATCGCGACACGTGGCACGCCTACCACCGTCCGATCATTTTATCGTTTTTTTTTTTGTTATAACGACGGTGCTGACGTGGCTGCCACGTGGGCGCCACGTGGGCGTTGACCCGGTCAACCGTCGTTGACCGGTCAACGACCCACCGGAGAAGACGACCGGCGCCGGCTCTGTCTCGCCGGCGCCTCGTCGGAAGGCCATATCTCGGCCTTCCGACGTCCAAACTCGGTCGTTCCGGCGCCTTTCGACTCCTACGGATCTCCTTTACAACATACATCGGCCTCGCAACAGCAGAATCAAGTCTCATCTACTTGCTACCTTCGGCCGAAGCTAAGCTCCGGCGAGAGTCCGCCCTAGCCGTTTCTAGCGTTACCTAACTAAACAAACCGATCGGGCAGCATCACTGAGGGTTAAGGAGACTTACCTGGCCATCGGGAAGCTTCGGTTTCGCTCGGGTCAAGCTCACGAGCTCTCGACAGGTTTGGGTGGTTGGGGGCCGACTCGTGCGATTTAGGCGGTGAAATGGTATGTAATGAAAAGCGAAAATGCTCAGTGATGCGAGACGAACAGATTGCAACAAAAATGGCGTTGAATGATTGATCCTAGCTTAAGTTGCCATTAAAGGCCGAGCTCAAGCTTGGAGAAAGACCTCACCTGTTTTGGCGATGAAAGGCGATACCGCTCGGTTCTGGCGACTCCTCGGGAAGTCACGAAGCTCGGAGAATGTATTCGAAGCTTCCGTTTCCAGCCGCTCGCCGTGGTCGAGCCTTTGAAGATCTCGGCCACCGAGCTTCTTCAATGGCGGACGAGCTCTTCTCTCTCTCTCTTCCTCTCTTCGCTTACTCTCTCTGCCTCGCTCTCTTTGCGGCCTTTTCTCCCTCCCTCTGCCTTTGCTCTCAGCCCTCTCTCTCTCTCGCCTACTCTCTCTTCGCGAGCTCTCTCTCCCGCGAGCTCTCCCCTTCCTATTCTTTTTCTTCGTTTCTTTTTTTTCTTCTTTTTTTTTGTTCCTTCGTCTGTTGACGAACCCCCCTCCTCAACTGATTTTCTTGCCTCTTCAACTGATCATCGCCCCCTCCTTTTTCCCTCCATTCTGTTTTGTTCTGTTATACGCGCGAAGAAGCAGAACATAGTGTTCTGTTCTTCTTGGTCTGGTCAATCGGGTTGACTGGGTCGGGTCAACCCGACCCAGTCAACCCGATTTTGGGATTTTTCTTCAAATCGGGTGTCCAAACATCCCAAAATCATGAAATCGACTTCATAATCGGATTTCATGGCATGGAATTTACCTAAGTAAGGTAAAATCGGGCTGAATTGATTTTTATTTATACAAAAGCCCCAAATTTAAGACAAGATCCGAAATTAATTTTGTCAAATTGATGTTCCTAATGGACTAATCGACCCCAATTGAACTGATCGTTAGATTCAGGGGGTCGAATACTATAGGGAGGAGACATTGGGGTTCTATGGGTGTCCCTCAGAAAAGTTTAATTTCGGAATTGGCATAATAGGGACTAAAATGAAAAGATTTTTTATGCAATTAGGTCCCTAAAGCCAAAATTGATCAAATCGGCACACAATTGAACCAAATTGAAATGTCGGACAATCAAGATGAACGTCAAGACTTGGAAAATGCAAAATATTGCAAATAAAAAGACTCAAAACATATTTTTTGACAAGTTTAACCCTGTGCGTTACAAAGAAACACACAAAATTAAACTTGAATTTTAACTCTTGATGAGGTCAAAATGATAAGAAAATTAAAAGAAAAATATTGACTATTTTCCTATATTTTTGTGACCTCAAATTCTATTTTTTGTTGATTTTTCTAGTATTTTCCTATTTTCTAAAAATACTAAAAAATGTGAAAAATATGAAAAATTATTTTTTGGTCAAGAATGGTTCCTTGGGCTTGGCCAAGGCCACCAAGGTTGATTTTGTAATTTTTTGACTTTTTATGAATTTTTTGTGATTTTTTCAAAAATAAAATTGAAAAAGACTTGGTCAAAAATCAGGTGTCAACACTTCTTTGCGCACGCACAGGAGGGAGAAGAAAAAGAAAATCAGTTGCAGGGGGAGTCGGTTGAGGGAGGTTCCAATCGATTTTATGAACAAACAAGAAAGGCGAAGAACAGGGGACGACGAAGAAAGGCACAGGGGGAGTCGGTTGAGGGAGGTTCCAATCGATTTTAAAATCACTTTTAAAATTCCAGAAAAATTCTGAAAATTCCCGAAAAATAGAAAATTGAAGGATTTGATCGTTAATCCCATTTCCACCATCTTTTGACTGCATATTTCATCTGAAATGACGATTTTGCCCTTTTGAGGCAAATTGTCCCCAAATTTCTCAAAATTACGATTCTGCCCCTCATGGGCGAATCATGTCCAAATCACTCCTAAGCCTTGATTGATACTTCTCTAGGCTAATAGGGTCTCATTAGGGATGATATGCTGCTTTCATGTGATTTATCCGCATGTTTTGGATCATTGATTTGCATATTTATTTTAACTGATTGTGAGTGATAGAGTAGCTATTCATGTCTGCATGAACTCCTAGATTTAGGATCCATACCCCATTCGTCTGCATGAATCTTAAGACTAGATAAATCATCTAACTTAGGTGCCGAAAGGGCGTCAACTCTAGCAGTTGGCGTAACAAAGTCCCCGATCCAATTTCTCTGGTTTCATCAAAATCGAATAGATCGCTCCCAACTATTCTATAGAGTTTCCGATCGTACCCTCCACGAAACCATTGGTGGCGACTCCTTGGCATGTATACATATCACATGTCACCAGACCGCACCGAAGGTCGACCACGTATATCCAGCCGTTGCGATTTGGGTAATGGACCTTGGGAGAGGCCCGCGTCCGATCAGGCGACGATCGGGCGGCCCATTAGCCCCCTCTGACAGGCGTCTCGAGGTGAGGGTCGCGACAAGAAGGAAGCACATAAAGGTTGCTACAGACCTTATCAAGTTTTAGAAATCGAGTGGAGTTAAGAGAGGAATTTCATTGTACCAATTTAGCAAGTTTTAGAACTTGATTATATATTTTTTAAAAGTTTTATGACTCAATTATATTTTCGCAACTTGGTGCTCCACAAGTTTCTTTTGACAATTATCAACATTATTGAAACTCACTAGCACAAAATAAAAAATAAAAAAAAAATCCGTCCATTTGAATAGAGAACAATATATAGCTCTGCAGTTTTATTTTGAATCACATGCACAATGATTGTGAAAAAACCATATTACAGACACAGAAGGCATGCGACAATATCATTGTCCTTCCCAAATTAAATAAAACGGAGGGTGCCCCATGCTTTTGCTTATTTGTAATTCAGTACGGATAACAAAAACAATATCAATTTACGTCTCTCGTGACTTAAGTCTGATTAAGCATTTGAAGCTCCATCCAAGATCACTCCTTCAATCTTCCACCACTCGAGGAGTCAAAGCTCAATCTATATATATATATATACACATCTCCCACTTTCATTTCCTCTTCAACTCTTCAACCCTTACTTCAGAAACCAAATCGTCCCTTCAATCTTCCACATTCAGTGTTCTCAAAGCTACACATTCTTAGCCAAAAAGGAAAATGCTTCACGAAATCATCAGTCCTTTGAGACCGATCGATTCGATGTTTTCAAATCCATTTGTGACCATCTTTTTTTTTAAGATGATGACGATTGTGTCAACGCCACGTTTCATGCACCAGCTCCAGCAAATACGTACTCAAGGAGTTCAAACAGCAATCTTAGAAATGCTTTTGGGACAATATATCCGATTAAAGTGCACTACGACGTGACTCTTAGACGCAGGATCGGTGCCTAGAGTTGGGACACCAAAGGTCGGGCCTAGGATCCAGATTCGAGGCCCGAAGGCTTGGACCTGATCATGGGACTTCGGCACCCGAAGTCGAACCAAGGATCTTATGCCAAACTTGCATATTTTATGTCGATTGTGAAAATGTTTTCTCTTTAATTTTTCAAGTGATTTCAAGAAAGAATGAGCATGATCTAGATTAGTCCGGCTCCCTCAAGAAACGTGGACTGGACGGGTGGTAACGGTTCTTAATTTCAAGAATCGTGGACTGGATCGAATGTCCTCGAAACTATGGACCGATCAGATCACCAGTCCGGTCTAGTTCTCGAGCAGTCCAATAGAACCTTTAAAATGAAAATCAAAAGTAAAATGAAAACAAAATAAGAATTCCGAGTTTGACAGGGCAGTTCGAGCCTTGGCGAACACCACATACCCCAAAATGAAAACTAGTCTAAATATGCCAATTTTCCCCATAAAGCACTGAAATTGGCTCCGACAATCACTCCTACTGAAAAGTCATCATCTTCATTATATAAAAATGGCTCCCAAAATGAAAAATTCTTGCTAATACTCCAAAACACAACAACAATTCCAAACGCATCCTCAATTCCTTAAATGATCATCAAAAGCAAATTGAAAGCACACCCTAAGGGAAAAAAAAATCCCACCTTTATCGATCATTTACTAAACAATAATGAAATATGAGATGGGAAGACTTCAAGGCTTCAAGTCCTTTCTTGATGGTTGATGGAAGTAGCAAAAGAGCGGCCAAGCTACAATACAGGTGGTCACCGAACATTAGTTTTAAATTAGCAATACTAGAACTGGGAACCAGATTAAGTAATGCATCTAAGAAAATAAAAATAAAAATTTATTAGTACGGGTGGACGGTCCATCGGTCTAGTTTCCCCCTGGAACCGCGAACCGGACCACCCAAACACCGGTTTCACCTTGAGAAACCGAGGACGGATCGGTGACCTCAAGAAGCGAACCAATTCGGTCATTCCTATCCGATTTGAGTGATCCATCTTGCTCACCCTTACTTTCAAGGGATTATTTGGAAAAAGATATCAGGTCAGGATTATTATCTCGGGTAAAGTTGCCGGTCATTTTTTGTACAAATAGTTTTTTATGACCAGCATTTCCTTTTTTTTACTTTTATGTTTTTTTATTGTAAGCTAAAATTATAAGACAAAGTATATAAGATAATTACGTTCATAGTTTTTGTGAAATTAATAATTGAGAAAACCTAAGATGACAGTTCATGAGAGTGATGGACTCACTAGCACCACACATCCGTGTGATATGTTTATAAGCTAAAAGTCCACATCTAATATGTACTGATCAAATTGTACCATTGAGTAACAGTATTGTCACCCAAGAAAAATCCTTACAAGAATTCTCTAATTTTGGGAACAATATCTACATAATCTCTTTATTTGGCCGGAGCATAATATCTGCTAGTTTAAAAATTGCAACTTATTGTTTGAATATTATTAATTGAATATCTTCCATTTGAACCTTGTTTTTTTTTACCCTCTTATAAATTTGTCTTGCAATTTTAGCTTACAATAAAAACACTATATGTGTGTGTGGAGTTAAATTGCAGAAATCATATAAGCAAGTAACCGATTTTGAAAATCACGTTTGTGGCCATTAATTGACCGTCCAACTATCATTTTTTGGGGGACGGTAAAGCGAAGTCCTTTTATTTTTTGTTATACCATAAAAAACCTCAAACTAGTACATCTGTGATAAATTTACCCCAAATTATTTTTTTGACCACGAAAAACCCCAAACTGATACGGTTGTGACAAATTTACCCTAAATTATTTTTTTGACCACAAAAACCCTAAATTACTACACCTATGATAGATTTACCATAAATGAATTTTTTTTTATCACAAAAAACCCCAAAATGGTATAATCGTGACAAATTTATCCTCTGCTAAATTGTGTTACTATCATGAAAAATTTCAAATTGATACGCATGTGACAAACAAAGGGTAAAAATCCCAAGCTAGTACACACGTCAATTGGCTCGTGTCATAAACATAGCACTTTAACGGTTAGATTTAACAAAAGCTCACGGATGGTAAATTTGTCACAGATGTACTAGTTTGGGGTAAAATTGTCATAAGTATACCAGTTTGAGATTTTTGTGGTTAAAAAAATAATTTATGGCAAATTTATCACATGTGTATCAGTTTGGGGTTTTCTGTGCTATTAACCCTTTTCTTTTAGAACGTGATTATATATGATCCTTCAGGCACTTTCTCAGTTTCGTCGGCTTGGGAGTTAATCAGGCCTAGAGGACAACGTGTTCCTTGGCACTCCTTTATCTGGGATCGGTTCATTGCCCCGAAACATGGATTTCTCCTCTGGCTCATCATGCTCAATCGTCTCCCTACGCAGGTTAGGCTTCTATCTTATGGCAGAATTTTGGATGCTACCTGCCCTTTTTGTCAAAGTAGGCCTGATTCCATTGAGCACCTCTTCTTTGCTTGTCCTACGTCGGGCTCTCTTGCATTATTTTGGGCTTCTAATTGCAACTTGGCTTGGCGGAATATGTCTTGGTCGAACACAATCTGTTGGGCCATGCGAGAATTTAGCGGTCGCTCTTTTTCTCACCGAATAGCTCGCTTCTCTTTTGGTGTTCTATGTCATATGATCTGGATCGAGAGAAACCACATTCTCTTTAGGAACAAGCAGTTAATTATACCGGCTCTCCTCCATTATTTTCGAAAAGTGGTAAGGGACAAAGGGCTCACCTTTCGTCGTGTTGAAGACAATCTCAGCAACAGACGGGTGCAAAGGAATTGGGGTATCGCCACATCCATTTTTGATGACGGTCCTCTTGCTTCTTAGTATTTTGGTGTACTTGGCTTTTTCTCTAGACTTTGTTTTTCCTGGCTGTTCAGTCTTGGTGCTTACCTTATGTAGCTCACTACTTGCTCCGGGCATTGTTTAGCCTATGGTCCGTAGGATTTAGCCATTGATGTATTTTATAATGCCTTACACCTTTGCACCCCTTTAGGACACATCTAAGTGTCGTGATGGGTTCGAGGATTTTGTGTTTGGCATTTCTCTTGTACTTGGCGCGTTGGAAAGTGTTTTATAAACTTACTTTACCAAAAAAAAAACCCTTTTCTTTTTATCACATGCATAAGTGATTGGATCTAAAAAATTTAATTTAAACACAAAAGCATGCACCGACATTTTGTTGTCCTTGCCCAACAAATAAAATGGGAATTGCCCCATGCTTTGGCCTTTTAGTTCAGAACGGATGATAAGAAATATAAAAATCTGTCTCTCAGGATTAAAAAATGGTAATTTAGCATTTGAAAATTATCAATTATAATTAAAATAATATTAAAAAATTAACGTCAGCGTTCAACCGTTCCACGTAGGACAACTAGAGTTCATGCTAGCGATTTTTGACCAAAATTGACCGGATTGACTCAATTTGTACAAATACAAAAATCTTAGCTAGGACTAAATTGTCACAAATGCAAAAGGCTTAAGACTAAATTAACATAAAAAAAAATTATGATTGAATTGGCACTAATAAAATAGATTCAGGACTTTTGGACACTTTTCCCTTCTCAAGCCCTAACCATATTCTAAACCTTTATTTTCTTCACAGTTCTCAAATCTGGCTATTGTGGGGTCAACCAACGTTACTGCCCAGTCGAGATGCATCAAATTCTCAGAAGCATTTTGCTGCAGAACTGAGAACTTCTGAACTTCAGTGACCAGCTCCACGATTCTCCTCTGGTTTCTAATATGATGAACATTCTCTTTTTCAAGTAGGTAATCTCTTGACGCGCTCACAAAGTAAGCATCAACGTAAACGCCAAAAGGACTGAAGCAAAGAAAGTCAATGAATCAAACTATTAATTCATTTGTCGATTGAATCGATCCTTCCATAACCGCTATAGGTTAATAGCCCATCATGGGCATACATCATTATCATGGGATCATGGGCATTAATCAATGGTGACAAATTAATTAATTCACATCAATTAATTCCAACAATTTGCCTCTACGTATCTTTGCGTGTATCAGTGGAAGCGGTGCGCGAGGTAAATTTTGAAAAAAGGAGGCAAGACTAACCCTTTGATGCTGAGATGCAATGTGCTTTTTAAGCTTGGGCAGGTTTTTATTTTCAGACTGAGATTCACTCTAGAAAACCCGGTATCGCTAGATCGAAAACCGACCACCCCTAATTCAAATTGGTACATTAACAAACTTAGCTTAATTATTGTTAATTTCATTCGTCGTACATCCTAGAGATTATTCTACTAAAGAAAAATGAGCAAGTCCCCCTGTTAGGGAACGTTTAATTTGCTATGCAGAGGGGGAAAAATAGTGACAAGAACAAAAATCGGTAGCTCTAAAGGATAATATGTAACTTTTCAAAATTCGTTGTGCTGTCGCGCCACGTTGTCAAAGTCAGAGAAAGTAATTTACGACTAATATTTATGACAAGGCTAATTTCCGACGACACAAAGCATTCCTCTAGTGTTTAATTTTGAATGACAGGAGCATGTTCCCTTACTCTGTGCATGCGTACTGCTAGATCATCGTAGTTGCTATGCAAATATTACCGACAGTCATTGAAATTCAAGACTATGCTAAATCGATACATAAACAACACATTGAGATGGGAAACTGAAAATATGAAGAAAAGATCAAAAAAATATTCGATTGAGAAAAGTAGGTCGACACAAATTTAAATTTTGAAGGTTCTTATGTGTTTTGTAACGACCACAACTGACAACACTCAACCATCTGATCCAAACCAAATGACAACACTCGACCTCAAATTAACGCAATAAATGGCTCCAACGGCTGAATTCTGAAGATTCTAACATTTTCTTCTTCAACTCGGGATTGACATCGAGGTTTCTTAGGTCAGGAGGAGGAAGGGTAGGCAACTCTTTGAGAAGGTTGCAGCGGGACAAATCAAGAGTCTCAAGACTTGACATGAACTGGATTTCTGGCGGAAGGCTGGATATACGAGTAGCTCGAAGCCTCAGTTCTCTGAGATGACGTAGGAGCCAAATACCACTAGGAATGTCTCCCCCCAAACTCCTACACAAGGGAGGCATGGACTTCTTCCAGGTTTGTCAACCATTCAATGTCACGAGGAAGTTCCCTTATGAAACAAGAATCCATCTTCAGCGATTTCAGATTCCTTAGACGTTTAGTCGAATCGGGCAATCGCGAAATACCCGTACCAGAAATATCCAACTCTTCTAATGAGTCGGCCAATTTGTCAATCGAGTACGGAAGCTCTTCTAGGCCACGACAATCCCTCAAAGACAAGCGTCTAAGTTTCTTCAAGTCTCCAATTGCTTCGGGTAGCTCAAGTATTTTCGCGCCATCGAAGACTAGCACTACAAGAGCTTCAAGTTTCCAAACTGAATCAGGAACGTGGACCAATGAGAAGCAATTAGTGGCACTAAGAATTTGCAGCTGAGCCAATTTGCCTATCGACATAGGAAGCTCTCGTACGGAAGTGTCATCGATCAGCAGCTCTCTCAAAGCATTCATCCCACCCATTTCTACCGGCAACATTGTAAGTTCGGAGCAGAACTTCAAATTCAGGGTAACCAAGAACTTCAGATCATTAATTGAAGGATCCAAATGAACCAATCGAGAACATCGCTCGAGAATCAGCATCTCCAAATTCGGGCAACAGGAGAAGCTGGGAGTAACTATTAAGTCCGCACAACCTGTAAAATTCAAGACTTTCAAACGCTCCATCTGCAAAACAAGGGAAAAGATTCAGACGCCGTAGAACTCCGAACGTACTTAAAGAGGAAACACAAGCACATCAATAAATGAAGTATAAAATACCGTTCTTCCATTCCAACAATCCCAGGATTCTGTAACCTTACTCCACGGAAGTTCAAGAATAGTTAGGTTCTCATTTTCCTCTAAATGAATGCTGCTTGCATCTGGAGGGCACCCTTGCCAATGAAGCCACCGAACCTTCGACAAGGCATCTGCAAATTTTCCACCATCATTGGCGCGACCCAAGCTGAGAAATGTCGTGTTCGGCAGCATCTCATGGGCTGCCACTTCAGTGATAAGGTGGTCGGCTTTCTGTACGATGGACCACAACAAACAACAAAAGAAACGTGAAAGTAATCAGACAATGATATAATTACTATGGAGGCTCAAATTCCCCAGAGCCAAAGAAAAATGCTTCATCCATGAAAATTTTCGAAGCAAATCGAAAAACAAATTAAGGCCTAAATGCTACTTTTTTTCCCCCAACATACCCTCTTCCCTTTGTTCTTTTCTTGGGCTATGGCAGGATCGTACAATCCAACACCTGCTCCTGGATCATGGAAACCTTCTTTGCGAATAATCTCCCTGGCAAGGCACCTTAGCATGCTGTGCATGCCTATCTTATTTTCTTCCGTTTTTATTAGGGACATACGACGAAGGACCTCCATTACCTCATCAGGATGATCATAATCATGCCACATATATGAGGCAATCCTACAATCCACATCTGGGGGAAAACACGCAATATCAAGATACATCTGCTTTTGCTGTTCAGCTAATGCATCATAAATTCTGCTCAGAATCTTTTGGGGATCTTCCTGAGATTGTTCTATGAGATCTTCGAAGTCAATCCATTCTTCTAGTCCTTTATCGCGCAAAAAAGAACCAAAAACTTCGAGAAGTAGCGGAAGTCCCTTCGCAGCCTCGACTATGTTGTTTGCAATAGAAACATGCGAAGGTAAATCATGACTGTTCAGTTCTTCACTCTTTTCTATTGCACAGCGCCAGAAAAAGTGGAAAGCTCGATTAGGATGCATTGGAATAACATCGTGAGACGAATCTCGATCAACAAGCCCTTGGAGAACGCTTCTTTCTTTTGAGGTGACGATTATTCTGCTTCCACAACCAAACCACTCAAGCTCATCTCCTACGAACTGCTTGAGGGAACCACTTTTCACATCATCGAGAATAATGAGAACTTTCATACTTTTAAATATTTCTTTCAAAAGTCCTACTTCTTCGAAAGCAGAAGCAGCCTCATACTCTCGTTTCAAAATATCGAAGATCAACTTGGTGTGAAGATACTGAAGACCCCCAGGCTGCTGCGTAGTTTCTTCAATCTCCGCAAGAAAACTGCAAGCGTCAAAGCGATGGGATATTTGGTCATATACGATCTTGGCAAGAGCAGTTTTTCCAATGCCATCTCTCCCATGGATTCCAACAATTCGTACATCATTTACTTCCAGTTCCAATAATTCCATTATTTTCGATTCTTGACTGCCTTGAAGCTCCTGTAAAGGTACTTTAATTAGGGAGAATGCTAGTTAGTAGAGAGGGGAAGAGAAGTGAAGAAATATACCGAGTTGCTGTAAGTTTCAGGTGATAACGCCATTGTCTGAAACATGTGCCCTGAATGTTCCTGCAAATCAATCATATGCCCCGCTCATTGAGATGTTGTAACTAATGTATAGCTGACAGAGTAGACAGATTGTTGAAGATAACTTCCACTGAAGTTCCTCCAACACTATCATTCACTCCATGCATCCCATTAAAGCTAAACAAACTATAGCATACATGCTGTCTCAATTATGGAAAAAATCTATTCAGTAAATCTCGCTTATTAAGCATAAAAAAGCTTAATCTGACTAACCGTTTCTTACCCTTTCTAGTTTGAAAACTACCAGCCTTATCAGGGCCCACAACGTCAGACTCCTCCAAATCGAAAAAAGAAAATGAAGAACAGTAAGAAGTTTCCCAGTCCTCTAATATACTGAACTATCAGAAGTGGCAAAGAAGCTTAATAGGACATACAATGAAGATGGCAGCAGCACAAGGCTGTGGTGATGGGAGATGCAAAAAGGTGACTTAGCTGTTTAAGAAAAAATAGTGGGATTCAGGCTATAAAATGAATACAAACAATGTGATCACTTCACAACGATCGAGACAAAAGAAAGCACCGTCCAAAAGAAAAGGCAAAAGAAAGCTTCATACAAAAAAATAAAAATAAAATTCAATTAAATTTGCACCATAATGTCTGACATTTCATGAAAATATTATATCCATTCTAAGCTGGGGTTTAGCAAAACTTGTTATCCTTCTAAAATACTAACTAATAACTCTTCAAAAACAAAAAAAAATCCCGTGATAAACTAAATCCCTTCTTCATTCCCTCGTAAATATTTTAGTGACTGCTTCTGAGCAATATCATTTAAGGTCTAACATTTCAAGAAACAAACTAAATGGAGAAAATTACCAAAAAGGTTGTGCCAAATCAATATGAACTTTTTTTTTTTTGACAATTCAGTTTTAAATATTTTGTATTTGTGTCAATTCAATCCATCTAGCCATTTTTGGTCAAAAATTACTTATGTGGATGTCAGCCAGCCTCCGTGGCTCTGATGGCACTAAAGTGGGAGAAGAGGGAAAAAAAAGAGAGAAAAAAATTATAAATATATTCAAAAAATAATAAACAAAAATTTATAGAAATTTCATTTTATTATCAAATGCCGTTTCTCTTCTTAGAAACTCGAGCACAAGAAGAGAATGTTTATCATTCGGCCCTTAAAAGCTGCCCCTCTATGGTTGAAAAAAAAAGAGAGGTAAAGGTGAAAGCCAAATGTCCTTTTCAGCGCCTATACAACTTTCCTCATTCATAAAAGCCCATCTGTCTTTCTTTGCAAATAACCTAAAAAATGGTAAGAGAGGAAAACGGTTTTTCTATTTTTAGAGCATTTTAGCCTTGACCAAGCTAACAGCTCCTCTTTAACAAACCCTACCGCAACCAAACAGAGAGCAATAAATTAGTATTCCAAAGTCTTCAGACCTCTAGGCAACGAAGGAGAAGCACAGAAACAGATTCTGCATTCTTCTTTTTTCATTCTTCCAAAAACTAGATGATGATGATGGGTACTTGTCTATTCCACATTATTCTGCTTTGATAGCAACCTCTACAAAATACTGTTGAATGAATTATAAATTAATCTTTGTACTGAACGTTCAACTATTAAGTATGTAAAATCCGTGCAAATCAAGTGAATGCTTCTGTTTGTCAGAAGTCTACTTATAATTAGATGATTCTGAAATCGTCTGTATTTATCAATACCTATATTTTTTTGCATTAAAAAATTTACGATGTGATCCTGGACTAGTATGGGGAATACCGCGCATTGTCCAATTCTTAGAGAATATGTTACAAATGAAATGGAAAAAATCCATTTGTTTGAAACACTAACCTGTGGAGTAAAAAGTGAAGGGGTGCCATCATCAATCTCCGTCAAAGATTGCAACTTAGCCCCTGCAACCATAGCCTGTCCAGAAATGCATCAGTGACTATAATATTCTAGTTAGCAAAAAAAAAACAATTAATTTGTTGGTGATAAAAAAAAAATCCAATTGCACGAAATTTGGTAGCTGATGATACATACCATTTCTTCATACAAATTTTGGATGGTGATGTTGAGGTCTCCCTTCCAAAAATATTGGTGCTTTGTTGTTCCATACTGTTCCTTCGAATCTACTTTTACTCTCTTCAGCTTTGGGGCCTCTATTAGCCCCTCGGAGAAAAACTTCATGTTGGGACATTTATTCACAATGACATCTTCCAAAAGAGGGAACTCCAAAGTGTATCCACTCGAGCTGAAACATCTCAACTCTATCAACTCTTCAAGCTCTATGTACTTTAATTGACTGAAAGCCACTACACGCTTCTCCTCAAATTCATCATCACTAATGACTGTTGTCAATATCCTACAATTACTTATCCTCAACTTTGTGAGCGCTACCAAATTTTCAGCTATTGTTGGTGTGAACATACTTGATAGTCCATGAAAATTTGACACATCTAGAGTTTTTAGATGTTGAATACGTGTTGGAACGGGTAATATTACTTTTAGCTCATGCAATGGGTCTTCTATGGCTTGAACATTTTTGGTTGGGTCTTCTAGATAAGATTCACATAAAACTAGCTCTTCCAACTTTGTTAAACTCTCCACAAAACGGCAAGTGGATATTGCATATTCCTTCGATAGATGACGAAGCTCAAGAACTCTAAGCTTTCGGAAGGATTCTTCATCATGAAATTTCCCATGGCATATCTCCATATGTTTGGATAAATCCAATTTTAACTCTTGGAGTTTAGGGAATGCACCCTGAAAAAAAAAAATAGCCAAATTAGAACCTAAAGTCAGCTTAGTCCTGCATATCGTGCACAATAAATGCATTTTGGAATATCGTGTCTCTTGTGACTCAACGGAGAGATATGTGCTCTCATGAAACAAATATTATTGCTGATATTTTATATTTGACTTGTATCCATATTTAAACATAAGTAACTCCTTACATTCATCTTTCTATAGATATATCCATTGTGAGAATAACATTTGCATCAACTACAACCACAATTGCACGAATTTCAGTTGTTAATGTCAATGAGAATGTCCCATCTTTCTGTCTTTAGCATAATATCAATATCTGTGTAGGGTGCAAATTAGACAACACACTTTGTGCCATAGTATGATCACACCACATGCCACGTGTTTTCAATCTTTGTGGTACTTAAGAGAGAGAGCTAGACCATCGGTATTAACCCTTTTTTTTTTCCTTTTTAGGGTTCAATGAGTATGCATTTGGTACGTACGTCAGATGTGAACAAACAAGTTTTGTCAACACTTGAAGAACATATGATGTTTCTATGTTGTAATGTTCCCATGGATTCAAAGAGAGTCGTCCAGTTTACATCCTCATTTTTAGAGCTACTTTATGCGATCCTTGGCTTTGACGCTAACCATAACTTCAAACATTCACCATGGAAGCTAAAAAAATAACCGTGGGGCATACCTTTTCTATCAAGAAGAGAGGCTGTTTATGATGTGGTATCTCATTCTCAGTTTGGGAAGCAAGTATATCCACTTTGTTACAGTCATCTATCTGCAAGGTCTTCAATGCCGGCCAATAGGAAGTATGTGTTCCAGTGTAGAGGCACTTCAACTCTATCAAATGCTCAAGCTGGAGGGAGATTAACTTTGGGAATACAAACATGGGAACTAGTCCTTCTTCCTTCTCGATGAGTTCTACAATGCCACATTCACATATCACCAACTCCTCAAGTTGGATTAGATCTCTGGTTACTGAGGCTGGAAATAGAGAGGTGAGGTTATTGCATTTGGAAACGCTAATAGAACGTAGATGCTGGAATTTGACTTGACGGCAGAGTTCCTTATCCCATACACACTTTAGCTTTGGTAATCCCGATACTGTCAGCTCTTTTAACGAAAGAGCAACAGGATGCCCATCTAGAGGAATTAGTGGATGAAGACCGAAAACAAGTTCAAGGGAACCACATGCTTCTACCTCTAAAATTTCCAGGCTCCTGAGCTGTCCTAGAATGAAAGGAGGAACAACGGTCACAAGCTTATTGCATCCAGACACAAAAAGCGATTTTAGCTTGAAGAAAGATTCTGCAATAAATTGATTGTCCCATATCATCTCGATGTTATCCGTACGAGTGATAGAACATCTCTCCAGGTTAGGAAAAGCTACCTGCAGGCATTCGCTCACGAAATTGGTGACTCAGTTAAATTATGAATTCATGAACTTCCAAAATGTAAATACAGATGAGTGTCATGATGTAAATTACAGAATCACAGACTCGGTATTTTGTCTTAAGTTGCACAAAAGGGAAAAAAAATTTAAAAAAAAAAGTTAACAAAACTTCTCCATACTGATGCGGATAATTCTAGGACGAGAAGGGAAGGCTGTTTTAATTACCGGAGGCAAATAAAAAAAAAAGTAGGAATCCTCTTCTGATCAGATTCTGTTAACAACGAACAAAATAGTAATCTCGATATTCTCATATAACAATCATATAATCACATTAATCTAAGAGAGAGATTAAAAAAAATTGCTTGCATCAAAATAACAAATCTTACTTTCATCATTCCTTATTTGAAATAACTAAATATACTTAAATTGATTGAATTTTCCCTTAAAAAATTCATTAATCTTTCATCAGTGTTGGACGAGTCAAATGACTCAACTAAGATGACTGATCTGCAAAATGTATTTTATTTATTTAACAACGGTTTCATAAGAATGCTATTGCAGTTCATGTAAAAACTAAAATGAGTGGTTTCCTTTCTCTAGGGCAATTAAAAGAGAGAGTAAAGCTTCCTTCAAACTCTTGAACCTAACTGCTCACTTTCCTCTTAATTTTATTTTTTCAATTGCTTTCAGTGTGTGTGTATCCATATATGTGTGCGCGCGCGCGTGTGTGTGCAGGTACCATTAGTGATGTTCCACCATCTTTATGGAAACAATTTCTAGTTATTCTTATATGCTACTCATTCTATTTTCAATTATTTTATACCGCCTCAAAAGGGCAATTATTAATTAACGTTAGAACTTAGAAGTTGCTGAATTGACGAGGTAAAAGAAAAATGCAGCTGAGGATAGCTTGAGGAAGAATATTAGCAATTAGGGGGGTGGGGGGCAGGTGCAACCCAGTAAAAGGTGTGATTTTATGTACTAAGGAATGCCTAAAATCAATATTATACCACTCTAAAGCAATTTAAAAAGGAATTGCAAGGGTCAAACAAACAAATCTTACATGCATCATTCCACACTTGAAAGAACTATACTTAATACGATTTAGTTTTCCCTTTAAAATGCATTGATCTTTATCATTCCTAGAAAACAAAATAGTTAGATACCGACGACATATCATACATGCACTTGAGTAAAATAATTGAAAATTTCTCTGAACACATCATAGAAGATTAAAATTATCTAAGATAGTCAACGTATTAATCTCGTGGGACGGCCCAATTTCACAGCCTAACGACCCATATTGCTTTCAGTTTAGTCAGAGTGGACCTGCCCGTAAGTCACTCTTTTTCATTTTCCAGTGAAATGTTCTTCCACTTCCTCTGGAACCCATAATCCTGCGGAAAGCTTTGTTTTCTGTTTTCTGTTTTCTGTTTTTATTTTTTTCTGTAAAGGGTAACTAGTCTTCTCCAAATGTTCATTACTCTGAGAAAATCCTTCATCTGCAAAGTTGCTCGCAATCTCTCATCTGCCACGCCATCACCCATTATTTCCATCCAGATGACAAACTTAACCTTTTTCTATTTCGTTCATCAGAGTATTGTCATCCCTGACAAGATTATTTTTCAAAAAAAAATTATCATTTAAGTGATCGTTGTGAAAGTTTTTATACTATAGCGAGCGTTGTATATAAGTTTTGACACTTGTACTGTATTTAAGTTTAATTTGTTTAATTATGAATTTCAAAACTGCCAAGATGTAAACATAGACAAGTGCGAATAAGAGTAAGTTTTCTAAAACTATATTTGAAAGCGAACCACAACTCGAGAAGAGAACGATCATGCTCAAACACGCGGAAAAGGATAGTCTACCATAGCACCTTTATGGCAGGGTGATGGTGGGCGATCTGGGCCATCCATTTAATGGCAGGGTCATGGTAGGCTATCTGGGCCGTCCATTTAAAAAATGGATGGCCCAGATCAAATTTTTTTTAAAAACTCTTTTAATCCCTCCTATGGGATCCAGGTCCGAAACACACTACCTTGTGGGGTCCTCAACACGTATTGCAGGAGTCTTGGGCCCCACCATCAATTTTGCTAGACAAAATAGCTGTTCGCTTTCCTTAACCGCGCAATTGTTTGTCCTTTGCTTACTAACTTCTCTTTAATGCTAGTAAATCACTATTAATAACCAATTTAACAGGATATCAACATAAATTGTGGATTTGCGTTTGTGGGGTCAAAAGTGCGTACAAATACATCTATGAGTACATGTGGTATGAGTCGAGGAAGACCAAAGCTGATACCAGGAGGCAAGTGAAAGGCCACCTTGTGAAGGCTAGTGAGGAAGTTCCTGATTGTTGAAGTTACATGAAAGAGCCGGTGCCTTTCCACTTGTCAAAATATATGTAATCCTACTTTAATTAACAGTATATGGTTCGAGCGGTTTTATTTTTTTTTTAATCATTTGACAGGAGATGAATTTTTTTATCGAGCAATTTTCTGCCTACCTAAAAAAAAAAACAGAGTCCGCTTTTTTGGCTTCTATATATTGTCAAGGGTTCCATCTATTTGTGCGATCTCAAAACTATTGAATGCATATATTCATTCTGATCTATAGTATACCTATGTGGCATATATTACCCGACGAGTAGGTTGTTCACTGCAAACAATTGCGATGTGTATTTAATCATATATTTAACCAAAGTAAAGATTGTAAGTAAATTTAGTTAGTTTTAATTTTGACTATGCTTTAGCTCATGGTATATTTAAGAGATATGATGTTAATCACATACCTCTCCATTGAAGAGCGCACTAGAGCGTGATTGGACGCGGTCCTGACCCCGACCTCGTGAACCTGCCATTAATTTTTCATTGGGTGAAAAGAATGTCAACATTTGTATTCCAGGATGAATCCATCTATGTGAAGATCTTCAATGATAAAAACAAAATATAAATCTTACAATTTACACGAGAGAAGCACGTCAGACTTTCCAACTTTTCTAAGCATAAATCAGCTAACATCGGGAATGACAGACTTTCTGATATTTCCACTGCCAATACTTCTTCCTCCATAATAATCGCCTCCATCTTCTTGCAATTGCTTACCCTTAGTTTTCTCAATTGTGGGAGAGATGTAACCATGGACGGGGAAAACATAAACCCGAGATTGCCCAAGTTGTAGACTTCTAATGTCTCTAATCTCGGAAAGGCAACCTGCGGAATTCGAGATTCGATCATATAACTGGTGATTCAATTGAATCTCGAATTCATGGGTTTCAAAGATGTAAATATAGATGAGTACCTCACTGGGTGAGGGGAGTTATTAAGATGCACAAAAAGGACAAAAAAATAAGAATAAAATGAACAAATGGACTAAGAAAATCACCATACTAATGTCGTTTCTAGTTTCCACTCTTTCTTTTGGTGAAGAAATTGGAATGCAGTGCTTAATTGGATTAGTGAGCCAGTTTTATTCCATCCGTAGAATTAAAGGAAACCCAACCAAACATGCAATGCTTGGCCAGTGTCTAATGAGAACTCAGACATAATAGCATGTGGGGCCCACGATTTAATTTCACGGATGAAGAAACTGTCATGCCGCGGGAGTATTGGGCCCCACCAATTTAAACAGGATATCAAATGCAAATGCATGAACATGCACGGAATTCTGTGCTCTTAAAATTATGGGGGCTACGCAATGACTAAGTGCTTATTTAAGCACAATACACACACACAAAAATAAAGTGCATCAACTAGGTTAGCATATTATACTCATTGGGATAATAGAAAAATTAAGTGACTAAATTCAATGGAATCCATTTCGAAAGAGTATAAATAACTTATGAAATTACGTCAATGCAAAAAAAAAAAAAAAACCCTTCAATTTTGCTTTATAAAATACCATTAATGTAGATATGCTTGCAGAATTTAAATTTAAAATAACTCGGAACCTATCACAACGTAAGTTTACATGAATTTCATTCAATTAGTTGGATTTCTACTGAATTAGGAGATACGAAATATTTTGCTTTATCTAAGGCATGAACAGGGCAATTAAGAAGAAAAATAAAATGAAAATAACAAATTGAATAGGCATGATAATCGGTGTTACATCTAATTAGTAAAGGAAGGTAATAAATAATTATCATTATTTGAATTACCAGTTGCCCACTGAAGAATGCAATTTGATTGGCAACGTGGTCGTGCGACATACTACTTGAAGGAGCCAACCCAGCTGTGAAAAAACTCTTGATATTTGGCAAGTCATGCAATTTCAATACGCGTAATTTAGGAAACTCAAGTTTGCAACCATCATCAGCTTCTACAATCCCCTGCATTAACTCGCAACAAAAAACTTCAATCTCTTCTAGTTGGGGAAGTTCTCTCACTAATGAATGAGGAAATAGAATTTCCATCTTGTCGCAACTCGTAACTCGTACTACTTTTAATGTACCGAAGGAATTGGTGGAGATATGGTCGTAGCATATCTTCTCCAAGTTGACGAGATTGCTGAGAAGTAACGTCTCCAATGCCTTAAAATCAGGAAGGGAAGACCCGTTGAGGATGTAACGGATGGATGGACTATTCTCGACTTGTAGATGCTTTAATTTTGGAAAACCTTCTTGAGATAACGAGCAAATATTTGGCTCAGTTTCGTTCAACCCATTCAAATACAAATCGTCGGTTCTGCCTATGATACTTTGAATGCATCTTTTCCGAAGAACGTCGCTTATTGGATTGAAGCAGAGCTCCAATGTCATCGACCCTTTGTACTTGCTCCAGCGTAGCGCATAACCTAGTCGGATTCTATACTTGGTTAATTGCTGTAAGCATAGATCCTCTGGTAGCATACTCAAGTTGGGGATGGTTACATGCAGAGTGTGGAGTCTTTTCATGTTATTCAACTCCATAAGGCTGGCATTGGTTGCTGGAGTTTGCTCCACGGCACTCCATTGATCAAAGCTATCCTCCATATATAACTCCTCCAATTTGGTCAATCTTCCAAGTACATCCGGTTCAATTATCTCAAGTTGTGAACAACGGCTTAAATCTAACAACCTCAACTCTACCAGTTGCCCAATTTCTTTTGGCAATCGCTGAATGTCGGAGTTCTGAAGGCTGAGAATTTGGAGACCTTCTAGATCGCCAAGAATTGCCACATTATCTAACGAACCACCGTCAAGACAGAGAGTGTGCAATTTCTCCAAGTATTGAAACGGCGAAGGCGAACGACTGAGACGTATCCCAGTGAGATTTAAGACCTTGAGTTTTCTCATAAAGTTGAAATATGAATCTGGGACCTCTAGGGATTCATTGTTTGCGAACAACAAGAAAGTGCGCAATTCCGGACAATCTAATTCTTCGGGAAGCTTTTTCATGTCAACGTAGGGAAAGCATATCCCCACGCAACTTTGGAGCTTGTCCTTGGACAACTCTGCAACAGACTCGTTCAGCACAAGAAGAGGGCGATCTTTTGAAATGATCGAGGCAACAAACTCACGGACCAAGACATGCATCTTGAAGCCATCACTTTCTTCGCTGAGTAACAATAGGGAGGAGTCTTGAAGAGCTTCGATCAATGAGCTCAACATAATTCTAGCATCTTCCATGCTACTTTCGTCTCCAAATAACCCCAAACCAAAGCCGTATCTCAACAAATTTTCAAGAGAGGGCTTAGAGACACCATAAACAGCAATGAGTTGTAATAATGACTTAGCCTCCGATTTTATACGTTCATAACTCATTCGGAGAGTCTTCTTTATCACCTCACCGGTATCTTCATTCCAGATTTGTTTCAAAGCATACTCACAGTCGGAGTAAGTAGTGTCTAGAAAGAGTTTAGATATCGCAACAATTAGGAAAGGCAAACCTGCAGATATGCGGAGTGCTTCCTCCACCAAGGGTTCCAACTCAACTTGAACTTTGCCTCCCACCATCGTCTCAAACAAAGCTCTTGCCTCATCCTCCTTTAGCCCACCAAGGCGGAAGGCCTTGTCGCAGCCCATTTCCCTTTGTAAAACATTAAGATCTCTCGACGTCAATAACAACTTGCATCCTATGGCTTTGTTGTCAGGTCCGCAAGGAATGCCGACTGATTTCAAGTCCAGATTTTCCCACAGGTTGTCCAGTATTATGAGCACCTTCTTCTTCTCCTTCCCCTCCTTTTCCAACCTCTCGCGCAGAAGCTCCGCCCGCGCGCTGATAGTTTCTTCCTTCATTATGTCAGTGAGTTTCAAGCAGGCAGCAATATCTCCTTGAATCTTACGGATGTCTGGATTTTCCGACACGTCGGCCTTAGCGACCCAATCAAACGATCTCTCTTCGATTAGAATATCTTCGACTTGATCCAAAAGGGTGGACTTCCCCACCCCGCCCATCCCGTAAACCCCGACCACACCATTGCTGTTATCGGCTAGAGCGTCCATGATGTTCTGTCTCATCAAAGCTCGGGATTTGAAGAGCCCATGGCCCCTCAGCTTAATGGACATCAAGGCAGAAACGACCTCTTTGCCTTCTCTCCTGACCAAAATTGGAGCAACGCGGTCACCCAGAGCAGGACCGCTGGAGGAGATCTCCTTCATTTCTTTAATGAGCTTCCTAATGTCATCGGTCATGTGCTTGGCCTTCCTACTGAACTGATAGCGAGAATTGGGGTCGGGAAGAGTCCTGCCGCAGCGAGTCTTCCTCGCCTCTTCGAATTTCCCCAGCAGGTCTTTCGCCTCTTCAATTTTCTGAAGATTTTTTCTAGCCTTTTCCTCGGCACTGCGGACCGTCCAATCCTCGGAAGCCAGATTCTCGATTTCCTGCGCAAGATTTTTGGCGTACCTCTCGGAGGACATGACGTATCCGAATCCACGCTTGATGGAAGAAAACCCCATCGTCACGACTTTCGATACAATACTAGTGGCAACATCCATCACCATCGACATCTTTCTTTGATTTTTCGTCCGATAAACAAAGAGTGCGAAAATAGAGAGAGTGATGAAAATGAGCGGCAGATAATGAAGAAGGAGAAGAAGAAGAAGAAGAATGGTCGTGCAGAGGCAAAGAGCAAAACAGTGCAAGAGCGATGGGAGAAGGCCAAGAGATTTCAAGGAGGAAGAAGAGTGATTGTGCAGAGGAGAAGAGCGAAACAGAGCAAGAGCGATGGGAGAAGGCCAAGAGAGATTTCGAGGAGGAAGAAGAATGGTTGTGCAGAGGCGAAGAGCAAAACAGAGCAAGAGCGATGGGAGAAGGCCAAGAGATTTTAGAGCGGATGAGGATGGAGGAAGGGGAGCAAGAACGAAATAGAGAATTGAGTGCAAATGAGCAGATGAGCGAAACAGAACAAGAACGGTAGGCGACGAAAAAGGCTAAGCAACTTGAGTGCAGACGAAGAAAAAGGAAGGGGAGCGATCTATTTAAGCCTCGAATCTAACCTTAGTTTTTAGTTTTTAGTTTTTTTTTTTTTCGGGAAAATCTAACCTTAGTTAAGATCTTAACTATACATGTAACACGATAAAAAAAATGCGACACGATATATTTAAGTAATCAATTAATTACCATAACTTTTTAAAAGCACTTTATCTCGAGTGTCGGGTCACGTTCAGATCTCTGGCATTTGAATTAAATATTTTTTAAAAAAATTACTATACTTAAATGATATATCGGAAGATATGAAAATTAAGTCAAAATTTTAAAAACGTAAACACCAGTCAATGACATGAAATGGATCATTTTCTAACAAAGACTCAAACCACGGAGAAGAATGAGGAAATGGACAGAGCTCCTAAACCTAGCCTTAGTTTAACCTTAACGAAAAACTAACTAATTCATCGGAGTTCCTTAAGCAGAGCTGGAGGGGATGAGCGCTTAAGGAACTCCGGCTCTTAATCGGTCCCCTCCAGGAGAGGTTGCCCTCTCTACCGTTTAATTGTTCTCCACTAAAGAGGATTGGGCAAGGGGGCTGACTTAAACCAGAGGTCAGCGATCGACAGCTAGAAACGGCACTGCCTTCCCCTTGTATCTTTTTCAAGCCCAAGAGGAGGCTTTACCCTTCACAACACACCCATCATCAGCCAACACCAAGTTATCCCTGGGAGGCCTCTGGATGCACCAGAAGGTAACCTAGCCCTAGTTTAACCTTAACGAAAAACTAACCAATTCATTGGGCATAGAAATTGATGATTTTCTGCATTATTGTTCATTTACTAGATTAGTCACCATCATCAATGTCCATGTCTCCATCCTTTGCTCCATTAACAATAGACAGACACAGATGAATTATCTATCCTTTCATCATTTTCCACCAAAAATGGTCCATTCGGCCTTTTTGCACCTCCAATGTACTAGTGTTGATCCATCCACTCAGCTTTTCCTCCACCATTAATGAGAAAACATTGATTAGGTACTAGTCCTAAACCCGCTCCTTGCACGGGACAACGAGGTCATATATGAAATATAGAAGTAACGTTATAGCTAAGCAAATTATTACATTAAAATGTTAATTGTAATAATTACATTACACGTATTTTCAATTAAAACGGTTAGATCGAAACTTCTAAGTAAATTAAATTTTTTTTCCATTCTTTAGTAACATTATGTACCTATTTACTTTCTTAAATACTACTACTCTTTATAGGACAAAATTAATATGAGAAACGATTCCAAGTCACCACCAACATTATTTCATGGTCTCTCAGTCGTATTACAGTTTTCCCCTTTTTCTTTCAAATGCTTGGGGTCTATTTGGAGTCTTTTACTTCTAACATTTACCTTTCAAATTTTGCCACAAATCGGCTTTTCAAATTTTCAAAAACATACAATTATTGACAGGTAAATATATGCAAGCTTTTCGACCAAAAAATATATATATGCAAGTTTCCATCATTTATGAACCTATTTCTTTTTTTCATTTTTAACTTTTTCAAAGGAAGGGGGTGCCGAAAAATTTCGTAACATGAGTTCGTTTGATATCATAATTTCGTTATTAATTTTTAAATTAGCCCAGAAGTAAAAATTTCCTATTTTTTATTTCTGCAATAAAATAGAAATACAAGCTTTTCTCTATTCATCGGTGCCCATCGGCCGGTCACTGCATGTCGATCGCCAATTATCAGTCTCCAGTTGCCATCCGTCGGTCCTCGGTCGCTAGCCGATCGCCGTAATAATTTTATGCTCTTATTAAATTTTTATATCATTATCAATGCTTTTTTTTTGTTCAGAAATTCACCTGAGAATAAAAATTGTTCTCCAAAACAGAAGGTTTACCAGTTGTGCTAACACGGCAAGTCTCCCTTCTGCATTTGCTAACACGGCAAGTCTCCCTTCTGCATTTTACTTTTGCTTTACTTGACCGGATACCATCACTATTGCCTATCCCCACGTCTATTCGTCCCCCGCCACTGGACAAGCATCTAAATATAGGTAAGATTGCTGTGATGGTCAATATTAGTTAGACATGGAGGTCTAAGTTAGCCCAAATCTAATGTCAACAAGGAGAACACTATGAAAAATTGCTATTCATGGTATAATCTCTACATTAGTAAATCATCAATGCTTCACTAATATGAGTTTAACGTAAATTTTTCCTATTATTTTTAAACGATAACATCATGGACAAATTTTCTTTGATTTTTCTTTTGAGAAAGAAAGAGCTAAGTCGGCTGGTGGATTGTTGGGTCAGTCCCCCCCCCCCCGAGGAATATTCGAGCCCGCGAAGCGGGCCCGGACACCTCGATCATAAAAAATAAATAAATAAAGAACTGAGTCTCACATCAATAATACCCAATGAAATAGACTCAGATGGGACATCTTTTAAGGATTGATAGGAACTTGATGGCACATCAAGATTAACGGAGCTCACAGCGACATGTGTTTGCTGACTGCGCACATCATGCGTGAATCAAAAGACAACAAAAAAAAAGGAGGAAGAGATATCGTGGTTGATGGAAAGGCGGCATCGAAACACAGGCCTAATTCCAAAAAAAACCTCAAACTTTGACGTTTGTTCCAAAAATATCCATAACTTTTTTTTATCTCCTAAAAAACCTTCAACTTTTGGTTTTGTCCCAAAAAAACCTCAAACTTTGGTCTTTGTCCCAAATATACCCATAACTTTTTTTGCCTCATAAAAAACCTTACACTTTTGATTTTGTCCCAAATTTACCACAGTTATTAAAAAAAAGAGTGTTTCGCGCCCAGTTGAATAGAACCCATGATTGTTCGACAAAGATCAAAATGTATTTCCAATTGTTTCAAGGAAGAATGTTTGGCACATTGTAGCTGCATTAATTCATTTCTAGACATAATTGAGTTACCCCGAGATTCACATACAAATTTCAAGATATTAACAAAACTTCTTTTTATACTTCAAATTTTTACCGAAATGATGATCACAAGAAAGCATTGGGGGCAGCAGTTTTTCGACACAGAGGTAGGGTCGGTAGCAGCTTGTTGTCACAGATGCAGGGTCGGCAACAGCTTGTTGTCACAGATGCAGGGTCGGCACGATGGTCCTCGGTGGAAGGCTCGATTGGCATCGAGGACTATCAACGGGTAAGGAGCCGATGACGAGGGTTTCTATTGTCTCGGGATAAGGCCACACCATCGGGCGATGGTTGAGAATCACTTGGAGTTTCGCCAGAAGCTAAACGGCCGACGTTGGGTCGTCGGGAATTCTACGAGATGGGTTTTGAGGGTTTTTTTTGTGATTGAACTAGTAGATTTGGGACAAATTCAAAAGTTGAAGGTTTTTTAAGAGGCAAAAAAAAAGTTGTGGATATTTTTGGGACAAAGGCCAAAGTTTGAGGTATTTTGGGGATTAGATTGGTAGACTTGGGACAAAATCAAAAGTTGAAGGTTTTTTATGAGACAAAAAAAAGTTATGGATATTTTTGGGACAAAGGCTAAAGTTTGACGTTTTTTTTTGGATTGGGCCTCGAAACACAGCAACTTCTTTCTTAGTATCTGAGCGGTTGCTTGCTCCCCGAGGCGTGCTTGGACCTAAAAATCAAAACTTTCATGACTCCTTTGCGTATGTTACTGGGAAAGATATCGAGATAACCATCATGGCTTGTCATCAAAAAAAGACGTTTAAAAAAAAAAGGACCACTGCCTAAGAAAAATGTTTTAAAATGACCAAAAGAAATCTGGTTCAGAGATTAGGTAAGCAATAATACCGCTTTTGACAGCCAACCTCTTTGCAACATTATTTTAGGCGAGAAAACTCACAAGATTGTCTCCCAGTTGATGTCCTCTTGGGGGTTCTGAATAATGTTTCTTGGATTGGATTGGATCTGTCCGGGCCATCTCATCCAATAAAATAAAAGAAGAAGAAGAAAAGATCACACATTCTACGAGGAATGCCGAGTGCGACACGCGAATTAAAACAAAATATTACTATAACTAAGGACAAATAATTTAAAATGACCAAAAAAAGTCTATGTCATTGAATGGAAGAATTATTTTATGAATTTATTTAAATATTGGTCATTCAAATAAAAAATAATTGAAAAAAAATTATGACGCACCGTTCAACGATAAAGAACAAGCAATTCCTTGCTTAGAGAGAAAACTCGAAATTTCAATATAGATAATAATGTTCGGTCGTCCAAAAACCCTAAAACAAGCTTATATAGGGTGTTAACCCTAATGACACCAAAACCAACAAATTACAAAATTGCCACAAAAAAATAAAATTAAATCTGAAAAATATTAAAATAATTTAAAAGACCATCTAAACGATCTCGGATCACTAAAATCCATCGTCAGTCAATGCCAATAGTATTAAGTATTGATCAGACGGCCGTTTCGCTTTAACTGACCGAATCTGAGCACATTATGATATCATTGACTCCTAATCTGAAAATTCTAGAAGCATCTTCTCGACTTCCATTGAGACTCCTGCCTATCAAATCGGTCCAGAAACGCATTACTAATATGCTCCGCATCAAATTATCACTACCGAAGAAATACGTTTTAAACTGATCATACTAAGCCTGCGTAAGAGATTGGGCAAATTAACTTTTTTATTTGAAAGCCACCACTTTGAGGCATTATCTTAGGCAAGACACCTCACAAGATTGCCCTACACTGCTTAGAAGACAAAACAAGCCAAGAACATTAGGATCTAGCAGCATCTCCCCAGATAAATTCCTTTTCTACACGTTGAATCTTGTTACTTGGATTGGGTTGGGTATGAAAACTCATCTCATCTAGCTAATCAAAAAGATAACTCGAGCTAGAAGTTCTCAAACTACTTACGTGCATCTTAAATGAGGGTTTGAGTTCCGGGTCAAAGATGCTCTTTTGTCCCCTCCTCCTTCCGAGAAGATATTGGGTGGGGCGGCCCCAATGCGCCCCACAGTCACTCTCCCTCCTCTGACAAATGTCAGAGGGAGAGGAGAGAGAGTGACTGTGGGGCGCATGGTCCGGCCCCATCCAATATTTTTTCCCTCCTTCCCCATATCTCACGCGAATTTGGGAAAAAGATAACATACTTTTTTTTATAATGAGATAACATACTTTAATGAGGCGTGCGACAGGCGAATTAATAAAAATATCACCATTACCGAAGATAAATTATTTTTCAAATGACCAAAAGAAGCCTACGTCGGAGAATGGATCAATTGTTTATGAATTAAAAACATATTGATCATCGAAAAAGCAAAATAGCTGAAAAAAAAAAGTGACCGCCCCGAGGAAAAACGTTTTAAAGTGACCACACTTTTGAAAGTCACCATTTCGAGGCAAGTCACCTTACAAAATTGCCCCACACTGCTTGGAAGATGAAACAAGCCAAAACCATGTGGAGACATTGAATCATGTTACTTCGGCTGGGTTGGGCATGAAAACTCATCTCCTCTAGCCAATAAAAAAGATAACTCAAGCTCGAAGTCCTAAAACTTATTCTACTTACACACATCTTGGACTCCGTTCATTTTGAGAAAAAATGAGGTATTTTTGAAAAATGACTTTTAGAAAATCCTTTGCCAAGCAAATACTGATATTTATCGATGTCCTACTGATACCAATCTGGCATTCGATAAGGAAATCGATTTCCACTGTGCACTCCTTTTAATAATTTTTTTTATAGTTTTTTTTTTATATTTTTTCCAAAATTTATTTTTATTTCCTTAAAATTTTATTCTTTTCTCTTTTCTTTTTTTATACTTTATTTTTTTATTTTTTCTTTTCTTTTCCTTTCTTCTTTGACCGATCGCCAGCTGTAGGCGACCTAGAGCCTCACAGCCTCGGGCAAGGCTCAAGCTCATCGGCCCGCGTCATGGCTAGTCGTCGGGCTACTCGCCATCGTCGAAACCACGGCCAGCGGAGGAAGGAGAAAGGAAAAGGGAAAATAAAGAAAATAAAGAGAAACAATGTAAAAGAGTCCATGGAAGAAATAAGAGGGAAAATGATTTCCATTTTTTTTTAAAAAAATATTTTCTCCACTTTTGAAGGCATTTTTTCCATTGATGGAAAATATATTCCTTAAATCATTTATTTTCTGTGGATTGAAAGCCAAAAAATCTGAAAATTATTTCTCTGAAAATTATTTTTCATGAAACGAATGGAACCGTAAGTAAAGGTCAAGCTCCCTCCCAGAGTTGGAAGTGATTACCACTACCCAGCCACTCCCTTTTTTTTTTCTCCTCTATTTTTTCATTTTTAAAAAAGTGTATTTTCTGATTTCTTTTCAAGACTTCTTTTTTTTTTTAAATTTTTTTCCTCTTGTTTTTTGTCATTTCTTAGGGGGCTATTTAACCCTTCTTTTGGTTGGAATGTGGATTTTAAGCTTGGGGCAATTGAAGCTAAGACCAAATTGAAGCTCACGAAGGAAGCTCGGCGTGAAGTTATTTACTTTTTCAGAACGTTGGAATGTGCCCTATTGGAGAAGAATTTCCTGATTGTCTTGATATCAAATTCATGTGAAAAAGATGTCGCCCAAACCATTGTAAAAGGGAAGTAAATAGGTCTAACAATTAGAAGGAAGCAAAAAAAAAAGGAGTAAAGTCCAAATTTGGACTTGGATTGACCGATATTTGGGCTCTGAACATGGATTTCTGCTACTAAGTCAAGCCCGACATGAAATTATTTGTTATTTTGAGCACGTAATTTTGGTGTTCGTTTTATTTTCTTGTTTTTATCAATTTTATTGTCAACATTTTTATCTTTTAGGCCGAGAGTCGCTCTAGTAAGTCTTGTACCACTAGAACTGATCCATCCGAGAATCTAAAACCCCTAGTTCTAGTTGAAACTTTGACCGAAAACAAACACGTTGATGACCTACACTCCAACACGAGCCGTGGAAGAAGATCGCAGCTCACGTATTAAACCTCACATAAGTTCTTCCGATGCAATCATTCGCTCCATCCTTCCCATCAAAGCTAAAGACGCGATGCCAAACCTAGTGTCTCCATTATGAAAAGATCTGGCTTACTAACCATCAAAAAGCCTAAACTGACTAACCAACCTGGTTTCTTGTTCCTTGGAGTCAGAGAAGGAAGCACATTAAAGGTTGCTACCCACCTTATCAAGTTTTAGAAATCGAGCAGAGTTAAGAGAGGCATTTCACTGCACCAATTTAGCAAGTTTTTGAAATTAATTGTATTTTTTTTAAAGGTTTA
This sequence comes from Rhodomyrtus psidioides, assembly GCA_021437785.1. Lineage (NCBI taxonomy): Eukaryota > Viridiplantae > Streptophyta > Magnoliopsida > Myrtales > Myrtaceae > Rhodomyrtus > Rhodomyrtus psidioides. Next base: position 1,940,500 of record JAILYB010000044.1, on the reverse strand, counting down.
TAACTCAATTATATTTTCGCGACTTGATACTCCACAAGTTTCTTTTGACAATTACCAACATTATTGAAACTCACTAGCACCAAAAAAAAAAAAAATCGTCTATTTGAATAGAGAACAAGGTATCTCTGCAGTTTTCTTTTGAATCACATGCACAATATGGAATTGTGAAAAATCATATTCTAGATACAAAAGCATGCGGCAATATCATTGTCCATCCCCAATTAAATAAAATAGAGAGTGCCCCATGCTAATGGGGCAAAGTTCCGACACAAGGAACATGAAAATTCAAGATGTTGTCTAAGAGTTCTAATGCTTTGATCGTACCTGATTTTTCTTCAAATCTATTGTCTGGAAGTAAGTGTACGAAAGAATAGAATTGCAATGTCATTTTTTCTGCTTCAAAGGTGGTATTTCAGGATTGCATCGCAAAGAGGTTGATTGGTGAAGGGAGGTTGCAGAATGAACTCTATGTCATAGATCAAGACCCTGAGGCGTTGAGTGCAATCCAGAATGCTAAGTAGACATCGGAACTATGGCATAGACGCATGGGTCATCCATCTGATCGGATTCTACACATTCTTGATAAATCTTTATCTCATGATTCTAGTTCATGTGATTATTGTCATTTTGCATGGTATCAAAGCATAGACTTCCTTTTCTTAAGAGTACACATTTCTCTTCAGAATTATTTGATTTAATTCATTCTGATGTTTAGAGTGCTCCCATTGAGTCTCGGGATGGCTATAGATATTTCGTCTCCTTCATTGATGATACGTCTCGCGCTACATGGTTGTATCTACTCAAAACCAAAAATAAGGTTCTTATTTTTTTTTTGGTCGGGAATTTTGTGCTATGATACACAATCGGTATAAGACAAATATGAAAGTGTTGCGTACGGATAACGGGACAGAATACACCAATCAAACATTTCAAGCGTATTTGCATAACTTGGGCATTATTCATCAGACTTCCAATGTTGGGACACCCCTACAGAATGGCATAGCAGAGAGGAAAAATCGTCATCTTTTAGAATTACTATAGCCTTACTTTTTTTAGGGAATCTACTGAAAACATATTGAAGTGACACTGTTCTCACCAGTTACTATATTATTAATCGGATCTCTACCCGAGTGCTTGATTACCAGATTTCGATAGAAATTTTATATAGAAGGAAGTTTAATATTTGAGGGTTTTTGGCAGAACATGCTACGTTCATTCGAATAATGGTAAACTCGATCCTCGTGCTCAGAAGTGTGTATTCGTGGGCTATTCTTCAGCTATAAAAGGATACAAGTAGACATGACCGGTTCCGGCTCAGGAACCGTCGGTTCTGGTTCCGCCAAAAGGTGGAACCAGCGGTTCCGGTTCTGAACTTTTAATTTTATTTTTAAAATAATAAAATAAAATTAATAAATTGTAAATTCTAATGGAATTGTACATTGTAATAAAATTTGGAAAAAAAAAAGAGAATGAATGAGTTTGAACTTAATGAATTATCATTAAGCGCCTACATATCTTCTTGGGGATAGAAGAATCAAAGCCCATGTAGTTCTCTTACCTTTGGTAACCTCTAACTTACCTCATCATCAATCGTCGCTACCCATTGTTGTGGTGGTAGTATCTCCACAGTCATCACTAAAGAATTCGTGTTCACGATACAGCTCTTGTTGGCGAAATCTAGCCTTTGTCTAATCATCGATACAAGCTTGATACTCCGCACTTTCCCGACTTAATCTTGAACGATGGGAGTCCAAAATTAATCCTACAACACTAAATGCTTGTTCAACCGCCACTGTTGAAGAAGGGGTTACTAATATTTGTTTAGCGATGAGGGAGAGAACTGGAAATTGAGTTGAATGGTTCTTCCACCACTCAAGAATCTTGAAATCTGCATTATGTTTGAAATCGCTAAACTCAAAAGAAATTGTTAAATAGTTTTCTAATTCGGAAATACTACATGTTGATGTCCCTTTCTGTTTTTTTTTTTTTTGCCTACTCTTGAGCATTTTATACCCTCTACTAAGTAGTGAAATACCCGCATCGCTGTTGACACCTGATTTTTGACCATCTATCATTGTGATTTTTATTCTTTAAAATTAATTAAAAATATAAACAAAATCATAAAATCACAAAATCAGCTTTGGAAGCCTTGGCTTGGCCTTAGGAACCAATTTTGAACAAAAAATATTTTTTTGTATTTTATAATATTTTTCGAATTTATTTAATTATAAAAATACCCAAAAAATCAGAAAAATACCATTCGTGGTCAGAAAAATACAAAAAAATATTCAATAATTTTTTTTTAATTTCCTCTTCAAGTGTGTCACTTTAAATCTTGAAAATTCGGCTCGGGTCACTATGTTCCTTCACAAACATAAACCCGAATCGGACATAAAAAAATCATTTGAGTCTTTTAGTTTGAAAGTTTTTCATTTTGAGCCTTGACGTACAATTCTTGCGTTCCTTTTAGTTGTTGCTAATGCTTAACCTAATTAAAAAATGGGTATGGAACAGTTCGTGCACTGAAGAATAGTGATTGAATCCAAAATAAAAGGAGAGTTGGATCCCTAAAGGCCAAATGGAATCGAATATCACCGAAAGGGAGAGAGCGGCGCCATTGTTTGCAAAAAGAAAGGAAATTGGAAGGGGATAAAAGAGAGTGGGATTATAAAAAAAAAAAAAAAGAGAGGAGGAATCTGTGGAAAAAAAAGGGTTCCACGAAGAACCAAGCAAAAAAAAAATGAGAATAAAATAAGAGATAAAGGAGAAAACAAAAAAAGGGAGAGCTCGTGGGGGTGCAAGATGAAATGAGCTGGTGGGGTTTCTTAAACCTAATGAGAGACAACGGGGAGTAAATAAATAAAAAGGGCAAGCCATTAGGGAATAAGAAATAAAAAGGGGAAAAGCAAAAACCATTTAAAAAGAAAAAAAAAGAAGAGAGTGTGGTGGGTGGTTTGTGAGAAATAAAAGAAAGAGGGAGGCAACGAAGTGGGCGGCTCCTCCGGACGTTAAAAAAAATAATAATAAATAAATAAAAAGAGAAAAGGAGCAGAAGACAGAGAGATGGTGGAGGGACGCCATTGAACAAAAAAAAAAGAATTTAAAGGGAGAGAACGAAAAGTAGAGGAGAGAGGACGGACGCAAGCAAAGAAGGAGATTGGAGATTCCCAGATTTCATCACTGCATGAGCTGCTAAAACCTCCTTTGCCACACCTCCCACTCCTCCGTCCACCTCTGCTCGCGACCACCGCCTCCACTCTGACCGTCGTCGACGCCGGACGGCCGTAGAGCCGCTCACGGGCAGCCCCTACCCTGTTTCGCGTGACGTTCGGGTTTTGGCCCACCAGCCTCCCTTCGGCTACTCCCGACCACCATCCTCCGCCTCAGGCCACTTCCTTCGAACCCCAGACCACCCCACAGCCGTCTTGCGCCGTCGAGAGCCATCCCGAAGCTGCGGAGACCCCGGTTGCCCTGTTTTCGTCCCGACGCCCCTGTTCTTGGTCGTGAGGCTGTTCCACCGTCCTCAGCCCCTCTCCGCTGCTACCTGCCGCTCACCACCACCTCCATCTTTGTTGTTTGCTCTCTACCGCCTGCGGACGCCTACCGACCATATATGTCCCAAGCTCGCGAGCCGCGACGCAGCTTCGTCAGATTCGCGAGCCGTCACCAGCCATCTCGAGTTAGCCCCGTCACGCCGTTGTGCCTTAACCCGACGCGTGCTCAGTCGCCGAACCCAAGCATGACGCCACCATCTCAGCCATTCCCTCAGTCGCTCGTCGTCAGCCGTGGTCGTTAGTGGCTGCTCGTTGCTCCTCAAGCATGAAAACAACCTTGAAGACTCCCTTATTCTGCATCCGAGTGTGCCCTGTTTCGGGCCTTGCGAATGGGCCATGGCCCCTTTGTGACCGGGCCGTGTCCCAGCCTGGCCTGGGCCATGGCCGAGAGTTTGTGCCGAGTGGCCCAGCCGTGAGCCGGCCATGACCCGGCCATGGCCTGGTCGTGAGCCCGCCGTGACCCACCGTGTCCGGCCGAACTGGTCGTGTCCGAGCCCGTTTTAATATATATATATATATATATATATATATATATATATATATATATCATTGTTGATGTTTTATTGTAAAATTGGTTTTTTTTTTTAATTTTTAACATTCTAAAGTGGTGATCGACAGGTAATGGGCACGGAGATGGTCGCACGTGGGGATTCGGCGTCTGAAGACCGGTGTCCAATCAAGTATATCTTACGTACCCGATCCGTATATCAGAATTATTTTTCTAAAATATTGCCTTTATAGACTTGATTTGCATGTATTTGTTTCAGTCTAGTGGTTAGCTTATTTATCTGGTTGAGTGTTATTTATTGTCAAAGACATGCTTTTTATTAAAATATTTTTCGAAAATATTAAAAAAATAATAAAAAAAAATCGATCAAGAAATGCTAAAAAAATGAAAAACTAAAGAAAAATTCAAAAAAAAATTGAGAAAAATTGCAGAAAATTCCTAAAAAAATTCTAAAAATTTTCCAAGGCTGAAAATGACAAAAAAATTGATTTTTTTTTCATTTTTGGGATTTTCTCCCATTTAATCCAAAATGGCGATTTCACCCCTCAAAGGGTAAATCGTCTTTGATATTCCGATGAATTGTGAAAATTGTTTAGAATTTGGCGATGAGCCAGATATGTGGCTAAACCTTATGTCTAAGATTTCCACATTTCATTCCCCTTTTTAGAAAATGACGATTTTACCCTTCGAATGGTAAATCGATTTCTAAAATTCCAGAAAATTATGAAAATTGCAAAAAATAGGAAATGGGTCAATTGAGTGACCAAACCTATTTTTGACATTGTTTTACTCCGGATTCATTCCGAAATGATGATTTTTCCCTTTTTGGGCAAATCGTCTCTTTTGTCTCAAAATTACGACTTTACCCCTAATGGGTAAAATCATGTCTAAATCATTCCTAAGCTTGATTGATACTTCTTTAGGCTAATAGAGCCTTATTAGGAGTGTCATGTTGATTTGATGTGTTTATTTTGCACATTTAGATTCATTGATTTGCGCATTCTATTATTGATTGTGATTGCTAGGATAGTCATTCCTATTTGCATGAACTACTAGATTTAGGATTCGTACCCTACTCATCTGCATGAAATCTTAAGTCAAAAAAATTCAGTTAACTCAGGTACCGAAAGGGCGTCAACTCTGACAGTTGACGTAACTAAGTCCCCGAACTCATTTCTCTGGTTATCGCGGAATTGAATAGAAATTCCCGACTATTCAATAGGGTGGTCCAATCATACCCTCCAAAAAATGATTGGTGGCGACTCCATGGCATGCACACTTAGCACATGTCACCAGACCACACTGAAGGTCGACTACGCATACCTCCGTTGCGATTTGGGTAACGGACCTTGGGAGAGGCCCGCGTCCGACCAGACTGGATGGCCCATTAGCCCTCGAGAGCCCACGGAGAACCTCGAGAGGGTCGCGACAGACTGGCGACTCCGTTGGGGACTTTAGAGAACTTGAGCCGATTAAAAAGTTGATTGATTTTTCTAACATGTTTTATGCAGATGCTCTTCAAGGTGAGGTACGTACTTTAACCCTTGATGTGTCAAATGTTTTTGCTGATTGGAGAAATAAGGGGTGGAGTACTTGTTAACTCTGTTTTATGCAGGTTGGGCGTAGGAATGAATGATTGTGTGTATGTTTTATATTGAAGTGGTGATTGTTAAATAAGATGCATGTTTATCGCTTTAGCACGACACCGAAAATACACACAACCGCGCCTAAAACCCCGGACGCCGCCTATAGAAAAACAATAGAAGGGATTGAAAATGGAATCTCCGTGAGGAAAAACACGGGGTAATCCACTTTTCAATTCCGCTCACTTCGAACTATGGATCGAGTCCCAATGCAACGATAGCTGTGCAATGGAATCGGCTCTTTCTAGAACTCGAGGTGGGAACCTTGACCTTAGGTGCCAAATCCTTTGATTTTTAGAAGTTTTATCCTCCCTTGTCTCATGTGCATGTCTTTAGATGGTTGGTATATCTAAAACCACCTAAAAAAAAATCGGTGATCCTGGAGTCACATCTCGAAGACTGGAACTGGGGCATCTCCAAGTGTTCGGGCCACATTCCTTTGATTGATTTGACATTTTTAGTTCTCTTGTATAAGATTAATTTTGCTGAGATCCTCTCTATCTCGTCCCTTAGATTGATTGTATTAGGGATCTATTTGTATTGTATACATCTTGATAAGGCTCATTTCTATCGAAAATGGGGGCAAATTCCCCAAACCCGTGGAGCATAGTGGAATTCGTCCCTTCAGTGCAAAATACATTTGGCCGCAGAGCCACTCGTTTGGTGAAAGGACGTATCGTTCCTAATTGATTTTTAATCAGATCTGGGGATAAGTTTTTCTCCATTTTTTTTTATCTCAGGTGATAAAAGAGACAATGCACCCAAAAGCTCATGCATTCAAATGACAAAACAGACGTCGCCCAGCTGGGGCAAATGAATCGTAGGCATTGCAAATACCTTCAAGTATGGATGGATGAATTTGATAGATGTTGTGCATATCAATATGCAACATCAAAACGGAATGCAAATCAAGTGTAAAAGGACGTATCGTTCCAAAATGATTATTTTCTTGATATGGGAATAATGCTTCCTTTCTTTTTCCTCTCAGATGATGATCAAGAGCAGATGACGCAGGATGTAATGCTTTCAAATAACAAACAAGGAACATCAAATACCTCAAATGGCGACTGTGATCGAGAGAATCACCGAACCGCCACATGACGAATCCCAAGAATATCAAGCTGTCTTGAGACAGATAAAATTGATTAAGGACTCTGACAATCGAGATGGATGATCAGAATCTGCAAAAATCAATGGGAGCAGGTTCCCCCCATTTGCTTTGAGGAGCCAAACCGGGGGCAAACTCTCATGATCCCCCATGAAAGCGCATCAGACCAGGGTCATCGAATCCAGAGATGACAAACAGCAAAACCATGCCTAGCTGGGGCAAGTGAATGATTTGTACGCAGGACGTTTCTCCTCTGACAAAGTCAATAGACGCAAAAACAGAGTCGTCCGCATCAGAATCAAACCCCAAGATACGAATATGGGTGAATGGTAACCTTGTATCGTTCCATTTTGGTCTTCAAAGACCACATGCCTAACATGAGTTTTTACTCATTTAACAGGGAGTCGTTGGCACCGAAAGCCTCAAAAGAAAAGAACTCGCCAACGAGGAGGCGAATAAAATTATTGACCTTGGGAGTCAGCACTCCAAGAAATGGTCTTTGATTATAAGACCTAGTGGATGGTAAAAAGTATCGCTCCTACGTCCCATGCTTTGACATGCATTTTGATAAAATTTTCTTTTTCCCTTGATTAAAAGGAACCTTGAAGAATGGCGTTGGAATGCCCCCAAAAACACAAATGGATCTCCTCTAGGGCAAATCCTTGAGAATGATTCATCGCCAACCAAACGGAGGGATCAAGACCACAAGATAGAGGACCAAATCCTGCAAGCCGCGAGTTTGTGTTCAAATGGAAACACAAAGCAAGAACAAGGCTGTATCATTCCAATTTGCTTTGAATTTTGGAACGCAAATTGACACCTAACTCCCATCTTTGACAGGGGCTCGCCATCAAGGCGAAACAGGTTTTCACATCCCATGTATTACCCGTTGGAATACATGACCAAGGGTAAGATGTATCGTTCTAATTTTTTGAAAAATTCGTGAACGTACAATAACATGTTTCTTCCGCATTTTCAGGGATTTCCAACCGCGGGGGACAGGTAAGTATCCCTTTCCCCAATCCATTGAAGATGTTGAATAAAAAACAGAGAAGAAAAGAAAAGCTTTCAGAATTTGATGTCTAGAAAAGACATAGAATTCTAACTTCATTGGCATTCATGTTTTGAAACAGGAGGTTGTCTGAACGTGAATAAAAACATGCATGGTGCATCATAAAACCCCGCGACGGGTAAATTTTTTGGAGAAAATGAAAGAGATTTTTCCAATAAAAAATTGTTTAAAATTTTCAAAAGGACGTTTTCTCAAAAGACGAGAGGCAAAGCCTAATCCAAACACGTCCTATACACACTTGAGAGAGAAGCGGAGCGGATCAGATAGCAAAATCTGGACCTACGGAAGTAGGGATTATTCGCAGCAATTACTTGGATTGGGACGACGGAGGCATTCGTTTCATATCCTAAATACTACAGGTGACCATTGATAACCCCTTTGAATGGCGGTTTTCATTCTTAACCCTGTCAAGAACCACCCCACATTGGGGCAAAATGGAGGTGAGTCCAGCAACATCAGGAGAAAATGGTTAGAAATTTTCTTGCTTGGACTAACATCAATCTTTGTGTGTTGTTTATATGGTAATCCAAATGCCATAGGATGACGAGAAGCATTGATTCTTTATCCCACACACTGTATCATTTGCACAGCCAAGTTGAGCCTGCAAATTTATTTCATAAACCCGTTGGTGATCATTGCAAATTCCAAGACGAAGGCAGATCACTTCAGAAACGAGGGAGTTCAAGACATAGGGTTTACGAAAAAGCTACTAAGTCGATACTCAAGCGTGCTAAGAGCCAAGTCATATATCTAGCACAATTGCCAAGCATCCCACTTACGACAAGGGATTAAAGAAATCCCCAGCATCAAGAAAAAGCAAAATGCCTGGTAAAGACGAGGCCGATGCTCGGGTGAACAATTTGATCGATCCCTAAAGAAACCTGGTAGGGAAAAGAAAAGGGAAAAACCCCTAAAGGAGTCAGATCAAAAGGTCGCTCCTCCAAATGATGTCAAGCGTGGAGGAAAGACGCAGACAGAATTGTCAATATCTTAATGCAGCCAGAGATTCTCCCTAAAGGATTTGTGTACACCTCAAAAGCGGTTGCACACCTAAAAAAAATTGAAGATGCAGAATGGAAAAAACAGGTGACAAGTTTGCAATGATCACCAACATCAATACCCTCATGAATTTTGGGCCAAAAACAAGCTTTTTTCGGTCCCCAATCCTACCAACATCATAACCCTGAAACAGTCTTCTCTGACTAAGACATTTGGGTTAACATATAGCTTAGCTCGAAGAAGTACGAGCAAGACTATTTCTTTCTCATTTTGCAGGGTTCTTGACTTGTAAACCCGGAGCAGATGGTGAAAACTTTCATTCAATGGCCTCGACTCCAAGCGGGTCCCCCTTGAAAACCAATATCCAAGCCCAACATTACGGTCCCGTGGAAGACCTCCCGACCGATCAAAATGTATGCGCTGCGAATGAGCCTAAAACCTAGGCACAGGTTAGTAGGGAATTAAGTGCATCCCCTATAAAAACCACTATCTCAAAACAGGTGAGAAGACCTCCTTGTCGAGAAATATTCCAATTGATGTTTTGAACAAACTCTCTTTGGAATTTTCAAACTGTTGATCCGGATTTTCCATGCAAGGAATTTGTGATCACATTTGCATGTTGCAAGAATGCTTTGGATAACCTCCAGCATCAAAATACACATTTCATGATTAAAACTTAAATCATACGGTTTCGTCAAATGGAAAGCCGTGGTCTTCCCAAAGATTACTAACGTTTTCTTGGTGAAGAAAAATCTTTCAGGCTCAAACTTCTGCAGGATTCTTGGAAACCCCAAGTCCCAGAAAAACATTTGCTCCGTGGAGTGGAGTACACAGGTTTGAACTTTCTGCAGGATACCTGGAGAACCCAGCTCCCAGAATGTCGCCTCAACAGACTCAAGTGAAGCTTTGTCAAAATAAAATCTTTCACTGCTTCAAAACTGAATTCCCGGCCAATTTCGGGATCTTTCAAAAGAAGGGGTGAGGATAGAACCCTTTTTCAAAAATCAAGCAGTCCTAGCTTGACGTGGAGAACCCTCGTCCTAGGACACCCTTTTCAAAAAAAATATATCAAACAGTCCTAGCTTGACGTGGAGAACCCTCGTCCTAGGACACCCTTTTCAAAAAAATATATCAAACAGTCCTAGCATGACGTGGAGAACTCTCGTCCTAGGACCCCTTTTCAAAAATATCAAACAGTCCTAGCATGACGTGGAGAACCCTCGTCCTAGGACCCCCTTTCAAAAATATCAAACAGTCTCATCGGACGTGGAGAACCCTCGTCATGAGATCCCTTTTTCAAAATCAGGCAGTCTCATCGGACGTGGAGAACCCTCATCATGAGATCCATTTTCAAAATTCAGGTAGTTTCATCGGACGTGGAGAACCCTCGTCATGAGACCCCTATTCAAAATTCAATCAGTCTCATCGGACGTGGAGAACCCTCGTCATGAGACCCCTTTTCAAAATTCAAGCAGTCTCATCGGACGTGGAGAACCCTCGTCATGAGACCCATTTTCAAAGCAAAAATCAATGGTAGATACCGCCTGAAGGGTCAACTCAATGGTAGAAACCGCCTGAAGGATCAACCAAAGGTAGAAACCGCTTGAAGGGTCAACTCATGGTAAAAACCGTCTGAAGGGTCAAGTCGATGGTAGATACCGCCATAAGGATCAACCCAATGGTCTAATCCACCATATGGATTAAAACCTTGACAAATTTCATACAGAGAAAGTGTCGTTCTTCCTAGGTAAGCCTTACAGTAGGCGAACCACTTATGGCCTGATCCACCATACGGATCAAAATCTTTGGCAAATTCCAAAGCGTGGGATGCACCTTCTTTAGGTTCCTACCAGTTAGGAATTCCATAATGGTATGACCTACCATACAGGTCAGAGCTTAATCTCCCTAGGATATTCTGAATGACGAGTCCTAGGTATCTTCTTGAAAGTCGTCGCAATCGGCAGCATCCGACAGGTGAGCTTCAGGTAAGTCTCTTTCATCCCGGCCCATGTTCAAGTTGTTGGAGTAAACCGAGAATTAATTTGAGCTTTTATCGAGAGCCTTAAGGATTCGATGTCATAGCATTTCTTCTCTCATTTTCCCAGTTGAGTCGGTTAGGAATCAGGTGCCATGTTATCTTTGAGAGAAACCTCTAACGAGATTCCTCTCAAAGAGGGGCAGCTGTTGACACCTGATTTTTGACCATCTATCATTGTGATTTTTATTCTTTAAAATTAATTAAAAATATAAAAAAATCATAAAATCACAAAATCAGCTTTGGAAGCCTTGGCTTGGCCTTAGGAACCAATTTTGAACAAAAAATATTTTTTTGTATTTTATAATATTTTTCGAATTTATTTAATTATAAAAATACCCAAAAAATCAGAAAAATACCATTCGTGGTCAGAAAAATACAAAACAATATTCAATAATTTTGTTTTAATTTCCTCTTCAAGTGTGTCACTTTAAATCTTGAAAATTCGGCTCGGGTCACTATGTTCCTTCACAAACATAAACCCGAATCGGACATAAAAAAATCATTTGAGTCTTTTAGTTTGAAAGTTTTTCATTTTGAACCTTGACGTACAATTCTTGCGTCCCTTTTAGTTGTTGCTAATGCTTAACCTAATTAAAAAATGGGTATGGAACAGTTCGTGCACTGAAGAATAGTGATTGAATCCAAAATAAAAGGAGAGTTGGATCCCTAAAGGCCAAATGGAATCGAATATCACCGAAAGGGAGAGAGCGGCGCCATTGTTTGCAAAAAGAAAGGAAATTGGAAGGGGACAAAAGAGAGTGGGATTATAAAAAAAAAAGAGAGGAGGAATCTGTGGAAAAAAAAGGGTTCCACGAAGAACCAAGCAAAAAAAAAAATGAGAATAAAATAAGAGATAAAGGAGAAAACAAAAAAAGGGAGAGCTCGTGGGGGTGCAAGATGAAATGAGTTGGTGGGGTTTCTTAAACCTAATGAGAGACAACGGGGAGTAAATAAATAAAAAGGGCAAGCCATTAGGGAATAAGAAATAAAAAGGGGAAAAGTAAAAACCATTTAAAAAGAAAAAAAAAGAAGAGAGTGTGGTGTAGGGGTGTGCATGGTCCGGGTCGGTCCGGTCCCGGCATGAACCCGAGGACCGGACCAATAGTCCGGTCCCCATATTTTCGGGACCATGGACCGGACCAGGACCGAACAGGACCAGGACCGTCGGTCCGGTCCGGTCCCGGTCCGGTCCTGGTCCCGGCCCAACCGCTACAAAGCCTATTACTACATTTTTATTCTTCCTCCAGCTGACCGCCAAGCCCAGCGATCAACCAGAGGTGGGGGCGAGCTTCGTTGGCCCTCATCTTGGCTAGAAGAAGATGAAAATAAAAGAACAAAGAGAGAAAAAAAAAGGGAAAACAAATCCCAGAAAATATTAAAATATATTAAACGACTATTGTATTCCACATTGAGGCTCAACAACTTGAGTCACCAAATGCCAAAACACCACCGGGATAACATACTAAATGACATATGAATGATGGGCCGGTTTCGTTTTGTTTTCAATTTCTTTTGTAATTATATATATTTATATATATAAATAATTATATATTATTCTCGGTCCGGTCCGGGCCGGGCCGGTCCGGTCCCAACACAAGAACCCGAGGACCGGACCGCCTATTCACCGGTCCCATTTATTGGGACCGGGGACCAACCCATTCACCTCAAGGACCGGACCAACCCGCCCGGTCCGGGCCGGTCCTGGGCCGGTCCAGGCCGGTCCGGTCCAGTTTGCACACCCCTAGTGTGGTGGGTGGTTTGTGAGAAATAAAAGAAAGAGGGAGGCAACGAAGTGGGCGGCTCCTCCGGACGTTAAAAAAAATAATAATAAATAAATAAAAAGAGAAAAGGAGCAGAAGACAGAGAGATGGTGGAGGGACGCCATTGAACAAAAAAAAAGAATTTAAAGGGAGAGAACGAAAAGTAGAGGAGAGAGGACGGACGCAAGCAAAGAAGGAGATTGGAGATTCCCAGATTTCATCACTGCATGAGCTGCTAAAACCCCCTTTGCCACACCTCCCACTCCTCCGTCCACCTCTGCTCGCGACCACCGCCTCCACTCTGACCGTCGTCGACGCCGGACGGCCGTAGAGCCGCTCACGGGCAGCCCCTACCCTGTTTCGCGTGACGTTCGGGTTTTGGCCCACCAGCCTCCCTTCGGCTACTCCCGACCACCATCCTCCGCCTCACGCCACTTCCTTCGAACCCCAGACCACCCCACAACCGTCTTGCGCCGTCGAGAGCCATCCCGAAGCTGCGGAGACCCCGGTTGCCCTGTTTTCGTCCCGACGCCCCTGTTCTTGGTCGTGAGGCTGTTCCACCGTCCTCAGCCCCTCTCCGCTGCTACCTGCCGCTCACCACCACCTCCATCTTTGTTGTTTGCTCTCTATCGCCTGCGGACGCCTACCGACCATGTATGTCCCAAGCTCGCGAGCCGCGACGCAGCTTCGTCAGATTCGCGAGCCGTCACCAGCCATCTCGAGTTAGCCCCGTCACGCCGTTGTGCCTTAACCCGACGCGTGCTCAGTCGCCGAACCCAAGCATGACGCCACCATCTCAGCCATTCCCTCAGTCTCTCGTCGTCAGCCGTGGTCGTTAGTGGCTGCTCGTTGCTCCTCAAGCATGAAAACAACCTTGAAGACTCCCTTATTCTGCATCCGAGTGTGCCCTGTTTCGGGCCTTGCGAATGGGCCATGGCCCCTTTGTGACCGGGCCGTGTCCCAGCCTGGCCTGGGCCATGGCCGAGAGTTTGTGCCGAGTGGCCCAACCGTGAGCCGGCCATGACCCGACCATGGCCTGGTCGTGAGCCCGCCGTGACCCACCGTGTCCGGCCGAACTGGTCGTGTCCGAGCCCGTTTTAATATATATATATATATATATATATATATATCATTTTTGATGTTTTATTGTAAAATTGTTTTTTTTTTAATTTTTAACATTCTAAAGTGGTGATCGACAGGTAATAGGCACGGAGATGGTCGCACGTGGGGATTCGGCGTCTGAAGACCGGTGTCCAATCAAGTATATCTTACGTACCCGATCCGTATATCAGAATTATTTTTCTAAAATATTGCCTTTATAGACTTGATTTGCATGTATTTGTTTCAGTCTAGTGGTTAGCTTATTTATCTGGTTGAGTGTTATTTATTGTCAAAGACATGCTTTTTATTAAAATATTTTTCGAAAATATTAAAAAAATAATAATAAAAAAACCGATCAAGAAATGCTAAAAAAATGAAAAACTAAAGAAAAATTCAAAAAAAAATTGAGAAAAATTGCAGAAAATTCCTAAAAAAATTCTAAAAATTTTCCAAGGCTGAAAATGACAAAAAAATTGATTTTTTTTTCATTTTTGGGATTTTCTCCCATTTAATCCAAAATGGCGATTTCACCCCTCAAAGGGTAAATCGTCTTTGATATTCCGATGAATTGTGGAAATTGCTTTGAATTTGGCGATGGGCCAGATAGGTGGCTAAACCTTATGTCTAAGATTTCCACATTTCATTCCCCTTTTTAGAAAATGACGATTTTACCCTTCGAATGGTAAATCGATTTCTAAAATTCCAGAAAATCATGAAAATTGCAAAAAATAGGAAATGGGTCAATTGAGTGACCAAACCTATTTTTGACATTGTTTTACTCCGGATTCATTCCGAAATGATGATTTTTCCCTTTTTGGGCAAATCGTCTCTTTTGTCTCAAAATTACGACTTTACCCCTGATGGGTAAAATCATGTCTAAATCATTCCTAAGCTTGATTGATACTTCTTTAGGCTAATAGAGCCTTATTAGGAGTGTCATGTTGATTTGATGTGTTTATTTTGCACATTTGGATTCATTGATTTGCGCATTCTATTATTGATTGTGATTGCTAGGATAGTCATTCCTATTTGCATGAACTCCTAGATTTAGGATTCGTACCCTACTCATCTGCATGAAATCTTAAGTCAAAAAAATTCAGTTAACTCAGGTACCGAAAGGGCGTCAACTCTGACAGTTGACGTAACTAAGTCCCCGAACTCATTTCTCTGGTTATCGCGGAATTGAATAGAAACTCCCGACTATTCAATAGGGTGGTCCAATCATACCCTCCAAAAAATGATTGGTGGCGACTCCATGGCATGCACACTTAGCACATGTCACCAGACCACACAGAAGGTCGACTACGCATACCTCCGTTGCGATTTGGGTAACGGACCTTGGGAGAGGCCCGCGCCCGACCAGACTGGATGGCCCATTAGCCCTCGAGAGCCCACGGAGAACCTCGAGAGGGTCGCGACAATCGCTTTCCAAGATACTATGCTGGGCAGATCCACACCTACTGTCACTTAAACCATATCTATTACAAAATTCATTATATAATGCTACTATAGCTTCTTTAACCTCTATTTGTATAATTGAAATATTTATTACTTCATCTAAATGTAAACAATCATAATAATAAGCATTCAGATAATCTAATAAACCATCTAATTTAGTACGTGGATCGAAAATAATACCAACTAAATAGACAAGAGGAATGTTCAAATAATAATGCAACCATTTTTCTCGCATTATTAAAATACTCGAAACTAAGTCAGTATCTTTTTCATATGCATTAAAAACATTAGCAATATTAACACACTCTATTAAAAATAAATGCGTAGTAGGATAATAAATACATGATAAAGTTTTAGTAGCATCATTAAAAATTTTCAAACAATCTAAATTTTTTTTACAAACGTCCCAATGTTGCGGAAGCAAAGCAATATCGGGAACAGTATTTGAAATAAAGGAACATAATAAATCTTTGTAATCAAAAGTTTGTAGAAGCATCTCGTAGGTAGAATTCCAACGAGTCGGAACATCTTTTGGAAACCTTTTTGCCTTTCTCTGATTTTCTTTACAAAATTTTCCCCACGTTTTCATAAGTAGAGGGCGGCTCCATAAAGATCTAATTGTACTATTAATTGGGTGGAGAGAAGTTACAAGAACTCGTAAACCATCTTGAACACAAAAATTCAAAACATGACAAGCACATCTAATGTGAAAAAATTATCCGCCAAAAGAGGGTTTACACATTATTTCTAACTCGGGAATGGAAGTAGTATTTGCGGCGGCATTATCAAAACCAATTGAAAAAACTTTATTAATCAAACCATATTCTTCTAAAACTTACCTAATTATTCTATAAATATTATGGGCCGTATGCCTTTCAGAAAAAACTCGAAATGCAAGAAGTCTTTTTTGAATAACCCAATCATCACCTATCCAATGGCACGTGACACCCATATAAGAATTAATATTCCAAGAATCACTCCAAATATCACTACCTATATGTACACGTCCTTTGAATTCTTCAAAAAATATTTTCAAATCATTTTTTCGATCATTATAAACTCGTTTAAGTTCGCGTTTAAGAGTAGTTTTCGGAACAGATGGTGCTTGCGGAACCAGCGCAGTGTTTACTAAATATCTAAAATTAAAATTTTCACCAGTATTAAATGGATCATGCTCAAGGGAAACATATTCAGCTAATGTTTGTTTATAAAGTGTATTAGTGAAACGAAATAAAGGATGAGGGTTAGGATTGGCGAACCTGAAAATTTGTTGTTGGCTAGTGTCGATCCCCGCTTGCGTTGGATGTTTTTGTTTTATAGCCATCTCCTTTACCAAGTTTGCATTTTTGCGGACAATATTTACAGCTTATATCAAATTTACTTCCGTTTTCATTCCATACTTTGTCGAAGTATAGCCATAAGTCGGATTCTCGGCTCTTCAGTCCCGGCTCTTTTGGTATCGACGATTCTTTGAGACCAGTGGCAGTGGCAGTACGAGGATAAAGACTTTCTTGCGTTGCGATGTGCTCGACGTCGGGATTGGGAACATCATCGTCTTCCCAACATGTATATTCACGAGGATCATATTCATGAACAGGAAAATCAGATTCTCCCATCTCCATCGGGCTCTTTCCCTTTTCAGTATTTCTGCTTCAACTTGCCATTTTTTGAGAGAATTGATCGGAAAGTTGATTCAAAGAATTGAGACGGAATTGAGAGAGAATATCGGATCGAGAGAATTTGACTTGAGAGTTGGGACTTGAGAATATTGGAGAGAATTGAGAGAAATTATGAGAAAAATAAAGAGGGAATGTGAGGTTTTTATAGAGTTATTTTTTTTAAGGAATTCGCAATGGCCAAAACAGCTGTTGCAAATTCCAACGGGCCAAAATAGCCGTTTGGCTCTTCCCTAGGGAGGAGCCAAACGGCTCTTCCAACAGACCCCACCTTCTTTTTTTTTTTCGGTTCCTGTTCGGAACCGCGGGCACGATCAACGGGCCAGTTCCGAGGCTGTCAACGGGCCGATTCCGGGCCCAAATGGCCATGTCTAGATACAAGTGTTACGAGCCCACCACAAAGTGCCTCTATATATCCCGTGATGTTCACTTTGATGAGACTAATATGTATTATTCTGACAGGAATCAACTTCAGGGGGAGTACACTGAACTCTCAACAGATTATGGAGAATTTGTTCATGTCCCTATTGCTGCTTCACCTATGGTACCCACGAATGTGCTCAATTCAGAAGCAACTTATAGAGGACAATTAGAACATGACACAGAGCTACAGGAAAATATAGAGCCGATGGATGAAACTGAATCTGGGGAAGAAATCACAACAAAAGAATTACCTGGAACATCTTCACCACCAGTTCGTCGATCTATGAGGATTTCTAAGCCCTCTATTAGACTCGAAGATTTTACCACATATCACACGGTACGGTATCCCATCCAAGACTATGTCAATTATGATAAAATTTCTCATCATTTTTGTAGTATCTTATCTGCTCTTGAAAGTTCAAAAGAACCCAAAAGTTATGAAGAAGTCAAACTTCAATCATTTTGGATTGCAACTATGAAGGAAGAGCTTCGGACGCTTGATAAAAATCACACTTGGGATGTTGTGCGATTACCTGATGGAAAGCGTTCTGTTGGTTGTTGTTGGATTTACAAGATTAAATATAATAGTGATCGCTTAGTCGAAAGGTATAAAGCCAGCCTTGTAGCTAAAGGATATACCCAGACCTACGGAATTGACTACAAAGAGATATTTGCTCTAGTTGTGAAGATGAATATTGTTAGTGTTCTTATGTCCGTAGCAGTCAATCGTGGGTGGTCACTTTGTTAAATGGACGTAAAAAATACTTTTCTGCATGGAGACCTTGAAGAAGAAGTGTATATGGATCTTCCCCCCCCCCCCCCCCCCCCCCCGCGCGCCATGCTTTGCAAAATAAAGAAAGGATGGTTTGTAAGTTAAGGAAGTCCATCTATGGACTCAAGCAGTCTCCTCGAGCATGATACGGTAAGCTTAGTTGTGCACTTATGAAGTTTGGATTTGTACGAAGTATGGCTGACTCATCAATGTTTACTAAATCTGATAAGAGTGGTATTGTAATACTACTTGTCTACGTTGATGATATTGTTATCACTGGAAGCAATAAATCTGGGATTGAGGCACCCAAACAGTACCTTCATCGAGAATTTGATATCAAAGATCTTGGAAAGCTAAGGTATTTCTTAGGGATTGAAGTAGCCATCTCTCACAAGGGTTTGTTTCTGTCGCAGAGAAAGTACATTCTGGACCTGTTAAAAGAAATAGGGAAAATAGGGGCCAAACCAGTAAATGTTCCTATAGATTACAATAGTAAGTTTGCCGTAAACAATACTCTCGTGAAAGACCTTGGAGCGTTTCAACGTCTCATAGGCGGGTTGATTTACTTGTCCATTACTAGACCTGACATTACTTATGTAGTCAGTTACATATGTCAATTCATGCAAAATCCGACTCAAGGTCACTCGAATTTGGTTGATCGATTGCTAAGATACTTGAAAGTTACACCAAGAAGGGGTATTTTTATGAAGAACAACGGGCATATAGATATTGTCGGGTATGCAAATGCAGATTGGGCATGAAGCCCCAATGACAGGAAGTCCACTACGGGCTTCTGTACCTTCATAGGAGGTAATATTGTTACTTGGAAAAGTAAAACGCAAAATGTTGTTGCCCGTTCAAGTGCTGAAGCAGAATATCGAGCAATGGCTACTACTACTAGTGAGATTGTTTGGCTGCAGCTTCTTCTCCAGGAATTATGATGCAAACCAAGAACATCACCTACGAAGTTGTTTTGCGATAATCAAGCTGCTACTCATATCGCCTCAAATCCCGTGTGCCATGAAAGAACAAAACACATCGAGATGTATGTCGCGACCCTCTTGAGGTTGTCGGGCTCTCGAGGGCTAATGGGCCGTCCTGTCTGGTCGGACGCGGGCCTCTCCCAAGGCCCATTACCCAAATCGCAACGGAGGTATGCGTGATCGACTTTCAGTGTGGTCTAGTGACATGTGCTAAGTGTGCATGCCATGGAGTCGCCACCAATCATTTTTTTAGGGTATGATTGGACCACCCAATCGAATAGTTGGGAGTTTCTATTCAATTCTGCGAGAACCAGAGAATGGTTTCGGGGACTTAGTTACACCAACTGTCAGAGTTGATGCCCTTTCGGTACCTAAGTTGACTGAATTTTCTAGCCTGAGATTCATGCGGATGAGTAAGGTATGAACCCTAAATCTAGAAATTCATGTAGATATGAGTGATTATCCTAGCAATCACAATCAGTAATAAAATGCCCAACTCAAGGAATCTAGATATGCAAATAAATCACATGGCATTCCTAGTAAGGTCCTATTTATCAATCACAGCTCAAGAATGATTTAGCTGTCCTAGCCATTCTACACACGATCTAACCTAAGAAAAGCATTAGGAAGCATCGAAGGAGTTCGAGAGTACTCACATGGGGTTCGCCGTGCCCTGGTTTGGTCTTGGACGAGCTATCGAGCTCATGCCAACCCGATTATATTTGGGGATCCACTCGGCGTTTTACACCATGAAATCATGTGAAACAAAAACGAAAATATTCAGCAAGGGGCATTTATTGTAGATGGTGGTCGATCTAATTGGACGTCAAGACTAAAAAAGATGTAGAAATTTACAAATTAAAATACTCGAATGACATTTTTTTGCTAAATTCAACTCTATGCGTCGTGAAGAAACACATGCAATTGAACTTGAATTTTGACTATTTATGAGTTCAAAATGTAAAAGAAATTAAAATAAAAATATTGACTATTTTTCTATATTTTTACGACAGCGAACGCTATTTTTCTTCATTTTTCATGTATTTTTCTATTTTTGGAAAATATTAAAAAATATTAAAAAATATGAAAAATTATTTTTTATCAAAAATGGTTCCTTTAGCTTGGTCAAGGCTACCAAAGATGATTTTTTAATTTTTTTTTAACTTTTTATAGATTTTTTATGAATTTTTTAAAAATAAACTATGAAAGACTGATCAAAAATCAGGTGTCAACAGCTGCCCCTCTTTGAGAGGAATTTCGTCAGAGGTTTCTCTCAAAGACAAGGTGACACCTGTGTTCCGATCAACTCGACTGGGAAAAGAAAAGAAATCATGACATCCAATTTTCATGCCCACCAATGTGTGATTTTCCTTAAAAAGAGATGTGCTCATTCAATTCCCTGATATGATGTAAGAAAGTTAAGGAGTAGATAGACTTCCCTGCCCCTTACCTGCCGAATGCTTGCGGCATTTGCTGTGTCTGATGGGTTCAAGTAGATTCCTAAGGACTTGTCATCGGAGTGTCCTAGGGATGTTAAGCTCTGACCTGTATGGTAGGTCAAACCATAATGGGATTCCTAACTGATAGGAACCTAAGGAAGACGCATCCCACATTTGGGAATTTGCCAAGGGTTTTGATCCGTGTGGTGGACTAAACTAGAAATGGCTTGCCTAATGTAAGGCTTATTAGGGAAAACGACTCCTCCCGCGTTCGGGATTCATCAAGGTTTTGATCCGTATGGTGGATCGGACCATTGGGTCGATCCTTCAGGCGGTCTCTACCAGTCCTTTGACCCTTCAGGCGGTTTCTACCATTCATTGACCCTTCATGCGGTTTCTACCATTGAGTTGACCCTTCAGGCGGTTTCTACCATTGGTTGACCCTTCAGGCGGTTTCTACCATACATTGACCCTTCAGGCGGTTTCTACCATTGTTTTGACCCTTCAGGCAGTTTCTACCATTGGTTGACCCTTCAGGCGGTTTCTACCATACATTGACCCTTCAGGCGGTTTCTACAATTGTGTTGACCCTTCAGGCGGTTTCTACCATTGATTGACCCTTCAGGCGGTTTCTACCATTGAGTTGACCCTTCAGGCGGTTTCTACCATTTATGAGATTCCAAATTGATATGAATCAAAGGATGACGTACCCGCTCTTCGGGGCTAGTCGGAGACTCGATCATTCTGTGGATCGGTCTTAGAAAAGATTTGCCTACTAAAAGGCTTCACCCAAGGATGACGCACCCAGTCTTTGGGGTGGCCAAAAGTCCTGCAGAAAGCTTAGACCTGAAAAAATTTTCCTCGCCAAGAAGATATTAGTAATCTTTGGGAAGACAATAATTGTCTAACTGACAAAATTCTACGACTTAAGTTTTAGTCATGAAATGTGCATTTTGATTGTTGGAGGTTATCCAAAACATTCCTGCCATATACAGATGTGATCATAAATTCCTTGCACGGAAACTCTAGATCAAACAATTTGAAAATTTCAAAAAGAGTTTGCTCAAAACATCCATTGGAGTATTTCTCACCCAAGAAGGCTCCTCACTGCTCTGTGATAATGATCTTTAATAGGGAAAGTGCTCAATTTCCTACCGACCTGTGCCTGGGTTTCAGGATCATTCGCAACGCATACATTTCGACCGATCAGGAGGTCTTTCACGGGACCGTAGTGTTAGGCTTGGATATCGGTTTCCAAGGGGGACTCACTTTTGAGTCAAGGCCGTTGAACGAAATTTTTCACTATCTGCTCCGGGTTTACAAGTCAAGAACCCTGCAAAATGAGAAAGAAATAGTCTTGCTCGTACTTCTTTGAGCTAACTTATACATTAACCCAAGTGTCTTAGTCAGATAAGACTACTTCAGGGTTGTAACATTGGAAGGATTGGGGACCGAAAAAGGCTTATTTTTTGCCCAGAAATTGTGAAGGGTTTGACATTGGTGATCATTGCAAATTTGCCACATGTCCTTCGAAGAACATCTCCATTTCTTGTTACATTAAGAGACCGTCTGTTTGTGTGTTTGCAATTTGAGCATGACATCATTTGGAGAGTAGTCATCTTGATCTAACTCCTTTGCAGGGTCTTTTCATCGTCTCTCTAGACTTTACTGGGGATATTTTGAATAGACATCAGCCTTGCTTTTTACCAGGCACTTTGCTTTTTCTTGATGTCTAGGGATTTTTCTTTTCCCCCTTTTTTTAATCCCGTGTTTTTCTTTTCTTTTGGAGCTAGGATTTTCGGCAATCATGCTAGATATGCAACTTAAACTTTGGCACGCTTCCATTCCTAGAGTGATGTTGCCTTTGCTTTGGAATATGCAATGATCACCAATAGGTTGATGAAATGAATTTGCTGGCTCAACTTGGTTGTGCAAAGGATAATAGTGTGTAGGATAGAGAAATGAATTATTCTCGTCATCCTATGACACTTGGATTATCATATAAACAACACACAAAGATTTATGTTAGTCCGAGCAAGAAAATTTCTAACCGTTTACTTTCTGATACTGTTGGACTAACCTTCATTTGCCCCAATGTGGGGTGGTTCTTGACAGGGTTGAGAATGAAAATCGCCGTTCAATGGGGTTCTCAATGGGCATCTGTAGTGTTTGGAATGAAGAAATAAATGCCTCTGTCATCTCGATCCATGTAATCGTTGCGAATGACCCTTATATCCATAGGTTAAGGTTTCGCTATCATTTCCAATCTCCTCATCTCTCAAGTGTGTATGGGACGTGTTTGGATTAGGCTCGCTTCTCTTATGAGAAAATACCCTTTTGAACAGTTCAAACGACTCTTGTTGGAAAAATTCATTTCATTTCATCAAGATTTATCCTTCAAAGGGATTTTATGATGCACCATACATGTGTAATTCATGTTCAGACAATCTCATGTTTTAAAACATGAATGTCAATGAAGTAAGAATTCTATGTCTTTTTAGATGTGAGAATCGAATTAATTCTGAAAGTTTTTAATCTCCAATGAATTGGGAAAAGGGATACTTACCTGCCCATCGAGGCTGGAGATCCTGGAGATATAAAAGGGATATGTCATTGTATATTCTAAAACTTTACAAAAATTGGAACGATACATCTTACCCTTGGTCATATGCTCCAACGAGTGTACAAGGGTTGTGAAAATCTGCACTTCACATAGTAACACAAGATTGTTGGGTGTTCTAAAGTTCTTTCGACTTCTTGGTTTTTGGAGAAAAATGAAACTTACATGTCTGCCCTGATGGCGAGCTCCTGCCAAGGATAAATATTAAGCATTATTTTGGGTTTCCAAATTCAAAACAAATTGGGACGATACTACTTTACTCTTGATTTGAATTCCATTCTGCATGCCAATGTGCGGATTGTAGAAGCCGGCCCTCAAGCTTGTGGCCATGATTTCTTCGTCTGGTTGGGCAACGAATCCACCTCGAGGATTTACGTCGGAGGAGATTCATTCATCTTTTTGGGCGTGTTTCATGCACTGTTTTGTTATTTGAATGCATGGCTTCTTGGGTGCCTCATCTCTGTTCATCACCTGAGAGGAAAATGAGAGAACATTATCCCCGCATCTGATTGAAAATCATTTAGGAACGATACGTTCTTTTTACCAAATGGGTGGCTCCGCGGCCAAATGTGTTTTACATTGAAAGGATGGATTCCATTATGCTCTGCGGATGATAACTATCGCTTCGAGGACTTGCCCCACGGATCAAACGATGAATTTGATGTCTTCAGCTTCGACATGCTTTCCAGATGTAGGAATGGTTTGCCCCCATTTTCAGTGGAGATGGGTTTTGTCGAGTGGGCAAGATCAAAAACTCATCCTAGATTTGGCTTTAGTCGAAGGTTGAAATCCCGACCTTGGATAAGCGAATCATGATTCATCTCCTTCTGCTTCGGATTTGTCATTTGCGTGCTTCACATTTTACAATACCAACTTCGCCGCTTGATGAAAATGAATCAATGATTTTCGAATTGCCCCAAGTTCTATAGTCATCTGCGTCGAATCTCTTTGAACTTCATCGGGTGATAGACAAACTGATAAAATGATTTTTCAATCCTGAGATCGAACTCCTGACGTTTCGTACCACTTCCAGTTCACTGACTACCAGGACACAGCACTATTGGCGTCCCTAACTGGTTCGTTTTTTGTTATAAAATTCTTGAAGCAGTTAGCGACCCCCATCGAGAATGAAACAAGCTCAATTTAGAGTTCATAACGACTAAAGGTCCCTTAGAACGATACAGAGCTAACCGTCTTTGAGCTCGCTCGGGTTTTTGCTCGCATTTTCCTATGTGAAGCCTTTAAATGTTTTTCTTCGTGGCGTTCAATTGATTCGCCTCGACTCTAATCTAACAAGGGATTGTCGTACTCAAGCATGATGATGCTCGCAGGTAGTACTGATCGCTGCCCCGGATTAACTCTAGGCATTAAGGAAGATTATCTTGCATGGAAGACTTTATGACAGAAAGATTAATGATACATCCATTCACATGTGCCTAGTTCCCTTGAGGATTCTCGGTGATCAGCCAGCTACACCATGAATCAGACATATAATCGTCATTTTGGATCATAACTTCATAAGTCCATCAGTTTTAAACTGATCGATCCAGATATGGAGCTCCTCATCAAGGAAATCTTTTGATTCTTCGAGCAACTGATATTCGGGTTGACCATCATCGCTTGGCGTTGAAGGATTCCTGTTTCTGTTGTCAGCGATCTGATTCTTCGAGCTAGAACCTTCGTCGTTGCTCGAGATTATAAGAGGATGATTGATCGGTTCACTATCAAAAGCATATTCCATTTGGGAATGGGAGAAACAAAAATCCTCAAAGCATCCGCCCGCTTGATCTTCCGAAATCATATGCCCAAGCCGGGCAAATCTTTGAACACTAGGCGCAATATGTTGATCGGGGATAGGAAGAGCACTAGCGAAAAGTTGCTGCTCAAACCAAGGAGTTCGTACCTGCTGCACTTGTGGCATATACTCTTGAGGGGTGCTGAGATGATTCGGGGGAATATTCTGATTAGCGCCCAAGTAGTCGATGGTGCTGCTACCAGCTTGGTCGGTGCCTAGATTCGGCAGGGTATTTCTTACTTTAGGGGCATTGTAGTTATAGCCATGCCTAGTGTTTATGCACAAGTTGAGTTCTTTCAGGTTCAGTGCTGTGTGGCGCTGTCTTAGCGCCCTTCTGTAGCTCTTGAGGTGACTCGCGACTCCATCTTTAGTGAGTCCTGGTATGTTCATGATCTTAAGTATGCGCGTTGGATATGCTGAGTTGATCCCTAGTTGCTGAACCGCACTAAGGAACTTGAGATGAAGCTCGGGGAACCAATTGACCCTCGTCTTCTTGCGACCCGGAACAGTGTTGACAACTTGGCTATTGCTCTCTGACCTATTTCCAGTAGAATTTGATCGAGCCGGAAATTGTTGTGGAGGGAATTCATCAGCTTTGGATTGGTCGGTCGTGATAGTAAGCTCATCGTTAAGGAAACTCCAATCATGGTGACGCATATCACATCCTTTAGAAGGCATCGATATTGACTTCGTAGAATTGATTTGTTCATGCATATCTCCAACAAAATCCGATTGTATCGAAGATGGTTCGAGGGAGTGGGGTGGTGAATGAGCATTTTCAATCCTCATATAAGGCTTATCAAGGAACATTTCGCCGAGAGTGATAGGGCCACCGCAATTAAGGCAAGCGATAGTGCTGGGAGCTTTCTTATACCGCATGTTCTCCGCTCGAAGCTTTTCGTTTTCCTCCTTTAGAATCGCAAGTTCTTGACGTCTGTGTTGAGCCCTCAATTTGGCTCGCTTATTTTGAAACCAAAACTTGACCCTCAAAGGTTTCATCCCTAGCTTCTGGCCCAATTCATTTCTTTGTTTCATGTTCGGGAGAGGGCATTCACTAAAGAAAGCTTCAAGCTCTTGGATTTCATTCTGAGTGTGGCACTGGCGACGTTTCCTTTTCCGGGATTAACCATCGCTGCTGCTGTTGTCGTCGCTGCTGAGATCCTGAACTTCATTGCCGAAAGGGTTGGGTTCTGTGGTTCTGGTACCAGACGCCATCCTGGAATCTTCGAGATCTCTCAGTAGTTCATTTTCTGAGATTTTTGGATCAGTCGCCTCTAGCAACTGATGGTAACCCTCAAACATGTTGGATCGAAAAATGTTCGATCAATTTTTGCTCACTCAGGGTTCTCTACTCTCTCATGTATGCTCACTCTCTCTAAATTTTCTTTTGAGTGGTTCTGTATGCCCATGAAACGTTCTTTAAACATGGATGAAGATCATCAGGCAAGCGTTGCTCCCAAGATTTCGTATTTCCCGCTTTGTCGTCTTCTTTCTTCTTTTCAACGTGGAGGGACACCAAATCGATTTCCTTTTCTCGATATCCATGTCTGTCTCCCACTTATTTTCAAAAAGGTGGAACTACGCTCGCCTCCTGCTCAGTTTTTTAATATGATGGGACCGCCAAATCCTTTCGCAACTTTTTTCGATAGTTGCGCTTAACTCCCTCTCAATTTTAATATGGTGACACCGACATATCTTTTTACAACTTTTTTAGGTTTATCAAGCCTGAAATCGCGGACTGGGACAGATCTGATGGTTCACCGAAAGAGCCACCACTGCTTTACCCAATTAACTTGGCTCCACGAGCATTATTGCTGTGCCTTTCTTCATTCTCGAGTTGCTATAAAAGGAGGAGTTAATGCAGAGAAGATTAACACTCTTACATAATTGCCTTTTCTTATTTTAATCACTCTACCACACTCATCTTCTTCTTCCTCACTCCAACGAAAATGACCTCCTCTCCTATTCGCGCTTTCTCGGCCGAAATTTTGGCCCAGTGGGAAAAACTCTATAACCTCATCGGTCGAGGCTATGCTCATATAGCCGATCACCCAGAAACTGAAGATGAAATCCGCATTTTGCTCGTGGAAATAGACACCACCTCCATCGAGGGCACTAATTTAGAGAGGGAATATAGAATCTTCCCAACCCTCTTTATAAACTTTTTAGAGACTTACCGTGTCGCTCATCGAAAAGCTACCGTGGCTCACGTTTTGCGAGCTCGCTATGAGGATCGGTCCAACTGCTTGGTGTTGACCAACCTTGTGGCCGATAGTCACAGAAAGGCTGTTGAGTTCGCCAACAAGTGAGTCTCGATGTTGCTTCGCGAGAGGGGAAATTTGGTGGAGCGCTTGGCCTTATCCCTGACCACCTATGAGCACGACCGTCGTAATGTTGTGTTGAAGTTTCAATGTGAGTGGCAAGAAGAAAGGCTTGACAGCATTACCGCGGATATAGCCCATGGGAGAGGACTAGTTCGGGAACTGGAAATAGCCGCCGAAGATCATGGGACCAAGGTTGCCGAGCTTAAAGGGGAATGTAAACGCCTTCTTCTTAAGCTTGCAGATCTCGAGTCTCGAGGTGGTGAGTATAAGCAAAGCATCAATAATATGGAGGGCCAACTTGGTTCCTTTGTGATGCTAATTAGGGCTCATTGCGGTTTTATGTTTCCACCACGATGATTTGTATGATCTGCTTTTAAGGTCCCTCGATTGAGCGAAATGAATGAAAGCTCTAATGTGTGTGTCTCAACTTCTGTATGGCTGACTTTGTCGAACACCTGACCACTCTCAACCTAGGCAAGCTGCGCTTTGACATTGATGATTCGAGCGTGTACATCTTGATTTTTTAATCTTGCTTATGATCGGATAAAGGAACCTCCCACCGCGATTGTCCACAAAAAGACTTCTCTTCTCTACTTGTTTTTAACCTGTTTCAAATGAAAAGGCAGAATCAGAAGAAAGAATTTGAAAAATAAAGCATAAATCCTTTCAATTTTATGCTTACTTGTGATTAATAGGGATAAGAGCTTTTACAAGGGTTTTGGCCTTGTGCAAAAGCTTTTATCAATATTCCTCAAAGGAAAGCATATCATTGAAAGGAATGTAATTCACGATAATCGCCTTTGATCAATTCCAAGAAAATCAATGGAATGTTCAAAAGTACACAATTACGATGTGTTTTAAATTCAATTGAAGATACGGTATCCAAATTAAAGCCGTTTGCTAAGAACGAGAGTAATTTGGATATCTATCTTTTCATTAAATTTGAAAAACACGAATACTCTTGATCAATTATTGTGGATTACCAATGATGCAAAACATGCATGAACCAATCCAAGTTTATAGTTCCTTCTGGCGAAATTGGGATTGTATTGCCCTATACGGCCAAAAGGTTGTATAAGACTTCCAATTTCAATTTCATCCAAAGGAATTATAAAATTGATTTTGGAGTATTCGAGTGATTAGAAGAAATGCCACTATCACATTCCAATGACAAGTCAATAGAAATACAACAAATTTCAATCTGAATGTATATAAACACAAATAGATCCCTAATACAATCAATCTAAGGGATCAGATAGAGAGGATCTCAGCAAAATAAATCCTATACAAGAAGGCTAGAAATGAAAATTAAAACAAAGGAATGTGATCTTAATACTTAGAGATGCCCCAGTTTCGATCTTTGAGACGTGACTTCATGATCACCTATTCCAAATCGTCATCTTCATTAGATGATACCTCAATGATGTCCATAGCAGGCTCTTCTTGTCCACTTGGCGCTCGTAATGGGATGACACCATCTTCATCTTCCATCAAGAACATTGGGAGGAAAACACACCTATCTATCCTCAAAATGGCATTTAATCCAATCACCGGAATTATGCAATGAATATAATGATTAAGAGCTGTAACAAGTTCGAGGGATAGAAAAGTCTTACCAACCAAACTTAAGAGAAAATCAAGCTTCTCTGTATTTTTAGCAGTGTTAGGTATACTAACCTTCCATAGACAAACGCATGAGACAAGTGAGGGAAAACTCCTAAAAATCAAAAGATAGGGCTTGGTACCTAAAGCCAAGGTTCTCACCTCGAATTCTGGGAAGAGCCGATTCCATTGCACAACTATCGTTGCATTGGGACTCAATCCATAATTCGAAGTGAGCGGAATTGAAAAGTGGATTACCCCATGTTTTTCCTCACGGAGATTCCATTTTCAATTCCTTCTATTGTGTTCCTAAAGAGGGCGCCTGGGGTTTTAGGCGCAATTGTGTGTATTCATTGTGTCGTGCTAAAGCAATAGACATGCATTTTATTTAACAATCACCGCTTCAATATAAACATCCACACAATCATACATCCAAAACTCCTGCCTGCATAAAACAAAGTTAACAAGCACTTCACCCCTTATTTCTCCCGTCTACAAAAACATCTAACACATTCGTTAGCATATACACCTCACTTTCGAGAGCATCTGCATAAAATTAGGTTAGAAGAATCAATCAACTTTTTAATCGGCTCAAGTCCACTAAATGGTTAAGAACCAGTCCCCAGCAGAGTTGCCAGTCTGTCGCGACCCTCTTGAGGTTGTCGGGCTCTCGAGGGCTAATGGGCCGTCCTGTCTGGTCGGACGCGGGCCTCTCCCAAGGCCCATTACCCAAATCGCAACGGAGGTATGCGTGATCGACTTTCAGTGTGGTCTAGTGACATGTGCTAAGTGTGCATGCCATGGAGTCGCCACCAATCATTTTTTTAGGGTATGATTGGACCACCCAATCGAATAGTTGGGAGTTTCTATTCAATTCTGCGAGAACCAGAGAATGGTTTCGGGGACTTAGTTACACCAACTGTCAGAGTTGATGCCCTTTCGGTACCTAAGTTGACTGAATTTTCTAGCTTGAGATTCATGCGGATGAGTAAGGTATGAACCCTAAATCTAGAAATTCATGTAGATATGAGTGATTATCCTAGCAATCACAATCAGTAATAAAATGCCCAACTCAAGGAATCTAGATATGCAAATAAATCACATGGCATTCCTAGTAAGGTCCTATTTATCAATCACAGCTCAAGAATGATTTAGCTGTCCTAGCCATTCTACACACGATCTAACCTAAGAAAAGCATTAGGAAGCATCGAAGGAGTTCGAGAGTACTCACATGGGGTTCGCCGTGCCCTGGTTTGGTCTTGGACGAGCTCATGCCAACCCGATTATATTTGGGGATCCACTCGGCGTTTTAAACCATGAAATCATGTGAAACAAAAACGAAAATATTCAGCAAGGGGCATTTATTGTAGATGGTGGTCGATCTAATTGGACGTCAAGACTAAAAAAGATGTAGAAATTTACAAATTAAAATACTCAAATGACATTTTTTTTGCTAAATTCAACTCTATGCGTCGTGAAGAAACACATGCAATTGAACTTG
The DNA here is from genome assembly GCA_021437785.1 of Rhodomyrtus psidioides. NCBI lineage: Eukaryota > Viridiplantae > Streptophyta > Magnoliopsida > Myrtales > Myrtaceae > Rhodomyrtus > Rhodomyrtus psidioides. Next base: position 1,910,124 of record JAILYB010000044.1, on the reverse strand, counting down.
AATTTTGACTATTATGAGTTCAAAATGTAAAAGAAATTAAAATAAAAATATTGACTATTTTTCTATATTTTTACGACAGCGAACGCTATTTTTCTTCATTTTTCATGTATTTTTCTATTTTTGGAAAATATTAAAAAATATTAAAAAATATAAAAAATTATTTTTTTTATCAAAAATGGTTCCTTTAGCTTGGTCAAGGCTACCAAAGATGATTTTTTTAATTTTTTTAACTTTTTATAGATTTTTTATGAATTTTTTAAAAATAAACTATGAAAGACTGATCAAAAATCAGGTGTCAACAATGTACTGCCATTTTGTACGAGAAAAGGTTCAAAATAACACCATTGAAACTCCATATGTTCGAAGCGAAGATCAATTGGCCGTTGTTTTCACCAAAGCCCTTGCTAAAGGACCGTTTCAAGATATGGTGAACTAGTTGACCTCTGATGATATCTTCTGTCCAACTTGAGGGGGAGTATTGACCAAATCGATAGGATCCTCCTAGTTTGGTAGTAGAAGATTATAGGAGATTCTCCTGATTTGGTTGTTATTGTTATTACTTTGTATATTCCCTGAATATCGGGAAAAATTGTGAACCTTTATCAATAAAAGGCAGTCCCTCTCTCAAAAAAAGATCATAACTTTGAGAGAGGATTCCTGAGGACGTAGGCTTACTTAACCGAACCTCGTTAAAATTGCGTTTGGGTTCTTTACCTCTAAATTCATCACTAAGCAATGCCCCTAGTCTGGGCGATTCTAACTTGTCCGATCATCTGGTTCCTCGTCAATCTTAAAGACAGTATGAAGGGTTGCTTGCACAGTTCTATCATGTGCTAGATCATCATCCCATCATGTGGCCATGATGTTCTTGATATCAATACTTGGTTGCCCGAACTTGCTGGCTTCTTGATCACCTTCAACAATCTCATCCACGCAATCTTTCAGGCGTTGTAGTCTATTTTCCATCTCGTCTATTAGACAGAAGAGCGGTGCCATCTCCTCCTTGCTCATTTCTTTGCGTACCAGATACTTGGTCAACATTTCCCGAAATTCGGCAAGCGAAGCCATGGCGGCATGGAACATCGAAAATGGTTTTTCACCGTCGACCAAGGAGGGGAGACCATAGGGATGTAGGGATTTTTTTTAAAGGGGCTTCCCATGCAACTATCGGCTCTTGAACATAGTGGTGAGTATGTGTTCTCTTTCTTCGAGACCAACGATTGATAAGGCCGCCGGCGCGAGTCGATGGAGGAAGGATATGGCGGCGGCTTGGCTCCCAGACAAGTGATGGGCGGCGGAGTGCGGAGGAGAGCAACAGTGGGATGAAGATTAGATCGTGAAGTTGTGGTGCTTATAAGGCATTGAAGAGGCACTGAAGGACCGAAAAGATCACAAGTTCCCGTTCAAACCTCTTAACAAACAGGAGATGATATCGCATTTACATTGGAAAATCTCCCAACAGCTTCAATGGAGTCGTGGGAAAGAGATCACTGTTGACACCTGATTTTTGACCAAGTCTTTTTCAGTTTTATCTTTGAAAAATCACAAAAAATTCATAAAAAGTCAAAAAATTACAAAATCAACTTTGGTGGCCTTAGCCAAGCCCAATGAACCATTTTTGACCAAAAAATAATTTTTCATATTTTTCAAAATTTTTAGTATTTTTAGAAAATAGAAAAAATACTTAAAAAATTCAAGAAAAATATCATTTGAGGTCACAAAAATATGGAAAAATAGCCAATATTTTTCTTTTTAATCCCTTGTATTTTTGACCTCACAAAAAATCCATAATCAGATTCAATTATGGGTGTTCCTTTGTAACCCATACTATTGAATTTGAGAAGAAAATATCAATTGAGTCTTTTAATTTGTAATTTTGGCATTTTCTAGGATCTTGACATCCATCCTAACTGTCCCATATTGCAATTTAGCCCAATTGTTTGTACAAATTGCTCAATTGCACGAATTTGGCAAAATTTCATACTAAAATTGCATTTCTAGTCCTTGAAAATAAGCATAATTGAAATTACTTTCAATTCAAGGGCTATCATTGCAAATTAAACATGATGCTCAAGGGGTTTCACCATTTTGAATCGATTGGCATAGGGAATTTAACCCAATTTGATCATTTGGACCTTCAATTGCATAATTTCCCAATTTGCAATTAAAAGGAAATTTGGGGTTTTTATGGAAATTGATGTAAACTTTTGGGCAAAACCACATTTCTAGATAAAATCCATGCTCTAGATTCGATTTTGAGGTTCAATTGCAAGATTTTCCCATTAATTTGGGCTTAATTTGGAAAATAGTAAGTCGGAACCGGTTCTGACCGGTCAGACCGGTCGAACCGGTTTGCTACAGTGTCATCGTCTTCCCTCAGAACCTGCGCAGATGAACAGTTCCAAGAGTGATTTCGATCCTCAAATTGAAGGCCAATTCGTGGATAATCGAACACGCAATGGTGGGCGTATTGTTGCCTATACTCCTACCTATCAATTAACACCGGTGGCGCCGCTCGACGTCGTCGGAGTAAAAGGCAATTGGCCGGTCAAGTCTTGAAGCTGCAAAAAGTCAACAAAAGCAAACACAGCTCAAATTCGTGACAAATTCGCGTGAAATGAAGCCCGCCGGAGAACCAAACAGAGTTAGACGATTCACCCATCTTCCCCGACGTCATTTGGACCTAATTGCACGTGACTACACGTGCCAAACCAAGTTGGTTGAAGCTCCATGGTTCGGCACCAAAATTCCCAAGAGCTATATAAGCTCGTGATCGCTTTCTGTTGAGGAGGTTGGTCGATTCAGTTAGAAAAAGACGAACTAAAACGTGCGAGAGAGAGAGAAGGCGAAAAAAAAGCTCGTTCTCCGGCCCTTTGCCGTCGAGAACTCGAGCTCAACTGCAAGGCGCCGGTTGGGCCGTCCCCGGCCAGACCACAGCCAGAAAAGACAGTTCGAAGTTCGCCCAGACCGCCAGAAAGCGATCGCCGCCGGCCGCGCCCCGCGAAATCGCGAAAGCAGGTAAGGCTTAGCTTTGATTCTTGAACTGAGCTTCAATGGCGTTTCTAGCATTTCTCGCCTATTCTTTCAATTACTGTGTGCGTTTTATTCCTTGAGCATTACCGACCATTGTCGCATATCTTGTTTTCATCGATTTTGTCTTAACACACCTAATCGAGTCTTCCAATCCAACCTCCATTGTCGAACCACTGTTCATCTTTCCCCAGCCAAATCTGGGCCGAGCGAGCTCAATCGGAGCTCGAGGTGAGTTTTCTGAACCTCTACTGGCGCTGTTCTGTGATTGAATTGCTGCGATTTTAGATAAATTACGTGATCGAACTCCCATGGCCGTACTCGGCACTTTGCATGATTCTTGCGATTCTGTGAATAAAATGTTGCGATTCCTAGATATGTTAAAATAGAGGTCATCGCGAGTCGATTGCCGCCGGTCTCGCTCCAATCCGTTAAGATTCTACCGTCGGATCATCGCCGGGGAGTCGTGGCCGTTCGTTCAGCAATGGTCGCGAGGTTGAAGACGATGCCAACCTGGCAGGTCAACGAGTCAAAGTGCTTAGGTGGCGGTAGATCATTGGTCCGCGTGTCAGTACAGTTAGCTCGGCCGTTGGAGGTTGTTGTTCGAACGGGGAGATCCAACGGTCGAGGTTAATCGAGTCCAACAAATAGTGGCCGTCCGATTAAAAATTAGGATAATTCGAAAATGATTTTAAATCGGAAATAAAAAATGATGGAAACGGCGTCGTATGGGTTAGTTAGGAGGCGACGTCGTTTAGGTTAGTAGGATTGGACGGTTCAGATTAAGACTTAGGTTCTAATCGTAGCCGTAGGTTTAAGTAGTCCGATCAGACGGCTATGATCAAGTCTTCGTCCAATCTGGACCGTAGGTTCTAGTAATCAGATCCAATGGGCGCAGATTATCCACGCGATGCATCAGGGACCGTCGGATTAAATCCGGATAATCCGAAAATAGAAAAACGCGTGATACGGTGTCGTTTTGGCCGGGGGTTTCGCGGGTCCGGGTCTGGGCCAGGTCCCGACCCGAGTGGGTCGGGTCGACCCGATCCGAATCATATTTTTTAAATAAAAAATAATCAGAAATGATTTTAAAAAATAAAAAATCAGAAAAATCCTAGAAAATCCAAAAAATGCTAGAAAATTTCAGGAAATTCCAAAAAATGTGGAAAAATTGTGGAAAAATCCTAGACATTCCAGAAACCCCCAAAAATCGAGAGTTGACCACAAACAACTGGTCAACCCTATTTTTGGGGTTTCTTACCCAATTTTCCGAGACTTGACGACATTACCCTTTAAGGGTAAGTTGCCTTTGCTGAGTTCGTATGATAAAATCGATAATGCCAAATTAAGAATTAGGGTCGAGTAATCGACCAATTCTTAGGTTTGGGTTTTCGAGTCCCGCCCATTTCCTAAAAATGACGATTTCGCCCCCTCAATGGGAAAATCGTCTTTCTTGTCTCAATCAAGTTCTGAGAATTGCTTAAAGATTAGGGTTCGGGTCAGGTGGACGACCAGCCCTAACATTTAAGATTTTCAGTTCTCACCTTTGTCCAAAATGACGATTTTACCCATCCGAGGGTAAAATCACTTTTAAATTCCAGAAAAATCCTGAAAATTCCCAAAAAATAGGAAATGGATTGGATTGATGGCCAATCCTATTTCCCCTGTCTTCTGACTTCCCAATTCATCTAAAATGATAGATTTAACTTCCCAATTCATCTAAAATGATAGATTTACCCTTTTAAGGGTAAATTTTCCCGAAATTATTCAAAATTACGATTCTGCCCCTCATGGGCGAATCATGTCCAAATCACTCCTAAGCCTTGATTGATATTTCTCTAGACTAATAGGGCCTCATTAGGGATACCATGCTTCATGTGTTTTATCCACATGTACTGGATCCTTGATTTGCGCATTTATTTCTATTGATTGTGAATGATAGAGTAGTCATTCCTATCTGCATGAACTCCTAGATTTAGGATCTGTACCTCATTCATCTGTATGAAATCCTAGGATCAGATAAACCATTCAGCTTAGGTACCGAAAGGGCGTCAACTCCGATAGTTGGCGTAACTAAGTCCCCGAGCCCAATTCTCTGGTTTCCGCAGAATCGAATAGACCACTCCCAACTATTCGATAGGGTTTCCGATCGTACCCTCCACGAAACGATTGGTGGTGACTCATTGGCATGTACACTCGCCACATGTCACTAGACCGCACTGAAGGTCGAACACGTAAATCCAGCAGTTGCGACTTGGGTAATGGACTTTGGGAGAGGCCTGCGTCCGATCAGTCAGTGATCGGGCGGCCCATTAACCCTTGCGAGCCTGCTGGCGCGCTCGGGAGGGTCGCGACAGACTGACGACTCCGCTGGGGATAAATTCTGAACGAGAATCTCTGGTTACGAATTCCAGAGGACTTGAGCCAAATAAAAAGTTGTTTGGTTTATCTGACCTTATTTTCTGCAGATGCTCTCGAAGGTAAGGTACGTACACTAACCATTGTGTTAGATGTTTTTGCAGATTGGAGAAATATGGGGTGGAGTGATTGTTGACACTTTTCCCTACATGTTGGAGTTGGGAATGTATGTTTATTTTTATGCACATACTGAAGCGATGTTTGATACAAATTGCTGTGCATGACTTTGCATTGTGATGATCACGACACATGACACACACTGGCGGTCAAACCCCGACTGCAACCACCCCTAGGTTACCTTAGATAGGGAAAGGGTGCGAAAAGGAACTTGTGTTTGATGGCACTTGAGACTTTCGTACTCATTCCCGCTCATCATCTGCATTGGCGATGTCTAGCCCTCTTGGGTAGGTACCCTTGGGGAGGAATCTGCCTCGTGTGGATCGTGAGAGCCTGAGCCGTAGGTTCCTCACCTGATTTTTGATTTCCTAGAGTATACCCACTTGTCTCATGCGCATGTTTATGGATGGTTGGTATACCTAAAATCGCCCATTGGTAAGAGGGGGACATTCCACATTCCCCCAGGTATGGTTGGTAAGGCATTTACTTCCGATGTACTTTACTATTCCCTGCTCCATAATATGACTCATGCATTACATACATTCATATGCATTCACATCATGCAAATCGCTCAAGTGACTAATTGAAACAGCAATGGTAATAGGGTAGGATGTCGCTATTCCCTAAGAGCTCGACAGAATTGGTGACCTTCGAATATCTGAGGAAAATCACTCGCCCCGGACCGAATACAAGGCTACACTTCACTAGATTCGTGCATGGTCGGGAGCTGACTGGACGTAAGTTGGGATACGCCGAAGATTGCCAAACCAGTTATTATGTCGATAACCTCAGATTCAAGCGACAAGCAGACGAGATGTTCAAGAATTATCTGGAGATGAAGAAACAGCGTCGCAACCAGTTGGCCAAGGAGGCATATGCCCGTCGGAAGGCCGAACTACTGACCAAGGAAAGTATACCCGCGATCACTTTTTGGGGAAAAAGAAGACGTCCTGCTACCAAGACAAAGCCAAAGCGTATCACACTCAAGAAGGTGAAACCCGAGAAGGCTCCTGAAGTCATCACACTATGGACCAGAGAATGGTCAGAGGAACTACAGCCTCTCGACCAAAACACTGAAAACGACTCCCTTACAGTTGATTAGAGGAAAACTCCCGACCAACTATCATTTGGATAGACCCCTAGGAAAAGAGTGATCTAGACCCTCACATTCCAACGGTCTTTTACAGCTTTCTTGTTTGAAAGATCTCTCTTTACCTTTCTTCCATTAAAACATCTTGATTGTAATAAAAGTTCATTCCACTTTGTTCGTTTGATGTATTGGCCAATGGAATGTGACTGTTGACACCTAATTTTTGACCATATATTATTGTGATTTTTATTCTTTAAAATTAATTAAAAATATCAAAAAAGTTCATAAAATCACAAAATCAACTTTGGAAGCCTTGGCTTGGCCTTAGGAACCATTTTGACCAAAAAAATAATTTTTATAATTTTCATTTTTTTTAATATTTTCGAAAAATACAAAAAAAAGAAGAAGAAAATCAAGAAAAATAATATTTGAGGTCACAAAAATTATATAAAAATAGTCGGTATTTTTATTTTTATTTTGTCTATTTTCTGACCTCATAAAAAAGTAAAATTCAGGTTCGATTTTAGGTGTTCTCTGATCACCATAAAATCGAATTTGGCAAAAATATTAGTAATAATTAAAAGGAAAATGTGAAACATCATCATTTAAAAGAAAAAGCAAAAAGAAAAAGTGTGTGTTTAATTAATGATTTTATCTCTCTTTTTATTTATTTATTTTATTTTTTATTTTCTCTTTCTCTCTTTTTCATTTTTTCTTTTTCTTCTTTTTCTTTCTTTTCTTTCCCACGGCCGCTCCCCATCTCTTCCCTTTTTCGGTTTCCCACGACACCTTGGCCCGCGGGTCTTCTTCTTCATGTTCCATTTTTTTTAGTTGAAGGTACCCCCAACGACGAAGGGACCCGACGATCCTCCACCTCCTCTGTCACCGTCGCACCAAGCCGGACCGCCGCGGAGCCGCCGAAAACCACCAGAGAAAGCCAGCGAACAGCCCTACTCCGTTTCAGGTCTAGGACTGCCGCGGCTATAGCGGCTGTTCTTCACCTCCAGCGGCTGCCCATCCCCCTTCCGCCGGCCATCTTGTGCGGCCACCACCTCACCAGACCATCACCGACCCTCCACCACATCCTCGCCAGTCCGTCGCCGCTCCCTAGCACCGCCGTCACAGCCAGAGCTACCAGGATCGCAGGAATAGCCACCCGGAACTGGTTGCTCTGTTTTGCACCAGTTTCGGGTCTGCTTCTGCCCAGCCTTCTCCGACGCCTCTCAGCCATAACCACTGCTACCACACCATCCCTCTAGCTTCCTTCAACCTCCCTCGACTGCTTCGCGCCGCTTGCAACCGCCACGGCTTCGTCGTAGACCCCCCAAGTCAAAGCTCTGCTTTTTTTTGGTGTCTTGTTTTCGCGCCGGGCTCTGTTCGGGCGGAGCTCCATCTTTCCACCGCCTTCCTCCGCCCATTTCTAACCACAAATATGGCCCTCGGATCCCCACAGATCTCTACCATCAACCATCCGAAGCTCCGACGCCGTTGAGTCCCGGACAGACTCCAAACCGAGGCTGGCCTGTCTCTTCCGTTCTGTGGACGCCCCTTATTTTTTTTGTGCTGTTTCGCTTTTGTTCGAGGCTACCTCACCGTCGACGAGGTCCAAAAAAAAAGATGACGGCGTGGCCCTCGTTGGACTCGACCCGAGCCGAGAGCTCCCACGAGCGGTGATCTTCAAGCTTCGATGGACTTCATGTAAGTATTCCAGTGCCCTTAGTATGCTTACTGAATGGTTGGAGTCGAAGTCTAGTGATCTCGCTTCGGTATAGCTTTTACCGGAGATGCTATTTTAGGTGATTTAGTTCAGTTAGGCAAAAGAAAGAAGAAGGGACGATGAAGGAGCTTGGTCATGATAAGCTCCCTGTTCGGCTTTCAGAGTCAGTTCATAAAAAAGGACTCATGCAAAAATGGTGCAGAGAATAAAAAATAAGATAAGTAAAAAAAAAACTGTGAAGATCAGGAGAACGAGCGTGTGAAAGAGCGTGGAGGTTTAGGAGCTTGGGGTATAGTTTGATTCAAAACAGAAACTAGACCTAAAAAAATTCGTTGGCGATCGGCGGTGCGACGAAGTGAACGTTGATGGGTGGTCGTGCTGGTGTCGAAGTAGGCGGTCCGACGAGTCGCCAGACGTATTGGATGTGAGTGGGTTTGTCGGCGGTCATTGGCGTTGGCATTGGCCGGCGACGATCGAAGCGTCGAATGGTGAGCGTTTAGATCTCCTGCAAGTTCGTGGAGGAAGGCTTCTGGGCGGAAGGATTCACGAAGGAGTCCCAGGCAAGATGACAACCCCAAAAAAATTTATATAAAAAGAGGGAATAGGAGAAAAGCAGAATAAAAGGAATAAAAAAACAAGACCAAAGAAAGGAAAGAAGCAAAAATGTGGTCAGATTAATGGCAATGCGCACGGTGGCGTTATCCTTGCATTTTAGACTGGGCTGGACCAATTTGTTGTTTTAAATTTCGGTCTGGGCCTCTTTGTTAAGGTTTGGCCCAATTGAGGAAATGAAGAAAAGTGGAACCTGGGTTTTAAAAAATGAATTTGGGCTGCATATTAAATTTTCGGATTGGGCTATTGAAGGAAAAATTGGAAAGAAAATTGGGCCTGGTTTAGGTTGGGGTCATATTGGGCTTTAGAATAAAAATGGGCCTTTCTTGTCTTAAACTTTGTGTGGGCTTCATGTCCCTCCCTGGCCCACGACTTTAGAAGGGTTGGGTTAAGAAGCCCAATCCGAATAATTATTTTCGGAATAATAAAAAAAAAATAATAATAAACTCAAAAATTCAATAAAAATTAAAAAAAATCATAAAAAAATTCAAAAAATTCGGAAAATTCAGAAAAATTCTAAAAAATACCAGAAAATAGGAAATGGCCACATTCAACAGGCCACGACCTGTTTTGGGTCTTTTGACCCCCGATCTTTCCAAAAATGACGGTTTTGCCCTTCCGGCAAACCGTCTTCCAAAAAATTCTAAAAAAAATCCAGGAAAATCCCCAAAAATAGGAAATGGCCACAAACAACTGGCCAAGACTCATTCTGGGTGTTTTGAACCCCGACCCTTCTTAAAATGATGATTTCGCCCTTTGGGCGAATCGTCTTCCAAAAATTGAAGAAAAATCAAAAAATTCCAAAAAATTCTCAAAAATGGGAAATGGCCACAATCAACTGGCCATGGAATATTTTGGGTAATTCGGTATTCAAACCTTCCAAAAATGACGATTTTTCCCTTTGGGCTAATCGTCCCCAAAGCTTCCCATTTTACCCCTGGTTCGAAATCACATCTTCCTTAAGCCCTCATTGCTATATTAGGAAGCCTTTGATTTGAATGGATGTGCATCGACGTGATTTATTTATATACTTGATTGCGTTTTCATTTAAATTGATTGTGATTGATAGGAACAGTCTTCCAATTTGCATGAAACCCCGAGTCAAACCCATCTCACCTAAAATTGCGCCTGCATGAACTCTTAGCTAGGAAAATCACTCGCGTTAGGTACCGAAAGGGCGTTGGTAATGACACCGACGTAACCAAGTCCCCGAACCCAAAATCTCTGGTTCCGCAGAACTGATCGATCTCTCCCAATCGGTCGGTGAGGTTTCCGGTCTACCCTCCAAGAAAGACCGGTGGCGACTCCAAATGCATGCACAAGTTGCACATGCCACCACGACCACACTGAAGGTCGAAAGCGATCGACTCTTATCGTCGAATCCTTTGAATAATACTCCCGCCGCGATTTGGTATGGGCCTGGGAGGGCCCGCGCCGATCCAAAGCCCGCGATCCGCACCCTTGTGCGAGGAAAGGCCCGCGATCGGTAATCCATTAGCCGCGTCCGCTTCCGGACGGGTCGCGACAGCTGGCGACTCCACTGGGGACTTTGTTCTAGAACCTATGGTTCTAGACCTCAAGTGGACTTAGGCCGTAATTAAAACGCTGAGTGATTTTTCTAACCATGCAGGCGCTCTTGAAGGTGAGGTAAGTCCGCTTATGATAGGTGTTATATGTTTTTGCAGATTGGAGTGATAAGGGGTGTAGTCCGTGATTAACATTCTCTTATGCAGGTTGGCGTAGGAATGTATGTTGTGTGGATGATTTGAAGCGCTGATTGATAAACTGTTGTGCATGACTTGCATCGCGATGATCACGACACATGGACACACACAACCGCGCCTAAAACCCCGGGCGCCGCCTTTAGGAACACAATAGAATGAATTGAAAATGGAATCTCCGTGAGGAAAAACACGGGGTAATCCACTTTTCAATTCCGCTCACTTCGAACTATGGATCGAGTCCCAATGCAACGATGGCTGTGCAATGGAATCGGCTCTTCCCGGAACTCGAGGTGGGAACCTTAACCTTAGGTGCCAAACCCTCTGATTTTTAGAAGTTTACCATCACTTGTTTCATGCGCATGTCTTTGGGCGGTTGGTACACCTAAAACCGCACATAAGTCGACGAGTTTGGTTGGTAAGACTCTCTATACCTCGAATCTATTACAGTTCATATAAATATAGGCATTTCATTCATTGCATTCTGGTGATTAGATTAAATGCCATTTCAAGGATAGATGTGTGTGTTTTTCCCAAACGTCCTTGATAGAAGACGAAGAGGATGATATCCCGTGACAAGCACCGAGTGAGCAACAAAGGAGCCTACTATGGACATTATTGAGATATCGTCCAATGAAGATGACGAGTTGGGGCAAGTGATCCGGAAGTCACAGATCGAGCTTGGGGCATCCTTAAACGTTAGGATCACATTCCTTTGTTTAATTTTCCATTACTAGTCCTCTTGTATAGGGTTTATTTTTATCGAGGCTTTCTCTATCTCACCCCTTAGAGTGATTGTATTAGGGATCTATTGGTGTATACATTTAGATGGAACTTGGTCGCTTTTCTTTTGACAGGTCATGGGAATGTGATAGTGGCATTTTCTCTAATCATCTGAATACTCCCAAGTCAAGTTTATAATTCCTTTAGAGGAAATTAAAATTGGAAATCCTGCACGACCTTTTTGGTCGTATAGGGTAATCCAACCCCAATTTCGCTAGAAGGAATTATACACTTGAATTGGTCCATGCATGTTTTACGTCGCTGGTAATCCACGATAATTGATCGAGAACATCGGCGTTGTTTTGAATTTAATGACGAGATAGATGTCCAAATTACTCTCGTTCTTAACAAAACGGCCTTGATTTGGATGCCGTATCTTCAATTAAATTTAAAACACGTTATTATGCCTCGCACTTTTGAGTAATTCGTTCCTCTCGAAACTGATCAAAAGCGATTATTGTGAATTACATTCCTTTCAATAGTATGCTTTCTTTCGAGGAATATTGATAGAAACTTTTCGCGCAAGATTAAAACCCTTGTAAAAGTTCTTGTCCTTATTAATCATGGGCAAGCATAGGATTGAAATGGGTTTTTGATTTCTTTTTCAAATTATCCCTTCTGATTCTGTCTTTTTATTTGCAGGTAAAAAATAGGTAATAGAGAGAAATCTTTTCCTGGACAAGTCTAAGGCTATTATCTCATCTGATCATGAGCGAGTTATAAAATCAGGACATATTTGCTCGGCTTATTGATATTATGGTTCGGCTCACCCAAGTCGAAGATGTTCGGATGCTCGAAGAAATGAACCATACAGAAGTTAAAACACACACACAAGAACTTTCATTTATTTTGCTCAGCGGAGGGTTTTCAGAAGCAGGTCATACAATTCGGGGCGGAAAAGTAAAGCCAAAGTGAGCCCTAATTAACGACACAAAGGAGCCCAACTGACCCTCCATGTTGTTAATGCTCTGCCCGTACTCACGACTCCGCATGTCCTGGTCCGCGAGCTTGAGGAAAAGGTTTCTGCATTCTCCCTTAACCTCAGTGACCTTGACCTCATGTTCTTCGGTGATTATTTCCAAGTCCCGAACTAATCCATTCCCGTGAGCTATGTCTGCGGTTATTTTGTCAAGCCGTTCTTCCTGCCAGTCGCTTTGCAGCCTCAATAGGACATTGTGGCGGTCGTGCTCGCCAGCTGTCAGGGATAGGGCCAATTGATCCACCAGTTTTCTCCTCTCGCGAAGCAACGTCGCGACCCTCTCATTGGCAAACTCGACGGCCTTTTTGTGACTATCGGCCAAATAGTTGGTCAGCACCAAATGATCAGACCGATCCTGGTAACGAGCCCGCAAGACGCGAGCCACGAGAACCTCCCGATCAGCAACACGGTAGGCCTCTAAGGAGTGTGCAAAAAGGGTCGGGAAAGTTCTATATTCCCTCCCCAGCGTAGTACCTTCGAGGGAAGTGGTATCTAAGTCCTCGAGCAGGACACGGATTTCATCCGCGGTTGCAGAATGATCGGTTATGTGCGCGTAACCGCGACCCAGTAGGTTATAAAGCTTTTCCCACTGGGCCAAGACATCAGTTGAAAAAGTGCGTACGGGAGAGGAGGCCATTTGCGTTGGGTTGGCTTGAGAATAAGACGAGTTTAACAGAGAGATTAGAAGGAAGAAGCTGATTATGCGAAAAACGTTAACCTTCCATACATTAATTCCTCATTTTATAGCGACTCGAGGATGATGAAGGGTCTCAGTAATAATGCTGGTGGAGCCCAGTTAGGGGGTAAAGCAGGAGGTCCCCTCACGAGAACCATTGGATTCGTTTCGGTCCGCGATTTTCGGCTCATCAATTAAAAGATGCAAAAGATTTGTCGGGATCACCATTATTAGAGTTAGGTGGGAGGAAAGCGCAACTATCGAAGAGAGCCCTAACAGGGTTTGGCAGTCCCATCACGTTGAAAAGCTAAACGAGAAATTCAAGGTCTTGAGGGGGAACGTTTGCCTAATGATGCTTGAGGAGCGTCTCCTGAACATGCAAAGTCACTCGAAGAAAACTTTATAGGGAGTGAGCATACAGGAAAGAGTAGAGATCTGAGTGGGCAAGAACCAATCAAACATTTCTCAATCCAACATATTTAAGAGGTTACTGTCAGCTGCTAGAGGCGACTGACTCAAAAATCTCAGAAATTGAACCACAGAGGGATCTCGAAGATTCCAAGATCAAGTCTAACGCCAAAACCATGGAGCCCAACACTTCTGGCAACAGAAATCAAGATCACAGCGACGACGACAACGACATCCACAATGCTCAACTCGGGAAAAGAAGACGTCCTCACCAATACTCTCAGGAGGAAACCCAAATGCTGGAAACCCTTTTCAGTAAAAGCCATTACATGAAAAAGAAGTGGAGAATTGAATTGAGTCGGGAGTTGGGGATTAATCAGTCGAGGATCCAGTTTTGGTTTCAAAATAGGAGATCCAAATCGAGGGCTCAACGCAAACGTCAGGTGGTCGAGATTTTAAAGGAAGAAAACCAAAAGCTGCGAACAGAAAACATGAGGTATGAAAAAGCTCTCAATATTACCGTTTGCCCTCATTGCGATAACCTCGTCGCCCTCGGTAAGATATTCCCCGATAAGCCTCACGCGATGATTGAAGACGTTCATTTACCACCCTACTCCCTCGGGGCATCTCCTGCTCAACCAGATTTTGCCGGAGTCACGCATGAGCAGGATGATCCTACAAAGATGATACAAATGCCTCCTGGGGGATGGGATTTGCATCGCTTTGATTGGAGTTATAGTTTCAAGGAGCTGGACGTTACCGCTGACCAGCTCAAAGCATATCAGCCTCATGCACAACAATTTTCGATAGGGTCGGGTCCTGCTGGAGATGAGTTAATCAGTCGTCAAGCCATCGATGCACTTTTGGGCCACGATAAGAGGAGGTTCGCTTGGCCCCCTGAACTGCATTCCAGATTCCTAGACGTGGTTCACCAAATGGGGATCGACTCAGCAACTCCGACGCGCATATTTAAGGCCATGAATGTACCGGGGCTTAGTAAGGAGCTGGTCAGGAATCACCTTGCTGCCTACAGAAAGCTATTAAAACAACGTCGAGCGGAGCTAAACCGGGAGGAATCCGTCTCGAGCTCAAAAGCTAGGGGCGACCGCCATTGTAATGCTCAGGCATCAAGAGATACCCGGCCAAATCTAAGCGTCAATCAAGCTAGCAACCCGACCACCGGCAAACTGAAAGCTGATCAGAATGTCCTCCCGGGCCATTTCAACACTTCTCAAGAGCGCGTATCACAAGTACAGCGAGTGCGCACTCCTCCACTCGAGCAGCAGTCGGTTGGTGCTCTGCCTGCCGCTAGTCAACCCACGACAGACGATTTCTTTGATGAGGGGCTCGATGCCTTGTTCAATCAGTGGGAAGCTGGCATGCTTGGACAGCCATGATCTAGCACTTGACTCGGGGCACGATGGGTCGGTCACCACGAACACCCATAGAAAGAAGAACATGTTCACGAGTAGATCACTCATTTTATCTGTTGTAAAGTTCCTACGGGAACATTTTTCTTTAATGACTATAGTTAATTCTATATTAAAACCAACGCTATTGACGAACATCGTCATGCTCAGTTGTGATGATCCCTTGTTAGATTAAGTCTGAAACCAGAGACGGTCTTTAAAATTTTGAGTGGCCACGAACTCATTCCTCACCAAGCGCCCGGGATGCTGAAAGGAAGAGTAACAGCATGCACAGGGAAAATGCCACTTTCGTTTGAACGATGAAAAGGGGTTGAGAGAAGATCATAGCGTTAATTCCCATGGAGCTAAATGAATTAAACGGAGTCATTAATTGCGGGTCCACCGCTGCTCCCCACGTTCTCGGGCCTAGCAAATCATAAAAGGCGCCGAAAGATTGTAGACCCACCACTTTGAAGACTGAACTAGGGGACGAGCGCAATACTCGATGAAACCGAATCAATGCAAAAGAGTTTGTGATCCTATCACGAGGAAAAAGAAAGGGGAATACAGACGATGAGTAATTACAGGGTCTCGGGAGGAGCGCTTGCTTGCTGGCCTTCATATGCAGCCTGAAGGATGGTTCTAGGACACACACAATCACTTGAGAAAGTTTCTAGAGTGAGCAAACACGTAAGAGCGAATAGAGAAAGCTGAGGGAACTAGATCAGCCCGAGATACTCCGATCCATCATGTTTAAAAGCTATTCCCATCTGCTAGAAACGCCCGACCTGGAAATTTCTGAGCACGAACTGCTGGGAGACTTTGAAGATCCTGGAGCTGAATCCTGCCCGAAGACCATGGAGACTGACTCCTCCAGCGATGAAATTCTAGGTTTCAGCTACGAAGAAGGAGTATACAATGATGACCGGAGTCGGAAAAGAAAGCAACTACAACGCCACACTCCAGGCCAAATCCGAGAGCTCGAGGCTTTCTTCAATGAATGCCCCACTCCGAGCAGACAACAGAAAATGGAGTTGAGCCGAAAAATAGGATTGGAGCTTTCGAAGGTCAAGTTTTGGTTCGCCAACAAACGAACCCGGGTGAAACAGCAATACACAGACCATGAGTTACTAGTCCTGAAGGAGGAGAATGAGAAGCTTCAAGCTGAAAGCGCGAGATATAAGGAAGCTCTGACCAAGGCCACCTGCCTTAATTGTGGTAATCTTGTTGTCCTCGGCGAGGTGTTCCTCGACGAACCATCCCTGTTGACGAATAACGCTCAGCTGTTACCGTATTCTCCACAGCATTTTCCGACACAGCCAGATACCGCCGGAGATCTGCATGAACAAGTCAACACCATAGGATCAACACCAACATCCTCTGAGAAATGGGATATGAATCATCACAGGGGGAGTTCTCTCAATGACGAACTCGTTGTCGCAGCCAGCCAATCCAAAGTCGGTGAGTCCCTCCCTGGACAACTTTTGAAACGACTAGATCCCGTAGAGAATAGCTACCGAAGTATTGACGATATTTTGGGTGATAAGAGAACAAGGTTTTACTGGACCTATGAACTTCACACCAAATTTGTTGATGCAATTCGAGAGCTGGGAGTTGATTCGGCTAGCCCACTACGCATACTCGAGATTATGAATGTGCCGGGGCTCTCTAGAATTAACGTCGAGTCTCACCTCAAGTACTATAGGAGATTGCTAAGGGATGGAAGGATAGCGTTAAACCATCATAAAGCCAGTTGGAGCTCAAGTGCCGGGCAGAGTTACAACCACGACGATTGGAGGGCCGAGAGCACCCAACCGCATTTCAGCAATGACGGGACCAGCAGTCGTGTCAGCGACTCCTCTAACCCAAATCAGAATGCTCCACCGAGCTATCTCAATACTCCTCAAGAGTATATACCACAGTTCCAGCACATAGGGATTCCTCAGTTTGAGCGCGATTCGGTCATTAATGCTGTCCCTGAAGCGGATCTGGCATTGGTAGAGAGTGCACATATAAACCTGCCGGTCATTGGAGGAAGTTCCAATTCGAGGCGTCAAATTGCTCATGACGAGAGCAAAGAGAGGAATCCCTCGCCTGCAGTTGACGACACCCAATCCGGGCACCAAGGGCTAGAAAGAACAGGTGATTTCCTTGATGAGGAGTTGGACACTTGGATCAATACTCTTCAGGGATGTATGTCTCAACCCCAACAGGGCAATGATGAAGGTTCCAGCTCAAAGACTCCAGTCCCTCACAACGAAGGCAATGAAAGAAATCTGCCCCCAACAATCGTTGATACCCAACTTGAACATCAATGGCTCGAAGACCCGAGCAATTTCCTTGGCGATGAGTTCAATCTTTGGCTCGATCAGTTTGGAGCCGGAGGACCATCGCAGTAGTGACGCAAGGCCGGTGATCAAACGTCTGATGCAAGGCATGGTTACTCGATGAAAAATGCTTAGAGGAAAGGGGGTTGAATACTCCTGTTGAATATGTTGTTGATCGCACTGTAAGGTTCCCACGGGAACATCTTTCATTAATATCTAGAACTAATCGCGCGTGAGTGTCAACATCACCCTTTGAGCATCTTCAAGCCGAGGGCCGTGGATTAATCACTTAATCCGTGGAGCAAGTTCCATGAACATTGACTATCACCCGCGGAGCATAATGGGATCTACCCCTTCAATACAAAATGCGTTTGGCC
This sequence comes from Rhodomyrtus psidioides, assembly GCA_021437785.1. Taxonomy (NCBI): domain Eukaryota; kingdom Viridiplantae; phylum Streptophyta; class Magnoliopsida; order Myrtales; family Myrtaceae; genus Rhodomyrtus; species Rhodomyrtus psidioides. Next base: position 1,892,460 of record JAILYB010000044.1, on the reverse strand, counting down.
GCGAAGCCACCCATTTGGTAAAACGATGTATCGTTCCTAAACGATCTCCAGTCGGATACCGAAGTAATGTCTTCTTTCTTTTCCTTCTCAGATGATAAACATGGATAAATCACTCAAGGAGTCATGCGTTCAAATAACAGAATAGACGCTGCCCAGCTGGGGGCAAAGGAACCATCGATGTTGCAACCACTCCAAGCATGGATAGGCGGATTTGATAGACGTGGTTCATATCAATACACAACATCAGAACGGGATGGGAACCAAGAGTAAAGTTGTATCGTCCCAATTTGTCTTGAATTCGAGAATATGAATTGATACTCGTTGTCTACCCTTGACAGGGGAATCGCCTTGGAGACGAATGAGTTTTTACATCCCACATACTACCTGTTAGGGTACATGAGGGTAGGATGTATCGTTTCAATTTTCAAAAAATTCGTGAACATACAATGATATGCTTCTTTTACATTTTCAGGGATCTCCAGCCACGGTGGACAGGTAGGTATCCCTTTCCCCCAATCCATTGAAGATGTTAAACCAAAAACACAGAGAGAAAAAAAAAAACTTTCAAAATCTGATGTCTAGAAAAGACATGGAATTCTAACTTCATTGGCATTCATGTTTTGAAACATGAGGTTGTATGAACATGCATTGTGCACCATAAAATCCCCTTGACGGGTAAAATTTTTGGGAAAACGAAAGAGATTTTTCCAATCAAAAGTTGTTCAAAACTTTCAAAAGGATGTTTCCTCAAAAGAGAGGCAAGCTCAAAACCAAACACATCCTACATACACTTGAGAGATAGTGGAGCGAATCAAATAGTAAAATCTGGACCTACGGAGGTAGGGACCATTCGTAGCGATTACCTGGGTTGGGACGACGGAGGCATTCGTTTCATATCCCCCAAACACTACAGGTGACCATTGATAACCCCTTTGAACGGCGGTTTTCATTCTTAACCCTGTCAAGAACCACCCCACATCGGGGCAAAATGGAGGTGAGTCCAGCAGCATCAGGAGAAAATGGTTAGAAATTTTCTTGCTCGGACTAACATTAATCTTTGTGTGTTGTTTATATGGTAATCCAAGTGCCATAGGATGATGAGAAGCATTCATTTCTCTATCCCACACACCGAATCCTTTGCATAGCCAAGTTGAGCCTGCAAATTCGTTTCATGAACCCGTTGGTGATCATTGCACATTTCAAGATGGATGCAGCATCACTTCAGAAACGGAAGAGCTCAAGACTAAGGGATTTCAAAAAAAAAAAGAAGAAGAAGGAGAAAAAAGAAGATGAAAATGAGAAAAGAATCCACGACATCGAGAAAAAGCAAAGTGCCTGGTAAAAGCAAGGCCGATGCTCGTGTAAGTTGTTTGATTGATCCACAATGAAGCCGGATGGGAAAAGAGAAAATCCTGAAGGAGCCAAATCTGAAAGGGCTGCTCCCCAAAATGCTATCAAGCGCAGAACAAAGACATAGAGAGAGTCAGTCTCTGAATGCAACAAGAGACGCTCTTTAAAGAGCTGGTGCACACCGCAAGATAGGTTGCGCGCCTCAAAGGCTAAAGATGCAGAAAAGAAAGGACAGATGGCAAATCAGCAATGATCACCAATGTCAAACCCGTCACGAATTCTGGGCCAAAAACAAGCCTTTTTCGGTCCCCAATCCTACCAATGTTACAACCCTGAAACAGTCTTCTCTAACTAAGACACTTGGGCTAACATATAGCTTAGCTCGAAGAGATACGAGCAAGACTATTTCTTTCTCATTTTGCAGGGTTCTCGACTTGTAAACCCGGAGCAGATGGTGAAGACTTTCATACAATGGCCTCGACTCCAAAGCGGGCCCCCCTTGAAAACCAATATCCAAGCCCAACATTACGGTCCCGTGAAAGACCTCCCGACCGATCAAAATGTATGCGCTGCGAATGAGCCTAAAACCTAGGCACAGGTTAGTAGGGAATTGAGTGCAGCCCCTATAAAAAACGCTATCTCAAAACAGGTTAGAAGACATCCTTGTCGAGAAATATTCCAATTGATGTTTTGAACAAACTCTTTTTGGAATTGTCAAACTGTTGGTCCAGATTTTCCGTGCAAGGGATTTGTGATCACATTTGTTTGTTGCAAGAATGCTTTGGATAACTTCCAGCATCAAAATGCACATTTCGTGATTAAAACTTAAATCATACGGTTTTGTCAAATGGACAGCCGTGGTCTTCCCAAAGATTACTAACGTTTTCTTGGTGAAGAGAAATCTTTCAAGCTCAAACAGTCTCATCGGACGTGGAGAACCCTCGTCCCGAGACCCTTTTTCAAAAATTTAGGCAGTCTCATCGGACGTGGAGAACCCTCGTCATGAGACCCCTTTTCAAAACAAAGGTAGATACCGCCTGAAGGGTCAAACAGAGGTAGAAACCGCCTGAAGGGTCAATCAAAGGTAGAAACCGCCTAAAGGGTCAAACTCAAGGTAGATACCGCCTGAAGGGTCAAATTGATGGTAGATACCGCCGTAAGGGTCAACTCCAGGTAGATACCGCCTGAAGGGTCAAATTGATGGTAGATACCGCCATAAGGGTCAGCTCAATGGTCCGATCCACTATACGGATCAAAATCCTTGGCAAATCCCAAATGGGACGCGCCTTCCTTAGATTCCTATCAGTTAGGAATCCCATGATGGTATGACCTACCATACAGGTCAGAGTTTAATCTCCCTAGGATATCCTGAATGATGAGTCCTAGGTATCTGCTTGAAAGTTGTCGCAACCGGCAGCATCCGACAGGTGAGCTTCAGGTAAGTCTCTCTCACTCCGGCCCATGTTCCAATGGTTAGAGCGAACCGGGGATTAATTCGAGATTTCATCAAAGGGCCTTAAGGATCCGATGTCATGGCATTTCTCCTTTCATTTTCCAATTGAGTGGGTTAAGAATCAGGTGTCATCTTATCTTTGAGAGAAACCTCTAACGAGATTCCTCTCAAAGAGGGGCAGCTGTTGACACCTAATTTTTGACCATATATTATTGTGATTTTTATTCTTTAAAATTAATTAAAAATATCAAAAAAGTTCATAAAATCACAAAATCAACTTTGGAAGCCTTGGCTTGGCCTTAGGAACCATTTTGACCAAAAAAATAATTTTTATAATTTTCATTTTTTTTAATATTTTCGAAAAATACAAAAAAAAGAAGAAGAAAATCAAGAAAAATAATATTTGAGGTCACAAAAATTATATAAAAATAGTCGGTATTTTTATTTTTATTTTGTCTATTTTCTGACCTCATAAAAAAGTAAAATTCAGGTTCGATTTTAGGTGTTCTCTGATCACCATAAAATCGAATTTGGCAAAAATATTAGTAATAATTAAAAGGAAAATGTGAAACATCATCATTTAAAAGAAAAAGCAAAAAGAAAAAGTGTGTGTTTAATTAATGATTTTATCTCTCTTTTTATTTATTTATTTTATTTTTTATTTTCTCTTTCTCTCTTTTTCATTTTTTCTTTTTCTTCTTTTTCTTTCTTTTCTTTCCCACGGCCGCTCCCCATCTCTTCCCTTTTTCGGTTTCCCACGACACCTTGGCCCGCGGGTCTTCTTCTTCATGTTCCATTTTTTTTAGTTGAAGGTACCCCCAACGACGAAGGGACCCGACGATCCTCCACCTCCTCTGTCACCATCGCACCAAGCCGGACCGCCGCGGAGCCGCCGAAAACCACCAGAGAAAGCCAGCGAACAGCCCTACTCCGTTTCAGGTCTAGGACTGCCGCGGCTATAGCGGCTGTTCTTCACCTCCAGCGGCTGCCCATCCCCCTTCCGCCGGCCATCTTGTGCGGCCACCACCTCACCAGACCATCACCGACCCTCCACCACATCCTCGCCAGTCCGTCGCCGCTCCCTAGCACCGCCGTCACAGCCAGAGCTACCAGGATCGCAGGAATAGCCACCCGGAACTGGTTGCTCTGTTTTGCACCAGTTTCGGGTCTGCTTCTGCCCAGCCTTCTCCGACGCCTCTCAGCCATAACCACTGCTACCACACCATCCCTCTAGCTTCCTTCAACCTCCCTCGACTGCTTCGCGCCGCTTGCAACCGCCACGGCTTCGTCGTAGACCCCCAAGTCAAAGCTCTGCTTTTTTTTGGTGTCTTGTTTTCGCGCCGGGCTCTGTTCGGGCGGAGCTCCATCTTTCCACCGCCTTCCTCCGCCCATTTCTAACCACAAATATGGCCCTCGGATCCCCACAGATCTCTACCATCAACCATCCGAAGCTCCGACGCCGTTGAGTCCCGGACAGACTCCAAACCGAGGCTGGCCTGTCTCTTCCGTTCTGTGGACGCCCCTTATTTTTTTGTGCTGTTTCGCTTTTGTTCGAGGCTACCTCACCGTCGACGAGGTCCAAAAAAAAGATGACGGCGTGGCCCTCGTTGGACTCGACCCGAGCCGAGAGCTCCCACGAGCGGTGATCTTCAAGCTTCGATGGACTTCATGTAAGTATTCCAGTGCCCTTAGTATGCTTACTGAATGGTTGGAGTCAAAGTCTAGTGATCTCGCTTCGGTATAGCTTTTACCGGAGATGCTATTTTAGGTGATTTAGTTCAGTTAGGCAAAAGAAAGAAGAAGGGACGATGAAGTAGCTTGGTCATGATAAGCTCCATGTTCGGCTTTCAGAGTCAGTTCATAAAAAAGGACTCATGCAAAAATGGTGCAGAGAATAAAAAATAAGATAAGTAAAAAAAAAACTGTGAAGATCAGGAGAACGAGCGTGTGAAAGAGCGTGGAGGTTGAGGAGCTTGGGGTATAGTTTGATTCAAAACAGAAACTAGACCTAAAAAAATTCGTTGGCGATCGGCGGTGCGACGAAGTGAACGTTGATGGGTGGTCGTGCTGGTGTCGAAGTAGGCGGTCCGACGAGTCGCCAGACGTATTGGATGTGAGTAGGTTTGTCGGCGGTCATTGGCGTTGGCATTGGCCGGCGACGATCGAAGCGTCGAATGGTGAGCGTTTAGATCTCCTGCAAGTTCGTGGAGGAAGGCTTCTGGGCGGAAGGATTCACGAAGGAGTCCCAGGCAAGATGACAACCCCAAAAAAATTTATATAAAAAGAGGGAATAGGAGAAAAGCAGAATAAAAGGAATAAAAAAACAAGACCAAAGAAAGGAAAGAAGCAAAAATGTGGTCAGATTAATGGCAATGCGCACGGTGGCGTTATCCTTGCATTTTAGACTGGGCTGGACCAATTTGTTGTTTTAAATTTCGGTCTGGGCCTCTTTGTTAAGGTTTGGCCCAATTGATGAAATGAAGAAAAGTGGAACCTGGGTTTTAAAAAATGAAGTTGGGCTGCATATTAAATTTTCGGATTGGGCTATTGAAGGAAAAATTGGAAAGAAAATTGGGCCTGGTTTAGGTTGGGGTCATATTGGGCTTTAGAATAAAAATGGGCCTTTCTTGTCTAAAAAAAATCCAGGAAAATCCCCAAAAATAGGAAATGGCCACAAACAACTGGCCAAGACTCATTCTGGGTGTTTTGAACCCCGACCCTTCTTAAAATGACGATTTCGCCCTTTGGGCGAATCGTCTTCCAAAAATTGAAGAAAAATCAAAAAATTCCAAAAAATTCTCAAAAATGGGAAATGGCCACAATCAACTGGCCATGGAATATTTTGGGTAATTCGGTATTCAAACCTTCCAAAAATGACGATTTTTCCCTTCGGGCTAATCGTCCCCAAAGCTTCCCATTTTACCCCTGGTTCGAAATCACATCTTCCTTAAGCCCTCATTGCTATATTAGGAAGCCTTTGATTTGAATGGATGTGCATCGACGTGATTTATTTATATACTTGATTGCGTTTTCATTTAAATTGATTGTGATTGATAGGAACAGTCTTCCAATTTGCATGAAACCCCGAGTCAAACCCATCTCACCTAAAATTGCACCTGCATGAACTCTTAGCTAGGAAAGTCACTCGCGTTAGGTACCGAAAGGGCGTTGGTAATGACACCGACGTAACCAAGTCCCCGAACCCAAAATCTCTGGTTCCGCAGAACTGATCGATCTCTCCCAATCGGTCGGTGAGGTTTCCGGTCTACCCTCCAAGAAAGACCGGTGGCGACTCCAAATGCATGCACAAGTTGCACATGCCACCACGACCACACTGAAGGTCGAAAGCGATCGACTCTTATCGTCGAATCCTTTGAATAATACTCCCGCCGCGATTTGGTATGGGCCTGGGAGGGCCCGCGCCGATCCAAAGCCCGCGATCCGCACCCTTGTGCGAGGAAAGGCCCGCGATCGGTAATCCATTAGCCGCGTCCGCTTCCGGACGGGTCGCGACAGTGACATTACTGTTTCCCTTAGTTACTGAGTGAACCTGACTAAATTGCATAATTCACTTCCTTGAAATTCGAATTAGGATTTGAGTCAGGCTTTCAATACCTGAAGAAGGTCCTAGTTTCCATTTCTTCATTTGAAATATGCAATCAAGTTAGCTCATGCATACCTCATGGCATCTGCATATTCATGCGTTTAAAGTAATTTCTGACGATTGACTTTTCAAAATCATTTGCATATTTTAGACTTGATGGGAAAGAATGATATTCAAGTATTCAAAATCCCCCGGGCCGAACTCCAATCATGGTGGGACGGCATGGGCGAAGCCAGCCAAAAATATGCTGAATCTCGACTAGGATACCTACTGGACCTGCTGAAGGTTGAGTGTCCACCTGCCTTTATTCAAGCCATGGCACTCTACTGGGATCCTACCACCGTTACATTTTGCATGGAAGGACTAGAGATTACTTCCACTATCGAGGAATACAGCGCCATTATCGGAGTTGAGTTCACTCCTACGCTCGTCCGACCCCCTATAGGATTTGAACCCTTGAGTCAGGTGGCCGAATTCCTTGATACAGGCCTCAATGAAGTCAAAGCAGACGCAAAAAGTAATTCTGGATGAGTCTCTTTATCTTTCCTTATAGACCGATTTTCCTGCCTCCCTGCTGCTAAAGGAACCAAATCTGGTAGAGCCTTTGTCTTGGCATTCTTTAGCTTTGTACTATTCCCAATCTCATCTGTCACCTTTGACCCTATCATGGTCGTAGTAGCTAGACAAGTCTGTTGTGGGTGGGATTACTCAAACATCCTCCTTGCCGAGACCTTCCTTTCCTTAAATCGCTTCAGGAAAAATAAAAATGGAATCTTTAGAGCCTATAGTGATCTTTTGTATCTGTGGTTCACATCCCATATCAGACAATTCCACATCCGCATGGGTTTCACTGAAATCAGCATTGATGCACATCCTCTTAAAACCTTTGTCAGAACACATACACGTATTCCTAAGTTCAACTTTGTAGAGTGGAAGAACTTCCTTAAAATTCTAAAGCCCGAACAACTCCGATGGCGGCTAAGGTTACCAACGCTGTGCAAAGTCAGATTGACCTGTGGTGACAAAGGTCCAGTCCCCTTGCTAGGATTCACGGGCGCTACCGCATACTATCCGAAGAGGGTGATCCGACAGTTTGGGGCGCTACAAGGGATCCCTTCTCCACCACAACTTGATATCTTTTCCTTTGACATACCGAGTAAGACTCTCATGGAGGAAGAGAAGAAACAGTTTGAAGCCAAGGTAACATCCATCATCCGCTCCTTGAAGAATTCGCAAGCCGAAGAAATAAGTTGGCCAGAAAACATGACTCTTGAAGAAAACATTTATAGAGCCACTGCAGAGTACATTCAGCACTTTAAAGCGACCAGAATGAGCCTTGTCGAGCCATAAGTACCCGAATACGTCGTACCATATGTACCTGGAATAGAGCTGTACGTACCTGAAGACATGGGACCGCTGCCATATTCAGAGAATTAGGAGCCCCAAGCTGAAGAGGGGAATCCATACTGGGATGATGAGGATACCTTAGACCTCAAACGTCCTAGACTTGAATAGGCTATTCTGTCAAGTGTAAAATAAGCAAACACTGTGATATCTTCTCATACATTCTCATTTCTGTTAGATACTATCTTGGACACATGAGCATGAATATGAGCATGTCTTGCGAATGCATAAAAACTATCGTAAGAAATTACGCCTCTTTTAATTTCATGAATTCATATCAGGAAATGACTAAAAGAACTACTTATGTGATGCTAAGGCTCACAAGGTAGCCCATTTTTCTCATCTACTGACAAGAAGCATGCAACTGAAAGAATTAAACTGCTTCTTTCTGCCAAAATAAGCGAAGCACTCACTAGAAATCTTTTTGAACAGGTGCACTCTCACCACGGAATTTCCCACACATCGCTTCCGAACTCTCCTTAAGACAAGAATGGAACAGCAAGAATTGACTCCACGCGTGGGCATGTTGGAGTCTCAGATGACTGCCCTGGCAACTATGATGGCTGACATTAAGGCCATGCTGGAAGCCACCCAAGCTAAACAGACAACAGCCCATAATCAGAACAACTCAGGCCCTTCTACGGTACCTGATATAACAGATAGAGAGGTAACAAGGGATACCCAACATACAGAGGAGGATGTCCATGAACCAAACAGCCGATCACAACCAAAGGCCTCGCCTGTATTTATCAACCTCGAGAGGGAGGAGAAGGGGAAGCAGACCATGAAAACTGAAGCGGAGGCTAAAAGGCTGGCCAAAATCGAAGAGTGCTTGAGCAGTCAAGGTTACGAGTTAGCCCGCTTCGACAAGATATCTCCTTTCGCTAAAGTAGAGACTCCTCCTGATTATAAAGAGCCAGAGTTTGTAAGGAAATACAATGGGACAGGTTGTCCCCGAGCACACCTCAAGTATTACCTGCGCAAGATGGTGCACTATTCAGATTATATCCTGCTACTAATGAACACATTCCAAGAGAGTTTGGCCGGCGCCGCTCTGGCCTGGTTCATTGAGCTAGATCTAGAAGATTACGATGGATGGGAGGATCTTGCAGAGGATTTCCTCAGGCAGTACAAGTTTAACACGGCTACAGCCCCAACAAGAGAAGATCTTCTACGAACTTCAAAGGCGAGAGGCGAATTAATCAGAACATATGCCCAGAGGTGGCGAGCCTTGGCTACCCAAGTAAAGCCGTCAATCCCAGAAGAGGAGCTGATCGACTTATTCCTGAAAGCACTCCCCTATGAGTACTTTGACAAACTGAACACTTCCGGGTGTCAAACATTTGCACACTTGATAAAGGTTGCTGAAAGGCTAGAATGGGCCTTGAGAGAAAGAAGGCCTCATGAAGCTCATACTAGGAAGCAGTATCCCTTGAGAAAGGAGAGAGAAGCCGGACTGGACATAGCATTTATACCGGATCCCCACAAGCCCAAGCCGTTTGGAAATTCCAATCAGACCAAAGGAGGATCATCCTGGTCAACACCGAAAGTACAAGAGCCTAGAAGAAAGCAACCCCATAAGCAATTCTCCCAGCTCCCGAGGCCTTTATCTAAGCTGCTCCCGATGCTGCTAGAACAACACCTGGTGGCGAAAGAACCGCCTAGGGCAAACCCTGCAAGGTATCCTGGCTTTGATGAGAGCCAGACCTGTGCCTACCATATGGGCGAGAGAGGGCATAATGTGGATAACTGTTATATCCTTAAGCTGAAAGTGCAAGCCCTGATTGATAGTCAGATTCTAAAATTTGACAATGCAGCCCCGAATGTACAAGAAAATACACTGTCGGATCATCAAGCAGTAGAGGCAATATTCTCTGAAGGGGAAGAAGACTACCTTAAGCTAAAGGTAGATATGCTTAAGCTGACCGACCTGCTAATAACGGCTTCATCATGCCCAAAAGCAGGAGCGATCTCGACTGACCAAAAGAGACTATGCATCGCTAAGATGATGAGCTTGGGGATAATGTCTGATATCACCAATGAAGAGTTCGAAGGAGTCAGAGCTTCTTTATCTTTGGAAGGAAGCTACTTCGTGATCAAGACTGAGCACGGTAATACCTGGAGTACCTCACATGAGAATATGGTAAACAGTCTTGGGCCAGTCACTCAGTCAGAAGAAGAGTCCGAAGAAGACGAACTGGAAGCCAAGAGACGAAGCCTAGCAGACCTCAAATTTATGGCCGACGCACTTTAGAAGGGCGAAATTATAGACAACCTTGGTCAAGATTCTGGAGGATACAACTTCAAAGTGAAATACTCAGCCCCTCCCAGCTTTTATCAGAAAATTGAAGACATCATACCGGACGGATGGGGAGGTATGGATGATCTCTCTCAAACAGCGACCTCGAAGGGCATAAAAGAATTTGACAACACCGTATCGATGGTCGAAGTCGCTTCGACAGTGGTAATCGGATTGGAAGAACTTGATAGCATGAGCGGGGTGAAAGACTACCTAGTCAAGCCCGTTGTGATTCAACTGCCACAAGAAGAAGCAGACGACGCGACTAAATCGGAGATATCTCATCAGACAACTGTAACTATAAAAGTCCCCCCAGTAGAAGAATACGATCCTAAAGCAGTCCATTGGGGCTACGGGACCACACAAGTAGACGCGGTGATGAGGTCCGGACGATTCTATGCCCCTAGGGAGGGCGAATCCGAAAAGAAGGAGGTCTCAAAGGAAGACGCGGAAAAACTCATATCGATCATCAAAACCAGCGAGTTTGAGGTGATAGAACAGCTGAGGAAGTTACCCGCTCAGATATCCCTATTAGATCTATTCATCAATTCCAAAAAACACAAGAACGCGTTGTTGAGGATACTTAATGAAGTACATGTCCCTGAAACAATTAATGAGGTACAATTAGGGGACTTTGTGGGGACGATCCTTTTAAAAGACCAGTTGAGCTTCTCTGACGAGGACTTCCCCATGGAAGGAAAAGGGCATAACAAGGCCTTGTATATTTCCGCACAATGTAACGGAAAAAGAGTGGCGCACGTATTGATCGACAATGGATCAGCCTTCAATATTTGCCCTTTGGCTACCCTGAGGAGGTTGGGAATCAATGAAGAAACGGTTAAAACATCCAAAACGGCTGTGAGAGCTTTCGACGGGATGAGGAAGACGGTGGCAGGCGAGATTGAGCTTGACGTGTCCATCGGCCCGACAAAGTTCTCTATAAACTTCCAAGTGATGGATCTGTGAAGTGCATTTGGTTTTTTGCTGGGAAGGCCTTGGATCCATATAGCAGGAGTCGTCCCTTCAAGCTTGCATAAAAAAGTACGCTTCGCAGTAGATGGGAAGGTGATTACCGTATATGGAGAAGTCGACCTCCAGACATACCAGAGCAGTGCCATACCCTATGTTGAACCTGAAGTGAAAACAGAGGCGAGTTATCACTCCCTGGAACTGGTAGCAACAGTTCATACCCCGGCAGGGACAAGGCTAAGAACCCCATACATCTCAGAAGCCAGTCTTCTACCAGCTAAGATGCTGCTGGCATACGGATTCAACCCCGAAAAAGGCCTAGGCAAACATAATCAGGGTATAAATACCCCACTGCAGTTAAAAGCTAACCCACATAGAATGGGCTTGGGGTATCAGAGATATCACATGGATGGATCTGGCCCAAAGACAACAGGCCGAGGCCGAGGCAGAAGCCTGGGACGCCTGGGAGGCCGAAGCAGCTCGAATGACTCAATCATTGGTTCTCCAACTTGGAAAGGCAGGTCTCAAATGTTCAATAACCCTTTGAATGCCCACTTCAACCAGAACTCTAAATGGTTGTCTGAAGAAGACATCACTTCACCGATAGAACCAGATCTGACGAATCCTTTTCTCAAAGATGACGCTGTGAATGTCATCGTGGAGTGGTTGGACAATGGAGCCACTTCCTCTGAGTAACGAGACTCTTCCCTTGTCTTTAAATACTGCATTTAGAACTTTTTGCATTCTGTCGCATTTTCTTTCCTTATTATACATATAGGAAAACGCCTTTGGATCTCCGGCCGTTGGTCCAAATAGCACATCTTGTAACGCGGCCCATTTTGCATCCAATAAAACCATACATATTTTGTTAAGGACATATGGAATCACGAATCAGCCCAATGATGATACTAGTCTTCTGCACAAAAGCGTGAGGCCTGATTTGCCATATGACTCCTGATTTCCAAAGAGCTTTCCTTGGGGCAATGATATCCAATGACATGAGGATTAGTCCCGTTTATACCTATACCTATTTCTAAAACTCTTTCGAAAGGACTTTCCATAATCATGCATGTCATTCTTATGGAATACCAACTAACCATACTCATGACATTTCAGGCATATCATCTCAAACATGCATACCAGGTTGTTACGAGATTCGGACTTCTCCAGTAACCATTCTTATAGCATTGAGGAAGATGGAGATGAGGGTTATGCGTCTATCCGCAGAGATTGGAATGCTTTTGAAGAATCAGCACCTCCCACTTTAGAAGAACCAATCATTGTTAACCTAGGAGACTCCGTGAATATCAAAGAGGTCAAGATCGGAGGGCATTTATCGCGAAATGAAGGGCTCAAGTTCATAGAGTTATTAAAAGAATATCAAGACATTTTCGCATGGTCTTACGCTGATATGCCAGGCCTAGACCCTAAGATCGTGGAACATGCATTACCCACGGATCCCGATGTCAAACCTGTCAAGCAAGGCAGCAGACGGATGAAGGCTGAGTTGGAGGACAAAATCAAGGAAGAAGTCATGAAGCTTCTTAGGGTAGGCTTTATTGAAGCTATCCCATATTCAGACTGGATTGCAAATATAGTCTCCGTCATGAAGAAGGATGGTAAAGTTCGGATCTGCGTAGATTATCGAGATCTGAATAGAGCAAGCCCAAAAGATGATTTTCCACTTCCTCACATTGATGTGTTGGTGGATAGCACAGCAGGTTATGAATTATTCTCGTTTATGGACGGATTCTCGGGATACAACCAAATCTTCATGAAACAAGAAGACAAACCAAAGACTGCTTTTACCACACCCTGGGGGAAGTTTTGCTACAAAGTCATGCCTTTCGGATTAAAAAACGCCGGGGCTACCTATCAGAAGGCCATGGTCACATTATTCCATGATATGATCCACAAAGAAATTGAAGTATACGTCGACGACATGATCGCCAAATCCAAGAAAGGACATGATCACATATAGGTGTTAAGAAAATTATTTGAACGCCTGCGTAAGTATAAGTTGAGGTTGAACCTTAACAAATGTGTGTTTGCGGCAAAATCTAGGAAACTTCTTGGGTTCATAGTCAGTAACAGGGGCATTGAGATTGATCCTTCAAAAATTCAAGCTATCCACAATCTGTCAACTCCCTCCACAATAAAAGAAGTGAGAAGCTTTCTGGGGAGACTGAACTATATTGCCAGATTTATCAATCAACTGTCTGATGTGGCTAAGCCAATCTTCAAATTGCTTAAGAAAGGCGCGAAAGTAACATGGGATACTGAATGCAGCAGGGCATTCCAAATGATCAAGAACTATCTGATCACACCGCCGGTACTTGTGCCACCAATCTCCGATCACCCATTGACCTTATATCTGACAATACAACAAGAATCCTTGGGAGCCTTACTTGCCCAAACAAGCCCAATAGATGGTAAAGAAAGAGCCATCTATTACCTGAGTAAGAAATTCACACAATCTGAAGCAAAATATGCACCAGTCGAAAGGGCCTGTGTAGCAGCGGTATGGGTACTTCGCAGACTGACACAGTATACCTTACATCACCACATTCAGCTCGTAACAGAGAACGATCCTGTCAAATACCTCCTGGAGAAACCCGCTTTAATTGGGAAATTATCAAAATGGCAAGTAATGCTATTCGAATTTGACATCAAGTGTTCTCCACAGAAGTCAATTAAAGGAAGAGCTGTAGCTGACATGCTAGCAAAAAACCCTTCAAACGGTGAATCTCCTGAAATAACAAGCACATAAGGTCAAATTCTCAACTTAGCATAAGACAAGTGGGTCATGTACTTCGATGGTGCTGTTAATCTATCGGGGGCAAGCACTGGGGCAGTACTGATATCCCCCGATGATCAACATTACCCTGTGGCGGCAAAAATAACTTTCCCTTGCACCAACAACGTCTCAGAATATGAGGCGTGCATTTTAGGCCTACGATTGGCCATTTCCATGACGATACCTAGGTTACAAGTTTTTGGGGATTCCATGCTCATCATCCTACAGACACAGGGAGAGTGGAAGACGAAAGATGCAAAGCTCATCCCTTATCACGAATACCTTGAAGAATTGATACTTAAGTTCGAAGAAGTGTCATTCGAGTACTTATCAAGATCTCACAATCAATTTGCAGATGCGTTAGCCACCCTGGCCTCGATGTTGCAAACAACTGGAGGGTTGGATATAGAACCCCTAAGGATCGGCATAGTTGAAAATCCAGCTTATTGTATGCTAATCGAAGAAGAATTTGATGAAGAACCATGGTATTATGACATCAAGAATTACCTCTCAAAAGGGGAATTCCCTGAAGGATGCCAACCAGGAGACCGAAGATACATAACCAAGATGGCCAGCAAGTTCTTTCTCAATGGACAAATTCTGTACAAAAGATCCTTTGATTCTACTCTATTGAGATGTGTAGATGCCAAAGAAGCAAATATCCTCTTGAAAGAGATCAATGAAGGAATATGTGGGCCTCACATGAACGGCCACCTCCTCGCCAGGAAGATCATGCGCCTTGGCTATTATTGGATGACCATCGAATCAGATTGCTGTCAGCACATCCGGTCATGCCACCAGTGTCAAATATACGGTGATAAGATCAATGCACCCCCAAACGAACTACACCAAATGTCTGAAGTTTGGCCTTTCTTTATGTGGGGCATAGACATGATATGGCCTATTAATCCTGTGGCTTCAAATGGTCATCGCTTCATCTTGGTAGCGATTGATTACTTCACAAAATGGGTAGAAGCCAGCTCTTACAAGAATGTCACTGCAAGAAATGTGGCAAGATTCATCAAAAGAGATATCATATCCCGGTATGGTACCCCTCAAGCGATCATCACAGATAACGGGTCTAACCTAAACAACAAGATTGTCGATGATCTACTGGATCACTTTAGCATTCGACATCTGAATTCATCTCCTCACCGCCCACAGATGAATGGGGCAGTGGAAGCAGCCAACAAAAACATCAAGAGAATCTTGGCTAAAACAGCAGAAAACTATAGGGATTGGCACGAAAGGCTGCCCTTCGCCTTGATGGCTTACCGAACGTCGATCAGGACTTCTACAGGGGCAACTCCCTATAGTCTGGTGTATGGGACAGAAGCAGTTCTACCCGTAGAAGTTAAGATTCCCTCTTTGAGAATCTTATCAGAAGACAAACTCTCTGAGTCAGAGTATTTCAAGCACATATATGAACAGCTGAATTTAATAGACGATAAACGTCTTAAAGCCATTTGCCATGGACAAACTTACCAGAAAAGGGTAGCTAGGGCGTTCAATCGAAAGGTCAAGACCAGAAACTTCGAAGTAAATGACTTGGTAATTAGGAAAGTTTTGCCGAGTTCTACCCATACAGGGGAAAATTCACTCCGAATTACGAAGGCCCCTACATTGTCAAGAAGATCCTCACGGGAGGAGCATTAATTCTTATAAACACCGAGGGAGAAGAACTGGGGCACCCTGTAAATTCAGATACTGTGAAGAAATATTACCCTTGAAATAAAATCAGATTCCGGTCATATGACTTACCCCGAACTGAGCCTACTCTTCATGATAGTCTTGGCATAAGCATGTCATGCATCCATACATACATTATCATGTGTTCAATATTGCAGGACCCAAGGAAGCAGGGTCGCGATCAATTAGAATACATGGTCAAGAGGACTTACTGTCGTGGGGGTCAGGTGCACGTCCTTTTTCTCCAAATACTGAGGATTTCAAGAAATTTTAAGAACAACCTAACCATCTTGTGTTGTTAAGAAAAATGCAGATTTTCATGAATCTATCCACTTCCATTAGAGTGCATGATCAAGGGTAAGGTGTATCGTTCTAATTTTCTGAAATTCAAGAGCATACACTGACATATTCCTCTTATGTTTTTCAGGAATCCCTAGCCGCGCTGGGCAGGTAAGTATTCCTTTCCCAACCTCTTAGGTTTTAAGACTATCGGGATCCTTATTGCTAGAATTTGAAAGGCTTCTTGAAATCTAGCATGCATTCAATTATCATGTCAATAAAAATGCAAAATTCTCACAGTCATGGCATTGGCACTCATGTTTAAACTTGGAGGTTATCTAAACATGGTTGAAATATACATTGTGCATCATAAATCCCCTTGGAGGATAAGTTTTGGAGAAAGCAAAATGAACTTTTCCAATAAAAGTTGCTTAAACCGTTCAAAAGGATGTTTCCTCAGACAAGAGGCAAGCCTGGTCCAAACACGTCCCATACACACTTAACAGATAAGTGGAGTGGTAATGATAGCGAGACCTTGACCTACGGACGTAAGGGTTATTCGCAGTGATTACATGGATTGAGACGACTGAGGCATTCGTTTCTCTATCATAAACACTACAGGTGACCATTGATACCCCTTTGAACGACGGTTTCATTCTTTACCCCTGTCAAGAACCACCTCACAGTGGGGCAAACTGGAGATACGTCCAGCGGTATCAGGAGGTAAATGGTTAGAAGTTTTCTTGCTCAGACTTGCATCAATCTTTGTGTGTTGCTTGTCATTTTAACTTATGTGATAATTCAGGTGCTTTAGGATGACGAAAAGCATTCGTTTCTCTATCCTATACACTTTCACCCTTTGCACAGCCCAGTTGAGCCTATACGTTCATTTCACAAACCCGTTGGTGATCATTGCATATTTCAAGACGGAGGCGACGTCACTTCAAGAGCGGGAAAAGTTCGAAAGATATGATTTGTAAAAATTCCTGGACTAGTGTTTGAGTGCTGAGATTCAAGTTGTACATCTAGCACACTCATTTGAAAATTCTGATCCCCAAAAGAAAAGAAAGGATGGGATTTAAAAAAAAAAAAGATAGAAAAATCCGATCCTAGGCATCAAGAAAAAGCAAAGTGCCTGGTAAAAGCAAGGCCAATGCCCATTCAAATACTTGTACACTTGTGAATCATGTGTTTTGATCTTGTAAATGCCAAATGATGGCATGATACCTTTGTATAGACCACTAGTGAGATCTGGTTGTAAAAGAAAATTCCAAGGGAGCTGGACTGTGAAAGATGCTCCCAATCATGTCATACTTAGATGGTGAAAGCATAGACAAGATGTTGACGCCGTCTCAACATGAAAGAGATATTCTCTAAAGACAAAAGTGCGCTTCGGAGACTCACAATGCTCTTCAAAGACTATCAATGCACTTCAAAGATTGAAGACGCTCTTTGAACCAGAAGGGGCAAGATGGCGGCAAACTTGCAGTGATCACCAATGATAAAACCCTTCGCATATTTTGAGCCAAAAACAAGCCTTTTTTCGGTCCCCAATCCTACCTACGTTACAACCCTGAAAAGCCTTTTCTGATTAAGGCACATGGATTGACATAGGGTTTAATGTCTAAGCTTAGCTCGAAGAAGTTCAAGCAAGATTATTTCTTTCTCATTTTGCAGGTTTCTTGACTTGTAAACCTGGAGCAGACATTGAAGACTTCTCTTCAATTGCCTTGACTTGCTTACAAGTCCCCCTTGAAAACCATTGACCAAGCCCAGCATTACGGTCCTTGGGAAGTCCTCCTGATCGATCGATGTGTATTCACTGCGAATGATCATGAACCCTAGGCGCAGGTTTGACAGGAAATTCGAGTGCATTCTTGGTGAAAGACCATTTTCTCAAAAAACGGTGAGAAGTCCTTTTGGATGAGGATACTCCAATGGACGTTTTAACCAAACTCCTGTGGGTAATTTCAGATTGTTTGATTCAAACTTTCCTCTCAAGGGATTTTTGATCACTTCCGTATGTTGCAAGGTGTTTTGGAAACCTCCAGCATCGTAATGCATTCATTGAAATTTTTCATGGCTATGATATAAGTCATAAAATGCTGTCAGTTTGACATCAGATATCACTTAAAGACCATTGATGTGCCTTTGGTAAGAAAATTTTCAGATTGGAGCTTCTGCAAGATTCTTGATGACTTCGGCTCCTAAAAATGGCTTGTATCACTCTTGGTGAGAAACGTTTAACATGCCTAAACTTCTACAGAACTCCTGGCAAGCCTAGATCTCAGAAGAACACAACCTCTCTTGGATACCTGGAGCTCCCAAATCCCAGAATGTCACCTTCAATGTCGAAAGGAAAACATTCAAGATAGTCTTTCTGCGAGATCTCATGTAGCCCCTAGATCCCAGAAGAATCTCATTAAAGTTTTTGCAGGTTTAAGTTTTCTGCAGGATACTTGGAATCCCCAAAATCCCAGAATAACGCCTCGCGTGTCGAAAGGACAATTTTCAGTATCAGCTGTTTGTGAGGTTCTAGGTAACCCCTAAACCCCAAAATAGCTCTTGTGGTGAAGCCTAAGGGTAAAGCACACCTCACTCGTATAAATCCTAGTTAATTCCTTAGAATATAGGGTCAAAATGTTCGACAATCCCTAAGAGACTGGGTACGCCATCCATAGGTTCCTAGCAGAGAGGAGTCCTATTCTCGACCTGATCCCCCTGAAGGATCAAAATGTTCGACAAACCCTAAGAGACCGGGTGCGTCATCCATAGGTTCCTAGCAGAGAGGAGTCCTATTCTCGGCCTGATCCCCCTGAAGGATCAAAATGTTCGACAAACCCTAAGAGACCGGGTGCGTCATCCATAGGTTCCTAGCAGAGAGGAGTCCTATTCTCGGCCTGATCCCCCTGAAGGATCAAAATGTTCGACAAACCCTAAGAGACCGGGCGCGTCATCCATAGGTTCCCAGCAGAGAGGAGTCCTATTCATGGTTAGATCCACCGTACGGATCAAAACCCCTGACAATCCCTAAGAGACTTGGTGCGTCATCCATAGGTTCCTAGCAGAAAGGAGTCCTATTCATGGTCTGATCCACCATACGGATCAAAACTTCCGACAATCCCTAAGAGACTGGGCGCGTCATTCACAGGTTCCTGTCAAGTAAAGGAATCTCATTCCGGTACGGCCTACCATACAGGCTAGAGTTTAACCGCCCTAGGATACCCAAAAGACGAGTCCCTAGGTATTCACTTGGACCCGCCATACACCGCGCATGTCGCACGAGCATCAAGAAGGTGATCAACAGGTAAATAGCAGGTGGGTCTCCCTACTTTCTCTCTCACGTCAGCAAAAGAATGAGGAGCAGAGCGTTCACCAGCCGGACAAGAAAGATTGAGTGTCAAGATTCGTTTTTCTTTTCCCCAGTCGAGTAGGTCTAGATTCAGGTGTCACCTGTCTTTGAGAGAAACCTCTCACGAGATTCCTCTCAAAGAGGGGCAGCTGTTGACACCTGATTTTTGACCAAGTCTTTTTCAGTTTTATCTTTGAAAAATCACAAAAAAATTCATAAAAAGTCAACAAATTACAAAATCAACTTTGGTGGCCTTAGCCAAGCCCAAGGAACCATTTTGGACCAAAAAATAATTTTTCATATTTTTCACATTTTTTAGTATTTTTAGCAAAATTGCATACTAAAATTGCATTTCTAGTCCTTGAAAATAAGCATAATTGAAATTACTTTCAATTCAAGGACTATCATTGCAAATTAAACATGATGCTCAAGGGGTTTCACCATTTTGAATCGATTGGCACAGGTAATTTAACCCAATTTGATCATTTGGACCTTCAATTGCATAATTTCCCAATTTGCAATTAAAAGGAAATTTGGGGTTTTTATGGAAATTGATGTAAACTTTTGGGCAAACCACATTTCTAGATAAAATCCATGCTCTAGATTCGATTTTGAGGTTCAATTGCAAGATTTTCCCATTAATTTGGGCTTAATTTGGAAAATAGTAAGTCGGAACCGGTTCTGACCGGTCAGACAGCCGGTCAGACCGGTCGAACCGATTTGCTACAGTGTCATCGTCTTCCCTCAGAACTTGCGCAGATGAACAGTTCCAAGGGTGATTTCGATCCTCAAATTGAAGGCCAATTCGTGGATAATCGAACACGCAATGGTGGGCGTATTGTTGCCTATACTCCTACCTATCAATTAACACCGGTGGCGCCGCTCGACGTCGTCGGAGTAAAAGGAAATTGGCCGGTCAAGTCTTGAAGCTGCAAAAAGTCAACAAAAGCAAACACAGCTCAAATTCGTGACAAATTCGCGTGAAATGAAGCCCGCCAGAGAACCAAACGGAGTTAGACGATTCACCCATCTTCCCCGACGTCGTTTGGACCTAATTGCACGTGACTACACGTGCCAAACCAAGTTGGTTGAAGCTCCATGGTTCGGCGCCAAAATTCCCAAGAGCTATATAAGCTCGTGATCGCTTTCTGTTGAGGAGGTTGGTCGATTCAGTTAGAAAAAGACGAACTAAAACGTGCGAGAGAGAGAGAGAAGGCGAAAAAAAAGCTCGTTCTTCGGCCCTTTGCCGTCGAGAACTCGAGCTCAACTGCAAGGCGCCGGTTGGGCCGTCCCCGGCCAGACCACAGCCAGAAAAGACAGTTCGAAGTTCGCCCAGACCGCCAGAAAGCGATCGCCGCCGGCCGCGCCCCGCGAAATCACGAAAGCAGGTAAGGCTTAGCTTTGATTCTTGAACTGAGCTTCAATGGCGTTTCTAGCATTTCTCGCCTATTCTTTCAATTACTGTGTGCGTTTTATTCCTTGAGCATTAATGACCATTGTCGCATATCTTGTTTGCATCGAATTTGTCTCAACACACCTAATCGAGTCTTCCAATCCAACCTCCATTGTCGAACCACTGTTCATCTTTCCCCAGCCAAATCTGGGCCGAGCGAGCTCAATCGGAGCTCGAGGTGAGTTTTCTGAACCTCTACTGGTGCTGTTCTGTGATTGAATTGCTGCGATTTTAGATAAATTACGCGATCGAACTCCCATGGCCGTACTCGGCACTTTGCATGATTCTTGCGATTCTGTGAATAAAATGTTGCGATTCCTAGATATGTTAAAATAGAGGTCATCGCGAGTCGATTGCCGCCGGTCTCGCTCCAATCCGTTAAGATTCTACCGTTGGATCATTGCCGGGGAGTCGTGGTCGTTCGTTCAGCAATGGTCGCGAGGTTGAAGACGATGCCAACCTGGCAGGTCAACGAGTCAAAGTGCTTAGGTGGCGGTAGATCATTGGTCCGCGTGTCAGTACAGTCAGCTCGGCCGTTGGAGGTTGTTGTTCGAACGGGGAGATCCAACGGTCGAGGTTAATCGAGTCCAACAAATAGTAGCCGTCCGATTAAAAATTAGGATAATTCGAAAATGATTTTAAATCCGAAATAAAAAAATGATGGAAACGGCGCCGTATGGGTTAGTTAGGAGGCGACGTCGTTCAGGTTAGTAGGATTGGACGGTTCAGATTAAGACATAGGTTCTAATCGTAGCCGTAGGTTTAAGTAGTCCGATCAGACGGCTATGATCAAGTCTTCGTCCAATCTGGACCGTAGGTTCTACTAATCAGATCCAATGGGCGCAGATTATCCACGCGGTGCATCAGGGACCGTCGAATTAAATCCGGATAATCCGAAAATAAAAAACGCGTGATACGGTGTCGTTTTGGCCAGGGGTTTCGCGGGTCCGGGTCTGGGCCGGGTCCCAACCCGAGTGGGTCGGGTCGACCCGGTCCGAATCATATTTTTTAAATAAAAAATAATCAGAAATGATTTTAAAAAATAAAAAAAATCAGAAAAATCCTAGAAAATCCAAAAAAATGCTAGAAACTTCCAGGAAATTCCAAAAAATGTGGAAAAATTGTGGAAAAATCCTAGACATTCCAGAAACCCCCAAAAATCGAGGGTTGACCACAGACAACTGGTCAACCCTATTTTTGGGGTTTCTTACCCAATTTTTCGAGACTTGACGACATTACCCTTTTAGGGTAAGTCCCCTTTGCTGAGTTCGTATGATAAAATCGATAATGCCAAATTAAGAATTAGGGTCGAGTAATCGACCAATTCTTAGCTTTGGGTTTTCGAGTCCCGCCCCTTTCCTAAAAATGACGATTTCGCCCCCTCAATGGGAAAATCGTCTTTCTTGTCTCAATCAAGTTCTGAGAATTGCTTAAAGATTAGGGTTCGGGTCAGGTGGACGACCAGCCCTAACATTTAAGATTTTCAGTTCTCACCTTTGTCCAAAATGACGATTTTACCCCTCCGAGGGTAAAATCACTTTTAAATTCCAGAAAAATCCTGGAAATTCCCAAAAAATAGGAAATGGATTGGATTGATGACCAATCCTATTTCCCCTGTCTTCTGGCTTCCCAATTAATCTAAAATGACAGATTTACCCTTTTAAGGGTAAATTTTCCCGAAAATTTTCAAAATTACGATTCTGCCCCTCATGGACGAATCATGTCCAAATCACTCCTAAGCCTTGATTGATATTTCTCTAGACTAATAGGGCCTCATTAGGGATACCATGTTGATTTCATGTGTTTTATCAGCATGTACTGGATCCTTGATTTGCGCATTTATTTCTATTGATTGTGAATGATAGAGTAGTCATTCCCATCTGCATGAACTCCTAGATTTAGGATCTGTACCTCATTCATCTGTATGAAATCCTAGGATCAGATAAACCATTCAGCTTAGGTACTGAAAGGGCGTCAACTCCGATAGTTGGCGTAACTAAGTCCCCGAACCCAATTCTCTGGTTTCCGCAGAATCGAATAGACCACTCCCAACTATTCGATAGGGTTTCCGATCGTACCTTCCACGAAACGATTGGTGACGACTCCTTGGCATGTACACTCGCCACATGTCACTAGACAGCACTGAAGGTCGAACACGTAAATCCAGCAGTTGCGACTTGGGTAATGGACTTTGGGAGAGGCCCGCGTCCGATCAGTCAGCGATCGGGGGCCCATTAACCCTCGCGAGCCCGCTGGCGCGCTCGGGAGGGTTGCGACAATCACATCCCCTGATTTTTATTTTTTTATCTTCTTTCTATGGAATAATTCAGTGGCTGAATCTCTTATTTGCCTCGTTTATCTCTTTGCCATTAACAAATTCTACTGGTAAGAGCACCTGACGGTGAGCTATCTATGGGAGATGATCCTACGTTCGCTTGCCGATGCATCAGTCCGCGGTAGCATTGCAGGGAAGTCATTAAAAAAAATGCAAATGCCAATAATGCAAGTGATATTTTTTTTATTATTTTTAAGGGTCGGATCGGCTCCTAATTTTCATTCGCAGTATGAATGGCTAAATGAGTTGCCAAAATTTAAGTGTCGATAATCTATGACCTGGTCGTCACCTAAATTTTTCCTTTTGCTCAATCTTCTTACTTGATAAAAGCCGAAAACAAATGTCCCCCGTTCAAATGTGGATGGTATGCTTTTCACCGGATCAGGAAATTGAACTTTATTTTATGCGTGGAAAATGACCTAAGATATTGTTGAAGGGTATTCACAATGGCACTAGTTAGAAGAGAACTTACAATCAAATGGCAAAAGCACAAAATTAAATTAGGCAGAAGCACCAACGCCGAGTCAGTGGCAGAAGCACAATACTGAATCGGCAGAAGCACTAGCTCGATGAACAGTACATGAGCTGATATTAAATCAAAACTAAACACACTGAAATTACAATGACAAGTCTAAAAATTGAAATTGACACAAATACTTGGCATGTCTACATAGTTTCCTTAAAACAGATTCATCTCATCCCGTATGTGTTTTGAGGTTTCGTGAACGTCTATCTCCCAAGATACAACGATATAACAGCTACAGAGGCAAGCACAGCTCTGCGGAGCTTTCGGCGAACTTGACCAAACGCGAACACTATCAAAATCGATGCAGATGTAGAGAATAGAAAGAGATGGAAGTTTTTCTTTTCGGAATCTCTATAATCTCAAATCTCAGAATGGGAGGTCATATATATACACATATATAAGGATAGTAGGGGTATTTTAGAGACAAGAGATAACGGCTAAATAAATATGCCGTTACAACACTAATTATGTAACAGCAAAATAACAGTGGCTCTGCCGTTACAGTGGTAATGGATCTACCTGTTACAGTAATAATGGCTCTGCCCGTTACAGTAGTAATGGCTTTGCCTGTTACGGTAGTAATGGCTTTGTCGTTAGAATATTTAATTTTGTAACTGCCGAAATTAATGTCATTTATATGCTGTTACTTTCCAATGTATGACTAGTGTTTTGTCACTTTTCATTTCTAACTCAAGGGTGTTTTTGAGAAATAATTTCTCATTTGCTCACCCATTAAAATATATCTCATATTTTGCAACAATCCCCCACATGAATGAAAATTATTTTGGTTTTGACTCTGTGATAGTGTTCACCAAACGAAACCTGTGTAGGATAGGTAGGTGTCACCCTTTGAACCTTCTTTTGTGAAAGTGCACTTAATTTACCAGTTGTCCAGTAGACTTGATGTCCTTGAACTGTCCTGCTTTATTAGTAAATAACCCACATACTTCATACATGAATCATCTGAACGTTTGTTCAGAGTTTCTAGAGAATTCAGCTCTCAATAATTCTTCTTTGAAGCGGCCCCTCTTCTCTCTCACATAGGTGATCACACTTGAGGATCATTAAAGCAAAAATTGCTATCCTTTTCTTGATAAGCCCTCACAGTAATTGATTTTCTCCACATATCTAGGGGATATCACATCACGGTTTCTCTTATAGGAATGGTTGAGGGATAGACTCCCACAGTGATATCATTTAGTTCATATAATTAGGTTGTCCCTTTGAACCTATATCTTGGGATCTCCAGTCAACTAGGTTGGGTTTTCCTTTATACAAACTTTTCTGTAATGGGTTTCAGTCCCATTCTTATTGTCGATTTTTCAACTAACTCTCTGTTTAACCCTTTCGTTAGTAGATTCACAATATTATCCTTTGACTTTATGTATTCAATAGAGATAATTCCAGTTGAGAGTAGTTGTCTAATGGTGTTATGTCTACGACGTATATGTCTAGACTTATCATTATACATGTTACTATGTGCTCTTCCAATCGCAAATTGACTATCACAATGTATACAGATTGGTGGCACAGGTTTTTTCCATTTTGAAATATCCTCTAAGAAATGGCGTAGCCATTCGGCCTCTTCATCACATTTATCCAAAGCTATAAGTTCATATTCTATTGTGGATCTGGCTATAAAAGTTTGTTTACAGGATTTTCAAGATATAACTCCTCTTGCTAGTGTGAATACATATCCATTAGTAGATTTTAAGTCTTTTATATCAGATATCCAGTTCGCATCTCTGTATCCTTCTAGAACAGATGGATACCTGGTATAATGCAGATCATGACTCCGAGTATACCGCAGGTACTTGAGTACTCTCACTATTGCTTTCCAATGGTCAGTACTCGGATTGCTCGTATATATACTCAATATACTCACCGTATATGCAATGTCTGGTCTAGTATAACTCATTAAGTACATTAAACTTCCAATAACTCTAGAGTATTCTACTTGAGAAATACCCTCTCCTTTGGTCTTGGATAAACACAAATCATTGTCTAACGGTGTTCTAGCTATACCAGAATCATTCATGTTCAATTTTTCAAGAATCTTGTCCACATAGTGTGATTGACTTAATATAAAGCCTTTTGACGTTCTTGTGATTTTAATTCCTAAAATCACATCAACAAGTCCCAAGTCTTTCATGTCAAAACTTGAATTCAACATATTCTTGGTAGATTTGATCATTTTATCATCACTACCAACAATGCGCATGTCATCTACATAGAGACACAGCATGACATAGCATATTTCTGTCTCTTTAATATAGACACATTTATCACATTCATTAATTTTGAATCCATTGGTAATCATTGCATTATCAAACTTTTCATGCCACTGCTTTGGCGCTTGTTTTAGACCATACAATGATTTTACCAATTTACAGACTTTCCTTTCTTGTCTTGGAACTATAAAACCTTCATGTTGGTCCATGTAGATTTCTTCATTCAAATCCCTATTTAGGAAAGCTGTTTTTACATCTATTTGATGTACTTCTAGATTTCGCAATGCTGCAATTGCAAGCATCATTCTGATGGAATTTATTCTCGTCATAGGAGAATAAGTATCAAAGTAATCTAAACCTTCTCATTGTTTGTATTATTTGATTGCAAGTCTGGTTTTATACTTATTAATGGAGCCATCTGCTTTCATCTTCCTTTTAAAGATTCATTTGGACCCTAAAGGTTTACAATCAGGAGAAAGATCCACTAGCTCCCAAGTATGATTCTACAAAATAGAATCAACTTCACTTTTTATTGCCTCCTTCCATAAGGGTCCCTCAGAAGAATTCAGAGCTTCTGCAAAATTTAGTGGTTCCTTTTTCTAACAAATAAGTTAGAAAATAATTTCCAAATGATTTTTCCACTCTTGCTCTTTTTCTACGTCTCGATTCATGATCTGAATCATGACTTTCATCATTCATAGTTTCATTCGTTCGTTTAGACGAACTTGATCCATCATTGGATTTATAAGGAAATACATCTTCAAAGAATGAAGCATTCCTAGATTCCATGATTGTATTCTTGTGTATATATGGAATCTTAGATTCATGCACAAGAAATTGATATGCATTACTGTTATGTGCATTGCCTGTAAAGATACAGTCCACCGTTTTAGGACCTATCTTTGTTTTCTTTGGTGTTGGAACAAACACCTTTGCAAGGCACCTCCACACTCGTAAGTATTTGTAAGATGGTCTCTTACCTTTCCACAACTCATAAGGGGTTTTATCCTCTTTCTTTTGAGGCACCTTATTCAAAAGGTAATTGCTAAACAAAATAGTTTCACCCCACATATTTTGAGGTAAACCTGAGCTTAGTAACATCGCATTTTTCTTTCAATGTGTGATTTTTACATTCAGCAGTACCATTTGATTGAGGCGAATAAGGCGCAGTTACCTCATGTATAATTTCGTGTTGAGCACAGAATTCACCAATTGGTACTTCATACTCACCGGCTCTATCACTTCTCAATCTTTTGATTTTCTTATCAAGTTGATTTTTAACTTCATTCTTATAGAGAACAAATTTCTCTAAAGTTTCATCTTTGCTTTTAAACAAATACACATAACAGTATTTAGTGCCATCATCGATAAATGTAATAAAATATTTATTACCACCTCTTGTTTGTATGAATTTCAAATCACAAACATCACTATGAATCAATGCAAGGGGTTCGATGCTTCTGTCAATCAAACAAAACGATGATTTCGTTAATTTTGCCTCAACACAAATATCACATTTATGTCTTGAATTAATTTGGAATGAGGGTATATGTTCCAAGTTAATTAATCTACGCAATGTATTATAATTAACATGTCCGAGTCTGCCATGCCACAACTTGGAAAACTCAACAATATAGACGGAAGACTTATTATCTTCATTGATAATTGTCATTACGTTGAGCTTAAAAAGCCCATCAAATACATATCCCTTCCCCACATACATTTCAAATTTAGACAAAATAACTTTGTCTGACTCGAACACCATGCGAAATCCATGCTTGTTCAACAGAGACCCGGATACCAGGTTCTTTCGGATTTCTGGCACATATAGAACATTGTTTAGAGTTAGTTCTTTTCTAGAAGTCATTTTCAGCGGCACCTTCCCTTGCCCCTCAACAGCAGAAGAGATAGAGTTTCCCATGAAAACTTTCTCTCCTTATTAGAACATACGTGCCTAGTGGAACTAGTGTCAATCCACCATTCCTTTGGATTGGACCCAACTAGGTTCACTTTAGAAACCATTGCGTAGAGGTTTATGTCTGACACTTTTGCGATGTCATTTACCATATTTGTCTCATAACTTTTCCTTTTCGGAAGTTTGCAATCCACAGATTTGTAACCCGTCTTGCCACAATTGAAGCATTTCCCTAGAAACTTGTTCTTGGAAACTCATCCTTTTGGGCCAAATTTTGGCTTGGCAAACTTCTTGTTCTTGTGGCCTTGCCTCTACTCCACAATATTTGCCTTAGCTTCGGTAGGATTTAACCATTTGCATTCAGAGCCTCTGTTGTCTTCTTCGATACGAAGTCTAACAATTAGCTCTTCCAGGTTCATTTCTTTTCGCTTGTGCTTGAGATAGTTCTTGAAATCCTTCTAGCCAAGAGGTAGCTTCTCAATAATAGCACCCACTTGAAAAGTTTCACTCAAGTTCATTCCTTCACCTTGAATCTCATGCAAGATCACCTGAATTTCTTGCACTTGACTGATCACAGTCTTGGAATCCATCATCTTATAATCAAGGAATCGATCGACAACAAATTTCTTTGCTCCGGCATCCTCTGTTTTATATTTCCAGTCCAAGGATTCCCATAATTCCTTTGACATCCTTATTGCACAATAGACATTGTACAATGAGTCATGTAAGCCATTCATGACATAATTCCTACATAGGAAGTCAGAATGCTTCCAAGCTTCAACAGCATTGAATGCTTGCTTATCAGTTTCTCCATCGGATACCTTAGGAGGTTCCTCAGTCAAGAATCTAGCAAGATTCAAATTTGTTAAATAAAACAGCATCTTTTGTTGCCATCTTTTAAAGTTCGATCCGTTGAACTTCTCAAGCTTCTTACCATGGTGAACAGAAAAGGCGACAGAGGCAGCGGATGATCCAGGAAGAGGCATCTGGACAGTAGAGGCAGAGATAGTTTCAAGCACAGGCAGTTGCACAGCAGTTGCGGAGCCTTTGATAGTCTCATCAGCAGACACATCAAGAACTTCTTTTCCAGTAGCCATCAAATTCAATATACGATTCTGTCTTAAGATTGTTGGAGGGTATTCACAATGGCACTGGCTAGAAGAACTTACAATCAAATGGCAAAAGCACAAAATTAAATTAGGCAGAAGAACCAACGCTGAGTCGGTGGCAGAAGCACTAGCTTGATGAATAGTACATGAGATGATATTAAATCAAAACTAAACACACTAAAATTACAATGACAAGTCTAAAAATTGAAATTGACACAAATACCAAGGCCTATCTATACAGTTTTCTTAAAATAGATTCGTCACTTCTCGTGTGTGCTTTGATGTTTCGTGAACGTCTGTCTCCCAAGATGCAAAGGTATAACAATTACAGAGGCAAGCACAACACTCCGGAGCTTTCAGGGAACTTGACCAAACACGAACACTATCAAAATCGATGCAGATGTAGAGAATAGAAAGAGATGGAAGTTTTTCTTTTCGGAATCTCTCTAATCTCAAATCTCAGAATGAGAGGTTATACATATACATATATATAAGGCCAGTGGGGGCATTTTGGAGATAAGAAATAATGGCTAAATAAATCTGCCGTTACAACATTAATTATATAACAGCAAAATAACAATGGCTCTGCCCGTTACAGTAGTAATGGCTCTGCCGTTACAATATTTAATTCTGTAACTGCCGAAATTAATGTCATTTGCATGCTGTTACTTTCCAATGTATGACTAGTATTTTGTCACTTTCTATTTACAACTCAAGGGTGTTCTTTGAGAAATAATTTCTCATTCACTCATCCATCAAAATATATCTCATATTTTCCAACAGATATCACACAGCCTCCACACCCAAAAATGTAAAAGGAAAATCGTTAGATAGCAGAAACCATTGAAGGATTTACACCATCACCTTATCATGCCTCAATCGATGCTTCTATACTGAATGAGATTCTTATAATTTTTCTGCAAATTATCAAGATATATGTTGGATGACCCGAGACGATATTTTCTCCAACATCAATTTCGGGGCAACCCAGTTGGAGGAAATGAAATGAATAATTCTACATAGAACAAATGGATGGACTGATACCATCACACAAATTAGTACTCATGCCTTGCTTGTATGATTCTGAGGTAGCCGATTCAATCATAACTTCAAGAAAAAGATATATTTTGTGTGATTTTTGTAGCTATAGTCTAATCTTGAATCAAAATGCAAACCGTGATCTTTTTTAAATTATTTTTTTTATTTTTTTTTGTGGCCACAGTGGCATGATAATTTAGGAAGAACTTTATTTCCTCAATCAAGGTAAATCCATTGGCACTTGCTTTAATGGAAAGCATAACTAAATTACATTAAGATCTTTTCTTCCCCCAAAGTAATTACCTTAATCCCAAACAAAGTTTGACGCTGATTACGTTCATTCCATAAAAATTTGTATCCTAATTCCTACACTAAACTTCAAGCAATGGCCTATAACCTGATGCGGTGGTAGGAGGAGACAAGATTCGCGTTAGGTGTTTTAACCCGCAGTGTCTTGTAATAATTCCTCGATTCCTACATTTCCAACCAATGAATCACTCTTCTATCTTTTCATTGCTTGATTTGCTTCTACGTATCTTTGCGTGTATCAGTGGAAGCAGCGCACGAAGTAAATTCTGAAAAAAGGAAACAAGACTAACCCGTTGATCCTGAGATGCAATGTGCTTTTTAAGCTTGTGCAGGTTTTTATTTTTCAGATTGAGATTCACTATAGAAAGTCCGGTATCACTAGGCCAGAAACTGACCACCCCTAGTTCAAATTGGTATATTGACAGAGAATAAGCACTCTGATGATCTACACGGCAATACATGAGCCGCAGATAAAAGAACAAGCAGATAGTCTTATTTGGATGTGTAGTCTCTATTCGGGTTTTCAAACGCAGCGCCATGGCATTTTCCATACGGATGATTGCAACAATTGTTCATAAGCAGCTCTACAAAATATATGAAGCTAAAACAAAAATGCGTTTGAACTCAATATAGTTAATTTACTTTATATCTAGAGAATTTATAGTTCGGAGATCATTGCCAACTCATCTAAAATTTGAACTGTTCGATGTTATTTGTGCTTTAATGTTGGGATAAGTACACTATAAGTGCCATAACTTTCGTATGGCGTTCACTTAAGTGCCATAACTTTCAAAAGGTTCACTTGAGTGCCACATCGGAGCAAAAACGTTCAGATGAGTGCCAATTACGACCAAAAGCGTTCACTTGAGTGCTATTTTTGTCGGAAAACGTGACATAGAAGTTTCACTGTTATTTATTAAATTTCTGAGTGCCATGTGAAAATTCCACGTCATTTTTTTTTTATTTTTTTTCAAAATTCAACTTCTTTGTTGGAGCCGGACTTGGTGCGGGACGACGATTCTTTGAATGGCGAAGAGGAATCCAGCGATGAAATGACGTCTTCTTGCATCTTAACTTCGGGAAAAAAGTTAGTGTCCTCGCTCGCCCTGCTCCTTGAACTCTCCATTTTATCTGTAGTATTGTTGACACCTGATTTTTGACCATCTTTTATTTTAGTTTTTATTTCTAAAATTAATTAAAAATATCAAAAAAGGTCAAAAAATTACAAAATCAACTTTGGAAGCCTTAGCCTAGCCTTAGAAGCCAATTTTGAACAAAAAATATTTTTTGTATTTTTTAATATTTTTCTCAATTTATTTAATTATAAAAATACCCAAAAAATTAGAAAAATACCATTCGTGGTCAGAAAATTACACAAAAATATTCAGAAATTTTATTTTAATTCCCTCTTTAATATTTTCACTTTTTATCAGGGAAATTTGGCTTGATTCATAGGGTTCCATCACAAACATAACCCCGAACTGAGCCTGAAAAAATCCTTTTCGAGTCTTTTAATTCTTAATTCTCACTTTTTATAAGCTATGACATTGGATTCTAAAGTCTCGAAGTGCAATTGAGTCAATTTGCCCTCCAATTTGATCAATTTTAGCCAAAAGGGCTTAATTGCATAAAAATCTTTCAATTTAGTTCCCGGTTTCACGATTTTTGAAATTAAATTTCACACGGGCACACCCATCAAGATTTAACACCTCTACCCTATAGTTTTCATCATGAGGAATCCATTGGTGGCCTCAATTCTGACTAATTCTATCGTTTGACCCCTCAATTTGGCGAAATTCATGTTCGGACCCTAGGGACAATTTGGGGTTTTCACAAAATTTCAATCAATTGATTCTCGAAAATACCCATTTTTGATAGAAAACATGTCAAGGAGTCTGATTTTGCCATAAATTTCATAAAAAAATGTCAATTTGGGGGCCAATTTGGCGAAATGGTTCAACCGGGTCTGCAACTCAGTTGCAGACCCGCGTGGTTCGACCGACACAAAAAAAAACAGGGCACTGTGGGCGACGGTTTTTCGAGAAAGACAAAGGACGGCCAGCATGCGGGGACAAGAACAGAGGTCGATGTTCGGTTTTTGGGATTGGTAGACTCGAGGAAAAACACCGGTCGGCCACGGGAGACCGAGGGGGAGGCCCGGTATAAGGAGAGAAAGGGGAGAGAGAAGAAGGGGGATTTTTTTTTAGCAAAAAACAGGGCGAGAGGAGCGACTGGGAACCTTGAGCATACCTCACCGACCACCACCGGAGCTTCAGCCGCCGTCGACAAGCCACCACCAGGTCGGTTTTTCCCCTCCGACCACCGTTTCATGCATGCACCCGATGTGTTCGACGAAATGCCCGAATGGGCTTTGTATTTTTTGAGCGTCGGCCGGGGCTCCCCGAGCCTCATTTTCTGCGCATTTTGTCCCTACACTTCTCTAGAACCATCCCTACGCCTGTCTTGGTGTTTATTTTGCATTAAAAATGCGCCGACGACGTGAGCCGAAGCTTCGCCGGCCGCGGCTCGAACCGGGAGCTCGACGGGGAACTTCGAGTGGTCACCGACAGTCAAGGGACCTCAGGTAAGCATCTACACCTCATTTGAATGCTCTACGAATGATTGAAATCGGGTTTGGACGAAAAAAAATTTTGCAACTTACCTCGCCGGAGCCGGGTTCGGGGAGGTCCGGTTCGCCGGTTTTTAGCGTGTTCATGGTTATTATTTGTGTTGTGTGTTGATGCTGTTGTCTTAGGGAGTCTAATGCTGAAAAAAGAAACAAAAAATTCGAAGGTTTGGCTCGGTTTCGAAGTTTTCCGGCGAGAATTCCGGCGACGTCGCCGGAATTTTTACTGTTCATCGTCTTCTCCGGCGACTTCGCCGGCGGTCAACGGTCAAACTACTGACGTGGCGTGCCACGTCGGCAGCCACGTCAGCATGTGCGGGCCGCGGTAGTAAAATAAAAATAAAAAAATAATAAGGATCGGACGGACACGGCTTCGCCACATGTCACGATCCTAGAATTTTGGAGAATAAAATAAATGATTTTCGGATAATTAAATAAATTCAATACGATGGCCGAGAACGTGCCAAGTGGCTTTTTGTGGATCGTCCGATCTTGCCAAGATCGGACGCACCACAATTGGACACGTGGTGCACTTTTGATCGTTCGATTGGATTGGTTTTCCTAAAAAAGAAAATAAATTAATTTTTGATCTAATGGCCAAGATCACGCCAAGTGGCACCCTTAAGACCGTCGGATCCGGGGAATTTTCGGATAATTAAATAAAATAGATAAAAAATCAAAAAATTGTTTAAAAATAGAAAATAAATATTTAAAAATATAAAACGGTGTCGTTCTTGGCGGGTGCCGACCCCTAGGGTCGGGCCGGGCGCCCGCGAGGCGCGGGCCGGGTCTGACCCGGCCCGGAAAATATTTTTAAATATTAAAAAAATTCAGAAAATAATAAAAAATTCAAAAATTCAATAAAAAATGGAAAATCATAAAAATTCAAAAAATAGGAAATGGCCACATTCAACTGGCCATGACCTGTTTCGGGTCTTTCGACCCCCGATCTTTTCAGAAATGACGGTTTTGCCCTTCCGGCAAATCGTCTTCCAAACAAATTCTAAAAAATCCAGGAAAATCCCAAAAAATAGGAAATGGCCACAAACAACTGGCCAAGTCTCATCCCGGGTGTTTTAAACCTCGACCCTTCTTAAAATGACGATTTCGCCCTTTGGACGAATCGTCTTCCAAAAATTGAAGAAAAATCAAGAAATTCCAAAAAAATCTCAAAAATGGGAAATGGCTGTCGCGACCCGTCCGGAAGCGGACGCGGCTAATGGATTACCGATCGCGGGCTTTGGATCGGCGCGAGCCCTCCCAGGTACATACCAAATCGCGACAGGAGTATTTTTTCAGAAGGATTCGACGATAAGAGTCGATCGCTTTCGACCTTAGTGTGGTCGTGGTGGCATGTGCAACTTGTGCATGCATTTGGAGTCGCCACCGGTCTTTCTTGGAGGGTAGACCGGAAACCTTACTGATCGATTGTGAGAGATCGATCAGTTCTGCAGAACCAGAGATATTGGGCTCAGGGACTTGATTACGCCTGTATCATTACCAACGCCCTTTCGGTACCTAACGTGAGTGATTTTCCTAGCTAAGAGTTCATACAGGCGCAATTTTAGATGAGGTGGGCTTAATTCAGGGTTTCACGCAGATTGGAAGACTGTTCCTATCAATCACAATCAATCTTTAATGAAAGCACAATAAAATACATAAATAAATCACACTAATGCACATGAATTCAAATCAACGGTTTCCCAGTATAGCCATAAGGGCTTAGGGAATGTGTGATTTCAGACCAGGGGTAAAATGGGAAGATTTGGGGACGATTAGCCCGAAGGGCAAAATCGTCAATTTTTGGAAGACTTGAATACCGAATTACCCAAAATACTCCATGGCTAGTTGATTGTGGCCATTCCCTTTTTTGGGGATTTTTCTAGAATTTTTAGAATTTTTTTGGAAGACGGTTTGCCGGAAGGGCAAAACCGTCATTTTTGAAAAGACCGGGGGTCAAAAGACCCAAAACAGGTCATGGCCAGTTGAATGTGGCCATTTCCTATTTTTTGGAATTTTTTATAATTTTTCTGAATTTTACGAATTTTTTTGAATTTTTTATGATTTTTCATTTTTTATTGAATTTTTGAATTTTTTATTATTAAAATATTTTCCGGACCGGGTCGGACCCGGCCCAAGCCTCTCGGGCGCCCGGCCCAAACCCACGGTCGCAACCGGCCTCGCAGAAACGACACCGTTTCGCGATTTTTCTATTTTTTAATCAATTTTCGATTTTTTATTCATTTTCTATAATTTAATCGAAAATCCGCCGATCGGACGATCCTCCTCGCGCCACGTGGCCGATTCTGGTGCATCCGATCTTGAACATGATTGGACAACCCACAGGACACCACGTGGTGTACTCTCAGCCGTCGGATTCGTTGACCGTTGACCGTAGACCGTTTGACCGTTTGACCGCCGGAGAAGACGATGAATAGTGCCTTTCCGGCGAAGTCGCCGGAATTCTCGCCGGAGGCCCCCGAACCGACGTAAAATCTCCCGTTTTAAACCGCGATTCTTATACGAAATCAATCCCCGGCCGACCCACAACCACACACAGCCAAAACATGGAGCGAATCACGTCGCAAACTACCCTAAAAGCCGGCGACCGAACCGACTCCGGCGAGGTGAATTTGCAGAAAAATTTTTGCATTCAAGCTTCGATCTATTCCATCATACAGCAACTAAGAGAGGTTAGGAAGCTTACCTAAGATCATTTGAGGTTCGGCGACCGCCGAAACTTGCTCATTGAGCTCCCGGTTCGGATCGCGGCCGGCGAAGCTCGGGCCGTCGCTCTCATCGGTTTCCGATGCAAAATAGTAGACAAGTCGGGCTTAGAGCCAATTATAATGAAGCTTAAGGGGGAGTTTCGCGCAAATAGAGCTCAAGGGTGGTTCGGCCGAGAGCCACCATATTGAAAACTCATTTGGGCATTTTGTCGAACAATTTATATGCGTGAGGGAAACGGAGGTCGGGAGAGAATACCGACCTGTCGTGGGTTCGTCGACGACCGAGGATGCTTTGGCGACGATCATTGAGGATTGCTGAACATCCGGGTATGCTCCTTTGCCCCTTTGTTTTGCTCGAACTCCTCTCTCCTCTCCCTCGGCCGAACCACCCCTCATCAATCACCGAATATCCTCCTTTCGCTGTGGCCGACCGCCTTCTTTCCCCTCGACCACTTGCCTTTTGTCGGCCACGACCGACGTTTCTTTTCTTAAAAAATGCCATCCCACTTTAGCCTGTCGTTTCCCCCCCTGTTTTTCTCTTTGTTTTTGCGCCGGTGGGTCTGCAACACTGAGTTGCAGACCCGGTCCGGACCGGGTCGGGTCGGGCCTGACCCGACCGGCCCGGTTAGGTCAATTTCGTCCAATTGGGCCTCAAATTAACCCCTTTTCATGAAATTAACACCAAAATCGGACTCCTTGACATGTTTCCTATCAAATATGGGTATTTTCGTGAATCAATTGATTGAAATTTAGTGAAAACCCCAAATTGCCCTTAGGATCCGAATTTGATTTTTGTTAAATCGAGGCCCCAAACGACCGAATTAGCCAAAATTGAGGCCACCAATGGATTCATCATGATGAAAAACATAGGGCAGTGGTGTTTAATTTGAATGGGTATGCCCGTATGAAATTTAATTTCAAAAGTTGTGAAACCGGGGACTAAATTGAAAGATTTTTATGCAATTAAGCCCTTTTGGTTAAAATTGATCAAATTGGAGGGCCAATTGACCTAATTTCACTTCAATACTTTAGAATCCGATGTCATGGCTTATAAAAGGTGGAAATTTAAAATTAAAAGACTCGAAAAGGAATTTTTGGGCTCGGTTCGGGTTTATGTTTGTTAAGGAACATAGTGACCCGAGCCGAATTTTTGAGATTTAAAGTGACACACTTGAATAGGAAATTAAAACAAAATTATTGAATATTTTTGAGTATTTTTCTGACCACGAATGGTATTTTTCTAATTTTTTGGGTATTTTTATAATTAAATAAATTCGAAAAATATTAAAAAAAAAAATTTGTTCAAAATCGGTCCCCGAGGCTAGGCCAAGGCTTCCAAAGCTGATTTTGTGATTTTATGACCTTTTTTTGATATTTTTAATTAATTTTTAAAAATAAAAATCACAATAACATATGGTCAAAAATCAAGTGTCAACATCTGCCCCTCTTTGAGAGTGAGCTCGCAGAGGTTGCTTTCAAAGACAAGATGGCACTTGATTCCTAACCAACTCAACAGGGAAAATGAAAGAAGAAATGCTATGACATCGGATCCTTAAGGCTCTTGATAAAAGCTCAAATTAATCCCTGGTTTACTCTAACAATTTGGACACGGGCTGGAGTGAGAGAGGCTTACCTGAAGCTTACCTGTCGGATGCTGCCGGTTGCGATAACTTTCAAGAAGATACCTAGGACTCGTCATTGAGAATATCCTAGGGAAATTAAGCTCTGACCTGTATGGTAGGTCATACCATTATTGGATTCCTAACTGGCAGGAACCCAGGAAGGCGCATCACATGCTTTGGGATCTGCCAAGGATTTTGATCCGTATGGTGGATCGGACCTTTGTGTTGACCCTTAAGGCGGTTTCTACCTTTGGTTGAGTTTAGTTTGATCCTTATGGCGGTTTCTACCAATGAGCTGACCCTTATGGCGGTATCTACCTTTGATTTGACCCTTTAGGCGGTTTCTACCTTTGTTTTGACCCTTTAGGCGGTTTCTATCTTTGTTTGACCCTTTAGGCGGTATCTACCTTTGTTTGACCCTTTAGGCGGTTTCTACCTTTGTTTGACCCTTTAGGCGGTATCTACCTTTGTTTGACCCTTTAGGCGGTTTCTACCTTTGTTTGACCCTTTAGGCGGTTTCTACCTTTGTTTGACCCTTTAGGCGGTATCTACCTTTGTTTGACCCTTTAGGCGGTTTCTACCTTTGTTTGACCCTTTAGGCGGTTTCTACCTTTGTATGACCCTTCAGGCGGTATCTACCTTTGTTTGCTTTGAAAAGGGGTCTCATGACGAGGGTTCTCCACGTCCGATGAGACTGCCTCATTTTTGAAAAGGGATCCTAGGACGAGGGTTCTCCACGTCAAGCTAGGACTGCTTGATTTTTGAAAAGGGGTCTCATGACGAGGGTTCTCCACGTCCGATGAGACTGTTTGATATTTTTGAAAAGGGATCTCATGACGAGGGTTCTCCACGTCCGATGAGACTGCCTAAATTTTGAAAAGGGGTCTCATGACGAGGGTTCTCCACGTCCGACGAGACTGCCTAAATTTTGAAAAGGGGTCTCATGACGAGGGTTCTCCACGTCCGACGAGACTGCCTAAATTTTTGAAAAGGGGTCACATCCTCACCCCTTCTTTTGAAAGATCCCGAAGTTTGTCGGGAATTCAGTTTTTTGAAGGAGTGAAAGACTTTATTTTGACAAAGCCTCGCTTTAGTCTGTTGAGGCGACATTCTGGGAGCTGGGTTCTCCAGGTATCCTGCAGAAAATTCAAACCTGTGTGCTCCACTCCATGGAGCAAATACTTTTCTGGGATTCGGGGTTTCCAAGAATCCTGCAGAAGTTTGAGCTTGAAAGATTTTTCTTCACCAAGAAAACGTTAGTAATCTTTGGGAAGACCACGGCTGTCCATTTGACAAAAACCGTATGACTTAAGTTTTAATTGTGAAATGTGCATTTTGATGCTGGAGGTTATCCAAAGCATTCTTGTAACACACAGATGTGATCACAAATTCCTTGTGCGGAAAATCTGGATCAAACAATTTGAAATTTCCAAAAAGAGTTTGTTCAAAACATCTATTGGAATATTTCTCGACGAGGAGGTCTTTTCACCTGTTTTGAGATAGTGGTCTTTATTGGGGATGCACTCAATTCCCTACTAACCTGTGCCTAGGTTTTAGGCTCATTCGCAGCGCATACATTTTGATCGGTCGGGAGGTCTTCCACGGGACCGTAATGTTGGGCTTGGATATTGGTTTTCAAGGGGGACCCGCTTTGGAGTCGAGGCCATTGAACGAAAGTTTTCGCCATCCGCTCCGGGTTTACAAGTCAAGAACCCTGCAAAATGAGAAAGAAATAATCTTGCTCATACTTCTTCGAGCTAAGTTATATGTTAACCCAAGTGTCTTAGTCAGAGAAGACTGTTTCAGGGTTGTAACATTGGTGGGATTGTGGACCGAAAAAAAGCTTGTTTTTGGCCCAGAATTCGTGACGGGTTTGACATTGGTGATCATTGCTGATTTACCACCTGTCCTTTCCTTTCTGCATCTTTAGTTTCTGAGGTGTACAACCGATTTTGAGGTGTGCACCAGCTCTTTAGAGAGCGTCTCTTGTTGCATTCAGAGACCGACTCTCTCCATTTCTTTGTTCTGTGCTTGCCAGCATTTGGGGAGCAGCTTTTTTGATTTGGTTCCTTCAGGGATTTCCTCTTTTCCCATTCAGGCTTCATTGTGGATGAATCAAAGAACTTACATGAGCATCGGCCTTGCTCTTACCAGGCACTTTGCTTTTTCTTGATGCTAGGGATTATTATTTTTTCTTTGAAATCCCGGTTCTTCTCATCCTCGATGGGATCATGTCAGACATATGTCTGAAAGTCTAAACATGCCTTAAATATCAGCCCCGGAATTTTCTTCGTAATCCATGAGTCTTGAACTCCTCCATTTTTGAGGTGGTACTGCATCCGTCTTGGAATGATCACCAATGGGTTCATGAAATGAATTTGCAGGCTCAAGTTGGCTGTGCAAAGGATTCGGTGTGTGTGATAGAGAATGAATGCTTCTCGTCATCCTATGGCACTTGGATTACCATATAAACAACACACAAAGATTAATGTTAGTCCGAGCAAGAAAATTTCTAACCATTTTCTCCTGACGCTGCTGGACTTACTTCCTTTTTGCCCCGGTGTGGGGTGGCTCTTGACAGGGTTAAGAATGAAAACCGCCGTTCAAATGGGTTGTCAACGGTCACCTGTAGTGTTTATGATATGAAACGAACGCCTCTGTCGTCCCAATCCATGTAATCGCTGCGAATGGTCCCTACCTCCGTAGGTCCAGATTTTACTATTTGATTCGCTCCACTCATCTCTCAAGTGTATGTAGGATGTGTTTGGATTTGAGCTTGCCTCTCTTTTGAGGAAACATCCTTTTGAATGGTTTGAAAAATAATCATATTTGGAAAAATTCATTTTCTTTTCTCCAAAATTCATCCGTCGAGGGGATTTTGTGATGTACCGTGCATGTTCTATTCATGCTTCAGGTAACCTCCCGATTTAAATTATGAATATCGATGCATTGGAAAATCTTTATGCCGGCTGAGAGTATTCTGACATTTTTTATCTCCAGCTAACTGGGAAAAGGGATACTTACCTGCCCGTCGCAGCTGCGGATCCCTGCAAATTGTAAAAGAAGCATATCATTGTATGTTCACGAATTTTCCAAAAATAGAAACGATACATCCTACCCTTAGTCATGTACTCTAACGAGTAGTACATGGGATGTAAAAACCTGTTCGTCTGCAAGGCGGCTCCCCTGTCAAGGATAAACAATAAGTGTCAATTCATATTCCCAAATTCAAGACAAATTGGGACGATACAACTTTACTCTTGATTTTCATCCCATTCTGATGTTGCGTATTGATATGAACAACATCTATCAAATCCGCCTATCCATGCTTGGAGTGTGTCGCGACCCTCTTAAGGTTGTCGGGCTCTCGAGGGCTAATGGGTCGTCCTGTCTGGTCGGACGCGGGCCTCTCCCAAGGCCCATTACCCAAATCGCAACGGAGGTATGCGTGATCGACTTTCAGTGTGGTCTAGTGACATGTGCTAAGTATGCATGCCATGGAGTCGCCACCAATCATTTTTTTATGGTGTGATTGGACCACCCAATCGAATAGTTGGGAGTTTCTATTCAATTCTGCGAGAACCAGAGAAATGGTTTCGGGGACTTAGTTACACCAACTGTCAGAGTTGACGCCCTTTCGGTACCTAAGTTGACTGAATTTTCTAGCCTGAGATTCATGCGGATGAGTAAGGTATGAACCCTAAATCTAGAAATTCATGCAGATAGAAGTGATTATCCTAGCAATCACAATCAGTAATAAAATGCGCAACTCAAGGAATCTAGATATGCAAATAAATCACATGGCATTCCTAGTAAGGCCCTATTTATCAATCACAGCTCAAGAATGATTTAGCTGTCCTAGCCATTCTACACACGATCTAACCTAAGAAAAGCATTATGAAGCATCGAAGGAGTTCGAGAGTACTCACATGGGGTTCGCCGTGCCCTGGTTTGGTCTTGGACGAGCTATCGAGCTCATGCCGACCCGATTATATTTGGGGATCCACTCGGCGTTTTACACCATGAAATCATGTGAAATAAAAACGAAAATATTCAGCAAGGGGAATTTATTATAGATGGTGGTCGATCTAATTGGACGTCAAGACTAAAAAATATGTAGAAATTTACAAATTAAAATACTCGAATGACATTTTTTTGCCAAATTCAACTCTATGCGTCGTGAAGAAACACATGCAATTGAACTTGAATTTTGACTATTTATGAGTTCAAAATGAAAAGGAAATTAAAATAAAAATATTGACTATTTTTCTATATTTTTACGACATCGAACGCTATTTTTCTTCATTTTTCATGTATTTTTCTATTTTTGGAAAATATTAAAAAATATTAAAAAATATGACAAATTATTTTTTTTTTATCAAAAATGGTTCCTTTAGCTTGGTCAAGGTTACCAAAGATGATTTTTTAATTTTTTTAACTTTTTATAGATTTTTTATGAATTTTTTAAAAATAAACTATGAAAGACTGATAAAAAATCAGGTGTCAACAGCTGCCCCTCTTTGAGAGGAATTTCGTCAGAGGTTTCTCTCAAAGACAAGGTGACACCTATATTCCGATCGACTCGACTGGGAAAATAAAAGAAATCATGACATCCAATTTTCATGCCCATCAATGTGTGCTTTTCCTTAAAAAGAGATGTGCTCATTCAATTCCCTGATATGATGTAAGAAAGTTAAGGAGTAGATAGACTTCCCTGCCCCTTACTTGTCGAATGCTTGCAGCATTTGCTGTGTCTGATGGGTTCAAGTAGATTCCTAAGGACTTGTCATCGGAGTGTCCTTGGGATGTTAAGCTCTGACCTGTATGGTAGGTCAAACCATAATGGGATTCCTAACTGATAGGAACCTAAGGAAGACGCATCCCACATTTGGGAATTTGCCAAGGGTTTTGATCCGTGTGGTGGACTAAACTAGAAATGGCTTGCCTAATGTAAGGCTTATTAGGGAAAACGAATCCTCCCGCGTTCGGGATTCATCAAGGTTTTGATCCGTATGGTGGATCGGACCATTGGGTTGATCCTTCAGGCGGTCTCTACCAGTCCTTTGACCCTTCAGGCGGTTTCTACCATTCATTGACCTTTCATGCGGTTTCTACCATTGAGTTGACCCTTCAGGTGGTTTCTACCATTGGTTGACCCTTCAGGCGGTTTCTACCATACATTGACCCTTCAGGCGGTTTCTACCATTGTTTTGACCCTTCAGGCGGTTTCTTCC
The DNA here is from genome assembly GCA_021437785.1 of Rhodomyrtus psidioides. Taxonomy (NCBI): domain Eukaryota; kingdom Viridiplantae; phylum Streptophyta; class Magnoliopsida; order Myrtales; family Myrtaceae; genus Rhodomyrtus; species Rhodomyrtus psidioides. The sequence continues at coordinate 1,850,137 of JAILYB010000044.1, read as the reverse complement.
ATTGGTTGACCCTTCAGGCGGTTTCTACCATACATTGACCCTTCAGGCGGTTTCTACCATTGTGTTGACCCTTCATGCGGTTTCTACCATTGATTGACCCTTCTGGCGGTTTCTACCATTGATTGACCCTTCTGGCGGTTTCTACCATTGAGTTGACCCTTCAGGCGGTTTCTACCATTTATGAGATTCCAAATTGATATGAATCAAAGGATGACGTACCCACTCTTCGGGGCTAGTCGGAGACTCGATCATTCTGTGGATCGGTCTTAGAAAAGACTTGCCTACTAAAAGGCTTCACCTAAGGATGACGCACCCAGTCTTTGGGGCGGCCAAAAGTCCTGCAGAAAGCTTAGACCTGAAAATATTTTCCTCGCCAAGAAGATATTAGTAATCTTTGGGAAGACAATAATTGTCTAACTGACAAAATTCTACGACTTAAGTTTTAGTCATGAAATGTGCATTTTGATTGCTGGAGGTTATCCAAAACATTCCTGCCATATACAGATGTGATCATAAATTCCTTGCACGGAAACTCTAGATCAAACAATTTGAAAATTTCAAAAAGAGTTTGCTCAAAACATCCATTGGAGTATTTCTCATCCAAGAAGGCTTCTCACTGCTCTGTGATAATGATCTTTAATAGGGAAAGTGCTCAATTTCCTACCAACCTATGCCTGGGTTTCAGGATCATTCGCAACGCATACATTTCGACCGATCAGGAGGTCTTTCACGGGACCGTAGTGTTAGGCTTGGATATCGGTTTCCAAGGGGGACTCACTTTTGAGTCAAGGCCGTTGAACGAAAATTTTCACTATCTGCTCCGGGTTTACAAGTCAAGAACCCTGTAAAATGAGAAAGAAATAGTCTTGCTCGTACTTCTTTGAGCTAAGTTATACATTAACCCAAGTGTCTTAGTCAGATAAGACTGCTTCAGGGTTGTAACATTGAAAGGATTGGGGACCGAAAAAGGCTTATTTTTTGCCCAGAAATTGTGAAGGGTTTGGCATTGGTGATCATTGCAAATTTACCACATGTCCTTCGAAGAACATCTCCATTTCTTGAAGTGTACACTCCTCTTTTAGAGCGCACAAGGATGTTTAAAAGCGTCTCTTGTTACATTAAGAGACCGTCTGTTTGTGTGTTTGCAATTTGAGCACGACATCATTTGGAGAGTAGTCATCTTGATCTGACTCCTTTGCAGGGTCTTTTCATCGTATATCTAGACTTTACTGGGGATATTTTGAATAGACATCAGCCTTGCTTTTTACCAGGCACTTTGCTTTTTCTTGATGTCTAGGGATTTTTCTTTTCCCCCTTTTTTTTAATCCCGTGTTTTTCTTTTCTTTTGGAGCTAGGATTTTCGGCAATCATGCTAGATATGCAACTTAAACTTTGGCACGCTTCCATTCCTAGAGTGATGTTGCCTTTGCTTTGGAATATGCAATGATCACCAATAGGTTGATGAAATGAATTTGCTGGCTCAACTTGGTCGTGCAAAGGATAACAGTGTGTAGGATAGAGAAATGAATTATTCTCGTCATCCTATGACACTTGGATTATCATATAAACAACACACAAAGATTTATGTTAGTCCGAGCAAGAAAATTTCAAACCATTTACTTTCTGATACTGTTGGACTAACCTTCATTTGCCCCAATGTGGGGTGGTTCTTGACAGGGTTGAGAATGAAAATCGCCGTTCAATGGGGTTCTCAATGGGCATCTGTAGTGTTTGGAATGAAGAAATAAATGCCTCTGTCATCTCGATCCATGTAATCGTTGCGAATGACCCTTATATCCATAGGTTAAGGTTTCGCTATCATTTCCAATCTCCTCATCTCTCAAGTGTGTATGGGACGTGTTTGGATTAGGCTCGCTTCTCTTATGAGAAAATACCCTTTTGAACAGTTCAAACGACTCTTGTTGGAAAAATTCATTTCATTTCATCAAGATTTATCCTTCAAAGGGATTTTGTGATGCACCATACATGTGTAATTCATGTTCAGACAATCTCATGTTTTAAAACATGAATGTCAATGAAGTAAGAATTCTATGTCTTTTTAGATGTGAGAATCGAATTAATTCTGAAATTTTTTAATCTCCAATGAATTGGGAAAAAGGATACTTACCTGCCCATCGAGGCTGGAGATCCTGGAGATATAAAAGGGATATGTCATCGTATATTCTAAAACTTTACAAAAATTGGAACAATACATCTTACCCTTGGTCATATGCTCCAACGAGTGTACAAGGGTTGTGAAAATCTGCACTTCACATAGTAACACAAGATTGTTAGGTGTTCTAAAGTTCTTTCGACTTCTTGGTTTTTGGAGAAAAATGAAACTTACATGTCTGCCCTGATGGCGAGCTCCTGCCAAGGATAAATATTAAGCATTATTTTGGGTTTCCAAATTCAAAACAAATTGGGACGATACTACTTTACTCTTGATTTGAATTCCATTCTGCATGCCAATGTGCAGATTGTAGAAGCCGGCCCTCAAGCTTGTGGCCATGATTTCTTCGTCTGGTTGGGCAACGAATCCACCTCGAGGATTTACGTCGGAGGAGATTCATTCATCTTTTTGGGCGTGTTTCATGCACTGTTTTGTTATTTGAATGCATGGCTTCTTGGGTGCCTCGTCTCTGTTCATCACCTGAGAGGAAAATGAGAGAACATTATCCCCGCATCTGATTGAAAATCATTTAGGAACGATACGTTCTTTTTACCAAATGGGTGGCTCCGCGGCCAAATGCATTTTACATTGAAAGAATGGATTCCATTACGCTCTGCGGATGATAACTATCGCTTCAGGGACTTGCCCCACGGATTAAACGATGAATTTGATGTCTTCGGCTTCGACATGCTTTCCGGATGTAGGAATGGTTTGCCCTCATTTTCAGTGGAGATGGGTTTTGTCGAGTGGGCAAGATCAAAAACTCATCCTAGATTTGGCTTTAGTCGAAGGTTGAAATCCCGACCTTGGATAAGCGAATCATGATTCATCTCCTTCTGCTTCGGATTTGTCATTTGCATGCTTCACATTTTACAATACCAACTTCGCCGCTTGATGAAAATGAATCGATGATTTTCGAATTGCCCCAAGTTCTATAGTCATCTGCGTCGAATCTCTTTGAACTTCATCGGGTGATAGACCAACTGATAAAATGATTTTTCAATCCCGAGATCGAACTCCTGACGTTTCGTACCACTTCCATTTCACTGACTACCAGGACACAACACTATTAGCGTCCCTAACTGGTTCGTTTTTTGTTATAAAATTCTTGAAGCAGTTAGCGACCCCCATCGAGAATGAAACAAGCTCAATTTAGAGTTCATAACGACTAAAGGTCCCTTAGAACGATACAGAGCTAACCGTCTTTGAGCTCGCTCGGGCTTTTGCTCGCATTTTCCTATGTGAAGCCTTTAAATGTTTTTCTTCGTGGCGTTCAATTGATTCGCCTCGACTCTAATCTAACAAGGGATTGTCGCACTCAAGCATGATGATGCTCGCAGGTAGTACTGATCGCTGCCCCAGATTAACTCTAGGCATTAAGGAAGATTATCTTGCTTGGAAGACTTTATGACAGAAAGATTAATGATACATCCAGTCACATGTGCCTAGTTCCCTTGAGGATTCTCGGTGATCAGCCAGTTACACCATGAATCAGACATATAATCGTCATTTTGGATCATAACTTCATAAGTCCATCAGTTTTAAACTGATCGATCCAGATACGGAGCTCCTCATCAAGGAAATCTTTTGATTCTTCGAGCAACTGATATTCGGGTTGACCATCATCGCTTGGCGTTGAAGGATTCCTGTTTCTGTTGTGAGCGATCTGATTCTTCGAGCTAGAACCTTCGTCGTTGCTCGAGATTATAAGAGGATGATTGATCGGTTCACTATTAAAAGCACCTTCCATTTGGGAATGGAAGAAACAAAAATCCTCAGAGTATCCGCCCGCTTGATCTTCCGAAATCATATGCCCAAGCCGGGCAGATCTTTGAACACTAGGCGCAATATGTTGATCGGGGATAGGAAGAGCACTAGCGAAAAGTTGCTGCTCAAACCAAGGAGTTCGTACCTGCTGCACTTGTGGCATATACTCTTGAGGGGTGCTGAGATGATTCGGGGGAATATTCTGATTAGCGCCCAAGTAGTCGATGGTGCTGCTACCAGCTTGGTCGGTGCCTAGATTCGGCAGGGTATTTCTTACTTCAGGGGCATTGTAGTTATAGCCATGCCTAGTGTTTAGGCACAAGTTGAGTTCTTTCAGGTTCAGTGCTGTGTGGCGCTGTCTTAGCGCCCTTCTGTAGCTCTTGAGGTGACTCGCGACTCCATCTTTAGTGAGTCCTGGTATGTTCATGATCTCAAGTATGCGCGTTGGATATGCTGAGTTGATCCCTAGTTGCTGAACCGCACTAAGGAACTTGAGATGAAGCTCGGGGGACCAATTGACCCTCGTCTTCTTGCGACCCGGAACAGTGTTGACAACTTGGCTATTGCTCTCTGGCCTATTTCCAGTAGGATTTGATCGAGCCGGAAATTGTTGTGGAGGGAATTCATCAGCTTTGGATTGGTCGGTCGTGATAGTAAGCTCATCGTTAAGGAAACTCCAATCATGGTGACGCATATCACATCCTTTAGAAGGCATCGGTATTGACTTCGTAGAATTGATTTGTTCATGCATATCTCCAACAAAATCCGATTGTATCGAAGATGGTTCGAGGGAGTGGGGTGGTGAATGAGCATTTTCAATCCTCATATAAGGCTTATCAAGGAACATTTCGCCGAGAGTGATAGGGCCACCGCAATTAAGGCAAGCGATAGTGCTGGGAGCTTTCTTATACCTCATGTTCTCCGCTCGAAGCTTTTCGTTTTCCTCCTTTAGAATCGCAAGTTCTTGACGTCTGTGTTGAGCCCTCAATTTGGCTCGCTTATTTTGAAACCAAAACTTGACCCTCAAAGGTTTCATCCCTAGCTTCTAGCCCAATTCATTTCTTTGTTTCATGTTCGGGAGAGGGCATTCACTAAAGAAAGCTTCAAGCTCTTGGATTTCATTCTGAGTGTGGCACTGGCGACGTTTCCTTTTCCGGGATTGACCATCGCTGCTGCTGTTGTCGTCGCTGCTGAGATCCTGAACTTCGTTGCCGAAAGGGTTGGGTTCTGTGGTTCTGGTACCAGACGCCATCCTAGAATCTTCGAGATCTCTCAATAGTTCATTTTCTGAGATTTTTGGATCAGTCGCCTCTAGCAACTGATGGTAACCCTCAAACATGTTGGATCGAAAAATGTTCGATCAATTTTTGCTCACTCAGGGTTCTCTACTCTCTCATGTATGCTCACTCTCCCTAAATTTTCTTTTGAGTGGTTCTGTATGCCCATGAAACGTTCTTTAAACATGGATGAAGATCATCAGGCAAGCGTTGCTCCCAAGATTTCGTATTTCCCGCTTTGTCGTCTTCTTTCTTCTTTTCAACGTGGAGGGACACCAAATCGATTTCCTTTTCTCGATATCCATGTCTGTCTCCCACTTATTTTCAAAAAGGTGGAACTACGCTCGCCTCCCGCTCAGTTTTTTAATATGATGGGACCGCCAAATCCTTTCGCAACTTTTTTCGATAGTTGCGCTTAACGCCCGTTCAATTTTAATATGGTGACACCGACATATCTTTTTACAACTTTTTTAGGTTTATCAAGCCTGAAATCGCGGACTGGGATAGATCTGATGGTTCACCGAAAGAGCCACCATTGCTTTACCCAATTAACTTGGCTCCACGAGCATTATTGCTATGCCTTTCTTCATTCTCGAGTTGCTATAAAAGGAGGAGTTAATGCAGAGAAGATTAACACTCTTACATAATTGCCTTTTCGTATTTTAATCACTCTACCACACTCATCTTCTTCTCCCTCACTCCAACGAAAATGACCTCCTCTCCTATTCACGCTTTCTCGGCCGAAATTTTGGCCCAGTGGGAAAAACTCTATAACCTCCTCGGTCGAGGCTATGCTCATATAGCCGATCACCCAGAAACTGAAGATGAAATCCGTATTTTGCTCGTGGAAATAGACACCACCTCCATCGAGGGCACTAATTTAGAGAGGGAATATAGAATCTTCCCAACCCTCTTTATAAACTTTTTAGAGACTTACCGTGTCGCTCATCGAAAAGCTACCGTGGCTCACGTTTTGCGAGCTCGCTATGAGGATCGGTCCAACTGCTTGGTGTTGGCCAACCTTGTGGCCGATAGTCACAGAAAGGCTGTTGAGTTCGCCAACGAGCGGGTCTCGATGTTGCTTCGCGAGAGGGGAAATTTGGTGGAGCGCTTGGCCTTATCCCTGACCACCTATGAGCACGACCGTCGTAATGTCGTGTTGAAGTTTCAATGTGAGTGGCAGGAAGAAAGGCTTGACAGCATTACCGCGGATATAGCCCATGTGAGAGGACTAGTTCGGGACCTGGAAATAGCCGCCGAAGATCACGGGACCAAGGTTGCCGATCTTAAAGGGGAATGTAAACGCCTTCTTCTTAAGCTTGCAGATCTCGAGTCTCGAGGTGGTGAGTATAAGCAAAGCATCAATAATATGGAGGGCCAACTAGGTTCCTTTGTGATGCTAATTAGGGCTCATTGCGGTTTTATGTTTCCACCCCGATGATTTGTATGATCTTCTTTTAAGGTCCCTCGATTGAGCGAAATGAATGAAAGCTCTAATGTGTGTGTCTCAACTTCTGTATGGCTGACTTTCTCGAACACCTGACCACTCTCAACCTAGGCAAGCTGCGCTTTGACATTGATGATTCGAGCGTGTACATCTTGATTTTTTAATCTTGCTTATGATCGGATAAAGGAACCTCCCACCGCGATTATCCACAAAAAGACTTCTCTTTGTCTACTTATTTTTAACCTGTTTCAAATGAAAAGGCAAAATCAGAAGAAAGAATTTGAAAAATAAAGCATAAACCCTTTCAATTTTATGCTTACTTGTGATTAATAGGGATAAGAGCTTTTACAAGGGTTTTAGCCTTGTGCAAAAGCTTTTATCAATATTCCTCAAAGGAAAGCATATCATTGAAAGGAATGTAATTCACGATAATCGCCTTTGATCAATTCCAAGAAAATCAATGGAATGTTCAAAAGTACACAATTACGATGTGTTTTAAATTCAATTGAAGATACGGTATCCAAATTAAAGCTGTTTGCTAAGAACGAGAGTAATTTGGATATCTATCTTTTCATTAAATTTGAAAAACACGAATACTCTTGATCAATTATTGTGGATTACCAATGATGCAAAACATGCATGAACCAATTCAAGTTTATAGTTCCTTCTGGCGAAATTGGGATTGTATTGCCCTATATGGCCAAAAGGTTGTATAAGACTTCCAATTTCAATTTCATCCAAAGGAATTATAAAATTGATTTTGGAGTATTCGAGTGATTAGAAGAAATGCCACTATCACATTCCAATGACAAGTCAATAGAAATACAACAAATTTCAATCTGAATGTATATAAACACAAATAGATCCCTAATACAATCAATCTAAGGGATCAGATAGAGAGGATCTCAGCAAAATAAATCCTATACAAGAAGGCTAGAAATGAAAAATAAAACAAAGGAATGTGATCTTAATACTTAGAGATGCCCCAGTTTCGATCTTTGAGACGTGACTTCAGGATCACCTATTCCAAATCGTCATCTTCATTAGATGATACCTCAATGATGTCCATAGTAGGCTCTTCTTGTCCACTTGGCGCTCGTAATGGGATGACACCATCTTCATCTTCCATCAAGAACATTGGGAGGAAAACACACATATCTATCCTCAAAATGGCATTTAATCCAATCACCGGAATTATGCAATGAATATAATGATTAAGAGCTGTAACAAGTTCGAGGGATAGAAAAGTCTTACCAACCAAACTTAAGAGAAAATCAAGCTTCTCTGTATTTTTTGCAGTGTTAGGTATACTAACCTTCCATAGACAAACGCATGAGACAAGTGAGGGAAAACTCCTAAAAATCAAAAGATAGGGCTTGGTACCTAAAGCCAAGGTTCTCACCTCGAATTCTGGGAAGAGCCGATTCCATTGCACAACTATCGTTGCATTGGGACTCAATCCATAGTTCGAAGTGAGCGGAATTGAAAAGTGGATTACCCCATGTTTTTCCTCACGGAGATTCCATTTTCAATTCGTTCTATTGTGTTCCTAAAGAGGGCGCCTGGGGTTTTAGGCGCAATTGTGTGTATTCATTGTGTCGTGCTAAAGCAATAGACATGCATTTTATTTAACAATCACCGCTTCAATATAAACATCCACACAATCATACATCCAAAACTCCTGCCTGCATAAAACAAAGTTAACAAGCACTTCACCCCTTATTTCTCCCGTCTACAAAAACATCTAACACATTCGTTAACATATACACCTCACTTTCGAGAGCATCTGCATAAAATTAGGTTAAAAGAATCAATCAACTTTTTAATCGGCTCAAGTCCACTAAATGGTTAAGAACCAGTCCCCAGTGGAGTCGCCAGTCTGTCGCGACCCTCTTAAGGTTGTCGGGCTCTCGAGGGCTAATGGGTCGTCCTGTCTGGTCGGACGCGGGCCTCTCCCAAGGCCCATTACCCTAATCGCAACGGAGGTATGCGTGATCGACTTTCAGTGTGGTCTAGTGACATGTGCTAAGTATGCATGCCATGGAGTCGCCACCAATCATTTTTTTATGGTGTGATTGGACCACCCAATCGAATAGTTGGGAGTTTATATTCAATTCTGCGAGAACCAGAGAAATGGTTTCGGGGACTTAGTTACACCAACTGTCAGAGTTGACGCCCTTTCGGTACCTAAGTTGACTGAATTTTCTAGCCTGAGATTCATGCGGATGAGTAAGGTATGAACCCTAAATCTAGAAATTCATGCAGATAGAAGTGATTATCCTAGCAATCACAATCAGTAATAAAATGCGCAACTCAAGGAATCTAGATATGCAAATAAATCACATGGCATTCCTAGTAAGGCCCTATTTATCAATCACAGCTCAAGAATGATTTAGCTGTCCTAGCCATTCTACACACGATCTAACCTAAGAAAAGCATTATGAAGCATCGAAGGAGTTCGAGAGTACTCACATGGGGTTCGCCGTGCCCTGGTTTGGTCTTGGACGAGCTATCGAGCTCATGCCGACCCGATTATATTTGGGGATCCACTCGGCGTTTTACACCATGAAATCATGTGAAATAAAAACGAAAATATTCAGCAAGGGGAATTTATTGTAGATGGTGGTCGATCTAATTGGACGTCAAGACTAAAAAATATGTAGAAATTTACAAATTAAAATACTCGAATGACATTTTTTTGCCAAATTCAACTCTATGCGTCGTGAAGAAACACATGCAATTGAACTTGAATTTTGACTATTTATGAGTTCAAAATGAAAAGGAAATTAAAATAAAAATATTGACTATTTTTCTATATTTTTACGACATCGAACGCTATTTTTCTTCATTTTTCATGTATTTTTCTATTTTTGGAAAATATTAAAAAATATTAAAAAATATGACAAATTATTTTTTTTTATCAAAAATGGTTCCTTTAGCTTGGTCAAGGTTACCAAAGATGATTTTTTAATTTTTTTTAACTTTTTATAGATTTTTTATGAATTTTTTAAAAATAAACTATGAAAGACTGATCAAAAATCAGGTGTCAACAGAGTGTTTGTAACATCAATGGTTCATCTGCCCCCAGCTGGGCAGCGTCTGTTCTGCTATTTGAACGCATGACTCCTTAAGTGATTTATCCATGTTTATCATCTGAGAAGGAAAAGAAAGAAGACATTATTTCGGTATCCGATTGGAGATCGTTTAGGAACGATACATCGTTTTACCAAATGGGTGGCTTCGCGGCCAGATGCATTTTGCATTGAAGGGATGGATTCCATTATGCTCTGCGAACGATGATCATTGCTTGGGGAGCTCGCCCCTGAGCTTAAAGATGCTCCAAAGGTAAGGCGGATCTTCGTACGACTAGTTTTAAGTGTAAATGAGAAATGCCCCCATGGGAGCCTTACAATGGGATTGCCAATACATTCATTCAGGCTATTCAACCTCTTTTCTCCGAACATTTGTTTACAATCGCGCCTTGAATCAAACACCTGATCGTCGGCTTTGTATCACTATTGCAAGAGTCCGCCAGCTTCAGACTGATCGAGCCAGAAATTGAGTTCCTCTCCAAGGAAATCGCTCGAATCTCCGAGCCATTGATGCTCAAGTCGAGTATCACCCACCGCTGGCGATAGATTACTCTCGCCTTGGATGATTTGATTCCTCGAGCTGGAACCTCCCTTGTTGACCGGCAAATATGTAGACATGTCCCATGTAAATGTTGGATTTGCCATGGGAAGAGCACTAGCAACAGGTTGGTACTCAAATTGGGGAGTTCCTATTTGCGGGAACTGCGGTATATACACTTGAGGGGTATTGAGACTGCTTGGTGGAGCGTTCTGATTTGGGTTAGAGGAGTCGGTGACATGGTTGCTGGTCTCGTCAACACCGAAACATGGTTGGGTGTTCCCGGCTCTACAATCATCGTGGTTGCAGTTATGACCAACATTTAAGTTCGAACCAGCTCCATCCGAGCTTAGTGTCACCCGTCCCTCTTTTAGCAACCTCTTGAAATATCCAAGGTGGCTCGCGACGTTAACTTTAGAGAGTCCCGGCACGTTCAGGATTTCGTGTATGCGCGTTGATCGTGCCGTGTCGATCCCCAACTGTCGAACTGTAGCAACAAATTTCTGATGGAGTTCAGCAGTCCAAGAAAATCGCGCTTTCTTGTCAACAAGAACAGCTTGCCGACTAATCTCTATGAGATCTGATTGTGTTGGAAACTGCTCTTGTAAGCCTTCGACGGTATCTGACTGCACCGGAAGACATTGCGAAAGGTATTGTAACATATGAGCACTACCAATCTCTAGAAGTGGCTCTTCGGAGAATATTTCACTGATGAGAATATGGTTATTGCAATCAAGGCAAGTGGCACTGCTCAGCGCTTCCTCATACCTAGCGCTTTCTGTTCGAAGCTTTTCATTTTCTTCCTTCAGAATCGCTAGCTCTTGCTGTCTATGTAGATTCCTCAGCCGGGCTCGTTTGTTACGAAACCAATTATTGACCTTCCCAGGCTCCCACCCTAACTCTCGACCTAGCTCAGCCCTCTGCTTCTCATCTGGATGGGGGCATTCCTCGAAGAAAAAATCAAGCTCCCGGTCTTGACTTGAAGTACGGTGAAGGGGATGTTTTCCTTTCTGACGCTGATCACTGCTATGGGCATTGTTTTCATTACCACAACCTTGAGTTTCATCGTTGGAAGTGTCAATCTCCATGACCATCGTGCCGGATTCGGTCCCGTGATCTTCAAATTCTTCCAGCAGTTCAAGCTCGGAGACTTCTAAGTCGGGCGTTTCCAACAAATGACGGTATCCTTGGAACATTTTGGATCGAAGTATCACTGACTGATCATCGCAGAAGTCATCTGATCCTTCGAAATATTGATGTATGGGTTGGGTAGTATCGCCCGACTGGTTCTTCGAGCTGGAACCTCCATTTCTTCTCGAGAACATGAGAGGGGAGTTGATCGATTGACCCCCATAAGCATCTCCTACTTGGGAATTAGGGAAACAAAAATGCTCAACGCATTCCCTTGTTAGATCCTTTGAAACCACATGCCCTAGTTCGGCAAGTCCTTGGGCACTAAGCGCAGAAAGCTCATTAGTAAGCGGAAAAACAGCGACGGATGGGTGCTGCACCTGCTGCATCTGTGGCACACACTCTTGAAGAAAATTGGGATGACTCAGATGAATATTCTGATCAATTTCCCAATAAGTGTTGAATTTGTAACCGAGGTTAGCATGACGCTGTCTTAGCGCTCTTCTGTAACAACCGAGGTGATTTGAGACCATAGCCTTGGTAAGTTCTGGTGCATTCAGGGCCTCCATTACTTTCTTCGGGCGTGCATAGTCGAGCCCTATTCGCCGAACCACGTCTAAGAACCGGCGGTGAAGCTCAAGGAGCCACGCGAAAATCTTCTTCTCTTGGTTCAGAATAGCGTCGACAGCTTGACGGCTGATCTTTAACCCTTCTCGAGCAGGATCTGATCCTGCCATAAGTCGTTGTCGAGAAGACTCTTGGGCTCTGATGTGGTGACTCTCATCATAGTGGCATATATTCCCTCCTTCAGAAGGCACTGGCACTATCTTTGTGGGATTGATTTGTTCATGTACATCACCAGTATTTTCGATCCTAGCAGAAGGTTTAACGGGAAACAATCTATTGAGAGTGGTAGGGCCACCGCAGTTAGGGCAGACAATAGTGCTAAGAACTTCTTCATACCTCATGTTCTTTGTTCGAAGCTTCTCGTTCTGTTCCTTTAGAAACGCGGTCTCCCGTCGTTTGTACTGATTACTCATCTTGGTTCGTTTATTTTGAAACCAATTCAAGATCCTCAAAGGGCTCGTCCCTAGTTTTTGACCCAACTTCTTCCTCTGTTCTGTGTCCGGGAAAGGGCATCCCTTGAAGATAGCTTCAAGTATCTAGACCTCATCCGGAGTGTAGAGCTGGCGACGCTTTCTTTTCTGGCGCGGATCATCGTCGCTGGCGTCTTGGTCGCTGAGGGCTTGAGTCTCCTGGATGGTCGAGTCGATTTCCATATCCTTCATGACGAATTCATTTCTGAGGTCTTCAAATTCCTCTAGCCGTTCAAGTTCGGAAACATTTAGGTCAGGCGTTTCCAACAAATGATGGTACCCCTTGAACATTTTGGGTCGAAATGTCTTTTCCTGGTCTTCGTTCGCTTGATCTTCTCCACCCTTTCTCAGATGTTCGCCCTCTCTGTAATTATCAGAGATTAGGCGTGTTCCAAGAAGCGTCCCTTTGAAATCGAGTAACGAGTGTCTGACGGGCGTTCCTTTCGAGACTTCGTGATTCCCCCCGTCCATTCTTACTCTCTCTTGCCTGAGTGGAGCGTGCAGATTTCCCGTGTCGACTTTTGCTTTATCGAGCATTACGCCTGTCCCCCTAGCTCGGTCTCCAAAGTAATAGGTTCGCCGGCCTTTAGGTGTTGTTACCTTTTCTAAGCCCGAAATCACAGGACAGATGTGGATCTGTGACTCACCAGGGATGTATTAATGAGACTTGATTAGCCCGGCTGCGTATAGAAAAATTATTGCAGCTTTCCCTTTCTCGTTCGAGCGCTAAAGGGCGAGAGATTGACATCGAGAAGATTACATTTCGATCTAACCTCTCAAACACTCCTCCATCATTCCTTCTCCTCTCTGTTGTTGAATCGCAGATGGCTTCCTCTCCTGTTCCTGCTGTCTCGACCGAAGCTTCAACCCAATGGGAGAGGTTTTATCACCTCTTGGGTAGAGGTTATGGCTACATAAACAGTCATCCTGAAGCTGAGGTTGAAGTTCGTACTCTAATTCCGGCCCTGGACACTGTGTGTATTGAAGGTACGAAACTGCAAAGGGAGTTTGTGATCTTCCCAACTCTCTTCAACAATTTCCTGCAGGCTTACGAAGTTGCTAGCCGGGAGGTCACTTTGGCTGGTATCGTGCGAGCCCGCTATCAGGACCGAACTGAGTCCCTGATGTTGGCCATGCTGACGGCCGATAACCATAAAAGGGCTGTTGAATACGCCCACGCCCAGGTTTCGATGTTGGTCCGTGAGAGGGACAACTTGGTGGAGCGTCTGGCTCTTTTTGACACCGCCTTTGAGCAAGATCAGCACAACCTCGTGCTGAGGTTCCAGTGTGCCTGGTTGGAGGAAAGGCTTGAAGACCTGAGCATGGATATAGCTCGCGGGAGGGTGCTGGCTCAGGACTTAGAGCTTGAGTTCGAGTACTATGAGACCAAGGTGAACGAACTTAGGGAGAAATGTCGTCTCCTTTTCTTCAAGCTTGTAGACCTCGATTCCCAGAGTGTGGGTTGTAAGCAAGGCATGGATAGCATGGAGAATCAATTGAGCTCATTTGTGACGCTCATTAGAATTCACTTTGGATTTACGGTTCCTCCTCAGTAGTCTGTTTGTAAAGTCTCCTGTTAAGTGCTATAAATGAGAGTGTATGTACATTTCCCCTTATCCTTCGCAAGATTCAATATTGCCCTTGGTTTCGCAATCATAGTGTTTGAGGCAACTGACGATCTTTCCGCTTTCGAGCCCGCTCACGTTATGTTTGTAACCTATGCTGTCACGTTTGCCTTCGTGCGCTTGGTCGATTTACCTCGAACCCATTGTGACAAAAGATTGTTGTAGCTAAACATGATGATGTTAGCAAGCATCATTGTGTGAAATCAACCCTAGGCCTTAAAGAAGAAAGGAACTGCTCCGATTGAAACTTTACAATGCGCAGATAAGAAATAAGTTCTACTTGTGTACAAGCCCCCCCTTTCTCTGGGTATGTTCGATCACCACTCCATCATGTCTGGGTTCAGGTGCGCGGTCATCGACTCCAGATCATGGCAGTGAAGGTTTGCTAGCCTCCTCCTGATGGATTCTTCGAACTGTGACCACCATCTTTGTTTGAGAAGAAAAGAGGAGGGTCGACCTCTTTCCTATCAAAAGCGTGTCTCACTCAGAGATCAAGGAAGCAAAATTGTTCGAAGTGTTCCCCCACTGGATCATCTGAGATCATATGCCCTAGTTGGGCGAACTCCTGAACATTAGACGTCGTGGGTGGATCAGCAGCAGGAAGAGCGCCGGTGGACGGCTGCTGCTCGAGCGGAGAAGTGTATATTTGTTGCACCGGTGGCACGTATTCTTGAGGAACATTAAGATGACTGATAGGGCTATATTGACCAATTCTCCAACAGTTGGTGGTAGAGCTACCGGCTTGGTCGGTATCGAGACTCGGCAGGGCTCTTCTTGAGGCATGGCTGTTGCGTTCGTAGCCGTACCTAATGTTCAAGTTCGAGTCGGGCTCTTCTAGGCGCCGTGCGGCATGACGCCGTCATAGCTTCCTGCGGTAACCATTAAGGTGGTTTGCGACTAACCTTCTAGCGAGCCCCGGTTCATTCATGACCTCGTGTACGCGTGTTGGACATAATGAGTCATTCCCTATTTGGTGAACCGCATCAAGGAATTTTCTGTGAAGCTCTGGAGACCATATGAACTTCTTTTGGCGACTCAGGATAGCATCCGTGACTCGGCGATCATTCCTCGATTTACTCTCGGCGGGGTCTGGTTGTGCCAGAGGTTGTTGCAGGGGAAGCTGGTTGACTTCGAACTGGTCTGTGGTGATAGTAAGCCCATTGTCAGGGAAATTGTAGTAACGCGCCTCCCCTCTTTCAAAAGATGGTTTGAGGGAGTGGGGTGGCGGACGACCACCTGCGATTCTCATAGAAAACTTATCACGGAACATTTCGCGAGTGTCGATAGAACCACCGCAGTTAAGGCAAGCGGTGTTGATGAGGACTTCCTTATACCACATGGTTTCTGCTCGAAGCTTGGCGTATTCTTCTTTTAGAGTTTCGAGCTCTTGACACTTTCCCCGAACCACTGATCTGGCCCGTCTGTTTTGAAACCAGTGCTTAACCCTTAAGGGTTCCATCTCTAATTTCCGGGCTAATTTTCTTCTTCGTCTCGTATTCGGGTAACGGCACTTATTGAAGGCGGCTTCGAGTATCTGGATTTCCTTCTCAGTATAGGGCCGGCGACGTCTTCTTCCACGAGATGGGACATCGCCGCTGCCGTCGTTGTTGCTGCTACTGTCGTCGTCGCCACCACTGTCATCGTCGCTGCCCTGATCCTGAACCTCGTTGCCAGCAGGGTTGGGTAGTATGGTTTCGACATCTGGCTCGATCCCAAAGACTTCGAGGTATCCCAACTGCACATTACCTAGGACATTTGGGTCAGTCATCTCCAACAAATGACTATGACTGTTAAACATACTGGATCAAGAAAAGGTTTGTTCGTCCTTTTTTATTCACTCAAGGTCTTGTAATCCTCTTCCTATGTTTACTCTCTCTAAACTTTCTTTTGAGTGACTTTGCGTACTCAGGAGTCGCTCTTCGAGCATGGAAGACGATCACCAGGCGAGCGCTCTTCTAGAGATTTTGAGTTTCTCGTCTTGTCGTCTTTCTTCCTTTTCATGGTGGAGAGATCACGGATCGCTTTTCTTTCCTCGATAGCCGAACCTGTCCCCCACTATCTCTCAAAAGACTAAATTACGTCCACCACCTGCTCAGCTTTTCATCATGACAAAACTATCAACCCTATCGCGGCTCCTTCGATATTTGCGCTCGACTCCCGCTCCATCTCAATAATGGTGAAATAGACAACTCTTTTACAACTTTTCAAACTCGTCAGGCCTGAAATCGCGGATCGAGACATGTCTGATGATTCACGGGAGGAGCAGCCCCTGCTTTACATTAACTACCCCGGCTCCACAAGCATTATTGATGTAACTTTTCTCCATTTTTGAGCTACTATGAAACGAGGAGAAGGTTAGTGCTCTCATTTGCCCAGCTTTCACTTTCATTCATTCCATCGCACTCGTCTTCCTCTCCATCCTTCCAACAAGAAATGGCTTCATCTTCTGCTTCTTCCTCTAACTCTTCCCATGCTTGCGTCTTTTCAATCGCAGTCCCGGCCCGATGGGAAAAACTCTATAATCTCTTGGGTCGGGGCTATGCTTATATAGCCGATCATCCGGAGATCGAGGCTGAGATCTGCGTTCTATTTGCGGCCACAGACACTACTTCCATCGAGGGTACTGAGTTGGAGAAGGAGTATAAAACATTCCCAGCCCTCTTTGCAAACTTTCTAGAGGCTTACCGCGTTGCTCACCGGGAAGTTCTCGTGGCTCGTGTCTTGCGAGCCCGCTACGAAGACCGCTGTGACTGCCTGACGTTGGCTAACTTCGTGGCTGACAGCCACAACAAGGTTATGGAAACTGCCAACGAGCGGGTCTCGACGATGCTTCGTGAACGTGGAAATTTGGTGGAGCGTTTGGCCTTGTGCCTGATCACCTATGAGCACGATCGTCGTAACATCATGTTGAAGTTTCAGAGCGATTGGCTGGAAGAGCGACTCGATACTGTTACGGCGGATGTATCCAATGGGAGGGAATTGGTCCGGGACTTGGAACTTGCTGCTGAAGATCACAGGGCCAAGGTTGCTGACCTTAAGAATGAGTGCAAGCGCCTTCTTCTCCAGCTCGCGGATCATGATATACGGAGCGGTGAGTGTAGGCAGAGAATCAACCATATGGAGGGCCAATTGAGCTCCTTCGTGCTGCTGATTAGGGCTCAGTTCGGCTTTACTTTTCCGCCTCGCTAATCTGTTTTAATCTGCTTTGAAAGTCTTTCGATTGAGCGAAAGTGAATGAAAGCTCCTGTGTGTGTGTTTTAGCTTTTATATGGTCCATTTCTTCGAGCATCCGAACATCTTCAACTTGGGTGAGCTGTACCATAATATCAATAAGTTGAGCAAATATGTCCTGATTTTCTAACTTGCTCATGATCAGATGAAAGAATAGCCTCAGATTCATCCAGGAGAAGATTTCTCTCTATTACCTATTTTTCACCTGCAAATGAAACGACTGAATCAGAAGAAATAATTTGAAAAAGAAAGCATAAACCCCTTTCAATCTTATGCTTGCTCGTGATTAATAAGGACAAAAAATTTTACAAGGGTTTTAATCTTGCGCAAAAAGTTTTTTATCAGTATTCTTCGAAGGAAAGCATATTATTGAAAAGAATGTAATTCACGATAATCGCTTTTGATCAATTTCGAGAAGAACGAACTAGTCAAAAGTACAAAGCATAACGACGTGTTTTAAATTTAATTGAAGATACGGCATCCAAATCAAGGCCGTTTTGTTAAGAACGAGGGCAATTTGGACATCTATCTCGTCATTAAATTCGAAACAATGCCGATACTCTTGATCAATTATCGTGGATTACCAATGACGTACGACATGCATGAATCAATTCAAGTGTATAATTCCTTCTAGCGAAATTGGGGTTGGATTACCCTATACGACCAAAAAGGTCATGCAAGATTTCCAATTTTGATTTCCTCGAAAGAAATTATAAACTTGACTTGGGAGTATTCGGATGATTAGAGAAAATGCCACTATCACATTCCCATGACCCGTCAAAAGAAATACAACCAAGTTCCATCTGAATGTATACACCAATAGATCCCTAATACAATCACTCTAAGGGGTGAGATAGAGAAAGCCTCGATAAAAATAAACCCTATACAAGAGGACTAGTAATGGAAAATGAAACAAAGGAATGTGATCCTAACGTTTAAGGATGCCCCAAGTTCGATCTGTGTCTTCAGGATCACCTGCCCCAACTCGTCATCTTCATTGGACGATATCTCAATAATGTCCATAGTAGGCTCCTTTGTTGCTCACTCGGTGCTTGTCATGGGATATCATCCTCGAAATGGCATTTAATCTAATCACCAGAATGCAATGAATGAAATGCCTATATGAATAGTGATAGATTTGGGGGGATAGAGAGTCTTACCAACCCAACTCGTCAACTTATGTGCGGTTTTAGGATTACCAACCGCCCAAAGACATGCGCATGAGACAAGTGATGGTAAACTTCTAAAAATCAGAGGGTTTGGCACCTAAGGTTAAGGTTCTCACCTCGAGTTCTAGAAAGAGCCGATTCCATTGCACAGCTATCGTTGCATTGGGACTCGATCCATAGTTCGAAGCGAGCGGAATTGAAAAGTGGATTACCATGTGTTTTTCCTCACGGAGGTTCCATTTTCAATTCCTTCTATTGTGTTCCTAAAGGCGGCGCCCGGGGTTTTAGGCGCGGTTGTGTGTGTCCACGTGTTGTGATCATCACAATGCAATTCATGCACAACAGTTTATCAATCAGCACTTCAAATCATCCACACAACATACATTCCTACGCCCAACCTGCATAAGACAATGTTAATCACGGACTACACCCCTTATTTCTCCAATCTGCAAAAACATATAACACCTACCATAAGCGGACTTACCTCACCTTCAAGAGCGCCTGCATGGTTAGAAAAATCACTCAGCGTTTTAATTACGGCCTAAGTCCACTTAAGGTCCAGAACCAAGTGTTCTAGAACAAACTCCCCAATGGAGTCGCCAGCTGTCGCGACACGTCCGGAAGCGGACGCGGCTAATGGATTACCGATCGCGGGGTTTGGATCGGCGCGAGCCCTCCCAGGTCCATACCAAATCGCGACGGGAGTATTTTTTCAGAAGGATTCGACGATAAGAGTCGATCGCTTTCGACCTTAGTGTGGTCGTGGTGGCATGTGCAACTTGTGCATGCATTTGGAGTCGCCACCGGTCTTTCTTGGAGGGTAGACCGGAAACCTTACTGATTGATTGGGAGAGATCGATCAGTTCTGCAGAACCAGAGATATTGGTCTCGGGGACATGATTACGCCGGTGTCATTACCAACGCCCTTTCGGTACCTAACGTGAGTGATTTTCCTAGCTAAGAGTTCATACATGCGCAATTTTAGATGAGGTGGGCTTAATTCAGGGTTTCACGCAGATTGGAAGACTGTTCCTATCAATCACAATCAATTTTTAATGAAAGCACAATAAAATACATAAATAAATCACACTAATGCACATGAATTCAAATCAACGGTTTCCCAGTATAGCCATAAGGGCTTAGGGAATGTGTGATTTCAGACCAGGGGTAAAATGGGAAGATTTGGGGACGATTAGCCCGAAGGGCAAAATCGTCAATTTTTGGAAGACTTGGATACCGAATTACCCAAAATACTCCATGGCTAGTTGATTGTGGCCATTCCCTTTTTTGGGGATTTTTCTAGAATTTTTAGAATTTTTTTGGAAGACGGTTTGCCGGAAGGGCAAAACCGTCATTTTTGAAAAGACCGGGGGTCAAAAGACCCAAAACAGGTCTTGGACAGTTGAATGTGGCCATTTCCTATTTTTTGGAATTTTTTATAATTTTTCTGAATTTTACGAATTTTTTTGAATTTTTTTATGATTTTTCATTTTTTATTGAATTTTTGAATTTTTTATTATTAAAATATTTTCCGGACCGGGTCGGACCCAAGCCTCTCGGGCGCCCGGCCCAAACCCACGGTCGCAATCGGCCTCGCAGAAACGACACCGTTTCGCGATTTTTCTATTTTTTAATCAATTTTCGATTTTTTATTCATTTTCTATAATTTAACCGAAAATCCGCCGATCGGACGGTCCTCCTCGCGCCACGTGGCCGATTCTGGTGCATCCGATCTTGAGCATGATCGGACAACCCACAGGACACCACGTGGTGTACTCTCAGCCGTCGGATTCGTTGACCGTTGACCGTAGACCGTTGACCGTTTGACCGTTTGACCGCCGGCGACTTCGCCGGAGAAGACGATGAATAGTGCCATTTCCGGCGAAGTCGCCGGAATTCTCGCCGGAGGCCCCCGAACCGACGTAAAATCTCCCGTTTTAAACCGCGATTCTTATACGAAATCAATCCCCGGCCGACCCACAACCACACACAGCCAAAACATGGAGCGAATCACGTCGCAAACTACCCTAAAAGCCGGCGACCGAACCGACTCCGGCGAGGTGAATTTGCAGAAAAATTTTTGCATTCAAGCTTCGATCTATTCCATCATACAGCAACTAAGAGAGGTTAGGAAGCTTACCTAAGATCATTTGAGGTTCGGCGACCGCCGAAACTTGCTCGTCGAGCTCCCGGTTCGGATCGCGGCCGGCGAAGCTCGGGCCGTCGCTCTCATCAGTTTCCGATGCAAATTAGTAGACAAGTCGGGCTTAGAACCAATTATAATGAAGCTTAAGGGGGAGTTTCGCGCAAATAGAGCTCAAGGGTGGTTCGGCCGAGAGCCACCATATTGAAAACTCATTTGGGCATTTTGTCGAACAATTTATATGCGTGAGGGAAACGGAGGTCGGGAGAGAATACCGACCTGTCGTGGGTTCGTCGACAACCGAGGATGCTTTGGCGACGATCATTGAGGATTGCTGAACATCCGGGTATGCTCCTTTGCCCCTTTGTTTTGCTCGAACTCCTCTCTCCTCTCCCTCGGCCGAACCACCCCTCATCAATCACCGAATATCCTCCTTTCGCTGTGGCCGACCGCCTTCTTTCCCCTTGACCACTTGCCTTTTGTCGGCCACGACCGACGTTTCTTTTCTTAAAAAATGCCATCCCACTTTAGCCTGTCGTTTCCCCCCCTGTTTTTCTCTTTGTTTTTGCGCCGGTGGGTCTGCAACACTGAGTTGCAAACCCGGTCCGGACCGGGTCGGGTCGGGCCTGACCCGACTGGCCCGGTTAGGTCAATTTCGTCCAATTGGGCCTCAAATTAACCCCTTTTCATGAAATTAACACCAAAATCGGACTCCTTGACATGTTTCCTATCAAATATGGGTATTTTCGTGAATCAATTGATTGAAATTTAGTGAAAACCCCAAATTGCCCTTAGGATCCGAATTTGATTTTTGTTAAATCGAGGGCCCAAACGACCGAATTAGCCAAAATTGAGGCCACCAATGGATTCATCATGATGAAAAACATAGGGCAGTGGTGTTTAATTTGAATGGGTATGCCCGTATGAAATTTAATTTCAAAAGTTGTGAAACCGTGGACTAAATTGAAAGATTTTTATGCAATTAAGCCTTTTTGGTTAAAATTGATCAAATTGGAGGGCCAATTGACCTAATTTCACTTCAATACTTTAGAATCCGATGTCATGGCTTATAAAAGGTGGAAATTTAAAATTAAAAGACTCGAAAAGGAATTTTTGGGCTCGGTTCGGGTTTATGTTTGTTAAGGAACATAGTGACCCGAGCCGAATTTTTGAGATTTAAAGTGACACACTTGAAGAGGAAATTAAAACAAAATTATTGAATATTTTTGAGTATTTTTCTGACCACGAATGGTATTTTTCTGATTTTTTGGGTATTTTTATAATTAAATAAATTCGAAAAATATTAAAAAAAAATTTGTTCAAAATCGGTCCCCGAGGCTAGGCCAAGGCTTCCAAAGCTGATTTTATGATTTTATGACCTTTTTTTGATATTTTTAATTAATTTTAAAAAATAAAAATCACAATAACATATGGTCAAAAATCAAGTGTCAACAATGGCCACAATCAACTGGCCATGGAATATTTTGGGTAATTCGGTATCCAAACCTTCCAAAAATGACAATTTTGCCCTTCGGGCTAATTGTCCCCGAATCTTCCCATTTTACCCCTAGCCCTAAATCACATATTCCCTAAGCCCTTATGGCTATACTAGGAGGCCAATGATTGAAATTGATGTGCATTGACATGATTCATTTATGCAATTGAATGCGTTTTCGTTAAATTGACTGTGATTTGATAGGACCAGTCTTCCAATCTGCATGAAACCCTGACTCGTACCTATCTCACCCAAAATCGCGCCTGCATGAACTCTTAGTCAGGAAAATCACTCGCTTTAGGTACCGAAAGGGCGTTGGTAATGACACCGACGTAACCAAGTCCCCGAACCCAAAATCTCTGGTTCCGCAGAACTGATCGATCTCTCCCAATCGGTCAGTAAGGTTTCCGGTCTACCCTCCAAGAAAGACCGGTGGCGACTCCAAATGCATGCACAAGTTGCACATGCCACCACGACCACACTAAGGTCGAAAGCGATCGACTCTTATCGTCGAATCCCTCAAAAGACACTCCCGCCGCGATTTGGTATGGGCCTAGGAGGGCCCGCGCCGATCCAAAGCCCGCGATCCACATTTCAGAGTGGGGGCCGCGATCGGTAATCCATTCGCCCGTCACACAAACGAAATTCGATCCCTCGCATCGGGGGAAAATTTGGGACGGGTCGCGACAGCTGGCGACTCCGCTGGGGAATCTTTTCTAGAACACTTGGTTCTAGACCTCAAGTGGACTTAGGCCGTAATTAAAAACGTTGAGTGATTTTTCTAACCCTGCAGGTGCTCTTGAAGGTGAGGTAAGTCCGCTCACGATAGGTGTTATATGTTTTTGCAGATTGGAGTGATAAGGGGTGTAGTCTGTGATTAACATTGTCTCATGCAGGTTGGGCGTAGGAATGTATGTTATATGGATGATTTGAAGCGCTGATTGGTATATAAATTGTTGTGCATGATTCACTGCATATTTGAGGATCACGACACTTTGCACAAAGCGCCCAAACCCAGGCCGCGAAATCACCCTTTAGGTAGCTATAGATCAGGGATCTGTATGCAACGCTCTAGCGTGGATCGCGCAGGGGTTGACCATATTCGATCCCACTCTCTATCCAAGTCGAGACTTTTATCCATTTGTTTTGGATTGCGCTCATGGACGAATTTATCGACTCGGATAGGGGGAAGCCTTTAGGTTTCATGCCTAAGCCCTTTTGATTTCTAGAGTCAAGCCTCACTTGTCTCATGCGCATGTATATGGATGGTTGGTATACCTAAAAACCAAAAAATCATCGGGTACCTCTTATGGTAAGATCTTTCCATTATTGTTTAATCCACCTGTAGCCCTCTATTTGTCGCACAACATGTTGCATTCATCAAGTCCGATGGTTGGGTCTAATTACATTCTACAGTCTAGATAAGGTGGAGATGGTCTCCTCAAAATTGTCCAAGGTCCCAGAGGCCTTCCAGTACGAGCGACGCGTCATCCGTCATGAAGCCACTAAGACGTTCAATGGATTCCACTCTTTCCATTTCATCCAAGGAAGGGCACTTACTGGACGCAACCTTATCCGAGGAACGAATTGTTTTTACACCAAGTCCGCGGAACAACTCGAGCGCGCACACAAGTTCGAGCACGGCAGGGATAAGATATGGAATATCTATCTGAAACTGAGGGACATGTTTGGCAGGATGGGAGCGACACCGACACCCCCTCCAGAGGTTATCGAGATCTCATCAGATGAAGAAGAGTCTCCCGAATGACATTCGTCACCTTTCCACCCCATGGTCGTTTCACCCAATGAGGAAGGAGGCCTGACCTAGACGGAGCAACAGGAGCACCCGACATCGTCTGACGATCTAACTTGGGGCATCTCTTTAGGTTCCTTAGGGTCGCTTTCCGAATGTGTTTTAGAATTATTCAGTTTTCTGAGTCTTCTGAGTCTGTAAAGGGAATCCGTTTGTGGATCTCCCTCCTATCCCCTGCACTTTAACTCCCGAGTCATTCATAGGCGTCTTAATACCGGAATGCGACATTGGAATTTCACCCAACCATTCGAACTTTTCTGTTTCGATCATACGTCGCTTCCAGTTGAAATCTTGGTTAGAACTCGCACTTGGTTCGTTCGACACAGGTGCGAGGATCTAATCCTCGTTTCATGGCGTATGCGACTTATGATTGAAGTGGTCCACGCCATACATAAGCATATCATTTGCATAACATCATTATTTTGTCCAACTCATTATGCCCATTAATGGGATTGGCGTTGGAACCCTAATTTGGCCTTCCCTTTATCCAAATGTGGGAGCCTAACCCTCGTCACATCACGGGTAAATAATGATTTGAACGAATCTAATGTCCGAGTAATCCATGGATAATTAATCACATTCTCATATTCTAGACTCGATGGGAAGAGGTGATATCCAAATTCTGCCGGTCCCGCACAGAGAATTGCTGGTTTGGTGGGGACGCCTCAACAAGACCAACCAGGCGTATGTCAAGCGAAGGCTGGGGCACCTGGTTGACCTCCTCGAAATCAAATACCAACCGGCACTGATACAAGCAGCAGCACGGTTCTGGGATCGCACCACACTAACATTCAACTTCGAAGGATTGGAGATCACACCCACAGTGGAAGAATATACAGCCGTCATCGGAGTCGAATTCAAAGGACAGTTAGTTCATCCTCCTTTAGGCCTTGACCCATCCAAGCTGCTCTCCAAGTTCCTTCGCCTCAAGATCGTCGAGATTGAAAAAATTCTCGGATCCAACTCTGGCAGATTCCCATTCTCATTCCTATTCGACAATTACTCAAACCTACCCATTGGCACTGGCCATAGGGCAGGAGAGGTCTTCATCCTGGCTTTCTTTGGATTCGTGTTATTTCCTACATCCAGGACCACATTCAGCCCTCTCATTGTCCGCATAGTCCAGCAGGCATGTAATCAACTGGATTATTCCTACATGATCCTTGCTGAGACTTTGTTGTCCCTGAATCGCTATAAAGCCGCACTGGATGATTCCAAATCCACCCGGAAAACCATTTTCCAGGCCTCCAATGGCCTTCTCTTTTTGTGGATCACTTCCCATCTTAAAAAACTCAACCTTCGCGCTGGGTGCACTCGAATCGATGAAGACGTCCACCCTATCCAGTCCTTCCTCAAGTGCCAATCACTCATTGCCAACCGTTCTTTCAACGACTGGTACAAACTCCTGGAAAAGTTAGAACCCGAACAACTCCGATGGCGGTTGAGGCGACCAAAGATGCATAAAGCACGCATCGTCACCAAGACCGGTGGGCCAATTCCTCTCTTGGGATTCACAAGGGCCGTGTCGTACTACCCGATCAGAGTCGTCAGGCAATTCGGCATGCTGCAGCAGATTCCGCCCCAAAGTCCTCCAGATGAATTCGCCTTCGACATCCCCCAAGGCCCGATCACCTAGAAGACCAAGGCACGACTCCAGATGATGATTAATAACATAGAGCAGGCCCTGAAAGACTCCCCACCTCAAGATGTGGAATGGCCGGATCAGTTAGACCCCGAGATGAACATCCACCGGGCCTCCGAGGAATATATCCGGGCTTTCAAAAGGATCCGGCCGACTCCAGTCGAACCATATGTTCCAGAATACATTGTCCCGTATGTACCAGGAGTGGAACCTTATATACCGGAAAACCTCGGACCGCCGGCCTATCCCGAAGATGAAGAAGTCCAGAGTTGAATACTCGGCTCTCCTAGCGATATCGGAGGATGACAGAGGAGCCAGCCTCCCCCATCGAGTTTAGAATAGTCAAGCATTTTCATTTCCCATTGTGATCAAACTCCTTCGGGAGCTCTTTTATGCATTATCGAAGCATCCTTTCAATAGAACATATCCTAATTATCATGGATTACTCTTTGCATAACGACATGCTTGCCCTGACAGACTGGGGCAGGACACCGCGAGCATGATCAAGCCGTCGTTCACTTTACGGCGCATGATTTCTCTCCCGTATCCATAGGCCTAACTTTTAATTTTTCACCAGGTAGTTCTTAATCACGAGGACTCGAGCCCAAGCGCGTTCTCAGGCCCGTATGGAGCACGAACAAGTTGACGCCCGCCTCGGGACTCTGGAAGCACGATTAGACCAAGTGACTCAGATGCTGGCCGAAATGAAAGACATGTTCGTCGCAGCTAATGCCAGGCCTGCTCTACCAGTTGATCTTAACCAAGCTGCAAACCCAAACACACCTACCGGTTCTGACATGGGTGGACCCGCTGGGGCGAGTGCTACACCTAGCACTGAGCAGGCTCCGACTATTGAAGTACCGCCGAGAGCCCCGCCTGTCACCATCAACCTAGAAGAGAAACGGAGCGAGAAGTCTGTCAAGATTGACGAGGGAGTAAGAAGGATTGCCAAAATCGAGGAATGTCTCACCAGCCAGGCCTTTGAGTTGTCAAAGTACGATAAGATCATGCCTTTCACCAAGATTGAGGTCCCTGTGGACTATTAGGAGTCGGATTTCTCAAGAAAATATAGTGGGACAGGTTGTCCCAAGACCCACCTAAAGTACTACTTGTACAAGATGGCCAAATACTCAGATTACACGCCATTACTGATCAATACCTTTCAAGAGAGTCTGGCTGGCGCCGCTCTATCCTGGTACGTGGAGCTAAACATACAGAGGTATGACGACTGGGATGAGTTTGCAGGAGACTTCTTATCTCAGTATAAGTTCAACGCACTAACCGCTCCAACCAGATAGGACCTGCTACGGACCGCGAAAGGGAGGATAGAAAGCGTTCGTCTATACGCCTAAAGGTGGAGGGCACTCGCCACTCAGGTGAAGCCGCACATCCCAGAGGAAGAATTGGTGGACATCTTTCTAAAGGCTCTGCCGTACGATTACTTTGACAAACTAAACACCTCTGGGTGTCAGACTTTTGCACACTTGATCAAAGTGGCGGAAAGGCACGAGTGGGCCATAAGAGAAAGGCACGTGCCGGAAGTAACTCCGAAGCGACCGTTCCCCGCGAGGAAAGAACGAGAACCTACTGCAGAGGTAGCCTTCGTTTCCAATCCACCGAGACCCAAAAGGTTCGAAAACACCACCCCGACCCAGGGAAATACCTCCTGGATGGCCCAAAGGATCTCGGCACCGAGAGGAAGGGGCCCCTCCTCTCTTACCCCGCTTCCAGTCCCGATGTCGAAATTACTTCCTAAGCTTCTAGAGGCAAGGTTGTTAGCCAAGAAGCCGTCGAGGTCAACGCCGCCAAGGTTCATAGGTTTCGACGAGAGTCGAACTTGTGCATATCACATGGGCGAAAAGGGACATAACATAGACAATTGTCGGACCCTACAATACGACATACAGGCCCTTATCGACAGTGACTTCCTGAAGTTTGACGGAGCAGATCCAAACATCCAACAGAATCCACTACCTGACCATACCGCGAACGCGGTGTTCAATATAGACCTTGGGAGAAACCTGTACGACTCAGAGGAATCATGCCCAGCTGAATCGATCTGCATGGTGGAGGGTATGACCCCGCTGATAATCAACCTCACTGAGTTCAACCTCACACAAGAAGATCATAGTGGCACCGAGGTAGAGGCGACAGGGGAGGCCAGAAGTTCTCACAAAGGCGAGGTCACGAAAGACAAACCCTTAGTAATTACACTCCCCGCAGTAGGGACTTACAACCTCAAGGCAGTGCATTGGAATTACGGCACCAGTGAAGTGGATGCCATTACTCGCTCCGGGAGATGCCTAGTCTAGAAGGAGGGAGAGGTTGAAAAGAAGGGAGTAACGGAGGAAGACGCCAAGCAGGTCCTAGCCATCATTAGAACTAGCGAGTTTGAGGTGGTCGAACAGCTGAGAAAAATGCTTGCACAGATCTCACTCTTGGATCTCTTCAAGACATCTAAGAAGCATCGAAATGCCCTTCTGAAGGTGCTGGATGAGGCCCACGTACCTGAAACAATCAATGAAGCCCAGTTGGAGGACTTCGTGGGGGCAATCCTCTTGAAAGATCAAATCTCATTTTCAGATGAAGACTTCCCACTAGGGGGACGAGGGCATAATAAGGCTCTCTACGTATCAGCAATGTGCCACGGCAAGCGGGTATCCCGAGTCCTCATAGATAATGGGTCCGCGTTTGACATATGCCCTTTAAGCACGCTCAGAGGCCTCGGGGTGAAGGAAAATTTAATCAAAACCTCGAAGTCCACCATTCGAGCTTTCGATGGGGCTAAAGGCGAGGTAACTGGAGAGGTAGAACTACCTGTCCTTGTGGGCCCAACAGAGTTCCTGATCAATTTCCAAGTCATGGACATCCCAGCGTCATTCGGGCTTTTGCTGGGAAGACCTTGGATTCACATGGCCGGCGCCGTGCCCTCCAGCTTACACCAGAAAGTCCGGATGGTCGTTAACGACAAACTGATCACCATACACTCAGAGACTGATCACTTGGCGGGCCACATCGACGCTATTCCATTGGTGGAACCTTCGTCCGGAGAAGAATCAAGCTTTCGCGCTGCGGAGAGAATGTACATCATGCATGTACCAGCCGGTACAGCCATGAGGTCCCCAAATTGCTCCAAATCCTCGATCATGGCGGGAAAAATACTGATACGACACGGTTTTATCCCGGGCCTCGGTTTAGGCAAGCACCACCAAGGTATTCAAGAGCCGGTTAGCTTGGTGACGGTGAAGAACCACCGAGGGCTGGGTTATAAAGGAGAACCGAATCGACGTTTCCAACCAGAAGGTTATGGGAGAGGTAGGGGCCGTGGCGGCCGCTTCCTAGGGTCGAATATTTGGAAGGGCAAGGGAAAGATGTTCGAAACTCCCCTGAGCAGTTTCTTCAATGAGGCGTCTAAGTGGCTGAAGGATGAGAAGGTGGACACTACAACAGAAGACCCCCAGTTGGCCAGCCTGTTCCTGGAAGATTCTGTCAACGTCATTATCGAGGGAATCGACGACGACGCGTCCGTCATTGAGTAAAGAAATTTCCACCCATATCTGATGCATCTGGATCTACCTCAGATGCCTCGAACTCTCACATTTGTTTTATGTCTTTACATAAAAAAAAATCAAATAAAAAAAATAAAAAAAAAATCGAAAAGAAAAAAATTAAAAAAAAAATCATAAAATCATCATAAAATACAAAAATGGGGGACGTGGGGGAGCCACAAATCGGTCGGTGATGATCTAAATGAGAGAAAAGAAAAAGTGCAAAAGAGATGAGATGAAAAGAAAAGAAAAGCCCTGAGACCTGATTTCCCACACGTCTCCTAATTTTCAAATTTTTGGGAAGCGATGATGTCCAATGATATGAGGACTGGCTCCCATCTCACATTTTTAGATTTAATTTTCTTTTTTTTAAGACTTCTTCCAAAGAAACCCATCATGCATAAACTCTTTCTGTTATATGTCAACTGACCATATTCATGACATTTCAGGCATACCATTCCATACATACATAGCAGGTTGTTAAGTTATCCCGGCTCTCAAAAGGAAGCTACCCTCCATATCGAAGGAGAGGAAAGTGATCGGGTTGAGGAGGGAATCAGAGTTGATTGGAAACGCTATGAAGACTCCAAGCCACCCACCGCAGAGGGCACTACTTCGGTAAATTTAGGGACCCCAGAGAATATCAGAGAGGTGAAGATTGGGGAAAGTCTACCGCCAACAGAAGCATGCAGAATAATTGAGCTCCTGCGAGAATACCAAGATGTCTTCGCATGGTCATATGCGGATATGCCAGGTTTACACCCTAGCATTGTGGAGCACGCTCTACCAACCGACCCCAGCATCTCGCCCAAGAAGGAGAACCTCAGGCGTACGAAACCCGAATTGGCAAAGAAAATTGAAGAGGAAGTGATGAAGCTCCTCAAAGTGGGGTTCATCGAAGTGATTGCTTACCCAGAATGGATCGCTAATATCGTCCCCGTCATGAAAAAGGACGGGAAGGT
Source organism: Rhodomyrtus psidioides (assembly GCA_021437785.1). Lineage (NCBI taxonomy): Eukaryota > Viridiplantae > Streptophyta > Magnoliopsida > Myrtales > Myrtaceae > Rhodomyrtus > Rhodomyrtus psidioides. The sequence continues at coordinate 1,819,987 of JAILYB010000044.1, read as the reverse complement.
CCGAATCTGCGTGGACTACAGAGACTTGAACAGGGCTAGTCCCAAAGACGACTTCCCATTGCCGCACATCGACGTCTTAGTTGATAGCACAGCCGGATTTGAGCGATTCTCATTTATGGATGGTTTCTCGGGCTACAATCAAATCCGCATGAGGGAGGAGGATAAGGCTAAAACATCGTTTATCACGCCTTGGGGCACCTTTTGCTACAAAGTCATGCCATTCGGCCTGAAGAATGCAGGGGCAACTTACCAGAGGGCGATGGTTACCCTATTCCACGATATGATGCACAAGGAGATAGAGGTGTACGTGGACGATATGATAGCAAAATCTAGACTGGTGAAGACCACGCCCTGGTACTAAGGAAATTGTTTGAACGACTCAGGAAGTACAAGTTGAGGCTGAATCCCGCGAAATGCATATTTGGGGCAAGATCAGGCAAGCTATTGGGGTTCATAGTTAGCAATCGTGGCATCGAGATTGATCCCACCAAGGTTCAAGCTATCCTCAACCTTGAGGCCCCTTCAACAGTTAAAAATGTAAGAAGCCTCCTGGGAAGATTAAACTACATCGTCCGTGTTGACACCTGATTTTTTATCAGTCTTTCATAGTTTATTTTTAAAAAATTCATTAAAAATCTATAAAAAGTTAAAAAAATAAAAAAATCATCTTTGGTAGCCTTGACCAAGCTAAAGGAAGCATTTTTGATAAAAAAAATAATTTTTCATATTTTTAAATATTTTTTAATATTTTCCAAAAATAGAAAAATACATGAAAAATGAAGAAAAATAGCGTTCGATGTCGTAAAAATATAGAAAAATAGTCAATATTTTTATTTTAATTTATTTTACATTTTGAACTCATAAATAGTCAAAATTCAAGTTCAATTGCATGTGTTTCTTCACGACGCATAGAGTTGAATTTGGCAAAAAAATGTCATTCGAGTATTTTAATTTGTAAATTTCTACATCTTTTTTAGTCTTGACGTCCAATTAGATTGACCACCATCTACAATAAATGCCCCTTGCTGAATATTTTCGTTTTTGTTTCACATGATTTCATGGTGTAAAACGCCGAGTGGATCCCCAAATATAATCGGGTCGGCATGAGCTCGATAGCTCGTCCAAGACCAAACCAGGGCACGGCGAACCCCATGTGAGTACTCTCGAACTCCTTTGATGCTTCCTAATGCTTTTATTAGGTTAGATCGTGTGTAGAATGGCTAGGACAGCTAAATCATTCTTGAGCTGTGATTGATAAATAGGACCTTACTAGAAATGCCATGTGATTTATTTGCATATCTAGATTCCTTGAGTTGGGCATTTTATTACTGATTGTGATTGCTAGGATAATCACTCTTATCTACATGAATTTCTAGATTTAGGGTTCATACCTTACTCATCCGCATGAATCTCAGGCTAGAAAATTCAGTCAACTTAGGTACCGAAAGGGCGTCAACTCTGACAGTTGGTGTAACTAAGGCTGCGTATGGATGGTGGCTGGGGAAACTGTTTCTGTTCCAAAAGTGTTCCGGGAACACTTTTGGAGCAGAAACGTGTATGGTTCAAAAATGTTCCCAAAGTGTTCCGCGGAACACTTTTGTGCCAGGGAACACTTTTGAAGGAACAAAAAAAACTTGCTTCTGGGATTTTGGAACACTTTTTGGAACACTTTTGAAACCACCATCCATTGTCGCCGACGCGATTACCACTCGCCGCCTCGCTAAAAGCCGGCCGTCGATGGTCGTCGGCCGCGGTCGCTGTCCGCCGTCGCCGGCCGCCCGTCGCCTCCGGCCGCGGTCACCGCCGCCTGCCGCCGGCCGCCGCCACCGGTCGCCGGTTGCCGGTCGCGGCCGCCGCCGCCGCCGGTCGCCGCAGCCGCTGCTCGCCGGACGACGACGCCGCCGCCGGTCGCCGCAGCCGCCGCCGATCGCCCGCCGCCGCCGATCGCCGGTCGGCGACTGAAAAAAGTGTTTTTTTTTTAAATTACCAAACGTGTTTTTTTCCTAAAAATCGTAATTTTGAACAGAAACACAAAAAAATGTTTCTGTTCAAAAAATGCTCCCTGGAACAGAAACGCTACCATACGCAGCCTAAGTCCCCGAAACCATTTCTCTGGTTCTCGCAGAATTGAATAGAAACTCCCAACTATTCGATTGAGTGGTCCAATCATACCCTAAAAAAATGATTGGTGGCGACTCCATGGCATGCACACTTAGCACATGTCACTAGACCACACTGAAAGTCGATCACGCATACCTCCGTTACGATTTGGGTAATGGGCCTTGGGAGAGGCCCACGTCCGACCAGACAGGACGGCCCATTAGCCCTCGAGAGCCCGACAACCTCAAGAGGGTCGCGACAGACTGGTGACTCCACTAGGGACTGGTTCTTAACCATTTAGTGGACTTGAGCCGATTAAAAAGTTGATTGATTCTTCTAACCTAATTTTATGCAGATGCTCTCGAAAGTGAGGTGTATATGCTAACGAATGTGTTAGATGTTTTTGTAGACGGGAGAAATAAGGGGTGAAGTGCTTGTTAACTTTGTTTTATGCAGGCAGGAGTTTTGGATGTATGATTGTGTGGATGTTTATATTGAAGCGGTGATTGTTAAATAAAATGCATGTCTTTTACTTTAGCACGACACAATGAATACACACAATTGCGCCTAAAACCCCAGGCGCCCTCTTTAGGAACACAATAGAAGGAATTGAAAATGGAATCTCCGTGAGGAAAAACATGGGGTAATCCACTTTTCAATTCCGCTCACTTCGAACTATGGATTGAGTCCCAATGCAACGATAGTTGTGCAATGGAATCGGCTCTTCCCAGAATTCGAGGTGAGAACCTTGGCTTTAGGTACCAAGCCCTATCTTTTGATTTTTAGGAGTTTTCCCTCACTTGTCTCATGCGTTTGTCTATGGAAGGTTAGTATACCTAACACTGCTAAAAATACAGAGAAGCTTGATTTTCTCTTAAGTTTGGTTGGTAAGACTTTTCCATCCCTCGAACTTGTTACAGCTCTTAATCATTATATTCATTGCATAATTCCGGTGATTGGATTAAATGCCATTTTGAGGATAGATAGGTGTGTTTTCCTCCCAATGTTCTTGATGGAAGATGAAGATGGTGTCATCCCATTACGAGCGCCAAGTGGACAAGAAGAGCCTGCTATGGACATCATTGAGGTATCATCTAATGAAGATGACGATTTGGAATAGGTGATCCTGAAGTCACGTCTCAAAGATCGAAACTGGGGCATCTCTAAGTATTAAGATCACATTCCTTTGTTTTAATTTTCATTTCTAGCCTTCTTGTATAGGATTTATTTTGCTGAGATCCTCTCGATCTGATCCCTTAGATTGATTGTATTAGGGATCTATTTGTGTTTATATACATTCAGATTGAAATTTGTTGTATTTCTATTGACTTGTCATTGGAATGTGATAGTGGCATTTCTTCTAATCACTCGAATACTCCAAAATCAATTTTATAATTCCTTTGGATGAAATTGAAATTGGAAGTCTTATACAACCTTTTGGCCGTATAGGGCAATACAATCCCAATTTCGCCAGAAGGAACTATAAACTTGAATTGGTTCATGCATATTTTGCATCATTGGTAATCCACAATAATTGATCAAGAGTATTCGTGTTTTTCAAATTTAATGAAAAGATAGATATCCAAATTACTCTCGTTCTTAGCAAACGGCTTTAATTTGGATACCGTATCTTCAATTGAATTTAAAACACATCGTAATTGTGTACTTTTGAACATTCCATTGATTTTCTTGGAATTGATCAAAGGCGATTATCGTGAATTACATTCCTTTCAATGATATGCTTTCCTTTGAGGAATATTGATAAAAGCTTTTGCACAAGGTCAAAACCCTTGTAAAAGCTCTTATCCCTATTAATCACAAGTAAGCATAAAATTGAAAGGATTTATGCTTTATTTTTCAAATTCTTTCTTCTGATTCTGCCTTTTCATTTGAAACAGGTTAAAAACAAGTAGAGAAGAGAAGTCTTTTTGTGGATAATCGTGGTGGGAGGTTCCTTTATCCGATCATAAGCAAGATTAAAAAATCAAGATGTACACGCTCGAATCATAAATGTCAAAGCGCAGCTTGCCTAGGTTGAGAGTGGTCAGGTGTTCGAGAAAGTCAGCCATACAGAAGTTGAGACACACACATTAGAGCTTTCATTCATTTCGCTCAATCGAGGGACCTTAAAAGCAGATCATACAAATCATCGGGGTGGAAACATAAAACCGCAATGAGCCCTAATTAGCATCACAAAGGAACCAAGTTGGCCCTCCATATTATTGATGCTTTGCTTATACTCACCACCTCGAGACTCGAGATCTGCAAGCTTAAGAAGAAGGCGTTTACATTCCCCTTTAAGCTCGGCAACCTTGGTCCCGTGATCTTCGGCGGCTATTTCCAGGTCCCGAACTAGTCCTCTCCCATGGGCTATATCCGCGGTAATGCTGTCAAGCCTTTCTTCCTGCCACTCACATTGAAACTTCAACACGACATTACGACGGTCGTGCTCATAGGTGGTCAGGGATAAGGCCAAGCGCTCCACCAAATTTCCCTTCTCGCGAAGCAACATCGAGACTCGCTTGTTGGCGAACTCAACAGCCTTTCTGTGACTATCGGCCACAATGTTGGCCAACACCAAGCAGTTGGACCGATCCTCATAGCGAGCTCGCAAAACGTGAGCCACGGTAGCTTTTCGATGAGCGACACGGTAAGTCTCTAAAAAGTTTATAAAGAGGGTTGGGAAGATTCTATATTCCCTCTCTAAATTAGTGCCCTCGATGGAGGTGGTGTCTATTTCCACGAGCAAAATGCAGATTTCATCTTCAGTTTCTAGGTGATCGGCTATATGAGCATAGCCTCGACCGAGGAGGTTATAGAGTTTTTCCCACTGGGCCAAATTTTCGGCCGAGAAAGCGCGAATAAGAGAGGAGGTCATTTTCGTTGGAGTGAGGGAGAAGAAGATGAGTGTGGTAGAGTGATTAAAATAAGAAAAGGCAATTATGTAAGAGTGTTAATCTTCTCTGCATTAACTCCTCCTTTTATAGCAACTCGAGAATGAAGAAAGGCATAGCAATAATGCTCGTGGAGCCAAGTTAATTGGGTAAAGCAGTAGTGGCTCTTTCGGTGAACCATCAGATCTGTCCCAGTCCGCGATTTCAGGCTTGATAAACCTAAAAAAGTTGTAAAAAGATATGTCGGTGTCACCATATTAAAATTGAGCGGGAGTTAAGCGCAACTATCGAAAAAAGTTGCGAAAGGATTTGGCGGTCCCATCATATTAAAAAACTGAGCAGGAGGCGAGCGTAGTTCCACCTTTTTGAAAATAAGTGGGAGACAGACATGGATATCGAGAAAAGGAAATCGATTTGGTGTCCCTCCACGTTGAAAAGAAGAAAGAAGACGACAAAGCGGGAAATACGAAATCTTGGGAGCAACGCTTGCCTGATGATCTTCATCCATGTTTAAAGAACGTTTCATGGGCATACAGAACCACTCAAAAGAAAATTTAGAGAGACTGAGCATACATGAGAGAGTAGAGAACCCTGAGTGAGCAAAAATTGATCGAACATTTCTCGATCCAACATGTTTGAGGGTTACCATCAGTTGCTAGAGGCGACTGATCCAAAAATCTCAGAAAATGAACTACTGAGAGATCTCGAAGATTCCAGGATGGCGTCTGGTACCAGAACCACAGAACCCAACCCTTTCGGCAACGAAGTTCAGGAGCTCAGCAGCGACGACAACAGCAGCAGCGATGGTCAATCTCGGAAAAGGAAACGTCGCCAGTGCCACACTCAGAATGAAATCCAAGAGCTTGAAGCTTTCTTTAGTGAATGCCCTCTCCCGAACATGAAACAAAGAAATGAATTGGGCCAGAAGCTAGGGATGAAACCTTTGAGGGTCAAGTTTTGGTTTCAAAATAAGCGAGCCAAATTGAGGGCTCAACACAGACGTCAAGAACTTGCGATTCTAAAGGAGGAAAACGAAAAGCTTCGAGCGGAGAACATGAGGTATAAGAAAGCTCCCAGCACTATCGCTTGCCTTAATTGCGGTGGCCCTATCACTCTCGGCGAAATGTTCCTTGATAAGCCTTATATGAGGATTGAAAATGCTCATTCACCACCCCACTCCCTCGAACCATCTTCGATACAATCGGATTTTGTTGGAGATATGCATGAACAAATCAATTCTACGAAGTCAATATCGATGCCTTCTAAAGGATGTGATATGCGTCACCATGATTGGAGTTTCCTTAACGATGAGCTTACTATCACGACCGACCAATCCAAAGCTGATGAATTCCCTCCACAACAATTTCTGGCTCGATCAAATTCTACTGGAAATAGGCCAGAGAGCAATAGCCAAGTTGTCAACACTGTTCCGGGTCGCAAGAAGACGAGGGTCAATTGGTCCCCCGAGCTTCATCTCAAGTTCCTTAGTGCGGTTCAGCAACTAGGGATCAACTCAGCATATCCAACGCGCATACTTGAGATCATGAACATACCAGGACTCACTAAAGATGGAGTCGTGAGTCACCTCAAGAGCTACAGAAGGGCGCTAAGACAGCGCCACACAGCACTGAACCTGAAAGAACTCAACTTGTGCCTAAACACTAGGCATGGCTATAACTACAATGCCCCTGAAGTAAGAAATACCCTGCCGAATTTAGGCACCGACCAAGCTGGTAGCAGCACCATCGACTACTTGGGCGCTAATCAGAATATTCCCCCGAATCATCTCAGCACCCCTCAAGAGTATATGCCACAAGTGCAGCAGGTACGAACTCCTTGGTTTGAGCAGCAACTTTTCGCTAGTGCTCTTCCTATCCCCGATCAACATATTGCGCCTAGTGTTCAAAGATCTGCCCGGCTTGGGCATATGATTTCGGAAGATCAAGCGGGCGGATGCTTTGAGGATTTTTGTTTCTCCCATTCCCAAATGGAAGGTGCTTTTGATAGTGAACCGATCAATCATCCTCTTATAATCTCGAGCAACGACGAAGGTTCTAGCTCGAAGAATCAGATCGCTCACAACAGAAACAGGAATCCTTCAACGCCAAGCGATGATGGTCAACCCGAATATCAGTTGCTCGAAGAATCAAAAGATTTCCTTGATGAGGAGCTCCATATCTGGATCGATCAGTTTAAAACTGATGGACTTATGAAGTTATGATCCAAAATGACGATTATATGTCTGATTCATGGTGTAGCTGGCTGATCACCGAGAATCCTCAAGGGAACTAGGCACATGTGAATGGATGTATCATTAATCTTTCTGTCATAAAGTCTTCCATGCAAGATAATCTTCCTTAATGCCTAGAGTTAATCTGGGGCAGCGATCAGTACTACCTGCGAGCATCATCATGCTTGAGTACAACAATCCCTTGTTAGATTAGAGTCGAGGCGAATCAATTGAACGCCACGAAGAAAAACATTTAAAGGCTTCACATAGGAAAATGCGAGCAAAAGCCCGAGCGAGCTCAAAGACGGTTAGCTCTGTATCGTTCTAAGGGACCTTTAGTCGTTATGAACTCTAAATTGAGCTTGTTTCATTCTCGATGGGGGTCGCTAACTGCTTCAAGAATTTTATAACAAAAAACGAACCAGTTAGGGACGCCAATAGTGCTTTGTCCTGGTAGTCAGTGAACTGGAAGTGGTACGAAACGTCAGGAGTTCGATCTCAGGATTGAAAAATCATTTTATCAGTTTGTCTATCACCCGATGAAGTTCAAAGAGATTCGACGCAGATGACTATAGAACTTGGGGCAATTCGAAAATCATCGATTCATTTTCATCAAGCGGCGAAGTTGGTATTGTAAAATGTGAAGCACGCAAATGACAAATCCGAAGCAGAAGGAGATGAATCATGATTCGCTTATCCAAGGTCGGGATTTCAACCTTCGACTAAAGCCAAATCTAGGATGAGTTTTTGATCTTGCCCACTCGACAAAACCCATCTCCACTGAAAATGGGGGCAAACCATTCCTACATCTGGAAAGCATGTCGAAGCCGAAGACATCAAATTCATCGTTTGATCCGTGGGGCAAGTCCCCGAAGCGATAGTTATCATCCGCAGAGCGTAATGGAATCCATCCTTTCAATGTAAAACACATTTGGCCGCGGAGCCACCCATTTGGTAAAAAGAACGTATCGTTCCTAAATGATTTTCAATCAGATGCGGGGATAATGTTCTCTCATTTTCCTCTCAGGTGATGAACAGAGATGAGGCATCCAAGAAGCCATGCATTCAAATAACAAAACAGTGCATGAAACACGCCAAAAAAGATGAATGAATCTCCTCCGACGTAAATCCTCGAGGTGGATTCGTTGCCCAACAAGACGAAGAAATCATGGCCACAAGCTTGAGGGCCGGCTTCTACAATCCGCACATTGGCATGCAGAAGGAATTCAAATCAAGAGTAAAGTAGTATCGTCCCAATTTGTTTTGAATTTGGAAACCCAAAATAATGCTTAATATTTATCCTTGGCAGGAGCTCGCCATCAAGGCAGACATGTAAATTTCATTTTTCTCCAAAAACCAAGAAGTCGAAAGAACTTTAGAACACCCAACAATCTTGTGTTACTATGTGAAGTGCAGATTTTCACAACCCTTGTACACTCGTTGGAGCATATGACCAAGGGTAAGATGTATCGTTCCAATTTTTGTAAAGTTTTAGAATATACAATGACATATCCCTTTTATATCTCCAGGATCTCCAGCCTCGATGGGCAGGTAAGTATCCCTTTTCCCAATTCATTGGAGATTAAAAACTTTCAGAATTAATTTGATTCTCACATCTAAAAAGACATAGAATTCTTACTTCATTGACATTCATGTTTTAAAACATGAGATTGTCTGAACATGAATTACACATGTATGGTGCATCATAAAATCCCTTTGAAGGATAAATCTTGATGAAATGAAATGAATTTTTCCAATAAGAGTCGTTTGAACTGTTCAAAAGGGTATTTTCTCATAAGAGAAGCGAGCCTAATCCAAACACGTCCCATACACACTTGAGAGATGAGGAGATTGGAAATGATAGCGAAACCTTAACCTATGGATATAAGGGTCATTCGCAACGATTACATGGATCGAGATGACAGAGGCATTTATTTCTTCATTCCAAACACTACAGATGCCCATTGAGAACCCCATTGAACGGCGATTTTCATTCTCAACCCTGTCAAGAACCACCCCACATTGGGGCAAATGAAGGTTAGTCCAATAGTATCAGAAAGTAAACGGTTAGAAATTTTCTTGCTCGGACTAACATAAATCTTTGTGTGTTGTTTATATGATAATCCAAGTGTCATAGGATGACGAGAATGATTCATTTCTCTATCCTACACACTGTTATCCTTTGCACAACCAAGTTGAGCCAGCAAATTCATTTCATCAACCTATTGGTGATCATTGCATATTCCAAAGCAAAGGCAACATCACTCTAGGAATGGAAGCGTGCCAAAGTTTAAGTTGCATATCTAGCATGATTGCCGAAAATCCTAGCTCCAAAAGAAAAGAAAAACACGGGATTAAAAAAAGGGGGAAAAGAAAAATCCCTAGACATCAAGAAAAAGCAAAGTGCCTGGTAAAAAGCAAGGCTGATGTCTATTCAAAATATCCCCAGTAAAGTCTAGAGAGACGATGAAAAGACCCTGCAAAGGAGTTAGATCAAGATGACTACTCTCCAAATGTTGTCGTGCTCAAATTGCAAACACACAAACAGACGGTCTCTTAATGTAACAAGAGACGCTTTTAAACATCCTTGTGCGCTCTAAAAGAGGAGTGTACACTTCAAGAAATGGAGATGTTCTTCGAAGGACATGTGGCAAATTTGCAATGATCACCAATGTCAAACCCTTCACAATTTCTGGGCAAAAAATAAGCCTTTTTCGGTCCCCAATCCTTCCAATGTTACAACCCTGAAGTAGTCTTATCTGACTAAGACACTTGGGTTAATGTATAACTTAGCTCAAAGAAGTACGAGCAAGACTATTTCTTTCTCATTTTGCAGGGTTCTTGACTTGTAAACCCGGAGCAGATAGTGAAAAATTTCGTTCAACGGCCTTGACTCAAAAGTGAGCCCCCCTTGGAAACCGATATCCAAGCCTAACACTACGGTCCCGTGAAAGACCTCCTGATCGGTCGAAATGTATGCGTTGCGAATGATCCTGAAACCCAGGCACAGGTCGGTAGGAAATTGAGCACTTTCCCTATTAAAGATCATTATCACAGAGCAGTGAGGAGCCTTCTTGGGTGAGAAATACTCCAATGGATGTTTTGAGCAAACTCTTTTTGAAATTTTCAAATTGTTTGATCTAGAGTTTCCGTGCAAGGAATTTATGATCACATCTGTATATGGCAGGAATGTTTTGGATAACCTCCAACAATCAAAATGCACATTTCATGACTAAAACTTAAGTCGTAGAATTTTGTCAGTTAGACAATTATTGTCTTCCCAAAGATTACTAATATCTTCTTGGCGAGGAAAATTTTTTCAGGTCTAAGCTTTCTACAGGACTTTTGGCCACCCCAAAGACTGGGTGCGTCATCCTTAGGTGAAGCCTTTTAGTAGGCAAATCTTTTCTAAGACCGATCCACAGAATGATCGAGTCTCCGACTAGCCCCGAAGAGCGGGTACGTCATCCTTTGATTCATATCAATTTGGAATCTCATAAATGGTAGAAACCGCCTGAAGGGTCAACTCAATGGTAGAAACCGCCTGAAGGGTCAATCAATGGTAGAAACCGCCTGAAGGGTCAATGTATGGTAGAAACCGCCTGAAGGGTCAAAACAATGGTAGAAACCGCCTGAAGGGTCAATGTATGGTAGAAACCGCCTGAAGGGTCAACCAATGGTAGAAACCGCCTGAAGGGTCAACTCAATGGTAGAAACCGCATGAAGGGTCAATGAATGGTAGAAACCGCCTGAAGGGTCAAAGGACTGGTAGAGACCGCCTGAAGGATCAACCCAATGGTCCGATCCACCATACGGATCAAAACCTTGATGAATCCCGAACGCGGGAGGAGTCGTTTTCCCTAATAAGCCTTACATTAGGCAAGCCATTTCTAGTTTAGTCCACCACACGGATCAAAACCCTTGGCAAATTCCCAAATGTGGGATGCGTCTTCCTTAGGTTCCTATCAGTTAGGAATCCCATTATGGTTTGACCTACCATACAGGTCAGAGCTTAACATCCCCAGGACACTCCGATGACAAGTCCTTAGGAATCTACTTGAACCCATCGACACAGTAAATGCCGCAAGCATTCGGCAGGTAAGGGGCAGGGAAGTCTATCTACTCCTTAACTTTCTTACATCATATCAGGGAATTGAATGAGCACATCTCTTTTTAAGGAAAAGCACACATTGATGGGCATGAAAATTGGATGTCATGATTTCTTTTCTTTTCCTAGTCGAGTTGATCGGAACACAGGTGTCACCTTGTCTTTGAGAGAAATCTCTGACGAAATTCCTCTCAAAGAGGGGCAGCTGTTGACACCTGATTTTTGATCAGTCTTTCATAGTTTATTTTTAAAAAATTCATAAAAAAATCTATAAAAAGTTAAAAAAAATAAAAAAATCATCTTTGGTAGCCTTGACCAAGCTAAAGGAAGCATTTTTGATAAAAAAAAATAATTTTTCATATTTTTAAATATTTTTTAATATTTTCCAAAAATAGAAAAATACATGAAAAATGAAGAAAAATAGCGTTCGATGTCGTAAAAATATAGAAAAATAGTCAATATTTTTATTTTAATTTCTTTTACATTTTGAACTCATAAATAGTCAAAATTCAAGTTCAATTGCATGTGTTTCTTCACGACGCATAGAGTTGAATTTGGCAAAAAAATGTCATTCGAGTATTTTAATTTGTAAATTTCTACATCTTTTTTAGTCTTGACGTCCAATTAGATTGACCACCATCTACAATGAATGCCCCTTGCTGAATATTTTCGTTTTTGTTTCACATGATTTCATGGTGTAAAACGCCGAGTGGATCCCCAAATATAATCGGGTCGGCATGAGCTCGATAGCTCGTCCAAGACCAAACCAGGGCACGGCGAACCCCATGTGAGTACTCTCGAACTCCTTCGATGCTTCCTAATGCTTTTATTAGGTTAGATCGTGTGTAGAATGGCTAGGACAGCTAAATCATTCTTGAGCTGTGATTGATAAATAGGACCTTACTAGAAATGCCATGTGATTTATTTGCATATCTAGATTCCTTGAGTTGGGCATTTTATTACTGATTGTGATTGCTAGGATAATCACTCTTATCTACATGAATTTCTAGATTTAGGGTTCATACCTTACTCATCCGCATGAATCTCAGGCTAGAAAATTCAGTCAACTTAGGTACCGAAAGGGCGTCAACTCTGACAGTTGGTGTAACTAAGTCCCCGAAACCATTTCTCTGGTTCTCGCAGAATTGAATAGAAACTCCCAACTATTCGATTGAGTGGTCCAATCATACCCTAAAAAAATGATTGGTGGCGACTCCATGGCATGCACACTTAGCACATGTCACTAGACCACACTGAAAGTCGATCACGCATACCTCCGTTGCGATTTGGGTAATGGGCCTTGGGAGAGGCCCGCGTCCGACCAGACAGGACGGCCCATTAGCCCTCGAGAGCCCGACAACCTCAAGAGGGTCGCGACAGTCCGCTTCATATCTCACCTTTCAGAGTCGGCTAAGCCACTCTTCAAACTCTTGAAGAAGAATGCCAAAATCAAGTGGGATCCCGACTGCCAAGAGGCTTTCGAGAAGATCAAGGGATATCTGGTCAGTCCGCCAATACTGGTGCCTCCGGTCCCGGGGATCCCCCTGACCCTTTGCCTCACTATCCATGACGAGTCCCTAGGGGCTTTACTCGCTCAGACGAACCCAGAGGATAGCAAGGAGCGAGCTGTGTATTACCTAAGCAAGAAGTTCACCGCGTCGGAGGCAAGGTACCAGGAAGTAGAGAAAACGTGCGTCGCGCTAATCTGGGTACTCCGCAGGCTAAGGCAGTATACCCTCCATCACACCATCCAGTTGGTCACGGAGAGTGACCCGATCAAATACTTGCTAGAAAAGCCGTCATTGATAGGGAAGCTGGCCAAGTGGCAGGTGCTCCTTTCTGAATTTGACATCAGGAGCTCAAACCAGAAGTCAGTAAAGGGGCGAGCCATTGCTGACATGCTAGCCGAGAATTCCCAAAGTCACAAAGCCCTTGAGGAGGAGGAGGATAAGGCGGAAGGCCACATTCTGACACTCTCGGACGACAAATGGACCATGTATTTCGACGGCGTGGTCAACTTAGCTGGGGCAGGTACTGGGGCCGTCCTCATATCTCCAGATGGCCAACACTACCCTGTGGCCGCAAAACTGACATTCCCATGCACCAATAATGTGGCTGAATATGAAGCATGCATCTTTGGTTTGCAGCTCGCCACCAACTTGAAAGTGCGGAAGTTGCAGGTCTATGGAGATTCAATGCTAATCATCCTCCAGACCCAAGGCGAATGGAAAACTAGGGACTTCAAGCTCATCTCGTACCACAAATTCCTAGAGGAGACGATCAAGGAATTCGAAGTAATTGATTTCGAATATCTGCCAAGGACGCAAAATCACTTCGCAGATGCATTGGCTACTTTGGCCTCTATGCTTCAAGTAGTGAACGGCATAGACATTGAACCGTTGCGCATAGGCATTGCCCGCGAACCTGCACATTGCATGGTAATTGAGGAGGGGTTCGAGGACCTGCCCTGGTATCATGATATAAGGAACTACCTAGCCAAGGGGGAATTTCCTTCGGGCGCTTAAGTGGGAGACAGGAAGTACATTGCAAAGATGGCAGGCAAGTTTTTCCTCAGTGGCCCAACTCTCTACAAGAGGTCTTATGACTCAGTCCTCCTCAGGTGCGTAGATGCCAATGAAGCTAAATCGCTTATGACCGAAATACACGAGGGGGAATGTGGCCCGCACATGAACGGCCATCTTCTCGCCAAGAAAATCATGCGATTAGGTTATTTCTGGATGACACTGGAGTCGGATTGTAATCAGCACGTGAGATCATGCCATCAGTGCCAAGTGTATGGAGACAGGATCAATGCGCCCCCGAACGAGCTTCATCAAATGTCCGAGGCCTGGCCTTTCTCAATGTGGGGCATAGACATGATAGGGCCAATCAACCCTAAGGCCTCGAATGGACACAGATTCATACTGGTGGCGATAGACTATTTCACCAAATGGATTGAGGCTGCGTCATATGCTAACGTGACTGCGAAGAACGTGGCTAAATTCATCAGGCGGGACATCATCTCAAGATATGGGACCCCTCAAGCAATCGTGACTGATAATTGTCGCGACCCGTCCGAAAGCGGACGCGGCTAATGGATTACCGATCGCGGGTCTTGGATCGGCGCGGGCCCTCCCAGGCCCATACCAAATCGCGGCGGGAGTATTTTTCAAAGGGATTCGACGATAACAGTCGATCGCTTTCGACCTTAGTGTGGTCGTGGTGGCATGTGCAACTTGTGCATGCATTTGGAGTCGCCACCGGTCTTTCTTGGAGGGTAGACCGGAAACCTTATTGACCGATTGGGAGAGATCGATCAATTCTGCGGAACCAGAGATTTTGAGTTCGGGGACTTGGTTACGTTGATGTCATTACCAACGCCCTTTCGGTACCTAACGCGAGTGATTTTCCCTAACTAGGATTTCATGCAGGCGCAATTTTGGGTGAGGTAAATCTGACTTTGCACATTAACCAGTTTAACATACTCACGTAATCATAAAAAAAAAATAGATGTCAATCACATAAACATCTATCCTACGTGGTGATCATGGAATTATGATTTAATGGGTCTCGAGCCAATGAGACCACATTTAATCATTTTAATATTTTAATAACGGAGAGCCGCTCTTCTCTTCTTCTTGGTTTCTTGAACTCTTCAAGAATCGGGCCCCAAAGAGCTCGCCGACTTAAAAGGCTCCTCCACGTAATCCTCGTATCATTTACATCAACAATTGACTATGCTAAAAATAAAGATTACATGAAAAATAAAAGGAGTACGCAGCCTCCATTTAATAATTACAACCCCAAATATATAAATAATCACCATACATTCATACATACATCAATCACATTGTTGAGGGATTTTTCCATGATCACCACCCTTCCACGTAAGTAATAAATTCACAATTTAAAACTTAGGAAGGCACAATAAAAATTCTACGTTGAATCATATTCAGAATTTTTACGTAAAATAAGATAGCCATAAATTTTCGATTCAAAATTGATTTAGTCTCAATTTTTGCTACGTTGATTAATTTATCATATAAAATAATCAACCTCCATTAGCCATGTAAGACGAACAATTCGTTAATACATATTGGCCATAGTATTGCAAAAATTGCAAAAAATCAATTAAATGCACGAAAACACCTAAGGATCGGCTCTGATACCACTGTTGGGATCCACGTAACACGTAGCGGAAATAAATAACAACCCATACATGTATCTCCAGAGGCGTACTTCGTGCATTTCAATCGAAAAAAAATCACAAAGCCTCAAAGGGAGTAAATGGATTACCTCTCGTAGCGTGCTTGAACGGAGGTGTCGGTTCGATGTTCTTCGATCTCAGCCTCCACAAGTGTTAGGCATCTAGTTCGGACGCACCACCAATTGACGAACGGGGAGACGACTAATAACTCCACAACAATTGTGCTAGCAATATGCGGAATCAATATTCCGAACTTAGTATATTTTGCTCACTCAAGATTATGAGAATATAGAGAGTGTTTGTGTTCTTCTCTCTAAGCTCTCAAAAATTTGCATACTCTACAAAATGTCTCCCCTCCAACCTCAAAACTCTTGCCATCCTTTTATAGCCAAAAATTCCTTCCAATAAATTGTATTATAAAATAGCACTCACAAATAATAAATACTTTCTAAAAATAGCACTCACAAATAAATGACATTTAAAAATAGCACTAACAATAGCACTCACAATTTATAATACAAAAATGCTATTTAAAAATAGCACTAACAATAGCACTCACAATTTATAATACAAAAATGCTATTTAAAAATAGCACTAACAATTATAAATTCTATCTAATAATAGCACTCACAATTTATGATAAATAAATGCCATTTAAAAATAGCACTAACAATAGCACTCACAATTTATGATAAATAAATGTCATTTAAAAATAGCACTAACAATTGCACTCACAATTTATAATACAAAAATGCTATTTAAAAATAGCACTAACAATAGCACTCACAATACAAAAATGCTATTTAAAAAAGCACTAACAAAGGTGTTAAAAATAATAACCATTATTATTATTACAAGAGTTAAAGAGGTTACCAAATAGTATAAATACGCATAACGTATAAATACGTATGACGTATAAATATGTAGAGCATACGTATACATCCAAACGACCAAATTAGCCTGAATTGAGGCCGCCAATAGATTGGGCATGATGAAAATTATGGGTAGAGGTGTTGAATTTTAATGGGTATGCCCCTGCGAAATTCAAGATCCGTGAAACCGGGGACTAATCGAAAGAAAAATATGCAATTAAGCCCTTTTGGTTAAAATTGATCAAATTGGAGGGCAAATTGACCCAATTGCACTTCTAGCCTTTAGGATTCAATGTCATGGCTTATAAAAAGTGAGAATTGAAAATTAAAAGACTCGCAAAGGAATTTTTTTGCTCGGTTCGAGTTTATGTTTGTGAAGAAACATAGTGACCCGAGCCGAATTTTCAAGATTTAAGGTGACACACTTGAAGATGAAATTAAAACAAAATTATTGAATATTTTTGTGTATTTTTCTGACCACGAATGGTATTTTTCTGATTTTTTGGGTATTTTTATAATTAAATAAATTCGAAAAATATTATAAAATACCAAAAAATATTTTTTGTTCAAAATTGGTCCCCGAGGCTAGGCCAAGGCTTCCAAAGTTGATTTTGTGATTTTATGACCTTTTTTGATATTTTTAATTAATTTTAAAGAATAAAAATCACAATAATAAATGGTCAAAAATCAGGTGTCAACAGCTGCCCCTCTTTGGGAGGAATCTCGTTAGAGGTTTCTCTCAAAGATAAGGTGGCACCTGATTTCTAACCGACTCAACTGGGAAAATGAGAGAAGAAATGCTACGACATTGGATCGCTTAAGGCCCTTTGATGAAAGCTCAAATTAATCCCCGGTTTGCTTTAACAATTTGAACATGGGCCGGAGTGAGAGAGGCTTACCTGAAGCTCACCTGTCAGATGCTGCCGGTTGCGACAACTTTCAAGCAGATACCTAGGACTCGTCATTCAGAATATCCTAGGGAAATTAAGCTCTGACCTGTATGGTAGGTCATACCATTATGGGATTCCTAACTGGTAGGAACCTAAGGAAGGCGCGTCCCACACTTTGGGATTTGCCAAGGATTTTGATCCGTATGGTGGATCGAACCAGAAATGGTTCACCTACTGTAAGGTTTACCTAGGGAAACGACTCTTTCCGTGTCTGGAATTTGTCAAGGTTTTGATCCGTATGGTGGATCGGACCATTAGGCTGATCCTTCAGGCGGTTTTTACCATATTTGACCCTTCAGGCGGTATCTACCGTGGTTTGACCCTTCAGGCGGTTTCTACCTTGAGTTGACCCTTCAGGCGGTTTCTACATTGGTTTGACCCTTCAGGCGGTTTCTACCTTGTGTTGACCCTTCAGGCGGTATCTACCATGAGTTTGACCCTTCAGGCGGTTTCTACCTTGAGTTTGACCCTTCAGGCGGTATTTACCTTGTGTTGACCCTTCAGGCGGTATCTACCTTGTGTTGACCCTTCAGGCGGTTTCTACCTTGAGTTGACCCTTCAGGCGGTATCTACCTTGAGTTGACCCTTCAGGCGGTTTCTACCATGTGTTGACCCTTCAGGCGGTATCTACCTTGGTTTGACCCTTTAGGCGGTATCTACCATGAGTTGACCCTTCAGGCGGTTTCTACCTTTAGTTGACCCTTCAGGCGGTATCTACCTTAGTTTTGACCCTTCAGGCGGTTTCTACCATGAGTTGACCCTTCAGGCGGTATCTACCATGAGTTGGTCCTTCAGGCGGTTTCTACCTTGAGTTGACCCTTCAGGCGGTTTCTACCTTTGATTGACCCTTCAGGCGGTTTCTACCTTGAGTTGATTTGAAAAGGGTGTCTCATGACGAGGGTTCTCCACATCCGATGAGACTGCCTAAATTTGAAAATGGGTCTCATGACGAGGGTTCTCCACGTCCGATGAGACTGCCTAAATTTGAAAATGGGTCTCATGACGAGGGTTCTCCACGTCCGATGAGACAGTTTGATATTTGAAAAGGTGTCTCATGACGAGGGTTTTCCACATCCGATGAGACTGCCTAAGTTTTGAAAAGGGTGTCCTAGGACGAGGATTCTCCACGTCCTGCTGGGACAGTTTGCTGACTTCTTTTGAAAAGGGGTTCTATCCTCACCCTTTCTTTTGCAAGATCCCGAAATTTGCCGGGGAATTCAATTTTGAAGCAGTGAAAGATTTTATCTTGACAAAGCTTCACTTGGGTCCGTTGAGGCGACATTCTGGGAGCTGGGTTCTCCAGGTATCCTGCTGAAGTTTGAGCCTGAAAGATTTTTCTTCACCAAGAAAACGTTAGTAATCTTTGGGAAGACCACGGCTGTCCATTTTGACAAAACCGTATGTTTTAAGTTTTAATCATGAAATTTGCTGCTGGAGGTTATCCAAAGCATTCTTGCAACATGCAAATGTGATCACAAATCCCTTGCGCGGAAAATCTGGATCCAACAATTTGAAACTTCCAAAAAGAGTTTGTTCAAAACATCAATTGGAATATTTCTCGACAAGGAGGTTTTCTCACCTGTTTTGCGATAGTGGTTTTTTTTATAGGGGATGCACTCAATTCCCTACTAACCTGTGCCTAGGTTTTAGGCTCATTCGCAGCGCATACATTTTGATCGGTCGGGAGGTCTTCCACGGGACCGTAATGTTAGGCTTGGATATTGGTTTTCAAAGGGGACCCGCTTTGGAGTCGAGGCCATTGAATGAAAGTCTTCACCATCTGCTCCGGGTTTACAAGTCAAGAACCCTGCAAAATGAGGAAGAAATAGTCTTGCTCGTACTTTTTCGAGCTAAGCAATATGTTAACCCAAGTGTCTTAGTCAGAGAAGACTGTTTCAGGGTTGTAACATTTGTAGGATTGGGGACCGAAAAAGGCTTGTTTTTGGCCCAGAATTTGTGAGGGGATTGGCATTGGTGATCATTGCAAACTTGTCACATGTCTTTTCCATTCTGCATCTTCAATTTTTGAGGTGTGCAACCGCTTTTGAGGTGTGCACAAGTCCTTTAGAGAACGTCTCTTGTGGTATTAAGAGATTGACAATTCTGTCCGTGTTTTTGCACCACGGCTGACATCATTTGGGGAGCAGTCTTCTTGATCTGACTCCTTTATGGGTTTTTCTCTCTTCCCAACTAGGCTTTATTGGGGATCAATCAAACAGTTTTCACGAGCATCGGCCTTGCTTTTACCAGGCACTTTGCTTTTTCTTGCTGCTGGGGATTTTTCTTTGTTGAAATCCCGCCTTTTCTTTTCCTTTGGAACCATGATGTTCAGAAAATTGTGCTAGATATACAACTTGAATCATAGCACATTTAAACGCCGATATGAAATTTTTCTATAAATCCCATCTCTTGGATTCTTTCGTTCTTGGAGTGATGCAGTTTCTATCTTGAAACATGCCATGATCACCAACAGGGGTTTATGAAATGAATTCGCAGGCTTAAGTTGGCTGTGCAAAGGATTCGGTGTGTGGGATAGAGAATGAATGCTTCTCGTCATCCTATGGCACTTGGATTACCATATAAACAATACACAAAGATTAATGTTAGTCCGAGCAAGAAAATTTCTAACCATTTTCTCCTAACGCTGCTGGACTTACTTCCTTTTTGCCCCGGTGTGGGGTGGCTCTTGACAGGGTTAAGAATGAAAAGCGCCGTTCAAAGGGGTTTATCAACGGTCACCTGTAGTGTTTGGGGATATGAAAGAATGCCTCCGTCGTCCCAACCCATGTAATCGCTGCAAATGGTCCCTACCTCCGTAGACCCAGATTTTGCTATCTGCCCACTCCACTCATCTCTCAAGTGTGTGTTGGACATGTTTGGATTAGGTTTTCGCCTCTCGTCTGAGAAAACATCCTTTTGAAAGTTTTGAACTTTTGATTGGAAAAAATTTCTTTCATTTTCTCCAAAAATTTTACCCGCCAAGGGGATTTTAAGATGCACTATGCATGTCCTTATTCATGTTCAGACAACCTCCTGTTTTAAAACATGAATGCCAATGAAGTTTGAATTCTATGTCTTTTCTAGACATCAGATTCTGAAGGCTTTTCTTTTCTTCTCTGTTTTTTTATTCAACATCTTTAGTGGATTGGGGAAAGGGATACTTACCTGTCCCCAGAGGCTGGAGATCCCTGAAAATGCGGAAGAAACATGTTATTGTACGTTCACGAATTTTTCAAAAAATTAGAACGATACAATTTACCCTTGGTCATGTATTTCTAACGGGTAATACATGGGATGTGAAAACCCGTTTTGCCCTGATGGCAAGCCCCTGTCAAAAACAAACAATAAGTGTCAGTTTGTGTTCCAAAATTCAAGACCAATTGGAACGATACCGCATTGTTCTTGCCTGGCGTTTTCATTTGAACACAAACGCGCGGCTTGCAGAATCTGGCCCTCTATCTTGTGGTCCTGATCCCTCCGTTTGGTTGGCGATGAATCATTCTCAAGGATTTGCCCCAGAGGAGATCCATTTGTGTTTTTGGGCGCATTCCAGCGCCATTCTTCAAGGTTCCTTTTATTCAAGGAAAAAAAAGAAAATCTTATCAAAATGCATGTCAAAGCACGGGACGTAGGAGCGACACTTTTTACCCTCCACTAGGTCTTATAATCAAAGACCATTTCTTGGAGTGCTGACTCCCAAGGTCAATAGCTTTATTCGCCTCCTCGTTGGCGAGTTCTTTTCTTTTGAGGCTTTCGGTGCCAACGACTCCCTGTTAAATGAGTAAAAACTCATGTTAGGCATGTGGTCTTCGAAGACCAAAATGGAACGATACAAGGTTACCGTTCACCCATATTCGTATCTTGGGTTTAATTCTGATGCGGACGACTCTACAGTTGCGTCCATTGATTTTGCCAGAGAATAAACGTTATTCTTTGTCCGGCGCACAAATGATTCGCTTGCCCCAATTGGGCGTGATTTGTCGTAGCTAGGTGACGCTTGCCCCAGCTAACTCCCTTTTGCATTTTGCTGCATTGACGCATTCAGGCTATTTGACATCCGCAAAAATGGGTTTACTCGTGATTGAGTACTTCAACAACCTGCGCGATGAAAGGAGTGAAAGAGTCAATCACCGCGTAAGGAGCTTTAATTGAAACGATTACGGATTTACTATCCCCGCTCTGGTCACTTCTGGCATCCAAGATGCTGGAAATTTTTCAGTGGTCCCATTCATTTTTGTCATCACCTGCAAGAATGGAAAACCATATCAACTCGTGAACCGGTCAATCCGATTTGGAACGGATACAACTTTTTCGACTTAGGGAGAGTCGATCCAAATTAGGTTGCCCCAGCTTCACGTTGTCTACTTAAGGCTCATCACAATAAATCCATCTTGTTTTTGCAAACCCAATGGGTGATGCCCGATGAAGGTGCACTCCTTTCCATTTTGTAGGGAAGGCAAGCTCCCTTTTGTTGGTCTTTAACCATCTTATCCTAAGAGGAAGAGATATGAAATATTATGTCATTATCTGATTGAAAATCAATTAGGAATGACACGTCCTTATCCTTGATTCGGTTGCCCGGTCAAGAGGCATTTGCCCTCGTCAGTTGACTCTCCAAGGTGGTCCAGCGCTTTTCCATGCCATCCTGGTTCGTTTCAACTCGCGATTGATTCTTCACACAAGTTTTTGGATTTTGATTCATAAGCGGCGCTGAATGACCTTTTGGTTTCGAGGTGTACCAATCATTCACATACATACGCATGAGACCAGTGAGGTTTGGCTCTAAGAATCAAGATAGGGTTTGGAACCTAAGGCCAAGGCTCCCACCTCGAGTTCTAGAAAGGGTAGATTCCATTGCACAACTATCGTTGCATTGGGACCCAATCCATAATTCGAAATGAGCGGAATTGAAAAGTGGATTACCCCGTGTTTTTCCTCACGGAGATTCCATTTTCAATCCCTTATATTGTTTTCCTATAGGCGGCGCCCGGGGTTTTAGGCGCGATTGTGTGTGTTCATGTGTTGTGAGTATCACAATGCAAGTCATGCACAACAGTTTATCAATCGGCGCTTCAAATCATCCATACAACATACATTCCTACGCCAACCTGCATAAGACAATGTTAATCACGGACTACACCCCTTATCTCTCCAATCTGCAAAAACATATAACACCTACCATGAGCGGACTTACCTCACCTTCAAGAGCGCCTGCAGGGTTAGAAAAATCACTCAGCGTTTTAATTACGGCCTAAGTCCACTTGAGGTCTAGAACCATAGGTTCTAGAACAAGATCCCCAGTGGAGTCGCCAGCTGTCGCGACCCGTCCGAAAGCGGACGCGGCTAATGGATTACCGATCGCGGGTCTTGGATCGGCGCGGGCCCTCCCAGGCCCATACCAAATCGCGGCGGGAGTATTTTTCAAAGGGATTCGACGATAACAGTCGATCGCTTTCGACCTTAGTGTGGTCGTGGTGGCATGTGCAACTTGTGCATGCATTTGGAGTCGCCACCGGTCTTTCTTGGAGGGTAGACCGGAAACCTTATTGACCGATTGGGAGAGATCGATCAATTCTGCGGAACCAGAGATTTTGAGTTCGGGGACTTGGTTACGTTGATGTCATTACCAACGCCCTTTCGGTACCTAACGCGAGTGATTTTCCCTAACTAGGATTTCATGCAGGCGCAATTTTGGGTGAGGTAAATCTGACTTTGCACATTAACCAGTTTAACATACTCACGTAATCATAAAAAAAAAATAGATGTCAATCACATAAACATCTATCCTACGTGGTGATCATGGAATTATGATTTAATGGGTCTCGAGCCAATGAGACCACATTTAATCATTTTAATATTTTAATAACGGAGAGCCGCTCTTCTCTTCTTCTTGGTTTCTTGAACTCTTCAAGAATCGGGCCCCAAAGAGCTCGCCGACTTAAAAGGCTCCTCCACGTAATCCTCGTATCATTTACATCAACAATTGACTATGCTAAAAATAAAGATTACATGAAAAATAAAAGGAGTACGCAGCCTCCATTTAATAATTACAACCCCAAATATATAAATAATCACCATACATTCATACATACATCAATCACATTGTTGAGGGATTTTTCCATGATCACCACCCTTCCACGTAAGTAATAAATTCACAATTTAAAACTTAGGAAGGCACAATAAAAATTCTACGTTGAATCATATTCAGAATTTTTACGTAAAATAAGATAGCCATAAATTTTCGATTCAAAATTGATTTAGTCTCAATTTTTGCTACGTTGATTAATTTATCATATAAAATAATCAACCTCCATTAGCCATGTAAGACGAACAATTCGTTAATACATATTGGCCATAGTATTGCAAAAATTGCAAAAAATCAATTAAATGCACGAAAACACCTAAGGATCGGCTCTGATACCACTGTTGGGATCCACGTAACACGTAGCGGAAATAAATAACAACCCATACATGTATCTCCAGAGGCGTACTTCGTGCATTTCAATCGAAAAAAAATCACAAAGCCTCAAAGGGAGTAAATGGATTACCTCTCGTAGCGTGCTTGAACGGAGGTGTCGGTTCGATGTTCTTCGATCTCAGCCTCCACAAGTGTTAGGCATCTAGTTCGGACGCACCACCAATTGACGAACGGGGAGACGACTAATAACTCCACAACAATTGTGCTAGCAATATGCGGAATCAATATTCCGAACTTAGTATATTTTGCTCACTCAAGATTATGAGAATATAGAGAGTGTTTGTGTTCTTCTCTCTAAGCTCTCAAAAATTTGCATACTCTACAAAATGTCTCCCCTCCAACCTCAAAACTCTTGCCATCCTTTTATAGCCAAAAATTCCTTCCAATAAATTGTATTATAAAATAGCACTCACAAATAATAAATACTTTCTAAAAATAGCACTCACAAATAAATGACATTTAAAAATAGCACTAACAATAGCACTCACAATTTATAATACAAAAATGCTATTTAAAAATAGCACTAACAATAGCACTCACAATTTATAATACAAAAATGCTATTTAAAAATAGCACTAACAATTATAAATTCTATCTAATAATAGCACTCACAATTTATGATAAATAAATGCCATTTAAAAATAGCACTAACAATAGCACTCACAATTTATGATAAATAAATGTCATTTAAAAATAGCACTAACAATTGCACTCACAATTTATAATACAAAAATGCTATTTAAAAATAGCACTAACAATAGCACTCACAATACAAAAATGCTATTTAAAAAAGCACTAACAAAGGTGTTAAAAATAATAACCATTATTATTATTACAAGAGTTAAAGAGGTTACCAAATAGTATAAATACGCATAACGTATAAATACGTATGACGTATAAATATGTAGAGCATACGTATACATCCAAACGACCAAATTAGCCTGAATTGAGGCCGCCAATGGATTGGGCATGATGAAAATTATGGGTAGAGGTGTTGAATTTTAATGGGTATGCCCGTGCGAAATTCAAGATCCGTGAAACCGGGGACTAATCGAAAGAAAAATATGCAATTAAGCCCTTTTGGTTAAAATTGATCAAATTGGAGGGCAAATTGACCCAATTGCACTTCTAGCCTTTAGGATTCAATGTCATGGCTTATAAAAAGTGAGAATTGAAAATTAAAAGACTCGCAAAGGAATTTTTTTGCTCGGTTCGAGTTTATGTTTGTGAAGAAACATAGTGACCCGAGCCGAATTTTCAAGATTTAAGGTGACACACTTGAAGATGAAATTAAAACAAAATTATTGAATATTTTTGTGTATTTTTCTGACCACGAATGGTATTTTTCTGATTTTTTGGGTATTTTTATAATTAAATAAATTCGAAAAATATTATAAAATACCAAAAAATATTTTTTGTTCAAAATTGGTCCCCGAGGCTAGGCCAAGGCTTCCAAAGTTGATTTTGTGATTTTATGACCTTTTTTGATATTTTTAATTAATTTTAAAGAATAAAAATCACAATAATAAATGGTCAAAAATCAGGTGTCAACAATAATGGTTCGAACCTGAACAACGAAACGGTGGATAACCTTATGAGCAGTTTCAATATCCACCATCTCAATTCATCGCCTTACCGACCCCAAATGAATGGAGCAGTGGAGGCGGCAAACAAGAACATCAAGAAGCTATTGGCTAAAACGGCAGAGAATTACCGTGATTGGCATGAAAGACTACCTTACGCACTGATGGCGTACCGAACTTCGATCCGAACTTCTACCGGGGCAACGCCCTACTCCCTAGTATACGGTATGGAAGCGGTCCTGCCAATTGAAACAGAAATCCCATCGTTAAGAATTTTGTCCCACGTCGAGCTCAGTGAGGCGGAATGGGTACAGCAAAGGCACGAACAGCTGAACTTGATAGACGAAAAGTGTCTAAAGGCAATTTGCCATGGCCAAGCATACCAGAAAAGAGTCGCCAGAGCATTCGACCGTAAAGTTCGACCGCGAGTGTTTGCGACTGACGACCTGGTCGTCAAGAAGATCCTCCCGAATGTGTCGCACCCAGGGGGCAAGTTTACCCCAAATTACGAAGGACCATATGTGGTTAAGAAGGCCCTACCTGGAGGGGCCTTAATTCTTGTAAACATGGATGGAGAAGAGCTAGGACACCCTGTAAACGCCGATGCAGTCAAGAGGTACTATCCATAAACAAGCCAGCGAGGAGGTCGTTGACGCCAAAAGCCATGGAAGAAAACAGCTCGCCGACGTAGGGGGTGAAAAGAAATATCAGTTTCAGGGGGGGCAGGTTGCCAAGAATTGGAACCCTGGAAAATGGCGTAGAATACGTCCAAAAGCATGAATTGATCTAATCCAGTGTAAATCCTAAAGAAGCATTCGTTCCCAACCAGATGGGTAGCATGGCCACAAGCTAGATGGCCAACTTCTGCGAATCTCACATCTTTTATGCGAAGTGAGAGTAAAACAGTATCGTTTCGATTTATCTTGAATTTCGAAACTCAAACTAACGCTTAATGTTTATCGTTGACAGGGATTCGCCGTCAGGATGAACAGAAAATTATCGGCATCAGAAAGCTACAAAAGAAAAGAACTCACCGATAGGGAAGCGAATAGAATTATCGGCCTTGGAAGTCAGGACTCCAAGAAATGGTCTTTGATTATAAGATCTAATGGAGGTTAAAAGTATCACTTCCGCACTTCATGCTTTGACATGCATTCTGATAAACATTTCATTTTTCCTTGAATAAAAGGAACTATGAAGAGTGGCGCTGGAATGCGTCCAACATCACAAATGGATCTCCTCTAGGGCAAATTCTTGGGAAAGATTTATCGCCAAACGGAGGGATCAAGGCCACAAGATAGAGGGCCAAATTCTGCAAGCCGCGCGTTTGTGTTCAAATGGAAACACAAAGCAAGAGCAAGGCTGTATCGTTCCAATTTGCCTTGAATTTTGGAACGCAAACTGACACCTAATTCCCGTCTTTGACAGGGGCTCGCCATCAAGGCGAAACAGGTTTTCACATCCCATGTATTACCCGTTGGAACCCATGATCAAGGGTAAGATGTATCGTTCTAATTTTTGAAAAATTCGTGAACATACAATGACATGTTTCTCCTATATTTTCAGGGACCTCCAGCTACGGTGGACAGGTAAGTATCCCTTTCCCCAATCCAATGAAGATGTTGAATAAAAACAAAAAAGAGAAAAACAAAAGAGAAAAAGAAAAGCTTTCAGAATCTATTGTCTAGAAAAGACATAGAATTCTAACTTCATTGACATTCATGTTTTAAAACAGGAGGTCGTCTGAGCATGAATAAGAACATGCATTGTGCATCATAAAATCCCCTTTGACGGGTAAAATTTTTGGAGAAAATGAAAGAGATTTTTCCAATCAAAAGTTGTTCAAAACTTTTAAAAGGACGTTTTCTCAAAAGATGAGAGGCAAAACCTTATCCAAACACATCCTATATACACTTGAGAGAGAAGTGGAGCGGATCAGATAGCAAAATCTGGACCTACGGAAGTAGGGATTATTCACAGCAATTACATGGATTGGGATGACGGAGGCATTCGTTTCATATCCCCAAACACTACAGGTGACCATTGACAACCCCTTCGAACGGCGGTTTTCATTCTCAACCCTGTCAAGAACCACCCCACATCGGGGCAAAAAAGGAGCAAGTCCAGCAGCATCAGGAGAAAATGATTAGAAATTTTCTTGCTCGGACTAACATCAATCTTTGTGTGTTGTTTATATGGTAATCCAAGTGCCATAGGATGACGAGAAGCATTCATTTCTCTATCCCACACACCATATCCTTTGCATAACCAAGTTGAGCCTGCAAATTCATTTCATAATCCCGTTGGTGGTCATTGCAAGTTCCAAGACAGAGGCATCGCCAATTCAAAAACGGAAGAGTTCAAACTTAGGGTTTGCGAAGAAATCCCTAAGTTAATGCTGAAGCTTGTTAAACCTTTGGTCACATGTCTAACACGATCTCTCGAAGATGAGAAAAAGCGGGATTTCAAAAGAAAAATGAAAAGGAAAAGATGATGAGAAAAATCCCCAGCATCAAGAAAAAGCAAAGGGCCTGGTAAAAGCAAGGCCGATGCTTGGGTGAACAATTTGTATCAATCCCCCAGTGAAACCTGTTTGAAAGGGGAAAAGAAAAATTCAGAAGGAGTCAGATTCCAAAAACTACTCCTCAAATGGTATCAAGGGCGGAGCAGAGACACAGATAGAGTTGTTAGTCTCTTAATGCAGCCAGAGGCGCTTTCACAAGAATTTGTGCACACCTCAAAAGCGGTCGTGCACCTCAAAAATTGAAGATGCAAAATGGAAAAGACAGGTGACAAGTTTGCAATGATCACCAACGTCAATCCCCTCATGAATTCTAGGCCAAAAACAAGCCTTTTTCGGTCCCCAATCCTACCAAAGTTACGACCCTGAAACAGTCTTCTCTGATTAAGACACTTGGGTTAACATATGGCTTAGCTCGAAGAGGTACGAGCAAGACTATTTCTTT
Organism: Rhodomyrtus psidioides; assembly: GCA_021437785.1. Lineage (NCBI taxonomy): Eukaryota > Viridiplantae > Streptophyta > Magnoliopsida > Myrtales > Myrtaceae > Rhodomyrtus > Rhodomyrtus psidioides. The sequence goes on along the minus strand of JAILYB010000044.1, from coordinate 1,791,599 downwards.
CTCATTTTGCAGGGTCCTTGACTTGTAAACCCGGAGCAGATGGTGAAGACTTTCATTCAATAGCCTCGACTCCAAAGCGGGTCCCCCTTGAAAACCAATATCCAAGCCCAACATTACGGTTCCGTGGAAGACCTCCCGACCGATCAAAATGTATGCGCTGCGAATGAGCCTAAAACCTAGGCACAGATCAGTAGGGAATTGAGTGCATCCCCTATAAAAATCATTACCTCAAAATAGGTGAGATGGCCTCCTTGTCGAGAAATATTCCAATTGATGTTTTGAGCAAACTCTTTTTGGAATCTTCAAACTGTTGGATCCAGATTTTCCGTGCAAGGAATTTGTGATCACATTTGCATGTTGTAAGAATGCTTTGGATAACCTCCAGCATCAAAATGCACATTTCATGATTAAACTAAAGTCATGCGGCTTCGGCGAGTGGCCAGCCATCGTCTTCCCAAAGATTACTAACATTTTCCTGGTGAAGAAAAATCTTTCAGGCTCAAACTTCTACAGGATTCTTGGAAACCCCAAATCCCAGAAAAATATTTGCTCCGTGGAGTGGAGCACACAGGCTTGAACTTTCTGCAGGATACCCAGTGAAGGGTCAAATCAAAGGTAGAAACCGCCTGAAGGGTCAAAACAATGGTAGAAACCGCCTGAAGGGTCAACTCAAGGTAGAAACCGCCTGAAGGGTCAACTCAAAGGTAGAAACCGCCTGAAGGGTCAATCAAAGGTAGAAACCGCCTGAAGGGTCAACTCAAAGGTAGAAACCGCCTGAACGGTCAAAACAATGGTAGAAACCGCCTGAAGGGTCAAATCAAAAGTAGAAACCGCCTGAAGGTCAAATCATGGTAGATACCGCCTGAAGGGTCAAAACAATGGTAGAAACCGCCTGAAGGGTCAACTCAATGGTAGATACCGCCTGAAGGGTCAAAACAATGGTAGAAACCGCCTGAAGGGTTAACTCAATGGTAGATACCGCCTGAAGGGTCAAAACAATGGTAGAAACCGCCTGAAGGGTCAACTCAAGGTAGAAACCGCCTGAAGGGTCAAATCAAAGGTAGAAACCGCCTGAAGGGTCAATCAAAGGTAGATACCGCCTGAAGGGTCAACTCAAAGGTAGAAACCGCCTGAAGGGTCAAATCAAAGGTAGAAACCGCCTGAAGGGTCAAATCATGGTAGATACCGCCTGAATGGTCAAATCATGATAGAAACCAAGTATTCCCATCGGACGTGGAAAACCGCCGTTTTGGGAACCTTTTCAAAAAATCAGGCAGTCTTAGCATGACGTGGAGAACCCTCGTCCTATGACCCCTTTTCAAAATTAAACATTCCCATCGGACGTGGAAAACCTCCGTTTTGGGGAACCTTTTCAAAAAATCAAACAGTCCTAGTATGACGTGGAGAACCCTCGTCCTAGGACCCCCTTTCAAAAATCAAACAATCCTAGCATGACGTGGAGAACCCTCGTCCTAGGACCCCTTTTCAAAATTAAACATTCCCATCGGACGTGGAAAACCTCCGTTTTGGGGAACCTTTTCAAAAAATCAAACAGTCCTAGCATGACGTGGAGAACCCTCGTCCTAGGACCCCCTTTCAAAAATCAAACAGTCCTAGCATGACGTGGAGAACCCTCGTCCTAAGAACCCTTTTCAAAATTCAGGCAATCTCATCGGACATGGAGAACCCTCATCATGAGACCCCTTTTCAAGATTCAGGCTCTCGTCGGACGTGGAGAACCCTCGTCACGAGACCCCCTTTTTAAAAAAAATCAGGCAGTCTCATCAGACGTGGAGAACCCTCGTCAGGAGACCCCTTTTCAAAAATCAGAAAATCCCATTGGACTTGAAGAACCCTTGTCCTGGGAACCTTTTCAAAAGGTCAAACTGTCCCGCCGGACGTAGAAAACCTCCGACTCGGGACTCCTTCTCAGAAAAACAGGTAATCCCATCGGACGTGGAAAACCTCCATCTTGGGAACCCTCTTTAAAACCTGAGAAATCCCCTCTGGCCCCGCTAGTCGGCGCCATGGGATCCTCTTTAAAACCTGAAAAAAAATCCCCTCTGGCCCCGCTAGTCAGCGCCATGGGATCCCCTTTCAAATAAAAAATGTCCCCTCTGGCCCCGCTAGTCAGCGCCATGGGATCCTCTTTAAAACCTGAGAAATCCCCTCTGGCCCCGCTAGTCAGCGCCATGGGATCCCCTTTCAAACCAAAAATATCCCCTCTGTCACCGCTAGTCAGCGTCATGGGATCCCCAAAACATGGGGTGCTCGATAAATCTTTCCGTGAGTGTTTCCTGTCGGTAGCCGGGAAAGGTTTTCGAGGAATAAAGCCTGGGATAGTGTGTCAGAAGCTACGAGGGCCTATATCTAAAAAAAAAAAATCGGCACCCTGAGAGCGCAGTGATAAAACCTCAGACTCCGCATGCGCAGGATCCAATGGGCAGACTTCAGGTAAACCTCTCTCACCCAGGCCCGAGCTCAAATTGCAAGAGCAAACCGGGGATTAATTTGAGCGTTCATCAAAAAGGCTTAAGGATCCGATGTCATAGCATCTCTTTTCCCCAGTTGAGTCGGTTAATATTCAGGTGTCATTTTATCTTTGAAAGCAACCTCTGACGAGCTCACTCTCAAAGAGGGGCAGCTGTTGACACCTGATTTTTGACCATCTTTTATTTTAGTTTTTATTTCTAAAATTAATTAAAAATATCAAAAAGGTCACAAAATTACAAAATCAACTTTGGAAGCCTTAGCCTAGCCTTAGGAGCCAATTTTGAACAAAGAATAGTTTTTTGTATTTTTTAATATTTTTCGCAATTTATTTAATTATAAAAATACCCAAAAAATTAGAAAAATACCATTCGTGGTCAGAAAATTACACAAAAATATTCAGAAATTTTATTTTAATTCCCTCTTTAATATTTTCACTTTTTATCATGGAAATTTGGCTTGATTCATAGGGTTCCTTCACAAACATAACCCCGAACCGAGCCTGAAAAAATCCTTTTCGAGTCTTTTAATTCTTAATTCTCACTTTTTATAAGCTATGACATTGGATTCTAAAGTCTCGAAGTGCAATTGAGTCAATTTGCCCTCCAATTTGATCAATTTTAGCCAAAATGGCTTAATTGCATAAAAATCTTTCAATTTAGTCCCCGGTTTCACGATTTTTGAAATTAAATTTCACACGGGCACACCCATCAAGATTTAACACCTCTACCCTATAGTTTTCATCATGAGGAATCCATTGGTGGCCTCAATTCTGACTAATTCTATCGTTTGGCCCCTTAATTTGGCGAAATTCATGTTCGGACCCTAGGGACAATTTGGGGTTTTCACAAAATTTCAATCAATTGATTCACGAAAATACCCATTTTTGATAGAAAACATGTCAAGGAGTCTGATTGTGCCATAAATTTCATAAAAAAATGTCAATTTGGGGGCCAATTTGGCGAAATGGTTCAACCGGGCCGGTCGGGTTAGACCCGACCCGACCCGCGTGGTTCGGCCGACACAAAAAAAACAGGGCACTGTGGGCGACGGTTTTTCGAGAAAGACAAAGGACGGCCAGCATGCGGGGACAAGAACAGAGGTCGATGTTCGGTTTTTGGGATTGGTAGACTCGAGGAAAAACACCGGTCGGCCACGGGAGACCGAGGGGGAGGCCCGGTATAAGGAGAGAAAGGGGAGAGAGAAGAAGGGGGATTTTTTTTTAGCAAAAAACAGGGCGAGAGGAGCGACTGGGAACCTTGAGCATACCTCACCGACCACCACCGGAGCTTCAGCCGCCGTCGACAAGCCACCACCAGGTCGGTTTTTCCCCTCCGACCACCGTTTCATGCATGCACCCGATGTGTTCGACGAAATGCCCGAATGGGCTTTGTATTTTTTGAGCGTCGGCTGGGGCTCCCCGAGCCTCATTTTCTGCGCATTTTGTCCCTACACTTCTCTAGAACCATCCCTACGCCTGTCTTAGTGTTTATTTTGCATTAAAAACGCGCCGACGACGTCAGCCGAAGCTTCGCCGGCCGCGGCTCGAACCGGGAGCTCGACGGGGAACTTCGAGTGGTCACCGACAGTCAAGGGACCTCAGGTAAGCATCTACACCTCATTTGAATGCTCTACGAATGATTGAAATCGGGTTTGGACGAAAAAAAATTTTGCAACTTACCTCGCCGGAGCCGGGTTCGGGGAGGTCCGGTTCGCCGGTTTTTAGCGTGTTCATGGTTATTATTTGTGTTGTGTGTTGATGCTGTTGTCTTAGGGAGTCTAATGCTGAAAAAAGAAACAAAAAATTCGAAGGTTTGGCTCGGTTTCGAAGTTTTCCGGCGACGTCGCCGGAATTTTTACTGTTCATCGTCTTCTCCAGCGACTTCGCCGGCGGTCAACGGTCAAACTGCTGACGTGGCGTGCCACGTCGGCAGCCACGTCAGCATGTGGGGGCCGCGGTAGTAAAATAAAAATAAAAAAATAATAAGGATCGGACGGACACGGCTTCGCCCCGTGTCACGATCCTAGAATTTTGGAGAATAAAATAAATGATTTTCGGATAATTAAATAAATTCAATCCGATGGCCGAGAATGTGCCAAGTGGCTTTCTGTGGATCGTCCGATCTTGCCAAGATTGGACGCACCACAATTGGACACGTGGTGCACTTTTGATCGTTCGATTGGATTGGTTTTCCTAAAAAAGAAAATAAATTAATTTTTGATCTAATGGCCAAGATCACGCCAAGTGGCACCCTTAAGACCGTCTGATCTAGCCCAAGATCGGACGCCTCAGGGGATGCCACGTGGCGCTCTCTGGACCGTCGGATCCGGGGAATTTTCGGATAATTAAATAAAATAGATAAAAAATCAAAAAATTGTTAAAAAATAGAAAAAAAAATATTTAAAAATATAAAACGGTGTCGTTTTAGGAGGGTGCTGACCCCTAGGGTCGGACCGGGCGCCCGCGAGGCGAGGGCCGGGTCTGACCCGGCCCGGAAAATATTTTTAAATATTAAAAAAATTCAGAAAATAATAAAAAATTCAAAAATTCAATAAAAAATGGAAAATCATAAAAAATTCAAAAAATAGGAAATGGCCACATTCAACTGGCCACGACCTGTTTCGGGTCTTTCGACCTCCGATCTTTTCATAAATGACGGTTTTGCCCTTCCGGCAAATCGTCTTCCAAACAAATTCTAAAAAAATCCAGGAAAATCCCAAAAAAATAGGAAATGGCCACAAACAACTGGCCAAGTCTCATCCCGGGTGTTTTAAACCTCGACCCTTCTTAAAATGACGATTTCGCCCTTTGGGCGAATCGTCTTCCAAAAATTGAAGAAAAATCAAGAAATTCCAAAAAAATCTCAAAAATGGGAAATGACCACAATCAACTGGCCATGGAATATTTTGGGTAATTCGGTATCCAAACCTTCCAAAAATGACAATTTTGCCCTTCGGGCTAATTGTCCCCGAATCTTCCCATTTTACCCCTAACCCTAAATCACATCTTCCCTAAGCCCTTATGGCTATACTAGGAAGCCAATGATTGAAATTGATGTGCATTGACATGATTCATTTATTCAATTGAATGCGTTTTCGTTAAATTGACTGTGATTTGATAGGACCAGTCTTCCAATCTGCATGAAACCCTGACTCATACCTATCTCACCCAAAATCGCGCCTGCATGAACTCTTAGTCAGGAAAATCACTCGCGTTAGGTACCGAAAGGGCGTTGATAATGACACCGACGTAACCAAGTCCCCGAACCCAAAATCTCTGGTTCCGCAGAACTAATCGATCTCTCCCAATCGGTCAGTAAGGTTTCCGGTCTACCCTCCAAGAAAGACCGGTGGCGACTCCAAATGCATGCACAAGTTGCACATGCCACCACGACCACACTAAGGTCGAAAGCGATCGACTCTTATCGTCGAATCCCTCAAAAGACACTCCCGCCGTGATTTGGTATGGGCCTGGGAGGGCTCATACCAACGAAATTCGATCCATTCGCCCGTCAGGGCCCATACCACATTTCAGAGTAGGGGCCGCGATCGGTAATCCATTCGCCCGTCACACAAATGAAATTCGATCCCTCGCATCGGGGGAAAATTTCGGACGGGTCGCGACAAGTATCATAATTCAAAAACACCATCAGCAACAAACAACCGCTACAGAATCATCGTGTTCCAAGCAGCGAAACGATCTCACACCTGAGAATCTGGTGAAACTAGTTATTTCACTCGCGCCATTCTAAGCAGGGCGAGCTTCGGTTTCTTCTCTGGTGTATCGGGATAGAGGAAGGGGAAATATGGGCGTTGGAACTCGATTTTGGGGCTGAACCTCAGCTCATTGACTACCACGAGCGACAAATGGTCGAGGATGGCTACTGAGGATGACAACGAGCTCGTGCGACGGTCGAAGGGCTTCGCAGCCGCTGGAATAGAAGCAGCGATGGTAAACATGGGTAACGTTGTAGAAACAGGGGACATAACAAAGTTCGGCTTGCTGGGCTATCTCTCTCGGCTCTGGAGTTGTCAACCGGGCGGAGGAGGGTGGCTGTGGTGTGTGGTGGTCTAAGGAGCGGTGGTGGTGACTGAGAACGCGCGGAGGAGGAGGAACAGCAATGGCAGACCAACGAAAGGAAAAACAGAGCAGAGAAGGGGGCAGGTTCGCTGCCATCCTTGCTCGACGGCGGCCAGGCGAAGGCAGCGTGCAGGATGATCGTGGTCAGAGATGGTGAAGGCGTGGTGCGGTGGTGTTGGTGGAGCATGAAGACAAGCTAAGAAGGAGGAGTGACGGTGTTGCTCGAGGAAAACTAGGAGAGGGGTGAGTGAGTTGGTTTCATGGCTGTTCCGGGCTTCCTGCGGCGGTGGCGGTAAGCTGGAGTGGTGGAGGAGGTAGCGGAGGTGATGGTAGCGACATCGGAGCAGACGAGGACATGAAGGAGGAATGTGGCATCGGGAAAGTTGGTCTTCTTTTCTGCAAACGAAGACATGAAGAAGAAGAAGAAGAAAGAAGGAAAAATTATAAAAAAAACCATATGTGAATTAAAAAAGTCACGAAAACTGCTTCGCCGGCGCCACGTCAGATTTTCGGCTGCCAAATCAATGACTAGCACTTAAGTAAATGGTTTTTAAAATTTTTGCCACTCAAGTGAACGTTTTGAAAGTTATGACATTCAAATGAACGCCGTAAGAAAGTTATGGCACTTGTAGTGTACTTATCCCCTTTAATATAAGTGTTCTGATAAATGAATAGCACTGACTTTATTGTTCGAGAAGTTTTAGAGATCCAACCCATTTGGATTTTAGTCCTTTTTATCTTGATGATGACTGTTGACACCTAATTTTGGATCAGCCTTTTTGTGGTTATTTCTTAGAAAATTTATAAAAAAATTCATAAAAAGTCAAAAAATTAAAAAATAAACTTTGGTAGCCTTGGTCAAGCCTAAGGAACCATTTTTGAGAAAAAAAAAATAATTTTTCACATTTTTTAGTGTTTTTAGAAAATAGGAAAATATTAAAAAAATCAAGAAAAATAGCATTTGAGGTCACAAAAATAGGGAAAATTAGCCAATATTTTTTCTTTTTAATCCCTTGTATTTTTAACCTCACAAAAAGTCTAAAATCATATTCAATTTTAGGTGTTCCTATGTTACACATATGATTGAATTCGATAAAAAAATGTAAATTGAGTCTTTTAATTTGTAATTTTGGCATTTTCTAGGATCTTGACATTCAATCTAATTGTCCCTCGTTGCAATTTAGCCCAATTATTTGCACAAATTCCTCAATTGCATGAATTTGACAAAATTGCATACTTAATTGTATTTTAGTCCTTGAATTTGGGCATATTTGAAATTGCTTTCAATTCAATGGCTATCATTGCAAAATAAACATGCTGCCCTATGGTTTTCACCATTTTGAATCGATTGGCATAGGTAGTTTTGTCCAATTTGATCCTTTGAACCTTCAATGGCATAATTCCCTAATTTGCAATTAAATGAAAATTTGGGGTTTTTGTTGAAATTGATATGAACTTTTGGGCAAAACCACATTTTTAGATAAAATCCATGTCCTAGATTCGATTCTAAGGTTCAATTGTAAAAATTTCCTATTAATTTGGGTTTAATTTGGAAAATTGCAAATTGGGACAGGTACGGACCGGTCAGACTGCCGGTCGGACCGGTCAAACCGGTCCACTATAGTGTCATCCTCCTCCCCGCGCAGATGAACAGTCATCAGCTCAGTTTTGGTCAAGCAATTGAAGAGCAATTCGAGATTAATTGAAGGAGGAATGGTGGGCATTTGGTTCCTCCCGTCTTTCCCCGTCGATTGACACCGGCGGCACCGCTCGACGTCGCCCGAATAAGAAGCAATCGGCCAGTCAAGCGGTGAACTTGCAAAAGTCAACATTTAGCAAGCACAGGTCGAATTCGTTCTAAATTCACACATAATGGGACTTGTCGGACTACCAAACAAAATCAGGCGAGATACCCGTCGTCCCCGACGCCGATCGAACCTAAAATCACGTGGTAGCACGTGCTATTTGAGTCGGTTGAAACTCCCCAAATCGGCGCTAAAAATTGGAGAAGCTATATAAGCCTGCGAAGGCTTTCAGTTAAGGAGGTTGGTGAGTTCAGTTAGCAAGGGCAAAAACAGAATCGAAAAGAGAAAGAGAACGAAAGAGAGAGAGCTCCCCTCCATCGCCATTGTCGAGGGTTGAGCTCGAACTTGCAGGGCGCTGGTTGGGCTGTCTCCGGCCAAACCGAAGCCAAAGAAGACTGCCAGAAGGTCGTCTGGAGTGCCCGGAAGCGAACGCCACCAATCGCGCCGCCTGAAACCGCGGAAATAGGTGAGACGTAGCTTCAAGCTCTTCACTGTGCATCAATGGCGACTTGCCTGTTTCACGTTCTTTTTTGCGATTTGTGTGTGCGTTTCCTTCCTTGAACATCACTGACCATACCCGCATCTTGATTTTGCATCAATTTTGCTTGAACACCTTGAATTGAGTCTTCGAACTTAGCTTCCATAGCCGACCACTGTTCATACTTGCCTAGCCCAATCTAGGCCGTGCGAGCTCGATCGGAGCTCGAGGTAAGTCTTCTGTACCTCCTGCCATGTCAATCTGTAGATGAATTGATCTGATTTCGCGTAGTCTGTGTGATTGAACTTCCATGGCCGTACTCGGCACTTTCCTCGATGCTTGTGATTTTGAGAACGATGCGCTACGATTCTTAGATATGTTAGATTATGGACAATCGCGAGTCGATTGCCGTTGGTCTCGCACGATTTCATCAAGAATCCACCGTTGGATCATCCTTGGAGATCCACACCCGTTCGTTCAGTCATAGTCGAGAGGTTGAAGACGATGCGTGCGTGGCGAGGTCAACGAGTCAGCGTCCTAGGTGGCGAGGTGCCATTGGTCCACGTTAGCGTCGAGTCAGCTTGACCGTTAGTCTGTTAGGACGAGTCAGCGTTAGATCGGCGGTCTAGGTTAATCGAGTTTATTAAATGAGGACCGTCCGATTAGAAATTAGGATAATTCGAAAATAGTTTTTAATCAAAAAAGCAAAACTGGTTGAAACGGCACCATTTATGATAGTAGTAAAGCGGCGTCGTTTAGGTTAAGTAGGTATGGACGGTTCAGATCAAGTCCTACATTCTAATCGTGGCCATGGATTTAGTAAGTCAATCAGACGGTCCCGAGAGAGTCATCGTTTAATCTAGACCGTAGGTTCTAGTAATCAGATCCATTGGGCGTGGACTAGCCACGTGGTCCACCAGGGGCCGTCGGATTAAATCCGAACAATCAGAAAAATAAAAAATGGGAACGGCGCCGTTTTGGTCTGACCCGTATCCGGGCCGGGTCGGTCTCCCGTGGGTCGTGGGCCGGGTCACCCAACCCAGTCCGAATAAATTTTTTTATTAAAAAATTCAGGAAAATGATTTTAAAAATAAAAAAATCAGAAAAATTCTAGAAAATCCAAAAACAAAATGCTAGAAAATTGTAGAAAATCCCAAAAAAATATAGGAAAATTGCGGAAAAATCCTAGACACTCTAGAAATCCCCAAAAATCGAGGATTGACCACAGACAACTGGTCAACCCTATTTTTGGGGTTTCTTATCCGTTCTTCCGATAATCGACGATTATGCCCTTTTTGGGTAATTCGTCCATGCTTGGTATTTTGAGATAGGTCCAAAATGCCTAGATTAGGATATGTCCAGTAAGGTGGCGAGTCCTTCTGCTAGGGTTTTCAAATCTCATCATTTTCTCTGAAATGACGATTTTACCCCCCAAAAGGGGTAAGTCGCCTTTCCTATTCCAATTGAATTTTTGGAAATTACTTAAAATTAGGATTTGGGTCAGGTGGTTGATCAATCCTAAATTTTAAGATTTCCAATCCTCATCTTTGTCCAAAATGACGATTTTACTCCTCTATGGGTAAAATCACTTTTAAATTCCAAAAAAATCCTGAAAATTCACGAGAGATGGGAAATAGATTGGATTGATGGCCAATCCTATTTCCCCCATCTTTTGACTTCTCAATTCATCTAAAATGGCAAATTTACCCTTTCGAGGCGAATTATCCCCGAATTATTTAAAATTATGATTTTGCCCCTCATGGGCAACTCATGTCAAAATCATTCCTAAGCTTTGATTGAGACTTCTCTAGGATAATAGGGCCTCATTAGGGATGCCATGCTGCTTTCATGTGTTTTATCCGCATGTACTGGATCCTTGATTTGCGCATTTACTTTTAATGATTGTGAGTGATATGATAGACATTCACATCTGCATGAACTCCGAGATTTAGGATCCATACCCCACTCCTCTGCATGAAATCCTAGGATCAGATAAATCATTCAGCTTAGGTACCGAAAGGGCGTCAACTCTAACAGTTGGCGTAACTAAGTCTCCGATCCCATTTCTCTGGTTTCCGCAGAATCGAATAGATCGCTCCCAACTATTCGATAGGCTTTCCGATTGTACCCTCCACGAAACGATTAGTGGCGTCTCCTTGGCATGCACACGTATCACATGTCACTAGACCGCACTGAAGTTCGACCACGTATATCCAGCCGTTGCGATTTGGGTAATGGACCTTTGGAGAGGCCCACGTCCGATCAGGCAACATTGAGCGGCCCATTAACCCCATCGTCCTCCGCGAGAAGGTCGCGACAGACTAGCGACTCCACTGGGGAATCGTCTTCGGACTAGAATCTCTGATTTCGCAAATCAGAGGACTTGAGCCGATTAAAAAGTTGTTTGGTTTATCTGACCCTGTCTTCTGCAGATGCTCTCGAAGGTGAGGTACGTACGCTAACCATTGTGTTAGATATTTTTGCAAATTGGAGAAATAAGGGGTGGAGTGATTGTTGACATTTTTCCCGCAGGTTGGAGTTGAGATTGTATGTTTATTTTTAGCACATATTGAAGCGGTGTTTGATACAAACTGCTGTGCATGACCTTGCATTGTGATGATCACGACACATCGCACACACTGGCGGTCAAATCCCGACTAAACCACCGATAGGGAGAGGATGCGAAAGGATCTCGTGTTTGATGGCACTTGAGACTTTTGCGTTTGTTCCCGCTCACAATACAACTTGGGTGGGTACTCTTGGGGAGGAGTCTGCCTCATTTGGATCGTGGGAGCCTGAGCCGTAGGTTCCTCACCTGATTTTCTATTTCTAGAGTATACTCACTTGTCTCATGCGCATGTCTATGGATGGTTGGTATATCAAAAATCGCCCATTGTTACAGGGGAACATTTCACATCCCCCAAATGTAGTTGGTAAGGCATTTACTTTCAATGTACTTCACCGTTCCCTGCTCCATAGTATGGCTCACGCATTACATGCATTCACATGCATTTGCACTATGAAAATCACTCAAGTGACTAATCGAAATAACAATGATAAGGGGGTAGGATGTCGCTGTTTCCTAAGAGTTCGACAGAATTGGTAACCGTCGAGTGCCTAAGGAAAGTCACTCGCCCTGGACCAAACACAAGGCTACACTTCACCAGATTCGTGCATGGTCGAGAGTTGACTGGACGTAAACTGGGATATGCTGAAGATTGTCAAACCCGCTAGTATGTCGACAACCTTAGATTCAAGCGACAAGCGGACGAGATGTTTAAGAATTACCTGAAAATGAAGAGACAGCGTCGCAACCAACTGGCTAGGGAGGCATATACCCGTCGAAAGGCTGAACGACAGGCTAAAGAAGACATGCCCATGATCACTTTTTGGGGGAAAAGAAGGCGCCCTGCAACCAAGAAAAAGCCGAAACGCATCACACTCAAAAAGGTGAAACCCGAGAAGACTCCTGAGGTCATCATACCATGGACAAGAGAATGGCCAAAAGAACTAAGGCACTTGGATCAATCCACTAAAGACAACCCTTGTACACTTGACTAGAGCAAGGTTCCCAATTGACTTTCGTTGTAAAGAGGGTAGACCTTTGGAAAGGGTGGCTTAGATCCTCACATTCCATCGGCCTCTTATGGCTTTCTTGTTTGAAGAGTCTCTCTTTACCTTTCTTTCATTAGGCGTCTTGATTGTAATAAGAAATTCATTCCACTCTATTCATTTGAGGTATTGGCCAATGCAATGTGACGTTGTTGTTTCCCTTAGTCACTGGAGTGAACCTGACTAAATTGCATAATTCACTTCCCTGAAATTCAAATTAGGCTTTAAGTCAGGCCTTCGAGACCTGAAAAAGGTCCTAATTTCCATTTCTTCAATTGAACTATGCAATTAAGTTAGCCCATGCATACTTCATGGCATCTGCATAATCACATGTTTTAAAGTAATTTTTGACGATTAACTTTTCAAAATCATTTGCATATTTTAGACTTGATGGGAAAGAATAATATTCACGTGTTCAAAATTCCTAGGGCCGAACTCCAATCATGGTGGGATAGCATGGGAAAAGCCAGCCAGAAGTACGTCGAATCACGACTGGGATATCTACTAAACCTGCTGAAGATTGAGTGCCCACCTGCCTTTATCCAAGCCATGGCGCTCCATTGGGATCCTACCATTGCTACATTCTGCATTGAAGGTCTGGAGATTACCCCCACTATCGAAGAATACAGCGTCGTCATCGGAGTTGAGTTCACTCACTCGCTAGTCCAACCTCCCATAGGATTTGAACCCTTGAGTCAATTAGCTGAATTCCTTGACACAAGCCTCAAAGAAGTCAAAGCCGATGCCAAAAGTAATTCTGGGCGAATTTCACTATCCTTCCTCCTAGATCTATTTCCCAACCTCTCCGCCGTTAAAGGGACTAAATCAGGTAGAGCCTTTATGTTGGCCTTCTTTAGCTTCGTGCTATTCCTGATTTCGTCTGTCACCTTCGATCCTATTATGGCCGTTGTAGTCAGACAAGTCTGTTGTGGGTGGGATTACTCAAACATCATCCTTGCTGAAACTTTCCTTTCCCTAAATCGCTTTAAGAAAAATAAAAAGAGAATCTTTAGAGCATCTAGCGATCTTCTGTACCTGTGGTTCACATCTCATGTCAGGCAATTCCATATCCGCACGGGTATCACCGAGATCAGCCCCGATGCTCATCCTCTTAAAACCTTTGTCAGAACCCATACACATATTCCTAAGTTCAACTTTAAAAAATGGAAAGAATTCCTTAGTGCTTTAAAATCCGAACAACTCCGGTGGCGGCTAAGGTTACCAACCCTGGGCAAAGTCAGACTAACCTGCAATGACAAAGATCCAGTCCATCTGCTAGGATTCACGGGCGCTACCACATACTATCCGAAGAGGGTTATCCGACAGTTTAGGGCACTACAGGAGATCCCTTCTCTACCGCGACCTGGTGTCTTTTCCTTTGACATACCAAACGAGACCCTCGTGGAAGAAGAGAGGAGACAGTTCGAAGCCAAGGTGGCGTTCATTATATACTCTTTGAAGAGTTCCCAGGCCGAAGATATAAGTGGGCCGCAAAGCATGACTCATGAGGAGAACGTCCACAGGGCCACCCCGGAATACATTCAGCACTTTGAAGCAACCAGACGCAGCCTCGTCGAACCCTATGTACCCGAATATATCGTACCGTATGTACTTAGGACAAAGCCATACATACCGGAAGACATGGGACCGCTGTCTTACTCAGGAGACGAAGAGTCCCAAACTGAAGAGGGGAATCCATATTGGGATGATGACGACACCTTAGACCTCAAACGTCCTAGACTTGAATGAGACTATCCTGTCAAGTGTAAAATAGGCGAACATTGTGGTGCCTTTTCATGCATATTCAATTGTACTAGATATTATTTTGAACACATAAGCATGAATGTGGGCATGTTTTGCGAATGCATAAAAATTATCGTCAAAGATTACACTTTTTTTAATTTCATGTATTCTCTTTGGGGGAATGATTAAGAGAATTACTCACGTGGGACTAAGGCTCATGAGGTAGTTCTTTTTCTTATTCACCAATAGAAAATATGTAATTAGCAGAATCAAGTACTTTCTCTTAATTAATACCAAAGAAATACTCACTGGAATCCCTTTTAAATCAGGTATTCTCTCATCACGGAATTGCCGACGCATCGTTTCCGTACCCGGCTTAAGACGAGAATGGAGCAACAGGAATTGACCCCTCGTGTGGGCATGTTGGAATCTCATATGACCGCTCTGGCAACTATGATGGCTAATATCAAGGCGATGCTGGAAGCCACCCAAGCCAGACAAACAGTAGCTCCTAACCAGAATAACTCAAATCCACAATCCATACTTGATACAGCAGATAAAGGGACGACGAGAGATACTCAACGTACGGAGGAGGATATTCGTGAGCCAAACATCCAGTCGCAACAAAAAGCTTCCCCTGTTATTATCAACCTCGAGAAGGAGGAGAAAGGGAAGCAGACTGTGAAAACCGAAGTAGAGGCCAAAAGATTAGCCAAGATTGAAGAATGTTTGAGCAGCCAATGCTATGAGTTGGCCCGTTTTGACAAGATATCTCCTTTTGCCAAGGTGGAGACTCCTCTTGACTACAAGAAATCAAATTTCGTGAGAAAGTATAATGGGACATGTGTTGACACCTGATTGTTAATTTCCTTTTACATTGATTTTTATTTTTAAAATTAATTAAAAATAGCCAAAAAAATTATAAAATTACAAAATCAACTTTGGAGACCTTGGCCTAGCCTCAGGAGTCAATTTTGAACAAAAAATATTTTTCGTAAGTTTTAATAATTTTTTGAATTTATTTAATTATTAAAAATACCCAAAAAAAAATCAATCAGAAAAATACCATTCGTGGTCAGAAAAATAGTCAGTATTTTTATTTCCTTTTAATTTGGACCAAATAAAGAGTCCGAAATCAAGTTCAATTGCATGTGTTCCTTCACAATACATAAAGTTGAATTTGTCCAAAAATTGCTATTTGAGTCTTTTTATCTGGGATTTTTGTATTTTTTTTTTAGAATCTTGACTTTCAATTGGACTGCTGCGCATTCCAATTTTTGTTCAATTGCATGCTGATTTGCTCATTTGAATGCCAAATCTGAAGAGAATTATTGAACTGGGTCAGCTGGATTGAATCGATTCGACCCATTCAACCCAGTTGAATAAGGCCGCAAAAGAAATTTTCACATTGCTCTTCCTCTTCGCGTCGACGATTTGAGAGGAAAAGCCAATGGCATCGCTCATAAATAATAAAAGAATGGATCATAATTGGCCGACCAAAAGGAAGAATATTTTTGGAGGGGCTGTCATAAAAAAATATGTTTCTAGGGAAGGCCAATGGTGGATAATGGACGGCTAGAAACCAAACAAGAATAGAATAGAAGGGGTGGCCCAACATGCAGGGGACGGACATTCTGCACTAACGTGGGGGAGTACAAAAGGAAAGGGGAATTAAAATAAAAAGAAAAAAAGAAGAGAGTGCAGTGGGTGGTTTGTGAGAAATAAAAGAAAGAGGGAGGCAACGAAGTGGAGGGCTCCTCCGGACGTTAAAAAAAAAACCTGATTGAGAGAGAGCAGGAGGCCAGAGAGAGTTGGACAGCGAGGAAGCCCGGCCGCCGTCGTGACCCATCGACGGCGGCCTCACGTCACCAACCACCGCCACCAGTCCCAGCCCGAGTCGCAAGCGAACCGTTGCCATCCAGCCGTGCCGATTCGCCAAGGCCGCACCTCGTGAGCTCGAGCCCAGCCCTGGACCTACGCACCCGTAGCCTCCGCCGAGCTCGCTACCGCCCGGACGCCCACTGTGGATGAGAGGGATCCATGACAGTTTTGGATTTCGTCGTTTGTCCCTCAAAACTGTATCGAGGACATCGTCCTCAGGCCGGCGAACCTTTGTCCAGCCTCGTGTCTTTGCCGAAAAGCCAGGCAGACCTACGGCTTTACCGAATAAGCTCCATTGCCAGTCATGAGAATCAGGCAATGGTTCCGAGTTGACCATGATGCCCGAAGGTCGAGGTAAGCCTCAACTTCTATTTTTGCTATGTCTCAGTCGGACTTGGTGCCGAGATTTGTTTCCTCTGGTTCATGCGTATATAGGTATAGAGCGAGCCGTTTTCGATAAACTTTGCTCGTAGACTCCTTTGCGTTGAGTGCGAATCTGAATCTCGAATGGGGTTGCTTCCCCTACGTAGAAATGCCAACCTATGCATGTCTACTTCTTTGTCTATTTTCGTTACGTAATTGTCCTGACTCCTGATATGGATGAATGTCGATCAATGGTAAGGAAATGTCTTGCATGCTTCCTTGGAATGGTGATCCCTTGACATGTGGGCATCAGTTTGTCCCTTTAATCTCTGTGGCATCTGTTCCCGTGGTCGTCTGTTTGTAAGCCATGGAGATCGTTTGGTGCGGCAATGATGGGATAAATCGACTGTGGGGCTCTCAACAAGCACTCTCAAAGGAACTTTGTTCACACAAGGAAGAGGAGACGGAAGGTGGCTTTTCAATATACTGTATTCACAATCGATTCACCCATACTGAAATGGTTACAAGACTCACCTATTTATAGGCTTAAAACATGACTCTTGAGTCTCTCTAGGAAAGTGAAGAGACTAAAACAACAATTACATCGGAATAGTAAAAGGTTTCTGATAGACTCAACTAATTATGTCTACTAAAACAATAATTACATCGGAGATAGACTCAACTAATTATGTCTACTAAAACAATAATTACATCGGAATACTAATTATGCCATGGGAGTCGAACGGTCACTGATAACACTTAATGAATTTGACTTAATTCCCAACAAAACTCCCCCTTAAGCCAAATTCTCTTCCGTCGATCATTCCAAGTAAACTTCTGAATTTCCGAAACACTTCGATCTTGAGAGGTTTCGTAAAAATATCTGCGACTTGATCACCGGTCTTCACGTGCACAACTTCAATTTGTTTGTCGCTGACTTGTTCTCGAATAAAATGATATCGAACATCGATATGCTTGCTCCTCTCATGAAAAACTGGATTCTTTGCCAAAGCAATGGCAGAAACATTATCAACAAAAATCCCCGTTGCATCCTTTTGTTCCATATGGATTTCTTTGAGCAACTTTCTCAACCATATCGCATGACAAACACACGATGATGCAGCAACATACTCCGTTTCACATGTCGACAGAGTAACACTGGATTGCTTCTTTGATGACCATGTAAAAGCAGTTTCACCCAAATAAAATACAAAGCCCGTAGTGCTTTTTCGATCATCGACATCTCCCCCATAATCACTATCTGAATAACCTCTGAGTTGAAATAGTTCAGATTGATAATAATACAAGCCAAGAGAGATAGTACCTTTGATGTACCGAAGTATCCTCTTTGCTGCCTTAAGATGAGATGTCTTCGGATTCTCCATATATCGACTCACAATTCCGACACTGTTCATGATATCTGGTCTGGTACAGGTCAAATACCTTAAGCTTCCAATCAAGCTTCTAAAATATGTTGAATCAACATCGACACCTTCATCGAACTTCGACAGTTTTGTACCACAATCCATCGGAGTATTAACCGAAGTGCAATTCTTCATGTTGAATTTCTCAAGGATATTTTCAGCATATCTTTTTTGGGAAATAAAAATCCCATCTTCATTTTGCTTCACTTCGATACCCAGAAAATAACTCATCAAACCATTATCTGTCATTTCAAATTCTTTCACCATCGATGCTTTAAAAATGTCAATCAATCCAGAATTATTTCCTGTGAAGACAAGATCATCAACGTATAAACATGCCAATAAAACATCACCTTTCTCATGCTTCAAGTAGAGAGCATGTTCGTACGGACATTGTACGAAGCCATTTGCCTTGAAATAAGCATCGATTCTGGAGTTCCAAGCTCTCGGAGCTTGCTTAAGCCCATACAAAGCTTTCTTCAATCTCAGCACTTTGTCTTCATGACCTTTCACAACAAACCCAGTGGGTTGTTCGACATAAATTTCTTCTTCAAGAACGCCATTCAGGAATGCCGATTTGACATCCATTTGATAGATTGGCCATCGATTTTGAGCTGCAATGGAAATCATTAGTCTGATGGTTTCCATTCGGATGACAGGTGCAAATACCTCGTCATAGTCGATCCCAGCTTTCTGTTTGTAGCCCTTTGCGACAAGTCTGGCCTTATAACGAGTGATTTCTCCTTTCTCGTTCTTCTTGGCCTTATATACCCATTTGACACCGATCGCCTTTTTGTCCTTCGGAAGATCAGGGAGTTGCCACGTTTTATTCTTTTCGATGGCTTCTATCTCTTCATCCATGGCTTTCCTCCATTTTTCTTCTTTGGCAGCTTCATCGAAAATAAGTGGTTCACAATCTGCAAGAAGACATATAAGATGAAGCTCATCGGTAGCTTCATAAATTTCAGAAAGTCTTCTTGATCTCGGTGCTAGCGATTCTTCGACAGTATTTGAAGTTGAAGCTGACGATGATGGAGAGAACATCGGAGAAGGTGAACGAGCTTCAATCTCCATTTCGACAGAATCATCACGAACGGTTTCGACAAATTTATCATGACTGGTTTTGACAAGTTGTCGATTTTCCTCCCACAAACTTTCTTCATCAAATTTCACATCTCTGCTTACATATACTTTCAAAGTGTCAGGATCAAACAATTTGTAAGCTTTTGATGAGGAATCATACCCGATGAAAATGAGCTTTTTACTCTTGTCTTCCAACTTCGATCTTTTCTGGTCGGGTACGTGAGCATACGCAACACTCCCAAAAATTCTTAAATGAGAAACCGTAGGTTTTCTCCCGGTCCATGCTTCTTCTGGGGTAACACCATCGAGTCCTTGCGTGGGACATCGATTCTGCAGATAAACTGCACATCTGACAGCTTCGCCCCAAAGCGCCTTTGACAAATTTTTGCTTTTCAACATACTGCGAACCATGTCGAGAATGGTTCTGTTCCTTCGCTCAGCCACACCATTTTGTTGTGGGGAATACGGCGCCGTTAAGAAACGTCGAATGCCATGGTAATCACAGAATTGATTAAATTCTCCAGAAGTAAATTCTCCTCCACGATCAGTTCTTAAAGACTTGATAAAATAACCACTCTCCTTTTCAACCATTTTCTTGAAGTGCTTAAACGTATCAAACACCTCTGATTTTTCTTTCAAGAAAAACACCCAAGTCTTTCGAGTAAAATCATCAATAAACGTAACAAAGTAACGATGATTACCGTACGACTGAGGAGTGATCGGACCACATACATCAGAATGAATCAACTCCAGTGGCTTCTTCGCTCGATAAGTCGACTCCTTCGGAAAACTTGCTCGAGAATGCTTGCCAATTACACATCCTTCACATAATTGATCGGGGTGATCAATATGCGGTAAACCATACACCATCTTCTTGCGAGAAAGCATATTGAGTCTGCCAAAATTGAGATGACCGAACCTCAAATGCCATAGCCACGAAGGATTGTCTACACATGCTTGAAGGCATGTAGACATATCATCTTTGATGTTCAGAGTGAACATCCTATTCTTCGACATCTTCACATTCGCAATCAACTTATTATTGCAATCTCTCAACATAAGACATAGATTTTTCATCTGGACAGTAAATCCTTTCTCAAGAAGCTGTCCCAAACACAAAATATTGCTCGACATCTTCGGCACATAATACACGTTAGTAATAAACTGACGTGTTCCGTTCTTCAGACGTATTAAAATCGTACCTTTCCCTTCGACAAGAATTTGAGAATTATCACCGAACGAGACTTTTTCTTTTACTGTCTCATCCATTTCAACGAACATCTCCTTTCGGCCGCACATGTGGTTACTTGCTCCAGTGTCCAAGTACCACGTATCATTCTTTTCATCAGCATTTTCTTTAAATGCCAGCATAAGAACTTGATCACCATCATTCACCAGGTTCGCCTTTTCATCTGCCACCGCACTTTCTTTCTGCCAACACTCATAAGCATAATGGCCACATTTATTACAATGATAACATCGAACCTTTGATTTATCATACCGGCTATTTGTGTTTCTTCCTCTTCCACGAGTACTTCTTTGATTATGAAAGCACTCATTGCTTCGGGCGAAATCTCCTCCGCTTCGTCCACGACCTCTTCCTTGGAAACGGCCTCTACCGCGTCCTCGGTCACGATCTTGATTGACCCATCGAGTTTGCACAGGGTCACTTCTTTGGCCTTTGTCATCTCGGATATTCAATCGAGATTGGAGTACTTCCTCCACCGGTTCAGACTTGTTTCTTTTCAGTCTTTCTTCATGGGCTTGCAACGAACCCATGAGCTCATCGACCGTCATAGAATCGACATCTTTCGATTCCTCGATAGCGACAACGATGTGGTCGAACTTCTTATCCAACGACCGCAGGATTTTTTCGACAACACGAACATCTGGAACATCTTCGCCATTCCTTTTCATCTGATTCACAATAGCTAAAACTCTTGTGAAATAATCAGAAATCGACTCAGATTCTTTCATACGGATTACCTCGAACTCGCCTCTCAAAGTTTGAAGGCGGATCTTCTTTACTTTCTCAACACCTTGGTGCGTGGTTTGAAGAATCTCCCATGCCTCCTTGGATGTAGTAGCATTCGAGACTTTCTCGAACATAGAATCATCTAAGGCTTGAAAGATGATTGACAACCCGAGTTGATCTTTCGAACGAGTCTTCTCCAACGCATTCCTCTGAGCCTGAGTCAACGCGACATCTTCATCTGGCTCATCATAGCCATTGTTGACAAGATCCCACACACTATGGGCGCCGAGTATGGCTTTCATTCTGGAAGCCCACTTGCCATAGTTTTCTTTGGTGAGGATTGGATACTGAAAAGGAAGGTTGCTTGTTGACGCCATAATCACGAAACCGTGAAGCTCTGATACCAATTTGTTGGGATAAATCGACTGTGGGGCTCTCAACAAGCACTCTCAAAGAAACTTTGTTCACACAAGGAAGAGGAGACGGAAGGTGGCTTTTCAATATATTGTATTCACAATCGATTCACCCATACTGAAATGGTTACAAGATTCACCTATTTATAGGCTTAAAACATGACTCTTGAGTCTCTCTAGGAAAGTGAAGAGACTAAAACAACAATTACATCGGAATAGTAAAAGGTTTCTGATAGACTCAACTAATTATGTCTACTAAAACATTAATTACATCGGAGATAGACTCAACTAATTATGTCTACTAAAACAATAATTACATCGGAATACTAATTATGCCATGGGAGTCGAACGGTCACTGATAACACTTAATGAATTTGACTTAATTCCCAACAGGCAACAGGATATGACATCAACTCCCATGAACTTCACCTCTGACATAAAAAAATATGGGTTCACCCCGAACTTGAAAGCACATCTCGAGCTTGCGAGCTCATCTCAGGTGAAACCGAAACAACTAGGACATCAGTTTTCGATCGCCAGCGAGCACAACGTGCGCCGAACCGAGCGATGACAACGGCGGTCCGATGATGTCTTGCCTTTTGTGAGAATAAGCTACTGTTCATTTTTTCATGGAACAGACGGCCAAGCTTCGTGGGTAAGAAGACACAAAAATAAAAAATAAAAAAATCATGCGAGAGAATAGAGGGACACGAGAGAGGGCTCTTTGACAACAAAAGAAAAGATGAAACTGAAGATCACGATGCTATCATCGGTGGTTCAGTGATGAGATTGGAGGTTTTGATCCAAGGTTTAGACGCGTCGGGGTCGGATGGCAAGGCCTCAGTGATTGGAGACTCGTTCATAACCCGTCCATGCCGAAGATAGCTCGGTGTCGATAATTCGACGGCATTTCGGTGATGGACGTGACAGAACGATGGCCGGTGAGGGAAACTCCTGTGAGTGTGGCTCAATGGCTCATGATGTTGAGGTCTGGGGAGGAGTTTACAGGAACTCACGAAGAAGACAACCCCAAAAGAAAATAATAAAATAATAGAAAGATAATAAAATAACATAAAAGTAAAAAAAAAAAGGAAAAGAAAAACGTGGTTGATAAGAATGGGAAAAGTGAGTGCACGTTGGGGGTCTGATATTACGGAAGCATTGTTAATGTATAAAAGAATAAAAAAAATTCAGATATTTTAAAAAAAATGAAATAAATAGGAAATGCTTTCGTTTACTTGTATTGCCCAAATTAGGCTTTATGTGCTTGATTATGTATATATTTGCCACCTAAGTATTTTGGTGGATTGTTTAGTCTGTAATGCATGCATTAATAAGTAGATTAGCATGGTGATCAGAGTTTAATTGGATATGCTCGTTTTATCTTTTAAATTGTCTGAACTTTGCTAATCATCTACTTTGAGTGGATGTATATGCTTCCAATGTGGCGACCGCCGATGATGCTCGTGGTGACCCTTATTTTTCATGGAACCGCGGCGAAAGACACGGCCTGGGGGCTCGCCAGCCGTGGTTCGGACCGGGAGCTCGGCGGAGGGTTTCGCGTGATCACCGACCCCAAATGACGTTCAGGTAAGTCTCTAGACCTTATTTGAATGCTTTGTGAATGATTGGAATCGGGTTTGAACAAAAAAAATTCTGCAAATCTACCTTGCCGGAGCCGGCTCGGTGGCCGTCCGATCCAGGGATTTTCGGATAATTATAGAAAATAAATAAAAAATAATAAAATTCAAAAAAATAAATAAAAAATAGAAAATCATAAAAATTTCAAAAAAATTCAAAAAAATTCCAGAAAATAGGAAATGGCCACATTCAACTGGCTGCGACTTGTTTCGGGTCATTTGACCCCCGATCTTTTCAGAAATGACGGTTTTGCCCTTCCGGCAAACCGTCTTCCAAAAACAATTCTAAAAAAATTCAAGAAAATCCCAAAAAATAGGAAATGGCCACAAACAACTGGCCAAGACTCATTTCGGGTGTTTTGAACCCCGACCCTTCTTAAAATGACGATTTCGCCCTTTGGGCGAATCGTCTTCCAAAAATTGAAGAAAAATCAAGAAATTCCAAAAAATTCTCAAAAATAGGAAATGGCCACAATCAACTGGCCATGGAATATTTTGGGTAATTCGGTATCCAAACCTTCCAAAAATTGACGATTTTGCCCTTCGGGCTAATCGTTCCCAAATCTTCCCATTCTACCCCTGGTCCTAAATCACGCCTTCCCTAAGCCCTTATGGCTATATTAGGAGGCCATGTGATGTGAATTGATGTGCATCGATCTGATTCATTTATGCACTTGATTGCGCTTTCATTTAAATTGATTGTGATTGATAGGAATAGTTTTCCAATCTGCATGAAATCCTGAATCAAATCCACCTCACCTAAAATTGCGCCTGCATGGGCTCTTAGCTAGGAAAATCACTCGCGTTAGGTACCGAAAGGGCGTTGGTAATGACACCAGCGTAACCAAGTCCCCGAACCCAAAATCTCTGGTTCCGCAGAATTGATCGATCTCTCCTAATCGGTCAATAAGGTTTCCGGTCTACCATCCAAGAAAGACCGGTGGCGACTCTAAATGCATGCACAAGTTGCACATGCCACCACGACCACACTAAGGTCGAAAGCGATCGACTGTTATCGTCGGATCCCCTCAAAAAATACTCCCGCCGCGATTTGGTATGGGCCTGGGAGGGCCCGCACCGATCTAAGACTCGCGATCGGTAATCCATTAGCCGCGTCCGCTTCCGGACGAGTCGCGACAGCTGGCGACTCCACTGGGGAACTGTGTTCTAGAACCTATGGTTCTAGACCCCAAGTGGACTTAGGCCGTAATTAAAACGCGGAGTGATTTTTCTAACCCTGCAGGCGCTCTTGAAGGTGAGGTAAGTCCGCTTATGATAGGTGTTATATGTTTTTGCAGATTGGAGTGACAAGGGGGGTAGTCTGTGATTAACATTGTCTTATGCAGGTTGGCGCAGGAATCAATGATTGTGTGTATGTTTTATATTGAAGCGGTGATTGTTAAATAAGATGCATGTTTATCGCTTTAGCACGACACCGAAAATACACACAACCGCGCCTAAAATCCCGGGCGCCGCCTATAGGAAAACAATAGAATGGATTGAAAATGGAATCTCCGTGAGGAAAAACACGGGGTAATCCACTTTTCAATTCCGCTCATTTCGAACTATGGATCGAGCCCCAATGCAACGATAGTTGTGCAATGGAATCTGCTCTTTCTAGAACTCGAGGTGGGAGCCTTGACCTTAGGTTCCAAACCCTATCTTGATTCTTAGAGTCAAACCTCACTTGTCTCATGTGCATGTCTTTAGATGGTTGGTATATCTAAAACCACCTAAAAAAAAAAAATTTCGGTGATCCTGGAGTCACAACTCGAAGACTGGAACTGGGGCATCTCCAAGTGTTCGGACCACATTCCTTTGATTGATTTGACATTTTTAGTTTTCTTGTATAAGATTAATTTTGCTGAGATCCTCTCTATCTCGTCCCTTAGATTGATTGTATTAGGGATCTATTTGTATTGTATACATCTTGATAAGGCTCATTTCTATCGAAAATGGGGGCAAACTCTCATGATCCCTCATGAAAGCGCATCAGACCAGGGTCATCGAATCCAGAGATGACAAACAGCAAAACCATGCCTAACTGGGGCAAGTGAACCATTTGTACGCCGTGTTAGAGATATGCCCTAAAGCAATTGTGTAATAGTCACATATTGGGTATATCCGTTGCACTTCTGATTTCTTATCAGTGGCAAAGACGTATTTATTCATTTGTCCAAATATAAATGAATAAAATCCATAAGATCAGTTGTAGCCGAACCTATTCTTAAGACGTTGAGAATATGTGTGACAGGTTTACGGTTAGACTGAATCTTTAAAACAGTTCCCGATCAATGGATTATTGAATGGATATCAATGATCCTGTTGAGGTCGGTATGTTCTTAACTTCATAATTAAGTATCAGATACTTAAGGAAATGACGAGTCACAAGTCATTGGGTATTGCGATATCCGAGTTAGAACATAGGTGCTTGTATCGGACAAGTTCACTGAACGTGACACATATTGAATGATTAGCGACATGGAAGCTTTTTGCGTGGTCAATGTCTAATCGTTCATGCTTTGGTCTTGTGTAAATAATCCTTAGACCTGAGGTACAGTGTTGACTTGTGTGATAAATGGCTATGGTTCACAAGTGCGCATATTGGCGGGTCGTTGATTCGTCTCTGTACTTGATGGTCGTAGTTCAGGCACATACGAAGTCACATGTGTACGCAATATGGAATCTGTCTCCTTATTAATAAAGGTATGATGTCCTATGTGATCTAATTGTAACAATGCATTGAAATCCTCGGCCGGGGTTATGATTGAGAATGAAATGTTCATATCTCATATAAATCTATGTCAAGTTAGATTTGTACATATGATCGAATTGGTGGCTTGACAAATATTCCATGGCCTTTGTTCGATCGGGACATAGTTAGACAGAAGGATTGAATTACACTGTAGCCAAAGTTGACAGGTTCATAATGTTCTTAAAAAGAATTCACACTGTCTGGGTAGCCATGACATATTGCTAGATGTCACTCATGGCTTGTAGGACCTAGAGGATGATCGGGACAATCAATTCTCTTGGAAGTACTAATGTGTTAGTGCATGTCTTACTGCCAGCTCGGTGATGAACCTAGGAATGTCACACACCTTAACCAATACATGACAACGCATTGTGGAAAGACGACATTGCAAATTTGTTTGCAATTATACCAATTAGTTGGGTTGAAATTAAATTAAATGAGATTTAATTTTATTTCTCTTTTTGGTCACTTGCACGTGTATATACGATGTACACGTATGCTCTACATATTTGTATGTTATACGTATTTTACTGTTTGGTAACCTCTTTAACTCCGGTAATAATAATAATGGTTATTATTATTTTTAACACCTTTGTTAGTGCTATTTTTAAATAGCATTTTTGTATTGTAAAATGTGAGTGCTAATTATAAATTGTGAGTGCTATTGTTAGATAGCATTTATAATTGTTAGTGCTAATTTTAAATGGCATTTATTTATGATAAATTGTGAGTGCTATTGTTAGATAGCATTTATATTTGTTAGTGCTAATTTTAAATGGCATTTATTTATGATAAATTGTGAGTACTATTTTTTGATAGCATTTATAATTATTAGTGCTATTTTTAAATAGCATTTTTGTATTATAAGATGTGAGTGCTATTTATAAATTGTGAGTGCTATTGTTAGTGCTATTTTTATATGGCATTTATTTATCATAAATTGTGAGTGCTATTTTTAGAAAGCATTTATTATTTGTTAGTGCTATTTTATAATACAATTTATTGGAAGGTGTTTTTGGCTATAAAAGGATGGCAAGAGTTTTGAGGTTGGGGTTAGCTCATTTGTAGAGTGAGCAGATTTTTGAGAGCTTTGAGAGAAGAACACAAACACTCTTTATATTCTCATAATTTTGAGTGACCAAAATATACCAAGTTCGGAATATTGATTCCGTAAATTGGTTTGGAATATTGATTCCGCAAATTGCTAGCACAATTGTTGTGGAATTATTAGTCGTCTCCCCGTTCGTCAATTGGTGGTGTGTCTGAACTAGAGGCCCGACACTTGTGGGGCTGAGATCGAAGAATATCGAACCGACACCTCCGTTTCAAGCACGCTACAAGAGGTAGTCTATTTACTCCCTTTAGTGCTTTGTGATTTTTCGATTGAAATGCACGAAGTACGCCTCTGGAGATACATGTATGGGTTGTTATTTATTTCCGCTGCGTTTACTAATTTTTATTTTCCCGTACGTGTTACGTGAATCCCAACACGCCGGACGTTTCTCCTCTGGCAAAGTCAATGGACGCAATAACAGAGTCGTCCGCATCGGAATCAAACCCCAAGATACGAATTCGGGTGAACGGTAACCTTGTATCGTTCCAATCTGATCTCCGAAGACCACATGCCTAACATGAGTTTTTACTCATTTTGCAGGAAGTCGTTGGCGCTGAAAGCCTCAAATGAAAAGAGCGCGCTAACAGGGAGGCAAATAGAATCATTGGCCTTAGAAGTTAGGATTCCAGGAGATGGTCTTTGATTATAAGACCTAGTGGATGGTAAAAAGTATCGCTCCTACGTCACATGCTTTGACATGTATTTTGATAAATTTTTCTTTTTCCCTTGAAGAAATGGTACCCTGAAGAGTGGCGCTGGAATGCGCCCAAAAACGCAAACGGATCCCTTCTGGGGCAAATCCTCGAGAATGATTCATCGCCAACCAAACGGAGGAATCGTGGCCACAATATAGGTGGCCAATTTCTGCAAGCCGCGCGTTTGTGTTCAAATGAAAACACCAAGCAAGAACAAGGCGGTATCGTTCCAATTTGTCTTGAATTTTGGAACGCAAACTGACACTTATTGTTTGTTTTTGACAGGGGCTCGCCATCAAGGCAAAGCGGGTTTTCACATCCCATGTATTACCCGTTAGAATACATGACCAAGGGTAAATTGTATCGTTCTAATTTTTGAAAAATTCGTGAACGTACAATAACATGTTTCTTCCGCATTTTCAGGGATCTCCATCCGCCGAGGACAGGTAAATATCCCTTTCCTCAACCCATTGAAGATGTTGAATAAAAAATAGAGAAGAAAAGAAAAGCTTTCAGAATCTAATGTCTAGAAAAGACATAGAATTCAAACTTCATTGGCATTCATGTTTTGAAACAGGAGGTTGTCTGAACATGAATAAGAACGTGCATGGTGCATCATAAAATCCCATTGATGGATAAAATTTTTGGAGAAAAAGAAAGAGATTTTTCCAATCAAAAGTTGTTCAAAACTTTCAAAAGGACGTTTTCTCAAAAGACGAGAGGCAAAGCCTAGTCCAAACACGTCCTATACACACTTAAGAGAGAAGTGGTGCGGATAAGACAGCAAAATCTGGACCTACGGGGGTAGGGACCATTTGCAGCGATTACATGGGTTGGGACGACGGAGGCGTTCGTTTCATATCCCCTAAACACTACAGGTGACCGTTGATAACCCATTTGAACGACGGTTTTCATTCTTAACCCTGTCAAGAACCACCCCCACACCGGGGCAAAAAAGAAGTAAGTCCAGCAGCGTCAGGAGAAAATGGTTAGAAATTTTCTTGCTCGGACTAACATTAATCTTTGTGTGTTGTTTATATGGTAATCCAAGTGCCATAGGATGACGAGAAGCATTCATTCTTTATCCCACACACTGTATCATTTGCACAGCCAAGTTGAGCCTGCAAATTCATTTCATAAACCCCTGTTGGTGATCATGGCATGTTTCAAGATGGAAGCTGCATCACTCCAAGAACGGAAGAATCCAAGAGATGGGATTTATAGAAAAATTTCATATCGGCGTTCAAGTGTGCTATGATTCAAATTGTATATCTAGCACAATTTTCTGAACATCGTAGTTCCAAAAGAAAAGAAAAGGCGGGATTTCAACAAAAGATAAAAATCCCTAGGCATCAAGAAAAAAAAAAAAGCAAAGTGCCTGGTAAAAGCAAGGTCGATGCCTATTCAAAACATCCCCAGTAAAGTCCGGAGAATTGAAGAAAAGAGAAAATCCCTAAGGGAGTCAGATCAGAAAGACTGCTCCCCAAATGATGTCAGCCGCGGAGCAAAGACACAGACAGAGTTGTCAATCTCTTAATACAACAAGAGAGGCTCTCTAAAGAGCTGGTGCACACCTCAAAATCGGTTGCACACCTCAAAAACTAAAGATGCAGAAAGGAAAGGACAGGTGGTAAATCAGCAATGATCACCAATGTCAAACCCGTCACGAATTCTGGGCCAAAAACAAGCTTTTTTCGGTCCCCAATCCCACCAATGTTACAACCCGGAAGCAGTCTTCTCTGACTACGACACTTGGGTTAACATATAGCTTAGCTCGAAGAAGTACGAGCAAGACTATTTCTTTCTCATTTTGCAGGGTTCTTGATTTGTAAACCCGGAGCAGATGGTGAAAACTTTCATTCAGTGACCTTAACTCAAAAGTGGGTCCCCCTTGAAGACCAATATCCAAGCCCAACATTACGGTCCCGTGGAAGACCTCCCGACCGATCAAAATGTATGCGCTGCGAATGAGCCTAAAACCTAGGCACAGGTTAGTAGGGAATTGAACGCGTTCCCTATAAAAAAAAAACCATTATCCCAAAATAGGTGAGAAGACCTCATTGTCGAGAAATATTCCAATTGATGTTTCGAACAGACTCGTTTTGGAATTTTCAAACTGTTGATCCAGATTTTCCATGCAAGGAATTTTGTGATCACATTTGCATGTTGCAAGAATGCTTTGGATAACCTCCAGCATCAAAATGCACATTTCATTATTAAAACTTAAATCATACGGTTTTGTCAAATGGACAGCCGTGGTCTTCCCAAAGATTACTAACGTTTTCTTGGTGAAGAAAAATCTTTCAGGCTCGAACTTCTGCAGGATTCTTGGAAACCCCAAATCCCAGAAAAACATTTGCTCCGTGGAGTGGAGCACGCAGGTTTGAACTTTCTGCATGATACCTGGAGAACTCAGCTCCCAGAATGTCGCCTCAATAGACTCAAGTGAAGCTTTGTCAAAATAAAATCTTTCACTGCTTCAAAACCGAATTCCCGATAAACTTCGGGATCTCTAAAAAAAAGAGGGGAAGAAAAAACCCTTTTAAAAGAAAAAGTCCTAGCAGACGTGGAGAACCCTCGTCCCAGGACGCATTTTCAAAATATCAAACAGTCTCATCGGACGTGAAGAACCCTCGTCATGAGACCTATTTTCAAAAATCAAGCATTCTCATCGGACGTGGAGAACCCTCGTCATGAGACCCCTTTTCAAAATTTAGGCAGTCTCATCGGACGTGGAGAACCCTCGTCATGAGACCCCTTTTCAAAAATTAGGCAGTCTCATCGGACGTGGAGAACCCTCGTCATGAGTAGGGGTGAGCGGTTCCCGGTCCGGTCCGGTTCCCCTCAAGAACCGCGAACCGGACCAATAGTCCTGGTTCCCATTTTTCGGAACCGCGAACCGGACCGGCCACTCGAGAACCGGGAACCGGACCGGACCGTCGGTCCGGTCCGGTCTCGGTCCGGTTCCAATGAACAAATTGATGTACATTGAAGATCCATCTATGACAGTAGCTAATTAGTAGCAGTTCTACAGGAGATGGAAAAATTAAGACATGACCTCAAATCTGAACTAATCTGAGCTACAACATTTTTGCAGTGGCCTGCATCACAATGCCACATAACAGTAATATGGAGCATAATCAAGTAAGACCATCAATGTATAACAAACATCAACTAAAGCCCTGCCAGTCTGATAGATATCTACGAATTCCACACAATATCTACCAACTCCAACCCTCCTTATCTGTTGCCTTTAGATATTGCTAAAGAAGACATAATAGCTTTCAATAACATCGAGGGAAGAACAAAATGTGATGAACAGAAGAAAGAAAAGACCTAAAGGTTTATTGGGATTAAACGAAAGAGATGGAAGAAGAGTTAGGATAGGAAAGAGTTCCGCAACATCCTCCTTAGTCACACCAGTCCACTCGAACCTTTTTTCTGCTTCACCCTCACTGGATGCCAGAGCAGTAGAGGCAGTATCCATGTCCGTTTCATGGGATTCCAATCTTGAGCTAGTAGACTCTATTTGGTTCTCCATTGGTGAGCTTGAAGAACTTGGTCTAAAATCCAGTGAACTACAAGCACGCTTATCAGGAGGAAAATCCTCAACTACTTCAGTTCGCTTTTGGCCACGGTTCCCCATTGATGAATCCAGTATCCAGAGACAGTGGAGCTCCTGCTTCATTAAAACTTACAATGAGATCCACGTAAACCATCACCAAAAAAAGAAACAAAAGTACTAATCAATCAATGCCACTAAAACGTACATCTTGTTAAACACAGTCGTTGTCTTATATAAGAGTAACCAAAATTTGCCACTCCTGCAAATTTCTTAGACTAGACACTTAGTGTCAAAATCGCCAATCAAAACTTAATTCTCACAAGTTAGAACCTCAAAAAAGATCACCTTTGGAAATAATGTGAGGGAGGATGAACTATACTAGTGCTGAATTTCTCAGCGAGTGAAACAGAACACAATCTCTCTCGTTCTAAGTTCACAGTACTACACCAACCCAAAACAAAAACAAGCAAGCAAAGGACATAGAAGCATAGGGTGCTGAAACATTTGAGTCATCAGTTTATTTATAGCATAATATGAACTACATGAACATGCACTAAGGAAATTCAGTCATTAGTTTCAACAGTCTGGATCAACAGTTCCGGTTACTAGAAGTTCATTGTCTTGACAAAAATATGCCTTGATAGAGGTCATTACAGATTAACAATTCGTACAATAACTGAGGCATCATCGGTTTTCTTTAACTTTTTTGCAGCTGAGAAACTAAGACTACCATACATGAGTGCATACTTGGACTCCATAGGCACAAACTTTCGACACGGCACAAACTTCGCCACTGGAGGCTCTTCCATTCTACGGTTTCTACCTGGTCCTTTCAGCCCTTTCAATCTCGACGTTCAGGTCTCTCAATTCAAACAGTTCAAATCACGCACAACACAACTCTACAAGAATTTGAGTGGTTCTGGTAAGCCATTATATCCATCTTCAGCTTTCTGCAGTTCATTAGCCAGAATTATTACACATCAAGCAAGTAATCTGAATATGCCTCTTAATCCAATTAAGAGTCCCTGTAATCTCATTTCCTTCGGTTTCTTTGTGCACAAATATGAATAATTTTGTAAAGACTAACACATATAAAAAATGGTGTTAAATTCAGGGATCATCGAAGATTGCAGCAACGTGTCCCTTCCGCATCCTGATGATTTCTCAAAGGCCCTCTACACATTTGGTATAGGACAGAACGATCTTACATTTGGCTTTCAGAACATGACAGTAGATCAAATTACGATCTGAAGGAGGGTGAAGACTCACCAAGCGCCATCGATCGATCGATCGAGAGAGTGTGTGCGGGAAGCCTTAAGGTTCTTCCAAGGCACAGAACAGTCAGGCAGAGAGCGACCGAGAGGAAACCCGACAGTGGGACTCCACGGTCTCAGAGGACGCCCGGGAGAAGATGATCTTCGAGTCCGACCGCGACGAGATCGACCGCTACCTCCGCGCTGTCGACGAGCTCCACCGCTCCATGTCGTCCGTCAGCCTATCGAAGGGCGGCGGCGGCGGCGAGCAGGGCGATAAGGTCAGTTCCACGGTCCAGATTGCCATGGCAAGGCTGAAGGATGAGTTCCGCAACATCCTCCTTAGTCACACCAGTCCACTCGAAGCTGAGACGCTCACGACCAGGTCGTCTTCCTCGGTCCACTCCTCGACCTCCTCCGACGGCGGCGGCGGCGCTGTAGTCGACTTGCACGTCGATGACGATTCGACGCACAAGGGGCTGGATCTGAGCTCCGATGAAGTGAAGGCCGAATCGAGTAGGAAGAGCAGCATCAGCTATCGGTCCACGAGCAGCATCCGCGAGATTGATCTCATGCCATCTGAGGCGATCTACGACCTCCGATGCTTCGCGGACAGGAAACCCTAACTTCGCTTGGAAGAGGAAGAGATTTTGAGACTATCGAAACTTCGAGAGGTGTAATGGTCGAGCGTCCGTCAAAGGTAAGTCTAAAACACGAGCAATATATATATATATATAGCGGGCGGTCCGGGCGGTTCGGTTCCAGAACCGGACCCCGGTCACCGGTTCCAATTTTAGGAACCGGGGACCGGACCGGATCCCCCTAAAACCGGGAACCGGACCATCGGTCCCGATCCGGTCCGGGCGGTCCCGGTCCGGGCGGTCTTTTTTGCACACCCCTAGTCATGAGACCCCTTTTCAAAGCAAACTGATGGTAGATACCGCCTGAAGGGTCAACTCAAGGTAGAAACCGCCTGAAGGGTCAACATGATGGTAGATAGTCAACCAAAGGTAGAAACCGCCTGAAGGGTCAACCAAAGGTAGATACCGCCTGAAGGGTCAACTCAAGGTAGAAACCGCCTGAAGGGTCAACTCATGGTAGAAACCGCCTGAAGGGTCAACTCATGGTAGAAACCGCCATAAGGGTCAGCTCATTGGTAGAAACCGCCATAAGGATCAAACTAAACTCAACGGTAGATACCGCCTGAAGGGTCAAATATGGTAGAAACCGCCATAAGGGTCAACTCATTGGTAAATACCGCCATAAGCATCGACAGAAAGGTCCGATCCACCATACGGATCAAAATCCTTGGCAAATCCCAGGGCGTGGGATGCGCCTTCCTTAGGTTCCTACCAGTCAGGAATCTCATGATGGTATGACCTACCATACAGGTCAGAGCTTAATCTCCCTAGGATATCCTGAATGATGAGTCCTAGGTATCTGCTTGAAAGTCGTCGCAGCTGGGAGCATGATGAC
The DNA here is from genome assembly GCA_021437785.1 of Rhodomyrtus psidioides. Lineage (NCBI taxonomy): Eukaryota > Viridiplantae > Streptophyta > Magnoliopsida > Myrtales > Myrtaceae > Rhodomyrtus > Rhodomyrtus psidioides. The sequence goes on along the minus strand of JAILYB010000044.1, from coordinate 1,757,753 downwards.
AACGACTCAGATCCCTCAAGCGTAGCATCCGATAGGTGAGCTTCAGGTAAACCTCCCTCCCCCAGCCCAGGTTCAAATTGCAAGAACAAACCGAGGATTAATTTGAACATTCATCCAAAGGATTAAGGGTCCAATGGCATAGCAATTCTTTTCCCCAGTCAAGTCGGTCAAGATTCAGGTGTCATTTTGTCTTTGAAAGCAACCTCTGACGAGCTCACTCTCAAAGAGAGGCAGCTGTTGACACCTGATTGTTAATTTCCTTTTACATTGATTTTTATTTTTAAAATTAATTAAAAATAGCCAAAAAAATCATAAAATTACAAAATCAACTTTGGAGACCTTGGCCTAGCCTCAGGAGTCAATTTTGAACAAAAAATATTTTTTGTAAGTTTTAATAATTTTTTGAATTTATTTAATTATTAAAAATACCAAAAAAAAAATCAATCAGAAAAATACCATTCGTGGTCAGAAAAATAGTCAGTATTTTTATTTCCTTTTAATTTGGACCAAATAAAGAGTCCGAAATCAAGTTCAATTGCATGTGTTCCTTCACAATACATAAAGTTGAATTTGTCCAAAAATTGCTATTTGAGACTTTTTATCTGGGATTTTTGTATTTTTTTTTTTAGAATCTTGACTTTCAATTGGACTGCTGCGCATTCCAATTTTTGTTCAATTGCATGCTGATTTGCTCATTTGAATGCCGAATCTGAAGAGAATTATTGAACTGGGTCAGCTGGATTGAATCGATTCGACCCATTCAACCCAGTTGAATAAGGCCGCAAAAAAAATTTTCACATTGCTCTTCCTCTTCGCGTCGACGATTTGAGAGGAAAAGCCAATGGCATCGCTCATAAATAATAAAAGAATGGATCATAATTGGCCGACCAAAAGGAAGAATATTTTTGGAGGGGCTGTCATAAAAAAATATGTTTCTAGGGAAGGCCAATGGTGGATAATGGACGGCTAGAAACCAAACAAGAATAGAATAGAAGGGGTGTCCCAACATGCAGGGGACGGACATTCTGCACTAATGTGGGGGAGTACAAAAGGAAAGGGGAATTAAAATAAAAAGAAAAAAAGAAGAGAGTGCAGTGGGTGGTTTGTGAGAAATAAAAGAAAGAGGGAGGCAACGAAGTGGAGGGCTCCTCCGGACGTTAAAAAAAAAAACCTGATTGAGAGAGAGCAGGAGGCCAGAGAGAGTTGGACAGCGAGGAAGCCCGGCCGCCGTCGTGACCCATCGACGGCGGCCTCACGTCACCAACCACCGCCACCAGTCCCAGCCCGAGTCGCAAGCGAACCGTTGCCATCCAGCCGTGCCGATCCGCCAAGGCCGCACCTCGTGAGCTCGAGCCCAGCCCTGGACCTACACACCCGTAGCCTCCGCCGAGCTCGCTACCGCCCGGACGCCCACTGTGGATGAGAGGGATCCATGACAGTTCTGGATTTCGTCGTTTGTCCCTCAAAACTGTATCGAGGACATCGTCCTCAGGCCGGCGAACCTTTGTCCAGCCTCGTGTCTTTGCCGAAAAGCCAGGCAGACCTACGGCTTTACCGAATAAGCTCCATTGCCAGTCATGAGAATCAGGCAATGGTTCCGAGTTGACCATGATGCCCGAAGGTCGAGGTAAGCCTCAACTTCTATTTTTGCTATGTCTCAGTCGGACTTGGTGCCGAGATTTGTTTCCTCTGGTTCATGCGTATATAGGTATAGAGCGAGCCGTTTTCGATAAACTTTGCTCGTAGACTCCTTTGCGTTGAGTGCGAATCTGAATCTCGAATGGGGTTGCTTCCCCTACGTTGAAATGCCAACCTATGCATGTCTACTTCTTTGTCTATTTTCGTTACGTAATTGTCCTGACTCCTGATATGGATGAATGTCGATCAATGGTAAGGAAATGTCTTGCATGCTTCCTTGGAATGGTGATCCCTTGACATGTGGGCATCAGTTTGTCCCTCTAATCTCTGTGGCATCTGTTCCCGTGGTCGTCTGTTTGTAAGCCATGGAGATCGTTTGGTGCGGCAACAGGATATGACATCAACTCCCATGAACTTCACCTCTGACATAAAAAAAATATGGGTCCACCCCGAACTTGAAAGCACATCTCGAGCTTGCGAGCTCATCTCAGGTGAAACCGAAACAACTAGGACATCAGTTTTCGATCGCCAGCGAGCACAACGTGCGCCGAACCAAGCGATGACAACGGCGGTCCGATGATGTCTTGCCTTTTGTGAGAATAAGCTACTGTTCATTTTTTCATGGAACAGACGGCCAAGCTTCGTGGGTAAGAAGACACAAAATAAAAAATAAAAAAATCATGCGAGAGAATAGAGGGACACGAGAGAGGGCTCTTTGACAACAAAAGAAAAGATGAAACTGAAGATCACGATGCCATCATCGGTGGTTCAGTGATGAGATTGGAGGTTTTGATCCAAGGTTTAGACGCGTCGGGGTCGGATGGCAAGGCCTCAGTGATTGGAGACTCGTTCATAACCCGTCCATGCCGAAGATAGCTCGGTGTCGATAATTCGACGGCATTTCGGTGATGGACGTGACAGAACGATGGCCGGTGAGGGAAACTCCTGTGAGTGTGGCTCAATGGCTCATGATGTTGAGTTCTGGGGAGGAGTTTACAGGAACTCACGAAGAAGACAACCCCAAAAGAAAAGAATAAAATAATAGAAAGATAATAAAATAACATAAAAGTAAAAAAAAAAAAGGAAAAGAAAAACGTGGTTGATAAGAATGGGAAAAGTGAGTGCACGTTGGGGGTCTGATATTACGGAAGCATTGTTAATGAATAAAAAAGAATAAAAAAAATTCAGATATTTTAAAAAAAAAATGAAATAAATAGGAAATGCTTTCGTTTACTTGTATTGCCCAAATTAGGCTTTATGTGCTTGATTATGTATATATTTGCCACCTAAGTATTTTGGTGGATTGTTTAGTCTGTAATGCATGCATTAATAAGTAGATTAGCATGGTGATCAGAGTTTAATTGGATATGCTCGTTTTATCTTTTAAATTGTCTGAACTTTGCTAATCATCTACTTTGAGTGGATGTATATGCTTTCAATGTGGCGACCGACGATGATGCTCGTGGTGACCCTTATTTTTCATGGAACCGCGGCGAAAGACACGGCCTGGGGGCTCGCCGGCCGTGGTTCGGACCGGGAGCTCGGCGGAGGGTTTCGCGTGATCACCGACCCCAAATGACGTTCAGGTAAGTCTCTAGACCTTATTTGAATGCTTTGTGAATGATTGGAATCGGGTTTGAACAAAAAAAATTCTGCAAATCTACCTTGCCGGAGCCGGCTCGGTGGCCGTCCGATCCAGGGATTTTCGGATAATTATAGAAAATAAATAAAAAATAATAAAATTCAAAAAAATCAATAAAAAATAGAAAATCATAAAAATTTCAAAAAATTTCAAAAAATTCCAGAAAATAGGAAATGGCCACATTCAACTGGCCGCGACTTGTTTCGGGTCATTTGACCCCCGATCTTTTCAGAAATGACGGTTTTGCCCTTCCGGCAAACCGTCTTCCAAAAACAATTCTAAAAAAATTCAAGAAAATCCCAAAAAATAGGAAATGGCCACAAACAACTGGCCAAGACTCATTCCGGGTGTTTTGAACCCCGACCCTTCTTAAAATGACGATTTCGCCCTTTGGGCGAATCGTCTTCCAAAAATTGAAGAAAAATCAAGAAATTCCAAAAAATTCTCAAAAATAGGAAATGGCCACAATCAACTGGCCATAGAATATTTTGGGTAATTCGGTATCCAAACCTTCCAAAAATTGACGATTTTGCCCTTCGGGCTAATCGTTCCCAAATCTTCACATTCTACCCCTGGTCCTAAATCACGCCTTCCCTAAGCCCTTATGGCTATATTAGGAGGCCATGTGATGTGAATTGATGTGCATCGATCTGATTCATTTATGCACTTGATTGCGCTTTCATTTAAATTGATTGTGATCGATAGGAATAGTCTTCCAATCTGCATGAAATCCTGAATCAAATCCACCTCACCTAAAATTGCGCCTGCATGGGCTCTTAGCTAGGAAAATCACTCGCGTTAGGTACCGAAAGGGCGTTGGTAATGACACCAGCGTAACCAAGTCCCCGAACCCAAAATCTCTGGTTCCGCAGAACTGATCGATCTCTCCGAATCGGTCAGTAAGGTTTTCGGTCTACCCTCCAAGAAAGACCGGTGGCGACTCCAAATGCATGCACAATTTGCACATGCCACCACGACCAAACTGAAGGTAGAAAGCGATCGACTCTTATCGTCGAATCCATTAAAAAATACTCCCGCCGCGATTTGATATGGGCCTGGGAGGGCTCGCGCCGATCAAAGGCCCGCGATCGGTAATCCATTAGCCGCGTCCGCCTTTCGGACGGGTTGCGACAACAGGCTATCCCCGTGCTCACCTCAAATATTACTTACGCAAGATGGCGCACTTTTCGGATTATATTCCACTACTGATGAATACGTTTCAAGAGAGTTTGGCTGGCGCCGCTTTGGCATGGTTCATTGAACTAGACCTGGATGATTACGATGGGTGGGAAGATCTTGCTGAGGACTTCATTAGACAATACAAGTTCAATACGGCTACAGCCCCAACGAGAGAAGACCTTCTACGAACCTCGAAGGCAAGAGGCGAATTGATCAGAACATATGCCCAGAGATGGCGAGCTTTGGCAACCCAAGTAAAGCCGTCAATCCCCGAAGACGAGCTGATTGATCTATTTCTAAAGCCACTCACCTATGAATACTTCGACAGGTTGAACACCTCCGGATGTCAGACATTTACACACTTGATTAAGGTAGCTGAAAGACTAGAATGAGCCTTAAGAGAAAGGAGGCCTCATGAAGCTTCTACTAGGAAACTGTATTCCTTAAAAAAAGAGAAAGAGGCCAGACTCGACATAGCATTCATGCCAGACTCGACATAGCATTCATAGCGGACCCCTGTAAGCCCAAGACGTTTGGCAATTCTAATCAAACCAAAGGAGGATCGTCCTGATCGGCATCGAAAGTGCAAGAGCCTAGAAGAAGGCAACCCCAAAAGCAGTTCTCTCAGCTCCCGAGGCCTCTATCCAAGTTACTCCCGATGCTGCTAGAGCAGCACCTGGTGGCGAAGGAACCACCTAGGACAAATCCTGTTAAGTATCCTAGCTTTGACGAGAGCCAGACATGTGTCTACCATATGGGCGAAATGAGACTTAATGTGGATAACTGCTATATCCTTAAGCTGAAGGTGCAAGCTCTGATTGACAGTCAGATTCTGAAGTTCGACAACGTGGCTCCAAATGTGCAAGAAAATCCACTCCCTAATCATCAAGCAATAGGGGCGATATTCACTAAAGAGGAGGAAAGCCACCTCAAGCTGAAGGTGGACATATCTAAACTCACTGACCTTCTGGTCACCGCTTCGTCATACCCAAAAGGAGGGGAGATCCCTGCTGACGTAAAGAAGCTATGTATCACCAAGATGATGAGCATGGGGATAATGTCCGATATTACCGATGAAGGATTCGAGGGAGTCAAAGCTCCTCTATCTTTGGAAGGAAGCCACTTTGTGTTCGAAACTGAGCAGGGTAGCACGTGGAACGTCCCACATAAGGATCTGATAGGCGACTTTGGGTCGATCAGGGAGCCAGAAGAGGAATTCGAAGGGGACGAACTGGAGGCCAAAAGGCGAAGTCTAGCAGATCGCAGATTTATGGCCGACGCACTTGAAAGGAGTGAAATTGTAGACAATCTGGGTCAAGATTCTGGGGGTATAACTTTAAAGTGAAATATTCAGCTCCTCCTAGTTTTTATCATAAAATTGAGGATATCATACCAGACGGATGGGGAGGTATGGATGATCCCGCTCAACCAGAAACCTCGAAGGACATGGAAAAGCTTTTTACGAAAGACTTTGACGACACCGTATCGGTGATTGAAGCCGCTACGACTGTGGTAATACGATTAGAAGAACTGGATAGCTTGAGTAAGGTGGAAGATTGCCTGATCAAACCTGTTGTGATCCCATTGCCGAAAGATGGGGCAGATGATACAGCTAAACCAGAGGAATCTAGCCCGACGATGGTAACCATAAAAGTCCCTCCAGTAGAAGAGTATGATCCTAAAGCAGTCCACTGGGACTATGGGACGAAGGAGGTAGATGCAGTAATGAGATCGGGACGATTTTATGCCCCTAGGGAAGGCGAATCTGAAAAGAAGGAGGTCTCGAAGGAAGATGCAGAAAAGCTCATGGCGATCATTAAAACCAGCGAGTTTGAGGTAATATAGCAGCGGAGGAAGATGCCAGCTCAAATATCCTTACTGGATTTATTCATCAACTCAGAGAAGCATAAGAACACACTGTTGAAAATACTCAATGAAGTACATGTCCCTGAAACAATTAATGAAGTGTAGTTATGGGACTTTGTAGGAGCGATCCTTTTGAAAGACCAATTGAGCTTCTCTGACGAAGACTTCCCCATGGAAGGAAGAGGGCACAACAATGCCTTATATATCTCTGCGCAATGTAACGGGAAGAGAGTGGCGCACGTACTAATCGACAAAGGATCGGCCTTCAACATTTGCCCGTTGGCTACTTTGAGAAGGTTAGGGATCAATGAGGAAACGATTAAAACTTCCAAAACAGCTGTGAGAGCTTTCGATGGAATGAAGACAACTGTGGTAGGCGAGATTGGGCTCGACGTATTCATCGGCCCAACGAAATTCTCTATAAACTTTCAAGTAATGGATCTGCCTAGTGCATTCGGGTTCTTGCTGGGAAGACCCTGGATCCATGTAGCATGAGCTGTACCGTCCAGCTTGCATCAGAAAGTGCGCTTTGTGGTGGATGGAAAGGTAATTACAGTGCATGGGGAAGTCGACCTCCAAACATATCAGAATAGCGATATTCCCTACATTGAACCTGAAGTTAAGATGGAAGCGAGCTATCATTCCCTAGAGTTAGTAGCGATAGTACACACTCCTGTATGGACAATATTGAGGGCTCCCTACATTTCTGAAGCCAATCTTTTACTAGCTAAGATGCTATTGGCATATGGGTTCAACCTTGGAGAAGGTCTGGGTAAACACGGTCAAGGGATAAATACCCATATGTAGTTGAAAGCCAACCAGCATAGGATGGGCTTGGGGTACCGAAAAGATCATATGGGCGAGTCTTCCCCGAAGGCAATAGGCCGAGGCCGAGGCAAGAGTCCGGGACGCCAGGGAGGCCAGAACAACCCGAAGGATTCTTTCATCGGTTCTCCAACTTGGAAAGGCAAGTCACAGATATTCAATAATCCTTTAAATGCTCATTTCAACCAGAACTATAAATGGTTGTCTGAAGAGGATATCACTTCATCAACAGAACCGGATCTGGCGAACCCTTTTTTCAAAGATGACTTTGTGAATGTCATCATAGAGTGGTTGGATGACAAAGCCACTTCCTCTGAGTAAAGAAGCTTCTCTCCTTCTTTAAATACTACACTTAGAACTTTCTACATTTCTTTGCATTTTCACTCCTGGTTATAGATATAGGAAAACGCCTTTAAATCTCTGGCCGTTGGTCCAAACAACATAGCTTGTAATGCGGTGCATTTTGCATTCAATAAAATCAGACAAGTTTTGTTAAGGACATATGGAACCACGAATCAGCCCGATGATGATGCTAGTCTTCCGCGCAGAAGCTTGAGGCATGATTTGCCATATGATTCCTAATTTCCAAAAGATTTCCACGGGGCCAGGATGTCCGATAACATGAGGATTAGTCCCATGTATACCTATACTTATTTCGAAAACTCATTCGAAAAGATTTTCCACAATCATGCATGACATTTTTATGGAATACGAACTAACCATGCTCATGACATTTCAGGCATGTCATCTCAAACATACATACCAGGTTGTTATGCGATTCGGACCGTCACATTGACTGTTCCAACAACATCGAGGAAGATGAGGATGAAGGTTATACGTCTATCCGCAGAGAATGGAATGCCTTTGAGGAATCAATGCCTCCTACTTCAGAAGAACCGATTAATGTTAATTTGGGAGATAATGTGAATATCAAAGAAGTCAAGATCGGTGGACATTTATCCCGAGATGAAAGACTCGAGTTCACTGAATTACTGAAAGAATATCAAGACGTCTTTGCATGGTCTTACACTGATATGCTAGGTCTCGATCCTAAGATTGTGGAGCATGCATTACCCACGGATCCCGGTGTTAAACCTATCAGGCAAGGTAGCAGACGGATGAAGGTCGAACAAAATTCAGGAGGAAGTCATGAAACTTCTCAAGGTAGACTTGATTGAATCTATCCCATACTCGGACATGATTGCAAATATAGTCCCCGTTATGAAGAATGATGGTGAGTCTGGATCTGCGTAGATTATTGATATCTGAATAGAGCAAGCCCAAAAGATGATTTTCCACTACCTCACATTGATGTGTTGGTGGATAGTACTATGGGGTATGAATTATTCTCATTCATGGATGGATTCTCGGCATACAACCAAATCTTCATGAAATAGGAGGACAAACCAAAGACTGCTTTTACCACACCTTGGGGAAATTTTTGCTACAAGGTTATGCCCTTTGGATTAAAGAATGCAAGGGCCACCTACCAGAAGGCTATGGTCACATTATTCCATGATATGATCCATGAGGAAATTGAAGTATATGTCGATGACATGATCGCCAAGTCCAAGAATGGGCAGGATCACATACAGGTGTTAAGAAAATTTTTTGAGCGTCTGCGCAAATATAAGTTGAGGTTGAACCCTAACAAATGAGTGTTTGGGGCGAAATATGAGAAACTTCTCGGATTCATGGTTAGTAACAGGGGCATTGAGATTGATCCTTCAAAGATTCAAACCATTCATGATCTAGCAACTCCCTCTACAGTAAACGAAGTGAGAAACCTTCTAGGGAGACTGAACTATATTGTCAGATTCATCAATCAGCTGTCCGATGTGGCTAAACCAATCTTCAAATTACTCAAGAAAGGCGAAAGAGTGACATGGGATGCAGAATGCAGTCAGGCATTCCAAAAGATCAAGAACTATCTAGTCAATCCACCGGTACTCGTGCCACCCATCCTAGGTCATTCTTTGACCTTGTATCTGACTATACAGCAGGAATCTTTGGGAGCCTTACTTGCCTAAACAAGCTCGATGGATGGTAAAGAAAGAGCCATCTACTACTTAAGTAAGAAGTTCACGCCATCTGAAGAAAAATACATACCAGTTGAAATGGCTTGTATAACAATGGTGTGGGTACTTCGTAGATTGAGACGGTATACCCTACATCACCATATTCAGCTCATAACAGAAAACAGTCCTGTCAAATACCTCATGGAGAAACCCGCTTTAATTGGGAAATTAGCAAAATGGCCGGTGATGTTATCTGATTTTGACATCAAATGTTCTCCACAAAAATCAGTAAAATGGAGAGCTATAGCTGATATGTTGGCAGAAAATCCATCAAATGGTGAGCCTTCTAGAGAAATAAGGGCAGAAGATCAAATTCTGAACTTAGCAGAGGATAAGTGGGTTATGTATTTCGATGGTGTTGTTAATCTATCAGGAGCAGGCACCGGGATAGTGCTGATATCCCCTGATGATCAACATTATCCTGTTGCGGCGAAGATGACATTGCCTTGTACCAATAATATCTCGGAATACGAGGCGTGCATTCTAGGCTTACGATTGGCCATTTCCATGGGAATACCTAAGGTGCAGGTTTATGGAGATTCCATGCTCATCATTTTGCAGACACAGGGAGAGTGGAAGACAAAAGACGCAAAGCTCATCCCTTATCATGAATACCTTGAAGAATTGACACTTAAGTTCGAAGAAGTGTCATTCGAGTACTTGCCAAGATCTCATAATCAATTTGCAGACGCGCTAGCCACCCTGGCCTCAATGTTACAAATAATTGATGGGTTGGAAATAGAACCTCTAAGGATCAACATAGTTGAAGAGCCAGCCTATTATATGCTAATCGAAGAAGAGTTTGAGGGAGAGCCATGGTATTATGACATCAAGAATTATTTCTCAAAAGGGGAGTTTCCTGAAGGATGTCAGGCAGGAGACTAGAGATACATAACCAAGATAGCAGCAAATTCTTCCTCAGTGGACAAATGCTGTTCAAAAGGTTAATTGACTCTACTCTGTTGAGGTGTGTAGATGCTAAAGAAGCAAATATTCTCATGAAGGATATCCATGAAGGTATATGTGGGCCTCACATGAACGGCCACCTCCTCGCCAGGAAGATCATGCGGCTTGAATATTATCGGATGACCATCGAATCAGACTGTTGTCAACATGTCGGGTCATGCCACCAGTGCCAAATATATGGCAATAAGATTAATGCACCCCCGAATGAATTGCATTAAATGTCTGAGGTTTTGCCTTTTTCTATGTGGGGGATAGACATGATAGGGCCTATCAATCCTGCGGCTTCAAATGGTCATTGCTTCATCCTGGTGGCGATTGATTACTTCACAAAATGGATAGAAGCCACTTCTTACAAGAATGTCACTGCGAGAAATGTGGCAAGATTCATTAAAAGAGACATCATCTCTCGATATGGTACCCCTCAAGCAGTCATTACAGATAATGGATCCAACCTGAACAACAAGATTGTCGATGATCTGCTGGATCACTTTGGTATTCGACATCTGAATTCATCCCCTTACCGCCCGCAGATGAATGGGGCAGTGGAAGCAGCCAACAAGAACGTCAAGAGGATCTTGGCTAAAATGGCAGAAAACTACAGGGATTGGCATGAGAGGCTACCCTTTGCCTTAATGGCATATCAAACTTCAATTAAGACCTCTACAGGGGCAACTCCCTATAGTCTGGTGTATGGGATGGAAGCGGTCCTACCCGTGGAAGTTAAGATCCCCTCTTTGAGGACCTTATCAGAGGGTAAACTCTCCGAATCAGAGTACTCCAAGCTCAGATATGAACAGCTGAATTTGATAGATGAGAAACGTCTCAGAGCAATCTGTCACGGTCAGAGTTACCGGAAGAGGGTGGCCAAGTCGAAAAGTTGAAGCCAGAAATTTCGAAGTGAATGACTTGATAGTAAGAAAGATTCTGCCAAGTACTGTCCATCCGGGAGGCAAGTTTACCCCGAATTATGAAGGCCCCTATATTGTCCAGAAGATTCTCACAAGAGGAGCATTGATTTTGGTAAATTTCGATGGAGAAGAATTGGGGCACCCTGTAAACTCTGATGCTATGAAGAAGTATTACCCTTGAAATAAAATCAGATTTTGGTCATACGGCTTGTCCAGAATCAGTCCGAATCGTCATGACGATCATTGCATAAGCATATCATGCATCCACACATACACTAGCATGTGTTCAGTTTTGCAGGGTTCATGAAGCAAACTCAAGATCGAATTCATTCAAGCGGAATCCTAGATAGGAGAGACCTCGACACCAAGCATCAAGAATGAGTAATGAAGATGGAAGACGGCAAAAGAAAAGCGCAGTAAAGTATCTCTCACTTCCTATAAGATGAAAAGAACAAGTGAATGAACATTCACATACTTGAGCTCAGGAATAAACATTATTTCTGAAATGAATTCATTGCATTTATTGCACACCTGTTAAAATCAGGAAATGATCCAAAGCATGCATGATGCATCATCGAAATCCCCTGTGGAGTGAAATGCCGGGAGAAAAACAAGCTGATTTTTCCAGAAACAAGGCCTGCTTAGACTATCTAGCAGGAATATCCCTCCAAATGAAAGGCGAACCTGATCCAAACACGTCCTACATACACTCGAGAGATGAGAGAAGAGTGAGAGTAGGAAAACTCTAATCTGAGGATACAAGGGCCCTTCGCATCGATTACATGGATTAGGAAGATTGAGGCATTCATTTCTCTATCCTAAACACTACAGGTGACCATTGATAACCATTTGAACGGTGGTTTCATTCTTTACCCCTGTCAAGACCACCCCACATTGGGGCAACTAGAGGTACGTCCAGCAGTGTCAGGAGGTAAATGGTTAAAAATCCTTGTCGCGACCCTCTCGAGGTTCGCCATGGGCTCTCGAGGGCTAATGGGCCGTCCAGTCTGGTCGGATGCGGGCCTCTCCCAAGGCCCGTTACCCAAATCGCAACGGAGGTATGCGTAGTCGACCTTCAGTGTGGTCTAGTGCTATGTGCTAAGTGTGCATGCCATGGAGTCGCCACCAATCATTTTTTTCGGAGGGTATGATTGGACCACCCTATTGAATAGTCGGGAGTTTCTATTCAATTCTGCGATAACCAGTGAAATGGGTTCGGGGACTTAGTTACGTCAACTATCAGAGTTGACGCCCTTTCGGTACCTAAGTTGACTGAGTTTTCTGACTTAAGATTTCATGCAGATGAGTGGGGTACGAGTCCTAAATCTAGGAGTTCATGCAGATAGGAATGACTATCCTAGCAATCACAATCAATAATAAAGTGCACAAATCAATGAATTCAAATGTACAAATAAATCACATGGCATTCCTAATAAGGCCATATTGGCCTAGAGAAGCATCAATCAGGCTTAGGAATGATTTAGACATGATTTTACCCATCAGGGGCAAAATCGTAATTTTGAGACAAAGGGGATAATTTGCCCAAAAAGGGCAAAATCATCATTTCGGAATGAATCCGGAGTAAAACAATGTCAAAAATAGGTTTGGTCACTCAATTGACCCATTTCCTATTTTTTGCAATTTTCATGATTTTCTGAAATTTTAGAAACCGATTTACCATTCGAATGGTAAATCGTCATTTTCTAAAAGTGGGAATGAAATGTGGAAATCTTATACATAAGGTTTAGCTACCCATCTGGCCCATCACCAAATTCTAAGCAATTTCCACAAGTCATTGGAATATCAAAGACGATTTACCCTATGAGGGGTAAAATCGTCGCTTTGGATTAAACGGGAGAAAAACCTGAAAAACGGCAACAAATCAATTTCTTTTGGTCATTTTCAGCCTTGGAAATTTTTAGAATTTTTTTTTAGGAATTTTCTGTAATTTTTCTCTTTTTTTTTTAATTTTTCCTTAATAATTCATTTTTTTGGATTTTTTTTATTCTGCAAAACCCCAATCGGACGGTCTAGAATGCGCCACGTGGCGTCTCGATGACAATCGAATCATTTTAATTTTTGTAAAATTCGAAATTCATTTCTTTTAATACTAAAAATATTTTTTTATTCTGAAAATCATCGGATCACTACACGTGGCTCATCTGCAGCCATCCAATCTAGCATTTTTTTTTGTTTTTGTTTTTATAGGACGCAACACAATGCAAAAAATAAAGAAGATATTAAGTCATTATACAACATAAACATAAGCAAAGGAGATGGGATCCGGTGAATTTTACGACGTCGGAGTCCGTCGATGCTCGTGCAACAATGTGTGGGGGTATAAACCACCAGCAGGAGGCTCGGCCTTCCGATTCTGGGGTAGCACAATATAATTTACAGAAAATAAATGAATAGAATGCCTTGGACACCAATAGGAGGCTCGGCCTTCCGATTCTGGGTCTAATAAGTAAAATGTAGAAAATGCCCACTTTTATTAAATGCAATACAACACAAATTAACTATATGATGCATGAAATGCTAGGACATAAAGTAAATACGCAGCAAATATTCAGACACCAACAGGAGGCTCGGCCTTCCGATTCTGGGTCTAATAAGTAAAATGTAGAAAATGCCTACTTTTATTAAATGCAATACAACACAAATTAACTATATGATGCATGAAATGCTAGGACATAAAGTAAATACGCAGCAAATATTCAGACACCAACAGGAGGCTCGGCCTTCCGATTCTGGGTCTAATAAGTAAAATGTAGAAAATGCACACTTTTATTAAATGCAATACAATACAAATTAACTATATGATGCATGAAATGCTAGGACATAAAGTAAATACACAGCAAATATTCAGCAACCTTAAAACTCCAGAACATAGCCTATCATCTTAGGAAGCCATCACCGAAAATTTCACCTTAAAAGGAGTCCAAATGAGTGAGATATGACCACAATACCTCAGTTCGCTCGATTTTCGTCGACTGTTTTTCAAAAAATCACCATAATTTAACCGGACCTCGAAAATTCATGAAACCAACGGGAAATTGTTAAGGACATCTTAACTTAACCTGTGGTGGTCAGAGGGAGTCGGAAAGGTCGCCGGAATGGCTGATCGTGGAGGACGGCGGCGGCAGCAGAAACTGGTCGGTACAGGGTCAGCAGCGATCTTTGCTCATTCAAACGGCTCTACAAGGAAAATGGATGGGCCAAATTGGACTCACAATATGTCGTTAGAACGGCAAGAGAATAAGCTTTCTAACAGTATATGGCTCGTTCTCATACGATTCCTAACGAAAGAGTTATGGCCGAAATACCGGACGGTTTTGGGTTTGGGCGGCGAGCTGAGCGAGAGAAATAAAAAACGAAAATGAAAGAGAGAGTTGAGGGAGATGATGAGGGGGATTGCGGTATCCAGGAGCTCCACGAGGCCGCGATAAACAGCAATACGGACGGGATCTCGGCACGGCGTCGGAGGGTGGCGGAGCAAGGTGGTGGTGAGGGTGGTCGGCGTAATCCAAGGGAGGAAAAAAAATGAAGAACCAAAAACTAGGAAGAGGAGGGAGGAAGAAGAAGAAGAAGAAGAAGAAGAAGAATAAGAAGAAGAATGAAGAGGAGGCCACGGATGATCGTGGGAATGGTGAGATGAGGGAGTAAAATAATAAAAATATAATAAAATAATAAAATAATAATAAAATAAAATACTAAAAAGTAAAAATAATAATAAAATAATCAAAAGCAAAGACAAAATGATGAGTCCCCTTTTCCTTTTGAATGATGATGTTTTCACTCCTTTTCCTTTTAATCATTACTAATATTTTTGTCAAATTCAATTTTATGATGATCAGAGAACACCTAAAATCGAACCTGAATTTTACTATTTTATGAGGTCCTAAAGTAAAGAAAAATAAAAAATACCGACTATTTGTATATATATTTTTTTACCTCAAATATTATTTTTCTTGATTTTCTTCTTTTCTTTTTTTTTCTTTTTTTTTCGAAAATATATTAAAAAAATATAAATTATGAAAATTATTTTTTTGGTCAAAATGGTTCATTTAGCTTGGCTAAGGTCACCAAAATTGATTTTTCAATTTTTCAACTTTTTATGGATTTTCTATGAATTTTCAAAAAAATAAAGAAAAAGAAAAGAAAAAAAAATTGATCAAAATTTAGGTGTCAACAGCTGCCCCTCTTTGAGAGGAATCTCGTTGGAGGAATCCCCTCAGAGGTTTCTCTCAAAGACAAGGTGACACCTGAGTCCTGATCGACTCGACTAGTGAAACTAAAGGAAAATGAGTCATGACATCCAGTTTTTCATGCTTGTCGATGTATGCTCTTTCTTGAAGGGGGAAACATTCATTTGACATGAGAGAGTGAGATAATAGAGAGACATACCTGCCACTTACCTGTTCGATGTTTGTGCGATTTTCGCGGTGTTTGATGGATTCAAGAGAATTTCTAGGAACTCGTTACTAGAGTATCCTAGAGAGGTTAAGCTCTGACCCGTATGGTAGGTCAAACCATAATGGGATTCCTAACTGATAGGAATCTAAGGAAGACGCGTCCCATTTGGGATTTGCCAAGGATTTTGATCCGTATGGTGGATCGGACCATTGAGTTGACCATTTAAGTGATTTTCACTATTGGATTGACCCTTCAAGCGGTTTCTACCATGAGTTGACCCTTCAGGCGGTTTCTACCATGAGTTGACCCTTCAGGCGGTTTCTACCTTGATTTGACCCTTTAGGCGGTTTCTACCTTGAATTGACCCTTTAGGCGGTTTCTACCTTTGATTTGACCCTTTAGGCGGTTTCTACCTTTGATTTGACCCTTTATGCGGTTTCTACCCTTGGTTGACCCTTCAGGCGGTTTCTACCTTTGGTTTTGACCCTTTAGGCGGTTTCTACCTTTGTTTGACCCTTTAGGCGGTTTCTACCTTTGTTTGACCCTTTAGGCGGTATCTACCTTTGTTTTGACCCTTTAGGCGGTTTCTACCTTTGTTTGTTTTGAAAAGGATTCTCATGACGAGGGTTCTCCACGTCCGATGAGACTGCCTAAATTTTGAAAAGGGATCTCATGACGAGGGTTCTCCACGTCCGATGAGACTGCTTGATTTTTGAAAATGGGTCTCATGACGAGGGTTCTCCACGTCCGATGAGATTTCCTGAATTTTGAAAATGGGTCTCATGACGAGGGTTCTCCACGTCCGATGAGACTGCCTAAATTTTGAAAAGGGGTCTCATGACGAGGGTTCTCCACGTCTGATGAGACTGTTTGATATTTTGAAAATGGGTCCTGGGACGAGGGTTCTCCACGTCTGATAGGACTTTTTCTTTTAAAAGAGTTTTTTCTTCCCCTCTTTTTTTAGAGATCCCGAAGTTTGTCGGGAATTCAGTTTTTGAAGCAGTGAAAGATTTTATCTTGACAAAGCTTCACTTGGGTCTGTTGAGGCGACATTCTGGGAGCTGGGTTCTCCAGGTATCCTGCAGAAGTTTGAGCCTGAAAGATTTTTCTTCACCAAGCAAACGTTAGTAATCCTTGGGAAGGCCACGGCTGTCCATTTGACAAAACCGTATGATTTAAGTTTTAATCATGAAATGTGCATTTTGATGCTGGAGGTTATCCAAAGCATTCTTGCAACATGCGAATGTGATCACAAATCCCTTGCACGGAAAATCTGGATCAACAGTTTGAAAATTCCAAAAAGAGTTTGTTCAAAACATCAATTGGAATATTTCTCGACAATGAGGTCTTCTCACCTGTTTTGCGATAGTGGTTTTATAGGGGATGCACTCAATTCCCCACTAACCTGTGCCTAGGTTTTAGGCTCATTCGCAGCGCATACATTTTGATCGGTCGGGAGGTCTTCCACGGGACCGTAATGTTGGGCTTGGATATTGGTTTTCAAAGGGAGACCCGCTTTGGAGTCGAGGCCATTGAATGAAAGTGTTCAACATCTGCTCCGGGTTTACAAGTCAAGAACCCTGCAAAATGAGAAAGAAATAGTCTTGCTCGTACTTCTTCGAGCTAAGCTATATGTTAACCCAAGTGTCTTAGTCAGAGAAGACTGTTTCAGGGTTATGATGTTGGTAGGATTGGGGACCGAAAAAGGCTTGTTTTTTGCCCAGAAATTACGAAGGGTTTGATATTGGTGATCATTGCAAATTTACCACCTGCTCTTTCCTCTCTGCACCTTCAGTTTTTTTTTGGATGCGCAACCGATTTTGAGGTGTGCACCAGCTCTTTAGAGAGCGTTTC
Source organism: Rhodomyrtus psidioides (assembly GCA_021437785.1). Lineage (NCBI taxonomy): Eukaryota > Viridiplantae > Streptophyta > Magnoliopsida > Myrtales > Myrtaceae > Rhodomyrtus > Rhodomyrtus psidioides. The sequence continues at coordinate 1,740,381 of JAILYB010000044.1, read as the reverse complement.
GTCGCATTAAGAGACTGATGACTCTGTCTGCGTCTCTGCTCCACGCTTGACACCATTTGGGGAGTAGTCTTTTTGATCTGACTCCTTTAGGGATTTCCTCTTTTCCCATCTGGCTTCATTGCGGATCAATCAAACAACTTACACGAGCACCGGCCTTGCTTTTACCAGGCACTTTGCTTTTTCTCGATGCCGTTGATTTTTCTCATTCATTTTTGAAATCCCACTTTTTCTCATCTTCATGGGATCGTGTTAGACCTATGATCAAAGGTCTAACAAGGTTAAACATTAACTTAGGAATTTTTTTTTGCAAACCCTAAGTCTTGAACTCCTTCGTTTCTGAAGTGATGCTGCATCCGTCTTGGAATGTGCAATGATCACCAACGGGTTTATGAAATGATTTTGCAGGCTCAACTTGGCTATGCAAAGGATTCGGTGTGCGGGATAGAGAAATGAATGCTTCTCATCATCATATGGCACTTGGATTACCATATAAACAACACACAAAGATTAATGTTAGTCCGAGCAAGAAAATTTCTAACCATTTTCTCCTGATACTGCTGGACTCACCTCCATTTTGCCCCGATGTGGGGTGGTTCTTGACAGGGTTAAGAATGAAAACCGCCGTTCAAAGGGGTTATCAACGGTCACCTGTAGTGTTTGGGGGGATATGAAACGAATGCCTCCGTCGTCCCAACCCATGTAATTGCTGCGAATGGTCCCTACTTCCGTAGGTCCAGATTTTGCTATCTGATCTGCTTCATTCATCTCTCCAGTGTGTGTAGGACGTGTTGGGACTAGGCTTTGCCTCTTGTCTTTTGAGAAAACGTCCTTTTGAAAGTTTTGAACAATTTTTTATTGGAAAAATCTCTTTCATTTTCTCCAAAAATTTTACCCGTCAAAGGGGATTTTATGATGCCCCATGCATGTTCTTATTCATGTTCAGACAACCTCTTGTTTCAAAACATGAATGCCAATGAAATTTGAATTCTATGTCTTTTCTAGACATTAGATTCTGAAAGCTTTTCTTTTCTTCTCTATTTTTTATTCAACATCTTCAGTGGATTGGGGAAAGGGATACTTACCTGTCCCCCGCGGCTGGAGATCCCTGAAAATACGGAAGAAACATGTTATTGTACGTTCACGAATTTTTCAAAAAATTAGAACGATACATCTTACCCTTGGTCGTGTGCCCCTGCGAGTGCACACAAGTTGTGAAAATCTGTCCTCCTTGATGGCGAGTCCCTATCAAGGATAAATAACAAGTGTTAACTCGCATTCCCAAATCCAAGATAAATTGGGACGATACGACTTTACTCTCGATTTGCAATCCGTTTTGATGTTGCATATTGATATGAACAACATCTATCAAATTCCTCCATCCGTGCTTGAAGGTATTTGCAACGCCTACGGTTCATTTGCCCCAGCTGGGCGACGTCTGTTTTGTCATTTGAATGCATGAGTTTTTGGGTGCATTGTCTCTTTTATCACCTGAGATAAAAAAAAATGGAGAAAAACTTATCCCCAGATCTGATTAAAAATCAATTAGGAACGATACGTCCTTTTACCAAACGAGTGGCTCTGCGGCCAAATGTATTTTGCACTGAAGGGACGAATTCCACTATGCTCCACGGGTTTGGGGAATTTGCCCACATTTTCGATAGAAATGAGCCTTATCAAGATGTATACAATACAAATAGATCCCTAATACAATCAATCTAAGGGACGATATAGAGAGGATCTCAGCAAAATTAATCTTATACAAGAGAACTAAAAATGTCAAATCAATCAAAGGAATGTGGTCCGAACACTTGGAGATGCCCCAGTTCCAGTCTTCGAGATGTGACTCCAGGATCACCGATTTTTTTTAGGTGGTTTTAGATATACCAACTATCTAAAGACATGCACATGAGACAAGTGAGGATAAAACTTCTAAAAATCAAAGGATTTGGCACCTAAGGTCAAGGTTCCCACCTCGTGATCTAGAAAGAGCCGATTCCATTGCACAGCTATCGTTGCATTGGGACTCGATCCATAGTTCGAAGTGAGCGAAATTGAAAGGTGGATTACCCCGTGTTTTTCCTCACAGAGATTCCATTTTCAATCCCTTATATTGTTTTCCTATAGGCGGCGCCCGGGGTTTTAGGCGCGGTTGTGTGTATTTTCGGTGTCGTGCTAAAGCGATAAACATGCATCTTATTTAACAATCACCGCTTCAATATAAAACATACACACAATCATTCATTCCTACGCCCAACCTGCATAAAACAGAGTTAACAAGTACTCCACCCCTTATTTCTCCAATCTGCAAAAACATTTAACACCTCAAGGGTTAAAGTACGTACCTCACCTTGAAGAGCATCTGCATAAAACATGTTAGAAAAATCAATCAACTTTTTAATCGGCTCAAGTTCTCTAAAGTCCCCAGCGGAGTCGCCAGTCTGTCGCGACCCTCTCGAGGTTCGCCATGGGCTCTCGAGGGCTAATGGGCCGTCCAGTCTGGTCGGACGCGGGCCTCTCCCAAGGCCCGTTACCCAAATCGCAACGGAGGTATGCGTAGTCGACCTTCAGTGTGGTCTAGTGCTATGTGCTAAGTGTGCATGCCATGGAGTCGCCACCAATCATTTTTTTCGGAGGGTATGATTGGACCACCCTATTGAATAGTCGGGAGTTTCTATTCAATTCTGCGATAACCAGTGAAATGGGTTCGGGGACTTAGTTACGTCAACTATCAGAGTTGACGCCCTTTCGGTACCTAAGTTGACTGAGTTTTCTGACTTAAGATTTCATGCAGATGAGTGGGGTACGAGTCCTAAATCTAGGAGTTCATGCAGATAGGAATGACTATCCTAGCAATCACAATCAATAATAAAGTGCACAAATCAATGAATTCAAATGTACAAATAAATCACATGGCATTCCTAATAAGGCCATATTGGCCTAGAGAAGCATCAATCAGGCTTAGGAATGATTTAGACATGATTTTACCCATCAGGGGCAAAATCGTAATTTTGAGACAAAGGGGATAATTTGCCCAAAAAGGGCAAAATCATCATTTCGGAATGAATCCGGAGTAAAACAATGTCAAAAATAGGTTTGGTCACTCAATTGACCCATTTCCTATTTTTTGCAATTTTCATGATTTTCTGAAATTTTAGAAACCGATTTACCATTCGAATGGTAAATTGTCATTTTCTAAAAGTGGGAATGAAATGTGGAAATTTTATACATAAGGTTTAGCTACCCATCTGGCCCATCACCAAATTCTAAGCAATTTCCACAAGTCATTGGAATATCAAAGACGATTTACCCTTTGAGGGGTAAAATCGTCGTTTTGGATTAAACGGGAGAAAAACCTGAAAAACGACAACAAATCAATTTCTTTTGGTCATTTTCAGCCTTGGAAATTTTTAGAATTTTTTTTTAGGAATTTTCTGTAATTTTTCTCTTTTTTTTTTTTTAATTTTTCCTTAATAATTCATTTTTTTGGATTTTTTTTATTCTGCAAAACCCCAATCGGACGGTCTAGAATGCGCCACGTGGCGTCTCGATGACAATCGAATCATTTTAATTTTTGTAAAATTCGAAATTCATTTCTTTTAATACTAAAAATATTTTTTTATTCTGAAAATCATCGGATCACTACACGTGGCTCATCTGCAGCCATCCAATCTAGCATTTTTTTTTGTTTTTGTTTTTATAGGACGCAACACAATGCAAAAAATAAAGAAGATATTAAGTCATTATACAACATAAACATAAGCAAAGGAGATGGGATCCGGTGAATTTTACGACGTCGGAGTCCGTCGATGCTCGTGCAACAATGTGTGGGGGTATAAACCACCAGCAGGAGGCTCGGCCTTCCGATTCTGGGGTAGCACAATATAATTTACAGAAAATAAATGAATAGAATGCCTTGGACACCAATAGGAGGCTCGGCCTTCCGATTCTGGGTCTAATAAGTAAAATGTAGAAAATGCCCACTTTTATTAAATGCAATACAACACAAATTAACTATATGATGCATGAAATGCTAGGACATAAAGTAAATACGCAGCAAATATTCAGACACCAACAGGAGGCTCGGCCTTCCGATTCTGGGTCTAATAAGTAAAATGTAGAAAATGCCTACTTTTATTAAATGCAATACAACACAAATTAACTATATGATGCATGAAATGCTAGGACATAAAGTAAATACGCAGCAAATATTCAGACACCAACAGGAGGCTCGGCCTTCCGATTCTGGGTCTAATAAGTAAAATGTAGAAAATGCACACTTTTATTAAATGCAATACAATACAAATTAACTATATGATGCATGAAATGCTAGGACATAAAGTAAATACACAGCAAATATTCAGCAACCTTAAAACTCCAGAACATAGCCTATCATCTTAGGAAGCCATCACCGAAAATTTCACCTTAAAAGGAGTCCAAATGAGTGAGATATGACCACAATACCTCAGTTCGCTCGATTTTCGTCGACTGTTTTTCAAAAAATCACCATAATTTAACCGGACCTCGAAAATTCATGAAACCAACGGGAAATTGTTAAGGACATCTTAACTTAACCTGTGGTGGTCAGAGGGAGTCGGAAAGGTCGCCGGAATGGCTGATCGTGGAGAACGACGGCGGCGGCAGAAACTGGTCGGTACAGGGTCAGCAGCGACCTTTGCTCATTCAAACGGCTCTACAAGGAAAATGGATGGGCCAAATTGGACTCACAATATGTCGTTAGAACGGCAAGAGAATAAGCTTTCTAACAGTATATGGCTCGTTCTCATACGATTCCTAACGAAAGAGTTATGGCCGAAATACCGGACGGTTTTGGGTCTGGGCGGCGAGCTGAGCGAGAGAAATAAAAAACGAAAATGAAAGAGAGAGTTGAGGGAGATGATGAGGGGGATTGCGGTATCCAGGAGCTCCACGAGGCCGCGATAAACAGCAATACGGATGGGATCTCGGCACGGCGTCGGAGGGTGGCGGAGCAAGGTGGTGGTGAGGGTGGTCGGCGTAATCCAAGGGAGGAAAAAAAATGAAGAACCAAAAACTAGGAAGAGGAGGGAGGAAGAAGAAGAAGAAGAAGAAGAAGAAGAAGAAGAATAAGAAGAAGAATGAAGAGGAGGCCACGGATGATCGTGGGAATGGTGAGATGAGGGAGTAAAATAATAAAAATAAAATAAAATAATAAAATAATAATAAAATAAAATACTAAAAAGTAAAAATAATAATAAAATAATCAAAAGCAAAGACAAAATGATGAGTCCCCTTTTCCTTTTGAATGATGATGTTTTCACTCCTTTTCCTTTTAATCATTACTAATATTTTTGCCAAATTCAATTTTATGATGATCAGAGAACACCTAAAATCGAACCTGAATTTTACTGTTTTATGAGGTCCTAAAGTAAAGAAAAATAAAAAAATACCGACTATTTGTATATATATTTTTTTACCTCAAATATTATTTTTCTTGATTTTCTTCTTTTCTTTTTTTTTCTTTTTTTTTTCGAAAATATATTAAAAAAATATAAATTATGAAAATTATTTTTTTTGGTCAAAATGGTTCATTTAGCTTGGCTAAGGTCACCAAAATTGATTTTTCAATTTTTCAACTTTTATGGATTTTCTATGAATTTTCAAAAAAATAAAGAAAAAGAAAAGAAAAAAAAAATTGATCAAAATTTAGGTGTCAACAATCCTCTTGCTCAGACTTGCATCAATCTTCGTGTGTTGCTTGTCATTTTAACTTCTATGGTGATCCAAGTGCTTTAAGATGACGAAAAGCATTCGTTTCTCTATCCTATACACTTTTATCCATTGCATAGCCCAGTCGAGTCTGCACATTCATTTCATAAAGCTGTTAGTGATCAGTGCATATTCCAAGACGGAAGCAACACCACTTCTAGAGCGAAAAATTCGAAAGATAGGATTTATATAAATCCTCAGACTAATGATTGAGTGTTGAGAGTCAAGTTGTACCTCTAGCACATTCATTTGAAGAATCCGGGCTCCCAAAAGAGAAAGAAGGGACCTAAAAAAAGTGAAAGAAAAATTCTATCCTTGGGCATTAAGAAAAAGCAAAGTGCTTGGTAAAAGCAAGGCCAATACCCGTCCAAATGCTTGTACACACGTAAATCACGTGTTTGATCTTGTAAATGCCAACAGATGGCATGATATCTATGTATTGGTCACTAGTGAGATCTGATAATGTCACATTCGGATATTGACACCACACTAGCATGATAGAGGAGTTCTATAAAAGATTACCAATGCGTTTCAAAGACTAAAAGACGCTCTTTGAATCACAAGGTATCAGATCGGCAGCAAATCTATAATGATCACCAACATTAAAACCTTCACATGTTCTGGGCCAAAAACAAGCTTTTTTCAGTCCGCAATCCTACCTATGCTACAACCCTGAGAAGTCTTTTTTGATTAAAGCATTTGGGTTAACATGGGGTTTAATGCATAAGCTTAGCTCGAAGAAGTTCGAGCAAGATTATTTCTCTCTCATTTTTGCAGGTTTCTTGAGTTGTAAACCCGGAGCAGACAAGGAGAGTTTGTTGATTCAAAAGACCTGACTCAGAAAGTGAGTCCCCTTTCGAAAGCTATATCCAAGCCCAACATTACGGTCCCGTAAAGACCGCCCGATTGATCTAAATGTATGCGCTGCGAATGGTCCTAAAAACTCAGGTGCAAGGCATTAGGAAATTCGAGTGCTCCAATTATGAAAAGACCAAGTCAGGAAAAGTGGTGAGAAGACCTTTCTGACAGAAATATTCCAATAGAATGCTCGAAAGCAAGCATTGTTTGGAAACTTCAAATTGTTTGATCCAGGATATGCCTCACAAGGATCCTCAATCGTCTTTGCATGCTTTGAGATATCTTGGATAATCTTCGGCATCCCAAGTTATTTTACATAATTGCATAGGTTAAAATGAACATTTACCTACATTATGTCACCTTCAATGTCAAAAGGACAATCTTCAGAATCATCTCTATGTGAGATTTCGATTTTATGGGTTTCAGCTTTCTGCAGGATACTTGGAGTCCCCAGATCTCAGAATGTCACCTTCAATGTCAAAAGGACAATCTTCAGAATCATCTCTATGTGAGATTTCGATTTTACAGGTTTGAGCTTTCTGCAGGATACTTGGAGTCCCCAGATCCCGGAATGTCACATACAATGTCAAAAGGACAATCTTCAGAATCATCTCTATGTGAGATTTCAGTTTTTATAGTTTTGAGTTTTCTGCAGGATGCTTGGAGTCCCCAGATCCCATAATGTCACCTCTGATGTCGAAAGGACGATATTCAAGATCGTCTTTCTGCAAGATTTCAGGTAACCCCTAAATCCCAAAAAAATCTTATCAAAATTTTGGCAGGTTTGAGCTTTCTGCAGGACACTTGGAGTCCCCAAGTCCCAGAATAACACCTTGCATGTCGAAAGGATAATTTTCAAAACCAACTTTCTGTGAGGTTCTAGGTAATCCCTAAACCCAGAATAACTCATTTGGTAAAACTAAAGGTTAGGTACACCTCATTTGTGTAGATCCTAGTTAATTCCTTAGAATATATGATCGAAAACTTTTGACAATCCCTACAAAACGGGTGCGTCACCAATAGGTTCCTAGTAGAAAGGAGTCCTATTCCCGGCCTGATCCCTCTGACGGATCAAAATGTTCGACAATCCCTACAGAACGGGTGCGTCATCCATAGGTTCCTAGTAGAAAGGAGCCCTATTTCCGGCCTGATCCCCCTGACGGATCAAAATGTTCGACAATCCCTACAGGACGGGTGCGTCATCCATAGGTTCCTAGTAGAAAGGAGTCCTATTCCCGGCCTGATCCACCTGACGGATCAAAACTTTTGACAATCCCTATAGAATGGGTGCGTCACCCATAGGTTCCTGATAGATGGGAGTCCTATTCATGGTTTGATCCACCTGACGAATCAAAACTTTTGACAATCCCTACAGAATGGGTGCGTCACCCATAAGTTCCTGATAGATAGGAGTCCTATTCATGGTTTGATCCACCATACGGATCAAAACTTTTGGCAATCCCTACAGAATGAGTGCGTCATCCATAGGTTCTTAATAGATATGAGTCCTATTCATGGTTTGATCCACCATACGGATCAAAACTTTTGACAATCCCTACAGAATGGGTGCGTCATCCATAGTTTCCTGATAGATAGGAGTCCTATTCATGGTTTGATCTACCATACGGATCAAAACTTTATGACAATCCCTGTAGAACGGGTGCGTCATCCATAGGTTCCTAGCAGAAAGGAGTCCTATTAATGGTCTGATCCACCATACGGATCAAAAACTCTGGCAACCCCTAAGAGACTGGGTGCGTCATTCACAGATTTCTGTCAATATAGGAATCCCACTCTGGTACGGCCTACCATACAGGCTAGCGTTTAACTGCCATAGGATACTCAAAAGACGAGTCCCTAGGTATCTACTTGAACCCGCTATAAACCATGCACGCCACACGAGCGTCAGACAAGTAAGTAACATGTGACTATCTCTATCCCGCCTCTCTCTCTCTCTCACATCAGCCAAAGCAAAATGAGCAGAGCATTCACCAGCGAGGTAAAAAAAGATTAAATGTCAAAATTCATTTTTCTATTTCCCAGTAGAGTCGATCTAGACTTAGGTGTCACATGTCTTCGAGAGAAATCTCTAGCGAGATTCCTCTCAAAGAGGGGCACCTGTTGACACCAAATTTTGGATCAGCCTTTTGGTCGTTATTTCTTAGAAAATTCATAAAAAATCCATATAAAGTCAAAAAAAAAATAAAAACAATAAACTTTGGTAGCCTTGGCCAAGCCTAAGGAACCATTTTTGAAAAAAAATAATTTTTCACATTTTTCACATTTTTTTAGTATTTTTAGAAAATAGAAAAATATTAAAAAAATCATTAAAAATAGCATTTGAGGTCACAAAAATAGAGAAAATTAGCCGATATTTTTATTTTTAATCCCTTGTATTTCTGACTTGACAAAAAGTCCAAAATCAGATTCAATTTTAGGTGTTCCTATGTTACACATATGATTGAATTCGAGAAAAAATGTCAATTGAGTCATTTAATTTGTAATTTTGGCATTTTTTAGGATCTTGACATTCAATCTAATTGTCCCCCATTGCAATTTAGCCCAATTGTTTGCACAAATTCCTCAATTGCATAAATTTGACAAAATTGCATACTTAATTGCATTTTAGTCCTTGAATTTGGGCATATTTGAAATTACTTTCAATTCAAGGGCTATCATTACAAAATAAACATGGAGCCCTATGGTTTTCAGCATATTGAATCGATTGGCATAGGTAATTTTGTCCAATTTGGTCCTTTGAACCTTCAATTACATAATTCCCTAATTTGCAATTAAATGAAAATTTGAGATTTTTGTTGAAATTGATATGAACTTTTGGGCAAAACCACATTTTTAAATAAAATCCATGCCCTAGATTGGATTATGAGGTTCAATTGCAAAAATTTCCTATTAATTTGGGTTTAATTTGGAAAATTATAAATTGGGACATGTTCAGACCGGTCAGAACGCGGGTCGGACTGGTTAAGCCGGTCCACTACAGTGTCATCCTCCTCCCCGCGCAGATGAACAGTCCTCAGCTCAGTTTTTGGTCAAGAAATTGAAGGGCAATTCGCAATTAATTGAAGGAGGAATGGTGGGCATTTGGTTCCTCTCGTCTTTCCTCGCCGATTGACACCGGCGGCACCGCTCGACGTCGCCAGAATAAGAAGCAATCGGCCGGTCAAGCGGTGAACCTGCAAAAGTCAACATTTAGCAAGCACAGGTCGAATTCGTTCTAAATTCACAAAGAATGGGACCTGCCGGTGTCGCGACCCGTCCGAAAGCGGACGCGGCTAATGGATTACCGATCGCGGGTCTTGGATCGGCTCGGGCCCTCCCAAGCCCATACCAAATCGCGGCGGGAGTATTTTTGAGGGATTCGACGATAAGAGTCGATCGTTTTCGACCTTAGTGTGGTCGTGGTGGCATGTGCAACTTGTGCATGCATTTGGAGTCGCCACCGGTCTTTCTTGGAGGGTAGACCGGAAACCTTATTGACCGATTGGGAGAGATCGATCAATTCTGCGGAACCAGAGATTTTGGGTTCGGGGACTTGGTTACGTTGATGTCATTACCAACGCCCTTTCGGTACCTAACGCAAGTGATTTTCCTAGATAAGAGTTCATGCAGGCGCAATTTTAGGTGAGGTAGGCTTAATTCAGGATTTCATGCAGATTGGAAGACTATTCATATCAATCACAATCAATTTTAGTGAAAGCGCAATCAAGTGCATAAATAAATCACATCAATGCACGTCAATTCACATCACATGGCCTCCTAGTATAGCCATAAGGGCTTCGGGAAGGCATGATTTAAGACCGGGGTAAAATGAGAAGATTTGGAGGCGATTTAGCCCGAAGGGCAAAATCGTCAATTTTTGGAAGACTTGGATATCGAATTACCCAAAATATTCCATGGCCAGTTGTTTGTGGCCATTTCCCAATTTTGAGAATTTTTTGGAATTTCTTAATTTTTCTTCAATTTTTTTTTTAAGACAATTCGCCCAAAGGGCGAAATCGTCATTTTAAGAAGGGTCGGGGTTCAAAACACCAGGAATGAGCCTTGGCCAGTTGTTCGTGGCCATTTCCTATTTTTTGGATTTTTCTAGAATTTTTAGAATTTTTTTTGGAAGACGGTTTGCCGGAAGGGCAAAACCGTCATTTTTGAAAAGACCGAGGTCCGAAAGACCCGAAACAGGTTGTGGCCAGTTGAATATGGCCATTTCCTATTTTCTGAAATTTTTTTAGAATTTTTCTGAATTTTCCGAATTTTTTTGAATTTTTTATGATTTTTTATTTTTGAGTTTTTCCTTAATATCATTTTTTTAAGATGATTATATATATATATATATATATATATATATATATATATAAACCAATTGCACCCTAAAGCCCAAATCACCAGCCGAGCCCATACGCTAGACTACACACAAAAGCATACTCACGCCACTTCTTAATGGGTTTGATTTTTTTATTAACATCTTTGGGTCTTCTTCCTCATGTTATTTCCCTTTATTTTATTCCTTTTTATTGTCACCACGCCAATTCTTTGTGAGTTTTCAAGATGCGAAAGCAACTTCGCAGTCCAATCCTATGAAAGAATGAGAAAGCATCTCACCATCGGCCTACGCATGCTCCTTCATCGAGCCTCTACCACTTCCGTCAGGCGACCTCTGCAACTTCCGGCGGACTTTGAAGATTCGACTTAAGACATCTAACAAACGTATCCATTTTACGTGCAACAGCTACTCATCTCAACTGCATCAATATAACTCTGATTTAGCACAAGAAAACAAACTTGAACTATCCTAAAACGAAACCCGCACAACATAACCAGACATGAATTTCCAGTGAACACAAGTTTTTTCTAATTTTTGATCGTTACAGTTCAAATCTAAACACACATCAAACATCAACAAAGGTTTGGGAAACTTATCTGGAGATCCTCATCTCGGTGATCGCCCGACGAAGTTTCCCGTTCTTGACGTCAGTGAGGTTTGGTTTGCAAAACCTTCGGAAATTCGCCTCGAACCGAAACGAAGCTTCGACGAGCTCTCCCTTCTTCATGGATCACAGTCGAGACCTCACCATCCCCTTTAATGCGGTTACCAAAACCCTCTTCCTGTCCGCTCACTTTCGTTTCTTTCACTTTATAGAATACCGGTAGCATCTGCCGTTGTTCTTCATTCCTCCACTTTAAGATCTCTACCAATTCGTCCAGACACCATTTAGATTTAACGTAGCTTTCCGAGAAAATGGTGACGAATATACGAGATCGGTCAATTGCTCCTTTTAACGACTCCTGGATGTTGGCCCCCGGAGTGAGTTCCTCAGCGTCTGTGAAACACGTTATGTTTCTCGCTTCCAGGCATCGGCGTAGCCATTCCCCGAAGGATCGGAGGGAGCTCTGACCCTTCTAAGGAGAGGAACACGTCGAACTCCACTCGTCTTTCTCCCTTTTCTTTATGGCCTCCTTGGATGAAGATGAGCAAAGAGAGCATCCGAGATGTGGCCCTTTTTTTTAATCCCCCCCACGATGGCTTGTTTGCCATATTCTCCTTCTTAGACTTTGATTGCTTATTAAGTATTTTCCACCATCCATTTATGCTCTTATTTTATGCACAATGAAATGCTCATGTAGACAAAAGCAAGCAACTAGGCATCAATTGTCGGATCACTATCCCCTTCTTTGTTATTTTTTTTATTTTTTTTATTTTTTTTTGTATTTTTCAAAAATATAAAAATAAAATAAATAAATAATATATATATATATATATATATATGAAAATTATTTTTTTTTGGTCAAAATGGTTCCTTTAGCTGGTGAAGGCTACCAAAGTTGATTTTGTAATTTTTTTTAGCTTTTTTTTTAGCTTTTTAATTAATTTTAAAGAATAAAAATCACAATGACAGATGGTCAAAAATCAGGTGTCAACAGCCGGATGACCAAACAAAATCAGGCGAGATGCCCGTCGTCCCCGACGCCGATCGAACCTAAAATCACGTGGTAGCACGTGCTATTTGAGTCGGTTGAAACTCCCCAAATCGGCGCTAAAAATTGGAGAAGCTATATAAGCCTGCGAAGGCTTTCAGTTAAGGAGGTTGGCGAGTTCAGTTAGCAAGGGCAAAAACAGAATCGAAAAGAGAAAGAGAACGAAAGAGAGAGAGCTCCCCTCCATCGCCATTGTCGAGGGTTGAGCTCGAACTTGCAAGGCGCTGGTTGGGCTGTCTCCGGCCAAACCGAAGCCAAAGAAGACTGCCAGAAGGTCGTCTAGTGTGCCCGGAAGCGAACGCCACCAATCGCGCCGCCTGAAACCGCGGAAATAGGTGAGACGTAGCTTCAAGCTCTTCACTGTGCATCAATGGCGACTTGCCTGTTTCACGTTCTTTTTTGCGATTTGTGTGTGCGTTTCCTTCCTTGAACATCACTGAACATACCCGTATCTTGATTTTGCATCAATTTTTCCTGAACACCTTGAATCGAGTCTTCGAACTTAGCTTCCATAGCCGACTACTGTTCATACTTGCCTAACCCAATCTAGGCCGTGCGAGTTCGATCGGAGCTCGAGGTAAGTCTTTTGTACCTCCTGCCATGTCAATCTGTAGATGAATTGATCTGATTTCGCGTAGTCTGTGTGATTGAACTTCCATGGCCGTACTCGGCACTTTGCTCGATGCTTGTGATTTTGCGAACGATGCGCTGCGATTCTTAGATATGCTAGATTAGGGACGATCGCGAGTCGACTGCCGTTGGTCTCGCACGATTTCATCAAGAATCCACCGTTGGATCATCCTTGGAGATCCACAGCCGTTCGTTCAACCGTAGTCGAGAGGTTGAAGACGATCCATGTGTGGCGAGGTCAACGAGTCAGCGTCCTAGGTGGCGAGGTGCCATTGGTCCACGTTAGCGTCGAGTCAGCTCGACCGTTAGTCTGTTAGGATGAGTCAGCGTTAGATCGAACAGTCTAGGTTAATCGAGTTTATTAAATGAGGACCGTCCGATTAGAAATTAGGATAATTAGAAAATAATTTTTAATCAGAAAAGCAAAACTGGTTGAAACGGCACTGTTTATGTTAGTAGTAAAGCGGCGTCGTTTAGGTTAAGTAGGTATGGACGGTTCAGATCAAGTCCTACGTTCTAATCGTGGCCATGGATTTAGTAAGTCAATCAGACGGTCCCGAGAGAGTCATCGTTTAATCTAGACCGTAAGTTCTAGTAATCAGATCCATTGGGCGTGGACTAGCCACGTGGTCCACCAAGGGCCGTCGGATTAAATCCGAATAATCAGAAAAATAAAAAATGGGAACGGCGCCGTTATGGTCTGACCCGGATCCGGGCCGAGTCGGCCTCCCGTGGGTCGTGGGCCGGGTCACCCGACCCGGTCAGAATAACATTTTTTTAATAAAAAATTCAGGAAATGATTTTAAAAATAAAAAAATCAAAAAAATTCTAGAAAATCCCAAAAAAATATAGGAAAATTACGAAAAAAAATCCTAGACACTCCAGAAATCCCCAAAAATCGAGGATTGACAACAAACAACTGGTCAACCCTATTTTTGGGGTTTCTTATCCGTTCTTCCGATAATCGACGATTATGCCCCTTAGGGGTAATTCGTCCCTGCTTGGTATTTTGTGATAGGTCCAAAATACCTAGATTAGGATAGGGCCAGTAAGGTGGCAAGTCCTTCTGCTAGGATTTTCAAATCTCATCATTTTCTTTGAAATGACAATTTTACCCCCCAAAAGGGGTAAGTCGCCTTTCCTATTCCAATTGAATTTTTGGAAATTGCTTAAAATTAGGATTTGGGTCAGGTGGTCGACCAATCCTAAATTTTAAGATTTCCAATCCTCGTCTTCGTCCAAAATGACGATTTTACCCCTCTAAGGGTAAAATCACTTTTAAATTCCAGAAAAATCCTGGAAATTCACGAAAGATGAGAAATGGATTGGATTGATGGTCAATCCTATTTTCCCCGTCTTTTGACTTCCCAATTCATCTAAAATGACAAATTTACCCTTTCGAGGCGAATTGTCCCCGAATTGTTCAAAATTATGATTTTGCCTCTCATGGGCAACTCATGTCAAAATCATTCCTAAGCCTTGATTGAGACTTCTCTAAGCTAATAGGGCCTTGTTAGGGATGTCATGCTGCTTTCATGTGTTTTATCTGCATGTACTGGATCCTTGATTTGTGCCTTTACTTTTAATGATTGTGAGTGATAGGATAGACATTCCCATCTGCATGAACTCCGAGATTTAGGATCTGTACCCCACTTCTTTGCATGAAATCTTAGGATCAGATAAATCATTCAGCTTAGGTACCGAAAGGGCGTCAACTCTAATAGTTGGCGTAACTAAGTCCCCGATCCCATTTCTCTGGTTTCCGTAGAATTGAATAGATCGCTCTCAACTATTCAATAGGGTTTCCGATCGTACCCTCCACGAAACGATTGGTGGCGACTCCTTGGCATGCACACGTATCACATGTCACTAGACCGCACCGAAGGTCGACCACGTATATCCAGCCGTTGCGATTTGGGTAATGGACCTTGGGAGAGGCTCGCGTTCGATCAGGCAACATCGGGCGGCCCATTAACCCCCTCGTCCTCCGCGAGAGGGTCGCGACAATGACCCGGAAACATTAGGTACAATCCGACATTTGTATGGTTGAATCACTCCCAGGGGCCCAAACAATCATAATATCGCGGATAATTGGGCTATGTTCATAATAACTCCCAAATTTGAAAATGTTACAAATCACTATCCCGAACTCTAATATCGTTGCATGGACGCATGGATCCAACCCAAATTGGAAGACCCCAGCCGTCCAGTTATGTTTGAGTTGATTGCAATCATCCTCTGGTGCATTTGGAAGTGAAGGAACAATTCAGTATTTCGGGGCGAAAACCCTCACTCGGATACTCTAATAGAAGAAATGGAGACTATCCCTGCAAGCTATAGCAAGTGGAACCCTAAAGATAGAAGCTTTTTGAAGACACATACACACTCACCTCTCAATTGGGTGCCTCCGGAAAATCCAAATATGAAACTCAATGTTGATGCATTTGTCGTTGGTGGCGCTGATTCTGATGGTGCTATCGCAGGCGTACTGCGGGGTTCAAATGGATCTCTTCTTGATGGCTTTACCCGGAAAATCCACTCTTAGGCGGTTTTGTTAGCCGAAGTGCAAGCCTAATTGCTAGGTTGAAGATGCTCGAAGCAAGTAGAGAGATAAGAGAGAAGAAATTTCGAGTATCTATTGAGTCTGACTCCCAAGATCTAGTTCGTACGGTCAATGGGGAAGTAAAATCCAACTAGGAAGCATCCGTTCTTATTCCCCAGGAATTTGGATCCTCTGCCTGCCTTAGTTGTACTAAGGCAGGAGGATCCCCACCCTCCATTCCCCCTTTTTATAGGGGAGAAAGTTTTATGGAGGGTGGGGATTGGGGTAAGTCACCTGCCTTTAAGGCAAGAGTCCCTACGCATCCAGCAGGCCCAACAAATCTTAGCTCATATCCAAAATATATCCGTGGCCCATTGCAAGATAAGCACAAATCACGCTGCCAAGTGGGTCACCATGATGTGCTCTAATCATGTTATGGTCCATTGGGTTTCTTTCCCACCTCAACCCCTTTGAGAGTTATTATGTGCTGATGCCTCTTGTTTGGGCCTTTTTTGTACGAAACTTTAATTGCCAATAACGCTAATTATTTATCGACCAAAAAAAAAACTCTAATGTCGTTGCACAATAGATTCCTAACTCTGAAAGGTTGCAGGTTAACTCAAACTTTGATTTTTGCAGCAATGACTAAGTTTTCTAGTCTACATAATCATTAAGCCTCTGCATGGTAACACTTCTGACTAACTTTTTAATGTCTGATCAGAAATTGATTTCTCTACTTCTCCTCAAAAGCAGAAGTTGATTTTTCTATTTCTACTCCGGATTGACTTCTGATCAAATAAATTCGCTTGGTAACGGTTGAAAATTTCTATTTTTGAAATATTATTAACAAAATCTATGGCTGAGGCGGTGGAGACCAGCGACCGGCGACAGCCGGAGGCAACGGCGGGCGACGACGGCGGCAGCCAGCGACCGTTGGCGGTGGCCACCGCTCGATCGAGGCTCGTGTGATCGAAGAAGTGATTTTGAAACTGAGAAGTAAAAAATTTTAATTTTTAAAAGTTGGCCAAAAATCCAACCAGAAGTAGAAAATCCTACGAGAAGTCAATTTTTTAATCGAATGCATTTCTGCTTTGGATTTGATTTTACCAAATGAATTTCCTTACCAGATTGACTTCAGGCAGGGAAATTGAAAATCAGAAGTGTTTTCATACGCACCCTAAGTGTTATCGGAGAATGGATTAAATTATTTTTCTTGACAAACTTAGCTGAATTATTGTTAATTTCATTCAAGAAAAATCAGCAAGTCCCCGAAATTCGTCTAATTTGCTACGCAGAGGTGGGAAAATAGTGACGGACAAAAACAAATAGTTCAAAAGGAAAAACACGCAACTTTCGAAATTCGTCTTGCTATCGTGCGACGTTGTCAAAATTTGGGAAAGTAATATATAACTAATATTTACGATGAGGCTAATTTCCGACGACACGAGCATTCCTCTGGAGTTTAATTTTGAATGACATGAGATTTTCCCTTACTGAGAACATGCGTATTGCTAGATCATCATAGTTGCTATGCAAATATTACTGACAGTAGTTGCAAATTCATGACTATGCTAAATGGATACATATGCAACAGATTTGAGATGAAAACTAGAAATATAAGAAAGAGGGAAAAACTATTCGATTGAGAAAAATGGGTCGACACAACTCTAATCTAAATTTGGAAGATCCTTTCATGTTATATAACGACGACAACTGACGACACTCAAACCATTTGATCCAAACCAAATGTTAAGACTCGATCATGTGACTCAAATTAACACAGCAAATGACTCCACCGTCTCAATTGCGAAGATTCTAACATTTTTTTTCTTCAACTTGGGATTGACATCGAGTTTAATTAGGTCAGGGGGAGGAATGGTGGGCAAATCTTCGAGAAAGTTGCAGTTGAACAAATCTAGAATCTGAAGACTTGACATGAACTTGATTTCTTGCGGAAGTTTGGATATACGAGTTGCTCGAAGCCTCAGTTCTCTGAGATGATGTAGGAGCGAAATACCTCTAGGAATGTCTCCCTCCAAACTCCTACACAAGGAGGCATGGATTTCTTCCAGGTTTGTCAACCATTCAATGTCACGAGGAAGTTCCCTTATGAAACAAGAATCCATCTTCAGCACTTTCAGATTCCGTAAACATGTAGTCGAATCAGGCAATCGTGAAATACCCGTGCCAGAAATATCCAACTCTTCTAATGATTTAGCCAATTTGTCAATAGAGTCCGGAAGCTCTTCTAGGCTACGACAATCCCTCAAAGACAAGCGTCTAAGTTTCTTCAAGTCTCCAATGGACTTGGGTAGCTCAAGTATACTCGCGCCATCGAAGGCTAACGCTAGAAGAGCTTCAAGTCTACAAACTGAATCAGGAACACGAACCAATGAGAAGCAATTAATGGCACTAAGAATTTGCAGATTAACCAATTTGCCGATCGACGCGGGAAGTTCTTGTACGGAAGTGCCATCAATCAGGAGCTCTCTCAAAGCATTCATCCCACCCATTTCCACCGGCAACACGGTAAGTTCGGAGCAGAACTTCAAATTCAGGGTAACCAAGAGCTTCAGATCATTAATTGAAGGATCCAAATGAACCAATCGAGAACATCGCTCGAGAATCAGCATCTCCAAATTCGGGCAACAGGAGAAGCTGGGAGTAACTATTAAGTCCCCACAACCTGTAAAATTCAAGACTTTCAAACGCTCCATCTGCAAAACAAGGGAAAAGTTTCAGACGCCATAGACTCCGAACATACTTAAGAGCAAACACAAGCAAATCAACAAATGAACTATAGAATACCGTTCTTCCATTCCAACAATCCCAGGATTCTGTAACCTTACTCCACGGAAGTTCAAGAATAGTTAGGTTATCATTTTTCTCCAAATGAATGCTGCTTGCATCTGGCGGACACCCTTGCCAATGAAGCCACCGAACCTTCGATAAGGCATCTGCAAATTTTCCACCATCATTGGCGTGACCCAAGCAGAGAAATTTCGTGTTCGGCGGTATCTCATGGGCAGCCACTTCAGTGTTAAGGTGGTCTGCTTTCTGTACGATGGAGCACAACAGTCAAACAAAAGAAACGTGAAAGTACTCAGACAATGAAATAATTACTATGGAGGCTCAAGCTCCCTTGAGCTAAAGAAAAATGCTTCATCCATGAATCTTTTCGAAGAAAATTAAAACAAATTAAGGCCTAAATGCCTCTTTTTTTTGCCCGACATACCCTTTTCCCCTTGTTCTTTTCTTGGGCTATGGCAGGATCGTACAATCCAACACCTGCTCCTGGATCATTGAAACCTTCTTTGCGAATAATCTCCCTGGCAAGGCACCTTAGCATGCTGTGCATGCCTATCTTATTTTCTTCCGTTTTTATTAGGGACATACGACGAAGGACCTCTATTACCTCATTAGGATGATCATAATCATGCCACATATACGAGGCAACCCTACAATCCACATCAGGGGGAAAACACGCAATATCAAGATACATCTGCTTTTGCTGTTCATCTAATGCATCATAAATTCTGCTCAGAAGCCTTTGGGAATCTTCTTGAGATTGTTGTATGAGATTTTCGAAGTCAATCCATTCTTCTAGTCCTTTATCGCGCAAAAAAGAACCAAAAACTTTGAGAAGTAGTGGAAATCCCTTCGCAGCCTTGATTATGTTGTTTGCAAGAGAAACATACGAAGGTAAATCAAGACTGTTTAGTTCATCACTCTTTTCGATTGCACAATGCCAGAAAAAGTGGAAAGCTCGATTAGGATGCATTGGAATAACATCATAAGACGATGGAGCCAAACCTCGATCAACAAACCCTTGGAGAACGCTTCTTTCTTTTGAGGTGATATTCTGCTTCCAGAACCAAACCAATCAAGCTTAGCTCCGACAAAGTCCTCGAGGAGGGAACCTCTTTCCACATCATCGAGAACAATGAGAACTTTCATATTTCTAAATATTTGTTTCAAAAGCCGTACGCCTCCGAAAGTAGAAGCAGCCTCATACTCTCGTTTCAAAATATCAAAGATCAACTTGGTTTGAAGATACTGAGCACCACCAGATTGCCGCACCGTTTCTTCAATCTCAGCAAGAAAACTGCAAGCGTCAAAGTGAAGGGATATTTGGTCATATACGATCTTGGCAAGAGCAGTCTTTCCAATGCCATCTCTCCCATGGATTCCAACAATTCGTACGTTGTTTACTTCCAGTTCCAATAATTCCATTATTTTCGATTCTTGACTGTCTTCAAGCTCCTATAAAGGTACTTTAGTTTAGGAGAATGTTAGTTAGTGGAGAAGGGAAGAGAAGTGAAGAAATATACCGAGGTGTAAGTTTCAGTTGATAGCGCCATTGTCTGAAACATGTGCCCTGAATGTTCCTGCAAATCAATCATACCGAGGTGTAAGTTTCATTGACGGAGTAGATAGAGGTGTAAGTTTCATTGACGGAGTAGATAGATTGTTGAAGATAATCTCCACTGAAGTTCCTCCAACACTATCATTCACTCCATGCATGCCATTTAAGCTAAAGAAACGATAGTATACGTGCTGTTTCAATTATGGAAAAATCTATTTAGTAAATCCGGCTTACTAAGCATAAAAAATTCTAATCTGACTAACATACCCCGTTTCTTATCCTTTGTAGTCTGAAAACTACCAGCCTTGTCGGGGACCACAACTTCAGACTACCAAATCGAAAAAAGAAAATGAAGAACCATAAGAAGTTTCCAGGTCCTCTAATATACTGAACTATCAGAAGTAGCAAAGAAGCTAATACGACAAACACTGAAGGTGGCAGCTGCATAAGGTTGTGGTGGTGGGAGATGCAAAAAGGTGACTTAGTCGTTTAAGAAGAAAATAATGGGATTCAGGCTAGGAAATGGATAAAAACAATGTAATCACTTCACAACTATCATTTAACAGACAAAAGTAAGCTTCACATAACCGACAAAAAAAAATACAATTAAGTTTGCACTATAATGTCTGACATTTCATGAAAATGTTATATCCTTTCTAAGCTAGGGCTTAGCAAAATTTTTTATCTCGTCCTCTGATCTACATTTTCACACCTTCTGTCCCTTCTAAAATACTAACTCTCCAAATTTTTTTCCTGTGATCAAGCAAAATCTCTTCTCCATTCCCTCCGAAGCTGGCAAAGAGATGATTCTGTTGAAGAATATTTTGAAGGAGATAGGAAAGAAGCATGATAGCAGTATTCTTTTTATTCATAGAGAGTGCTATTTATCTTGCAAAAAAAAGTTGTATTTCACTCAATGACAATGCACATTGAGTTGAAATATCATAATATTCGTCTACTGATATATAAAGGTGTTGGGGTGTGGTACTCCCAATGGATAGGAAATATCGGGGGTTCCGTCTTTCATTAGTAGTTTGGCATTGGACCCACGAATAGCTATTGCTACATATACTCTCTTTCGGTTTTTTTTTTTTTTTTGTAAGGTAAGTATATATTGAAACTTTCCAAAAAATGCTAGTTACAAGAGAAAACCGGACACAAAAACCATTGACCCACAAAGGCACCGTATGTGCCAAAAGGGGGTTCAACGGTGAGCCTCTTTCGTTTTTTTTTTTTTTCGTTTGTAATTATATGATGTAACAAAGAAGTACGAGGCGCTAATTGCAGTGAAAGCCACTGCTGGAGGAAGCCCTAATGGATAAAAAAAGGATAAACCTTGTGTTTCGATTTTCTTTTTCTCACTTTTACACTCTATTTCGCTGTGATTATGCAGCACATCCTAATATAAGGGAAATTGTCATTGTAGAAGATCCTTGGTGCAAAAAATCCAATAGATATGGTAACCAAGATTGTTACCACTAGGAAACTAAAGGATGTGCACTTCCTTACTTGGTCTCTATAGTTAGTGATAAGGAGGTGGTCCCACTAGGACAATTTAGGTTGCAAATACGAGTGACGACTATGCGATTTTGAATATTAGCCTCCAAGTGGGGGAATTAATGGAATCGTGGAGTAAAATAGAGGAAAATAATATTAAAGTAGAGATACTTTTTACTATAATGACATATATGTAATTTTCATGTTAAAGCAGAGAGACAATACTGCTACCTTTGTGTGCCCTAAGTCCTTGCTATATAGTGGGGCAACATCTTCTGTAACTGTAACTTTGACAAATAGTGAACAAATTACCTAGTGCGGCACCATGCCGTTTCTCTTTCTGATTTTAAATGAGTTTTCTACGTAAAAAAATTCGTGCATGTTCTTCTCTATTTTTTGCCTTCAACGTTTCCCGTTCCTAACATTGTTAACCCATCTAATCAAGCGCTTCTAGTTTAACTGTGTCATAAGTAAGTCAAAAGAGATCAACCCTTTCACACTTACTGTTCACAATAACCTCATCAAGCTGGTAATCCAAAATATGATCTTTTTGGCGGAAGTAACAAATGATATTTATGAAGTGTAGAGTTGTCCCACAATTCTTTGCGGATTCTATTTCTTACAAGGGTGATTAGCTACTGAAGAATTGAAGTACATGCTGTTATGACAATGCGGAAACTAAGACGAAATTGAGACAGAGACGAAGAACGGAACACCAAGATTTACGTAGAAACCGTTGCGAGAAAAACCACGGAAGAGAGGAGAGACAAAATCCACTATGAGAATCAAGGGATTACAAGAAAGGTAACGTAAAACTCTCTCTATCAGACAGAATGAGCAAGGAGCAATATTTATAGTATTACCCCTCAAACTCTAATATTGGCCCAAGGCCCATAACTTAAGCCCCTAAATATTCAAGGCATATTAACAAATCTCCACCATGACTTGAATTCCCAAGTAGGCATAAGCATTAAGTTAATCTTCTCCTCCCACCAGCATAAAACTCAGCTGCTGCAAATATTAACCAAATCCAAGCAGTGTTTGAATTTAGTAAAGGGCAATGACTTTGTCAACATATCAGCTGGGTTGTCTTCTATACCAATCTTCAAGACCTGAATGTAGCCATCAGCAAGAATGTCTCGAATATAATGATACCGCACATCTATGTGCTTTGTTCATTCATTATACATCTGATCTTTAGTAAGATGTATAGCACTCTGACTATCGCAATGTACAACAGTCACATCATCATCTGCACTGAGCTCTCCAAATAAACCTCTTAACCATATAGCTTCTTTGATTGCCTCTGTAATAGCCATATATTCTGCCTCTGTGGTAGACAGAGCAATTGTATGCTGCAAAGAAGCTTTCCAACTGAGTGCACAACCCCCAACAGTAAATATGTACCCTGTCAAAGACCTCCTTTTTATCAAGGTCACCAGCATAATCAGAGTCAACATATCCAGTAAGAGTTTCACAAGTTTTCCCAAACTCTAAACCATAATCTGAAGTGCCCTTCAGATATCTCAAAATCCACTTCACTACTTGCCAATGAATTTTACCTGGGCATGATAAATATCTACTTACCACGCTAACAACATGTGATATGTCAGGTCGAGTGCAAATCATAGCATACATAACACTACCAACTGCACTAGAATATGGAATACCTGACATATACTTTAATTCATCATCTGTATGTGGACATAAATCAGCTGATAATCGAAAGTGAGAATCAAGAGGAGTACTCACCGGTTTGGCATCTTTCATGCCAAAACGATCTAACACCTTCTCAATGTAGCTTTTCTGGGAAAGATACAATTTTCCTCTTTTTCGATCTCGCTGAATTTCCATGCCAAGAATTTTCTTCGTAGAACCTAAATCTTTCATATCAAATTCAACGCTCAATTGTGCCTTCAAATTCTGTATATCAAATTTATCTTTTGCTGCAATCAACATGTCATCAACGTATAACAGCAGATAAATATAAGATCCATTTGGAAATTTGCACAGATATACAAAACTATCATACTTGCTTCTACAATAGCCAAGTTGCACCATAAAAGAATCAAATCTTTTATACCACTGTCTAGGTGATTGCTTCAAGCCATAGATAGATCTTTTCAATATACATGATCTTCCTTACCTTCAACGACTCTTCACTTTTCGTATGGCTGAAGGTACTTCTCTCAAATCTCATATTTCTGAGTTCAATGCTCTTATCGCTGAATTAAGAAGCATTGACGTTAATATTGAAGATGAGGATCAAGCCCTTTTATTTCTAGTTTCACTACCTCCCTCTTATAAGAATTTTAGAGAGACCATGATTGTTAGTAGAGAAACTATTGATTTTGAAGATGTCAAGACCAGTCTGCTAAATAAGCAGAAACTTGATACAGAATTGACTTCTGATGGTAGTAATAATCATGGGGCTGGTTTAGTTGCTCGGGGAAGGTCTGTTGAGAGAAGAAATAGTGGCAGGAGCAGGTCAAAGTTTAAGCATAGAGATATGATTTGCAACTATTGTAAGTCTCCAGGGCATATCAAGATAAATTGCCTAAAAATGAAGGCGAATGAGCAGAGAGAAAATAATTCGAATCAACAAAATCATGGGAATGTCAATCGTCATAACAATCGCAACTATCAGAATAGACAGAATAGGCGAAACGAAAATCCTGCTCAATCTGATGTTGCTAAAAAAGAAGACAAAGATTGACTATTGATTACAGATAATAAAGATAAATTCTATGATAGTTGGATTCTTGATTCAGGCTGCTCATATCAGATGTGTCCTCATCGAGATTGGTTCTCTACGTATAAAGAACATGATGGTGGAGTTATTCTCATTGGTAATGATGCTAGATGCAAAGCTATTGGGATTGGCACTGTTAATATTAAGATGCATGATGTCATGATCAGAACTTTAGATAATGTCAGGCATGTGCCTAAATTGAGGAAAAATCTAATTTCATTGGGTACACTTGACGCCAATGGTTGTAGATTTACTGCTGAGGGTGGAGTTTTGAAAATTTTGAGAGGTTCACTTTTGCTGATGAAAGGGCTTAAAATTGGTACTTGTATCAGCTGCAAGCCTCTACTGTTACTGGTTCAGTTGCGGTCTCTTCTGATATGATAGATTCAGATAATACAAAATTATAGCATATGAGATTAGGCCATATGAGTATTAGAGGGATGGAGGAGCTCAGTAAAAAAGGTCTCTTGTGCGGTCAGAAAATTGAAAAACTGGATTTCTGTGAACATTGTGTTTTTGGGAAATAGAAAAGAGTCAGTTTGAAAACAGGAATTCACAGCACAAGGGGCACTCTGGATTACATTCATTCTGATCTCTGGGGGCCTGCTAGAGTTCCTTCTAAAGGCTTTGGTTCCAGGTATGTACTCACTTTTATTGATGATTTTTCAAGAAAAGTTTGGGTATTTTTTCTCAAGGCAAAAAGTGATGTTTTCGTTACTTTCAAGCAATGGAAAACATTAATTGAGAATCAGACCGGTAAGAAAATTAAGCGGCTGAGAACAGATAATGGGCTAGAATTTTGTGGAAGCGAATTTAATGAGTTCTGCAAGAATGAAGGAATTGTGAGGCATCATACTACAGTGTATACTCCGCAGCAGAATGGTATTGCAAACGTATGAACAGAACCTTATTAGAAAGAACAAGGTGCATGTTGTCTAACGCTGGTTTGGGCAAGGAATTCTGGGCTGAAGCAGTCAATACTGCTTGTTGGTTAATAAATCGTTCTCCTTGCATACCTATTGAGAACAAGACACCCAAGGAGGTATGGTCAGGTAAACCTGTTGATTATTCTTCTCTTCGAGTTTTCGGATGTCCAGCATATGTACATGTTAGTGAAGGAAAACTAGAGCCTAAAGCGAAAAAATGTATTTTTCTTGGTTATGCTTCTGGTATAAAAGGTTATAGGCTTTGGTGTTCTGATTCATCTAAGGTTATAATTAGCAGAGATGTTACTTTTGATGAGTCTGCTATGCTTCATCCTATCAAGGAATCATTTGTAACTTGCCAGGAAAATTTGAAAAGTACAACAGAGAAGGTGGAGTTTGAAGTATCATCTTCACAACCAGTTCAATCAGTAACTGATAATATTGATATTGAAAAATCTGAAGAAGAAGATTATTCCATAGCCAAAGATAGACCAAGAAGAACAGTGAAACCTCCACAGATGTATGGATACTCAGATTGTGTTGCTTATGCTCTTTCAGTTGCAGAGTCGATAGAATATGCTGAGCCTAAATCGTACAAGGAAGCTATTTCATCTAAAGATTCAGCAAAATGGTTAGTTGCTATGAATGAAGAGATGGAATCTCTTGAAAAGAATCAAACTTGAGAGCTTGTCAAACCACCAAAAGGAAAGAAGATTATGGGTTACAAGTGGGTTTTCAAAAGAAATGAAGATATTCATGGAGTTGAAAACATTAGATTTAAAGCACATCTAGTCGCTAAGGGCTATAGTCAGATTGAGGGAGTTGATTTTAATGATGTGTTTTCACCCGTCATTAAACACAGCTCTATTCGGGTCTTTCTTGCGTTAGTTGCTATGCATGATTTTGTGTTAGAACAACTCGATGTGAAAACAGCTTTCTTGCATGGTGAACTTGAAGAGAAAATCTATATGGGTCAACCTGAGGGTTTTCAGTTTGAAGGTAAGGAAGATCATGTATGTTTATTGAAAAGATCTATCTATGGCTTGAAGCAATCACCTAGACAGATGAAGTATGGGAAGAATTTGTGAGAGACTGTCAGAAAAATACTCTCCAACTTCGTCCATAAACCTGCGGCTGTTTTTTGATCTAGTACCTCCTGCAAAACTTCGTTCGTGAGGCACAACTGAATAGTGGACAAAGCTTTCTCATCCAATTCTTCCCATACTTCATCTGTCGTGTCGGTTTCTTCCCTTTAGTAAACAAAGTTTTCTTCAAACCCCGCTGCGTAAGAACGGCTAACATACGAACCTGCCATAGGTTGAAACTGCCGCTCCCATCAAACTTTTCGATATCAAATTTCGTTGCTGAACTCGAAGCCATAATTTATTTCGAATCGAAGAAGCGCGCACGAAACTCCTCGCACAACACGAATTGAAACCCTGAATTTACCACGAACAAAGCTGATTTTTCCACGAACAAAAGTCCTCTGGCCGAACCTGATTTTTTTTTTTTTTTTTTGTGGCCGAATCCACCGAAATCCAAAGCACCAACAGCAGATCACCAGGGATTGTCGGCGTACGTTGCGTTCAATAGAAAAAAAACAATTGTCCACGACAGCTCCGTTGAGATACTGAATCAATTGTCCACTTCGGTGGCTGAACTTTAGCAGTATCAATGAAGAACGTCCATGACAGGAACACCACTGAGAAGAACTTCTAATAGGTGAGTTTGCACAAAAGACAAACGTGGGCACGAAATTCAACTTGCAAAATTCTTCACGGCCGCACTGAGGAATAACGTGTATTCAAGTTCAGATTTGGACTTTTCTACCAACACCCCTGGTTTTTATTCGCTGCACAACACCAGTGATGGACCCCGAATGACCAAGATCATCCAGAATCATGCAAAGTTTAGCACCAGGAGCAGTACAAAGATCGAGCACGTGATCTCCCTCGGTTATGCTCAAAACCGAAACAATTTTGTACCAGCAATCTGAACCTGGCGGGGAATCGTGTCTCCCAGAGCTCGAAGGTGCGCTTGCATGTGAGCCGGAGAGAGTTGATTGGTTGAAGAATCGGCTACCGAAATTAGTCGAAGAGGATTGTCTCCCCCACAATAAAACCCACAAATCTCTCGAGACCCCCGTTCACTGTGTGCCAAGAATTTTTAATATTGCCGAACCCCAAATTGATGAAATCCAAATTCCCGAAATCCAAATCGCCGAAATCAAGTCGTCTTGCACCGAAGACGAAATCCAAATTCCGAAATCTCGTGTCTCTCTTTCGTCGACGAATAAACCTTGTGCTCTAATACCAGTTTGTTACGACAATGCGGAAACTAAGACGAAATTGAGATAGAGACTAAGAACGGAACACCAAGATTTACGTGGAAACCCTTGCGGGAAAAACCACGGGAGAGAGGAGAGGCAAAATCCACTATGAGAATCAAGGGATTACAAAAGATGCAACGTAAAACTTTCTCTATCAGACAGAATGAGCAAGGAGCAATATTTATAGTATTACCCCTCAAACACTAATATTGGCCCAAGACCCATAACTTAAGCCCCTAAATATTCAAGGCATATTAACACATGCAAAGCTACTTGGGAGTTGGGACTATGACTTGCATTCTCTTGTAGTTTAAGCTCATGTGTCTGCCTTCTTGTTTCGGTTATATTCTAACTTTACAACAACTGTATAATCATGTAAAAATATTTCGTGGTGATTAGACTTTTTATCTGTTTGATGTAAAACATACTTAAAGCCGAAACAGACTTCATCAACAGTTACAAGCTTTAGGAGAGAGAGTACTCGAGAAAACAGGAGAATAGGAGCAAAGAAAAATACCGAGGTTACTATGGATGATAAATCGAAATTATCACCAGTGGATATATCTTCAGGATCATCAATTTGCTTTAGATCTTCAGGCGCGTAACTGTGCCCTTTCTTCAGCCTTAACGAAATATTTCTAGCGACATACATGACAGCTTCCCCTTGACTGCCAAGGCAGAAAAAATCTCAGTTCCAAAAGCATGAACAGATGCGATATAAGGACCTACCACCCAACGCAATTCATAATGAAATGACAATTAGATGTGCTAAAAGACCATCAATAGATCCTCTAATGCAGAACATGATTAACCTGATATACACAGAGATGTTTAGTAATTGCATGAACGTCAGGATAATGCCATTGCGGCAAGCATTTAGTCCAGGCAATGGATTATATTGTCACAGTTGGCCATTGGGATGAAAATATCACTCAACCACAGAATGACGCGATCACATGGATGAACAGAATGAACTTTTAGGGTGTGTTTGTTTCAAAGAAAGTGGTTTTCAGGAATTTGTTTTTTGGAAAGTAGTTTCCTAAAAATCACTTTCTCGGAAAACGATTTGTTTTCCTTTGTTTGGTAATATGTTGTCGAAAATATTTTTTAGTGTTTAGTTCTCATTTGGAAAACGATTTCAATCTCATCAAAGGGACTGTCTTTGAGATTGAGGAGAGGCAGATGGAAGAGAGAGCTGACGTGAACTGACCCGGCCCCGGGTCCTCGGCCCCGAGTCCCCTGTTCCAGCCCCTGTCCCCGGCCCGGGGTGATCGGTTCATAGGATGGGTGGTTTTATCCTAGAACCGAGAACCATCCGCTAGGAACCGGTTCCACAAAATACGAACCGTGAACCAACCGCTTCTTTTATGAACTGTGAACCAACCGAACCATCGGTCCGGTCTGGTTTTGGTTGGATTTCGATTACATTTCTACCAAGCAAAAAACGAAAAAAAGAAAATAGGCGAGGAAACAAATTCTCCTTGTTCCACCGCAAGTAGCCATAGGATTATGCTCCAAGAAAGCATAAGGACAAAATAAAAGAATAAAATAAAGAAACTCAGTAAAATATGGTATGTAGCACCTGCAGAATAATAAAAATCGAATCGATAAAATAATATATATTCATATTATATAAGGGGGTCGGTTCATGGACTGGTTGGATGGTTCGCATTTAAATCCGTAAACCGAACTAATAAAATCGGTTTTGAAAAATTGAAACCGAGAACCGAACCGTACTCGCCAAAAACCATCCCAAATCAACTGGTTGGGTACGGTCCGGTCTGGTCTGGTTTGGTTGGATCGTGGTTTTTCTGCTCACCCCTATCCCCGGGCCCCCGACCCCGGTCGCGGCCCCAGCCCCGACCCGTCCCCGGTTCCCGGCCTAGGCCCCTGTCCCTGGCCCGGCCCCGGACCCGGCCAGGTCGTGGTCGCGGTCCCGGTCCCGGTCCCAGGTCGCTGTCCCTGGCCCCGGTTCCGGCCCAGCCCCGGTTCCCGACCCCGGCCCCAGCCCCGATCCCCTACCTCGATTCTCGGCCCCGAGTCCCCGGTCCCCTACCCCGGTCTCGGTCTCAGTCTCGGTCTCGGTCCCGGCCCGGCCCCGGCTTCGGCCCCTGGTTCCCGGCCCCGGGTCTCAGTCCCCGGCCCCGGCCTGGGTCGTCGGCCTAGGCCCTGGGATTGGCCTCAGTCCCGTTTTCAAAAAAAGCGAGACTTAAATTTGGAAAAATGTTCACCTTTTTATTTTGGGGAATTCATTTTTCTATTTTAATGAATAAAATCTTTGTTGACTGGAAAGTGCTTTCCGTTGACCAAATCATTTTCCGCGAATCAAACAGACGAAAGTCCAGAAAACATTTTTCCCAAAACAAAAGCACCCTTAAACATAGTTCACCGAGCCAAAATCAGACATATAGTGTAAATCCGGTCTAATTGACCCAAAGAAAAGGAAGAGAAAATGAGTGTTCTGATAGTTTTCACTGCCATTTACGAGAACCGCAATCGAAGCTCGAAAAAAGTTTTCTTTAATAAGCGTTTACTTACGGTTTCCCTCGGACGTCCCATCCTTTGAGGTTAGCCACTTTTCTCAGAGCCGCCTTCCACTGTTGCGTGATCTCGTCGCCGTGCCTCTCCTTGAGCTTCTGCAAGTCCATCCCGAAGAGTCCCACCGTGTGCCTGACTTCGGAGGGCGAAATGTCAAGGAAGATGGGTAGAATCACCGGCTTCCCAGTCGATTCCATGAGCTCCACCGCAAAAGCGAGCTCGCGGAGGCACCATGCGCTCGAAGCGTAGCTTCTGGAGAGGACCGGTAAGAAGATCTTGTAGTCGCCAGGCACTCTCAGGAGTTCGTCGACCTGATCACCGGCGTGAAGGATTTCGGTGTCTCTGAAGGCACCGATCCCTTTTCCGACCATGGCCTGGTAGAGGAAGTCGGTGAAGTTGTTGCGAGTGTCTGCCCCTCTAAAGCTTAGATACACGTCGTATTCGGTCGCCGACTTGCCGGAGCCCCTGGTTGCTTCCATGTTTTTGCAGGGTTTTCCCTCACAAAAGGTCTCTTCTCTCGCTCTGGTTTTTGCTTGCTCCGTTGCTCGGACTAAGAGCTGCGTCTTCGGCTGTTTTAGAAACCAGCAGTCATGTGAATGCACAAACCGATTTCAAGGAATCCGTCAAAGTTTCTTCCTTGAAATGGACCACGGGCAAGAATGGATATTCGAGCTTCTGGCCTGGATCGGTATGCGATGCTTTAATTAGACCCAATTGGCTCAAACGAGCTATTTTTATGAGATGAACCCGATTAAAAAAGAGTTACTTTTATGATATGAACCCTATTGATATTTCGTTGGAGTGTACCCTTCTTAGCGACGCATTGCATTGGCGCTCGGGTGTAATGAAAAATGAGCAAGGGTCCTTGCACCAAGATAGGTGGGTGGAGGAGCAAGGAAGCTGACCTTGTGTTATCATTCCCAGAGTGATGCGCCACATCGGTGCCCGGATATCGTGATAAGTGAGTAAGGGTCCTCACACTTTCGTGGGCAAGTGTGGGGGGCAAGAAAAGCTCAGGGGATAAGAATTCGATTGGGAAGTTGAAACGTAGGAACCTTAACGGATAAGTTGAGGGAGTTGGCAGATACTTTTGCTAGAAGGAGAGTGAATATTGCTTGCTTGCAAGTAACTAAATGGAAATGAGAGAATGCTAAGGAAGTGGAAGGCACCGGATTCAAGCTATGGTACACAAGCACAAATAAGAGTATAAATGGAGTTGGGATCCTGATCGATAAAAATTTCAATGATAGAGTTATTGATGTTAAAAGAATAGGAAAGAATTATTTTAATTAAGCTAGTAGTGGGTGATTTGATTCTGAATATCTTTAGTATGTACCCCTCAAATTGGACTGCAAGCATCCGAGAAGAGTAGATTTTGGGAAGATCT
The DNA here is from genome assembly GCA_021437785.1 of Rhodomyrtus psidioides. Lineage (NCBI taxonomy): Eukaryota > Viridiplantae > Streptophyta > Magnoliopsida > Myrtales > Myrtaceae > Rhodomyrtus > Rhodomyrtus psidioides. The sequence goes on along the minus strand of JAILYB010000044.1, from coordinate 1,708,820 downwards.
TGAAGAGATTTTAAGGCGGGTACCACACGAAGAGAAGGTATTCATAGGAGGAGATTTAAATGGACATGTCGATCAGAGTAAGGGAGGTTTTGACAGAGTTCATGGGGGTTTTGGATATGGGATTAGAAATGAGGCTAGCGAAGACATCATGAGTGTGACATTAGCTTATGATTTGATGTTGGCAAACACCTTCTTTAGAAAAAGAGTCACACCTAATCACTTCTCGCAGAGGTCAAAATTGTAGTCAAATTGATTTCTTCATTGCCAGAAGAGAGGACAGCGCCTCGTATGTAGATTGTTAAGTATACCCTAGTGAATATGTAGTTACACAACATAAGTTAATGGTATTAGAGGTTCGATATAACAACGTACAAAAAATGAAGAGAAGTGCCCAGCACCCTAGAGTAAGATGGTGGAAGCTACATGAGGAGAAACAAATAGAATTCAAGGAAAGAATGCTACAGTAAGGACCATGGCGATTGGAAGGTGAAGTAAATATAATGTGGAAGGAGATGTCTAACTGCATTCAGAGAGTGGCAAAAGGGGTGTTAGGGGAAAGTAGAGGAAATGGACATCAAACAAAGGAAACTTGGTGGTGGAATGAAGAGATGCATGAGGCAATTAAGCAGAAGAATAAGTGTTTCAGATGTCTACATAAATATCCTAATGAAGAGAATTTGCAAAAGTTTAGATTGGCGAGAAAAAGTGCTAAGAAAGCTGTACGAGAGGCTAGAGGCAAGGATTTCACCAATATGTGAAAAAAAAAAAACTTGGAGCAAAGAAGGAAAAAAATGTATATATAGACTTGCAAAGTCAAGGGGACAAGAAAAGTAAAGACTTAACAAAAGTTAGATGTATCAATGATGAAAATCAAATACTTTTGGTAAGAGATGAAGAAGTGAAGGACAGATAGATGAGCTGTTTTTAACAAATTTTTTAATGGGGAGAGCGATAGAAGAGAGGTGGATTTGGAAGATGCTTCTGATGATTTAAACAGAAGGTTTGTGCATAGAATCAAAGCACGAAAAATTAGGGAGGCATTAAAAAAGATGAAGACTAATAAAGCCTTGGGACCCGATGGTGTTCCTATTGAAGTGTGGAGATGCTTAGGGGATGTAGCAATAAATTGGTTAACTAACCTTTTTAACAAGATCCTCCAAACTAATAAAATGCATGATGAATAGAGGAAGAGTATACTTGTGCTTATCTATAAGAATAAGGGGATACCCAGAATTGTTCCAATTGTAAAGGCACTAAGCTTATGAGCCATACAATGAAGTTGTGGGAGAGAGTTATTGAGCATCGTTTGAGAATAGATACTAAGGTTTTTGTCAATCAATTTGGATTTATGCCAGGAAGATCTACCATGAAGGCTATTTTCTTGATACGACAATTGATGGAGAGATATCGAGAAAAAAAGAAGGATCTCCATATGGTGTTTATTAATCTCAAGAAGGCGTTGATAGGGTTCCCAACAAAGTTCTGTGGTGGGTCTTTGAGAAGAAAAAAGTACCATCGAAATATGTAAAGGCAATCAAGGATATGTATGACGGTATTACTACATGTGTGAAGGCTTGTAATGGCACATCAAGTTATTTTCCAATCACAGCAGGCTTACACCAAGATTCTGCTTTGAGTCCTTATCTTTTTGCTGTAATTATAGATGAACTAACAAAAAATATTCAAGATGAGGTGCGGTGGCGTATGCTATTTGCAGAAGATATTGTGCTTATTGATGAGATCAAGGCTGGTGTTAACGCTAAATTAGAATTATGGAGAAGCACGTTGGAGTCTAAATGATTTACGTTAAGTCGAAGTAAAACAGAATACTTAAAGTGTGAGTTCGACACGGCGGGAAGAGGGGATCAAGAAGCCGTAAATATGCTCGAACAGGAGATAACCCAGAAAGATACTTTTAGATATTTGGGTTCAATACTGCAAAAGGACGGAGAGATCGATGAGGGTGTAAGCCATAGAATAAGAGCATGTTGGATGAAATGGCGCAATGCATTAGAATTTTTGTGTGATCATAAAATTCCTCTTAGGTTAAAAGGAAAATTTTATAAAACAAAAGTAAGACCCGCCATGCTATATGGAGCTGAATGTTGGCCAGCACAGAGTAATCATGAGCATAAACTAGAAGTAACGGAAATAAGGATATTAAGGTACATGTGTGGTCATGCAAGGATGGATAAGATAAGGAATGAAGATATTCAATGAAAAGTTGAAGTAGAACCAGAACCGGTGGCAGAAAAGGCGAGAGAACATAGATTGAGATGGTTTGGGCATATTCTCTGAAGGCCCCTAGATGCCTCGGTACGAATACAATTTTGTTATCGATAGCATAACATGAAGAAAGAAAGAGTTTGGCTGAAACTTACTTGGGGAAAGTAGTAAAACAAGATTTAAGAGAGTGAGAAATACATTGGCGTATGGTTTATCTTAGGAGGGAGTGTAAGAAGGCTATTAATATTGTGAAGGGATAATATGTGTGTATATATATTTGTTTACCTTTGTTTATTTATTTTTACATATTTGCTCTTTTCCCTTTATTGATTTTGCTTTATTTTTATGAATTTTTGGGGTTCATCGATCACTGACTCTAACTAGTTTGGATTAAAGGTGTTGTTGATGTTGATGTTGGCTCAAACGGGTCTGTTCATAATAAATTTATATATAAAAAGATTATCAAAAAAAAACTAAACTGATACAACTATGATAAATTTACCTTACATTACTTTTTTTATCACAAAAAAATCTAAATTGGTACACATGTGACAAATTAGCTCAAATTATTTTTTGACTACAAGAAATTTCAAATTGATACACATATGATAAATTTGCCCCTCTTATTCTTTTGACCATCAAAAGCTCTAAAGTAGTACTGCTAACTTCGTATGCCCTAAGCTCTTGCTCTATAGTGGGGCAACATCTTTTGCAGTTGTAACTTGTAACTTTGACAAATAGTGAAGAAACTGCCTAGTGCGGCATCGTGCTGTTTCTCTTTCTGATTTTAAAAGAGTTTTTTACGTAAAAAATTCGCACGTCTTCTTCTCTATTTTTTGCCTTCAACGTTTCTGGTACCTAACATTGTTAGCTTATTTAATCAAGCGCTGCTAGTTTAATTGTGTTACAGGTAAGTCAAAAGAGATCAACCCGTTGACTTACTGTTCACAATATATTCATCAAACCGGTAATCAAAGATGTGATCTTTGGTGAAAGTAGCAAATGATATTTATGAAGTGTAGAGTTGTCCCACAATTCTTTGCGGATTCTATTTCTTGAAAGGCTGATTAGCTACTGAAGAATTGAAGTATATGCAAGCTGCTTGGGGGTTGGGACTATGACTTGCATTCTCTTATAGTTTCAGTTCATGTGTCTGCCTTCTTTTTTCTATTATATTCTAGCTTTACAACAACTGTATAATCATGTAAAAATATTTCGTGGTGATTAGATTTTTTATGTACTTGATGTAAAACACACTTAAAGCTGAAACTGACTTCATCAACAGTTACAATCTTTACGAGACAGAGTACTCGGGAAGACAGGAGAATAGGAGCAAAGAAAAATACCGAGGTTATTATGGATGACAAATCGAAATGATCACCAGTGGATATATCTTCAGGATCTTCGTTGTGCTTTAGATCTTCAGGCACATAATTGTGCTTTATCTTCAGCATTGACGAAATTTCTCTAACAATGGACATGATAAGTTCCCCTTGACTGCCAAGGCAGAAGAAATCTCAGTTCCAAAAGCATGAACACATGCGATCTAAGGACCTAACACCCAATGAAATGACAACATGGATGCGCTAAAAGACCATTAACAGATCCTCTACTGCAGAACATGATTAACCTGATATACACAGATGCTTAGTAATTGCATGAACGTCTGGTTAATTCCATTGCAGCAAGTATTTAGTCCAGGCAATGTGTGATATTGTCACAGTTGGCCATTGGGATGAAAATATCACTCAACCACAGAATGACGCGATCACATGGATGAACAGAATGAACTTTTAAAGATAGTTCACTATGCCAAAATCAGATATGTAGAGTAAATCCGGTCAATTTGAGAGAAGGATTTGACAAAATCAGATATGTAGTGTTCTGATAGTTTTCACTGCCAATTACGAGAAACTTAAGAGAATAGCATTTCGACTGAAGCTGGAAAAAAGTTGCATTAGTAAGCATTTACTTACGGTTTCCCTTGGACTTCCCAACCCCAGATGGAACCCACTTTTGTCAGAGCCGCCTTCCACTGTTGCGTGATCTCGCCGCCGTGCCTCGACTCGTGCTTCTGCAAGTCCCACTCGTACAGTCCCCTGCTGAACTTGACTTCGCCGGGCGTGACGTCGTAGAAGATGGGTAGGATCACCGGCCTCCCGGCCGATTCTTTGAGCTTCACCGCATCAGCGAGCTCGCGGAGGCAGCAAGCGCTCGCAGCATAGCCTTTGGAGAGGACCGGTATGAAGATCTTGGAGTCGCCGGCCACTCTCAGGAATTCGTCCACCTGATCATCACCGGCGTGAAGGATTTCGCTGTCTCTGTAGGCACCGATCTCCTGGTCGACCATGGCCTGGTAGAGGAAGTCGGTGAAGTTGTTGCCAGTGTCTAGCCCTCTAAAGCTTAGATACACGTCGAACTCGGTCGCCGACTTGCCGGAACGACTGATTGCTTCCATGTTTTTGGAGGGTTTTCCCTCACAAAAGGTCTCTTCTCTCGCTCTGGTTTTTGCTTGCTCCGTTGCTCGGACTTGGAGCTGCGTCTTCTGTTGTTTTAGAAAGCAGCAATCATGTGAATGCACAAAACGATTTCGAGGGATCCGTCATCGTTTCGAGAAAATATTAGGTGTTCTGCACTTAACCATAGAAAATTTGACACATGTGATGTGGGCCTGCTTTTCAAATTTTTTAGATTTCCTCGTCTGACTCACCTATTCTTTTCCCTAAACACCCCTCGTCTCCCCCTTTCGATCTTCACATCTTCAACAAAATCACCGTAAACAGAGTCACGGCCGTGGCGGCCTCGTGCCTGCCTGCAGCCGACGGCGAGGGAGCCGCCGAGATTGCGGGCGGCGAGGACGCGACAGCGAGGAGGCGGAGGCAGCAGTCAAGTTCTGGTTGAGGGTGAGGTGGTGGTGGCGGCGTGGATGAATAAGAGAGATCTCATCGAGGCTGAGGTCGAGGGGCAGGGCCGGGGCGTGGGCCGCGACGGTCGGCGACGGGGGGAGGGCTCATCGAGGAAGCTGCTGTGGCTGGGGCCGAGGGAGGAGGAGATCAGCTCGGCGGAGGTGGGGAGCGATCGAAGGTAGGGCAATGACAATCGGAGGAAAGACTGCTCCGGCAAGCTCGAGCCGAGGACTCTATGGTGGTTCTCTGCAAATCAGTGCAAGAAGATGTACTCGCGAAGGAGGAGAAGTGGGAGCCAGGGTCTGGTTTGAGAAACACAGACTGAGAGTTCTTGAAGGAACGGAGAGTGCTCTGGTTTGGGAAAAAAAATAAAAAAAAAAGCGAAGAGAAAAGCCCAGTTCATGAAGGAACCCAGAGGAAAAAGAAAGCACATACGCTTAAGGCTGCGTTTGGCAACACTCGAGGGATTGTGTTTCTGTTCTAAAAGTGTTCTGGGAATATTTTTGGAACAGAAACGCGTTTAACAAAAAACTGTTCCAAAGTGTTCCGAAGAACACTTTTAAGAAAAAGAACACTTTTGGTCCTAAAAAAAAATAAAAAAAAACATTTTTTTTTGTTTCTGGAACACTTTTGGTCCAACGCTCTCTAGTTGCCGTCGGGCGCCGCCGATCCCCGCCGGTCGCCGCCGCCACTGGTTGCCACCGCAGGTCCGCCGCCGCCGCCGCCGATCACCGCCGGTCGCTGCCGGCCGTCGGTCGCCGTCGCCGGTCGCCGCCGGCCGTCGGTCGCCGTCGCCGGTCGCCGCCGCCGCCACCTCCAGTCGCCGTCGCCGGTAGTTGGCCGCCGCCGCCCCTTCTAGCCGCCGCCGCCGGTAGCCGCCGCCAGCCGCTGGTCGCCGCCGATCGCCCGTCGCCGCCGCCGGTAGCGGCCACCGCCGCCCTCGCAGGTCGTCGCCGCAGCCGCCGCCGCCTCCTCGTCGCCGCCGCCGCCTCCTCCGCCGATCATTCCTTTTGGCAATAAAAGTATTTTTTTTTAACTTACCAAACGCGTTTCTGTTCCCAAAAATCGTAGCTGGGAACAGAAACACAAAAAAATGTTTCTGTTCCAAATATGTTCCCAGAAACAGAAACGTTACCAAACGCAGCCTTAAAACCCAGATCTGATTTTTACAAGGGGCCATTCAAGCTCAAACTCATTCCAAGAGCGAGAGAGAGTGTGTGAAGGTGATCCGTGAACCTCGCACCCTGTCGTGCCGCTGCCATTGTCGACAAATTCTTGCCGAGGTCCCGGAGAGAGAGAGAAGCGCGATGGCTTGCGGGAGGAGTCTACAGTGATTTTGTTTTTATTTTTCAGTACGATGATTTTGTTGAAGATGTGAAGATGGAAGGTGAGGGGTATTTAGGGAAAATAAAAGGTGACTAAGAAGATGCAATCCGGTAAAATTGAAAAGTGGGCCACATGACACGTGTCAAATTTTCTATGGTCTAGTGCAGAAATGACATGGCTACTCCAGGAGTTTCTTCCTTGAAATGGACCACGGGCAAGAATGGATATTCAAGCTTCTGGCCTGGAGACCCAATTGGCTCAAACGGGTATCTGTTGACGATATATTTATTTATAAAAAGATTACCAAAAAAAAAACTAAACTAAACTAAACTAAACTGCTACTACTATGATAAATTTGTCATACACTATTTTTATCATAAAAAATCTAAATTGATACACATGTGATAAATTTACCTCTATGTATTTTTTTAACCACCAAAAGCTCTAAATTAGTACACCTATGATCAATTTTTCCCGAACTAATTTTTTGACCATAAAAAATCACAAACCGATAATCTTGTGACAAATAGATTTTTTTTCGCGTGTCGACATGTGATAAATTGATACATTTGTGACAAATTTATTATACTTTAATTTTCATTAGATAGAGTTTATACCATAAAAAAAAATCCCAAACTGATAATCATATGACAAGCATAGGGTAAAAATCCCCAACTAGTACATCCGTTGATTGCCACGCATCATCTAACTCAATAACTTGACGGAAAAATTTAACCAAAATTAACTAATAGTAAATTTATCACAAATGTATCAATTTGTGATTTTTTATGGTCAAAAAATTAATTTTGATTAAATTTATCACATGTGTATCAATTTAGGATTTATGATAGTCACAAAAGTAGTTTGTGGTAAATTTGTCTTAGGTATACTAATTTTAAATTTTATATGGTTAAAAAATTAATTTTGAATAATTTTACTTATAAGTGTATCAGTTTGGATTTTCAAAATTTCTTCCTTGAAATGGACCACCGGCGAGAATGGATATTCAAGCTTCTGGCCTGGATCCGCCTGCGATGCTTTAATTATGAAGAGAGGACACTAATACTCCTCTAGGTTGACCTAGTTGGCTCAAACGGGTATGTATTCACCCATATAAAAAAAAAGATTAACACAAAATAAAAAAACAAACTAAACTGATACAACAATGATAAATTTATCATATATTATTTTATCACAAAAAAATTCAAATTGGTACACCTGTGACAAATTATCCTAAATTATTTTTTATCACAAAAAAATCCTAAATTGATACACATGTGATACTCTAAATTAGTACATCTATGATCAATTTTCGCCAAACTAACTAATAATCCTAGGACAAACAAATCTTTTTCGCATGTCGACATATGATAAATTGATACATCTATGACAAATTTACCTTACATAATTTCATTAAATTGAGTTAATATCACCAGAAACTCCACAATCTTATGACAAGCAAAGAGTAAAAATCCCAAACTTGTACACATGTTGACTGCCACGTGTTATCTAACTCAGCAATTTAACGAAAAAAATTAACAAAAATTATTTTAGTTTGAATTAGTTCTGGCTAAATTTATCACATACGTATCAGTTTATGATTTTTTTGTGGTCACAAAAGTAATTTGTGATAAATTTGTCTTAGATATACCAATTTTGGGTTTTATATGGTTAAAAAAGTACTTTTGAGTAATTTTACCATAAATGTATCAATTTGCAGTTTTTCCTAATGTTAAATTTGAAAAAAATTGCATTTGTGATTATCCTTTTTTTGGGGGGGTAAAAAATTTGTGTTATCTATTCTAGCAGAAATTGAACAGAATCATATGGGTCCTTTTTCCTTTTTATAGAGGACCAAATAAGCCCAAGCACCCCCAAACATTGTTATGTCGTCACCAACCACATCCTCCTTCCCCATATCTCACGCGAATTTGGGAAAAAAAAAAAAAGATAACATATTTTCGTGACGAGTGCGACACGCGAATTAATAAAAATTTCACCATTACCGAAGATAAATTATTTTAGAATGACCAAAAGAAGTCTTCGTCAAAGAATGAATGAATTGTTTAAGAATTGATAATAAATTGGTAATCAAACAAGCCAAATAATTGGCCAAAAAAAAAGAAAAGAAAATGAAAACCCCGAGGAAAAACGTTTTAAATGACCGCACTTTGGAAAGCCACCATTTTGCAGCATTATCTTAGGCAACAAAGCTTTCAAGATTGCCCTATATACTACTTAAAAGACAAAACAAGCCAAGAACATGTGGATCCAGTTGTATCTCCGCAATTCAATTCCTCTCGGACATATCAAATCATGTTAGTTGGATTGGATAGGGTTGGCTGTTGGGTACGAAAACTCATCTCATCTAGCCAATAAAAAGATAACTCTGAGCTAAAAGTCCTAAAACTTGTATGAATTATTTACATACATCTTTAGTTTTGTTGGTTTTGCGAAAAATAAGGTATTTTTAAAAATATTCTATAGAAAGCCACTTTTCAAGAAAATAATAATATATTTTGGTGTTTGGTTGAAACCTGCAAATGACCTGAAAAATACTTTTCGCAGTTCATGATGGAAATCAATTTCTTCCATGCACTCCTTTTAATAAGTTTTTTTATTTTTCTTTATTTATATGTCTATTAAAATGTGAATTTTTATTTTTTTTTTATTTTTTCTTGTTTTCTTCCATCAGTCGCTAGCCACGACGACGGCCGATGACCAGTAATAGCAGGCGAGCTGAGCCTTGCCAGTCGACGGATGCATAATGGCAATGCCAAGCCAACAGGCTTTGACCATCATCATTCACTCACGCTCTCCACATCTTTTTTTCCTGCGTCTGACATGTTCTCGCGAATAATTTTTTAAATTTTTGGAATCTGAAACCTACTCTACATACCTTGAAACCCATAATTATTATCCTGTAAGTTTCAGGGTTGGTTCCAGAGTCTACCACTTATATTCTTAATTGAACTATTGTAGTGGATCATCACTTCTAATGACAATCATTTATTGCTACAATCTACTGATCATAACTCATATTTAGACACATGAAAAATATGAAATATTAACAAAGTAAAATTCGTAGTCATGAAATATCGTCAAAAATGGAAGTTCAGACTAGTAGATTCAAATTACACACTCATCATTGGACACCATTGAATACCACATGATCATGTGAAGATATAGAATAAGAAAAACACAAAATCTATTTCCATGTTTGAGGTTCCACATGCTCGTCGAAACTGGTTTTCTAATTTTTAGAATTTGAAACCTATCATGAGTACATTAAAATATGGAACCTTGCTCACCCCTAATTGCCACTGCCCAGCCACTCTTTTTTCCCCTCTAATTTTCAATTTCAAAAACTACTTTTCTTGATTTTTTTTTAAAACATCTCTTTTTTGTTTAAATTTTTTCTCTTCTATTTGTCTTTTCTTAGGGGGCTAATTAACCCTTATTTGGTTTGGTCGATTAATTTTTGTCAATATTACACTTGTGAAAAGGAGACATTACTAGAAACATGTTCACATACAAAATGATTGTCTTTTTACTACGTATAAAATGCTGTACTACAAATTATGTTTACTGTTTAGTATATGTATGAGCAACTTTCACTAGGAATAATGGGAAAAGCTGATCAACAGGTTAAAATGGACAGTTAAGATTAACCATAAAATATTTATCGAGGGGAAATTTCAAATAAAAGCAAGAAGTGAGGTCATTTCTTAGACTGAAAAAAAAAATGGCTTAAAACAAGCTTTGTCTTTGACAAACTTAGCCTCAAACAAAGGCCCGACCTAACTAAAGACCAAATCTTGATTATGGCTTGGGTTACAAAGAGTTTTTTTAAAAATTTCTTTCTTTTTCTGCTGGAACATGCTCGATAATACCTTGGTCGATGGGGCAAGCAAGTCGGAGGAAACCACATGAGAACAAGACAGATGCAATGTGCCCTTTGAATGAGTTGCTATTCCATCCCTCAACTTTATTAGACTTCAAAAGAGCCTCCTTCCACTGCTCGGCTTTCTCGGCGCCCCACATCCACCTGTACGTGCCCAGGGCGTCTCCGTAGAGTTATGTTTCCAGCTTCACATTAAACCGTTCCACATCGTAAAAAACGGGTGGATCTCTTTCACCCCACCTGATCTAGCCGTGTGTTTTACCATGAGTGCGACCGCGCCAAGGCACCGAGGACTACAAAGGTGGTTTCTAAAAAAGATGAGCATGTAAATCTTGGAGCTATAGACTGATAGCCAAAGCTCATCAGCGGTGTTAATTGTCTCAAGACCTCTGAAAATGCGAATTCCGTAGGCTGACAAGCTGCAATGGAGGTATTCCACGAACCCAAAGTGCCGATAGGGGCCACTAGCCCTGCAAAGGCCAATGGGGTTGTCAACCTCAACCCCTGAGGAAAGAGCTGGCGAGGGCCGGTGACCCATGCGGGCGGGTCCGCCAGCCTCTGAACTTAAAAATACAAAAAAGGAAAAGAACCTCAAAATTCCAAACTCCAAAAATTCAAAAAATTTATTAAAAATTATCTACGCCAGCACTGACAATGCCATATAGAACAACCCGCTTTCACAATAGCAATTTTCGACCTATAGGACTGAATAGGCAGAGGATGAAAATATTTAAGACTGATTTGGCAAATGTGTGAAATGTTTATAGGGTCGGGTCGACAATTTCATAATATTTACGAGTTGTGGAGAAGCGACCAAGTCTAACCAGCAATGGAAGAAGGAAAATAATGTTAGAAATTTAAAGTGAAACCTTAATGTGGAAGTTCAACAATAAGTGATCTTCGACCTTCATGATTTTTCATGATGAGAAGGATGAAGAGGTACCTGGATGTAGACCGATAAAGATCAAAAGAACTATTGTCGTAGAAAATGAAGCCTTAATGCGGAAATTCAACAACAAGTGATCATATTCATGATTTTTCACGATGAGAAAGATGAACACATACATTGATCCACATCAATAACTTCAATGACGATTGTCGAGGAAAATGGGAGACAATGAAGAACCTGATATCTCTTCATTACCAACTGTTATTTTTTAACGTATTTTATCTGATGGAGGATAGTAAGTCATTATTGAGTGAAAAAAGAACCAGTCACAGGTGCCTTTTCAAGAGTTGCATTCCATCAAAGCACGTCACAATTGAACCATTTAATTGTATCTTTTCATAGCCAACATATTTAACTTGATAACATGCAAATAATTACTAAAGACTTATTGATAATATCGTGTCCTTACGAATAAAACCCTAGATGGACACGATGTTGTCCAACCCTAATCAGTCGATGGATGCATAATGGCAATGCCAAACCAACAGGCTTCAACCGTCATCATTCGCTCACGCACTCCACAGTGCACGAAAGGAGGTAAAAATTGTCCAAAACGTCCTAAACATATTGTAATTGTGTCAATTCAATCCTAAAACTTTCAAATGTGTCAATTCAGTCTTAAACATTTTGACAACTTGCCAATTCAATTCTAAACTTTTCAATTATGCGAATTTGGTCCTAAACTTTCTAATGATTTGAAAAACTAGTCCTAAATCATTTAATAAATTACCAATTTAGTTCTTCCGATAAATTACTCAAATAATAGGTTTAGGGGGAAAAATGGCAAAACTTCAATAGATTTAGGACTAAATTGATAAAATTTTAAAAGGTAACATAATTGAATATTTAGGATTAAATTGACATAATAGAAAAATTTAAGACTAAGTTGACATAAGTATAATAAGTTTATGACTTTTTTTTTATAATTTGCCCTCGCAAAAGGAAGCAGACGAAGTGATTGTCACCTCCTTTTTTTCCTTTCATCCAACATGTTCTCGCGAATCTTCGGAAGAAGAAGAAGAAGAAAAGACCGCACATTCTAAGAGGAGTGCCGAGTGCGACACGTGAAATAAAACAAAAAATTACTATAACCGAGGACAAATAATTTAAAATGACCAAAAAAAGTCTATGTCATTGAATGGAAGAATTAATTTATGAATTTATTTAAATATTGGTCATCCAAATGAAAAATAATTTTAAAAAATGACCACTACCGAAGAAATACGCTTTAAACTGATCATACTAAGCCTGCCTAAGAGATTGGGCAAATTAGGCGGCGTATGGTAGCGTTTTTGTTCCAGTGAGCATTTTTTGAACAGAAACATTTTTTTGTATTTCTGTTCAAAATTACAATTTTTGGGAAAAAAACACGTTTGGTAATTTAAAAAAAAAACACTTTTTTCAGTCGCCGACCGGCGATCGGCGGCAGACAGCGACCGGAGGTGGGCGACGGCGGCAGGCGATCGGCGACAACGGACTGCGGCCGGCGACGGGGGACGGCGGCCGGCGACTGGCAGTCGACTGGCGACCGACGGTCGACTGGCGATCGCGGCCGGCGACCTGCGACGGCGGCAGGCGACGGCGACCGGCTACCGCGGACGGCGACCGGCGACGGCGGACGGGGGCAGGTGGCCGGCAGATGGCGACCGCGGACGGCGACCGGCGGCGGCGGCCGGTGGCCAGCGGCGGCGAACGGCGGACGGTGGCCCGCGGCAGGCTGTCGGGGGCCGGCGGCGGCAGGCGGTGGTGGCTGGCTTTTAGCGAGGCGGCGAATGGTAATCGCGTCGGCGACGATGGATGGTGGTTTCAAAAGTATTCCAAAATCCCAGAAACAAGTTTTTTTTTGTTCCTTCAAAAGTGTTCCCTGGCACAAAAGTGTTCCGCGGAACACTTTTGGAACATTTTTGAACCATACGCGTTTCTGCTCCAAAAGTGTTCCCGGAACACTTTTGAAACAGAAATAGTTTCCCCAGCCACCATCCATACGCAGCCTTAACTTTTTATTTGAAAGCCACACTTTGAGGCATTATCTTAGGCAAGACATCTCACAAGATTGCCCTACACTGCTTAGAAGACGAAACAAGCCAAGAACATTTGGATCTAGTTGCATCTCCCCAGATAAACTCCTTTTCTACACATTGAATTGTGTTATTTGGATTGGGATGGGTATGAAAACTCATCTCATCTAGCTAATCAAAATGATAACTCAGAGCTAGAAGTCCTCAAACTACTTGCATGCATCTTAAATGAAGGTTGAATTTCCTATCGGAATTAGTATTGATTGCCATTTATGGGTCAATGATTTCAGGATTGGTTTAAGTTCCATTTGAAATCTACCCATCGAAATTCATTATCAAAAACCTACCTTGCATACGCTCAAATCTAAAATCTACCCAGTTCACAGATTTTTTTTTTTTTTTTTACTATAAGATTGATAAAAAAAATTTATTATGCTAACAAAGTCCCGTAATGTCCGCGTCTAACCAGCACATTGATGCTTAATGTCAATGCCCGGCCTATAAGCTTTGCCCGTCATCATTCGCCCACGCGCTCCACAGTGCACAAAGCGAAGGAGACGCAGTGATTGTCGCCTCCTTTTTATACTTACTGTAAGATTGATTAAAAAAATTATTATACTAATAAAGTCCCATCGTGTCCGCGTCTAACCAGCCCATGGATGCATAATGTCAATGCCAAGCTGCCAAGCTTTGACCGTCATCTTTCTCTCACGCGCTCCCCAGTGCACAAAAGGAAGAAGACTAAGGTAGCGCATGAAAACACTTCCTTTTTTTTTTTTTTTCATTTCCCTGCCGGAAGTCGATTTAGCAGGAAAATACATTTGGTAAAATTCTATCCGAAGCATAAATGCATTTGGTAAAAAAATTGACTGATGGTAGAATTTTCTATTTCTGACAAGATTTTCTACTTCTGGCAAGATTTTTTATCAACTTGGAGAAGTAAATTTTATTTACTTTTCCGGTCCAGAAGTGATTCTCATGATGACTGATAGGAGTGTCAAATGTACCCGCGCCGGGCGGGCCGGGTCTGGTCGGGTAGGCTCGGGCCGGCCCGCCGCCCAACTTTTTTTAATACTTATTTTTCTTTTAAATTTATTTTATTTTTATATTTTTTCATTTGATAGGTTTGTTAATTGATTTTGATTCAAAAAAATAGAAAAAATGAAAAAAAAATAATTCGACCATACCAAACCCGGCCCGAGCTGGCCCTAGCATGGTACTGCTCAGTTCCGGCCGACTCGGGCCTGGCCGAGACCCAGCCCGACCCAGCCTATTGACAACCTTAGACTGGCCGACCATCGTCGTCGGCCTCCCGCCACTGCCCGCGGACCGCTGCCGCCGCCATCGAACTTTTTTTAATAATGTTTTGAACATTATTTTTTGTAATCGTTATCAAACGCATTTCTATGTCAAAAATCAACTTCTGAAGTAGAAGATGAAAATTCAACTTCTTCTCAAAATCAAAAGCTGAAAAAATAACTTCCCTGCTGGAAGTCATTTTCTACCTGGAAGTGTTTTCATGCGCAACCTAAGTGAGAGCCACGAGCTTTCCTCCATTTCCTACCATTAAAAATTTTCTACAATTTCCTACCATGATCGATCTGGGCCGTTCATTTTGAATTGGACGGCCCAGATTTAATGACACATCTAAATTTATGTCACTAAATCCTTTCCTGATATGCTTTTTTGTCCCCTCCTTCCCCATATCTCACGCGAATTTGGGAAAAAGATAACGTACTTTTTTTTTATAATGAGATAACATACTTTAATGAGGCGTGCGACATGCGAATTAATAAAAATATCACCATTACCGAAGATAAATTATTTTTCAAATGACCAAAAGAAGCCTACGTCGGAGAATGGATCAATTGTTTATGAATTAAAAAAAATATTGATCATCGAAAAAGCAAAATAATTGAAAAAAAAAATGACCGCCCCGAGGAAAAACGTTTTAAAGTGACCAGACTTTTGAAAGTCACCATTTCGAGGCAAGTCACCTTACAAAATTGCCCTACACTACTTAGAAGATGAAACAAGCCAAAACCATGTGGAGACATATTGAATCATGCTACTTGGGCTGGGTTGGCATGAAAACTCATCTCATCTAGCCAATCAAAAAGATAACTCAAGCTAGAAGTCCTAAAACTTATTCTACTTACACACATCTTAGACTCCGTTCATTTTGAGAAAAATGAGATATTTCTAAAAAAATGACTTTTAGAAAGTCCTTTTCCAGGAAAATACTAATATTTATCGATGTCCTACCGATACCAATCTGGCATTCGATAAGGAAATCGATTTCCATTGTGCATTCCTTTTAATAATTTTTTTATTTTATAGTTTTTTATTTTTTCAAAATTATTTTTATTTCCTTAAAATTTTTATTTTTTTCTCTCTTTTTTTTTATACTTTATACTTTATTTTTTATTTTTTTATTTTCCTTTCTTCTTCGGCCGATCGCCAGCTGCAGGTGACCTAGCTAGAGCCTCATAGCCTCGGGCAAGGCTCAAGCTCATCGGCCCGCGTCATGGCTAGTCGTCGGGCTGCCCGTCATAGTCGAGGCCCACGGCCAGCGGAGGAAGGATACAGGAAAAGGGAAAATAAAGAAAATAAAGAGAAAGAATGTAAAAGAGTCCATGGAAGAAATAAGAGGGAAAATAATTTCCACTTTTAAAAATATTTTCTCCACTTTTGAAGGCATTTTTTCCATTGATGGAAAATATATTCCTTAAATCATTTATTTTCTGTGGATCGAAAGCCAAAAAATCTGAAAATTATTTTTCGTGAAACAAATGGAACCTTAAGTAAAGGTCAAGTTCCCTCCCAGAGTTGGAAGTGATTACCACTACCCAGCCACTCCTTTTTTTTTTCCTCCTCTAATTTTTCATTTTTTTAAAAAAGTGTATTTTCTGATTTCTTTTTAAGACTTCTCTTTTTAAATTTTTTTCCTTTTGTTTTTGTCATTTCTTAGGGGGCTATTTAACCCTTCTTTGGTTGGGCCGATTAATTTTCGTAAATATTACACACCTGAAAAAGAAGTACTACTAGAAATAACAATTTTTAAATACCAATCAGTGTTTTTATTACACACGAACCAGTCTACTACAAATGACAATCTACTTATGTTTATATGTTTCAGTAACTTTACTAGGAATAATGGTAATTGGTCAATGGTCCAAAAAAGGACGGTAAAGCTTGATTGTACTATATTTATCGAGAGATGTCACTTCTGGTTGCTCATTGGAATATCTTTTGCTCAAAGTCAAGATTCCATAGCTTCATAAGCTTCTTAGACCGAACCAGGTCCGTGAGTTTCTTTTTCTTCCTCGAGCCATCTCCCAGTTATCCCCCGTCCGACGAACGACCCGGTCTTTGTGCCTTTTCTTGAGCTTCTCACTGATGGATGGTAACCACTCGTCGATTCCATCTCCTAGATGGCCTGGTGATGGCCCCTTCGAAATCTTTCTCAGTTTCAGAAAAGATGTTCGGAAGGGCTTCACTGAATATCTCTACCAAGCCCTCCTTAATTTAGGGATCTATACATTTAACTTTCGTGATGGGATCGATGCCGGAGAAGAGTTCATGCCTAGGATCTTAAAAGTGATCAGCCAAACGAAGATATGCATTCCCATCTTCTCCAAAGACTTCGCTTCCAGTAAGGTTTGCCTAAACGAGGTGGCGGAAATGGTGAAGTGTGAAAGGACAATCATGCCCATTTTCTACGATGTCAGCACTGATGTCGTCCGCAAACAGGAGGGGAGTTATCAGGAGTCCTTCTGCACCCATGCAGCCCTAGGGGTGAAGTCGGAGATTATAGACAGCTGGAAGAAGGCTCTACACAAAGTTTCAAAAATGCAAGGATGGAAACTCGAGGACTTTAATAACGTGTAAGTGAAATCAAGATTTCGATGCTTTTTCGACTTTTCTAACAATAGTGATCGTGTATGAAATTAGATAAAGAAGAAGGTCAATGCATCGTCTCTTGTGCCTGGTGTATTATCCGACCAGTTGTTCCTTTTCATATCTTCCACTTTCCTTCCTTTCCCGTTTGGCAGGGAGCATGATCTCATAAGGAAGGTTGTTTCCACGGTCCGCCGGCTGTTGAAGGAGGATGACTTAGATGTGACAGAAAATTTAGTGGGGATGGATCACCATGTGCGAGAGATGATGAAAAAACTTGGTGTTCACTATGAAAATGACCGAGTGGTTGAAGGGCAAATGCTGACGGGAAAACGTTTGATTGGGATATCGGGACTTCTGGGAATCGGTAAGTCGACTCTTGCCAAGACTATCTACAAAAAAATTCGTCATCTCTTTGCGGATTGTAGCTTCCTTGAAGGAAAGAGTTCCTCGCCTCTCAAAGAGAAGTTAATTGATGACCTCCTAAAGAATAGAGATACACCCATTGCTCCGGATCTAGGTGCCAAATTTATTAGGAACAAATTAAAAGGTCAGAGGGTTCTCCTTGTCCTTGATGAGGTGAGCGATTTGAAACAAATCCTATCGTTAGGCATAGATCTAAGTGAGTTTGATCTGGGAAGCAGGGTTATCCTGATCTCTAACAGCGATATTGTTGACAAGTATATTATGGCACTTAACACCTCCCAAAGAAGTGATGACCGTTGTGATGACATCCTTGTTGAAAAATACGAGCTAGGCCGAATGGATGACAACCATGCTTTGCAATTGCTTTGTAAGTGGGCTCTTGGTGGGCAACCTCTTCGAGCAGAATTCTCCTCTTTGGCATGTGCCATTAGTTCGGCTGCTCAAGGGCTTCCTCTTCTTATTGAAGCTGTTGGTTCATCTTTATTCGGAGAGCCCAAAAAATCATGGGAGGATCAACTTCATATAATGAGCCAAAAGACTTTCAACGAAAAAATCAAAGGGATTATGAAGACAAGATATGAAGCGTTGCATGATGATGCCAAAAAGATATTTCTTGATATAGCATGTTTTTTCATGGGAAAGGACAAGAGAATACCCTCTTACATGTGGGAAGCTCGTGGATACAATCCTCATACACGGCTTGCCCAGATTCATAGCAAGTCTTTGATAAAAACCACAGAAAATCAAGAATTGTGGATGCATAATCAAGTGAAATTACTCGGGATGGAGATTGTTCCAGAGAAAGATCCACGTGAACCTTCCAAACATAGCAGACTATGGAATAGGGAGGATATCGAAAGAGTATTGAGAGAAGAAAGGGTAAGATTTAAAGACAAGAAAATCTCTCTTTTAGTTTGAATCCGAGTACTTGTGTTGAATAATTTTTTAGAGTTTGATTGTGGATGCACTTCTATTTCAATTTCTCCTTTTACAGTTTTTCAATGATTGGCAGGTTGCTACGGTTGAAGCCCTCAGTGCCAGATTCGACGAGCGCCCTTCATTTGATGAAGATAGATTTTTCCGTAATTTCCAGAATCTTAATTATCTTCGAATGAGCCAAAATATTTTCAAACAAAATGAGCAGAATGCATGGAACTCCATAGAGGATGTTTTCCTTCCAGAATTAAAGTGGCTTGAGTGGCAATGGTGCCACGATATCTCCAGTCTAGTTGCTTTCCGACGGTCAGACTTGCTCGTTCTTGATCTATCTTGGAGTACCTCGAGCACTTGGTGGCGCTGGAAAAAAATTATGGCGGTATGATGGCACACGTGCATGTTTTCGCTTCATATTTGACAATACATTGTAGTAAATAAGTCTTTTATATTCTCTTTTTTTGCAGAAGGCCCAACGGTTGAAAGTTTTGATCCTAAAACATTGTAGGGGGCTAGCTGAATCTCCAGTTTCCGATGCACCCATGAACCTAGAGAGACTAAACCTGGAAGGTTGTTCTTTGTTACCGGGTGTTGGCACATCCTTCAGAAATTTAGGAAAATTAGTTTCTTTGAATGTGAAATCCTGCAGCTTCGTGCAAAAGTTGCCAGAAGATATAGGATCTTTGGTAGCTTTGGAAGAGCTTTACATTGATGGAACTTCAATTCAAGCTATTGAATTCCCGGAGGGTTCATGTGGGAAGCTTAAAATTCTGAGTGCTTGCAACTGTAAATCATTGTCCTTATCCGGTTCAATTGGTAACTTGGAATCTCTTTCGTACCTAGCATTGGACGACTCTGAACTGAGTGAGCTCCCTGATGGAATAGTATTGCTGAAGAATCTTGAGAAACTGTATCTGAGAAACTGCAGGAAATTGGAGAATCTGCCAGAGGACATTGGAAGCCTCGAGAAGCTGCAAGTCATGGATCTTTCCGAAACGGTAGTTAACGAACTACCTCCATCTGTCAACAATTTGCATTACTTGAAAGTATTAAAGATGCCTGGCACTTTTATAACAGCATTTCCTGAAGGCATTAGGAACCTAAAGAGGTTAGAAGAGATAAATTTCTCGCTCTGCAGATGTTTGACTGGGGAATGTGACATTACGGGATTGTCCTCTTTGCGGGTCTTACTTCTTAAAAAGACTGACTTTTCAGTGGTGATTGGGACGAAGAGTCAATCCTATGATTTCCCAAACCTCGTAGAAGATCGCAAATTTCGCATCAAGACAATGTCAGTGACTACGACACTGCTCCAAGCTCCCAGACGTCACATCATCATTCAAGATGAGTCAGTGATCGAATCAAGGTAGTGGTCAAACAGAAGCGAGAAAGCTACAGGTGGACGAGGAAGTTGGCTCTCATGTCTCTTTAATTCAAATTTGCAAACTGATTGAGCATGTTCAACTGATTTTCCTGCAATAGGGGCTATTAGAGACATAAACGAATGTTGATTTTCGCATTATTCTGAATTTCAAGTTCTCGTTCTTCTTTCTTTTCCTTGGCCAGAACACTCGCGCACTCAGGGTGTGTTTTGTCGAAATGAGTTTGATTCCTCTCTCGATCCTCTATAGTCTACTCATGGCATAAGAACTGCCATTAGATTCTATTCTCCAACTCGACGAAGTCGACTACCATCAAATTGATACTTGTTTATGACTGACTATTCGAATGTCGGAAATTTGACCACGGAAAGTTTGCTCACCGAGCAAGAATAGTTCACTACGAATCTTAGATAATAAAGTGAATGGAGTGGGAACAGCAAAAGGATGACATGACTTAATTTATAATTTTGGTACGAGAAAGGGGTAAACCAGAACGTAAAAATTTAACTTCGTAAATTTGTTATCCCTATTTTATCACCCAACAAAATATGAAGTAACTCTCCAAGAGGTAATAGAAAGAAGCTGGTTTCCAATATTAAAAAGATAGTCGGAGCGATTTCCTTCCCACGAAAATATGTTGCACTTTGAATGCAAAGTGAGAGCGCATCAGTCTTAGGATATCTTTAATCGAAGCAGGTCAGTATTATCACTCATAAACTCTGAACAAATAAGATTAGTCATGGATTTAGAGTCAATCTCAATGATGCTCTTATGAAAATCAAGTTATTTTGCAAAGTTGAGTGGAGAGTTGGTGGGTAAGTTCTTTTTTACATATTCATCTTTTGTTTTCGGTTTGGTATTAAAGTCAAGGTGATATTTACGACTAGTTTTGTCTTAAAATAATCTAGATCAATGTAAGCGAATAGAATCTAGCTATTGTTCCTTTTCTTTTTTGTCCATTTTCAAATATTTTGATTATCCATTCGACCATCCAACATAAGTTCTTCAAAGATAGTATGTTTATTTTTTCGCAGCTAAACTACCAAATGGAAGTGGTTACTACTTGGTTCTCTTTACAATTAATTTAATCGACAGATGAAACTATACATGTAGTAATCTTTTTGTAAGTCGATACGCGTGTCAGTCAAAAGATATCTCCCATAAAAAATTGAGTTCACAAGCACAATAGAAAAGAAACTAACTTTCTCACAGCAGTATTATGGAGGATTTAATTAACAAGAGTTTAGTGTACTTTATTTCCAAAATCCTAAACACAATGCCCTTAAAGATTCTTTTAATCAATAGAACATCCAAAACAGAATATACGCCGCTTTTTCCAGCATTTTTAATCTTTTTTAATGATATTTTTGGGCTGTATATTGTTTCAATGGTGACATTTAGACTCAGAATATTTACGATACCTTAATACTGTATACCTATCGGTATTCTAAAGAAAATTTGAACAATGAAGTGCTTTAACTCTTTCAATTGTGAAATAATATACGTTAGATTTATTAATGGATCTAAACGATCCCATTTTCGATTGCTTTAGCTTCATATTTTTTTTTTATTGCTTTAGACTGATGTAAAATTGGCAATTCTAATCGGAAATGTCCAGTATATATTAATGATTTATTCTTCTCATTTTTTATGTATGTTTTTTTAAGATATGGAGAATTATAATTTATCTGCATCTTTATACGTCATGCATGGCATAAGATAATATAATACTACTGGCTCTATTGACCGAATCGCTGGTAATATTACTTGAATACCACGTCCCAAGATTTCTTACAACAATATGACTTGAAAACCTTCCGGCTGGCGATTTAAAAGGCGCCATTTGCTCGATGATTGCTTATAAAATAAGCCAAGATTGATTGTCTTATAAGCAAGCTTCCAAGAATTGACTTCTTCATAATATACAGGAGGGTGCTACATACAAATTAATAAAAACCAATATCGAAGAGAAATTACCTAAATTGATCAAAAGAAGTCTACGTCGGAGAAGGGGCCCTATTGTTTTATGAATTAACCAACCAAAAGTGAGCGCAGGTCATCAAAAAAAGACGTTAAAAAAAAAGGGCCACTGCCTAAGAAAAATGTTTTTAAAATGACCAAAAGAAATCTGGTTCAGAGATTAGGTAAGCAATAATGGCGCTTTTGAAAGCCAACCAATTTGCAACATTATTTTAGGCCAGAAAACTCACGAGATTGTCTCCCAGTTCATGTCCTCTTGGGGGTTCTGAATCATGTTTCTTGGATTGGATTGGATCGGTCCGAGCCATCTCATCCAATAAAATAAAAGGATATTTTAAGCCAGAAGCCTTAAAACTTACTCCAACCACTTACATGCCAGCGAGCTCTTAGGTAAATCATATTTCAAAATGAAGTGTTTTAGTTGGGTAAAAAAAAAGAAAAGAAAAATTAAAAAAAAATTATAAACGTGAACACCGACTCTGCCACGTAGAATAGCCGTTATCCATGTCTTGTCAAAATTGGCAATATTAGCAAATCGTCAAAAGGTTTAGGATTGAATGAGCCAAATTAATTTATTTATGACTAAATTGGCTGTCATACAATAGATGCAGGTATATATAATTTTCCCATGGAGTTCTTCATTCAAAGTTCATTGTAATAAAGACTGCTCCTTAATGTACTAGAAGAAGATTACAAAAAGAAGGCGATAATGTTGAGATGGAATATTGTCTTTTGTGTTTTTTTTTCCAATCTTACAAATAAAATATTAATCACCTTGTCGACGACTCATGTTTGCCGACTAATTCCTAAACCTTGATGTGTTTAAGATCTGCCACTGCCATGTCTTACTCGGCCTTTTCTAGTCCGAGCCGATAGTCAATAACTTTGGAAATTTTGGGCGTCGACAGGGTTGGATTCTTCATTTTGCCAAAGATAACAATTATCAAATTGCTTGCTTTTTTATGATTTTCGAATATCAGAAATTTGACGGCAAAAAAAGTTTGCACGGCGAGTAGGAACTGTCCAAACAAATTCTGTTATTATTAATCCTTCATTAATAGAACAGAAAAAAAAATCATGCCATAGTTTAAAGCTAAAATTAAAAGTTTCGTTCTCCATTCGACCATTCAACAAGAATGCCATGAAGATATGATAGGTATGTAAATTCTGTCGTGCCTAGATTTCCAAAAAAATTGACTTGACGATTTTCTTCTTCAAATGAACTTGAAATTGATTATTACTTAGTTTTCTCGATAATTGATATAATTTAACTAAAAATGGAAATTATATAAGTACTATTATTAAAAATAATGTTCGATGTGTCATTCAAAGGAATTCCTCATATGAAATATTGAGTTTACACACAGAATAAGAAAGAAACTAACTTTTTCACGGTAGCTTTTTCTTCGAATCTTAAAACACAATGCCCCTAATGATGCTTATAATCAATGAATCTATGTAATATATAATTAATATGCTGACTATTTTATACATTTTTAGTCTTCTATAATGAGATTCTTAGGACTATATTTATGATATTGATGTCTAATTATCGGATCCTCAAGTATTATTTAAAAACCTAATACATGCTGAATTTCCATTTTGATGGATTAAGTACATCCAACTCTTTCGAGTTTGAAATGATATGAGTAAGTTAGATTTCTAATCATATGACCCAAGCAATTCCATTCTCTAATGTTCATCTTTTGACTGGTTTAGGCTGATATAAATTTGAATAAAAACACCTAATAAATTAGGAACTTTCAATGTATTTATTGATTATTCATCCTATACATTAAAGGTCTGAACATTTGTAATTTCATTTGTTATAGCAATATCTCGTGGACCGCACGGAGGCCTATGATATCACTGGCTTCTCTATTCACCGCATTGAGAAGCCGGTAAACCACCTTTCGTCCTCATCCGAAGTAAAAGAGATCCCATTTCTTTAATGATTGCTCACAACATAAGCCACGATATATTATATCAAAGGCAAACTACCAAGAAGATCGACAATTTTATAATATTTATGAGTTGTGCAATATGAGAATTAATAGCAAAAGTATATTACCGAAGAAAAGAATATTTTCAGGCCCAAAAAAAAAAGAATATTAAAATTACCAAAAAATGTCTATGTCACATAAGGGGTCTATTGTCTCGTAAATTAACAAACAAGGACAATTGGTCATAAAAGACAAATATTTGAAAAAATTACCGATAATGGCCCTTCCATTGGTCATGAAAAAAAGATAAATAATTATTATTAAAAAAAAAACTACCTAAGAAAATTGTTTTAAAATGACCGGTAGAAGTCTGGATCAGAGATGACACCTTACAAGATTGCACTTGTCCTTGCAGATGAAACAAGTGCAGAACATGTTGGTCTAGTGGTATCTTCCGGTTCAAGCCCTGACGGATGTTTTGAATCACGAAACTTGGATTAAAGGTATGAAAATCTATAACTATATTCGACAAATACGGACCGTATGCGTATGTGCCAAATCTGATGGAATTTGTCCCGTTTAAAAAGCTACGCCGACCATGTTGACTACGGCATCTCCGACCACGTCCCAGAATTTCTTGTTAAATATTTGCTTGAAATCCATTCGGCCGGTGATGTAAAAGAGCCCCATTTGCTCAAAGAATGCTAATAAATTAAGACATAGTTTATATTAAGAGCCAAGCACCAAGTATAGAAAAGGATTGACAATAATGGACAATTTCATAATATTTATGAGCGGTGCGACGTGGGAATTAATAATAAAAAATGACCAGTAACGAAGGAAATATATTTAAAAGGACCAAGACAAGTCTATGTCATGGGTATTACTATTGGTCGTCGAAGAAAACAAATTATTTTAAAAAGATTACCACCACCAAAGGAAAACGTTTTAAAATGAGCCAACAAAGTCCGCGTGTGAGACTGGGTAGATTAATTCTTTCGATTATTGCACTTTTGAAAGCTACCATTTTACAGCATTATCTAACGCGGGATGCCTTCCAAGATTCCCAGACTAGTTAAAGACGAAACAAGCCAAGAACTCATGTCATCCGGCAAGTCAAAATGACAATTTAAGCATAATAAAAAAAAGTATTTTAGATGTAAACTTTTATGGGTTACGTGTATCTAACTTTTTCGAATGTGACACGATATTAGGAGTTAGCGATATTAGGTTCTCTATAAGTTCCACCTAGGACATGAACATACCCGTCGGAGTAGGTTCATCATTTTTTTTAAACTTGAAATCTATCATGTATATCATGTAACAGTTTCTAGGGTCAGTTCCAGATTTCACCTAGGTTCCACATGTATTCTTTATTAAATGGTTGCAGTGAATCATCACCTATAATGACCACCATTTACTGCTACAATCTACTGACTATAATTCATATTTAGACATACAAATAAACATAAAATATTAGCAGAGTAAAATTCACAGTCATAAATATCGCTTGAAATAGCTTAGGATAGACAATTTTCAGTCATAAATATCGCTTGAATAACCGATAAATCGGAATTGTTGAGATGATTCTCAATTATTCATCCTTCATTTATTAAACCTATATATTAATTTGTCAATAGAGAATCGACAATTTTAAAATATTCATGAGTTGTGCAACATGAGAATTAATAACAAAAGACCATTACCCAAGGAAAAAATGTTTAAAATGACCAAAAGATGTCTGCGTCACAGAAGGGGTCTTTTGTTTTATAAATTAACCAATAAGGACCATTGGTCACCAAAAGAAACAAATATATGAACAAAAGGACAACTACCTAATAAAAATGTCTTAAAATGACCGGAAAATGTCTGGGTCGGAGGTTTTTTTTTTTGGTCGGGTCTGGGTCGGAGATTAGGTAAACAATAATGGCGCTTTTGAAAGCCAATCGCTTTGCAACATTATTTTAAATATGATATTTTATAATTTTATTCCAGAAATAAGGACATATATGCCAAATCCAATGGAATTTGTCCGGTTTTAAAAAGACCCATTTGGTCAATCATTGCTTATAAAATAAGCCATACTTAAAAGCAAATCGCGAAGGATCGACGAAAATCGACAATTTCATAATATTTATGAGTTGTGCGATGTGGGAATCAATTAAAAAAATAACCGTCATCAAAGGAAAAAAATATTTAGGATGACCGACAAAAGTCTATGTTAGATGATGGGTCTATTATTTTACAAAGTAATGCAAAAGTAACCATTAGTCATCAAAGAAGAAAAATTATAAAAAAAAAAATTACCACTACCAAAAGGAAATTTTTATAAAAATGACCGAACTACGTCAGAGATCAGGTAATTTTTTTTTTTTAAGCGGAAGATTAGTTTTTTCAATTATTGTACTTTTGAAAGCTACCATTTGCCAACATTAAGCTAAAGCAAGATGCCTTCCAATATTCCCATACTAGTTAAAGACGAAAAATACATACAGAATTTGTAGCATGCTCTTAAAAAAAAGGAGGAAGAAGAAGAAGACGACGACGACGACGACGACGAGACGACGAAAGAAGCGAAGAGCATGTTGGTCTAGTGGTATCTCCCTGTTTCAGGTGCTCTAGGACGTTTTGAATGATGATACTTGTGCTGGGCTGGGCTGGGCTGGAAAGGGCAAGGCTAGCTGGGTTGGGTTGGGCTAGAGACTCATCTCATCCGGCGAATAAGAAGGATAATTTACCAGCATGTTCTGCTTGAGCACCTTAGGAAGATCACATTTTTGAAGGTGGAATGTCTGAGCTGAATTAAAGTAAAAGTTTTCTAATTATAAGTGGATTTGTTTCGTTTGATATATTGTGATTACAAGACAATTCAATGTCCAAATATTGTTAGTTAACTAAAATTTCGAACAACATATCTAAAAGCACGATATCATGTCATATAATTACAGAACAAATCTTCCCATGCGTGTCGCGACCCTCTCGCGAGCGCGGAGGGTTAATGGGCCGCCCGTTCGCTGGCTGGATCGGACGCGGGCCTCTCCCAAGGCCCATTTCCCAAATCGCAACTGCTGGATGTACGTGGTCGACCTTCAGTGTGGTCTAGTGACATGTGATGAGTGTACATGTCAAGGAGTCGCCACCAATCGTTTTGCGGAGGGTACGATCGGAAACCCTATCGAATAGTTGGGAGTGGTCTATTCGATTCTGCGGAAACCAGAGAAGTGGGTTCGGGGACTTAGTTACGCCAACTGTCAGAGTTGACGCCCTTTCGGTACCTAAATTGAATGGTTTATCTGATCTTAGGATCTCATACAGATGAGTGGGGTGCTGATCCTAAATCTAGGAGTTCATGCAGATGGGAATATTTACCCTATCACTCACAATCATTAGAAAATAAGTGCGCAAATCAAGGATCCAATACATGCGGATAAAACACATGAAATCAACATGGCATCCCTAATGAGGCCCTATTAGCCTAGAGAAGTATCAATCAAGGCTTAGGAGTGATTTGGACATGATTCGCCCACGAGGGGCAGAATCGTAATTTTGAACAATTCGGGGACAATTCACCTCAAAAAGGGAAAATTGGTCATTTTAGATGAATTGGGAAGCCAAAAGACAAGGGAAATAGGATTGGCCATCAATCCAATCCATTTCCCATTTTTCGGGAATTTCCAGGATTTTTCTGGAATTTAAAAGTGATTTTACCCTCAGAGGGGTAAAATCGTCATTTTGAACAAAGATGAGAACTGAAAATCTCAAATATTAGAGTTGGTCGTCCACCTGACCCTAACCCTAATTTTAAGCAATTTTCGGGACTCAATTAGGACAAGAAAGACAATTTTCCCATTGAGGGACAAAATCGTCATTTTGAGAAAAGGGGCGGGACTCGAAAACCCAAACCTAAGAATTGGTCGCGTACTCGACCCTAATTCTTACCTTGACATTATCGGCCTTATCTCGCATACACGGCAGAGGCGACTTATCCCTAAAGGGTAATGTCGTCGAGTCTTGGAAGAACGGATGAGAAACCCCAAAAATAGGGTTGACCAGTTGTCTGTGGTCAACCCTCGATTTTTGGGGATTTCTGGAGTGTCTAGGATTTTTCCACAATTTTTCCACATTTTTTTGGAATTTTCTAGAATTTTCTAGCATTTTTTTGGATTTTCTAAGATTTTTCTGATTTTTTTATTTTTTTAAATCATTTTTGAATTTTTTTTTATTTTTTTAAAAAAAATGTTATCCGGGCCGGGTCGGGTGACCCGGCCCGCGGCCCACGGCCCAGCCCGGACCCGGGTCCGCGCGACCCGTGCCCAAAACGACGCCGCTTCACCTTCTCCCGCTCGGATTTTTTTAAATTCCCGCCCAAACGAACCAACGCTTCTGATTGCGCCACGTGGCGACTGATGGACGGTCTGATCTAAGGCTGGAACGTACGGTTACGATTGAAGAGCTGGGTTGGATTACGACCGTCCGATCCACAGCGTTTTTTATTTCCGAAAATCATTTTTTATTTTTAAAAATTCAAGATCGTGACACGCGGCAGACTACCCGCCGTCCGATCATTTTTGTTTATTCGGTTATAACCGAATGCGCTGATGTGGCTGCCACGTGGGCGCCACGTCATTGCCACGTAGGCGTTGACCAGTCAACTTTCGTTGACTGGTCAACAGAGCTGCCGGGGAAGACGACCGGCGCCGGCTCTGTTTCGCCGGCGCCTCGTCGGAGGCCGTTTTCTCCGTGTTCAGGCCATGAAATTGCATGAAACTTCCGCCATTCTACTCGTCTCATCGAGCTTCATCACATATGCCAGGCGTTTCATAGCAGAATCAAACCTCATCTCACCGCTACCTCTGGCCGAAGTTAGGCTCCGGCGGCTACTCGCCCTAGCCGTTCTACGCGTGACATGACTAGTTTAAACCATCAGGAAGCATCCATGGAGTTTGAGAAGACTTACCTGACCTTCGCGGAGCTTCGGCTTGGTCTAGGATGAGCTATGGAGCTCGCGGCCGATCAGCCATGGTAAGGGGTAGACTCGGTGATTTAGGCCATGAAACGACATGCGACCAAAGGCAAAAATGCTCAGGAAGGAGACACAAGCACATTGCAACCCGAATCGCAGCAGATGGATGACTATGATTAAAGTTGCCATTGAAGGCCGAGCTTGAGTTCGAAGGAGGAGCTCACCTGATTCTGTGATGAAACGAAGCTCCGCTTGATTCTGGACGTTCTTGGGGATGTCACGAAGCTCGGAGGATGTATCCGAGGCTTCGGTTCTGCGCCGGTTGCCGCGGTCGAGCCTTCGGAGCTCACGGGTTCTCCCTCCTATGGCGACGGCTATGGTCGTCCCGAGCTCTCTCTATCTCTCTGTATCTCTCTCACTCTCTCTCAGCGAACTCTTTGTTCGCTTCCTTCTCTCTGAGTCGTTTCTTGCTTTTTCTTCGCCCGCCTGCTCTCTCTGTTCTTCGCCCGCGAGCTCTCTCTCTCTCCTACTCTCTCTGCCAGTTCTTCGCGCGAACAGACTCCTTCCTCCTCCCTGTCGCTCCGTTTCCTTTTTGTTGCGCCAACTAACTCCTCTCGCCAACTGATCGCCACTAACTGATCATCGCCCCCTCCTTATCCTTTTCTGTTTTCGTTCTTGGCGTGCGAAGGAGCAGAATGTAGCGTTCTGTTCCTTCTTGATCAGGTCAACCGGGTTGACTGGGTCGGTCAACCCGACTCAGTTGACCCGGTTTGCATATTTTTGTTCAAATTGGGTGCCAAGATGAGCTGATATCATAAAATTGACTCGAAAATCAGGTTCTACGGCACCAATTTCATTTAAAAAATGTAAATTTGGGCTAAATTGATTTGAATTTGTGTAAAAGCCCCAAATCTAAGATAAGATCCGAAATTAACTTTTGTCAAATTGATGCTCTTAATGGACGAATTGGCCCCAATTGAACTGACCATTAGATTTAGGGGGTCAAATACTATAGGGAGGAAGCATTGGGGTTCTATGGGTGTCCCTCGAAAAAGTTTAATTTTGGAATTGGCATTATAGGGACTAAAATAAATTTTTTTTTTATGCAATTAGGTCCCTAAAGCCAAAATTGATCAAATCAGTGCACAATTGAATCAAATTGATATGTGGGGCAATCAAGTCGAATGTCAACACTTGGAAAATGCAAAATTTTGCAAATAAAAAGACTCAAAACATATTTTTTGGCAAATTTAACCTTGTGCGTTACAAAGGAACTCACAAAATTAAACTTGAATTTTGACTCTTGGTGAGGTCAAAATGATAAGGGATTTAAAATAAAAATATTGGCTATTTTCCTATATTTTTGTGACCTCGAATTCTATTTTTTGTTGATTTTTCTAGTATTTTCCTATTTTCTAAAAATGCTAAAAAATGTGAAAAATATGAAAAATTATTTTTTGGTCAAGAATGGTTCCTTGGGCTTGGCCAAGGCCACCAAAGTTGATTTTGCAATTTTTTGACTTTTTGTGAATTTTTTGTGATTTTTCAAAATAAAACTGAAAAAGACTAGGTCAAAAATCAGGTGTCAACAGCTGCCCCTCTTTGAGAGGAATCTCGTGAGAGGTTTCGCTCAAAGACAGGTGACACCTGAGTCTCGACCGACTCGACTGGGGAAAAGAAAAATGAATCTTGACACTCAATCTTTCTTGTCCCGCTGGTGAATGCTCTGCTCCTTATTCTTTGGCTGACCTGAGAGAGGAAGTAGAGAGACCCACCTGCTATTTACCTGTTGATCACCTGCCTGATGCTCGTGTGGCATGCACGGTGTATAGCGGGTTCTAGTGAATACCTAGGGACTCGTCTTTTGAGTATCCTAGGGCTGTTAAACTCTAACCTGTATGGTAGGCCGTACCAGGATGGGATTCCTATACTTGACAGGAACCTGTGAATGACGCACCCAGTCTCTTAGGGATTGTCGGGGTTTTGATCCGTATGGTGGATCAGACCATGAATAGGGATTTTGATCCGTATGGTGGATCAGACCATGAATAGGACTCCTGTCTGTTAGGAACCTATGGATGACGCACCCAGTCTCTTAGGGATTGTCAGGGGTTTTGATCCGTATGGTGGATCAGACCATGAATAGGACTCCTTTCTGCTAGGAACCTATGGATGACGCACCCAGTCTCTTAGGGATTGTCAGGGATTTTGATCCGTATGGTGGATCAGACCATGAATAGGACTCCTTTCTGCTAGGAACCTATGGATGACGCACCCAGTCTCTTAGGGATTGTCAGGGATTTTGATCCGTATGGTGGATCAGACCATGAGTAGGACTCCTTTCTGCTAGGAACCTATAGATGACGCACCCAGTCTCTTAGGGATTGTCGGGGTTTTGATCCGTATGGTGGATCAGACCATGAGTAGGACTCCTTTTCTGCTAGGAACCTATGGATGACGCACCCAGTCTCTTAGGGATTGTCGAACATTTTGATCCTTCAGGGGGATCAGGCCGAGAATAGGATTCCTCTCTGTTAGGAACCTATGGATGACGCACCCAGTCTCTTAGGGATTGTCGAACATTTTGATCCTTCAGGGGGATCAGGCCGAGAATAGGATTCCTTTCTGTTAGGAACCTATGGATGACGCACCCAGTCTCTTAGGGATTGTCGAACATTTTGATCCTATATTCTAAGGAATTAACTAGGATTTATACAAATGAGGTGTGCCTAACCTTGAGGCTTTACCAAATGGGCTATTCTGGGTTTAGGGGTTACCTAGAACCTCACAGAAAGCAGATTTTGACAACAGTTTTTTGATCCTATATTCTAAGGAATTAACTAGGATTCGTACAAGTGAGGTGTGCCTAACCTTTAGGCTTCACCAAATGAGCTATTCTGGGTTTAGGGGTTACCTAGAACCTCACAGAAAGCTGATCTTGAAAATTGTCCTTTCGACATGCAATGCGTTATTCTGGGATTTGGGGATTCCAAGTATCCTGCAGAAAACTTAAACCTGCAAAAGCTTTGATAAGATTCTTCTGGGATCTAGGGGCTACCTGAGATCTCATAGAAAGACTATCTTGAATGTTGTCCTTTCGACATTGGAGGTGACATTCTGGGATCTGGGAGCTCCAGGTATCCTGCAGAAAGTTCCAACCTGTAACACTGGGATCTCACACAGGGAGATAATTTCAAACATTGTCCTTTTGACATGTGTGGTGACATTCTGGGATCTGGCAGCTCTAGGTATCCTGCAGAAAGATCAAACCTGTAATATTGGTATCTCACATAGGGAGATAATTTCAAACATTGTCCTTTTGACATGGGAGGTGACATTCTGGGACCTGGGAGCTCCAGGTATCCTGCAGAAAGATCAAATCTACAAAATTGTTCATAAGAATGTGTTTTCCTGAGATATGGAATTACCAGGGATCTTGCAGGAAAATAAACTTGAAAGCTCTTCTTCACAGAGCAAGGCATCCTTCTAGAATCTGGGGTTACCATGATTCCTATAGAAGTTTAACCAAGAACAATAGCATTCTAGAATCTGGGGCTACCAAGAATCTGTCAGAAGCTCAGGCATATAAACTCTCATTCTTAGAGAAATGTGTTATTCTGAGACCTGGGGTTACCAGGGGTCCTGCAGAAGTTTAAACTTGAAATATATTCTTCACAAAAGAAGTAGCATTCTGAGGTCTGGGGATACCAGGGGTCCTACAGAAGCTTGAACATGTAAACTCTTTCTTACCAAGAGAAGTTGTGCTCTTCTGAGATCTGGGATTGCCAGGAATTCTGCAGAAGTTTAGACATGTTAAACGCTTCTCACCAAGAGTGATACAAGCCATTTTAGGAGCTGAAGTCATCAAGAATCTTGCAGAAGCTCCAATCTGAAAATTTTCTTACCAAAGGCACATCAATGGTCTTTAAGTGATATCCAATGTCAAACTGACAGTACTTTATGACTTATATCATAGTCATGAAAAATTTCAATGAATGCATTATGATGCTGAAGGTTATCCAAAACACCTTGCGACATACAGGAGTGATCAAAAATTCCTTGTGGGGAAAGTTTGAATCAAACAATCTGAAATTACCAAAAGAGTTTGGTTAAAATGTCCAACGGAGTATTCTCATCAAAGAGGACTTCTCACCGCTTTGAGATAATGGTCTTTTACCAAGAATGCACTCGAATTTCCTATCAAACCTGCGCCTAGGGTTCAGGATCATTCGCAGTGAATACACCTCGATCGATCAGGAGGACTTTCAAGGGACCGTAATGTTGGGCTTGGTCAACGGTTTTCAAAGGGGACTTGCTCGCAAGTCAAGGCTATTGAAGCGAAGTCTTCAATGTCTGCTCCAGGTTTACAAGTCAAGAAACCTGCAAAATGAGAAAGAAATAATCTTGCTCGAACTTCTTCGAGCTAAGCTTAGACATTAAACCCTATGTCAATCCAAGTGCCTTAATCAGAAAAGGCTTTTCAGGGTTGTAACGCAGGTATGATTGGGGACCCAAAAAAAGGCTTGTTTTTGGCTTAGAATACGCGAAGGGTTTAACATTGGTGATCACTGCAAGTTTGTCGTCATCTTGCCCCTTCTGGTTCAAAGAGCGTCTTCAGTCTTTGAAGTGCATTGATAGTCTTTGAAGAGTATCGTCAGTTTCTGAAGCGCACCTTTGTCTTTAGAGAATATCTCTTTCTCGTTGAGACGACGTCAACATCTTGTCTACGCTTTCATCATCTGAATGTGACATAATCTGGGAGTATCCTTTGCTGTCCAGCTCCCTTGGGATCTTCTTTTACAATCAGATCTCACTAGTGACCTATACAAAGGTATCATGCCATCTTTTGGCATTTACAAGATCAAACACCTGATTCACAAGTGTACAAATATTTGGACGGGCATTGGCCTTGCTTTTACCAGGCACTTTGCTTTTTCTTGATGCCCAAGATTGAATTTTTCTCTCTTTTTCTTTTTGAGATCCCATCTTTTCTTTTCTTTTGGGGATCAGAATTTTCAAATGAATGTGCTAGATGTACAGCTTGAATCTCAGCACTCAAATATTAATCTAGGAATTTTTCACAAATCCTGTGTTTTGAACTCTTCCGCTCTTGAAGTGACGTCGCTTCCGTCTTGGAATATGCAATGATCATCAACGGGTTTGCGAAACGAAGTACAGGCTCAACTGGACTGTGCAAAGGGTAAAAGTGTATAGGATAGAGAAACGAATGCTTTTCGTCATCCTAAAGCACCTGAATTACCATAGAAGTTAAAATGACAAGCAACACACGAAGATTGATGCAAGTCTGAGCAAGAGAACTTCTAACCATTTACCTCCTGATACCGCTGGACGTACCTCCAATTTGCCCCACTGTGGGGTGGTTCTTGACAGGGGTGAAGAATGAAACCGCCGTTCAAAGGGTTATCAATGGTCACCTGTAGTGTTTATGATAGAGAAACGAATGCCTCCGTCTTCTCAATCCATGCAATCACTGCGAATAACCTCTACTTCCGTAGGTCAAGGTCTCGCTATCCTTACCACTCCACTCATCTCTCAAGTGTGTATAAGACGTGTTTGGATTCAGGTTGCCTCTTGTCTGAGGAAACATCCTTTTAAACAGTTCTAAACAACTCTTGTTGGAAAAGTTCATTTTGCTTTCTCCAAAACTTACCCTCCAAGGGGATTTATGATGCACAATGTAAGTTTCAGTCGTGTTCAGATAACCTCCAGATCTAAACACGAATGCCAATGACGTGATTGTGAGAATTTTGCGTCTTTCATACATGAGCTTTGAATGTATGCTAGATTCCAAAAGCCTCCCAATTTTAGCAATAAGGACTCTGACAGTCTTAAAAAAACCTAAAAGATTGGGAAAAGAATACTTACCTGCCCAGCGCGGCTAGAGATTCCTAAGAAACATAAAAGGAATATGTCAGTGTATGCTCTCGAATTTCAGAAAATTAGAACGATACACCTTACCCTTGATCATGCACTCCAATGGAAGTGGATAGATTCATGAAAATCTGCATTTTTCTTAACAACACAGGGTGGTTAAGAGTTCTAAAATTTCTTAAAACTCTCAGTCTTTGAAGAGAAAGGATGTGCACCTGACCACCACGACGTTAGGTCTTCTTGATCATGCATTCTCATCTGAACGCCAATGCGCAGATTACATAAATCAACCATTTTGACCTATGGCGATGACGCCTTCATCTGATTGGGGCAATGAATCCTGCTTGATGGCTTCATTCATCTTTGGAACGTGCCCCATGTCATTCTTCAAAGTTCCTTATTCAAGGAAAAATAAATTCTCATTAAGATGTATGTCAAAGCATGTAGTGTGGAAGCGATACTTTTTACTCTCCACTCGATCTTATAGCCAAAGATCATTTCTTGAATGCTTGACTTCCGAAGCTGTTATCTCCAAAGATTATCTCGCCTTGAAGTTGAGTCGGCGAGTTCTTTCCTTCTGAGTCCTTTTGAATGCCAATAATTTTCTGTTGAAATTAGGGCAAATTCATATTAGGAGAAAGATCATTTGAAGATCAAATTAGAACGACACAAAGTCACCCTTCACTCAAGTTTGTATCTTGAGGTTTAACTCTGATGTGAACGACTCTTCTATCACGTTCATTGATCCTGCTGGGAATGAAATGCCACTTTTTCCTCCAGTTGCGTAGATGATTCGCTTGCCCCAGTTAGGCATGACTTGTCATGGCTAGGTAATCCTTGCCCCAGTCGAATGGTTCTATTCATTTTTGCATTTTCATGCGATCCCTTATCCAGTTTGGATTATCTCTTACTTGGATCTTCACTTGACTTTTCACCTTTGAAGTGTCATCCTTCCAATGCTTGAGAAAGTCGTTTGCTTCATGCATCTTTGTCACTTGCGACCATCCTTGTGATGTTCTCCTCTTCTTTGGACCCATGATAATGTCCTAATGGCGTATTCTGCCACAGAAAGAAATGGTTTTGCATTAGCAAATGCAAGAAAAAGGAGTAAATTGGATACGACACCCAACTACCCTTCTTTTGTCAATTGTCGACATTTATCTCTTGATTGAGTCCATTCCAATATTGTATGCTGATATGGACAACATTCGTCAAATCCCTCCATCCACGCTTGAAGGTGTTGATAACATCAACAACTCATTTGCCCCAGTTGGGCGACGTTTATTTTGGCCAAATGCCTTAGCATTTTTCATATCATTTGACGATTTCCAATCCTATTTGAAGAGGTCTTTGTACCTGTACATGAAGCAATGAGTATTCATCCATGTTTAACTTTATATAAATCACCAAGGAACGTGATACTCCCTTTAAGGTATTTGCATTTCCGTTGATCAAGGAAGTCGTCTCTTTCGGTTGCTTTGCCCCAGTAGGGCATGTCTTGACATTTGTCGTCTCTGGGCTTGATAATTTGCTCCAATATGCTATCTTGGTGGCACATGAGAATCTTGCCCCCAGCTTGGTCTCTTGACAGGAAAGGAGGGGTTTGCCCTAATGAACCTTCTTTGCTGGTTCTGGTTGTTTATCTCAACCATCTGAATCTTCGATCACTTTTATCTACCTCTTGGTAGCTCGACATCTTAGAAATTTGTCGCATGACATCTTAACGACCTTCTTAGTAGTTCTGTGAACTTGAGTCTTTCATCTCGGGATAAATGTCCACCGATCTTGATTTCTTTGATATTTTTAGTATCCCCCAAATTAACAGTGACCGGCTCTTCTGAAGAAGGAGGCGTTGATTCTTCAAAGGCATTCCATTCTCTGCGGATAGACGCGTAACCTTCATCATCGTCTTCTTCCTCTGTCCCATAGTCCCAGTGGACTGCTTTAGGATTGTACTCTTCTATTGGAGGGACTTGTACAGTTATTGTCGTTTGATAAGACGTCCTTGGTTCAGCTGTGCCGTCTTCTTCCTCTTCCGGCAATCGAATCAAAATAGGCTTGACTAGGCAAACTTCTACCTTATTCAAGCTATCAAGCTCTTCTAGTTTAATTACCACAGTCGTAGCGGTTTCAATCATTGACACAATGTTGTCAAAGTCCCTTAAGGAGATTTCGTCTCTCGGTCGACAATGTCGGTCGTCGTCACTTAGTATTGCTGATATCGCAGATCTCAGGTATTCTCTTTTTCCTTCGAATAATTCAGCTAAACCCTGCTGTTGATCATCTGATCTCTCTGTTTCGGCATACTGCTTTGTGTCAAGCTTAGTAACCCTCACTTGGTCAAGTGATGACTCAGGCTCTTTCGAAAAAGGCTTTTCTGGTCAAACGGGATCATCCATGCCTCCCCATCTGTCTGGTATAATATCCTCCATTATCTGATAACAGCTAGGGGGAGCAGAGTACTCCACTTTAAGGTTGTATCCTCCAGAGTCCTGATCCAGGTTGTCTATAATTTCACCTATTTCAGGTGCGTTAGCCATGAATCTGCAATCTGCTAGACTTCACCTCTTTGGCTTTCAGTTCGTCCTCTTCGAATTCTTCTTCTGACTGAATGACCGGCCTAAGACTGTCTACCAGATTCTTGTGTGGGATGTCCCAGGTGCTACCTTACTCAGTTTTGATTACGAAGTGGCTTCCTTCCAAAGATAGAGAAGCTTCGACTCCTTCGAATTCTTTATCGGTAATATCGGACATTATCCCCAAGCTCATCATCTTGGCGATACATAGCCTCTTTACGTCAGCAGAGATCTCCCCTCCTTTTGGGTATAGCGAAGTGACCGCCAGTATGTTGGTCAGCTTAGGTATGTCCACCTTCAGCTGGAGATGGTTTTCTTCATTTTTAGTGAATATTGCCCCAATTGCTTGATGATCAGGGAGAGGGTTTCCTTGTACGTTTGGAGCCACGTTGTCAAATTCTAGAATCTGACTTGTCAATCTGAGCTTGTACCTCCAGCTTAAGGATATAGCAGTCATCCACATTATGTCACATTTCGTCTATATGGTAGACACAAGTCTGGCTCTTGTCAAAATCAGGATACTTAACCGGATTTGCCCTAGGTGGTTCCTTTGCCACCAAATGTTGTTCTAGCAGCATCGAGAGTAGCTTGGATAAAGGCCTTGGGAGCTGAGAGAACTGCTTTTGGGGTTGCCTCTTTCTGGGCCTTGCCCTTTTGGTGCCGACCAGGATGATCCGCCTTTGGCCTGATTAGAATTGCCAAATGGCTTTAACTTGTGGGGATCTGGTATAAATGCTATGTCCAGTCCGGCTTCTCTTTCCTTTCTTAGAGGGTACTGCTTCCTAGTAGGAGCTTCCTGAGGCCTTCTTTCTTTCAAGGCCCATTCCAGCCTCTCAGCAACCTTAATCAGGTGTGCGAATGTCTGACATCCAGAAGTGTTCAGTCTGTCAAAGTACTCGTAGGGGAGTGCTTTTAGGAATAAGTCGATCAGCTCCTCTTCTGGAATTGAAGGCTTTACTTGGGTAGCCAAGGCTCGCCATCTCTGAGCATATGTCCTGATCGATTCGCCCCTCACTTTTGAAGTTCGTAGGAGGTCTTCTCTTGTTGGGGCTGTAGCCGTGTTAAATTTGTACTGCCTGAGGAAGTCTTCAGCAAGGTCCTCCCATCCGTCATAATCCTCTAAGTCTAGCTCAATAAACCAAGCCAGAGCGGCGCCAGCCAAACTCTCTTGGAATGTGTTCATTAACAACGGAATGTAATCCGAGTAGTGCGCCATCTTGCGCAGGTAGTACTTGAGGTGGGCACGGGGACAGCCTGTCCCGTTGTATTTTCTCACGAACTCTGGCTCCCTATAGTCAGGAGGAGTCTCTATTTTAGCAAAAGGAGATATTTTGTCGAAGCGGGCCAGCTCATAGCCTTGACTGCTCAGGCATTCTTCGATCTTGGCCAATCTCTTAGCCTCTGCCTCTGTCTTCACAGTTTGTTTTCCCTTCTCCTCTTTTTCAAGGTTGATGACAACAGGCGAGGCTTTTTGTTGTGCCTGGCTATTTGGTTCATGAACGTTTTCCTCTGTATGTTGGGTATCCCTGGTTGCTTCTTTATCTATTACATCAGGTACCATGGAAGGGCCTGAGTTGTTCTGATTGTGGGCGGTTGTCTGTCTAGC
The DNA here is from genome assembly GCA_021437785.1 of Rhodomyrtus psidioides. NCBI lineage: Eukaryota > Viridiplantae > Streptophyta > Magnoliopsida > Myrtales > Myrtaceae > Rhodomyrtus > Rhodomyrtus psidioides. The sequence continues at coordinate 1,669,890 of JAILYB010000044.1, read as the reverse complement.
TTGGTTGGTCTCCAGCATGGCCTTAATGTCAGCCATCATAGTCGCCAGGGCAGTCATCTGAGATTCCAACATGCCTACGCGCGGAGTCAATTCCTGCTGTTCCATTCTCGTCTTTAGGCGGGTACGGAAACGATGCGTTGGCAATTCCGTGATGAGAGTGTACCTGATTAAAAAGATCTCTGTGAGTGCTTCGCTTATTTAGCAAAAAGAAGCAGCTAATTCTTTTAGTTGCATGCTTCTTGTCAGTAGATGAGAAAAAGGGCTACTTTGTGAGCCTTAGCCTCATGTAAGTAGTTCTTTTAATCATTTCCCGACAAGAACTCATGGAATTAAAAGAAGCGTAATTTCTGACGATAGTTTTTTATGCATTTGCAAAACATGTTCACATTCATACTCATGTGTCTAAGATAGTATTCCACAGAAATGAGAATGTATGAGAAGGCATCACAATGCTTGCTTATTTTACACTTGACAGAATAGTCTATTCAAGTCTAGGACGTTTGAAGCCTAAGGCATCCTCATCATCCCAGTATAGATTCCCTTCTTCAGCTTGGGGCTCTTCGTCTTCTGAACATGACAGTGGTCCCAGGTCTTCGGGTATGTAGGGCTCTATTCCAGGTACGTACGGCACGATGTATTCAGGTATGTAGGGCTCGACAAGGCTTCGTCGGATCGCTTTGAAATGTTGAATGTATTCTGTGGTGGCTCTATGAGTGTTTTCTTCTCGAGTCATGTCTTCTGGCCAACTTATTTCTTCAGCCTGGGAATTCTTCAAGGAGTGTATGATGGATGCCACCTTGGCTTCAAATTGTTTCTTCTCCTCCTTCATGAGGGTTTGGTTTGGTAAGTCAAAGGAAAAGACACCAGGTCGCGGTGTAGAAGGGATCTCCTGAAGTGCTCCAAACTGTCGAATCACCCTCCTTGGATAGTATGCAGTTGCGCCCGTGAATCCTAGCAAGGGGACTGTGCTTCCGTCATCGCAGGTCAATCTGACTTTGCTCAGCGTCGGCAACCTTAGCCGCCATCGGAGTTGCTCAGGTTTTAGTACTTTGAGGAAGTTCTTCCATTCTACAAAGTTGAACTTAGGAACACGTGTATGGGTCCTAGCAAATGTTTTAAGATGATGTGCATTGGGGCTGATTTCAGTGAAACCCATGCGGATGTGGAATTGTCTGATATGGGATGTGAACCACAGATATAGCAGATCACTAGAAGCTCTAAAGATTCCCTTTTTGCTTTTCTTGAAACGATTTAGGGAGAGGAAGGTTTCGGCAAGGAGGATGTTTGAGTAATCCCACCCACAACAGACTTGCCTAGCTACTATAGCCATGATAGGGTCGAAGGTGACAGTTGAGATTGGGAATAGCACAAAGCTAAAGAATGCCAAGATAAAGGCTCTACCCGATTTGGTTCCTTTAGAAGCAGGAAGGCGGGAAAATCGGTCTATAAGGAAGGATAGGGAAATTCTCCCAGAATTGCTTTTCGCCTCTACTTTGACTTCATTTAGGTTTGTGTCAAGGAATTCAGCTACCTGACTTAGGGGTTCAAGTCCTATAGGGGGTCGGACGAGCGTAGGGGTGAATTCAACTCCGATGACAGCGCTGTATTCCTCGATAGTGGGAGTGATCTCTAATCCTTCCATGCAAAATGTAGCGGTGGTAGGATCCCAGTAGAGCGCCATGGCTTGAATAAAGGCAGGTGGGCACTCAATCTTCAGTAGGTCCAGTAGGTATCCTAGTCGTGACTCCGCATACTTCTGGCTGGCTTCGCCCATGCCATCCCACCATGATTGGAGTTCAGCTCGGGGGATCTTGAACACTTGAATATCATTCTTTCCCATCAAGTCTAAAATATGCAAATGATTTTAAAAGGTCAATCGCCAGAAATTACTTTAAATGTATGAATATGCAGATGTCATGAAGCATGCATGAGCTAACTTGATTGCATAGTTCAATTTGAAGAAATGGAGATTAGGACCCTTTTTCAGGTCTTGAAAGCCTGACTCAAAGCCTAATTTGCATTTCAGGGAAGTGAATTATGCAATTTAGTCAGGTTTACTCAGTGACTAAAGGGAATAGCAATATCACGTTCCATTGGTCAACACATCAAAGGAGCAAAGTGGGATGTACTCTTATTACAGTCAAGATGTCTAATAGAAAAACGGTAAAGAAAGGTTTTTCAAACAAGAAAGCCATAAAAGACAATGGAACGTGAGGGTCTAGATCACTCTTTCTTCAGAAGTCTACCCAAATGACAGTCAGTCAGGAATTCTCCTTTAATCTAGGGTAGGGGAGTTATCTTCAGTGGTTTGGTCGAGAGGTTGTAGTTCCTCTGGCCACTTTCTAGTCCAGGGTACGATGACTTCGGAAGCCTTCTCGGGTTCTACTTTCTTGATTGTGATACGCCTTGGCTTGGTCTTGATCGCAGGGCGTCTCTTCTTACCCCAAAAAGTAATCATGGGTATGTTCTCTTTGGCCAGCAATTCAGCCTTCTTGCGAGCGTACGCTTCCCTAGCTAGCTGGTTGCGACGTTGTCTCTTCATCTCCAGATAATCCTTCATCATTTCGTCTGATTGTCGCTTGAATCTGAAATTATCAGCGTAGTAGCGGGTTTGACAGTCCTCAGCATACCCCAGCTTACGTCCAGTCAGTTCCCGACCATACACGAATCTAGTAAAGTGTAGCCTCGTGTTTGGTCCGGGGCGAGTAACTTTTCTCAAGTACTCGAAGGTCACCAACTCCGTCGAGCTCTTAGGGAACAGCGACATCCTACCCCATAATCATTGTTGTTTCCATTAGTCACTTGAGTAATCTTCATGATGCAAATGCATATGGATGTATGCAATGTATGAGTAATATCATGGAGCAAGAAATAAAGAACATTTAGAAATAAATATCTTACCAACCACACTTTGGGGGATGTGAAATGCCCCATGTATCAATGGGTGGTTTTAGGTATACCAACCATCCATGGACATGCGCATGAGACAAGTGGGTATACTCTAAAGAAAATCGAAAATCAGGTGAGGAACCTACGGCTCAGGCTCCCACGATCCACATGAGGCAGATTCCTCCCCAAGGGTACCTACCCAAGAGGGCTAGATATCGCCAATGCAGATGGTAGGCGGGAACGAATACGAAAGTCTCAAGTGCCATCAAACACAAGATGCTTTTCGCATCCTTTCCCTATCTAAGGTAACCTAAAGGTGGTTGCAGTCGGGGTTTGACCGCCAGTGTGTGCGATGTGTCGTGATCATCACAATGCAAAGTCATGCACAACAGTTTGTATCAAACACCGCTTCAGTATGTGCATAAAGTAAACATACATTCCCAACTCCAACCTGCAGGAAAAATGTCAACAATCACTCCACCCCTTATTTCTCCAATCTGCAAAAACATCTAACACAATGGTTAGTGTACGTACCTCACCTTCGAGAGCATCTGTAGAAAACAAGGTCAGATAAACCAAACAACTTTTTAATCGGCTCAAGTCCTCTGGAATTCGTAACCAGAGATTCTGGGTTTGAATAAGTCCCCAGCGGAGTCGCCAGTCTGTCGCGACCCTCTCGCGAGCGCGGAGGGTTAATGGGCCGCCCGTTCGCTGGCTGGATCGGACGCGGGCCTCTCCCAAGGCCCATTTCCCAAATCGCAACTGCTGGATGTACGTGGTCGACCTTCAGTGTGGTCTAGTGACATGTGATGAGTGTACATGTCAAGGAGTCGCCACCAATCGTTTTGCGGAGGGTACGATCGGAAACCCTATCGAATAGTTGGGAGTGGTCTATTCGATTCTGCGGAAACCAGAGAAGTGGGTTCGGGGACTTAGTTAAGCCAACTGTCAGAGTTGACGCCCTTTCGGTACCTAAATTGAATGGTTTATCTGATCTTAGGATCTCATACAGATGAGTGGGGTGCTGATCCTAAATCTAGGAGTTCATGCAGATGGGAATATTTACCCTATCACTCACAATCATTAGAAAATAAGTGCGCAAATCAAGGATCCAATACATGCGGATAAAACACATGAAATCAACATGGCATCCCTAATGAGGCCCTATTAGCCTAGAGAAGTATCAATCAAGGCTTAGGAGTGATTTGGACATGATTCGCCCACGAGGGGCAGAATCGTAATTTTGAACAATTCGGGGACAATTCACCTCAAAAAGGGCAAATTGGTCATTTTAGATGAATTGGGAAGCCAAAAGACAAGGGAAATAGGATTGGCCATCAATCCAATCCATTTCCCATTTTTCGGGAATTTCCAGGATTTTTCTGGAATTTAAAAGTGATTTTACCCTCAGAGGGGTAAAATCGTCATTTTGAACAAAGATGAGAACTGAAAATCTCAAATATTAGAGTTGGTCGTCCACCTGACCCTAACCCTAATTTTAAGCAATTTTCGGGACTCAATTAGGACAAGAAAGACAATTTTCCCATTGAGGGACAAAATCGTCATTTTGAGAAAAGGGGCGGGACTCGAAAACCCAAACCTAAGAATTGGTCGCGTACTCGACCCTAATTCTTACCTTGACATTATCGGCCTTATCTCGCATACACGGCAGAGGCGACTTATCCCTAAAGGGTAATGTCGTCGAGTCTTGGAAGAACGGATGAGAAACCCCAAAAATAGGGTTGACCAGTTGTCTGTGGTCAACCCTCGATTTTTGGGGATTTCTGGAGTGTCTAGGATTTTTCCACAATTTTTCCACATTTTTTTGGAATTTTCTAGAATTTTCTAGCATTTTTTTGGATTTTCTAAGATTTTTCTGATTTTTTTATTTTTTTAAATCATTTTTGAATTTTTTTTTATTTTTTTAAAAAAAATGTTATCCGGGCCGGGTCGGGTGACCCGGCCCGCGGCCCACGGCCCAGCCCGGACCCGGGTCCGCGCGACCCGTGCCCAAAACGACGCCGCTTCACCTTCTCCCGCTCGGATTTTTTTAAATTCCCGCCCAAACGAACCAACGCTTCTGATTGCGCCACGTGGCGACTGATGGACGGTCTGATCTAAGGCTGGAACGTACGGTTACGATTGAAGAGCTGGGTTGGATTACGACCGTCCGATCCACAGCGTTTTTTATTTCCGAAAATCATTTTTTATTTTTAAAAATTCAAGATCGTGACACGCGGCAGACTACCCGCCGTCCGATCATTTTTGTTTATTCGGTTATAACCGAATGCGCTGATGTGGCTGCCACGTGGGCGCCACGTCATTGCCACGTAGGCGTTGACCAGTCAACTTTCGTTGACTGGTCAACAGAGCTGCCGGGGAAGACGACCGGCGCCGGCTCTGTTTCGCCGGCGCCTCGTCGGAGGCCGTTTTCTCCGTGTTCAGGCCATGAAATTGCATGAAACTTCCGCCATTCTACTCGTCTCATCGAGCTTCATCACATATGCCAGGCGTTTCATAGCAGAATCAAACCTCATCTCACCGCTACCTCTGGCCGAAGTTAGGCTCCGGCGGCTACTCGCCCTAGCCGTTCTACGCGTGACATGACTAGTTTAAACCATCAGGAAGCATCCATGGAGTTTGAGAAGACTTACCTGACCTTCGCGGAGCTTCGGCTTGGTCTAGGATGAGCTATGGAGCTCGCGGCCGATCAGCCATGGTAAGGGGTAGACTCGGTGATTTAGGCCATGAAACGACATGCGACCAAAGGCAAAAATGCTCAGGAAGGAGACACAAGCACATTGCAACCCGAATCGCAGCAGATGGATGACTATGATTAAAGTTGCCATTGAAGGCCGAGCTTGAGTTCGAAGGAGGAGCTCACCTGATTCTGTGATGAAACGAAGCTCCGCTTGATTCTGGACGTTCTTGGGGATGTCACGAAGCTCGGAGGATGTATCCGAGGCTTCGGTTCTGCGCCGGTTGCCGCGGTCGAGCCTTCGGAGCTCACGGGTTCTCCCTCCTATGGCGACGGCTATGGTCGTCCCGAGCTCTCTCTATCTCTCTGTATCTCTCTCACTCTCTCTCAGCGAACTCTTTGTTCGCTTCCTTCTCTCTGAGTCGTTTCTTGCTTTTTCTTCGCCCGCCTGCTCTCTCTGTTCTTCGCCCGCGAGCTCTCTCTCTCTCCTACTCTCTCTGCCAGTTCTTCGCGCGAACAGACTCCTTCCTCCTCCCTGTCGCTCCGTTTCCTTTTTGTTGCGCCAACTAACTCCTCTCGCCAACTGATCGCCACTAACTGATCATCGCCCCCTCCTTATCCTTTTCTGTTTTCGTTCTTGGCGTGCGAAGGAGCAGAACGTAGCGTTCTGTTCCTTCTTGATCAGGTCAACCGGGTTGACTGGGTCGGTCAACCCGACTCAGTTGACCCGGTTTGCATATTTTTGTTCAAATTGGGTGCCAAGATGAGCTGATATCATAAAATTGACTCGAAAATCAGGTTCTACGGCACCAATTTCATTTAAAAAATGTAAATTTGGGCTAAATTGATTTGAATTTGTGTAAAAGCCCCAAATCTAAGATAAGATCCGAAATTGACTTTTGTCAAATTGATGCTCTTAATGGACGAATTGGCCCCAATTGAACTGACCATTAGATTTAGGGGGTCAAATACTATAGGGAGGAAGCATTGGGGTTCTATGGGTGTCCCTCGAAAAAGTTTAATTTTGGAATTGGCATTATAGGGACTAAAATAAATTTTTTTTTTATGCAATTAGGTCCCTAAAGCCAAAATTGATCAAATCAGTGCACAATTGAATCAAATTGATATGTGGGGCAATCAAGTCGAATGTCAACACTTGGAAAATGCAAAATTTTGCAAATAAAAAGACTCAAAACATATTTTTTGGCAAATTTAACCTTGTGCGTTACAAAGGAACTCACAAAATTAAACTTGAATTTTGACTCTTGGTGAGGTCAAAATGATAAGGGATTTAAAATAAAAATATTGGCTATTTTCCTATATTTTTGTGACCTCGAATTCTATTTTTTGTTGATTTTTCTAGTATTTTCCTATTTTCTAAAAATGCTAAAAAATGTGAAAAATATGAAAAATTATTTTTTGGTCAAGAATGGTTCCTTGGGCTTGGCCAAGGCCACCAAAGTTGATTTTGCAATTTTTTGACTTTTTGTGAATTTTTTGTGATTTTTCAAAATAAAACTGAAAAAGACTAGGTCAAAAATCAGGTGTCAACAATGCGTTGCATGGAAATGGAGATCTTGATTTTAAGTCCATTATAATGCATTAGCGTGAGTCAGGCAATGAATACATAAAGATAATTTTACCTATGAAATGCTTCTTATGAAAAACAATATGCCCTTGTATTCTTTTTCAGGTTATAGCCCTTGGAAGAGTACCACAACCCTAGCTTTCATTTGATACAGAACTTAGATTGCAGTATCTAGGCACAAAGTTAAGAACCGGTGTCAAACAAATTTCAGAGCTGAGCAAATAGCCATGCTCTCAAAATGAGAGCACGAGTAATCCTTATACTCTCGATACGAATTCCTCCCTTGCTTTCATTTTGATTCAGAATGATCACTTGGACCGCCTACGATAACTAATTTTGATGATGGACACAATCCCAATTTGGCCGTTAGACGGGTTTCATAACTAGGTATCGCTGCACTACTCACTCGAGTCGAAAAATTCCCAAGCAATGCTGCTGCTGCAGATTGGTTGTCGACGGAACCGCGAGTTATGGAGGGAAACGAGCCAATAAGCTTCGCTTTGGAGATAATGGCGGGAGCATCCAGATTTGATCACCTCATCAACGAAATCCTACCTATAAATACATATGTTGCAGCAGAAAGCTCGCTAGTCTTCATACCCTGTTGTCTTTTCATCGTCGTCCTCCTTCTCTACATACCTACATTCTCCAGATTTAATCTTTATTGCTTTCCAAGTATAGTCAAAGAGATCTAATTTCACACCGCACGCGTAATGCGTTTGCAATTTTCGGTTACGGTGAGGACTCAATGGGCTCGGCCGAAATTCATGCTCCGATGGGCTTAGTTCAATTAATTCTAATTCAGTCCAGTTATAATGGAGTTTATGTGGGCTTATTACTACTGAATGATGATGCTCCTAACGTACAAACTAATAATTTTTTTTTAAGGATCGGGATCGTTCTCAATTTTTTATGCAATGACTGGTGTTGCCAAAATTTAGGAGTAAACAAAGTCACTGTATTATCTTTTCATTGCTTAATTTGCTCTCACATATCCTTGAGTGGATCAGTGAAAGCGGTGTGCAAAAATTTCTGCAAAAGGAAGCAAGACCAACCCTTTCATTCTAAGATGCAATGTGGTTTTTAAGGTTGGGCAAGTTAATCTTTTAGGCCGAAACTCACTCTAGAAAGTCTGGAAACGACTCGCCCGGGAACGGACCATCCATAATTCAAATCGAAACAACTGAATGAAAACAAACACAATGATCATCCGTGCGCCAACACGTGAGCTCTGAATAAAAGAACGCAGCTAGTTTAACGTGGATGTGTAGTCCCAATTCGTGTTTCAAACACAAAGGACTTTATAAATGAAATGTTTCCAATCAAGAAAATGATGGTCATTCGTGAGGTTAATTGCTACAAATTGTTGATGGACAGCTCAAGAAAAGATACGAAGCTGAGACCGAATTACGTTTGAAATCAATATAGTTCATCTAATTTATAACCACGTAATTTGTGCCGCTCTAATATCATGTGAAATTTAGTGGGATAACTGTCAACAATTTTAAAAGTTTAAGCTGTTAGATGAAGGCGTGGTTAATATTTAATTACTCTAACAAGATTAAATTGTTTTTCTCGACAAAACCATGAAGTAGAAATTATATTACTAAAGAAAAATGAAGCAAGTCCCTTGTTTTTTCTTTTCTTTTCTTTTCGTTAATTTACTTTGTCGAGGGAAAAAAAGTAACAAGTACAAAAAGCAAAGCTCAAGAAGATAATTTGTGTTTCCAAGAACGCAAACAATGTTTAGCCCCAAATTCCTAGCGAAATTATCTATCAATTTCACAAAGGAATTAAAACACAAATCTAACCTCAAGATTGAATCAGCTTCGACACTTGAATTCTTGATGTAATTTCGCGAACAAAATCAACGAAAATAAGCCCTCTCAAGCACTCGGTGATAAGACGGCGCTTCCACGATGCTCTTCTAGCCAAGACAACGATTACTTTATATATACGAGAAAAAAAAATTGGAGAAGGATATAAAACCCCACAAGATTCGATCAACAAAATCCACGGATTGCGTTAAAGAAAATTCAATGTCTTTTATTTCTTCCTTCAATGCCATGACCGATTGCTTCCCTGCTGTAATTAACTTGGTTGAAGTCCTTTTCACGCCGACTTCTCAAAAGTCGCTACCATCACCCCTCACGTCCCCAACAAAATCTCGGCGAAATCATGCATCGATCACCCAACAGAATATATCGCACAATTGCAGATATCCACGGAGATTCAAATTTGGACTTTCTTTAACCAATGCGATATCAATCAAAATAAGAAATATTCAAATTCAGAATATTCAGATTTTCGCTTCAGGCTCAAACTCGAGACATATTTTCAACAATCTCCACCTTAGCTCGATGTTTAAGTCAAGTCACAATCGATTCGCTGATAATCCGAACATCATCCGCTACTCTCCCAACAGCCCCGTTGGGCTCAACCGCCACAGATATCATCCAAGTCCAAGCCGCGCTAGAACTTCGCTATAACCGAGAACCTCATCAGAACACCAACTGCACATGTACCTTTAACTGCTCTGCAAGGACTTTTTGATTCAAGCTCCTTAATCACAGATAAGGCAAAATCATCATTGCATCCATATCTGTCAGGAGATCGAATACGTACCTTGTCAATATCGACAGTTATATCAACTGTTGGCTCTATAGGCTCCACCTCGCTACAAGCACCATATATATCGATTACTTCGCTAGTATTCGCTACCTTATGAGTTTCTGGTTGCAACTCCACCTCAAGCTGAACACCGTCCAGATCCGTATGAACACTGCCACAATCACTCCTAGCTAGAAGTATTGGAGATTTGTCAACGGTAACTTCTCTGCTACAAATAGGCTAATTTATATTCGGGCACCACAATTGATAGCCACACTCACCTCATGCATAGCCATGGAATATGCACATTGCCCTCACATCGAGCTTACCATCTCTTACTCGATAATAACACGGGCAACTAGACATTCTAAAAATAGAATCATCAGCAACATTACCTGATCACACTTCTTCGGGAGTCCGCTATCCAATCGCAGTCGTAGGGGATCTATTCACTAGGTAGCTCGTCATATTAATTACATCCGCTGGAATCCTCCTAGCCATACCAGCACTAGAGATCTTTTTACGGACCGTCTCTAATAATGCTCTGCTCATCAATTCTACAAACTGTTGTGGTTTACTAGCACTAGTGCGGTGTTTCACTATGCCTTCTTTCATGCAGAATTTATTTACCAGCTTCGAGCAGGACTCCATACTATTGTCAGTTCGTACATGCTTGATCGACTGACCAATCTCTGTTCTGATCAAAGCTCTCGACCGCGTATTCCTAACAACAACATCAAACTTGTGCATAGGCACAATCACCCAGGCCTTCCTCAAGTAGCTATTGACTCTCGAACAGATGTCGACGTCTCAGGAGCGAAACTTATTAATGTCTTACCTTGAAGTTCATACAGACCACCATGCTTGATTCCTTTCATTATCACCAGGGCACCTCGAACAATCTTTAGAACTCCACCTCGTGAAGAATACATGCATCCAGCTGAATCTAGAGCACACAAGGAAATTAAATTCTTTTTCAATTCTGGAACTTGTCTTACTCCAGTCAATGTTCTTACAATAACATCATGTATTCTGATTTTAACATCACCAATACCCACAACATCGCATTTAGCGTTGTTTCCCAACTGCACTTTACTTCTACATGTGCACTGATAAGTAGCAAACCAGTTCCTGTTTGGTGCAGCATGAAAAGAACAACCAGAATCCATAATCCATCCTTTAAACGCCGAATCCTTAGTGACAGACAAGACACAATCGACACCATCAGAATTTCCAGCTATAGCTGCAACATCATCTGCAGATTCAACTCTAATTCCCTTACTAGTTTCATTTTTCAGCTTAAAGCAATTTCTTCTAAGATGCCATCTCGTGCCACAGTTCCAACAGACATCACCACCAGTCCTAGATTGACTGCATCTATTCATGTTCATACTACTTCTGCTAATACGAGTACTAGCTCTTCCTCTGCTTTAACCTACTAAAGCAGCAGATACAGATTCGCCAGATTCTCTTTTACGGATATTTTCACTCAGAATTAATCTCGAATCCCATCAAACATCAAACTTGTTAACCCAGAAGAATTACTAACAACAGTAACAATAGTATTCCAAATATCAAACAATGAGGATAATAGAATCAAAGCACGCATCTCATCTTCAAAGTCAATAACAACTGAACTCAATTGACTAACGATCACATTGAATTCATTGATATGATTAGCAACTGACGCACCTTCGCTCATCTTCAAGTTAAACAAACGTCGCATCAGATAGACCTTGTTGATCACAAAGGGTTTCTCGTACATGTCCGACAGGGCTTTCATCAAACCTGTAGTGGTCTTCTCTTTAACGATGTGAAACGCGACGTTACGAGCTAACGTCAGTCGAATAACACCCATCGTTCGTCTATCCAGCAATTCCCATTGGCTTGCTTCATCGTATCTGGCTTCTTCCCAGACAGGGGCTCGTGCAGCTTCATCTAATATAAATAATCTTATATCTGCATCTTCTAGAAACCAAAGTACTTCCCCTCAAATCTGTCGATTTTCACTCTAGCTTCTTCTGTCGCCATCGATTCGCTTCAACTCAAGCAAGTCTAGCTCTGATGCCAATTGTTACGCGGAACCAAGCGATCGAACGATAAAATAGACAGAACGAGTGAAGTAAATCGAACACCAGATGTACGTAATTCGGTCGTAGAGACCTACGTCCACGGGGAGAGCATCAACGTATTTCACTATAGATCAAGCGATACACAGAGATTGCAAATCATTCAAGTTACACAAACACACTCTCAGTGTTTCCCAAGCTCCAATTACATCCAAGAATGCAAACAGTGTTTAACCCTGAATTCTTAGCGAAATTATCTCACAATCTCACAAAGGAATTAAAACACAAATCTAACCTCAAGATTTAATCGGTTTCGACACTTGAATTCTTGATGTAATTCCACGAACAAAATCAACAAAAATAAGCCCTCTCAAGCACTCGTCGACAAGATGGCGCTTCCACGATGCTCTTCCGGCCAAGACAACGATTGCTTTATTTATACGAGAAAAAAAATTGGAGAAGGATATAAAATCCCACAAGAATCGGTCAACAAAGTCCACAATTGGAGTTTCCTTTTTCTCTGATCATGACGTCCACAGATAACGTTAAAAAAATTTCAATGTCTTTTATTTCTTCTTTCAATGCCATGACCGATTACTTCCCTGCTGTAATTAACTTGGTTGAAGTCCTTTTCACGCCGACTTCTTAAAAGTCGCTACCATCACCTCTCACGTCCCCAACAAAATCTCGGCGAAATCATGCATCGATCACCCAACAGAGTATATTGCACAATTACAGATATCCACAGAGATTCAAATTCGGACTTTCTTTAACCAATGCGATATCAATCAAAATATGAAATATTCAAATTCAGAATATTCATATTTTCGCTTCGGGCTCAAACTCGAGGCATATTTTCAACAATTTGTAATATAAGCACACAAAGGTGTTGAAAATTAAACTTGATTCATGAATCTAGGTGAATTATTCTATGTTTGGTTTATCTACGTACTTCTCCATAGTTGCATTAATATAGTTCATGTATGTTTCATGCATTTAATTAGTCCATTGGGTTTTCAAGATTCATGTACTACAAAGTTCTATGAGTTTTTATGAAGTCTTAGTAATTGCATACAATGTACTAAGGGTCTCCATGTACCTATAAAAGGCCTTGTGATTGAATCATTTATATAGCCAAGCCAGAAAAAATTAAAGAGTATTCTAAGTAATCTCTTGTATTCCTTTCTCTCAACTTCCCGTTTCAAACAAAGTGGTATCAGAGCTTATGGTTCATGATCATGGCCTCAATAAGCAATCTACTTCCTCTTCAATACCATCATCTTACCAAAGAAAATTTTGGTAATTGGGCTTTGAGAATGAAAGAGTTGCTTGATGCTCATGGTCTATGGGAAATGGTCGACACTGGCTATGATAAGCCAGATGACAAACCCACATTGAGTCAAAATTAGAGGAATGCATTGAAGAAGGTAAGAATGAAAGATCAATATTCTCTGTTGATTATCTATCAGTTTTAGATGATTCTGTGTTAGAGAAAGTCGCGAAGGCTACTACTTCAAAGGATACATATGATTTCATACACGAGATATACCAAGGAGTACAAAAAGCCAAAGAGACTCAGAAGAAGAGAGTTTTAGGCGGATAGAGCCTCATACAAGAGAAGGTAAAAGAGCCTTAGTCCAGAAAAAGCAAAACTGCTTCGGACTAGAGAAAGCCAGAGAAGGCCTCAAGCTACCGTAGCGAAGTTGTGCTTCAACAAGTGAAGCAAGACTCATGTGGAAACAATTCCAGAACTCTTGTTGAAGAAAAAGGTACATAATCTAGTATTGACTTTTCTTTTCTTTTCTTGGAGATGAAAATGCAATACAGGATTGAGACTATTCTTTCCCATTCGCTCATCTAGAGAGCCTTTGTGAATTGGACTGTGATCCTATTCAAAAAGATCTTGATATTCAAGATGTTTCTGCAAATGAAAAGGTAATGTTTGAGGAGATGAGTGCTCAGAATGAGCTGAAGAAAAGTGTGTTGTTACCTCATAACAATGACCAAAAAAATGGTCACGGTGAAGTGGATGTTGATGAAAAGAGATGCCTTATAGACACAAAAACAAATAGTGTCAAAAGATTGTGTTGCCACATTGATCGAAGTGAATCCTATGTTGAGGATGAGCAAAAAATAAGCGTGTTGGGGAAAGTAACAATGCTAGAAGAGGCGAAGTTATTCGACACACATCCTCAGCTTCGTAGGATTGACGAGTCCATCGTTGATGTGCCTGTCGTGGCACAAATGCTGATGCAGATTCAAGCTACCATTATGGCCGAGTACTTGCCCGAGATCGTAAGGAACGTCAATGACAAGTTGAATGCGAATCTAGTCGAGATTAAGAGGATGCCCAAGAATCTAACCTCAGTTGTGGAGGCCATGACAGCCTTCATGAAGATCGTGGGATTGGCAAAGGACTAGCTGATGAAACTCTTGCTAAGAGGCGAGTTAGACGAGTATCTAGACGAGAAGAACATGCACTGCACGCCTAGGCTGGTGGTGATGCTAAACCAATACTCAGGTGAGCTCCAAAACTGTGTTGAAAATGACCAGAAAATCAACTTCTTGTTTGAAGAAATGGAGTTCTTTGAAAAAGCTAAAAGGATCGGACTATCGAATTTCCACACTCGCACAACCGTCTTGCAGCAGAAAGTGAAGCGGTTGTTGATCAAGTTGTCAATTTTCGTTTTTCATATATGGGACTTCATCGAGGACGTTGTGAGCCGGGTGTTGATGCGGCATTCGGAGAGTTATCCTAAGCTTCAGTTTACGATGAGAAAAAAGCTGAGAAAATTTTATGCAAATTACAAGACGAGAAAAAGAATTTGGCTAAAAAAGTTGCTGAAGATGTTTCACATGCCAGAAAAGGATGCTACCACAATTTATGTTGACAACAAGTCTGCTATTGCTTTGGGAAAGAATCCTATTTTCCATGATCAAATCAAGCACATTGACACAAGATTTCACTTCATAAGAGAGTGCATTGAGAAGAAAGAAGTAAAGCTTGCTTATGTGAAGACCCATGATCAAGTTGTCGACATCTTCACCAAGGCATTGAAGTTTCAAGATTTTGCAAGATTGCGCGCTTCGATTGGAGTCACTAGATATGATCAAGTTTAAGGGAAAGTGTTGAAAATTAAACTTGATTCATGAATCTAGGTGCATTATTCTATGTCTGGTTTATCCATGTACTTCTCCATAGTTGCATTAATATAGTTCTTGTATGTGTCATGCATTTAATTAGTCCATGGGGTTTTCAAGATTCATGTACTACAAAGTTCTAGGAGTTTTTATAAAGTCTTAGTAATTGCATACAATATACTAAGGGTCTCCATGTACCTATAAAAGTGCTTGTGATTGAATCATTTATATAGCCATGCCAGAAAAAATCAAAGAGTATTTTAAGTAATCTCTTGTATTCCTTTCTTTCAACTTCCCATTCCCAACAAAAGGTAGTTCACCTCTCTCTCCGATTGCACATCACCAGAAAAAGTAGAAAGCTCGATTATGATGCGTTGGAATAACATTATAAGACGATGGAGCCAAACCTCGATCAACAAACCCTTGGAGAATGCTTCATTCTTTTGTGGTGACAATTATTCTGCTTCCAGAACCAAACCAATCAAGCTTAGCTCCGACAAACTCCTCGAAGAAGGACCCACTTTCCACGTCATCAAGGACAATGAGAACTTTCATATTTCGAAATAGTTCTTTAAGAAGTCCTACTTCTTCAAAAGCAGAAGCAGCTTCATACTCTCTTTTAAAAATATCAAAGATTAACTTGGTGTGAAGATACTCAACGCCACCAGGTTGCTGCTTTGTTTCTTCAATCTGACCAAGAAAACTGCAAGCGTAAAAGCGAGGAAATATTTGGTCATATACGATGTTGGCAAGAGCAGTCTTTCCAATGCCATCTCTCCCATGGATTCCAACGATTCGTACGTCGTTTACTTCTAGTTCCAATAATTCCATTACTTTCGATTCTTGAATATCTTGAAGCTCCTGTAAAGGTACTTAAATTAGAACACCAGCCAACTGAGCTCTCTTCCTTCCTTTCGTAATAACAATTGAATAATAAAAGCTTTTTTTGCCGTGAAAATCCACTCTCATACGTACGTCTCTATTTTTTTTTGGCCAAGTACAACACTCACGTACATACTTGTATATCTATCACTCACCTAAATCTCTCCAACACCAAAACTATGGCCAATACTACCTCACTGCCCATTCCTAATTTCGACGGATATAATAACGACTATTGAAGTATTAACATGACTACTTTCTTGATGGCCCAAGATTTATGGGACATCATGGAGAAAATAGCTAATGTGGCCGTCCTACATGAAATTCTGCCTTGATCGAAAGAACCAATTGGATAATACTTTACCTTTCAAAAGTGCTCACGATAAACTTGCTACGCAACCAAATGAGGATATTGCAATTTTCAATACGTTGACGGCTTTTTGATAAGCACAGTTGATGCTCAGTAAATGCTTTGGGACAGGATCCATAATATTTTATACGGGATTATTTATAGAAGATTGAGAGTTGAGAGACACTACAAAGCCCAAATTGTCTTACTTAAGGCCCACCTAATGTCACTAGTTACACTTCAACACTCCCCCCTCTAGAAGCATGTAAACATGTCCAAATCTACGTACAGACATTTGACACCCCAAAGTACAATTATGAAGGGTAGAATAGTCGTACATTTCTTTGTGGATTCTATTCTTGCAAGGTAATTAGCAACTGAAAAATTGACATGTATGCAAGCTACTTCAAAGCTGGTAATATGACTTGCATTCTCTTGTAGTTTCAGTTCATGTGGTTCCCTTCGTGTTTCTTATCATATATTCTAACTTGACAACAATTGTATAATCATGTAAAAATATTTCGTAGTGATTAGAATTCTATGTCTATTTGATGTAAAACACACTTAAGCTGAAACTTTTGGATCGTGACAAAACCCACTTTTTGCTCTTGGACTTGGAAAAAAAATCCTAGATCTCCGCTCGGAAGCTTCTATGAGGTTCGGTTGGAGGATTGGGAATGGTCAATCGATCTCGTTCTGGTTTGATCCATGGCACCCTCGTGGTCCTTTATATAGGTCTTTTCGAATCGGGACATCTACGATTCTCGCATTCCTAGGGATACTTCGGCCAGGACATTCTTCTCTTCAAATTGGCGCCCCTTGGCTATGTTGGCCTCGTTCATGTCCTGGGAAGGAGCTACCCCTTCTTTTGCCGAGGAGAGAGAGAACATGCTGATTTGGCATGGCCATCCTTTAGGTACGTACTCGGTTGCATCAACATGGGAGTCTTTGAGACCGAGAGGGCAACTTATGTCCTGGCATTCCTTTGTCCGGGATCACGCCATAGCCCCGAGACATGGATTCTTACTATGGATCATCACGCTCAACAGACTCCCTACCCAATTTATGCTTCTTAACTATCGTAGGATTTGGCATGGCCATCACGCTCAACAGACTCCCTACCCCTTCTTTTGCCGAGGAGAGAGAGAACATGTTGATTTGGCATGGCCATCCTTTAGGTACGTACTCGGTTGCATCAACATGGGAGTCTTTGAGACCGAGAGGGCAACTTATGTCCTGGCATTCCTTTGTCCGGGATCACGCCATAGCCCCGAGACATGGATTCTTACTATGGATCATCACGCTCAACAGACTCCCTACCCAATTTATGCTTCTTAACTATCGTAGGATCTCAGAGGGATATTGTGGTTTTTACAATAGGAGACCAGATTCTATAAACCACCTATTTTTTGCTTGCCCTACCACGCGCACCTTAGCACTTTTTTGGGCTTCTAAGTGCAACTTGGCTTGGCGGAACTTAGCTTGGCAGGATACCATTATTTGGGCCATGAAGCATTTTGGGGGCCACTCCTTTCCCCATTGCCTAGCACAGTACTCCTTCGAGGCTCTATGTCACCTGATTTGGATTGAGAGGAATAACATCCTCTTCCGGAGCAAATATCTTTTTGTGCCGGCTCTCCTCAAACACCTCCTCAAGGTGGTTAGAGATTTCGGTCTCTCCTTGCATAACATTGAAGACAACCAACACAATAGGCGACTTCAAAGAAATTGGGGCCTCTCCTCCGCTATTTTTGAAGATGGTCCCTGGTTAGTTTAGGCTTTTTGTCTGTGTTGTTTCCTCTTTGCCATTGCTTTGGCCCTCTCCTTTTATTTTTCCCTTAGTCTCTTTTTTAGGCCGTTGTTAGGCCTGTAGGCGTTGTTTCTTTTGGCCGCTGTTTGGCTTGGGGTTGGTGGCGCTTAGGTGCTATTCTTTTTACATGCCGGTACACCTTTGTACCCCTTAGGACGAGTACTTTTGTCCTTTTGGAATCAAGGTTTTTGTGTGCGGCATCCACATTGTACTTAGCGCATTGAAAAATCATATACATATTTAACTTACCCCCCCCCCCCCCCCCCAAAAAAAAAAAAAACACACTTAAGCTGAAACATACCGAGGTCCTGTAAGATGACATGGGATTATCGCCAGTGGATTGATCTTCAGGCACATAACTGTACTTTATCTTCACCCTTGACAAAAGTTCACCAATGATGGATATGACAAGTGCCCCCTGGCTGCCAAGGCAGAAAAAATCTCAGTTCGAAACCATTAACAGTTGGGATCTAAAGACCTACCACCCAACGCACTACATAATGAAAAGACAATTTGGATATTCCACGTGTACTGGGTGAATGTTTAAAAAGTAAGATTTGACAAACAAGTGATGATTGAAAGTTATAGTAATCAAGTGAAGTTATGACACCTAAAAAGTGATCAGGAAAAAAAAGTTTGTCACTCATGAGCGTCATATGAAAGTTATGACACTTATGTTGTATTTATCTCGATTATGTTGTCACAATTGACCATTGGAATAAAAATATCACTCAATCACGAGTTGGATTACAGAATGGCGCGATCCTATGGATGAATAGCTAAACTTTTAAAATACCTTGTCTATGAACTTCGTTCCCATCCCTTGACTTTACAATCTTCATGAGAGCCTTCTTCCACCGCTCCATTTTCTCATCACCCAAGCTATGTCTGTGCGTGTCCAAGGCATCTTTGTAGAGTGTTTTCTTCTCCAGCTGCACATCAGACCGTCCCACATCATAGAAAACAGGCAGGATCTCTTTCTTCCCGCATGATCTAGACGTGTGCTCTACCACGAGCGCGAGCGTCTCAAGGCACCGAGGGCTATCAGCGTAGCTTCTTGAAAAGATGGGTATGTAGATCTTGGAGCTGTAGACCGATAGCAGAAGCTCTTTAGAAGTACCTAGGGTTTCGTCATATCTCGAAACGCGAATTCCGTCAGCTACCAAGCAGCGATAGAGGGAATCAACAAATCTCGAGAGATTATTGGATCCTCTGAAAGTTAGGATCACATCAGCCTCGGATTCTCTGCTTCCGGATTCAGTCATACTTGATTCTGCCTTCCCCTCCATCTCTCATCGTCCTGTTTCTCCTCTACCTGAGTTTTTATAGAAGAGTAATTCTATTAGAACATCTCTAGAGTTTGAACTCGAAAAGGAAATTTAAATATATAAATAAAAAAGAAATCCACGAACAATTCTCGAAAATCACACTTTTTTGCTTGAGAGTACGTGCGTATATACTAGGGGTGTGCAGCCGGACCGGGTTGACCTAGAACCCGGATTGGCCCGCTCAAAAAACAGGGTCGAGAATCGGTTCCCGCTCAAACCAGTCCGGGTACCAGTTCTAAATTTTGGGAACCAATTTAAATCGATTCGGTTTCCGGTTCTAGGTGTAGGCCCACCCGGACCGATTTTTAGAGCCGATTTTTTTTTGGTAAATTAAGTATGTATTGAACTTTTCAAAGCGCTAGGTACATGGATGAAATCGGACACAAAAATCATGAACCCAAAATGGCACCAATGTGTGCCAAATGGGGTTCAACGGTGAATCGATTTTTAGTCCCTATTAAAAAAAGAAACCCTAAGTCCCGATTTTTTTTTTATGTATGAATGTCAGGTCTTTGTGAGAGATTTCATACAAAGTAAATTGGCTCGTGATATCGCTCTTGGAGGATGAGTTATGCTTAGTGGACTCATTCTTCGGGATCTTTTGCTTTTCTTACAATCTTTCGTCGAATTGTTCTTGTAGGGACAATTAAAAATTGTCATGCATTTTGTTAACCGAAAGATGTGTTGGTTCTTTGCCTTCCTTCTGCTGCTTCCTTTAAATACTAGCTGGTCGCCACCTTGTGAAGGTGGAGGGGTTGAGGTGGAGATGACATAACAGGTCAAAGGAAAGCATCACAGCAAGAAATAGATGTCACATGATTCACTCATGGAATTGTAATTTTTATTTGTTGGATTGTTACTTTTGGTGGATTGTAATTTTTATCGCTCATTTTATCAATCCAGTAAAGGAAGCGGAGACAAGCCTAGGCGAGATGAGCCAGTATGCTATCCCCAAAAATATGGCGCTCCAGGCCTTAAAAAGGAGACTGCATGTTTGCTCACTCAAGCCCATTCTTGAAGCTCAACCCTTAAGGTGCCAGATATTTCTGTTTCAACAGGTTCCACACAGTGGCAAGTTGAAGAGCATACTAGAACAAACCAATCGTACTACTGAGTCAACAAGAGGATTCAGATATGCAAAAGACCATGCATATGGGAAAGAAGAAGAAAGGGAATTTAGGGACTCATGATTTTAACACACACTGATATTTCATATATCGTAAGTCCTCTTCCATTACAATACATTCGGAGACCTTTTATAGGCGTCCACACAGTGACTGCTACAGTACTTTGCTACAATGATTTGCTACAGTACCATGAATAGTCATGAACAGTACTTTTTCAAAAAAGTCTTCTGCATCTTCAGGAGAGTTGGTGGCCTTTTTCTGCTTATTGAATACAAACAAAGGACTTTCTAACACACGTAACTAACATGTCTGACAACTTAACCTAACATGACTTTAACACATGAACGTGAAGGCTGGGTAGTTCAAAGCCGATGACGATCTGGATCCGGGTGGTAATTGGCATCGTCAGAGTCAGAGCTGTCTAGGTCGTCTTTGTCTTTCTTGTATTTATTCCAATACCACTGTTCTTCAAGCTGGGACAGTCTGATGTCCGGGTCTTCAGATAGTGGGGGACTATTTTCTTGTTCCGGACTATCTTCTTGTTCTGCCGCGTGTCTTTCTCCTGCCAAAATATTTTTCATAGTGACTGGGTCCTACTAATTTTGTTGAGGGTTTTGATTGGAGCTAGATGGAATTTTGGGCTGGGGCTATAGTTGGAGCTGAGGCCACGTGTACGAGCTGGATGGCTTGTCTTGGGTGCTGGATGCAATATCCTATGTAGGATAAGGATTCTATGAAAATGGTCCTCCACACGGGTCTTGAGTGTCATTGGTGTCAGTGTCCATAGAAGAACCTGGCTGGTTGCTTCTATATTCTTCTAGGGAAGTGACTTTTCCATGCTGCTAAAGGCTGGAACCAAGTGAGCATTTCTGTTAAAGCCAAACCAGGGCACGGCGAACCCCATGTGAGTACCATCTACAATAAATGCCCCTTGCTGAATATTTTCGTTTTTGTTTCACATGATTTCATGGTGTAAAATGCCGAGTGGATCCCCAAATATAATCGGGTCGGCATGAGCTCGATAGCTCGTCCAAGACCAAACCAGGGCACGGCGAACCCCATGTGAGTACTCTCGAACTCCTGCGATGCTTCCTAATGCTTTTCTTAGGTTAGATCGAGTGTAGAACGGCTAGGACAGCTAAATCATTCTTGAGCTGTGATTGATAAATAGGGCATTACTAGGAATGCCATGTGATTTATTTGCATATCTAGATTCCTTGAGTTGCGCATTTTATTACTGATTGTGATTGCTAGGATAATCACTCCTATCTGCATGAATTTCTAGATTTATGGTTCATACCTTACTCATCCGCATGAATCTCAGGCTAGAAAATTCAGTCAACTTAGGTACCGAAAGGGCGTCAACTCTGACGGTTGGCATAACTAAGTCCCCGAAACCATTTCTTTGGTTCTTGCAAAATTGAATAGAAACTCCCAACTATTCGATTGGGTGGTCCAATCATACCCTAAAAAAATGATTGGTGGCGACTCCATGGCATGCACACTTAGCACATGTCACTAGACCACACTGAAAGTCGATCACGCATACCTCCGTTGCGATTTGGGTAATGGGCCTTGGGAGAGGCCCGCGTCCGACCAGACAGGACGGCCCATTAGCCCTCGAGAGCCCGACAACCTCAAGAGGGTCGCGACAGACTGGCGACTCCACTGGGGACTGGTTCTTAACCATTTAGTGGACTTGAGCCGATTAAAAAGTTGATTGATTCTTCTAACCTAATTTTATGCAGATGCTCACGAAAGTGAGGTGTATATGCTAACGAATGTGTTAGATGTTTTTGTAGACGGGAGAAATAAGGGGTGAAGTGCTTGTTAACTTTGTTTTATGCAGGCAAGAGTTTTGGATGTATGATTGTGTGGATATTTATATTGAAGCGGTGATTGTTAAATAAAATGCATGTTTATTGCTTTAGCACAACACAATGAATACACACAATTGCGCCTAAAACCCCAGGCGCCCTCTTTAGGAACACAATAGAAGGACTTGAAAATGGAATCTCCGTGAGGAAAAACATGGGGTAATCCACTTTTCAATTCCGCTCACTTCGAACTATGGATTGAGTCCCAATGCAACGATAGTTGTGCAATGGAATCGACTCTTCCCAGAATTCGAGGTGAGAACCTTGGCTTTAGGTACCAAGCCCTATCTTTTGATTTTTAGGAGTTTTCCCTCACTTGTCTCATGCGTTTGTCTATGGAAGGTTAGTATACCTAACACTGTACAGAGAAGCTTGATTTTCTCTTAAGTTTGGTTGGTAAGACTTTTCTATCCCTCGAACTTGTTACAGCTCATAATCATTATATTCATTGCATAATTCCGGTGATTGGATTAAATGCCATTTTGAGGATAGATAGGTGTGTTTTCCTCCCAATGTTCTTGATGGAAGACGAAGATGGTGTCATCCCATTACGAGCGCCAAGTGGATAATAAGAGCCTGCTATGGACATCATTGAGGTATCATCTAATGAAGATGACGATTTGGAATAGGTGATCCTGAAGTCACGTCTCAAAGATCGAAACTGGGGCATCTCTAAGTAGTTAAAAACAGGTAGAGAAGAGAAGTCTTTTTGTGGATAAACGCGGTGGGAGGTTCCTTTATTCGATCATAAGCAAGATTAAAAAATCAAGATGTACACGCTCGAATCATCAATGTCGAAGAGCAGCTTGCCTAGGTTGAGAGTGGTCAGGTGTTCGAGAAAGTCAGCCATACTGAAGTTGAGACACACATATTAGAGCTTTCATTCATTTCACTCAATCGAGGGACCTTAAAAGCAGATCATACAGATCATCGAGGTGGAAAAGTAAAACTGAAATGAGCCCTAATTAGCATCACAAAGGAACCCAGTTGGCCCTCCATATTATTGATGCTTTGCCTATACTCACCACCTCGAGACTCGAGATCTGCAAGCTTAAGAAGAAGGCGTTTACATTCCCCTTTAAGCTCGGCAACCTTGGTCCCGTGATCTTCGGCGGCTATTTCCAGGTCCCGAACTAGTCCTCTCCCATGGGCTATATCCGCGGTAATGCTGTCAAGCCTTTCTTCCTGCCACTCACATTGAAACTTCAACACGACATTACGACGGTCGTGCTCATAGGTGGTCAGGGATAAGGCCAAGCGCTCCACCAAATTTCCCCTCTCGCGAAGCAACATCGAGACCCGCTCGTTGGCGAACTCAACAGCCTTTCTGTGACTATCGGCCACAAGGTTGGCCAACACCAAGCAGTTGGACCGATCCTCATAGCGAGCTCGCAAAACGTGAGCCACGGTAACTTCTCGCTGAGCGACACGGTAAGTCTCTAAAAAGTTTATAAAGAGGGTTGTGAAGATTCTATATTCCCTCTTTAAATTAGTGCCCTCGATAGAGGTGGTGTCTATTTCCACGAGCAAAATGCGAATTTCATCTTCAATTTCTGGGTGATCGGCTATATGAGCATAGCCTCGACCTAGGAGGTTATAGAGTTTTTCCCACTAGGCCAAAATTTCAGCCGAGAAAGCTCGAATAGGAGAGGAGGTCATTTTCGTTGGAGTGAGGGAGAAGAAGATGAGTGTGGTAGAGTGATTAAAATATGAAAAGGCAATTATGTAAGAGCGTTAAGCTTCTCTGCATTAACTCCTCCTTTTATAGCAACTCGAGGATGAAGAAAGGTCACAACAATAATGCTCATGGGGCCAAGTTAATTGGGTAAAGCAGTGGTGGCTCTTTCGGTGAACCATCAGATCCGTCCCAGTCCGCGATTACAGGCTTGATAAATCTAAAAAAGTTGTAAAAAGATATGTCAGTGCCACCATATTAAAATTGAGCGAGAGTTAAGCGCAACTATCGAAAAAAGTTGCAAAAGGATTTGGCGGTCCCATCATATTAAAAAACTGAGCGGGAGGCGAGCGTAGTTGCACCTTTTTGAAAATAAGTGGGAGACAGACATGGATATCGAGAAAAGGAAATAGATTTGGTGTCCCTCCACGTTGAAAAGAAGAAAGAAGACGACAAAGCGAGAAATACGAAATCTTGGGAGAAACGCTTGCCTGATGATCTTCATCCATGTTTAAAGAACGTTTCCTGGGCATACAGAACCACTCAAAAGAAAATTTAGAGAGAGTGAGCATACATGAGAGTGTAGAGAACCCTGAGTGAGCAAAAATTGATCGAACATTTTTCGATCCAACATATTTGAGGGTTACCGTCAGTTGCTAGAGGCGACTGATCCAAAAATCTCAGAAAATGAACTATTGAGAGATCTCGAAGATTCCAGGATTGCGTCTGGTACCAGAACCACAGAACCCAACCCTTTCGGCAACGAAGTTCAGGATCTCAGCAGCGACGACAACAGCAGCAGCGATGGTCAATCCCGGAAAAGGAAACGTCGCCAGTGCCACACTCAGAATGAAATCCAAGAGCTTGAAGCTTTCTTTAGTGAATGCCCTCTCCCGAACATGAAACAAAGAAATGAATTGGGCCAGAAGCTAGGGATGAAACCTTTGAGGGTCAAGTTTTGGTTTCAAAATAAGCGAGCCAAATTGAGGGCTCAACACAGACGTCAAGAACTTGCGATTCTAAAGGAGGAAAACGAAAAGCTTCGAGCGGAGAACATGAGGTATAAGAAAGCTCCCAGCACTATCGCTTGCCTTAATTGCGGTGGCCCTGTCACTCTCGGCGAAATGTTCCTTGATAAGCCTTATATGATGATTGAAAATGCTCATTCACCACCCCACTACCTCGAACCATCTTTGATACAATCGGATTTTGTTGGAGATATGCATGAACAAATCAATTCTACGAAGTCAATATCGATGCCTTCTAAAGGATGGGATATGCGTCACCATGATTGGAGTTTCCTTAACGATGAGCTTACTATCATGACCGACCAATCCAAAGCTGATGAATTCCCTCCACAACAATTTCCGGCTCGATCAAATCCTATTGGAAATAGGCCAGAGAGCAATAGCCAAGTTGTCAACACTGTTCCGGGTCGCAAGAAGACGAGGGTCAATTGGTCCCCCGAGCTTCATCTCAAGTTCCTTAGTGCGGTTCAGCAACTAGGGATCAACTCAGCATATCCAACGCGCATACTTGAGATCATGAACATACCAGGACTCACTAAAGATGGAGTCGCGAGTCACCTTAAGAGCTACAGAAGGGCGCTAAGACAGTGCCACACAGCACTGAACCTGAAAGAACTCAACTTGTGCCTAAACACTAGGCATGGCCACAACTACAATGCCCCTGAAGTAAGAAATACCCTGCCGAATCTAGGCACCGACCAAGCTGGTAGCAGCACCATCGACTACTTGGGCGCTAATCAGAATATTCCCCCGAATCATCTCAGCACCACTCAAGAGTATATGCCACAAGTGCAGCAGGTACGAACTCCTTGGTTTGAGCAGCAACTTTTCGCTAGTACTCTTTCTATCGCCGATCAACATATTGCGCCTAGTGTTCAAAGATCTGCCTGGCTTGGGCGTATGATTTCGGAAGATCAAGCGGGGGGATGCTCTGAGGATTTTTGTTTCTCCCATCCCCAAATGGAAGGTGCTTTTGATAGTGAACCGATCAATCATCCTCTTATAATCTCGAGCAATGACGAAGGTTCTAGCTCGAAGAATCAAATCGCTCACAACAGAAACAGGAATCCTTCGACGCCAAGCGATGATGGTCAACCCGAATATCAGTTGCTCGAAGAATCAAAAGATTTCCTTGATGAGGAGCTCCATATCTGGATCGATCAGTTTAAAACTGATGGACTTATGAAGTTATGATCCAAAATGGCGATTATATATCTGATTCATGGTGTAACTGGCTGATCACCGAGAATCTTCAAGGGACCTAGGCACATGTGACTGGATGTATCATTAATCTTTCTGTCATAAAGTCTTCCATGCGAGATAATCTTCCTTAATGCCTAGAGTTAATCTGGGGTAGCGATTAGTACTACCTGCGAGCATCATCATGCTCAAGTACGACAATCCCTTGTTAGATTAGAGTCGAGGCGAATCAATTGAACGCCACGAAGAAAAACATTTAAAGGCTTCACATAGGAAAATGTGAGTAAAAGCCCGAGCGAGCTCAAAGACGGTTAGCTCTGTATCGTTCCAAGGGACCTTTAGTCGTTACGAACTCTAAATTGAGCTTGTTTCATTCTCAATGGGGGTTGCTAACTGCTTCGAGAATTTTATAACAAAAAACGAACCAGTTAGGGACGCCAATAGTGCTGTGTCTTGGTAGTCAGTGAAATGGCAGTGGTACGAAACGTCAGGAGTTCGATCTCGGGATTGAAAAATCGTTTTATTAGTTGGTCTATCACTCGATGAAGTTCAAAGAGATTCGACGCAGATGACTATAGAACTTGGGGCAATTCGAAAATCATCGATTCATTTTCATCAAGCGGCGAAGTTGGTATTGTAAAATGTGAAGCGCACAAATGACAAATCCGAAGCAGAAGGAGATGAATCATGATTCGCTTATCCAAGGTCGGGATTTCAACCTTCGACTAAAGCCAAATCTAGGATGAGTTATTGATCTTGCCCACTCGACAAAACCCATCTCTACTGAAAATGGGGGCAAACCATTCCTACATCCGGAAAGCATGTTGAAGCCGAAGACATCAGATTCATCGTTTAATCCGTGGGGCAAGTCCCCCAAGCGATAGTTATCATCCGCAGAGCGTAATGGAATCCATCCTTTCAACGTAAAACGCATTTGGCCGCGGAGCCACCCATTTGGTAAAAAGAACGTATCGTTCCTAAATGATTTTCAATCAGATGTGGGGATAATGTTCTCTTATTTTCCTCTCAGGTGATGAATAGAGACGAGGCACCCAAGAAGCCATGCATTCAAATAACAAAACAGCGCATGAAACACGCCCAAAAAGATGAATGAATCTCCTCCGACGTAAATCCTTGAGGTGGATTCGTTGCCCAACCAGACGAAGAAATCATGGCCACAAGCTTGAGGGCCGGCTTCTGCAATCCCCACATTGGCATGCAGAATGGAATTCAAATCAAGAGTAAAGTAGTATCGTCCCAATTTGTTTTGAATTTGGAAACCCAAAATAATGCTTAATATTTATCCTTGGCAGGAGCTCGCCATCAGGGCAGACATATTTTCACAACCCTTGTACACTCGTTGGAGCATATGACGAAGGGTAAGATGTATCGTTCCAATTTTTGCAAAGTTTTAGAATATACAATGACATATCCCTTTTATATCTCCAGGATCTCCAGCCTCGATGGGCAGGTAAGTATCCTTTTTCCCAATTCATTGGAGATTAAAAACTTTCAGAATTAATTCGATTCTCACATCTAAAAAGACATAGAATTCTTACTTCATTGACATTCATGTTTTAAAACAAGAGATTGTCTGAACATGAATTACACATATATGGTGCATCACAAAATCCCTTTGAAGGATAAATCTTGATGAAATGAAATGAATTTTTCCAACAAGAGTCGTTTGAACTGTTCAAACGGGTATTTTCTCATAAGAGAAGCGAGCCTAATCCAAACACGTCCCATACACACTTGAGAGATGAGGAAATTGGAAATGATTGAGAAACCTTAACCTATGGACATAAGGGTCATTCGCAACGATTACATGGATCGAGATGACAGAGGCATTTCTTTCTTCATTCCAAACACTACAGATGCCCATTGAGAACCCCATTGAACGGCGATTTTCATTCTCAACCCTGTCAAGAACCACCCTACATTGGGGCAAATGAAGGTTAGTCCAACAGTATCAGAAAGTAAATGGTTAGAAATTTTCTTGCTCGGACTAACATAAATCTTTGTGTGTTGTTTATATGATAATCCAAGTGTTATAGGATGACGAGAATAATTCATTTCTCTATCCTACACACTGTTATCCTTTGCACGACCATGTTGAGCCAACAAATTCATTTCATCAACCTATTGGTGATCATTGCATATTCCAAAGCAAAGGCAACATCACTCTAGGAACGGAAGCATGCCAAAGTTTAAGTTGCATATCTAGCATGATTGCTGAAAATCCTAGCTCCAAAAGAAAAGAAAAACACGGGATTAAAAAAAAGGGGAAAAGAAAAATCCCTAGACATCAAGAAAAAGCAAAGTGCCTGGTAAAAAGCAAGGCCGATGTCCATTCAAAATATCCCTAGTAAAGTCTAGAGAGATGATGAAAAGACCCTCCAAAGGAGTCAGATCAAGATGACTACTCCCCAAATGATGTCGTGCTCAAATAGCAAACACACAAACAGACGGTCTCTTAATGCAACAAGAGACGCTTTTAAACATCCTTGTGCGCTCTAAAAGAGGAGTGTACACTTCAAGAAATGGAGATGTTCTTCGAAGGACATGTGGCAAATTTGCAATGATCACCAATGTCAAACCCTTCACAATTTCTAGGCAAAAAACAAGCCTTTTTCGGTCCCCAATCCTTCCAATGTTACAATCCTGAAGCAGTCTTCTCTGACTAAGACACTTGGGTTAATGTATAACTTAGCTCAAAGAAGTACGAGCAAGACTATTTCTTTCTCATTTTTCAGGGTTCATGACTTGTAAACCCGGAGCAGATAGTGAAAAATTTCGTTCAACGGCCTTGACTCAAAAGTGAGTCCCCCTTGGAAACCGATATCCAAGCCTAACACTACGGTCCCGTGAAAGACCTCCTGATTGATCGAAATGTATGCGTTGCGAATGATCCTGAAACCCAGGCACAGGTCGGTAGGAAATTGAGCACTTTCCCTATTAAAGATCATTATCACAGAGCAGTGAGGAGCCTTCTTGGATGAGAAATACTCCAATGGATGTTTTGAGCAAACTCTTTTTGAAATTTTCAAATTGTTTGATCTAGAGTTTCCGTGCAAGGAATTTATGATCACATTTGTATGTGGCAGGAATGTTTTGGATAACCTCCAACAATCAAAATGCACATTTCATGACTAAAACTTAAGTCGTAGAATTTTGTCAGTTAGACAATTATTGTCTTCCCAAAGATTACTAACATCTTCTTGGCGAGGAAAATTTTTTCAGGTCTAAGCTTTCTGCAGGACTTTTGGCCACCCTAAAGACTAGGTGCGTCATCCTTAAGTGAGGCCTTTTAGTAGGCAAATCTTTTCTAAGACCGATCCATAGAATGATCGAGTCTCCGACTAGCCCCGAAGAGCGGGTACGTCATCCTTTGATTCATATCAATTTGGAATTTCATAAATGGTAGAAACCGCCTGAAGGGTCAATCAATGGTAGAAACCGCCTGAAGGGTCAGCACAATGGTAGAAACCGCCTGAAGGGTCAATGTATGGTAGAAACCGCCTGAAGGGTCAATCAATGGTAGAAACCGCCTGAAGGGTCAACATAATGGTAGAAACCGCCTGAAGGGTCAATGTATGGTAGAAACCGCCTGAAGGGTCAACCAATGGTAGAAACCGCCTGAAGGGTCAATGTATGGTAGAAACCGCCTAAAGGGTCAACCAATGGTAGAAACCGCATGAAGGGTCAACTCAATGGTAGAAACCGCATGAAGGGTCAATGAATGGTAGAAACCGCCTGAAGGGTCAAAGGACTGGTAGAGACCGCCTGAAGGATCAACCCAATGGTCCGATCCACCATACGGATCAAAACCTTGATGAATCCCGAACGCGGGAGGAGTCGTTTTCCCTAATAAGCCTTACATTAGGCAAGCCATTTCTAGTTTAGTCCACCACACGGATCAAAACCCTTGGCCAATTCCCAAATGTGGGATGCGTCTTCCTTAGGTTCCTATCAGTTAGGAATGCCATTATGGTTTGATCTACCATACATGTCAGAGCTTAACATCCCTATGACACTCCGATGACGAGTCCTTAGGAATCTACTTGAACCCATCAGACACAGCAAATGCCGCAAGCGTTCGGCAGGTAAGGGGCAGGGAAGTCTATCTACTCCTTAACTTTCTTACATCATATCAGGGAATTGAATGAGCACATCTCTTTTTAAGGAAAAGCACACATTGATGGGCATGAAAATTGGATGTCATGATTTCTTTTCTTTTCTTTTCTTTTCCCAGTCGAGTCGATCGGAACACAGGTGTCACCTTGTCTTTGAGAGAAACCTCTGACGAAATTCCTCTCAAAGAGGGGCAGCTGTTGACACCTGATTTTTTATCAGTCTTTCATAGTTTATTTTTTAAAAATTCATAAAAAATATATAAAAAGTTAAAAAATTAAAAAATCATCTTTGGTTGCCTTGACCAAGCTAAAGGAACCATTTTTGACAAAAAAATAATTTTTCAATTTTTTAATATTTTCCAAAATAGAAAAATACATGAAAAATGAAGAAAAATAGCATTCGATGTCGTAAAAATATAGAAAAATAGTCAATATTTTTATTTTAATTTTCTTTTCATTTTGAACTCATAAATAGTCAAAATTCAAGTTCAATTGCATGTGTTTCTTCACGACGCATAGAGTTGAATTTGGCAAAAAAAAAATATCATTCGAGTCTTTTAATTTGTAAATTTCTACATCTTTTTTAGTCTTGATGTCCAATTAGATTGACCACCATCTACAATAAATGCCCCTTGCTGAATATTTTCGTTTTTGTTTCACATGATTTCATGGTGTAAAATGCCGAGTGGATCCCCAAATATAATCGGGTCGGCATGAGCTCGATAGCTCGTCCAAGACCAAACCAGGGCACGGCGAACCCCATGTGAGTACTCTCGAACTCCTGCGATGCTTCCTAATGCTTTTCTTAGGTTAGATCGAGTGTAGAACGGCTAGGACAGCTAAATCATTCTTGAGCTGTGATTGATAAATAGGGCATTACTAGGAATGCCATGTGATTTATTTGCATATCTAGATTCCTTGAGTTGCGCATTTTATTACTGATTGTGATTGCTAGGATAATCACTCCTATCTGCATGAATTTCTAGATTTATGGTTCATACCTTACTCATCCGCATGAATCTCAGGCTAGAAAATTCAGTCAACTTAGGTACCGAAAGGGCGTCAACTCTGACGGTTGGCGTAACTAAGTCCCCGAAACCATTTCTTTGGTTCTCGCAAAATTGAATAGAAACTCCCAACTATTCGATTGGGTGGTCCAATCATACCCTAAAAAAATGATTGGTGGCGACTCCATGGCATGCACACTTAGCACATGTCACTAGACCACACTGAAAGTCGATCACGCATACCTCCGTTGCGATTTGGGTAATGGGCCTTGGGAGAGGCCCGCGTCCGACCAGACAGGACGGCCCATTAGCCCTCGAGAGCCCGGCAACCTCAAGAGGGTCGCGACACCTATTTACCCCCTCTATGTGATATTGCTAGATCCAATAATTGGTATCAGAACAGGTTGCTCATATTCACGAAGTGTTTATTAACTTCAGAGCTAACGATCTACTAAGTCTAGTAATCATTCTTCAGGAGCAGGCGATTCGCACTTTGCAAATAAGCCACCCTACTTTGATGGGAATGAATATAATATGTGGAGCAACAAGATGAAATGGTTCTTTAAGGCGTATGATGATTTGATGTGGGATGTTGTAACAAATGGTGTTATACCTAATGCTGCTGCAAGTACAACATCTGAAAATGAAGCAAATCTCAC
The DNA here is from genome assembly GCA_021437785.1 of Rhodomyrtus psidioides. NCBI lineage: Eukaryota > Viridiplantae > Streptophyta > Magnoliopsida > Myrtales > Myrtaceae > Rhodomyrtus > Rhodomyrtus psidioides. The sequence goes on along the minus strand of JAILYB010000044.1, from coordinate 1,637,817 downwards.
CACGACCATGACAGAGACTGAAAAAGCCAAAAGACGAAGCTTGGATTCCAAAGCTGTCAATGCATTATTTTGTGCTTTATCAACTCCTCTTTATAACCGTGTTTCAGAGGAAGAATCTGCTAAAGCAATATGGGATAGGCTTCATATCACCTTTCAAGGAACAAATAGAGTGAAGGAAACAAAACTCAGCATTTTACTGAGTGAGTATGAAGCATTTCAAATAAAATCTGATGAATCTATTGCTGATATGATAGACATGTTTCAAAGTCTAGCAAGTGGACTTGCAAGACAAGGTGCGCCAGTTGCTGAGGTGATGCAAGTGAGAAAGATACTAAGAGGACTCACAGATGAATGGAACTATGTCAAACCTTCAATACAAGAATGTCAAACAATCAGACAGCTTTCGATGGATGAGCTAGTTGGGACATTACAATCCTATGAAACAGAACGAGCGAGCAAAAAGAGAGATAAAAAAGGTAAGAAATCAATTACATTGAAAATTGAAATTGCTTAATGTCTGTCTGACACAGATGATGAAGAACTTGCACTCATGGTGAAGAAATTTAGAAAAATGGCTCGAAAGGCCAGAAACTTCAAAGGAAAGAAGCCTTTGAAGAAGATTGATAAAAAATTCTCTCAAAATGAATTGCAAGAAAGCAAGGATGTAAATGCTTTCACTGCAAGAAAGCATGACATATCAAGCTGAATTGTCCAATGCTAAAGAGAGACAAGTTCAAGTATGAAAAATACAAGAAGGCTTTAAAGGCAGAAACATTGAGTGATTCTGATGAAAGTGAAGACTACGCAAACATTTGTTTGATGGCAAAGTCAGACTAAGAATCAGATTCAAGCTCAGATTCATAAACTGAGATAAGTCCATCTAATCTTCCTGATGAAGTTACGAAGTATATTGATGAGCTTTGCAAAAGTTACAAAGAAACTCTTGAAAAAGTTTCTGTTTTGAAAAAGGAAAACTCTTCTTTAAAACAGCAAAATATTTCTCAAAAAGAAAAAAAATTGAGTTTTTACAACACGAATTTCATCAGTTGAAAGAAAGCCATGATCTCATTTTAAAAGAGAATGATTCTCTTAAAGAGAAAATTGATGAGACTTCAAAAAAGTTTTCACAAAGTTCAAAGACTTTGGACAATATTATCTCTAAACAAATACCTTTTAATGATAGATCTGGTTTGGGCTTTAAACAGGGGAGTGTTCTCAAAAACTATTTTTCTAAAATGAATTTCTACAAACCTACTATTACTATTTATAGAAGGCATTTTTACAAACAATTTACCAAATCTCACATACACCAGCCTTGTATATGGTGATTCTAGTCACACTAAAGACTCTTGCAAAAAAGTCTAGAGACCTGTTAAAAGGTCAAATCCTACTAACACATAAGAACCCAAGAAAGCATGAGTACCAAAGAAACAGTGAGCTGCTAATTTTTTGCAGGTACCAAAGAGAAAGAAAAACAAGTGGTTTCTGGATAGTGGATGCTCGAGTCACATGACTGGAAATCCAGATGTATTTATATGTCTTTCAAAATGTGATGGTAGAAGTGTGTCATTTGGAGGTAAGAATAAAGGAAAGGTCATTGGAAAAGGCAATGTCAAGATTGGAAATCTGACGATTAAGGATGTATCTCATGTCAAAGGACTGAACTACAACTTGATATCTGTAAGTCAACTCTGTGACTCTGGTTATGAAATATGCTTTCAAGACCTAAAGTGCACAAGTATGAGCAAGGACAAGAAGCAATCATTCACGGGTCAAAGGCATGGAAACATATATCTCCTAGATATTGATTTTGACCCTGAAAATGCAAAATGTCTTATTTCTGTTAAGGATGAATCTGATCTTTGGCATAGAAAGTTAGGTCATATTAGTGTAAAGCATATGTCAAAGCTTTCCAAAAAGGGAGTTGTTCGAGGGTTACCTCAAACGAAGTTTGAAAAAGGAGGACTATGTCATGCATGCACACTAGGCAAGCAGGTAAGAAGTACTTTTAAGTTTTTAAATCAAGTTTCCTTTAAGCAATGCTTGCAGCTGCTTCATATGGATATCTTTGGACCAAACAGAACTTTAAGCCTTGGATGTAAGAAATATTGTCTTGTTATTGTTGATGATTTCTCTATATTTACATGGGTTTCATTTCTTGCTCACAAAAGTGAGGTTTTTACATCTTTTTCAAAATTGGAAAAAACAATTCAAAATGAAAAATGATGTACCATTTCTAGCTTAAGAACAGATCATGGGGGGGAATTTGAAAATCAAAACTTTTCAGATTTTTGCAAATTTGGAATTCAGCATAACTTCTCTGCTCCGTATACTCATCAACAGAATGGAGTAGTAGAAAGGAAAAATAGATCTTTGCAAGAAATGGCAAGAACTCTTTTGATTGAAAGTAAGATTGCATCTCATTTTTTGGCAGAAGCTGTTTCCACAGCTTGTCATACTTTGAATCGAATTTCTCTCAGACCCCTCATTGAGAAAACCCCCTATGAAATCTTCAAAGAAAGAAAGCCTGTTGTTGCATACTTTCATGTATTTTGTTGTAAGTGTTTTATTCTAAAGAATGCTAATGATCGAATTGGAAAGTTTGATGAGAAATCAGATGAAGGAATTTTTCTGAGATACTCAACAACGAGCAAAGCCTAAAGAGTCTACAACAAAAATACTCGTGTTGTTGAAGAGTCGGTGAACGTCAAGTTTGATGAAAATTGTCAAAATGATGAACCCGAATCAAGTTATATACTTCCTCAAGTCTCAGATTCACAGGAAGAATCAAAAGAAAAGCAAGAATCGATGCAAATACTTATTCAGAGAATGTTCAGAAGGAAGCTCACTCAAATGAAGAAAGGCCAGAAGCTGAACAGAATGAACCCACAACTTCTTCAAATGATTGCTTCGACAAAAACTGGAAGCATAAGTCAAGTCATCCAAAGGAACTCATCATGGGAAACATGATATCATCAAAACTAGATCCAAGTTTAAGCAAACAATAAGTAACATAGCATTGGTATCTGAATTGGAGCCAAAAGGAATTGAAGATGCACTAGCAGATGAGAATTGGATAAATGCAATGCAGGAAGAGTTACATCAGTTCAAAGTCAACTATGTTTGGGAATTAGTCAACAGACCCAAAAATCATCCAGTAATTGGAACAAAGTGGGTATTCAGAAATAAACTGGATGACAAAGGAAAAGTTGTAAGAAACAAAATAAGACTTGTAGCACAAGGCTACTCTCAAGAAGAAGGAATAGACTATGATGAGACTTACGCACCTGTTGCCAGGTTAGAAGCTATCAGGCTATTACTTGCTTATGCTTGTTACAATGACTTTACACTTTTTCAGATGGATGTGAAAAGTGCATTCCTTAATGACTACATCAAAGAAGAGGTCTATGTTGAGCAACCTCCTGGCTTTGAAGAACCTAGAGGAAAGGATCTGGTCTATGTGTTAAAAAAGGCACTTTATGGACTAAAACAAGCACCTCGTGCTTGGTATGAAAGGTTGAGTAACTTTCTATCCCAACACAACTTCACTAAAGGTAATGTAGATACTATCCTTTTTATCTAAAAATAAGGTAAGGGTATTCTTCTAGTTCAAATTTATGTTGATGATATAATCTTTGGTTCTTCTAATGAGCTACTTTGCAAGAAATTCTCTAAAGTGATGCAGGATGAATTCGAAATGAGTATGATGTGAGAATTACGTTTCTTTCTTGGACTTCAAATTCATCAATCTCAGAAAGGAACATTCATATTTCAAGAAAAGTATGCACTTGAAATAGTGAAAAAGTTTAGTTTGGAAAACTGCAAGAAGACAGAAATTCCCATGTCTCACTCCTCCAAACTAGACAAAGATGAATATGGAAAAGAAGTGGACCCCAAGCTATATCGAAGCATGATTGGATCACTACTCTATCTCACAGCTTTAAGACCAGACATCCTATATAGTGTCTGCTTGTGCATAAGATTTCAGTCAAATCCAACGGAATCACACCTTTCAGCCGTCAAAAGAATAATCAAATACATTGGGACTTATCCCAATTATGGTTTGTAGTATTCTAAAACTTCCGATTTTACACTAAGAGGTTACTCAGATGCGGATCTTGTAGGTTGCAAAATTGATAGGAAAAGCACATCTGGAACTTGCCAGCTCGTGGGAAATATGCTTATCTCATGGTATTCCAAGAAGCAAAGTACAGTGGCACTCAGCACAGCTGAAGTAGAATATGTATCACTTGGAAGCTGCTACGCTCAGATTCTTTGGCTAAAACAACAACTCAAAGATTATGGTGTCGACGATACAAATGTAGAAATCCAGTGTGACAACACAATCGCCATAAATATTACAAAGAATCCCATACTTCATTCAAGAGCAAAGCATATTGAGATCAGATATCATTTCATACGTGATGATGTTTAGAACGGTGATGTTAATATTCAATATATTGATACAAAAAATCAGCTTGCAGACATTTTCACAAAACCCCTAGACAAAGAATCTTTTAATTTTATTATAAACAAATTAGCCATCATTAACTCTCTGTCTTAAGCATATTTTAGAACAGAAGGAGACTCAGAAGGAGCGTCAGAAGGAGCATCAGAAGGAGCGTCAAAAGGAGCGTCAGAAGGAACGTCAGAAGGAACGTCAGAAGGAGCGTCAGAAGGAACGTCAGAAGGAGACTCAGAAGGAGCATCAGAAGGAGACTCAAAAAGAAAGTCAGAAGGAACGTAAGAAGCAAATCATCATTCTTTTTAAGGAAAGTTAATAAATCAAAGGTCAGTTATCTCCTAAGACCATTTTTAAGGTAAGTTTCTCATATCTCTTCGTATATTTGATTGACAATGATTAGTTGATTTATTAAAGGAATTATTTTTATTTCTTTTAAAAATTATTTTTGTTTCCAAAAATAACCGCCACTTTTATAAAAACATCGAACCGTCACCCCTGATCTTTCACCTTCAAATCACTCTCATTCGAAACCCTAAATTGTGTTCAGATTCTCTCTCGTTCTCGATTTCTTCCTCAAATCAACACACTCTCTTCCAAAGTTTCAAACTTTTTCATCCAAATGGCTCCGAAATCAGTCTCTGACTCGAAGAAGACCTCTCAGACGAAGAGAAAGTTCTCCTCTCCGATTGCAAGCACCACCGAGCCTACGGAAACTGAAATCAACGAACAGCGGGAGGCATTCCGTTTGGCAAAAGGTTTGTCTTTATCTGCTTTTGGAGAGAAAGAAGCCATGGCACACTCTGTTAAGCCAATGTACGATAGTATTAAGGTAGCATGGGATTTTGGTGATCAACTTAGAAAACTGCTAGATATTCACAAGTTCGCTAGTGAGGGCGAATTGCTAGAATTCCTTAGTTTACCTGGAAAGGTTGTTGAACCTATTACTGTTAAAGAACTTGAATTTGATTCTAGAAAGTGAAAGGAGAAAGTAGCAGGGCCTAGTTCGATAGTAACTACACGAAAACCCTCTCCAATAAGGCCTGGCGGCACTAAGGCAAAAGTTGAAGATGATGATGATATCTTGTTCAATGATTTTGTGAAAAACATTGGGTTTACTATAGATAAAAGCTTTCATGATCCTGACTTTCAAAGTCAAGCACATAAGGACAAGTTTGAGTCCTTGAAATAGAGAGGCATCATACCACACATGGTATTTGAACTGAAGTACTTTGACATGCATGACATCCCTCTTAGGAAGTATCTTCAAAAGGTCAACTTAGAGTACTTTATAACCCAAAGGAGTTACATTTTTCCTGACTTGGTAGCCTATTTTTACTCCAATCTTCATTTTGCCAACTTCAACACTATATTTTTCACTGTGCGTAGAAAATAATATGTGTTGCATGTTGATGAATTGGCATCCATTATGGGAACTAGTAAAAGGGCTTTCCAACCTTTGGATGTTACTGCTGAAGAAGCCTTCTGCTTTCTTACTAGGAAAACAAGTTTCTCCAGAGAGTCAAAATCTCACATAGCCTACAGTGATTTTCCTCTGAAGCACACTATGATGCACAAGGTTGTCATTGAATGCCTCATACCAAAGGCAGCCTCAAAGACAGACATCTCCAAGTATGAGGCTAAAATTGTTGTGGGGTATCTTTTGCAGGGAAAGAAAATTTCTTTTGCCCACACGGTTATGCTTCACATGTACAGATCAGTCCTCGAACCAAAGGGACATCTACCTTATGCTGGTCTGATTTATAAAATAATAGATCATTTTAAGATTAAGGCTTCTGCAGATCTTATCAAAAAGAAGATTCCCTTGATGACTGCTGGTGAAATTATGGTGGGAAAGATGGGATTCAAAATGACTCATGCTGGATGGAGGACCAAGAACAATGAACCAGTTCTTGTGGAGTTCAAGGATGAGTCAAAACAGAAATCTCCAAAAAGGAGAAAGGTTATGGCCATCAAGGGTCAACAAGAAGACACCTCATTTGATGATCATTCCAGAGGAAGCAAGGCAGAATCTGACTCTGAAGCTACTCAATCCAAAGGTGGTTCAGATGAAGAAAGTCAAACTAAGAGTCAAAGTGCTGAAGAAGGAGAAGATGAAAATGAAACATAGCCAAAAGAAAAAGTTGTGTACATTTGTGATTTAATTGAGGAAGAATTCCTTATAATGTGGAATGACGAGGATGCTGCAAGAAAAGAAAATGAAACAGAGCATGGTGAGACTCTTTTCAACTTTGATTATGAGCAGTGTTCAATATAAGTACTAGCACAACTGGCCAAAGAAGATCAGGTGGAAGAGTCAGATGATATTGAGGCTTATTCAATATCCTCTACCCGAATGACTATCCACAAAGCTGCATCAAGCTTGGCAACAGCAATTGCAAGAGAGGATCAACTCTCAAGTGCTCAGTCCATACCAATGGACATTGATGAAGAAATAGAATTTGTTCCAAGTACAAAAGCTAAAGGGAAAAGAGCTATAACTCAGGGGGAGCCTTTACCTGCAACCTCTGATGTGTTTCTAATAGAAGTGTTTGCTTCTCAAACCTTTCCTAAAGCTCAATCTGAGGGGGAGAATGTGCCAAGACAAAGAATTGACACTACAAATCAAGAACAATCTCCTACAACACCACGTGTGGACATTCAGAGGCAAATGGAGAATCTTAAACAAATCCTCATTTAGAATCTGGTTGCTATGTGTCGCGACCCGTCCGAAAGCGGACGCGGCTAATGGATTACCGATCGCGGGTCTTGGATCGGCGCGGGCCCTCCCAGGCCCATACCAAATCGCGGCGGGAGTATTTTTCAGAAGGATTCGACGATAAGAGTCGATCGCTTTCGACCTTAGTGTGGTCGTGGTGGCATGTGCAACTTGTGCATGCATTTGGAGTCGCCACCGGTCTTTCTTGGAGGTGTTGACACCTGATTTTTTGACCATCTGTTATTGCGATTTTTATTTTTTTATTTTATTTTTTATTTTTTTTAAAAAATTAATTAAAAATATCAAAAAAAGGTCATAAAATCACAAAATCAACTTTGGAAGCCTTGGCCTAGCCTCGGGGATCAATTTTGAACAAAAAATATTTTTTGGTATTTTATAATATTTTTCGAATTTATTTAATTATAAAAATACCCAAAAAATCAGAAAAATAACATTCGTGGTCAGAAAAATACACAAAAATATTTAATAATTTTGTTTTAATTTTCTCTTCAAGTTTGTCACTTTAAATCTTGAAAATTCGGCTTGGGTCACTATGTTCCTTCACAAACATAAACCCGAATCGGGCATGAAAAATCCTTTTCGAGTATTTTAATTTTCAATTCTTGTTTTCTATAAGCTATGGCATTGGATTATAAAGTCTCGAAGTGCAATTAGGTCAATTTACCCTCCAATTTGATCAATTTTAACCAAAAGGGCTTAATTGCATAAAAATCTTTCAATTTAGTCCCCGGTTTCTCAAATGTTGAAATTAAATTTCATACGGGCATACCCACCAAAATTAAACACCTCTACCCAATAGTTTTCATCATGAGGAATCCGTTGGTGGCGTCAATTTTGACAAATGGGTTTGTTTGGACCTTCAATTAAGCAAAAATCAATTTCGGATCCTAAGGGCAATTTGGGGTTTTCACTAAATTTCAATCAATTGATTCACAAAAATACCCATATTTGATAGGAAACATGTCAAGGAGTCCGATTATGGTGTCAATTTCATGAAAAGGGGTTAATTCGAGGCCCAATTTGACGAAATTGACCGAACCGGGCCGGTCGGGTCAGGCCCGACCCGACCCGGTCCGGACCGGGTCTGCAACTCAGTGTTGCAGACCCACCGCGCCGGCCACCAAGAAAAGGGGAATCGTGGGGTTGGGGCGATTGTTTAAGAAAAAGAATGACAGGAATGGGGAACAATAAAAAGCTGATCCACGAGCGGAAGTAGGCAGGAACGGCGTCCACCAAAATCGGTCGGCCAAAAACAATAAAAAAAGGGGAGCTCGGCCGGGGCAGAAAACCGAGAGGGAGAAAAGAGGAGAATCCGAGAAAAGGAGAGCGGGCGAGGGAGGCAAGAGCTCAAGGATGCTAGGCTGAGGGCGATCGAACCACCTCGAGCCGCCGTCGCCGCCGGCGAAGCCAGGTCAGTGCCGCCCCCCCCCTGTTTTGCCCTGTTTTTGTGCTGTTGAACAGGGTTCCTCGGTCCGGCTCGATTTCAATCGAGTCGGACCAGAACCGGTAGTATCCGACTCTCCTAACGGTGTGTATAAAAGTATCCGATAGTCGCTTTGGCCCGGTATTCCTCGTCGAGCTTCGACGAAGCCATTTATCAACTTTCTGATGATGCACTCCACATGCTCGATGTAATGCCAAATTGTGCATTTTATTTTTGGTTCCCGGCCGAGCACTTCCCAACGCCTTCTCGCGCGCATTTCATCCTTAAGCTTCATTAGAGTCGATCCTCAACTCTGTGTGCCAATACTTTGCATTAAACCATGAGAGAAGCTCGCCTTGAAGCTTCGCCAGCTGCTGTTCTGTCGGGAGCTAGAGGAGGAGGCTCGTACGGTCGCCGCCCCCTAATGTGAACTCAGATAAGCTCTCAAGCTTCATTCAAAGGTTATATGATCAAAACAGGGTTGAGTTTGTAGCGAGGGCGAAGCTCGACATTCTCTCGCCGGTACCGGGAAATCGGAAGTTCGATCCGGTCTTTTTCGATGTGTTCTCGGCTGTTATTTTGTTCGGATGTTGTTACTGAAGCCTTAAGGAGTCGATGGGTGTTTGAATGGGGAAAAAACACTAGGTTTTGATTCGGTTCGCGTCTTTCCGGCGAGGATTCCGGCGACTTTGCCGGAATAATCACTGTTCCGGCGAGTCGCCGGTCGTCTTCCCCGGCGAGGCCCGAGCCGGTCAACGAGTCAACGCTGACGTGGCATGCCACGTCAGCAGCCACGTCAGCGTGGTGGGCCCCGGCCGTGAAAAAAAAAAAAAAAATCCAGATCGGACGGCCGTGGCTTCGCCACGTGTCGCGATCTGGAATTTTGGAGAATAAAAATATATATTCAGATTAATAAATGATTTTCGATAATAAAAAAATGTGATCCGACGATCAGTATTGTGCCAGGTGGCACTCTGAGGATCGTCCGATCTGATCCAGGATCGGACGTCCCAAACGAGGCCGCGTGGCACAATCTGGTCCATCGGATGGGGTGATCTCACGGAAGTTATAATAAAATCGGTTTTGATCAGACGGCTGAGGGTTCGCCAAGTGGAGGGTATTTCTGATTAATAAATAAATAAATAAATAAAAATATATTAAAACGGCGTCGTTTTGGCTGTTGGTGTGCAGATCCGGGTTCGGATTCGGGTTGTGGGTCGGGTCATCCGACCCGGTCCGAATAATTTTTAAATTATGATATTATTTTTAATAATAATAAATAATAAAAAAAATAATAAAAAAAAATAAAAAAAATTTCAAATAATTAATAAATTCAAAAAAATTTGGAAAATTCAGAAAAATTATAAAAAAATTCCAGAAAATAGGAAATGGCCACATTCAACTGGCCATGACCTGTTTCGGGTCTTTCGACCCCCGGTCTTTCCAAAAATGACGGTTTTGCCCTTCCGGCAAACCGTCTTCCAAAAAAAAAAAAAAAAAAAAAAAAAATTCTAAAAATTATAAAAAAATTCCAGAAAATAGGAAATGGCCACATTCAACTGGCCATGACCTGTTTCGGGTCTTTCGACCTCCGGTCTTTCCAAAAATGACGGTTTTGCCCTTCCGGCAAACCGTTTTTCAAAAAAAAAAAAAAAAAAAAAAAAATTCTAAAAATTCTAGAAAAATCCCAAAAAATAGGAAATGGCCACAATCAATTGGCCAAAGCTCATCCCGGGTGTTTTGAACCCGATCACTCTTAAAAATGACGATTTCGCCCTTTGGGCGAATCGTCTTCCAAAAATTGACGGTTTTGCCCTTCGTGCTAAATCGCCTCCAAATCTTCCCATTTTACCTCAGGTCCTAAATCACGCATGCCCTAAGTCCTTATGGCTATACTAGGAGGCCATGTGAAGTGAATTGATGTGCATTGATGTGATTTATTTATGCACTTGATTGTGCTTTCATTTAAATTGATTGTGATTGATAGGAACAGTCTTCCAATCTGCATGAAACCCTAAATCAAGCCTACCTCACCTAAAATTGCGCCTGCATGAATTCTCAGCTAGGAAATCACTCGCGCTAGGTACCGAAAGGGCGTTGGTAATGACACCAGCGTAACCAAGTCCCCGAACCCAAAATCTCTGGTTCCGCAGAACTGATCGATCTCTCCCAATCAGTCAGTAAGGTTTCCGGTCTACCCTCCAAGAAAGACCGGTGGCGACTCCAAATGCATGCACAATTTGCACATGCCACCACGACCACACTGAAGGTCGAAAGCGATCGACTCTTATCGTCGAAGAATACTCCCGCCGCGATTTGGTATGGGCCTGGGAGGGCTCGCGCCGATCCAAGACTCGTGATCGGTAATCCATTAGCCGCGTCCGCTTCCGGACGGGTCGCGACAGGAGGGTAGACCGGAAACCTTACTGATCGATTGGGAGAGATCGATCAGTTCTACGGAACCAGAGTTTTTGGGTTCGGGGACTTGGTTACGCTGGTGTCGTTACCAACGCCCTTTCGGTACCTAACGCGAGTGATTTTTCTAACTAGGATTTCATGCAGGCGCAATTTTGGGTGAGGTAAGTCTGACTTTGCACATTAACCAGTTTAACATGCTCACGTAATCATAATAAATAAATAGATGTCAATCACATAAACATCTATCCTACGTGGTGATCATGGAATTATGATTTAATGGGTCTCGAGCCAATGAGACCACATTTAATCATTTTAATATTTTAATAACGGAGAGCCACTCTTCGCTTCTTCTTGGTTTCTTGAACTCTTCAAGAATTGGGCCCCAAAGAGCTCGCCGACTTAAAAGGCTCCCCCACGTAATCCTCGTAGCATTTACATCAACAATTGACTATGCTAAAAATAAAGATTACATGAAAAATAAAAGGAGTACGCAGCCTCCATTTAATAATTACAACCCCAAATATATAAATAATCATCATACATTCATATATACATCAATCACATTGATTAGGGATTTTTCCATGATCACCACCCTTTCACATAAGTAATAAATTCACAATTTAAAACTTAGGAAGGCACAATAAAAATTCTACGTTGAATCATATTCAGAATTTTTACGTAAAATAAGATAGCCATAAATTTTCGATTCAAAATTGATTTATTCTCAATTTTTGCTACGTTGATTAATTTATCATATAAAATAATCAATCTCCATTAGCCATGTAAGACGAACAATTCGTTAATACATATTGGCCATAGTATTGCAAAAATTGCAAAAATCAATTAAATGCACGAAAACGCCTAAGGATTGGCTCTGATACCACTGTTGGGATCCACGTAACACGTAGCGGAAATAAATAACAACCCATACATGTATCTCCAGAGGCGTACTTCGTGCATTTCAATCGAAAAAAATCACAAAGCCTCAAAGGGAGTAAATAGATTACCTCTCGTAGCGTGCTTGAACGGAGGTGTCGGTTCGATGTTCTTCGATCTCAGCCTCCACAAGTGTTAGGCATCTAGTTCGGACGCACCACCAATTGACGAACGGGGAGACGACTAATAACTCCACAACAATTGTGCTAGCAATATGCGGAATCAATATTCCGAACTTAGTATATTTTGCTCACTCAAGATGATGAGAATATAGAGAGTGTTTGTGTTCTTCTCTCTAAGCTCTCAAAAATTTGCACACTCTACAAAATGTCTCTCCCCTCAACCTCAAAACTCTTGCCATCCTTTTATAGCCAAAAATACCTTCCAATAAATTGTATTTAAAAATAGCACTAACAATTATAAATTCTATCTAAAAATAGCACTCACAAATAAATGACATTTAAAAATAGCACTAACAATAGCACTCACAATTTATAATACAAAAATGCTATTTAAAAATAGCACTAACAATTATAAATTCTATCTAATAATAGCACTCACAATTTATGATAAATAAATGCCATTTAAAAATAGCACTAACAATAGCACTCACAATTTATGATAAATAAATGTCATTTAAAAATAGCACTAACAATAGCACTCACAATTTATAATACAAAAATGCTATTTAAAAATAGCACTAGCAATAGCACTCACAATACAAAAATGCTAAAAAAAGGCACTAACAAAGGTGTTAAAAATAATAACCATTATTATTATTACAAGAGTTAAAGAGGTTACCAAACAGTACAAATATGCATAACGTATAAATACGTATGACGTATAAATACGTAGAGCATACGTATACATCCGTGAAACCGGGGACTAATTGAAAGAAAAATGTGCAATTAAGCCCTTTTGGCAAAAATTGATTAAATTGGAGGGCAAATTGACCTAATTGCACTTTAAGACTTTAGAATCCAATGTCATAGCTTATAAAAAGTGAGAATTGAAAACTAAAAGACTCGAAAATGATTTTTTTTAGGCTCGGTTCGGGTTTATGTTTGTGAAGGAACATATTGACCCGAGCCGAATTTTTGAGATTTAAAGTGACACACTTGAAGAGGAAATTAAAACAAAATTATCGAATATTTTTGGGTATTTTTTCTGATTTTTTGGGTATTTTTATAATTAAATAAACTCGAAAAATATTAAAAATACCGAAAACTATTTTTTGTTCAAAATTGGTTCCTAAGGTTAAACCAAGGCTTCCAAAGTTGATTTTGTGATTTTATGACCTTTTTTGATATTTTTAATTAATTTTAAAGAATAAAAATCACAATAATAAATGGTAAAAAAATCAGGTGTCAACAGCTGCCCCTCTTTGAGAGGAATCTCGTTAAAGGTTTCTCTCAAAGATAAGGTGGCACCTGATTCCTAACCGACTCAACTGGGAAAATAAGAGAAGAAATGTTATGATATCGGATCCTTGAGCCTATTGATAAAAACTCAAATCAATCCCCGGTTTGCTCTAACAATTTGAACATGGGCTGGAGTGAGAGAGCCTTACCTGAAGCTCACCTGTCGGATGCTGCCGGTTGCGACGACTTTCAAGAAGATGCCTAGGACTCGTCATTCAGAATATCCTAAGGAGATTAAGTTCTGACCTGTATGGTAGGTCATACCATGATGGGATTCCTAACTTGTAGGAACCTAAGGAAGGCGCATCCCACGCTTTGGGATTTGCCAAGGATTTTGATCCGTATGGTGGATCAGACCTTTGTGTTGATCCTTACTGCGATATTTATCAATGAGTTGACCCTTATGGCGGTTTCTACCAATGAATTGACCCTTATGGCGGTTTCTACCATATGTGACCCTTCAGGCGGTTTCTACCATTAATGTGATCCCTTAGGCGGTTTCTACCTTGGTTTGACCCTTCAGGCGGTTTCTACCTTGAGTTGACCCTTCAGGCGGTTTCTACCTTTGATTTGACCCTTCAGGCGGTTTCTACCTTGTGTTGACCCTTCAGGCGGTATCTACCATGTGTTGACCCTTCAGGCGGTATCTACCTTGTGTTGACCCTTCAAGCGGTATCTACCTTTGATTTTGACCCTTCAGGCGGTATCTACCTTTGATTTTGACCCTTCAGGCGGTATCTACCTTTGATTTTGACCCTTCAGGCGGTATCTACCTTTAATTTTGACCCTTCAGGCGGTATCTACCATATTTTGACCCTTCAGGCGGTATCTACCTTGATTTGACCCTTCAGGCGGTATCTACCTTCATTTGACCCTTCAGGCGGTATTTACCTTTGAGTTGACCCTTCAGGCGGTATCTACCTTATTTTGACCCTTCAGGCGGTATCTACCTTCATTTGACCCTTCAGGCGGTATCTACCTTCATTTGACCCTTCAGGCGGTATCTACCTTTGAGTTGACCCTTCAGGCGGTATCTACCTTATTTTGACCCTTCAGGCGGTATCTACCTTGATTTGACCCTTCAGGCGGTATCTACCTTCATTTGACCCTTCAGGCGGTGTCTACCATCAGTTTTGACTTTGAAAAGGGGTCTCATGACGAGGGTTCTCCACGTCCGATGAGACTGCCTAAATGAAAAGGGGTCTCATGACGAGGGTTCTCCACGTCCGATGAGATTTCCTGAATTTTGAAAAGGGGTCTCATGACGAGGGTTCTCCACGTCCAATGAGACTGTCTGATTTTGAAAAGGATTTTTTTTAAGGGTTTCTCTTCCCCCAAGAAAATATTGGTAATCTTTGAGAAGACAGCAATTGTCCAATTGACAAAATTTTATGACTTAAGCTTTAGTCATGAGATGTGCATTTTGATGCTGGAGGTTATCCAAAACATTCTTGCAACATGCAAATGTGATCACAAATCCCTTGTATGGAAAATATGGATCAACAGTTTGAAAATTTCCAAAAAGAGTTTGCTCAAAACATCAATTGGAATATTTCTCGACAAGGAGGCCATCTCACCTGTTTTGAGGTGATGATTTTTAGGGGATGCACTCAATTCCCTACTGACCTGTGCCTAGGTTTTAGGCTCATTCGCAGCGCGTACATTTTGATCGGTCGGGAGGTCTTCCACGGGACCGTAATGTTGGGCTTGGATATTGGTTTTCAAGGGGTACCCGCTTTGGAGTCGAGGCCATCGAATGAAAATCTTCACCATCTGCTCCGGGTTTACAAGTCAAGAACCCTGCAAAATGAGAAAGAAAGAGTCTTGCTCGTACTTCTTCGAGCTAAGCTATATGTTAACCCAAGTGTCTTAGTCAGAGAAGACTGTTTCAGGGTTGTAACATTGGTAGGATTGGGGACCGAAAAAGGCTTGTTTTTGGCCCAGAAATCACGAAGGATTTGACATTGGTGATCATTGCCAATTTGTCACATGTCTTTTCCATTCTGCATCTTCCATTTTTGAGGTGTGCAACCGCTTTTGAGGTGTGCACAAGTCCTTTAGAGAACGTCTCTTGTGGTATTAAGAGATTGACAATTATGTCCGTGTTTTTGCACCACGGCTGACATCATTTGGGGAGCAGTCTTCTTGATCTGACTCCTTTATGGGTTTTTCTCTCTTCCCAACTAGGCTTTATTGGGGATCAATCAAACAGTTTTCACGAGCATCGGCCTTGCTTTTACCAGGCACTTTGCTTTTTCTTGATGCTGGGGATTTTTTTCTTTGTTGAAATCCCGCCTTTTCTTTTCCTTTGGAACTACGATGTTCAGAAAATTGTGCTAGATATACAACTTGAATCATAGCACATTTAAACGTCGATATGAGATTTTTCTATAAATCCCATCTCTTGATTTCTTCCGTTCTTGGAGTGATGCAGTTTCCATCTTGAAACATCCCATGATCACCAACAGGGGTTTATGAAATGAATTTGCAGGCTCAACTTGGCTGTGCAAAGGATATGGTGTGTGGGATAGAGAAATGAATGCTTCTCGTCATCCTATGGCACTTGGATTACCATATAAACAACACACAAAGATTGATGTTAGTCCGAGCAAGAAAATTTCTAACCATTTTCTCCTGATACCGCTGGACTCACCTCCATTTTGCCCCGATGTGGGGTGGTTCTTGACAGGGTTAAGAATGAAAACCGTCGTTCAAAGGGTTTATCAACGGTCACCTGTAGTGTTTGAGGGATATGAAACGAATGCCTCCGTCATCCCAACCCATGTAATCGTTGCGAATAATCCCTACTTCCGTAGGTCCAGATTTTGCTATCTGATCCGCTCCACTTCTCTCCAGTGTGTGTAGGACGTGTTTGGACTAGGCTTTGCCTCTTTTCTTTTGAGAAAATGTCCTTTTAAAAGTTTTGAACTTTTGATTGGAAAAAATCTCTTTCATTTTCTCCAAAAATTTTACCCGTCAAGGGGATTTTATGATGCACCATGCATGTTCTTATTCATGTTCAGATAACCTCCTGTTTTAAGACATGAATGCCAATGAAGTTTGAATTCTATGTCTTTTCTAGACATTAGATTCTGAAAGCTTTTCTTTTTCTCTCTGTTTTTTATTTAACATCTTCAATGGATTGGGGAAAGGGATACTTACCTGTCCCCCGCGGCTGGAGATCCTGAAAATGCGGAAGAAACATGTTATTGTACGTTCACGAATTTTTCAAAAAATTAGAACGATACAATTTACTCTTGGTCATGTATTCTAACGGGTAATACATGGGATGTGAAAACCTGTTCGTCTGTAAGGCGATTCCCCTGTCAAGGATAAATAACGAGTATCAATTCATATTCTCAAATTCAAGACAAATTGGAACGATACAACTTTACTCTTGGTTCTCATCCCGTTCTGATATTGCGTATTGATATGAACAACATCTATCAAATCCGCCTATCCATTCTTGGAGTGTTTGCAACATCAATGGTTCATCTGCCCCCAGTTAGGCAACGTCTGTTCTGTTATTCGAACAAATGGCTCCTTGAGTGATTTATCCACGTTTATCACCTGAGAAGGGAAAGAAATGAGACATTACTTCGGTATTCGATTGAAGATCGTTTAGGAACGATACATCGTTTTACCAAATAGGTGGCTTCGCGGCCAAACGTATTTCGTATTGAAGGGGTAGATCCCATTATACTCCGCGGGTGATAGTCATTGTTCGGGGAACTTGCTCCACGGATTAAGCGATTAATCCACGGCCCTCGGCTTGAAGATGCTCAAAGGGTGATGTTGACACTCACGCGCAATTAGTTCTAGACATTAATGAAAGATGTTCCCGTGGGAACCTTACAGTGCGATCAACAACATATTCAATAGGAGTGTTCCACCCCTTTCGTCTAAGCATTTTTCATCGAGTAACCATGCCTTGCATCAGACGTTTGGTCACCTGCCTTGCGTCACCACTGCGATGGCCCTCCGGCTCCAAATTGATCGAGCCAAAGATTGAACTCATCGCCAAGGAAATTGCTCGGGTCTTCGAGCCATTGATGTTCAAGTTGGGTATCAACAATTGTTGGGGGCAGATTTCCTTCATCGCCTTCATTGTGAGGAACTGGAGTCTTTGAGCTAGAACCTTCATCATTGCCCTGTTGGGGTCGAGACATACATTCCTGAAGAGTATTGATCCAAGTGTCCAGCTCCTCCCCAAGGAAATCGCCTGTTCTTTCTAGCCTTTGGTGCCCAGATTGGCTGTCGTCGACTGCAGGCGAGGGATTCCTCTCTTTGCTCTCGCCGTGAGCAACTTGACCCCTCGAATTGGAACTTCCTCCAATGACCGGCAGGTTTATATGTGCACTCTCTACCAATGCCAGATCCGCTTCAGGGACAGCATTAATGACCGAATCGCGCTCAAACTGAGGAATCCCTATGTGCTGGAACTGCGGTATATACTCTTGAGGAGTATTGAGATAGCTCGGCGGAGCATTCTGATTTGGGTTAGAGGAGTCGCTAACACGACTGCTGGTCCCGTCACTGCTGAAACACGGTTGGGTGCTCTCGGCTCTCCAATCATCGTGGTTGTAACTCTGCCCGGCACTTGAGCTCCAACTGGCTTTATGATGGTTTAACGCTATCCTTCCATCCCTTAGCAATCTCCTATAGTACTTGAGGTGAGACTCGACGTTAATTCTAGAGAGCCCCGGCACATTCATAATCTCGAGTATGCGTAATGGGCTAGCCGAATCAACTCCCAGCTCTCGAATTGCATCAACAAATTTGGTGTGAAGTTCATAGGTCCAGTAAAACCTTGTTCTCTTATCACCCAAAATATCGTCAATACTTCGGTAGCTATTCTCTACGGGATCTAGTCGTTTCAAAAGTTGTCCAGGGAGGGACTCACCGACTTTGGATTGGCTGGCTGTGACAGCGAGTTCGTCATTGAGAGAACTCCCCCTGTGATGATTCATATCCCATTTCTCAGAGGATGTTGGTGTTGATCCTATGGTGTTGACTTGCTCATGCAGATCTCCGGCGATATCTGGCTATGTCGGAAAATGCTGTGGAGAATACGGTAATAGCTGAGCATTATTCGTCAACAGGGACGGTTCATCGAGGAACACCTTGCCGAGGACAATAGGATTACCACAATTAAGGCAGGTGGCCTTGGTCAGAGCTTCCTTATATCTCGCGCTTTCAGCTTGAAGCTTCTCATTCTCCTCCTTCAGGACCAGTAACTCATGGTCTGCGTATTGCTGTTTCACCCGGGTTCGTTTGTTGGCGAACCAAAACTTGACCTTCGAAAGCTCCAATCCTATTTTTCGGCTCAACTCCATTTTCTGTTGTCTGCTTGGAGTGGGGCATTCATTGAAGAAAGCTTCGAACTCTCGGATTTGGCCTGGAGTGTGGCGTTGTAGTTGCTTCCTTTTCCGACTCCGGTCATCATTGTATACTCCTTCTTCGTAGCTGAAACCTAGAATTTCATCGCTGGAGGAGTCAGTCTCTATGGCCTTCGGGCAGGATTCAGCTCCAGGATCTTCAAAGTCTCCCAGCAGTTCGTGCTCAGAAATGTCCAGGTCGGGCGTTTCTAGCAGATGTGAATAACTTTTAAACATGATGGATCGAGGTATCTCGGGCTGATCTAGTTCACTCAGCTTTCTCAATTCGCTCTTACGTGTTTGCTCACTCTAGAAATTTTCTCAAGTGATTGTGCGTGTCCTGGAACCATCCTTCAGGGTGCATATGAAGACCAGCAAGCAAGCGCTCCTCCCGAGATCCTGCAATTACTCATCGTCTGTATTCCCCTTTCTTTTTCCTCGTGATAGGATCACAAACTCTCTTGCATTGATTCGGTTTCATCGAGTATTGCGCTCGTCCCCTAGTTTAGTCTTCAAAGTGGTGGGTCTACAATCTTTCGGCGCCTTTTATGATTTGCTAGGCCCGAGAACGTGGGGAGCAGCGGTGGACCCGCAATTAATGACTCCGTTTAATTCATTTAGCTCCATGGGAATTAACGCTATGATCTTCTCTCAACCCCTTTTCATCGTTCAAACGAAAGTGGCATTTTCCCTGTGCATGCTGTTACTCTTCATTTCAGCATCCCGGGCGCTTGGTGAGGAATGAGTTCGTGGCCACTCAAAATTTTAAAGACCGTCTCTGGTTTCAGACTTAATCTAACAAGGGATCATCACAACTGAGCATGACGATGTTCGTCGATAGCGTTGGTTTAACTATAGTCATTAAAGAAAAATGTTCCCGTAGGAACTTTACAACGATAAAATGAGTGATCTACTCGTGAACATGTTCTTCTTTCTATGGGTGTTCGTAGTGACCGACCCATCGTGCCCCGAGTCAGGTGCTAGATCATGGCTGTCCAAGCATGCCAGCTTCCCACTGATTGAACAAGGCATCGAGCCCCTCATCGAAGAAATCGTCTGTCGTGGGTTGACCAGCGGCAGGCAGAGCACCAGCCGACTGCTGCTCGAATGGAGGAGTTCGCACTCGCTGTACTTGTGACACGCGCTCTTGAGAAATGTTGAAATGGCCCGGGAGGACATTCTGATCAGCTTTCAGTTTGCCGGTGGTCTGGTTGCTAGCTTGATTGATGCTTAGATTTGGCCGGGTATCTCTTGATGCCTGAGTATTACAATGGCGATCGCCCCTAGCTTTTGAGCTCGAGACGGATTCCTCCCGGTTTAGCTC
This sequence comes from Rhodomyrtus psidioides, assembly GCA_021437785.1. Taxonomy (NCBI): domain Eukaryota; kingdom Viridiplantae; phylum Streptophyta; class Magnoliopsida; order Myrtales; family Myrtaceae; genus Rhodomyrtus; species Rhodomyrtus psidioides. The sequence goes on along the minus strand of JAILYB010000044.1, from coordinate 1,617,715 downwards.
CGCTCGACGTTGTTTTAATAGCTTTCTGTAGGCAGCAAGGTGATTCCTGACCAGCTCCTTACTAAGCCCCGGTACATTCATGGCCTTAAATATGCGCGTCGGAGTTGCTGAGTCGATCCCCATTTGGTGAACCACGTCTAGGAATCTGGAATGCAATTCAGGGGGCCAAGCGAACCTCCTCTTATCGTGGCCCAAAATTGCATCGATGGCTTGACGACTGATTAACTCATCTCCAGCAGGACCCGACCCTATCGAAAATTGTTGTGCATGAGGCTGATATGCTTTGAGCTGGTCGGCGGTAACATCCAGCTCCTTGAAACTGTAACTCCAATCAAAGCGATGCAAATCCCATCCCCCAGGAGGCATTTGTATCATCTTCGTAGGATCATCCTGCTCATGCGTGACTCCGGCAAAATCTGGTTGAGCAGGAGATGCCCCGAGGGAGTAGGGTGGTAAATGAACGTCTTCAATCATCGCGTGAGGCTTATCGGGGAATATCTTACCGAGGGCGACGAGGTTATCGCAATGAGGGCAAACGGTAATATTGAGAGCTTTTTCATACCTCATGTTTTCTGTTCGCAGCTTTTGGTTTTCTTCCTTTAAAATCTCGACCACCTGACGTTTGCGTTGAGCCTTCGATTTGGATCTCCTATTTTGAAACCAAAACTGGATCCTCGACTGATTAATCCCCAACTCCCGGCTCAATTCAATTCTCCACTTCTTTTTCATGTAATGGCTTTTACTGAAAAGGGTTTCCAGCATTTGGGTTTCCTCCTGAGAGTATTGGTGAGGACGTCTTCTTTTCCCGAGTTGAACATCGTGGATGTCGTTGTCGTCGCCGCCGTGATCTTGATTTCCGTTGCCAAAAGTGTTGGGCTCCATGGTTTTGGCGTTAGACTTGATCTTGGAATCTTCGAGATCCCTCTGTAGTTCAATTTCTGAGATTTTTGAGTTAGTCGCCTCTAGCAGCTGACAATAACCTCTTAAATATGTTGGATTGAGAAATGTTTGATTGGTTCTTGCCCACTCAGAGTTCTCCACTCTCTCATGTATGCTCGCTCCCTATAAAGTTTTCTTCGAGTGACTTCGTATGTTCAGGAGACGCTCTTCAAGCATCATTAGGCAAACGTTCCCCCTCAAGACTTTGAATTTCTCGCTTAGCTTTTCAATCGTGATGGGACTGCCAAATCCTGTTAGGGCTCTCTTCGATAGTTGCGCTTACCTCCCACCTAACTCTAATAATGGTGATCCCGACAAATCTTTTACATCTTTTAATTGATGAGCCGGAAATCGCGGACCGAAACGAATCCAATGGTTCTCGTGAGGGGACCTCCTGCTTTACCCCCTAACTGGGCTCCACCAGCATTATTACTGAGACCCTTCATCATCCTCGAGTTGCTATAAAATGAGGAATTAATGTATGGAAGGTTAACGTTCTCGCATAATCAGCTTCTTCCTTCTAATTTCTCTGTCAAACTCGTCTTATTCTCAAGCCAACCCAACGCAAATGGCCTCCTCTCCCGTACGCACTTTTTCAACTGATGTCTTGGCCCAGTGGGAAAAGCTTTATAACCTACTGGGTCGCGGTTACGCACACATAACCGATCATTCTGCGACCGAGGATGAAATCCGTGTCCTGCTCGAGGACCTTGATACCACTTCTCTCGAAGGTACTATACTGGGGAGGGAATATAGAATTTTCCCGACTCTCTTTGCACACTCCTTAGAGGCCTACCGTGCTGCTAATCGGGAGGTTCTCGTGGCTCGCGTCTTGCGAGCTCGTTATGAGGATCGATCTGATCATTTGGTGCTGACCAACTATCTGGCCGATAGTTACAAAAAGGCCGTCGAGTTTGCTAATGAGCGGGTCGCGACGTTGCTTCGCGAGAGGAGAAATCTGGTGGAGCAATTGGCCCTATCCCTGACCACCGGCGAGCATGACCGCCGCAATGTCCTGTTGAGGCTTCAAAGCGATTGGTAGGTGTCGCGACCCGTCCGAAAGCGGACGCGGCTAATGGATTACCGATCACGGGTCTTGGATCGGCGCGAGCCCTCCCAGGCCCATACCAAATCGCGGCGGGAGTATTTTTCAGGAGGATTCGACGATAAGAGTCGATCGCTTTCGACCTTAGTGTGGTCGTGGTGGCATGTGCAACTTGTGCATGCATTTGGAGTCGCCACCGGTCTTTCTTGGAGGGTAGACCGGAAACCTTACTGATCGATTGGGAGAGATCGATCAGTTCTACGGAACCAGAGATTTTGGGTTCGGGGATTTGGTTACGCTGGTGTCGTTACCAACGCCCTTTCGGTACCTAACGCGAGTGATTTTCCTAACTAGGATTTCATGCAGGCGCAATTTTGGGTGAGGTAAGTCTAACTTTGCACATTAACCGGTTTAACATGCTCACGTAATCATAATAAATAAATAGATGTCAATCACATAAACATCTATCCTACGTGGTGATCATGGAATTATGATTTAATGGGTCTCGAGCCAATGAGACCACATTTAATCATTTTAATATTTTAATAACGGAGAGCCGCTCTTCGCTTCTTCTTGGTTTCTTGAACTCTTCAAGAATTGGGCCCCAAAGAGCTCGCCGACTTAAAAGGCTCCCCCACGTAATCCTCGTAGCATTTACATCAACAATCGACTATGCTAAAAATAAAGATTACATGAAAAATAAAAGGAGTACGCAGCCTCCATTTAATAACTACAACCCCAAATATATAAATAATCATCATACATTCATATATACATCAATCACATTGATTAGGGATTTTTCCATGATCACCACCCTTCCACGTAAGTAATAAATTCACAATTTAAAACTTAGGAAGGCATAATAAAAATTCTACGTTGAATCATATTCAGAATTTTTATGTAAAATAAGATAGCCATAAATTTTCGATTCAAAATTGATTTAGTCTCAATTTTTGCTACGTTGATTAATTTATCATATAAAATAATCAACCTCCATTAGCCATGTAAGACGAACAATTCGTTAATACATATTGGCCATAGTATTGCAAAAATTGCAAAAAATCAATTAGATGCACGAAAACACCTAAGGATCGGCTCTGATACCACTGTTGGGATCCACGTAACACGTAGCGGAAATAAATAACAACCCATACATGTATCTCCAGAGGCGTACTTCGTGCATTTCAATCGAAAAAAAAATCACAAAGCCTCAAAGGGAGTAAATAGATTACCTCTCGTAGCGTGCTTGAACGGAGGTGTCGGTTTGATGTTCTTCGATCTCAGCCTCCACAAGTGTTAGGCATCTAGTTCGGACGCACCACCAATTGACGAATGGGGAGACGACTAATAACTCCACAACAATTGTGCTAGCAATATGCGGAATCAATATTCCGAACTTAGTATATTTTGCTCACTCAAGATGATGAGAATATAGAGAGTGTTTGTGTTCTTCTCTCTAAGCTCTCAAAAATTTGCACACTCTACAAAATGTCTCTCCCCTTCAACCTCAAAACTCTTGCCATCCTTTTATAGCCAAAAATACCTTCCAATAAATTGTATTTAAAAATAGCACTAACAATTATAAATTCTATCTAAAAATAGCACTCACAAATAAATGACATTTAAAAATAGCACTAACAATAGCACTCACAATTTATAATACAAAAATGCTATTTAAAAATAGCACTAACAATAGCACTCACAATTTATAATACAAAAATGCTATTTAAAAATAGCACTAACAATTATAAATTCTATCTAATAATAGCACTCACAATTTATGATAAATAAATGCCATTTAAAAATAGCACTAACAATAGCACTCACAATTTATGATAAATAAATGTCATTTAAAAATAGCACTAACAATAGCACTCACAATTTATAATACAAAAATGCTATTTAAAAATAGCACTAGCAATAGCACTCACAATACAAAAATGCTAAAAAAAGGCACTAACAAAGGTGTTAAAAATAATAACCATTATTATTATTACAAGAGTTAAAGAGGTTACCAAATAATACAAATACGCATAACGTATAAATACGTATGACGTATAAATACGTAGAGCATACGTATACATCCGTGAAACCGGGGACTAATTGAAAGAAAAATGTGCAATTAAGCCCTTTTGGTAAAAATTGATTAAATTGGAGGGCAAATTGACCTAATTGCACTTTAAGACTTTAGAATCCAATGTCATAGCTTATAAAAAGTGAGAATTGAAAACTAAAAGACTCGAAAAGGATTTTTTTTTTTTTTTAGACTCGGTTCGGGTTTATGTTTGTGAAGGAACATAGTGACCCGAGCCGAATTTTTGAGATTTAAAGTGACACACTTGAAGAAGAAATTAAAACAAAATTATCGAATATTTTTGGGTATTTTTCTGACCACGAATGGTATTTTTCTGATTTTTTGGGTATTTTTATAATTAAATAAACTCGAAAAATATTAAAAATACCGAAAAATATTTTTTGTTCAAAATTGGTTCCTAAGGCTAAACCAAGGCTTCCAAAGTTGATTTTGTGATTTTATGACTTTTTTTGATATTTTTAATTAATTTTAAAGAATAAAAATCACAATAATAAATGGTAAAAAATCAGGTGTCAACAGCTGCCCCTCTTTGAGAGGAATCTCGTTAGAGGTTTCTCTCAAAGATAAGGTGGCACCTGATTCCTAACCGACTCAACTGGGAAAATGAGGGAAGAAATGTTATGACATCGGATCCTTAAGGCTATTGATAAAAGCTCAAATCAATCCCCGGTTTGCTCTAACAATTTGGACATGGGCCGGAGTGAGAGAGGCTTACCTGAAGCTCACTTGTCGGATGCTGCCGGTTGCGAAGACTTTCAAAAAGATGCCTAGGACTCGTCATTCAGAATATCCTAGGGAGATTAAGCTCTGACCTGTATGGTAAGTCATACCATGATGGGATTCCTAACTGGTAGGAACCAAAGGAAGGCGCATCCCCACGCTTTGGGATTTGCCAGAGATTTTAATCCGTATGGTGGATCAGACCTTCGTGTTGATCCTTATGGCGGTTTCTACCATGAGTTGACCCTTCAGGCGGTTTCTACCATGAGTTGACCCTTCAGGCGGTTTCTACCTTGATTTGACCCTTCAGGCGGTTTCTACCTTAAGTTGACCCTTCAGGCGGTTTCTACCTTGGTTTGACCCTTCAGGCAGTTTCTACCTTGATTTGACCCTTCAGGCGGTTTCTACCTTGGTTTGATCCTTCAGGCGGTTTCTACCTTTAGTTGACCCTTCAGGCGGTTTCTACCATTGTTTGACCCTTCAGGCGGTTTCTACCTTGAGTTGACCCTTCAGGCGGTTTCTACCTTGGTTTGATCCTTCAGGCGGTTTCTACCTTTAGTTGACCCTTCAGGCGGTTTCTACCATTGTTTGACCCTTCAGGCCGTTTCTACCTTGAGTTGACCCTTCAGGCGGTTTCTACCTTTGATTGACCCTTCAGGCGGTTTCTACCATGTGTTGACCCTTCATGCGGTATCTACCTTTGATTGACCCTTCAGGCGGTTTCTACCATGAGTTGACCCTTCAGGCGGTTTCTACCTTAAGTTGACCCTTCAGGCGGTTTCTACCTTGATTTGACCCTTCAGGCGGTTTCTACCTTGAGTTGACCCTTTAGGCGGTATCTACCTTGAGTTGACCCTTCAGGCGGTTTCTACCTCGGTTTTGCTTTGAATAGGGGTCTCATGACGAGGGTTCTCCACGTCCGATGAGACTGCCTGATTTTTGAAAAGGGATCTCATGACAAGGGTTCTCCACGTCCGATGAGACTGCCTGATTTTTGAAAAGGGGTCTCATGACGGGGGTTCTCCACGTCCGATGAGACTGCCTAATTTTTGAAAAGGGATCTCATGACGAGGGTTCTCCACGTCCGATGAGACTGCCTAAATTATGAAAAGGGGTCTCATGACGAGGGTTCTCCACGTCCGACGAGACTGCCTAAATTTTTGAAAAGGGGTCACATCCTCACCCCTTCTTTTGAAAGATCCCGAAATTTATCGGTAATTCAGTTTTGAAGCAATGAAAGATTTTATTTTGACAAAGCCTCGCTTTAGTCTGTTGAGGCGACATTCTGGGAGCTGGGTTCTCCAGGTATCCTGCAGAAAATTCAAACCTGTGTGCTCCACTCCATGGAGCAAATATTTTTCTGGGATTCGGGGTTTCCAAGAATCCTGCAGAAGTTTGAGCTTGAAAGATTTTTCTTCACCAAGAAAACGTTAGTAATCTTTGGGAAGACCACGACTGTCCATTTGACAAAAATCGTATGACTTAAGTTTTAATTGTGAAATGTGCATTTTGATGCTGGAGGTTATCCAAAGCATTCTTACAACATGCAAATGTGATCACAAATTCTTTGCATGGAAAATTCGGATCAACAGTTTGAAAATTCCAAAAAGAGTTTGTTCAAAACATCAATTGGAATATTTCTCGACAAGGAGGTCTTCTCACCTGTTTTGAGATAGTGGTTTTTGTAGGGAATGCACTCAATTCCCTACTAACCTGTGCCTAGGTTTTAGGCTCATTCGCAGCGCATACATTTTGATCGGTCGGGAGGTCTTCCACGGGACCGTAATGTTGGGCTTGGTTATTGATCTTCAAGGGGGACCCGCTTTGGAGTCGGGGCCATTGTATGAAAGTCTTCAACATCTGCTCCGGGTTTACAAGTCGAGAACCCTGCAAAATGAGAAAGAAATAGTCTTGCTCGTACCTCTTCGAGCTAAGCTATATGTTAACCCAAATGTCTTAGTCAGAGAAGACTGTTTCAGGGTTATGATGTTGGTAAGATTGGGGACCGAAAAAGGCTTGTTTTTGGCCTAGAATTTATGAGGGGATTGACATTGGTGATCATTGCAAATTTGTCACCTGTCTTTTCCATTCTGCATCTTCAGTTTTTGAGGTGTGCAACCGCTTTTGAGGTGTGCACAAGTCCTTTAGAGAGCGTCTCTTGTTGCATTAAGAAGGTTGACAACTTTGTCTGCGCCTTTCCTCCGCGCTTGACATCATTTGGAGAGCAGTCTTTTTATCTGACTCCTTTAGGAATTTTCTCTTTTCCCATCCAAGTTTCACTGGGAATCAAGCAAACAGCTTGCACGAGCATCGGCCTCGCTTTTACCAGGCACTTTGCTTTTTCTTGATGCGGTGGATTTTTCTCATTCATTTTTGGAATCCCGCTTTTTTCTCATCTTCATGGGATCATGTTAGACATATAGTCTAAACATGCTTTAAATATCAGTCCGGGAATTCTCTTCGTAATCCCTGAGTCTTGAACTCTTCCATTTTTGAAGTGGTGTGGCATCCATCTTGGAATGATCACCAATGGGTTCATGAAATGAATTTGCAGGCTCAAGTTGGCTGTGCAAAGGATTCGGTGTGTGGGATAGAGAAATAAATGCTTCTCGTCATCCTATGGCACTTGGATTACCATATAAACAATACACAAAGATTAATGTTAGTCCGAGCAAGAAAATTTCTAACCATTTTCTCCTGATGCTGCTGGACTCATCTCCATTCTGCCCCGATGTGGGGTGGTTCTTGACAGGGTTAAGAATGAAAATCGCCGTTCAAATGGGTTGTCAATGGTCACCTGTAGTGTTTGGGGATATGAAACGAATGCCTCCGTCGTCCCAATCCATGTAATCGCTGCGAATGGTCCCTACTTCCGTAGGTCCAGATTTTGCTGTCTGATCCGCTCCACTCCTCTCTCAAGTGTGTATAGGACGTGTTTGGATTTAGGTTTTGCCTCTCGTCTTTTGAGGAAGTGCCCTTTTGATTGTTTTGAACATTTTTTTATTGGAAAAATCTTTTTCATTTTCTCCAAAGATTTTACCCGTCAAAGGGGATTTTATGATGCCCCATGCATGTTTTTATTCATGTTCGGACAACCTCCTGTTTCAAAACATGAATGCCAATGAAATTTAAATTCTATGTCTTTTTCTAGACATTAGATTCTGAAAGCTTTTCTTTTCTTGTCTATTTTTTATTCAACATCTTCAAGGGATTTTGGGAGAGGGATACTTACCTGTTCCTCGTGGCTGGAGATCCTTGAAAATGCAGAAGAAACATGTTATTGTTCGTTCATGAATTTTTCAAAGAAAATTAGAACGATACATTTTACCCTTGGTCATGTATTCCAACGGGTAATACATGGGATGTGAAAACCCGCTTTGCCTTGATGGTGAGCCCCTGTCAAAAACAAACAATAAGTGTCAGTTTGCGTTCCAAAATTCAAGACAAATTGGAACGATACCGCCTTGTTCTTGCTTGGTGTTTTCATTTGAACACAAACGCGCGGCTTGCAGAAATTGGCCATCTATATTGCGGCCACGATTCCTCCGTTTGGTTGGCGATGAATCATTCTCGAGGATTTGCCCCAAAGGAGATCCATTTGTGTTTTTGGGCGCATTCCAGCGCCGTTCTTCATAGTTCCTTTTATTCAAGAAAAATGAAATTTTTATCAGAATGTATGTCAAAGCATGAAGTGTGGAAGCGATACTTTTTACCATCCACTAGGTCTTATGATCAAAAACCATCTCCTGGAATTCTGACTTCTAGGGCCACTAATTCAATTCGCCTCCCTGTTAGCACGCTCTTTTCATTTGGGGCTTTCAGCGCCAACGACTTCCTGCAAAATGAGTAAAAACTCATGTTAGGCATGTGGTCTTCGAAGACCAAATTGGAACGATACAAGGGTACCGTTCACCCAAATTCGTATCTTGGGGTTTGATTCTGATGCAGACGACTCTGTTATTGCGTCCATTGACTTTGCCAGAGGAGAAACGTCATTCTTTGTCCGGCGCACAAATGATTCACTTGCCCCAGTTGGGTGTGATTTGTCGTAACTAGGTGACGCTTGCCCCAGCTAACTTCATTCCTGCATTTTGTTGCAATCCCCATCCTATTTTGGGGTGTCTTTTCTCTTGGGATTCATGATGACGTCTTACTGATGTATTCCCTTCTTTCACCGATTATTGACGCTTCTCATTTGATGGAGGTCGTTTCAATATCGTATATTGATGTGGATGATGAGTATTGCTTCATCTCGTCTGCATTTGTGGGTGTTGTTCGTGAGATGATTCCTGATTACTTCCAAAACTGCTTTGCCCCAGTTGGGCGGTGTTCGCCTTGGCAACATGCCTTAGCACTTTGCGTGTTTGTTGGCAATTTTCAATTCAATTTTGACAACGTCCATGCACATTTGTCCCCAGCCACTGGATGCTTTGTCTGGGGTTGGCTGATTTAGTCGTAGGCAATTTGATCCTGCCGCATTGACGCATTCAGGCTATTTGACATCCGCGAGAATGGGTTTACTCGTGATTGGGTACTTCAACAACCTGCGCGATGAAAGGAGTGAAAGAGTCAATCACCGCGTAAGGAGCTTTAATTGAAACGATTACGGATTTACTATCTCGGCTCTAGTCACTTCGGGCATCCAGGAGGATGGAAATTCTTCAGTGGTCCCATTCATTTTTGTCATCACCTGTAAGAATGGAAAACCATATCATCTTGTGAATAAATCAATTTAATTTGGAACGAATATACCCTTTTCGACTTCAAGAGAGCCGATCCAAATTAGGTTGCCCCAGCTGGGCGACGTCTGGTTTGTCATTTGAATGCATGAGCCTTTGGGTGCATTGTCTCTTTTATCACCTGAGATAAAAAAAATGGAGAAAAATTTATCCCCAGATATGATTAAAAATCAATTAGGAACGATACGTCCTTTTACCAAACGAGTGGCTCTGCGGCCAAATGTATTTTACACTGAAGAGACGAATTCCATCATGCTCCACGGGTTTGGGGAATTTGCCCCTATTTTCGATAGAAATGAGCCTTATCGAGATGTATACAATACAAATAGATCCCTAATACAATCAATCTAAGAGACGAGATAGAGAGGACCCAAGCAAAATTAGTCTTATACAAGAGAACTAAAAATGCCAAACCAATCAAAGGAATGTGGTCTGAACACTTGGAGATGCCCCAGTTCCAGTCTTCGAGATGTGACTCCAGGATCACCGATTTTTTTTTAGGTGGTTTTAGATATATCAACCATCTAAAGACATGCACATGAGACAAGTGAGGATATAACTTCTAAAAATCAAAGGATTTGGCACCTAAGGTCAAGGTTCCCACCTCGAGTTCTAGAAAGAGCAGATTCCATTGCACAACTATCGTTGCATTGGGGCTCGATCCATAGCTCAAAATGAGTGGAATTGAAAAGTGGATTACCCCGTGTTTTTCCTCACGGAGATTCCATTTTCAATCCCTTCTATTGTTTTCCTATAGACGGCGCCCGGGGTTTTAGGCGCGGTTGTGTGTATTTTCGGTGTCGTGCTAAAGCGATAAACATGCATCTTATATAACAATCACCGCTTCAATATAAAACATACACACAATCATTCATTCCTACGCCAACCTGCATAAGACAATGTTAATCACAGACTACCCCCCTTATCACTCCAATCTGCAAAAACATATAACACCTATCATGAGCGGACTTACCTCACCTTCACGAGCGCCTGCATGGTTAGAAAAATCACTCAGCGTTTTAATTACGGCCTAAGTCCACTTGAGGTCTAGAACCATTGGTTCTAGAACAAAGTTCCCCAGTGGAGTCGCCAGCTGTCGCGACCCGTCCGAAAGCGGACGCGGCTAATGGATTACCGATCACGGGTCTTGGATCGGCGCGAGCCCTCCCAGGCCCATACCAAATCGCGGCGGGAGTATTTTTCAGGAGGATTCGACGATAAGAGTCGATCGCTTTCGACCTTAGTGTGGTCGTGGTGGCATGTGCAACTTGTGCATGCATTTGGAGTCGCCACCGGTCTTTCTTGGAGGGTAGACCGGAAACCTTACTGATCGATTGGGAGAGATCGATCAGTTCTACGGAACCAGAGATTTTGGGTTCGGGGATTTGGTTACGCTGGTGTCGTTACCAACGCCCTTTCGGTACCTAACGCGAGTGATTTTCCTAACTAGGATTTCATGCAGGCGCAATTTTGGGTGAGGTAAGTCTAACTTTGCACATTAACCGGTTTAACATGCTCACGTAATCATAATAAATAAATAGATGTCAATCACATAAACATCTATCCTACGTGGTGATCATGGAATTATGATTTAATGGGTCTCGAGCCAATGAGACCACATTTAATCATTTTAATATTTTAATAACGGAGAGCCGCTCTTCGCTTCTTCTTGGTTTCTTGAACTCTTCAAGAATTGGGCCCCAAAGAGCTCGCCGACTTAAAAGGCTCCCCCACGTAATCCTCGTAGCATTTACATCAACAATCGACTATGCTAAAAATAAAGATTACATGAAAAATAAAAGGAGTACGCAGCCTCCATTTAATAACTACAACCCCAAATATATAAATAATCATCATACATTCATATATACATCAATCACATTGATTAGGGATTTTTCCATGATCACCACCCTTCCACGTAAGTAATAAATTCACAATTTAAAACTTAGGAAGGCATAATAAAAATTCTACGTTGAATCATATTCAGAATTTTTATGTAAAATAAGATAGCCATAAATTTTCGATTCAAAATTGATTTAGTCTCAATTTTTGCTACGTTGATTAATTTATCATATAAAATAATCAACCTCCATTAGCCATGTAAGACGAACAATTCGTTAATACATATTGGCCATAGTATTGCAAAAATTGCAAAAAATCAATTAGATGCACGAAAACACCTAAGGATCGGCTCTGATACCACTGTTGGGATCCACGTAACACGTAGCGGAAATAAATAACAACCCATACATGTATCTCCAGAGGCGTACTTCGTGCATTTCAATCGAAAAAAAAATCACAAAGCCTCAAAGGGAGTAAATAGATTACCTCTCGTAGCGTGCTTGAACGGAGGTGTCGGTTTGATGTTCTTCGATCTCAGCCTCCACAAGTGTTAGGCATCTAGTTCGGACGCACCACCAATTGACGAATGGGGAGACGACTAATAACTCCACAACAATTGTGCTAGCAATATGCGGAATCAATATTCCGAACTTAGTATATTTTGCTCACTCAAGATGATGAGAATATAGAGAGTGTTTGTGTTCTTCTCTCTAAGCTCTCAAAAATTTGCACACTCTACAAAATGTCTCTCCCCTTCAACCTCAAAACTCTTGCCATCCTTTTATAGCCAAAAATACCTTCCAATAAATTGTATTTAAAAATAGCACTAACAATTATAAATTCTATCTAAAAATAGCACTCACAAATAAATGACATTTAAAAATAGCACTAACAATAGCACTCACAATTTATAATACAAAAATGCTATTTAAAAATAGCACTAACAATAGCACTCACAATTTATAATACAAAAATGCTATTTAAAAATAGCACTAACAATTATAAATTCTATCTAATAATAGCACTCACAATTTATGATAAATAAATGCCATTTAAAAATAGCACTAACAATAGCACTCACAATTTATGATAAATAAATGTCATTTAAAAATAGCACTAACAATAGCACTCACAATTTATAATACAAAAATGCTATTTAAAAATAGCACTAGCAATAGCACTCACAATACAAAAATGCTAAAAAAAGGCACTAACAAAGGTGTTAAAAATAATAACCATTATTATTATTACAAGAGTTAAAGAGGTTACCAAATAATACAAATACGCATAACGTATAAATACGTATGACGTATAAATACATAGAGCATACGTATACATCCGTGAAACCGGGGACTAATTGAAAGAAAAATGTGCAATTAAGCCCTTTTGGTAAAAATTGATTAAATTGGAGGGCAAATTGACCTAATTGCACTTTAAGACTTTAGAATCCAATGTCATAGCTTATAAAAAGTGAGAATTGAAAACTAAAAGACTCGAAAAGGATTTTTTTTTTTTTTTAGACTCGGTTCGGGTTTATGTTTGTGAAGGAACATAGTGACCCGAGCCGAATTTTTGAGATTTAAAGTGACACACTTGAAGAAGAAATTAAAACAAAATTATCGAATATTTTTGGGTATTTTTCTGACCACGAATGGTATTTTTCTGATTTTTTGGGTATTTTTATAATTAAATAAACTCGAAAAATATTAAAAATACCGAAAAATATTTTTTGTTCAAAATTGGTTCCTAAGGCTAAACCAAGGCTTCCAAAGTTGATTTTGTGATTTTATGACTTTTTTTGATATTTTTAATTAATTTTAAAGAATAAAAATCACAATAATAAATGGTAAAAAATCAGGTGTCAACAGTAGGAAGAACGGCTCGACAAAATAACCGCGGACATAGCTCGCGGGAATGGACTGGTTCGAGACCTGGAAACAATCGCCGAAGAACATGAGGCCAAGGTCGCCGAAGTTAAGGGAGAATGCAAAAGTCTTCTCCTCAGGCTTGCCGACCATGACATGCAGAGTTGGGAGTATGAGCAGAGCATTAATAACATGGAGGGTCAGTTGGGCTCCTTCGTGTCGTTAATTAGGGCTCACTTCGGCTTTACTTTTCTACCCCGAATTGTATGACCTGCTTTTGAAAACCCTCCACTGAGCAAAATAAATGAGAACTCTTGTGTGTGTGTTTTAACTTCTGTATGGTTCATTTCTTCGAGCATCCGAACATCTTCAACTTGGGTGAGCCGAACCATAATATCAGTAAGCCGAGCAAATATGTCCTGATTTTATAACTCGCTCATGATCAGATGAGATAATAGCCTTAGACTTGTCCAGGAAAAGATTTCTCTCTATTACCTATTTTTTTTTTACCTGCAAATAAAAAGACAGAATCAGAAGGAATAATTTGAAAAAGAAATCAAAAACTCCTTTCAATCCTATGCTTGCCCATGATTAATAAGGACAAGAACTTTTACAAGGGTTTTAATCTTGCGCGAAAAGTTTTTATCAATATTCCTCGAAAGAAAGCATACTATTGAAAGGAATGTAATTCACAATAATCGCTTTTGATCAATTTCGAGAGGAACGAATTACTCAAAAGTGCGAGGCATAATAACGTGTTTTAAATTTAATTGAAGATACGGCATCCAAATCAAGGCCGTTTTGTTAAGAACGAGAGTAATTTGGACATCTATCTCGTCATTAAATTCAAAACAACGCCGATATTCTCGATCAATTATCGTGGATTACCAGCGACGTAAAACATGCATGGACCAATTCAAGTGTATAATTCCTTCTAGCGAAATTGGGGTTGGATTACCCTATATGACCAAAAAGGTCGTGCAAGATTTCCAATTTTAATTTCCTCTAAAGGAATTATAAACTTGACTTGGGAGTATTCGGATGATTAGAGAAAATGCCACTATCACATTCCCATGACCTGTCAAAAGAAATACAACCAAGTTCCATCTAAATGTATACACCAATAGATCCCTAATACAATCACTCTAAGGGGTGAGATAGAGAAAGTCTCGATAAAAGTAAACCCTATACAAGAGGACTAGCAATGGAAAATGAAACAAAGGAATGTGATCCTAACGTTTAAGGATGCCCCAAGTTCGATCTGTGACTTCCGGATCACTTGCCCCAACTCGTCATCTTCATTGGACGATATCTCAATAATGTCCATAGTAGGCTCCTTTGTTGCTCACTCGGTGCTTGTCATGGGATATCATCCTCTTCGTCTTCTATCAAGGACGTTTGGGAAAAACACACACATCTATCCTTGAAATGGCATTTAATCTAATCACCAGAATGCAATGAATGAAATGCCTATATTTATATGAACTGTAATAGATTCGAGGTATAGAGAGTCTTACCAACCAAACTCGTCGACTTATGTGCGGTTTTAGGTGTACCAACCGCCCAAAGACATGCGCATGAGACAAGTTATGGTGAACTTCTAAAAATCAGAGGGTTTGGCACCTAAGGTTAAGGTTCCCACTTCGAGTTCTAGAAAGAGCCGATTCCATTGCACAGCTATCGTTGCATTGGGACTCGATCCATAGTTCGAAGCGAGCGGAATTGAAAAGTGGATTACCCCGCGTTTTTCCTCACGGAGATTCCATTTTCAATTCCTTCTATTGTGTTACTATAGGCGACGCCCGGGGTTTTAGGCGCGGTTGTGTGTGTCCACGTGTTGTGATCATCACAATGCAATTCATGCATAGCAGTTTATCAATCAGCACTTCAAATCATCCACACAACATACATTCCTACGCCCAACCTGCATAAGACAATGTTAATCACGGACTACACCCCTTATTTCTCCAATCTGCAAAAACATATAACACCTATCGTAAGCGAACTTACCTCACCTTCACGAGCGCCTACATGGTTAGAAAAATCACTCAGCGTTTTAATTACGGCCTAAGTCCACTTGGGGTCTAGAACCATAGGTTCTAGAACACAGTGTCCCCAGCGGAGTCGCCAGCTGTCGCGACCCGTCCGAAAGCGGACGCGGCTAATGGATTACCGATCGCGGGTCTTGGATCGGCGCGGGCCCTCCCAGGCCCATACCAAATCGCGGCGGGAGTATTTTTCAGAAGGATTCGACGATAAGAGTCGATCGCTTTCGACCTTAGTGTGGTCGTGGTGGCATGTGCAACTTGTGCATGCATTTGGAGTCGCCACCGGTCTTTCTTGGAGGGTAGACCGGAAACCTTACTGATCGATTGGGAGAGATCGATCAGTTCTACGGAACCAGAGTTTTTGGGTTCGGGGACTTGGTTACGCTGGTGTCGTTACCAACGCCCTTTCGGTACCTAACGCGAGTGATTTTTCTAACTAGGATTTCATGCAGGCGCAATTTTGGGTGAGGTAAGTCTGACTTTGCACATTAACCAGTTTAACATGCTCACGTAATCATAATAAATAAATAGATGTCAATCACATAAACATCTATCCTACGTGGTGATCATGGAATTATGATTTAATGGGTCTCGAGCCAATGAGACCACATTTAATCATTTTAATATTTTAATAACGGAGAGCCACTCTTCGCTTCTTCTTGGTTTCTTGAACTCTTCAAGAATTGGGCCCCAAAGAGCTCGCCGACTTAAAAGGCTCCCCCACGTAATCCTCGTAGCATTTACATCAACAATTGACTATGCTAAAAATAAAGATTACATGAAAAATAAAAGGAGTACGCAGCCTCCATTTAATAATTACAACCCCAAATATATAAATAATCATCATACATTCATATATACATCAATCACATTGATTAGGGATTTTTCCATGATCACCACCCTTTCACATAAGTAATAAATTCACAATTTAAAACTTAGGAAGGCACAATAAAAATTCTACGTTGAATCATATTCAGAATTTTTACGTAAAATAAGATAGCCATAAATTTTCGATTCAAAATTGATTTATTCTCAATTTTTGCTACGTTGATTAATTTATCATATAAAATAATCAATCTCCATTAGCCATGTAAGACGAACAATTCGTTAATACATATTGGCCATAGTATTGCAAAAATTGCAAAAATCAATTAAATGCACGAAAACGCCTAAGGATTGGCTCTGATACCACTGTTGGGATCCACGTAACACGTAGCGGAAATAAATAACAACCCATACATGTATCTCCAGAGGCGTACTTCGTGCATTTCAATCGAAAAAAATCACAAAGCCTCAAAGGGAGTAAATAGATTACCTCTCGTAGCGTGCTTGAACGGAGGTGTCGGTTCGATGTTCTTCGATCTCAGCCTCCACAAGTGTTAGGCATCTAGTTCGGACGCACCACCAATTGACGAACGTGGAGACGACTAATAACTCCACAACAATTGTGCTAGCAATATGCGGAATCAATATTCCGAACTTAGTATATTTTGCTCACTCAAGATTATGAGAATATAGAGAGTGTTTGTGTTCTTCTCTCTAAGCTCTCAAAAATTTGCACACTCTACAAAATGTCTCTCCCCTCAACCTCAAAACTCTTGCCATCCTTTTATAGCCAAAAATACCTTCCAATAAATTGTATTTAAAAATAGCACTAACAATTATAAATTCTATCTAAAAATAGCACTCACAAATAAATGACATTTAAAAATAGCACTAACAATAGCACTCACAATTTATAATACAAAAATGCTATTTAAAAATAGCACTAACAATTATAAATTCTATCTAATAATAGCACTCACAATTTATGATAAATAAATGCCATTTAAAAATAGCACTAACAATAGCACTCACAATTTATGATAAATAAATGTCATTTAAAAATAGCACTAACAATAGCACTCACAATTTATAATACAAAAATGCTATTTAAAAATAGCACTAGCAATAGCACTCACAATACAAAAATGCTAAAAAAAGGCACTAACAAAGGTGTTAAAAATAATAACCATTATTATTATTACAAGAGTTAAAGAGGTTACCAAACAGTACAAATATGCATAACGTATAAATACGTATGACGTATAAATACGTAGAGCATACGTATACATCCGTGAAACCGGGGACTAATTGAAAGAAAAATGTGCAATTAAGCCCTTTTGGCAAAAATTGATTAAATTGGAGGGCAAATTGACCTAATTGCACTTTAAGACTTTAGAATCCAATGTCATAGCTTATAAAAAGTGAGAATTGAAAACTAAAAGACTCGAAAATGATTTTTTTAGGCTCGGTTCGGGTTTATGTTTGTGAAGGAACATATTGACCCGAGCCGAATTTTTGAGATTTAAAGTGACACACTTGAAGAGGAAATTAAAACAAAATTATCGAATATTTTTGGGTATTTTTTCTGATTTTTTGGGTATTTTTATAATTAAATAAACTCGAAAAATATTAAAAATACCGAAAACTATTTTTTGTTCAAAATTGGTTCCTAAGGTTAAACCAAGGCTTCCAAAGTTGATTTTGTGATTTTATGACCTTTTTTGATATTTTTAATTAATTTTAAAAAATAAAAATCACAATAATAAATGGTAAAAAAATCAGGTGTCAACACTATGGAAACCATGCTAGATCAAAAACTACACAACTTTGAACTGAAGGTTGATGGGAAGTTGCATGGTATGGCAAATCAGGTGACCAATCTAGAGAAGTCCATTGATTTGTATGGCAGAATATTTTGTGCTGAGATTGCAAACTTGCCTGTACGCCGTAAATAAACCTTATCACGGCTGTCCCCGGATCACCATAGCAGAACACAGAACGCTATACTGGAAAATAAAGGAGCTTGCGTACCTGATTTCGGATCCATAATACTTTAGGCGGAATCTCGATGATCCGATGCTCAAGTCTTCTCCTCTATTACCCTCCGGAATCCTGGCGTCGATGAGACCACCACCCTCACCTTCACTTGGCTTTATAGGAGGAAACAACCTCCCTAGTGAAGTAACTTCTCATGGAAGTTGAGTGATTGAGGAGGTTATGTGTTAGGGCTAGAGGAGGGACTAAAGCTCATTTTATAGAGTCCTTTGGCCAAGCTCTCTCATCACGGGCTGGGCCGAACTCGGCCCACACTAGCCAGGCCCATATAAGACTAATTAAGAATCTTTAGATCTCTCTTTATTAGACCAACCATATGATTCCAATTAATATAAGCTCATACTTAAGAAAACTCTAACATTCTCCCACTTGGGCGAATATTAATTGAAATCGAACTGTAAGTGCACACCTTTATGCTGGTCTAGTAATCGTTCTTAATAGTCAATCCGATCCCATAAAGTATTAAACACCGAATCATGGCAGTAACTGCATAAAAAGGTATGCAGAGCCATCCATGGTCACAAGTGCCCTCTACTCTACTGATATGGATTCAATATGGTAGTGTGGCAAATGGATAGCACTCTATTAAAGAAATACTTTATGTGTTATCCCCTTTGTAAGTCACCATTCTCTCTCCTTTATGTGTCACAATTCCATATGTGCACTAGAGAATATCTTTATGGTTCAAAGGAACCTACTAATGTCTTTACTTTACAGTTAACATCACTTTATGTGTAACAAGACATATAAATACAGCCAGTAACCAAATGCCCATAGCCAATACTTAAGGTTTACACACACCTTAAGATTTCACTAAATATATGTATTCCGTACGGATATTGTCACAAATACATATCAAAATGTTACAAAATGCAACAAAACAGATATAAACTTTATTAGAGCATAACAAAAGTGCTCCTACTAGACAACAACATCTAATGATGTGCCTAAGCCCATGCTTATGACATGTCTTTCAAAAACACAAGGGCGAAGACCTTTAGTTAGTGGGTCTGCAACCATAGCATCTGTAGAAATATGCTCCACTGCAACGTCACCATTTTGCACAAATTCCTTTATGGTCAAAAACTTGACCTCCATGTGCTTAGACCCCTTAAGACCTCTGTTGTTGTTGATGAACAACACTGCAGAGTTACTGTCACTGTATAACTGTATGGGTCTATCAACAAAATCAAATACAGCCAACTCCCTAATGAGGTTCCGGAGCCAAATAGCCTGAGTAGCAGCCCCATAGCATGCTATGAACTCCGCTTGCATGGTTGAGGATGATACTGTTTTCTGTTTCTCGCTTTTCCATGATACTGCACTGCCTGCCAACATAAAAATATAACCTGATGTTGACTTCTTATCATCTTGACAGCCTGCATAATCTGAATCCGAGTATCCTACTAGCTGCAGATCCTGAACGTGTCTGTATATCAGCATATAGTCTCTTGTCTTCTTTAAGTACCTCAAAACTTTCTTGGCAGCAACCCAGTGATCGTGTCCTGGATTTGACTGATATCTGCCTAAAAGTCCTGTCGCAAAAGCAATGTCTGGTCTAGTACAAACTTGTGCATACATGATACTACCAACTGCTCTTGCATAAGGTACATCCTTCATATGGGATTTCTCAAAATCTGTTTGAGGACATTGTGAAAGACTCAATTTATCACCTTTACAGATAGGAGTATTTCCTGGCTTGCAATGCTGCATATTAAATCTTTCCAAAATACGATCAACATATGCCCTCTGAGATAATCCCAAAACTCGGCGAGAACGATCCCTATGGATCTCAATACCGAGGACAAAAGACGCTTCACCTAGATCCTTCATGTCAAAGTTCTCTGATAACATCCGCTTTGTTTCATGCAGTAATTCAATATTACTACTCGCAAGCAAGATATCGTCCACATAGAGAATGAGAAAAATGAATTTCCTCCCACTGACCTTGCAGTATATACACTGATCCACTCGATTCTCTACAAAACCGAATGTAGTAACAACGCCATGAAACTTCAAGTACCATTGTCTGGAAGCTTGCTTGAGGCCATAAATAGACTTTTTCAGTTTACACACAAGGTCAACTGAATCATTAGCCATAAAGCCTTCGGGTTGTACCATATAAACCTCCTCATCAAGGTCTCCATTTAGAAATGCAGTTTTTACATCCATCTGGTGTAACTCCATATCCAAATGAGCTACTAATGCCATGATCACTCTGAAAGAATCTTTAGAAGAGACTGGAGAAAAAGTTGCTTCATAGTCTACTCCTTCTCTCTGAGTGAAACCTTTGGCTACCAGTCTGGCCTTAAACTTTTCTATCTTTCCTTTGGAGTCCTTTTTAGTCTTATATACCCATTTACAGCCAATCGCCTTGTGACCCTCAGGTAGATTAACAAGTTCCCAAACGCCATTATGTCTCATGGATTGTATCTCATCTTTCATCGCATCCAACCAAAAATCTGATTGAGGACAAGAAACAGCATCTGTATAAGTGACTGGATCATCTACACAGCCGATATCATAGTCTTGTTCTCCCAGATAGACTACATAGTCCGATGGAATAGCTGACCGTCTCTGCCTGACAGACCTCCTAAGTGGAATTTCTTCAACTTGATCTTGCACCTGTGGGGCTTGAATAGCTTCACCAGAAACCGTTTCATTAATAGGATCCTGAAGCTCAACAGGCTCAGTCTGTGTTGACAGTGGTAATATCACAGTGATTCCCACCTGACTATTATCTTCGATAGTCTCAGAACAGCTACCTTTTTCAGCCACATCAAATTCCAGGAACTTCGCTGTTTGAGATTCCACAATTCTTGTACCTCCATTAGGGTTATAAAATCGATAACCTTTCGAATGATCTGGATAGGACACAAAATAACATCTAGTGGTCCTGGAGTCCAACTTACTTAATGTTGGATTATACAACTTCACTTCTGCAGGACAGCCCCAAACTTTCAAGTGGTTTAAGCTGGGTTTACGTCCAGTCCATAACTCAAAAGGAGTCAATGGAACAGCTTTGGTGGGAACCCTATTTAAAACATAAAGGGCTGTCTTTAAAGCCTCACCCCATAGAAAAATAGGTAAGTTGGTTCTACTAATCATACTCCTCATCATATCCATAAGGGTGCAATTACGCCTTTCGGCTACACCATTCTGTTCAGGACTCCCAGGCATAGTAAACTGAGCTACTATTCCAGAGTCCTCTAAGTATTTGGCAAATGGCCCTTTAAGCTGTCCAGCATCGCCATGACGGCCATAATACTCACCACCTCGGTCAGATCTTACGATCTTTATGACTTTTCCCAACTGCTTCTCGACTTCAGTCCGAAATATCTTAAACTTATCAAGAGACTCAGACTTTTCCTTAATCAAGTACAGGTAACCATAGCGGGAATAGTCATCAATAAAAGTGATGAAATAAAAATTTCTACACAAGGTTGCAGTATAGGGTCCACTGATATCAGTGTGAATGACCTCCAATAGGCCAGAACTACGAACTGCCGTCTTTTTCTTTATCTTAGCCATCTTACCTTTACAACAATCTACGCAAGTCTCTAGGTCATTTTTAAGAGTAGGCAGGATGTCAGTCTTTATCAGCCTTTCCACTCTTTCCCTAGAAATGTGACCAAGACGTTTATGCCACAATGCGTAAGATTGTTCCTTAGGTAGAGTTCTTTTGGAAATAATATTTTCAACTGTATAAGCGACGTATATATCATTGGGAGTTAAACACAATCTGTACAATCCATTAGACATGTTGCAGCACCCAACTTTATTTGAATTAAAAGACATGAAAACCACACTGTCTTTTATCTCAAAAGAGTAACCACACATATCCAAAAGTGATACGGAAACTAAGTTCCGTCTAAAGGAAGGTACATAAAAAGTGTTCCTTAACATCAACTTAAAACCAGATTCTAAAACCAAAATGATGTCTCCCACGAACTCAACATCAACTTTATTATTATCTCCCACTTTGAGGATTGATTCAGCTTGATTTGGCTTCCTCCGATTTATGAATCCCTGTATGGTAAACGCAACATGATTAGTTGCGCCACTATCTAGCCACCATGAACTGGATGGGGCTTTAGATAAATTGGATTCACAAACAAATGCCAAAGAATCAATACCTGCATCCTCACGCTTAGACAGCCAATTCTTATACTTAATGCAGTCCTTCTTTTTATGACCTTTCTTCTTACAGAAGAAGCAACGATCATTGTCCTTCTTAAAGGACGATTTCTTATGACCCGTACTGACAATAGAACCGGTGGTAGAATGAGTTCCTTTATGAGTATGAAACTTAGACCCCTTACCTTTCTTAATGCCAGAAGTGGAGGTAAACAGGGCGAAATGCCCTCCATCCTTTTTCAACTTTTCCTCTTCAGCTACCACTTTGGCTATCAGATCATTAATAGACCAAGTCTCATCCTGAGTATTGAAACTAGTCTTGATCATACCAAATTCAGGGGGAAGGGTGTTTAAGGCTTGATGTACCATAATGGTATCAGGGATTACAATACCAAGAATCTTAAGTTTTGTTTGCAAATCCAGCATTCTTAGAATATAATCCCTAACTCCTCCAACACCCATATTATACTTCATGTTAAAAAGTACCTGGACGAGTGTCCCAACCTCAGCATTAGATGATACTCGATTTCTGGCCATCAAAACTTCCATCATTTCTTTCGCAGTGCAGTCAACTGGCAGGCTACTCTTCAAATGTTCTTGTATTGATCGCTTCATTGATAACAAGCAGATCCTGTTGCTCTTTTCCCAAGTGGTAAAATGCATTGTTTCAAGTGCTGTACTAGTCTCAGTGAGATCAGTTGGCTTATCCTCATAAAGAGCTACATGAACATCTGCCAATTCCATAGCAAACAGAAAATCCTCTTTCCATTTCTTAAAATTTGAACCATTAAGAACCTCAATCGTAATGGAGTTGCCATTCACAGAAAAGGTGACTGAAAAATAAACAAGTAAAGTATGTCATCAGCATCAAGTGAGTACTGTGTAACTTGAAAACTTCATAAGTACACAAATAAAGAGTCACATGTATCATCATACAATCACCTTTGGGCAGAATGTACAATGCACAGTTATAAACTCTTTACATGATAGCGGCCATGAGAATATATTCTAATCTTCGTGAATCACCACCTTTGGGTGTATGAATCACTAGGACAAGTCAATCCTCAACCATATGCTATACATGTATCCCTCCACAACCAATACACAATCACCTCCTTTGGGAGTATGATTATACATTAGATCAGGAGACATCCCACTACAATATAAGGCTGATATTTCTCAAACCCAATCAAGTGTGCCGCTTTGGCGGTCATTACCCAATTGAATCTTCGAAACTCCCTCATACCAGGGATATAAACTTTATGACTCACCTTCATTATAGCCATGTAATTAAACTTGATGACATGGGCAATTGTCATTAAAATTACACGCGACGCTAATAACATTACTTCAATCATTAGTGCACGTTAAACCTTATACATGCTAAAACTCTACACATCCTGTATGTGGTCATATACATGTAAGCTTGTCATAGTATTTCCGAAACCATATAGAAATACATGAAAAATGCTCAAAATACCCCTAAAAACATACGTACATAAGGGTCTTTATGCATTTTTCTATTTTTAAAAGCTTCAAACATGTCAAATAAATATACCACAGTGTAGAGAATTTCCATACGAGCACGCCCGTACCAAGATCACCCCCAACGGAGCAACCACGCGCCCTCACGCGCCGGCCAAAGCCTCGGCGCGTGGGGCTCACGCGCCGCACGTGCTCCTCACGTGCGGGGCGAGCTCACCGGTCCAATGACCGGTCCGACCGGCGACCGGTCCAACCGTTGACCGGTCCAGCCGTTGACCGGTCCAACCGGTCAACTTTCGGGTCGGAGTCGGGTCGGAATCGGGTCGGGTTGACCCGGTCAAAGCGGGCCAGTCAACGGGTCGACCCGGTCAATCCGGGTCGGGTTGACCCGAAACCGAAACTCCGGGTGACGTCAGCCTGCCACGTGGCGCAATCACAATGCGCCACGTGGCACGCAAGGACGCGGCTCGCGCTGGGCGCGTGCCAGCGCGTGCGCGCGTGGGCTACCACGCGCAGCCACCGTGGTGACGCGTGGTGGCGCGTGCAGCCGCGTCCGGCCTCCTCCGGCGACGATCTACCCATCAAAATGCTCGTCTCGACGAGTACGTTCCAAATATATGATCAAAAATCATTTTCATCCATAAAATATTTTCGAAAAAGGGCAACAATGATACGTTCCGGATCTTCGCTATGGTGGCTCTGATACCACATGTACGTGTCGCGACCCTCTTGAGGTTGTCAGGCTCTCGAGGGCTAATGGGCCGTCCTGTCTGGTCGGACGCGGGCCTCTCCCAAGGCCCATTACCCAAATCGCAACGGAGGTATGCGTGATCGACTTTCAGTGTGGTTTAGTGACATGTGCTAAGTGTGCATGCCATGGAGTCGCCACCAATCATTTTTTTAGAGTGTGATTGGACCACCCAATCGAATAGTTGGGAGTTTCTATTCAATTCTGCGAGAACCAGAGAAATGGTTTCGGGAACTTAGTTACACCAACTGTCAGAGTTGACGCCCTTTCGGTACCTAAGTTGACTGAATTTTCTAGCCTGAGATTCATGCGGATGAGTAAGGTATGAACCCTAAATCTAAAAATTCATGCAGATAGGAGTGATTATCCTAGCAATCACAATCAGTAATAAAATGCGCAACTCAAGAAATCTAGATATGCAAATAAATCACATGACATTCCTAGTAAGGCCCTATTTATCAATCACAGCTCAAGAATGATTTAGCTGTCCTAGCCATTCTACACACGATCTAACCTAAGAAAAGCATTAGGAAGCATTGAAGGAGTTCGAGAGTACTCACATTGGGTTCGTCGTGCCCTGATTTGGTCTTGGACGGGCTATCGAGCTCATGCCGACCCGATTATATTTAGGAATCCATTCGGCGTTTTACATCATGAAATCATGTGAAACAAAAACGAAAATATTCAGCAAGGGGAATTTATTGTAGATGGTGGTCGATCTAATTGGACGTCAAGACTAAAAAATATGTAGAAATTTACAAATTAAAATACTCGAATGACATTTTTTTGCCAAATTCAACTCTATGCGTCGTGAAGAAATACATGCAATTGAACTTGAATTTTGACTATTTATGAGTTCAAAATGAAAAGGAAATTAAAATAAAATATTGACTATTTTTCTATATTTTTACGACATCGAACGCTATTTTTCTTCATTTTTCATGTATTTTTCTATTTTTGGAAAATATTAAAAAATATGACAAATTATTTTTTTTATCAAAAATGGTTCCTTTAGCTTGGTCAAGGCTACCAAAGATGATTTTTTAATTTTTTTAACTTTTTATAGATTTTTTATGAATTTTTAAAAAAATAAACTATGAAAGACTGATCAAAAATCAGGTGTCAACAGCTGCCCCTCTTTGAGAGGAATTTCGTCAGAGATTTCTCTCAAAGACAAGGTGACACCTGTGTTCCGATCGACTCGACTGGGAAAAGAAAAGAAATCATGACATCCAATTTTCATGTCCATCAATGTGTGCTTTTCCTTAAAAAGAGATGTGCTCGTTCAATTCCCTGATATGATATAAGAAAGTTAAGGAGTAGATAGACTTCCCTGCCCCTTACCTGTCGAATGCTTGCGGCATTTTCTGTGTCTGATGGGTTCAAGTAGATTCCTAAGGACTTGTCATCGGAGTGTCCTGGGGATGTTAAGCTCTGACCTGTATGGTAGGTCAAACCATAATGGGATTCCTAACTGATAGGAACCTAAGGAAGACGCATCCCACATTTGGGAATTTGCCAAGGGTTTTGATCCGTGTGGTGGACTAAACTAGAAATGGCTTGCCTAATGTAAGGCTTATTAGGGAAAACGAATCCTCCCGCGTTCGGGATTCATCAAGGTTTTGATCCGTATGGTGGATCGGACCATTGGGTTGATCCTTCAGGCGGTCTCTACCAGTCCTTTGACCCTTCAGGCGGTTTCTACCATTCATTGACCCTTAAGGCGGTTTCTACCATACATTGACCCTTCAGGCGGTTTCTACCATTGTTTTGACCCTTCAGGCGGTTTCTACCATTGGTTGACCCTTCAGGCGGTTTCTACCATACATTGACCCTTCAGGCGGTTTCTACCATTGTGTTGACCCTTCAGGCGGTTTCTACCATTGATTGACCCTTCAGGCGGTTTCTACCATTGAGTTGACCCTTCAGGCGGTTTCTACCATTTATGAGATTCCAAATTGATATGAATCAAAGGATGACGTACCCGCTCTTTGGGGCTAGTCGGAGACTCGATCATTCTGTGGATCGGTCTTAGAAAAGATTTGCCTACTAAAAGGCTTCACCTAAGGATGACGCACCCAGTCTTTGGGGCGGCCAAAAGTCCTGCAGAAAGCTTAGACCTGAAAAAATTTTCCTCGCCAAGAAGATATTAGTAATCTTTGGGAAGACAATAATTGTCTAACTGACAAAATTCTACAACTTAAGTTTTAGTCATGAAATGTGCATTTTGATTGCTGGAGGTTATCCAAAACATTCCTACCATATACAGATGTGATCATAAATTCCTTGCACGGAAACTCTAGATCAAACAATTTGAAAATTTCAAAAAGAGTTTGCTCAAAACATCCATTGGAGTATTTCTCATCCAAGAAGGCTCCTCACTGCTCTGTGATAATGATCTTTAATAGGGAAAGTGCTCAATTTCCTACCGACCTGTGCCTGGGTTTCAGGATCATTCGCAACGCATACATTTCGACCGATCAGGAGGTCTTTCACGGGACCGTAGTGTTAGGCTTGGATATCGGTTTCCAAGGGGGACTCACTTTTGAGTCAAGGCCGTTGAACGAAATTTTTCACTATCTGCTCCGGGTTTACAAGTCAAGAACCCTGTAAAATGAGAAAGAAATAGTCTTGCTCGTACTTCTTTGAGCTAAGTTATACATTAACCCAAGTGTCTTAGTCAGATAAGACTGCTTCGGGGTTGTAACATTGGAAGGATTGGGGACCGAAAAAGGCTTATTTTTTGCCTAGAAATTGTGAAGGGTTTGGCATTGGTGATCATTGCAAATTTGCCACATGTCCTTCGAAGAACATCTCCATTTCTTGAAGTGTACACTCCTCTTTTAGAGCGCACAAGGATGTTTAAAAGCGTCTCTTGTTACATTAAGAGACCGTCTGTTTGTGTGTTTGCAATTTGAGCACGACATCATTTGGAGAGTAGTCATCTTGATCTGACTCCTTTGCAGGGTCTTTTCATCGTATATCTAGACTTTACTGGGGATATTTTGAATAGACATCAGCCTTGCTTTTTACCATGCACTTTGCTTTTTCTTGATGTCTAGGGATTTTTCTTTTCCCCCTCTTTTTAATCCCGTGTTTTTCTTTTCTTTGGGAGCTTGGATTTTCGGCAATCATGCT
The DNA here is from genome assembly GCA_021437785.1 of Rhodomyrtus psidioides. Lineage (NCBI taxonomy): Eukaryota > Viridiplantae > Streptophyta > Magnoliopsida > Myrtales > Myrtaceae > Rhodomyrtus > Rhodomyrtus psidioides. The sequence continues at coordinate 1,590,034 of JAILYB010000044.1, read as the reverse complement.
AGATATGCAACTTAAACTTTGGCACGCTTCCATTCCTAAAGTGATGTTGCCTTTGCTTTGGAATATGCAATGATCACCAATAGGTTGATGAAATGAATTTGCTGGCTCAACTTGGTCGTGCAAAGGATAACAGTGTGTAGGATAGAGAAATGAATTATTCTCGTCATCCTATGACACTTGGATTATCATATAAACAACACACAAAGATTTATGTTAGTCCGAGCAAAAAAATTTCAAACCGTTTACTTTCTGATACTGTTGGACTAACCTTCATTTGCCCCAATGTGGGGTGGTTCTTGACAGGGTTGAGAATGAAAATCGCCGTTCAATGGGGTTCTCAATGGGCATCTGTAGTGTTTGGAATGAAGAAATAAATGCCTCTGTCATCTCGATCCATGTAATCGTTGCGAATGACCCTTATATCCATAGGTTAAGGTTTCGCTATGATTTCCAATCTCCTCATCTCTCAAGTGTGTATGGGACGTGTTTGGATTAGGCTCGCTTCTCTTATGAGAAAATACCCTTTTGAACAGTTCAAACGAATCTTGTTGGAAAAATTCATTTCATTTCATCAAGATTTATCCTTCAAAGGGATTTTGTGATGCACCATACATGTGTAATTCATGTTCAGACAATCTCATGTTTTAAAACATGAATGTCAATGAAGTAAGAATTCTATGTCTTTTTAGATGTGAGAATCGAATTAATTCTGAAAGTTTTTAATCTCCAATGAATTGGGAAAAGAGATACTTACCTGCCCATCGAGGCTGGAGATCCTGGAAATATAAAAGGGATATGTCATCGTATATTCTAAAAATTTACAAAAATTGGAACGATACATCTTACCCTTGGTCATATGCTCCAACGAGTGTACAAGGGTTGTGAAAATATGTCTGCCCTGATGGCGAGCTCCTGCCAAGGATAAATATTAAGCATTATTTTGGGTTTCCAAATTCAAAACAAATTGGGACGATACTACTTTACTCTTGATTTGAATTCCATTCTGCATGCCAATGTGCAGATTGTAGAAGCCGGCCCTCAAGCTTGTGGCCATGATTTCTTCGTTTGGTTGGGCAACGAATCCACCTCGAGGATTTACGTCGGAGGAGATTCATTCATCTTTTTGGGCGTGTTTCATGCACTGTTATGTTATTTGAATGCATGGCTTCTTGGGTGCCTCGTCTCTGTTCATCACCTGAGAGGAAAATGAGAGAACATTATCCCCGCATCTGATTGAAAATCATTTAGGAACGATACGTTCTTTTTACCAAATGGGTGGCTCCGCGGCCAAATGCGTTTTACATTGAAAGGATGGATTCCATTACGCTCTGCGGATGATAACTATCTCTTCAAGGACTTGCCCCACGGATTAAACGATGAATTTGATGTCTTCGGCTTCGACATGCTTTCCGGATGTAGGAATGGTTTGCCCCCATTTTCAGTGGAGATGGGTTTTGTCGAGTGGGCAAATGCTTTACATTGAAAGGATGGAATCGGCTCTTTCTGGGAAGAGCCGATTCCATTGCACAACTATCGTTGCATTGGGACTCAATCCATAGTTCGAAGTGAGCGGAATTGAAAAGTGGATTACCCCATGTTTTTCCTCACGGAGATTCCATTTTCAATTCCTTCTATTGTGTTCCTAAAGAGGGCGCCTGGGGTTTTAGGCGCAATTGTGTGTATTCATTGTGTCGTGCTAAAGCAATAGACATGCATTTTATTTAACAATCACCGCTTCAATATAAACATCCACACAATCATACATCCAAAACTCCTACCTGCATAAAACAAAGTTAACAAGCACTTCACCCCTTATTTCTCCCATCTACAAAAACATCTAACACATTCGTTAGCATATACACCTCACTTTCGAGAGCATCTGCATAAAATTAGGTTAGAAGAATCAATCAACTTTTTAATCGGCTCAAGTCCACTAAATGGTTAAGAACCAGTCCCCAGCGGAGTCGCCAGTCTGTCGCGACCCTCTTGAGGTTGTCAGGCTCTCGAGGGCTAATGGGCCGTCCTGTCTGGTCGGACGCGGGCCTCTCCCAAGGCCCATTACCCAAATCGCAACGGAGGTATGCGTGATCGACTTTCAGTGTGGTTTAGTGACATGTGCTAAGTGTGCATGCCATGGAGTCGCCACCAATCATTTTTTTAGAGTGTGATTGGACCACCCAATCGAATAGTTGGGAGTTTCTATTCAATTCTGCGAGAACCAGAGAAATGGTTTCGGGAACTTAGTTACACCAACTGTCAGAGTTGACGCCCTTTCGGTACCTAAGTTGACTGAATTTTCTAGCCTGAGATTCATGCGGATGAGTAAGGTATGAACCCTAAATCTAAAAATTCATGCAGATAGGAGTGATTATCCTAGCAATCACAATCAGTAATAAAATGCGCAACTCAAGAAATCTAGATATGCAAATAAATCACATGACATTCCTAGTAAGGCCCTATTTATCAATCACAGCTCAAGAATGATTTAGCTGTCCTAGCCATTCTACACACGATCTAACCTAAGAAAAGCATTAGGAAGCATTGAAGGAGTTCGAGAGTACTCACATTGGGTTCGTCGTGCCCTGATTTGGTCTTGGACGGGCTATCGAGCTCATGCCGACCCGATTATATTTAGGAATCCATTCGGCGTTTTACATCATGAAATCATGTGAAACAAAAACGAAAATATTCAGCAAGGGGAATTTATTGTAGATGGTGGTCGATCTAATTGGACGTCAAGACTAAAAAATATGTAGAAATTTACAAATTAAAATACTCGAATGACATTTTTTTGCCAAATTCAACTCTATGCGTCGTGAAGAAATACATGCAATTGAACTTGAATTTTGACTATTTATGAGTTCAAAATGAAAAGGAAATTAAAATAAAATATTGACTATTTTTCTATATTTTTACGACATCGAACGCTATTTTTCTTCATTTTTCATGTATTTTTCTATTTTTGGAAAATATTAAAAAATATGACAAATTATTTTTTTTATCAAAAATGGTTCCTTTAGCTTGGTCAAGGCTACCAAAGATGATTTTTTAATTTTTTTAACTTTTTATAGATTTTTTATGAATTTTTAAAAAAATAAACTATGAAAGACTGATCAAAAATCAGGTGTCAACAGTACGCCGTAAATAAACCTTATCACAGCTGTCCCCGGATCACCATAGCAGAACACAGAACGCTATACTGGAAAATAAAGGAGCTTGCGTACCTGATTTCGGATCCATAATACTTTAGGCGGAATCTCGATGATCCGATGCTCAAGTCTTCTCCTCTATTACCCTCCGGAATCCTGGCGTCGATGAGACCACCACCCTCACCTTCACTTGGCTTTATAGGAGGAAACAACCTCCCTAGTGAAGTAACTTCTCATGGAAGTTGAGTGATTGAGGAGGTTATGTGTTAGGGCTAGAGGGGGGACTAAAGCTCATTTTATAGAGTCCTTTGGCCAAGCTCTCTCATCACGGGCTGGGCTGAACTCGGCCCACACTAGCCAGGCCCATATAAGACTAATTAAGAATCTTTAGATCTCTCTTTATTAGACCAACCATATGATTCCAATTAATATAAGCTCATACTTAAGAAAACTCTAACATTGCCTTCATACACGCTGGTAAGGACTGACAGAGCAGCTTCCGCATTACCTACATCTCAAGCTGTTAGGAGTCATGCTCAAAGAATGGGAGGAGAGTATGTCAGACATTCTTCAGTAGAGGCTGATGCAGAGCCTGAAGATATTCCTTCTTCTTCCAAAATACCCCTACCTTCTTAATCTTTTTAAGAACAAGGATGTCATTTGTTATGTCTAATTTTTTCTCTCTTCAGTGATTTACACCTATTCTTTATGATATACATTCTTTTTGCTGTTGAAAAAAAGGGGGAGAAATTTCTCTATCTATCAGTTCTATTTTACCACAGTGCAGGATATCATTTGTGCTGGATACTCTCTGATTATGTTTTTCCTGCTGGAGCAAATTGAGTGATGATATTATTTGTTTTATCACAGTATCACTATTTACAATTTTTTGACATACAGTGTTCATTAGATTTTGTAGTTTTGTCACCATAAAAAAAGGGAGATTGTTGTGGAAATTCTCATATATTTTGATTCTAACAAAACTACCAAAAGGATTGTATAATGTTTTATGATGCAGAAAGAATGAGTAAGCAGCAGGTTGTGTGGATCTAAGTCTGTCTTCTGGACAGAGGGTCAGATGGAGTGCTTCTGGACGAAGGGTCAGATGGAAGTGCTTCTGACGATGTTAGATGGAAGTGCTTCTGACGAGGTCAGATGGAAGTGCTTCAGACGAGGTCAGACGGAAGTGCCTCTGACGAGGTCAGACGGAAGTGCTTCTCACGAGGTCAGATGGAGTGCATCTGAGGACCTTCAGATGGAGCTGCTTCTGAGGGTCAAGTTCAACATGATCCTCTATTTTGTGCAACGATCTACATGCAGTGACAGATGGACCTTATCAAATCTGCGAATTACCATTCCATGATAACTGATCTAATTCAAGAAATTTATTATGAAGACGAAACTTGAAATTAGTCAGTTTCCGCATCTCCAAAACATGAAGACCTACGAATGGCAGGTTTCCGATCAAGGCAAAGTTCCTTATGGAATTTTGTGATATTCGATTGACATGATATCCCTTCTAATCAAATCAAGGGATCTTCTACAATTGAATGTTACTTTCCAAGAATATCTTTTTGGGACCAATTCGGATTTACCACACTTATGAAAACTGGAGATTTAGTTGTATGGGCGACTAAATCAGAAAGGTTCAACATCTTCTTCAACGGTTCTCATATCTTCTAAAGATACAGTTTCGTTAAATCAAGATTGATAACGTCCAATCAAGGATTGAAGAGCGATTTTTTGGCCGGGTATCCAACGGCTAATTTGGAGGCAGGGAAGTATAAAAGAAGAACCATAGCGATCTGAGAAGAAAGAGGAACAACAATCCAAAAAATGCTAGCGTGATTCGAATTGACCCAAAATTATTCTGAGTGTTCAAAATCTCGTTCATTATGAGAATCTGTAAGAGAAAGAAACCGAGTGGTTGAGTGATTGTGATTATCTTGATTCTTCATAGTGAAATCCAGCCGATCGGCTGTCATCGTGGGAGAGTGGACGTAGGCTTGACAAGCCGAACCACTATAAACTCAGCGTGTTCTCTTCTCTTCCCTACTTCATTGCTGCGTTTGAATTGTGCACTATCTCCTGCTGCTCTTATTTATTGATCGCATATTGAAATTATCATTAATTTCGCAAGAAATTTCAAGTTAATTGTCGATTCATCTATTCACCCCTCCTCTAGGTGATATTGCTAGATCCAACATGTACATTTTGATGGATTCAACCGGCTACTTCGGTCTGGACAAAAAATCTGCGAGGACATTCTTTTTGCCTGCTATGTGTTTAGCATCAAAAGAATATCTTGAGAACCATTCGGCCCACCTTCGTAATTGTGGGTGAGGAATCTGTTTCTGCTTGAATTTGAGCATTTGGGGAAATGAAGACATATCCATTTCGACCAAAAAATGATGCCTAATAAGGTGGTATTCAAACTTCTTGATGCCATATTCGACTGTTAGGATCTCCTTAAAAGTGGAGTGGTAATATATTTCTGCAAGGGAGAATCTTCCACTTTTGTAAGCACAATTGAAGTGCTTACATTTGATTTCTTCAAGGAGAATGACTGCATAATATTTGTCACTAGCATCGGTTTGCAAAATTCGCTGGCTAGTGGAAGGAATTTACAAGGGATGAAGATGCTGCAAAATTTCTTTAAGATGGGCTACAGCCTGTTTTTGCTTTGGTCCTTATAGGGGAGCATCTTTCTTCAACATCCTCTGAAGAAGATAGAGTACTTTAGAGATTTTTGGCACAAAGTCACGGAGATAATTGACAATTCCAAGGAAATCCTGGATTTGGCTAACTGTCAAATTCTCAGAGGGAAATTTTTGAAGTTCTTCTGCAAGGTGAGGACCTGGACAGTAGGTGCCTTCTTTCAAATGCATACCAAGGAACTCAATCTCTTTTTGAGCAAGAATCATTTTCTTTTGGAAAAGCATGATTCTATGTTTTTGGACAATTTCAACAAATTGGGAAAGCAATTTGCAATGAGATTCCTCATCAGGATTGTAGATGAGAATATCATCAATATAAATCTGGGCATGTTGGAGAATAGGCTGGAAAATTCTACACATGGCTTTCTGAAAAATGGATGGGGCTGTTTTAAGACCAAAGTGGACAATTGTCCATTGAAAATGCTGGTTTGGAATGCAAAAACCAGTTTTAGGGTGGTCATTAGGATGAATTTCAATTTGCTTAAAACCTGCTTTCAGGTCGAACTTTGAATAGATCTTAGCCTGAGCTAGGCTACCAAACAAGGAATTTTTGTGAGGCAAAGGGAATTTGTCATCTTGAAGGAATTTGTTCAAGGGCTGATAATTAATCACCAATCTAAGTTTACCATGGTTCTGTTTGGCTCGCTTGTTCACATAGATGGCTTCACAAGCCCATTGTGAATCAGAGGGTTCAATGAGACCTTGAGAAAGGAGCTCAGCACATTCTTTCTAGGCCAAAGCAAGATGTTCAGGATTCATACCAGAATGACTGGCTTTTGTGGGATTAACATCTTCACTTTTCTTGAATGAGAGTTTGACAAATAAGTCAGGATTTTTCAAAGAGGATTTGAACAGGTTTGGATAAACTGGGAATGAGATTCAGAACAGCAAGATAAGAGACTTTGGGTAATTGGATCAATGATTTCTAGTTGAATAATGAATTGTCTCTGGACATCCACATACTCACGAAACTGGTCACCAAACTGTAAACCAGTAGGTTTGATTCTTAGCTGAGAAAGCTGAGCAAGAACATCCCAACCAATGATAAGGTCTTTATCTGGGAATTACAACCAAGGATTTTTGTGGATATGGAACAACCTGGGAAGATTTGGAGTGTGATAGTTTTGCTGCGAAAATTTGTGATAAAAGTATCACCAGACGCAGAGTGAAAATACATTGTGTAAGGCATCCATAATTTCTCTGGGAGTACTTTTATATCTATGAGAGATGCAGCCGTACAGGTATCAATGAGGGCAATGACTTGGATGGGTTTATCATTTTCTGAAGTGTAGATTTGGATTGAGATATATGGAGAGTGGAAAACAGGTTGAACATGGAAGAGTCGGAGATAATATCAGGGAAAAATGCAAAGATATCACCAGGGGATTTATCAGAGTCTGAGGAATATGTTTGGAGGGCAAGAAGTGTATCGGGTGAAGGTTCATCTTCAACAGAGAAGACAGACTTGATATCTTCGCCATCTAATGGGATATCTGTGGTGGAGGAAATTTTTTGGATCATGTAACTTCCTTGGCGCTTTGCCTGGGGACAGTTTTTTGCAACGTACCCTTTATTGCTACAGATATAGCATCGGTCGGATTTCTTCTTTTTCTTGAAACCAGAAGCAGAGGAATGATGCTGCTTCTTTTTCCGAAGGAACTTCCATTTGCCTTTCCTGTGACAGGTTTTGCCAAAGGAAAACTTCTCGAAGGTGAATTTCTTGATGTGTTTTCGTTTCTTGTGGCCCGCACAAGAGGGATCACTGCAGTCTCTGGAGCACTTAATCTTCAAATGAGGATTGCTGTAATTTTTTTCAAGAGAACGATTCTCTCGAAGATAGCTTCTGAAGACTTCTCTTTTGTGGCACATTCCTTCAATGGCAAGGTGGACAGAGTGTTGGATTTCTCCAAAAGTGACATCTGTGACCGATTTATTTTTGAGCTTCAGGATTTTTTCAACAACTTGGCTAATCTCTTTAGGAATGGAAGCCAGGAAAACTGACTTGGGATTACGATCAGAACCAAGCTGGTAGAAAAGCTTGATCATTTCTCGGAAGTGACGATCCAAATCTTTTTTGGCCAGATAACAACATTTTCTTTCAAAGAATTCTTTTCTTTTGAGTTCTTTCGAGTCTTGGGGTTGGCCAATAAAAAAGAGATGAACAATCTGAATGGCTTCATCAATAGACATGGTTAAAAACTGGAGCTGGTCTCTTTCTAGGGCTAATTTCCACCAATCTTTCAAAGTACTAGTGAACCGAGTAACAAACTCAAGAAGCACGTCATAAGTACTGTGCTCTTTCAGGTTTTTGGTAATTAGCCACGCATGAAACTCTTGGAGTCTTTCAAGCCATTTGTTATAAAGAATATCATCCAAAGTAAAGAAATTGGACGAATAGGTTTTGTGGGCTGAGGACGGTGGGTCATGATAAGGTTGTGAAGGCGGAGGTGGATGTTCTATGTCAGGCCGATCTTCCATTTCTTCTTCAATGATTGGCTCTGCAGGGTCAGCCATCATGATGTCTGCTACGACAGACTGGGAGCTGGAGTCGTAAGACTCAGTATCTGGGATGGAAGATGTTTCACTCATAGAAACTTCAGGAGTGACTGGGGTGAAGGATTTATGGGTTTCACTGTGGAAATGGTAGAAACTTAGTTTCGAAGGAAATTTTCCAAAGGATTAGAAACCATGCACTAGTGGGACGATTTATGAGGAGGAGATGGAGGAGGAGATTTTTCTGGTAGAGTTGAAGGAGGTGGAAGTGAGGTTTGTTTGCTTTTTTCCTTTTTCTCTTGATCTAGCTTTTTAAGATGATCCCGAAGGGCAAGGATGTTCGTCTTTGGAGGAGGTGGTGCTATGCTGAGTATAGCTGCAAAAGATCTAGAGTCTGACGAACTTGGCGGGGAGAATGATGTTGGTTGTGGAGCTGTTGTTGGGAAAAAGAATGGATCCAAGGCCTGCAGATTCCTTTGCTCAAGGAGAGTTTGTTGATCTTGCACTATCTGGACTTGTCGTCCGAGCTTCTCAATCTCAAGAGTCTGTTCTTCCAAATAATGATTGGGAGGAATCTGTTTTGTTTCCATAAGGTAAAGCCTCTTATGGAAATCTTCCAACATCTTCTTTGAGACTGATGTAGCATGGTCTACCCGATCAAGGCGAGTAGCAACTGAGTTTATGGCTACATTCTGGGCTAGAGCATTTTCTGTTTACCAATTCAGAACCGTTTCAACTGGAGTAAGGCCTTTCCGTCTTCCTTGAAGATCAACATCATTAGGAGAGGGGATCTTCGGAGAGTGAAAGTATTTCTGTTGCTGGTCAGAAAAACTTTCTGCGAGAGAAAATCTGAAAGTGGCTGTACTTTCCTCAGATGGAGAAGGCGGTAACGGTGGAAAATCTTTTGGCCTGAACATGCAAATACTGGGCAAAATAGGAGGTGGTTCAGGTTTGAGATTGCAAGTGTTTGCCTCAGGGTGTTTGATGGGACAAGAATTTTTCTTTACCCATTTGAGGATGGGTTTGTATAATGGTGAAGTGATAGGTTTCTTTGGTGGTGGAGGTGGCAACTTAGGTTCATCTGGGGGACAAGCAGGTGGAGGTGCAGTAATTTAAGGAGGTTTGGGAGAACCATACTCAACCATATATTGCCAACGGCCACCGTCCTCGCCAAGAGGTCCTACGGTCGGATCACCGTCTAGGTACCTTTGGTAAATAGAATCTTTCTTCTTTTTCTTTTTCTTGAAGGAAGGCCTGTCATCCTCATCATCTGGATTCAAACATGAGGAACATGAACAGTTAACATCCCAAAAGTAGTGTTCGGAGGGATCCTTGTAATAATAGATGGGTCGTCCATGGTCATCAAAGGATTGGACATGGGCTTTAGGATCATGTTCTTCCATACTGACTGACTCAGATGGACATGGAGAAAAGCACAATATAGTGGGGAATGATGGGAAAACAGAGGAAGAAGCGTCTTCCTTTTTTTTGGTGAATTTGATAGTGACAGTACCATCTTTTTTCTTAGTGTACTGTGGCTCAGAGGATTGGACAGGTCTGGAACTTTGGTGAAGTTTTTCATAGTTGGTCACCCAACTATCAAGAAGGAGTTTGACAAGCTGATCTCTTGGAAGTTGACGAGGGACATGAATATATGAAGTCTGGTCATTGTCAACAGAGATGAGCAAAACGTCTTCGGCATTGGGAAGATTAAGGTCAATGGCATGGTTTTATACTCTATACACCATCTGGTAGTGAAGAGTAGCAATGATAGCAGATGTGGTTTGAGGAGCACCAGTGATTTGTAACTGGACCTTCAAAGCAGAGAGTAGGTTGGGATCTGCCAAGGCCATGTTGAAACTTGAAAAAGGAGTGACAAATACTGTGCCTGCATTCAGATTGGTCTAAACTGTGCCGATGCAAGCATGTTGGTATTCCAAGAAGCGAGTATCAAGGAGAGCAACCCGAGCAACTATGGGCAAGCCTTTTCGTCCATGCAAGAATAAAGTCAAGCGGATGGCTCCAAAATGAAGGTGAGTATAACCTTGTTGAGCCCATTGAGCAGAGAACTCAGGTGGAATCTGGAGAGTTACAAATTGTTCTTGCTGCGTAGATAGGATAGGGTGCTGATCAAATTTGGTGGATTGGACGTATTATTTGACAGAACATGGGGTGTGTTTGATGAGGTGTTTGATGGAGCGGATGGGAGAGAATGATGGTGGTTTGCAAAAAGCTAAATAAGGATTCATGAGTGGAAGTTGTGTTTCGGAGATTTTGCGATCATCATTTACATAGGATACCTCATAGAGGTAGTCCATTTTGGATGAAGTGGTTTTGCGGAGTTCAGGTGGTGGAGGTAGGGAAATGGGGGTTTCTAACTGGACATGCGCTAAGATATCTATAGAGGTTTCCATGAGAGTGTAAGATTCTCTTTTCCCTTCAACAGGTCCCGAATATAAGAATACTAATCTTAACTCAGTTTCGACGATGTATGACTCTGATACCTGTAAAAGAAAAATAGGTTTTCGGGTAGACCTTGAAATCAGATCGAAAAACAGAATCGATTCCAAAACAGGTTCCAAGACAAATATGATCAGTTCTCGGTTTCAAAAAGTGGGAACCGGTTATAACATGGTCGATTTCAGGGTCTATGTCTGGAACCGGCCCACCCGACCATGCTCACCCCTAGTATATACGAGTCAAGGTCAAGAATGGAAAGTGGAATTCTATTGGATACAAGATCAACAAACTTCTGTACAAGATTTGCAGGAGCAATATTCGATTAATTTGGGATATTCGTATATATCAGTTTGCGGGAGTATCGTCCGCAAGAGTTGAATCGCTGATAGGCAGAGCCGACTTCCTCGTCAGCTTGAAAGTTTCGTAAACTCATGCGGGACTTTTCCCTTTTTTGTTTTCGTAGGGAGCCCTGTCGTCGTGAGGGAGTAGCGTTGGTTCCCTTTCTCCCGACTTATCTTTTATTCAAATAACAGATAATTCCCTTTTTGGTAACTTCCGATAACTGTCCTTCGATAACCGCTATAGGTTAATAGCCCATCATGGGCATACGTCATGATCATGGGATCATGGGCATTAATCAATGGTGACGGATTAATTAATTCAAATCAATTAATTCCAACAATATGCCTCTACGTATCTTTGCGTGTATCAGTGGAAGCGGTGCGCGAGGTAAATTTTGAAAAAAAGGAAGCAATAATAACCCTTTGATGCTGAGATGCAATGTGCTTTTTAAGCTTGGGCAGGTTCTTATTTTCAGACTGAGATTCACTCTAGAAAGCCCGGTATCACTAGACCGAAAACCGACCACCCCTAGTTCAAATTGGTACATTAACAAACTTAGCTTAATTGTTGTTAATTTCATTCGTCGTACATCCTTTTTTCGTTATTAACTTCACTAACCATGTAGTAGAGATTATTCTACTCAAGAAAAATGAGCAAGTCCCCCTGTTAAGGAACGTTTAATCTGCTGTGCAGAGGGGAAAAAAATAGTGACAAGAACAAAAATCAGTAGCTATAAAGGATAACATGTAACTTTTCAAAATTCGTTGTGCTTTCGCGCCACGTTGTCAAAGTCAGAGAACGTAATTTACGACTAATATTTATGACAAGGCTAATTTCCGACGACACCAAGCATTCCTCTAGTGTTTAATTTTGAATGACAGCAGCATGTTCCCTTACTCTGTGCATGCGTACTGCTAGATCATCGTAGTTGCATAGCACATTGAGATGGGAAACTGAAAATATGAAGAAAGATCGAAAAAATATTCGATTGAGAAAAGTAGGTCGACACAAGTTTAAATTTGGAAGGTTCTTATGTGTTTTGTACTGTGCAGAGGGGAAAAAATAGTGACAAGAACAAAAATCAGTAGCTATAAAGGATAACACAGCTGACAAAACTCAACCATCTGATCCAAAACAAATGACAACACTCGACCTCAAATTAACACAGTAAATGGCTCCAACGGCTGAATTCTGAAGATTCTAACATTTTCTTCTTCAACTCGGGATTGACATCGAGGTTTTTTAGGTCAGGGGGAGGATAGGTGGGCAGCTCTTTGAGAAAGTTGCAGTGGAACAAATCAAGAGTCTCAAGACTTGACATGAACCGGATTTCTGGCGGAAGGCTGGATATACGAGTAGCTCGAAGCCTCAGTTCTCTGAGATGACGTAGGAGCCCAATACCACTAGGAATGTCTCCCCCCAAACTCCTACACAAGGAGGCATGGACTTCTTCCAGGTTTGTCAACCATTCAATGCCACGAGGAAGTTCCCTTATGAAACAAGAATCCATCTTCAGCGATTTCAGATTCCTTAGACGTTTAGTCGAATCGGGCAATCGTGAAATACCCGTACCAGAAATATCCAACTCTTCTAATGAGTCGGCCAATTTGTCGATCGAGTCCGGAAGCTCTTCTAGGCCACGACAATCCCTCAAAGACAAGCGTCTAAGTTTCTTCAAGTCTCCAATTGCTTCGGGTAGCTCAAGTATTTTCACGCCATCGAAGACTAGCACTACAAGAGCTTCAAGTTTCCAAACTGAATCAGGAACGTGGACCAATGAGAAGCAATTAGTGGCACTAAGAATCTGCAGCTGAGCCAATTTGCCTATCGACATAGGAAGCTCTCGTACGGAAGTGTCGTCGATCAGCAGCTCTCTCAAAGCATTCATCCCACCCATTTCCACCGGCAACATTGTAAGTTCGGAGCAGAACTTCAAATTCAGGGTAACCAAGAACTTCAGATCATCAATTGAAGGATCCAAATGAACCAATCGAGAACATCGCTCGAGAATCAGCATCTCCAAATTCGGGCAACAGGAGAAGCTGGGAGTAACTATTAAGTCCGCACAACCGGTAAAATTCAAGACTTTCAAACGCTCCATCTGCAAAACAAGGGAAAAGATTCAGACGCCCTAGAACTCCGAACGTACTTAAGAGGAAACACAAGCACATCAATAAATGAAGTATAAAATACCGTTCTTCCATTCCAACAATCCCAGGATTCTGTAACCTTACTCCACGGAAGTTCAAGAATAGTTAGGTTCTCATTTTCCTCTAAATGAATGCTGCTTGCATCTGGAGGGCACCCTTGCCAATGAAGCCACCGAACCTTCGACAAGGCATCTGCAAATTTTCCACCATCATTGGCGCGACCCAAGCTGAGAAATGTCGTGTTCGGCAGTATCTCATGGGCTGCCACTTCAGTGATAAGGTGGTCTGCTTTCTGTACGATGAACCACAACAAACAACAAAAAGAAACGTGAAAGTAATCAGACAATGATTTAATTACTATGGAGGCTCAAATTCCCTTGAGCCAGAGAAAAATGCTTCATCCATGAAAATTTTCGAAGGAATCGAAAGGCAAATTAAGGCCTAAATGCTACTTTTTTCCCCCAACATACCCTCTTTCCTTTGTGCTTTTCTTGGGCTATGGCAGGATCGTACAATCCAACACCTGCTCCTGGATCATGGAAACCTTCTTTGCGAATAATCTCCCTGGCAAGGCACCTTAGCATGCTGTGCATGCCTATCTTATTTTCTTCCGTTTTTATTAGGGACATACGACGAAGGACCTCCATTACCTCATTAGGATGATCATAATCATGCCACATATATGAGGCAATCCTACAATCCACATCTGGGGGAAAACACGCAATATCAAGATACATCTGCTTTTGCTGTTCAGCTAATGCCTCATAAATTCTGCTCAGAATCTTTTGGGGATCTTCCTGAGATTGTTGTATGAGATCTTTGAAGTTAATCCATTCTTCTAGTCCTTTATCGCGCAAAAAATAACCAAAAACTTCGAGAAGGAGTGGAAGTCCCTTCACAGCCTTGACTATGTTGTTTGCGATAGAAACATACGAAGGTAAATCATGACTGTTTAGTTCGTCACTCTTTTCGATTGCACAATGCCAGAAGAAGTAGAAAGCTCGATTATGACGCATTGGAATAACATCGTAAGACGATGTAGCCAAACCCTGATCAACAAACCCTTGGAGAACGCTTCGTTCTTTTGAGGTGACAATTATTCTGCTTCCAGGACCAAACCAGTCAAGCTTAGCTCCTACGAACTCCTTGAGGAGGGATCCCCTTTCCACATGATCGAGAACAATGAGAACTTTCATATTTCTAATTATTTCTTTCAAAAGTCGTACTCCTCCGAAAGCAGAAGCAGCCTCATACTCTCGTTTCAAAATATCAAAGATCAACTTGGTTTGAAGATACTGAACACCCCCAGGTTGCTGCGTCGTTTCTTCAATCTCCGCAAGAAAACTGCAAGCGTCAAAGCGAAGGAATATTTTTTTGTATACAATCATGGCAAGAGCAGTCTTTCCAATGCCATCTCTCCCATGGATTCCAACAATCCGTACGTCGTTTACCTCCGATTCCAATAATTCCATTATTTTCGATTCTTGACTGACTTCAAGCTCCTATAAAGGCACTTGAGTTTAGGAGAATGTCAGTTAGTAGAAAGGGGAAGAGAAGTGAAAAAACATACCGAGGTACCGTAAATTCTGGATGATGACGCCATTCTCTGAAACATGTGCTTTGAATGTGCCTGCCAATCAATCATTATGCGGTTTTTAGTTGAGATGTTGTAACTAATATCCAGGTAGTTGAAGATAACCTCTACTGGAGTCCCGCCAATGCAATCATGCACTTCCATGTATCCTGTGACCTCCCGAAATTTTGACAAGATATCCGGATTCAATGAAAGTTTTAGTCTTGAATTCCAGCATGTTATAATAATATTAGATTTTGAGGACTTAAGAAATGATATTTGGATTTTCCTAATACGTCAGTCTGAATAGATTAGGCTTCGGTAATTTAGTCGTCGCGTAGTAATACTGTGATACCCTGGAAATTCGATTTCTTCTCAATATTAGAATATAGTTTATGGATTGTCTGTAAATTCCAGTGTGTTGCTTGAGCTTTAATTCCTAGGGATTAAACAACGGAAATCAAGAATTTCGTAGATCGTCGATCGAATTAAATTAGGTTTCGATCGATCAATCGTCATATCTTAATATTGAAATTTCCTAAGCCTTGCTCTACTGAGCTAACATGAATTGGGATGGGAATGTCCCTCGTAGAATTGCCAATTGTACAAACTACCCTTGAAGTGACAAATGACCAAATCGCCCCCGACTAATTCAAGAAATTACGAAATTTCCCTTAGGGTCCTTATCAAGTAAGCGATAAGGTGGGCCACACCTCATCCTTAGAACACCCTAGAAGTCAAAGAAGGTAGGCCATCTCCTTATCCTTTCTCCTTCCCCAACCGACTTCCCCTCCCTCTCTTAAACCTCTTTCTCGCCTCTCTCTATCTCTATCTCTCTCTCATTTTCTATTTGGCCGAAGACCACCAATCACCGCCATCATCTTCTCCAAACTCCTCCACCACCTCCATAGGTCCGTCGACCACCCTAGAGTCGCCGATGGCCGCCGTTCAGCCGGGACAACCGCGGGGAGCCAATCGCTCCCCTGTTATGATGCTCTGAAACTTCACCTTTTGTAAAGTGCCTAAATTCAATAAAATGGATTAAATTGAAGTTCAATTCGTGTAAAATTTTTGGATCGCAAGGACGGAAGAGATAATAATTGGACAAATTCTGAAGCTTCAATTCGTGTAGATTAGGATTCGAAATTCTTAGTCGCCGCGATTAGGATTCAAATGCTTGCGCCCATCCTAACCAAGTCTAACCTATGAAAAATACCAATATCATCCCTCTGTAAGTCGAGCCAAATTTCATTTTAGTCCTGAATTATCAAATTACCAAATTGCCCATCAATTATTTGCATGAGACAAAAGATTTGAAATCCAAGTGGGCCTCACATGTCACACATCACCAACCACTCACATCTCACCTACCAATCAAGCCTCTCTCTCTCTCTCTCTCTCTCTCTCTCTCTCTCTCTCTCTCTCTCTCTCTCTCTCTCTCTCTCTCACGCTCGACCCCTTGGTTTGGAGAACATCCCCCCACCGAACCACCACCTCTCCTCTCCTCCTCCTTGTGTTGTTTTGAGCGGCCACCACCAATATCCGACCACCACACGATGTCCAACCATCCCTCACCGTCACCCCAACCCCTCCAGCGTCGTCGTCAGCTGCCGGACGGCTGCAAAAATTGCTCGAAACCCCATCCCCTGTTTTCGGCCCTCAAACCCGAGAGTTTCCACCTCCTTCTTTGGCCGTTCACGACGTCACCGCCGCCACCCACCACCTTACCGACGTCCACCAGCCTCCTCACCACCAAGTCGAAGCCACCCCACCGCTAAATGACCGTCGAAGTTGTAGCGAACAGGCCCTGAACTCGCGATACCCTGTTTCGACCCCGAACGAGATCCGTTGCCGCGTCATCGTTTTTCGCCAGCCACCTTCGCCAACGATGACCATCCTAAGCTCCCTTATCAACCCTCGAAGCGTGTGGTAGCCGGTCGTTGTCCATAGAGCCGCGAGGATCCCCAATCAATCATCCCCTGTTTTACTTGAGAACTTACCCTGCTTCGGCTACTTTTGTTCCGCCGTTGCCGTGCCGCTTCCGGCCACCCTCCGCCGCCGTCAAGCTAGTGACGCCATCCCCTTTGACCCCTAGGTGAGCTCCCTAGTCCTTGCCGGCCCAGGCCGAGAACCACCTCAAAATAGCCTGGTTACCCTTGTTTTGCCACTGACCGGTTTCTTTTCGGCCGCTGCTCGCCGGAGCTTCTGTCGCCGGCCACCTGTCCTGACGACCTTGCTGGACTTTCCCGTGATGTTCTTGAGGTGTTGGGTCAAGTCACCACGCGATAACCCTTAGGTTCACCAAGCATCGCAGCCGCCGTCGCCGACGCCATTCGTTGAAGCTGCCGTCGCGTCGTTGATTTTGAGTCTACTCGACCTTAATTAGACTATGAATTGACCCTAATCCTTGATTAGGGCGGTAATTGTACCAAGGATTAATCGATTAGAGTATTGAAGTAGCACGATTGTGGTCGGTTTAGATAGAAATATGGTTTAGGGTAAATGACCACGATCGATTAAATTAGTCGGATTAGCCTAGGTCGTCTGTGGCTAATTGAATGATCGATGGATTGACTGTATGTTGTGAATTGATCGCGAACGAGCGATAAGTTAGAAACGAGCGATCGATCGACGATTAAAAATTAAATCGGCTAATAAATGATTATTGTACGAATCGGTCGTTATATTGTTTAACCAAATTTATGGCCTTTATTGGATTGATCACCTCGCTGACCTGCTTGATTGGATGCTTGTAATGTTCATTGAGTGAATTGGCATTCGTTTGGGGTTTAATTGCCCCGTGTGTGATTATACCGTCTAATTGGTAGTTTACATATACATAATACCGTCTGCAAAATCAAAGAAACATATTTTAGCAAGAAAATGACCGTGGGCCGAGTCATTGATCACGTTATGTGAGCATTCGGCCTAAATCAAAGAGAATAAAAATTTATTGATGTGTCGGGTGTACTGTATGGTCATATGATGGATAAGGACATGGCAAGTTCGTATTGTACTAATCGTACACACCGTACTAATTGTATGGAATCACACGACTTGACAATAGCACGACAATTCATGCCCCGTGCTAGGAAGTGCGATTTCAAGGGATTGTCGGATGCCGATTGCAGCTTGTGATGGACTGACGCCCCGTTCCGGGACGCCTACTTGATGGTGCCATACTAGGTGCACTGGAGACACCTCTTGTAGTAGCCATTACCGGAGGGAAAAGGAAAGTAACCTAGTCATGCCGGAAGAGTGTGGGATCGCATTAATCGTGATAGTCGATCATGCCAATCGCGTGGATTCTCTACACTATCTATGAGTCAATCACTCGAACGTGCGGATCCTCATTAATAAATAGACTTATGTGGTGTCCTGTACATACTTGTGGTTGCAATGCTTGTTTTAAGTGATTGACTGATATGACTGCTGAGTTGAGTCGAGTATTGCATTATGTGTGGCTAAAGGCTGGTAAGTGTGCATGTGGATGATTGTTTTGCTGTGACTATACTTGGTGGCTATATGTGAATTCGTGACCTTTGTGATTAGGATGTTATGGGCGAATCAGTGTTCTAACCGAGCTTAGGCTTGATTCACCGAGATTTATATCCCACCTCGTTGTGGGAACCATTTTCATGTCCCAAGTGACGGTGCTGCAAGATACCAAGGCGTGGATGTGGGAATAGTCAGTTGAAGTAGATGAGAAGTTAGACTTACCCGACTGTATAGTTTTTGAGGCCTTAGTGAGCCACCCTGAAGCATGGGGTTATGTATGTGCTGGTAGCTCAGTAGGGTTAAAACTCATACGATGTTTTTTATTTGGGTATGATTACCTTGATGAGCCTTGGTGTTCATCTCATGCTATTCTATCTATGTTTGTTTATATGTCGTCTAGGAGTAAACCATTTCTACGTGCGTAATAGTTAATAGGTCAATAATGCGCATAAGACGTTATCCTTCGTGACCTCGTGACAATTTGGCAATATACATCGCAGGCCCGAGAGCCAGGGCATTACATCCCCACCCAAGGTGGCATCAGAGCAAGATTAGCCTGATTCATTTGGTCATTGGCCTGGAGTAATAAGGACCGTTGGGAAATGGGATAGCTAGTAAAATTTTTATTGCTATGCTTGTGATTGTTAAATTGTGTGGTAAGTTTTTAGAGTTGCCTTTTGACCACGTTTTGCTATGGGGTAAGCAGGACCTGTATCGTTTTTACAAAATGAGCGGACGTGGTAGGAGAGCACCCCGAGCACCTCGAAGGAGGCTTGTGAGGCCAGTTGAACAAATCGTTGATGTTGGAGGAGCACCGCCTATGTAACGCCCTGGAAATTCAATCTCTTTTCTAATGATAGAAATTAGATTATGGATTGATTGCATTTTATTGCATTGGAATGAATTTCGACGAATTAGACAAAAGAAATCGAGAATTTCCTGAATCGACGATTGAATTAGTTTAGAGTTCGATCGATTGATCATATCGTTTTAAGGTCAAGATTCTTAAACCTAGACTTCATTCTAACACAACTGGTTTGGAATTAGACGAGATTGTCCTCGAAAGATTGGCGAGGGACCAAAATACCCCTAGGACAATATTTGACGAAAATGCCCTCAATAGATTTTCAATTGATCAAATTGCCCTTGAGTGGATAATTGACCAAAATGACCTTGACATTTGAAGAAATTACCAAAATACCCCTAGTGTTTCTAGAACATGACATCATTATGATGTCACCATGACATCATCGATGTCATCATCACAATATCACCATGACATTATCCTCTTGTGACATCATCGATGACATCGCATGACATCATCATCATCCTCTTGTCCCACATAGAATAAGAGGAAGGGCCACACCCCTCATCCCTCCCTATATATCTCTCTCCCTCTCATCCCTTTCACACTCACTTTGGCCATGTTCTAGGCCGTTCGCCGGTCAGCGACGGGCCATGATTGATCACGCTTGGGCCATGGCCGAGAATTATGGCTCGTGTGACCGGGCTGTGGCCGGCCAAGTTGGCCGAGAAATTGGGCCGTGTCTGGTCTTGTGTGCCCCCGTGTCCGGGCCCGTGTGCCCCCGTGTCCGGGCCCATGGTTGAAAACTTGGGCCCGTATCTGAGAAGTTGGCCCGTGAGTTCCAAGTTCGTCCAAGTTCATGGGAAGGTTTTCAAGGATCGACGTTGCACACGTCTCGTCTAATTAACTATGAGTTGACCTCTTGATTAGGTCGTTAATTACGATTGGATAATCGAATTGGCTATGATTAATTATTGTACGAATTGGATTCAATTGAGTATAATTGGATTGATTCTTTAGACTTGATTGTCTATCGTTGGTTTATTTATTGTCCGTATTGATTATATGGATGTTTGCCTTGGGTGACTAGTGATTATCGATTGACTGGATGATCGATTTAGAGGCTAATGGCCTGGTATTTGCTTCAATGTATGTTGGATAATATCATGTATCCTTATAATCTCGTATGACTCAAATTGCATATTTTGGCATGAAAATGGCCGAGAGCCAAGTCTTTGAGCATATGTGTGCGAGGATCCGGCTATAATTAAAGATAAGAACCGGTTGGTTGTCAGATGAGATGAATGGTCATATGAGGGAACGATGATACGTGGCTTGGCAAGTTCATATTGTGCTTTTAGTACGAACCACACGACTTGTCAGTTGCCCGACCTTTCATGTCGTGTCATGGATTGTCGGTAGCCGATCGCAGCTTGTGATAGACCAAATCCTACCTATGGTGTTGTGTTACCACTTGTAGATGCCTACTCTGGGTATTGTGTTACCACTTGTAGTCGCCATCGCAGAAAGGAGTCGGGACGAAGCTTGTTTATCAGAAGTCGATTCCGGCATTGTGTTGTACAGATCGAGTTATTAGACCCCAACATTGTGTTGTATGGATCTAATAGATATTATTCACGTAAATCATCGTTAATAAGTTGACTAAATGTAATGTAATTCGTGCATGGGTTAGTGTGAGCGCATCCCGACTACGAAATTTGGTATGAAACGAATGGAGTAGGAAGATGGAAGTTTATACTCGCTTATGTTTGAGTCATCACTGCATTGTGTGTAATATTCTGATGAATGCATTCAGCGGTTCTGAATAGTAAATTGATGCTTTATAAGCGACTTGGTGACTTAATGGTCAACTTTGCGTGATGTTCATTATCCGATTGATGCAAGGTTACATTGTAACTATTTAAGTGCCTTGATAAGCGAGTCTAGTTGATACGATTGATATGCATATAGTTGATATGCTATATTCTTGTCATGATCATGTTATAATATATATTGTATACACTTTGCATCGGGTGTGGCAATGCGACGGGTAAGTTGCCTATGATTGAGATAGATGCTCTGTGATTACGATTGTCTGATAGGATATTCTGGACGAATCAACTCCCAAACCAAGGCCTAGGCGTTGAGCCGCTGAGATTCATATCTCACCTCGTCGTGGGCAACATTTTCAGGTTCGGAGCATAGGGTTACTTGAGAATTGAAGTTGAGGACGATTGGAAGTAGATCCGATGTAAACCTTACCCCGCCTTGAAGTATGAGGCTGGTTATTGAATTACCCTGATTGAGTTAAGACGAATCTATAAATGAATTGTTGTTTATATCTGATATGTAACCTTCTTTACTATCCTCGTCTCTTTTATTGTCTGGGATTATTAAACGTTTCCGCATGTGTAGTTAATTTTGTGGGTAGATGGCGAACCTAGGACGCTATCCTTTATGACCCTTCGGACAATTTGACCTGGATGACGTGTACCCAGGGTTTGGGGCGTGACATCCGATTTTTATAACTACCAGGGTCCTACTTGCACGATATTGTCCGTTTTGGGTTTTGCAATCAGCACGATTTTACTTTCCGAGTGGTCAGCCCGAAAAAGCCTCAAGCAAGTCTAAGGGTCCACAATCCCTTCTAAACCAACCCAAGACCTCCCCCCTAAGCGATGTGGGATTAAGGGGATGTCACATTCTCCCCCCTTCGGACACAACGTCCTCTTTGTGCTCTTGCCTCACCTACTTTTGGGTCATAGTCGCCCATCGGCGCAGCTTCCTTTGCCATCCCGATCACAATTGCCCGCCCTCAGGGTTTGGCCCTACACGCAGTCGGGGGTCGGCTTTGATACCATTTATAACGACCGGGGTCCTACTTGCACGATATTGTCCGCTTTGGGCTTTGCAACCCGCACGATTTTACTTTCCGAGCACTCAGCCAGGAAAAGGACTAATGCAAGTCTAATGGCCCTTAATCCCTTATAAACCAACCCAAGACCTCTCCCCCTAAGCAATGTGAGACTAGAGGGATGTCACATTCTCCCCCCTTAGACACAATCTCCTCTTTGTGCCTTGCCTCACCCGCTTTTGGCTCATAGTCACTCGCCGACGCAGCCTCCCTTGCCATTCCGACCATAATTATCCACCCTCAGGATTTGGCCTTACATGTTGTCGAGGGTCGGCTTTAATACCATTTATAACGATCGGGGTCCTACTTACATGATATTGTTAGCTTTGGGCTTTGCAGCCCTCACGATTTTACTTTTCGAGAACTTAGCCCGGAAAAAGTCTCATGCAAGTCTAAGGGCCCTCAATCCTTTATAAACCAACTCAAGACCCCCTCTAAGCGATGTGAGACTAGGGGGATGTCATTGCCTGTTTCCCTTCTTGTTGCACCTCATGTCGCAGCTCCTGCTGCTGAGTCTGCTAGGCATGAGCCGACTATGGTTGAGGTTTTGCAAGCCTTAGAAGCCATTGGAGATCTGATGGGGAATCAAGCTAAGAACCAAGTAGTAGCTGTTGTCACTGCAGCTAAAGCCTCACCCGTGGTCCCATCTGCAGCTCTGCCAGTGAATCCACTACCTGCACCTGGGTGTAAAGAGACGTAGGGCTCAATAACTGGTGGAACTGTTCCTCAAGTTAAAGCCACCACAGTTCACTAGAAATGGAGACCTTAGAGCTGCCACACAATGGATCGAAGGGTCAAAGAACGCGTTCAACTTGCTGAGGTGTTCGAATGAGGATAAGGTTGTCCTAGCCATCTACCAACTCCAAGGGAATGCCAATACTTGGTGGAGAGCTGTCAAGGATAGGACCTTCCCAAAAGGTACGTTTCGGGTGTGGAATACCTTGTGGAGGCTTTTAATAACAAGTATTTCTCAAAGCCAGCTAGAGAGCAAAATATGGCTGAGTTCTTCCACCAGAACCAGATGACAGTTGACCAATATGAAGCCAAATTTTTTGAGCTGTCCAAATATGCTCCGAGGATGATCGAGGATCCTGAGGGGAGGGCTAGAAGGTTCAAGGATGGGTTGAAGCCCGAGGTTAAGAGTATACTGGCGCCGTTCAACCTTCAAGACTATGATGATCTCTATGAGGGGGCGCTGATAGTGGAGCAGGACTTGGTTGAGAGGACCGTCGCATCTGGGTCGCGATTCACGCCCTCAAACAGATTTAAAAAGAAGGTAGGCAAGAAGCCGATGTTTGGAAATAAACCGATGTTTGGAGGTAAGCATTAAATCCCACCTAATCATAAAGAAGCGATCAGTAAGCCTATTTTCCATCAAAGTGAGGTGTGTAATCTCTTTCACCAGAGGCATGGTGATGTCGAAGCGCGATAGAAAGCAAGGCTAAATAGAAGAATCGAAACATAAACGAGGAACCACCGTTCACTCAAGTGTGATTTTATCAAAATTAACGAAAATTTCAAAGTATGTCATAAACTGCTCTCAAAACCCTAAAGATGACCTTATAAAGGTGTCAACCCTAATGACAAAAGATAACGCAAAAATTACAAAAATACCATTAAATTATAAAATTGCCTAAAAATAGAAAAATGCCCGGAAATCCATCTAAACAATCCCGAATTGCCAAAATCCAGTGCCAACGGCATCGAGTATTGATCAGACGGCCGTTTCACTTCATCCGACCGAATTTGAGCCCAATCCGATGTCGTTGACTGATTCTGTCTTTTGTTCCTAGGTGCATCATCCTCCCCTGCTAGAAAAAAGATTCGCCCTCAAATCTGCTTCGTCGTCATTGATAAGAACATCTTTTGAAAGACTCTTTTCATGCGCCTATACTTCATGTTTTGCTTGTTCTCTCGGACTTCGTCTTCCTTAGGAATCTCTTGATAGGCCACAGTAAGATGAGATTTATCTGTCAATGCAATCAATCCTTCGACTTCTTGGCACCTGACTAGCAAGCAATCTGAAAACTTGTGTATTATAGGTGCACCAACTAACTTGAGAAACTTATACCTGAAATCTTCTAGACAAGCGGAACTGTTGGTGCCACTTTCACTGGAAACCTATGAGTCATTCATCCTTTGCCTTCTTTTGCTAGGAAGATATCCTTCCTCAGGTGACCAATCAAGACCACCCCAAATTGTGTCCTCACCCTTCGGCATCATTGACATGGTGGAGTCCCATGTGCGGCTCATCTTCATAACACGCTGTAGAGTTTGGACACGAAATATATCATTGCTCATGACACCTGGTGCAATTGCCCTGGCAACTGCAATATCCTTTGCTCCAGCGGAGAATAGCCGAGCAATAGCCTTTGGAACTCCAAAAAATGGTCCACAAATGTTCATGATTGCTTTTTTATGCTTAGAACACCAATCAGGTCCACCGCCTCCACCCATTGGAGCTGGCGCCTCAACCCATTTCATGAAGTGCAGAAAGTACAAAACACCCATTGAATGAGGGATTACAATAGCTTTTTTACATCCACTGGTGGCCACCATCATTTCTATGTGACTTTTTATCCGGCTCAGTGTTTGATCCCTCACCTTACTCCACTGGAAAACTTCACCGTCGTTATATTGGAAAGTCAAAATATCGACAGGATCAAGCTTCTCTGTCTCAACAGAGCCATGCAATTTCTTACGCCGCTTCACATATGGAAAACTCATCCTGATTGGTCTTACAGAAGGGTCAATATCAATATCATCTTCAGATTCAGCAACGTAGAGGCATGCATCATCTGAAGAAGATGATATGTGCAAATCAGACGCACTACTCTTGAAAGAACTAGATGACAAATATACCTTGTCTTCATGTGACCAGAACACACCAAGAATTTTCTTCTCAAACTTGGCCACAGACAAATTCACAACCAACATAATATCTTCATAAATCTTTCTAGACGCTACGCCTCGATCAACGAGTTTTCCACCTTGCGCATAAATGCGCCCAGTGCCTAACGCATTATGATCGACCTCATCCAAAGCGACAAACTCATCGTCACCAAAATCATCAGTTTTGGGAACAGAATTACCTCGATCCTCAGTGATCCCCGAAACACCGGCCTTCTGCGCATCGTCAGGAACCAAATCGGCCATTTCCTTGAACGCAGCGAAATCTCAATCCTTCACCTTGTATGCTGGCATCAATGCCTCCGCTTGGGAGACATCGCTAGGAACACCCTCGCCGTCCTTTGCATCCGCGAAGATTTCTACCATCGCGCTTGGATCTGCATCCTCTTGTTCTCCTTCAGATTCATCGTAGATTGGATTTTTATAGACTGGATCAGTATCAAAAATTGGATTTTCATAACAAATCGAATATTTATCGAAATTCAGATCTTGATCAAAGATTGGTTCTTGATCAACGATCGGATTTTCATCAACGATCAGATGTTTATCAAAAATCAAATCTTGATCAAAGATCGATTCTTGATCAAAGATCGGATTTTCATCGACGATCGGATATTCATCAACAATCGGATATTTTTCGGATTGAAAGTCCAACCCCGCTCGCGCAAGTCGTCGCTCCAATCGCTGGATTTGTCTTCTCAGCGCCCGCGCAAGTTGTCTCTTCAAATCGTGCTTTCGTTTTCATAGCTCTTCGTTTTCTATAACTCGCAGGTCTCTCAGATGCGGCTGTTCATTTGCATCAGGAACGACTCCACGCTCCCGGCCTCCACGAGCACGCTGTCTTCGACCACCTCGATTCCGTTCAGCCATTGATTTCAAGCAACCTGTGCTCTGATACCAAATGATACCGAAGCGCGATAGAAAGCAAGGCTAAATAGAATAATCGAAACATAAACGAGGAACCACCGTTCACTCAAGTGTCATTTTATCAAAATCAACAAAAATTTCAAAGTATGTCATAAACTGCTCTGAAAACCCTAAAAACGACCTTATAAAGGTGTCAACTCTAATGACAAAAGATAACGCAAAAATTACAAAAATACCATTAAATTATAAAATTGCCTAAAAATAGAAAAATGCCCGGAAATCCATCTAAACGACCCTGAATTGCCAAAATCCAATGCCAACAGCATCGAGTATTGATCAGACGGCCGTTTCGCTTCAACCGACCGAATTTGAACCCAATCCGATGTCGTTGACTGATTTTGTCTACTGGTCCTAGGTGCATCACATGGACCTGGTCCGTGTCCATATAGAAATGAAGCCTGCTTTGGATGTAGCCAGCTGGGCCATCAGGTGAAGGGCTGCCCGTAGAGGCAGCAGGGCAGGTAGGCAGGCGCCACCGTAGGGAAGACCACCAGGAGGAACTGCGCCGCAAAACTTTCAGAACCGTCTGGCGACTAAAGGAAAGGTGTTTGCTGTCACCCGGGAAGCGACGAAGGATTTGTCGACCGTTACAGTTACAGTCCTCTTGCATAACTAAGTAGCTTATGCTTTGTTTGATCCGTGTGCCACACATTCGTTTGTTGCGGATCAATTTGTTAAGTTGTCTAAATTGAGTAATGTGCCTTTAAATGTTGTGTTTATAGTGTCAACACATTTAAAGGATAGTGTAGTAGTTGCAGTAAGCTATCCTGATAATAGACTAGTTGTGGATGATCATGAAAGTAAGATAGATTTGATTGTGCTGGAGATGTACGATTTTAACTTGATTGTGAGAATGGATTGGCTAACGAAGCAAAGAGCCACAATGGACTGCTATAGTAAGGTGATTCGATTCAATCCGTTGGATGTGACTAGTTTTGGGTTTGTGGGTAATCGAGGAGGAACCTCGACTGTGATGATAACGTCGTTAGAAGCGACCAAACTATTGGAGAGTGTTTGCCAAGGTTATTTGGCTTCTGTGGTTGATATGTCTTTTAGGGAGCTCAAGTTGAAGGATATTGCTATTGTGTGTGAATTCCCAGATGTTTTCCCTTAGGATTTATCTAGCTTGCTTCTAAAAAGGGAAATTGAATTTGTGATAGAGTTAGCCCCTAGAATGGAGCCGATCTCTAAGGCGCCGTATAAGATGCCGTTGTATAAATTAAAGGAACTCGAGGTGCAGATGCATGAGTTGTTGGATAAAGGGTTCATCTAACATGAAATTGTTGTGGAAATTCTCATTTATTTTGATTCTGACAAAACCTTCAAAAGATATTGTTTAATGAAATGTGATGCAGGAAGAATGTGTAAGCAGAAGGTTGAGTGATTCCAATTCTGTCGCGCTGAAGAAGGGTCAGATGGAAGTGCATCTGATGAAGGGTCAGATGGAAGTGCTCCTGACGAAGGATCAGATGAAAGCGCTTCTGACCGAGGGTCAAATAGAAGTGCTCCTGACGATCCAAACAGTGACGGTTGGATCACATCAAATCTCTGTATTACCATTCCGTGCCAACTGATCAAATGTCTCTTAGACGAATTTGAAGAAAGATCAGTTTCTGCATTCTACAAATCACGTAGACCCACGTATGGTAGGTTTCCGATCAAGGCAAGTGATATTCAATTATACTGATATCCCCTCTAATCAATTAAGGGATTTTCTATAATGGGATATCATCTTCTAAGGAATATATCCACGAGAATCAACTCAAACTTATCACACTTATGGAAGCTGGAGATTTAGTTGTATGGGCGACTAAATCAGAAGGGTTCAATGTTTTACCCAACGGTCTACATATCTTCTGAAGATACAGTCTTGTTCAATCACGATTGATGACGTCCAATCAAAGATTGAAGAGCGATCCCTTGGCTGGATTCCAACGGCTAGTTCGGAGGCAGTGGAGTATAAAAGAAGAATAATGTTTGTGTAGAAAAGGGGAGACGTGCGAACAACAATCCAAAGTGCAAACATAATTTGAGTTTCATCTAAAGAGAGTATTCTGTGTATTCAAAATCCTTCACTGTGAAAATCTGTGTGAGAGGGAAACAAAACACTTGAGTGATTGTAATCCTCTTGATTCTTCATAGTGAAATCCAGCCAATCGGCTGTCATCGTGGGAGAGTGGACGTAGGCTTGATCTAAGCCGAACCACTATAAATATTGTGTGCAATATCCTCTTCTCTAAACTCTTACCTTTGTGTTTAGATTTTCTGCACACTGCTATACTGCTTTTGTTCCTAATCTTACACTGAACTTTATTCATTCCGCAAGAAATATCAATTAAGTTCAGAATCTCCTATTCACCCCCCTCTAGGAGATATTGCTAGCTACATCACATCTACCCTAGTGCATCGCCTTGAGGATCACCTGTTTTCTTCGTCAAGAAGAAGGATGGATCGCTGAGATTGTGTATCGACTACATGCAGTTGAATCGAGTGACGTTTAAGAATAAATACCCACTGTCGAGGATTGATAATTTGTTCGACCAGTTGCAGGGAGCATCGGTATTTTCTAAGATCGATATATAGACGAGATATCATCAATTGATGATAAAAAAAAAAAGGAAGATATACCGAAATCGGCATTCAGGACGCGTTATGGACATTTTGAGTTCACTGTGATGCCGTTTGGTTTGACGAATGCTCATGCTGCTTTCATGGATCTGATAAACATAGAGTTCAGAGAGTTTTTAGATCTCTTTATGATCATTTTTATAGACGACATCCTAGTGTACTCGAAAAGTTCTGGAGATCATGAGCAACATTTGAGGATTATGTTGGAAACTCTCAGAGTGCATCAATTGTATGCCAAGTTTAGCAAGTGCGAGTTTTGGCTAGCTCGCGTGGTGTTTCTAGGTTATGTGATTTCCAGTGAAGGTAATGCTGTGAATCCGTCTAAGATTGAGGCAGTCATGGATTGGCCAAGACCGACGACAGTTGTAGAGATAATAATTTTGTTAGGGTTCGCAGGCTATTATAGACGTTTTGTGGAGAGCCTTTGACTAAGCTACTGAAGAAGGATGTAAGGTTTGAATGGACAGATAAGTGCGAGCATAGTTTTCAAGAGCTTAAGTATAAGCTAACTACAGCTCTTGTTCTGACAATTCCATCTGGTCCTGGAGGATTTGAGATTTATAGCGATGCTTCGCTTAGAGGACTGGGTTGTGTTTTGATGTAGCATGGTAGAGTAGTAGCGTATGCATCTCGTCAGTTGAGGTTGCACGAGGAAAACTATCCAACACACGACCTTGAGTTGGCTACTGTCGTGTTTGCCTTGAAGATTTGGAGACATTATTTGATCGGGGAAAGTTTTTAGGTGTATACCGACCACCAGAGTATGAAGTATCTGTTCTCTCAGAAGGAGTTGAACATGAGGCAATGCCGATGGATGGAGTTGCTTGAGGATTATGACTGCGAAATCACGTATCATCCAGGTAAGGCGAATAAGGTTGCCGATGCCTTGAGTAGAAAATCAGTGATTGCTCAATTATAGGTGCATGAGTGGTGTTTGCTTGAGTAAGTGAGAGACTCAAACTTTAAGTTGGAGATAAGTCACCTGTTGTGCCTCGTGGCTACTTTGAGGATCGAGCCAGAAGTGCAGGTTAAGATCAAGACCATGCACTCTACAGGCCCCGTTATTCAGAAGATCATTCAAGAGGACTCAACTAAGTGAAGGGCCGACTTTCAAGTAGCCGAGGATGGGATACTGAAGTTCAGATGACGTTTGGTTGTGCCTGCCGATGAAAGTCTAAGGGAGGAGATTTTATCGGACGTACATCATAGTAGTTATAGTATCCATCCTGGAAGTATGAAGATGTACCAAAACCTAAGGTAGCACTACTAATGGCATGTCATGAAAGTGGATATAGCCAAGCATGTG
Source organism: Rhodomyrtus psidioides (assembly GCA_021437785.1). Taxonomy (NCBI): domain Eukaryota; kingdom Viridiplantae; phylum Streptophyta; class Magnoliopsida; order Myrtales; family Myrtaceae; genus Rhodomyrtus; species Rhodomyrtus psidioides. Next base: position 1,560,162 of record JAILYB010000044.1, on the reverse strand, counting down.
GCTAAGTGTTTAACCTGTCAGCAGGTTAAGGCGCGGCATTGTAAGCCTAGAGGATTACTGCAGCCTTTGGAGATCCTAGAGTGGAAATGAGAGCATATCAAGATGGACTTTGTGATGGGTTTGCTAAGGAGTCAAAGAGAGCATGATTCAATATGGGTAGTGGTTGCCAAATTGACGAAGTCAGCACACTTTATTCTAATGAGAAAGACTTCGCCTTGGATAGATATGCAAACTGTATGTGAGGCACATCGAAAGGTTGCATGGAGTGCTACTGATGATCACTTCTGATCGAAACCCTAAGTTCACTGCCACCTTTTGGAAAAGTCTACAAACTACTTTAGGGACGAAGTTACAGTTCAGTACGGCCTATCACCCGCAAACTGATGGCCAGTCTGAAAGGACGATTCAGACTTTGGAGGTTATGTTGAGGGCATGTGTATTGGATTTTAAAGATAGTTGGGAGGAATAGTTGCATTTGGTTGAGTTTGCCTACAATAATAGTTACCAGCAGAGCATCAAGATGGCGCCTTTCGAGGCATTGTATAGAAGAGCTTGTAGAACGTCAGTCTACTAGGAGGAGGTTGGCAAAAGGAAAATCACTGAACCTAAGTTGGTGGAATAGTCGATGTAAGTAGTTAAAGTAATTAGAGACCGACTGAAGACAGCTCAGAGTCGCTAGAAAAGTTACGCCGATAGGAGGTGCAGATCTTCAGAGTTTTAAATAGGCGATCATGTCTTTCTAAAGGTGTCCCTATGATAGGGACATCTTGTTTTAGTAAGAAAGGAAAACTGAGCCTAAAGTATGTTGGACCGTTCGAAATCTTGGAGCGGATTGGAAATTTGGCTTATCGCTTTGCGTTGCCGCCGATATTTGCTCTAGTGCATAACGTTTTCACGTATCGGTGTTGAGGAAGTACGAGGCGAACCCCGCTCATGTGCTGAGTTGTGAGGAGATTAGTATGAATGAGCGAGCATCGTACGTGGAGCGACCTGTCAGAATCGTGGATAGGAAAGAGCAAATGCTCCGGAGTAAGACAATCTCGTTAGTCAAGTTGATTTGGATACACCATAGTACCGAAGGTGCTACCTAGGAGAACGAGGAAGTCGTGAGGAGTAGTTACCCGTATCTTTTTTAGTAGTTGTGGCTGTATCGTAATTTCGAGGACGAAATTCCTTAGGGTGGGGAGAGTTGTGACGCCTTAGAAATTCACCTATTGTAAAGTGCATGAATTCAATAAAATAGATTAAATTGAAGTTCAGTTCGTGTAAAATATTTTGGATTGCAAGGACTGAAGAGACAATAATTGGACGAATTCTGAAGCTTCAGTCAGTGTAGATTAGGATTCAAAATTCTTAGTCGCCGCGATTAGGATTCAAATCCTCGCGCCGAAGCCTAATCCTAACTGAGCCTAACCTGTGAAAAATTATCAATATCACCCCTTTGTCAGTCAAGCCAAATTTCATTTCAGTCCTGAATTATCAAATTACCAAATTGCCCATCAATTATTTGCATGAGACAAAAGATTTGAAATCCAAGTGAGCCCCACATGTCACACCTCACCAACCACTCACATCTCACCTACCAGTCAAGCTTCTCTCTCTCTCTCTCTCCTCATTTTCTTTCTCTATCTCTCATGCTCAACCCCTAGTTCAGAGAACATCCCTCACCGAACCACCACATCTCCTCTCCTCCTCTTTGTGTTGTTTTGAGAAACCACCACCAATATCCGACCACCACACGATGTCCAACCATCCCTCATCGTCACCCCGACCTATCCGATGTCGTCGTCAGCTGCCGGACGATCGCGAAAATTGCTCCGAACCTCGTCCCCTATTTTCGGCCCTTGAATCCGAGAGCTTCCACCTCATCCTCCAGCCGTTCACGACCTCACCGCCACCACCCACCACCTCACCGACGTCCACTAGCCTCCTCACCACCAAATCGAAGCCACCCCGCTGCCAAACGACCGCCGAAGTTGCCGCGAATAGGGCCCGAACTGGCGATACCCTATTTCGGCTCCGAACGAGATCCGCCGCCACTTCGTTACTTTTCGCCGGCCACCTTCGCCACCGACGACCACCCTAAGCTCCCTTCTCGACCCTCAAAGCATGTGGTAGCTAGTCATCGCCTGTAGAGTCGCGAGGTCTCCCGATCAGTCGTCCCATGTTTTACCCAAGAACTTGCCCTATTTTGGCCGGTTCTGTTCCGCCGCTACCGCGCAGCCTCCGGTCGCCCTCCGTCTCCATCAAGCTACCGTCGCCATTCCCTCCGACCTCTAGGTGAGCTTCCTAGTCCTTACCCGCCTTGTCTCCGCTCTTGAGGCCGAGAACCACCTAAAAACAGCTTGGTTACCCATGTTTTTCCACTTACCAATTTTGTTTCAGCCGCCGTTTGCCAGAGCTTCTGTCGCCAACCACCTGTCCCGACGACCTTGCCGGACCTTCCCGTAGTGTCCCTGAGGTGTTGGGTCGAGTCGCTGCGCGATAACCCTCAAGTTCGCCTAGAACTGCCGCTACCATCTCCGTCGCCATTCGTTGCGACCACCCTCGCATCGTTGATTTTGAGCTGCCCGAGCTTAATTCGACTGTGAGTTGACCCTAATTCTTGGTTAGGGTGCTAATTGCGCCTAGGATTAGTCGATTAGAGTATTAAAGTAGCGCGATCGTGGTCGGTTTAGATTGAAATCAAGTTTAGGGTAAATGACCACGATCGATTAAATTAGTCGGATTAGCCTAGGTCATCTGTGGCTAATTGATTGATCGATGGATTGACTGTTTGTCGTGAATTGATCGCGAGCGAGCTATAAGTTAGAAACGAGTGATCGATCGACGATTAAAAATTAAATCAGCTAATAAATGATTATTGTACTAATCTGCCGTTAAATTGCTTAATTCACTTTATGGCCTTTATTGGATTGATCGCCTCGTTGATATGCTTGATTGGATGCTTGGAATGTTCATTAAGTGAATTGGCATTCATTTGGGGGTTAATTGCCCCGTGTATGATTAAACCGTCTAATTGGTAGCCTCATATACATATGACCGTGTGCGAAATCAAATAAACATATTTTAGCATGAAAATGGTCGTGGGCCGAGTCGCACGTTGTGTGATGCTTGATTGGATGCTTGGAATGTTCATTAAGTGAATTGGCATTCGTTTGGGGGTTAATTGCCCCGTGTATGATTAAACCGTCTAATTGGTAGCCTCATATACATATGACCGTGTGCGAAATCAAAGAAACATATTTTAGCATGAAAATGGTCGTGGGCCGAGTCGCACGTTGTGTGAGCATCTGGCCTAAATCAAAGAGAAAAAAATTGATTGATGTGTCGGGTGTACTATATGGTCATATGATGGATAAGGGCATGGCAAGTTCATATTGTACTAATCGTACACACTGTACCAATCGTATGGAACCACACGACTTGCCAGTAGCACGACAATTCATGCCTCGTGCTAGGAAGTATGGTTTTAAAGGATTGTCGGATGCCGATCGCAGCTTGTGATGGACCGACGCCTCGTACAGGGATGCCTACTTGCTGGTGCCGTGCTAGGTGCACTGGAGACACCTTTTGTAGTGGTCGTTGCCGGAGGGAAAATGAACGTAGCCCGGTCATGTCGGAAGAGTGTGGGATCGCATTAATCGTAAGAGTTGATCGCGCCAATTGTGCGGATCCTCTGCCCTATCTATGAGTCGATCGCGCCAATGCGCAAATCCTCATTTATAAATGGACTTGTGTGGTATCTTGAGCATACTTGTGGTTGCAATGATTGTTTTAAGTGATTGACTGATATGACTGCTGAGTCGAATTAAATATTGCATTATGTGTGGCTGAAAGCTGGTGGTAAGTATCCATGTGGATGATTATTATATTGTGATTGTACTTAGTTGTTCGATGTGAATTCGTGACCATTATGATTAGGATGTTTTGGGTGAATCAGTGTCATAACTGAGCTTAGGCTTGATTCATGGAGATTTATATCTCATCCCATTGTGGGAACCATTTTCAGGTCCTAAGTGACGGAGCGGCAAGATACCAAGGCGTGGATGTGGAAGTAGTTTGTTGAGGTTGATGAAAAGTTAACCTTACTTGACCATATAGTCTTTTGAGGTCTTAGTGAGCCGCCCTAAACCATGTGGTTTTATATGTGCTAGTAGCTCAATAGGGTTAAGACTCATCTGTTGTTTTGTATTTAGGTATGATTACCTTGATGAATTGCCATGGTGTTCATCTCATGCTACCCCATCCATATTTGTTTATATGTTGTCTGGGAGTAAACCGTTTCCGCATGCGTAATAGTTAATAGGTCGATAACACGCCTGAGATGTTATCCTTCGTGACCTCGTGGCGATTTTGCAAGGAATGTCGCAGGCTCGAGAGTCGGGGCGTGACACTTGTTCTGTCTGTGCGGCCGAAGTAGCTACTGTTGCTGTCTCAGCACTGCACCGGCCACTCACGACCCTCACTGACGTCCCTCCGATGCCAACAGCTACCCTTGACCACCGTACACTGCTGCTTAACTCCAAACAGCTGCGGAATAGCACTCAGCGCCGGTCTACCCTGTCGGTCTCCCCTTCTGTCGCTGCTTTTGTTTGTGCCCCTTCGACCACCGTTGGCCACCCCAAGATTCCAGCCAGCCTGCTCTGACTTCCCTAGCGATCGCCGACCACAACAACCCAAGCCACCGCCGAACAGGTCTTGACTTCGTGTTGTAGTCATCGGCGAGTTGAATTACCTTTCATTGCTCGCCAAATTGCGTCGAGAACTCAAGAGCTCACCACTCACCAAGAACCGTCGTCATTGTTTTAGAGGCAATTGACGGTGAGTTAACTTCTAATCCCTGGTTAGGATGCTAATTGCGTTCAAAATTAGTGTAATTAGATTATTATGATGTTTAGGTAGATTAATTGGGGCCGTATTGGGTTATAAATGTGATTTAGGCTAAATGACTCTAATTACCTAAGCTAGTTGATTATGGTTACTTGAGCTTTGATTGCTTGATCCTATGGCTTGCTTACGCAACTGATTGCCTTGGTTGATGATTAGATGATTGTCTAGTAATTGTTCACCCTGTATTTACTCGCAAAGTTTAGTGGATAATGTGATGCATTCATGTGACCTTGTCTAACTCAAATTGCATGTTTTGGCATGAAAATGATCGAAGGCCGAGTCTTTGAGCACGACTGCATAAGCACCCGGCTATACTTAAAGATAAGAATGAGTTGGTTGTCGAATGAATTGAGTGGTCATATAATGGGACGATGATGTGTGGCCTGTCAAGTTCGTATCGTGCTTATAGTACGAAACCACACGACTTATTAGATGCACGACTCTCTATGTATTGTACTAACGAGAACAGGGTACGGGTAGAGTATCGGATGCCGGTTGCAGCTTGTGATGGACTGATGCTCCTTAAAGGAATGCCTACTTGCCATGCTTGGGGTACCGAGGGTACTGGGTATATCGCTTGTAGTTTCCGTTGTCGAGAAGAATTAGGACGGTGCCTGGTTCGCCAGATGACACTGTTGATGGTAGTGTAGATCACACCATTGTGTCGGTCGAATTGTCTTATTCACGTGGGTCATCGTCAATAAATAGATTATATGTAATGTTAATCCTTCACGGGTAAGTGTGAGCACATCTCGACTAAAAAATTTGGTATGAGACGAATTGAGTAGGAAGACGAAAGCTCATATTTGCATGTGTTCGAGTTATCCTTGCGTCATGTGTGATACTCTAGTGAATATGTTCAGTGGGTCTAAATGATGATCTTATGCATCGTGAATGATTGAGTACATTGATGGTTGGGTCGGATTGACATGATTGTTATGCTATGTTCATGTTGCACTAAGTTGCATTTGATTGATATATTTAATTCTTGTGATATGTGATTGTTTGATAGGATGTTTTGGACGAATCAACGCCCAAACTGAGCATAGGCGTTGACTCGCTGAGATTTATATCACACCCCGTCGTAGGCAACATTTTCAGGTCTGAAGTGTTGGCGCTTATGGTTTCTTTGGAAATTGATGTTGAGGACGAGGGTGACGTAGCCACTTGTTTGGAGTAGAACGAAGTTGACCTTACCCCACTTCGAAGTATGAGACTGATTAGTGTATTACCTCGACTAGGTCAATCCATGTTTGTAAACAAAATGGCATTTTTGAATTGAAGTGTTTCTCGCTTTTCTATCCCTATCTGTTTTATTGTCTAGGAGTAATATACATTTTCGCTTGCGTGGTAAAGTATCGTGGATCGGTAGCATACTTGAGACACTTTCCTTTATAACCCGAGGGATGGTTTGACACGGATGCCACATACTCGAGGATCGTGGCGTGACAAGTACCAAGACCTTTTGTGCCCGAGCTTAGCCTTGACTAACCCTACCCGTGAAAGTACCAAAATACCCTCAGTTGTTTATGTCAAATGAACAACCAGTCCTAAAATACCAAATGACCATTTTTCCCTTGCCTTTATACACTAAAAGCAAAAAATTTCAAATATGATCGTAGTCAACTCACCATCTACCTGTCAAATCCTTGATCCCAAGTCAATTCAAGTCCTTCATCTCTCTCTCTCTCTCTCTCTCTCTCTCTCTCTCTCTCTCTCTCTCTCTTTCACACGCCCCCTCCTTCTCTCGAACGACACCTCCGACTCCCCCTCGCTGTTTTTCCGCCGACCAGCCGCTACCAGCCTCTGTCCGTTGTCTGCCACCAGCAGTCGCCGCGCCGTCCGGCCTTGTCACCCAATGAATCCCCCACCTGCAGCCTCGTTCGTCGCTGTCGTGCGGTAGCCCCGATCCCGTCACCACTACCCATCATTCCCTCCCTCTCGACCTCTCGTTGCTCAGCCACTTGACCTCGTCATGCCTCGCCACCAACCACCGTTAGTCGTTGCGCCGTTCACCACGTTCGGACCCTCGAACCCGTGAACCACCCCTAGATCAATGCCACATCAGCCCGAGCATCCATGACCACCCCACCTTGCCGAGACCCTCGCGAACCTTAGTTGCGTCTCGCCAGCCCTCGCCCATTGTCCGCCGCTGCCCTTAGAGCCGCCATTGTGCCGAGGAACCCGAGAGCCTGCCCCGAGCCATGTCGAGGACCCCTGAGCTCAACCAGACCCGCGCCTTCCATCATCACCTTTTTGCCCACAGCCAAGCTCGTGTCATGCCATGCCGAGAGCTCCATCAGCCATTGCCACTCGCGTCGTCATCATTTCGAACCGCCGTTTTAACTGAACCCCTAATGCCCGGCTAGGCCATTAATTATGTTTAGGATAGTTTAATTAGCGTTAATCATTGATTACTTAGTTAATTATGGTCGGTTTAAATTAGTAACCCTAGTTAGGTTAAATGACCACAATTAGTCAATTTAGCTATGGTTAAGTAAATTGGACTGTAGCTAGTTGGTAGTGGACTATGCTTGACCAATCACGGCTAGATTGTTTGATTGGGCTGATTGTACTGTGGATTATGGGATTAATTATTCCAGACGAGCTTAATTAATCGTATCTGGATTAGTCAGTTGTAGTAAGCCTAATTAATCGAGGTTGGCATAAGTAATTATATTTAATTAATTATTATTATCGACTGCTTGATTGGGTGATTGATGATTGACTGATGTATGCATTGGTTGGGTGTATATACTATATATACGAAGTTTAATCACCCGTTAATAGATGCAAAGTCTAGTGGACAATTTGTGCACTCATATGACCATGTACGATGTCAAATTGCATACTTTAGCATGAAAATAGCCTTAGGCTGAGTCTTTAAGCACGTCTGTGTGAGCATTTAACTAAACGCAAAAAATAAGAATTGGTTGATTGTTCGACGTGGTTGTGTGGTCAAATGCTGGTTTTCCTGAAAAGCTAGTGCCGTGCTGATCGGAATTACACTACTTGTCGAAAGCGCGATAATCCGTGACATCGGGTTGATTGGTTGCCGGTCACAACTTGAGATGGACCGAAGCTCCTTACATGTATGTATCACGGTCCGTTTAATTTTAATGAAAAATTGACCGCGATGCATCCCCGGGATCGATCAACCAATCGACCCGTGGATCATAAGGAAATGCGCCTAGGAATGGCCAAGCGGGTGGATGATCGACCAACCCTTGAATCGGGATATGATCCGGGACAGCCAGCGGATCGACTCACGATCGAGGAGGCACGACCAGGTGATCGTGCGGAACGGCCGGGCGACCGATCCATGAACGACCCTGCACGAGCGAACGGGCAACTCGCGGATCGTACAGGGCGATCGGGTGAACGAGCGGGGGCTGATGCTGCACGACCGGGTGATCGACCCGCGGATCGTGCTGAGCGGCCAAGCGGCCGAGCGATGAACGACCATGCACGATCGGGGGGATCGATCCACGGATCGTGGCGCTCGACCAAGCGAACGAGCGGCATGGACGAGCGGGCGGACAGTGAACGATGCAGGCTGGCCGGGCGATCGATCCTTGCACGATGCAGGATCGACCAGCGATCGACTAGTGCACGAGCAATAATCGGCCCGAACATGCCCAGCGATCGATCGGGCGGGCGAGCGACGGTCAAACGTGGCGGGCTAACAACTTGGAAACTTCTAGCATGCCAGCCTTGACAAGTTGGTGGAAGTTGGCAAAGACTAGATGGACGGTGGCTGGCTTGAATGGGAAAAACACCAGCACGCCGGCCTTGACTAGTAGGTGAGCCGTCATGAATAGTGATCCTCGGGGGACCACCTTGTGGCCGGCCATTTGTGTATAAATAGGGGGAGTAAACCCCTTGTAGAGATAGACCCGAAAATTGAATGAGAAAGAAAGCTTCTCCTCACTCTCTCTTTGGCTTAAACCGATAGTTGTGCTTGAGTCGAGTGTGTGAGCTATTCGGGTGGGAAGGCTGACTCGAGTGTGAATCTTGAGTGCCGCACGGTGCCGAGAGAACTTGTGATCAATCGGCCCGTGACAGTTGGTATCAGAGCGGTTCGATTCTCGGTGAAATGGCGAGAAGTCAAGGTGTTGTCGATCCAACGACGCACGAGACTGAGCAGTCTGTGGATGATCGTGCCGGACGGACCCTTGAGCCGACCGCGGCGCGAACGAGGCAGGAACGTGGGGTGTCCAGAGGAGTGACGCGGGATATGGAATCCCGCATGAACAAGGTCGAGCAGATCTTGGAAGAGATTCGTGCCGGCAAAGGTGACGAGGAGGAGTCTAGCAACGAGGAGGAAGCCACGGATCGTAAGGGGCTGCGAGATGAGGTGCTCGAGCTTAGAGACGAAGTGGCTGAGCTCCGTGGTGAGTTGCTCGGTACTCTTACTTCTACCACGGACGAACATCGTGATGCTCTGGAAGCCATGATTGCGGCCTTGCGCGCAGAGATGGCCGAGTTAAAGACCAAGGTGCTGGTCTTAGAGGTGGCGTGTGCTCATGGCGCGGCGACCATGCACGCTGACCTTCGGGTTGATGTGCCGAAACCTAAGGAGTTCCATGGCTCGAGAGTAGCCAAGGAAGTCGATAACTTCCTCTATACCGTGAACCAGTACTTTGATGTCCGTGGTGAGACGGACGATCTTAGGCGGGTGAAGACGGTGGCCATGTACCTCAATGGCAATGCGTTGCTGTGGTGGCGCAATAGGAAGACTGATCGTGAGCAACCTCCCATTGAGACGTGGGAGACCTTTGAAGCTAAGTTCCGGAAACAATTCTACCCCGCCTATGCGGAGGAGGAAGCTCGTGAGGAGCTGCGACGCCTTGAACAAAAGGCTGGGATTCGGGAATATGTAAGGAAGTTTTCAGAGTTGAAACTTCAAATCCCGTCCATGGTTGAAACCGAGGCATACTACCAATTCGTTGGTGGCCTCAAACCGTGGGTGAAGATGGAGCTCAAGCGACAAAATGCAACGACGCTCGCAGCGGCCATGACTGTGGCCGAAGGTATTCTTGAATACAGGTCCAGCCCGGCGGATCGGGTGGATTCCAAGCCTAGGGGCGGCAAGGCTATTGTTGCGGGAGATCGAGCCAAGCCACAACGACCCATGGTGGCCAAGCCACGGCCGATCTATCCTAGGGAACGTATAGAATATCGAGCGGAGTCGAGCCAAACAAGCCAAATGAAAGGAAGGCGGCTTGAATGCTACAAATGTTCCGGCCCCCACTTCGCCCGGGATTGTCCTAGCCAAGGCAAGGTCACGGCCATGAAGGTGACGGACAAAGGGAAGGCTACGGAGGGGCAAAGCGAAGATGGGCGACCAGGGGAGGAAGCCCGGCTAGGATCGTTCAAGATCCTAAACAACATCGACGTGCGAAATGTTGAGCCGTCTACACGGCTCATGTTTGTCGACGTGATGATCAATGGAATCAAGGTGAATGCCCTTGTGGACACGGGCGCCTCCGACCTGTTTATGTCGGATGAGGCGGCCAAGCAACTCAACTTGCAGGTTGAGAAGAGAGCCGGTTGGCTCAAGACGGTGAACTCGGAGGAGATCCCGACGAGCGGACTAGCCCGCGATGTGGAGATGCAGCTTGGGTCATTTCGATGCCAAGAATCAATCGAGGTAATCCCTATGGACGACTATGATCTTGTCCTAGGTATGGGATTCTTTGACAGGGTAAAGGCTTTTCCGATCCCGTCCTTCGGTTGCATAGTGATACTAGACCAGCGTGGTCAGTGCATTGTTCCGGCGCGGCGTGAGTCCGGGCGGAACCAAAAGAACCTCTCGGCCATGCAAGTGTCGAAGGGTGTTCGAAGGGGCGAGACAACGTTCTTGGCAACTTTGGTGGCGGGTGATGCGGAGTGCGCCCCGGACCAAGTGCCGGGGGAAGTGGATGAGGTGCTGACTTCGTTCCCTGATGTAATGCCCTCGGAGCTACCCAAGAAGTTGCCACCCAAGAGGGAAGTCGATCATAGAATCGAGTTGGTCCCTGAGGCACGACCACCAGCCATGGTGCCCTATCGTATGGCTCCCCCGGAACTTGAGGAAATGAGGAGACAACTCAAGGAGTTGCTCGAAGCTGGATATGTTCGACCATCCAAGTCCCCATTTGGTGCACCGGTCCTATTCCAAAAGAAACAAGTTGGTTCACTCCGGATGTGCATTGATTACCGGGCGTTGAACAAATTGACGATCAAGAACAAGTATCCTATCCCACTCATTGCAGACTTGTTCGATCAACTAGGTGGTGCACGATGGTTTACAAAGCTAGACTTGCGGTCAGGATATTATCAAGTGAGAATTGCCGAGGGGGACGAGCAGAAGACGGCGTGTGTGACGCGCTACGGCTCGTATGAATTCCTTGTCATGCCATTCGGCCTGACCAATGCCCCGGCCACATTCTGCACTTTGATGAACAAGGTATTGCGACCCTTCCTTGATCAATTTGTGGTCGTTTATCTTGATGATATTGTAATATATAGTCGGACACTTGAGGATCATGTTGAACACCTCAAGTGCGTGTTCCAAGTTCTAAGGGAGAATGAGCTGTATGTAAAAAGGGAAAAGTGCGTGTTTGCACAACGGCAAGTCCCGTTCCTAGGGCATATTGTAGGGGAGGGACGTGTTCGAATGGACTCGGCCAAGATCCGGGCCATTGTCGAGTGGGAGCCTCCCACGAAGGTGCCGGAGCTGAGATCCTTTCTCGGATTAGCAAACTACTATCGCCGGTTCGTTCGGAGTTACTCAGAGATAGCCGTGCCACTCACGGACATGTTGAAGAAGAATCGGCCGTGGGAGTGGACGGTGAAATGCCAAGCGGCATTCGAGCGGCTGAAGCGAGCTATGGTCGAGGAACCTGTGTTGGTTTTGCCCGACTACTCCAAGCCGTATGAGGTTGAAACTGATGCCTCAGATTTTGCAATTGGCGGTGTCTTGATGCAGGATGGGCACCCCGTGGCGTTCGAGTCTCGAAAGCTGGACGAGACGGAGCGGCGATACACGGTCCAAGAGAAGGAGATGACGGCTGTTGTGCATTGTCTTCGCACTTGGCGTCACTACCTCCTAGGATCACGGTTCGTGGTCCGAACGGATAATGTAGCCACGAGCTACTTCCAAACCCAGAAGAAACTGAGCCCGAAACAAGCTCGGTGGCAAGACTTCCTGGCAGAGTTCGATTATGTGCTCGAGTACAAGCCAGGGAAGGCCAATTCTGTGGCGGACGCCTTGAGTCGAAAGGCGGAATTGGCGGCTGTGGGGAGCCGGCCAGATTGCTCCTGGAATGAGAGGATCAAAGACGGGTTACAACATGACCCGACGGCCAGAGCCCTTCTCAATTATACTCGGTCGGGCAAGACGAGGCGGTTTTGGTGTGAAGATGATCTTCTATACACCAAGGGGCGGCGACTATATGTGCCACTCCACGGGAACCTAAGGCGAGAAATATTGAAGGAGTGCCATGACACAACATGGGCAGGACATCCAGGGATCCACCGCACATTGGCACTTGTGGAGGATCGATATTTCTGGCCTCAACTCCGAGATGATGTCGAAGCCTACGTGCGGACTTGCCTAATATGCCAACAGGACAAGTTGGAGCAAAGGGCGCCGGCTGGATTGTTGGAGCCGTTGCCCATTCCCGAACGTCCTTGGGAGAGTATCTCCATGGACTTCATTGTAGGGCTGCCTAAGTCTGATGGCTGCCAAACGATCATGGTGATTGTCGATCGTTTCTCCAAATATGCGACTTTCGTGCCAACGTCGAAGGAATGCCCAGCTACTGAAGCAGCCAAGCTGTTCATGAAGCACATTGCCAAGTATTGGGGTATTCCTCGATCGATTGTGAGCGATCGAGACCCCCGGTTCACGGGGAAATTCTGGTCCGAGCTGTTCAAACTGATGGGGACGGACCTCAAATTCTCAACCAGTTTGCATCCGCAAACCGATGGCCAAACGGAGCGGGTAAATGCGATCCTGGAAGTTTACTTGCGGCATTATGTGAATGCCACTCAGAGCAATTGGGCGAAACTAATGGATGTTGCCCAATTCTCTCACAACTTGCAGCGGAGCGAGTCCACTGGCAAGAGTCCCTTCGAGATTGTGATGGGACAGCAACCGCTCACTCCGAGCACGGTTGCAACGGGCTACAAGGGGAGTAGCCCGGCGGCTTACAAGAGCGCGCAGGAATGGCTAGAACGTGCCGACATAGCACGGGCTTGTTTACAAAGGGCGGCCGAACGAATGAAGAAATGGGCGGACAAGAAGCGGCGGCATGTCGAGTACCAAGTTGGTGATCGCGTGCTGGTCAAGATGCACCAGGTTCTGCGGTATAAGAACGTGCATAAGGCGTTGATCCGTCGGTATGAGGGGCCGTTCCTAGTGATCAAACGTGTTGGACCCGTGGCGTACAAGCTGGAGATGCCGGCTAAGCTGAAGGTACACCCGGTGTTCCACGTGAGTATGCTTAAGCCATACAATGAGGATGAGGCTGAGCTCGATCGTGGGGATTCACAACGAGCGCCCATTGGGGCGAAGACATCCTACGATCGGGAGATTGAGAAGATCCTGGCTAGATCGAATGATTGAGAAGAGGTATCGAAAGCCAAAGATAGAGTACTTGATCCACTGGCGTGGCCTCACCGAGGAGGAAGCTACTTGGGAGCCGGAGGAAGCTCTTTGGCAATTTCGTGAGGAAATCAAGTTATTCCACGAGGTTCATGGCAACGAGGGTGTTGCCCGAATTGCTGCGGGAGAGTATCACGGTCCATTTAATTTTAATGAAAAATTGACCGCGATGCATCCCCGGGATCGATCAACCAATCGACCCGTGGATCATAAGGAAATGCGCCTAGGAATGGCCAAGCGGGTGGATGATCGACCAACCCTTGAATCGGGATATGATCCGGGACAGCCAGCGGATCGACTCACGATCGAGGAGGCACGACCAGGTGATCGTGCGGAACGGCCGGGCGGCCGATCCATGAACGACCCTGCACGAGCGAACGGGCAACTCGCGGATCGTACAGGGCGATCGGGTGAACGAGCGGGGGCTGATGCTGCACGACCGGGTGATCGACCCGCGGATCGTGCTGAGCGGCCAAGCGGCCGAGCGATGAACGACCATGCACGATCGGGGGGATCGATCCTCGGATCGTGGCGCTCGACCAAGCGAACGAGCGGCATGGACGAGCGGGCGGACAGTGAACGATGCAGGCTGGCCGGGCGATCGATCCTTGCACGATGCAGGATCGACCAGCGATCGACTAGTGCACGAGCAATAATCGGCCCGAACATGCCCAGCGATCGATCGGGCGGGCGAGCGACGGTCAAACGTGGCGGGCTAACAACTTGGAAACTTCTAGCACGCCAGCCTTGACAAGTTGGTGGAAGTTGGCAAAGACTAGATGGACGGTGGCTGGCTTGAATGGGAAAAACGCCAGCACGCCGGCCTTGACTAGTAGGTGAGCCGTCGTGAATAGTGATCCTCGGGGGACCACCTTGTGGCCGGCCATTTGTGTATAAATAGGGGGAGTAAACCCCTTGTAGAGATAGACCCGAAAATTGAATGAGAAAGAAAGCTTCTCCTCACTCTCTCTTTGGCTTAAACCGATAGTTGTGCTTGAGTCGAGTGTGTGAGCTATTCGGGTGGGAAGGCTGACTCGAGTGTGAATCTTGAGTGTCGCACGGTGCCGAGAGAACTTGTGATCAATCGGCCCGTGACATATGCTTGATAGTTCCATGTTGTGCCATTCGGAATCACACGAATTATCGATCGCCGTTGCCGAAGTAATGGGATGATGCCTGGTCATGTTAGTAGAGCATGCCAGTAGAGCATCAACCGCCTAGTGTGCTGTGCACCAACTGCCTAGTGTGCTAGGCCGAGTGGTCATCAATAGTCGGAACACATGTGGTTTTCTATTCATGCGAGCTGTTGGTGTTGTTTGCCTTGGATGTTATGATTGTTGAGTCGTGTTGAGTCCTGCATTACGTGTGAACTAAGGCGTGGTAAGCTTGCATGTGATTGGCTACGTACTGTTGAGTTATGCTGCATGTGTAGGTCGCCCTGAGCGAATCAACGCCCTAGTTGGGCTTAGGCGTTAACTCACTGAGATTTATTTCTTATTCCTTTATTGTTAACCATTTTCAGGACCGAGGTAATGGAGCATTGTCATGTCAGGTTCGGAGTCCCGCTCGACCAATCATTTGATATCGAGTACCATCCCGTTCCGGTTATGGACCGGGTCTGGGAACATCGCGTGATTACAATTTGGGTAGATGAGGGGTTGGGGCCATTAGTGCCCCCATCGTTTCAAAGCCTGATATGTACGCCATGGTGATGATCTCTATGGACCACTCCGTTGATTTGAGGGGCCACCTACCGCGACCCCGAGAGTCAAAACTTAGGACTCGATGGATCTCGATACCCTTGACGGGGAGGTTGTTGACCCCGAGTAAGACTCGAATTATGACGACTCGAACTATGATCCCACACCTCCGCTTAGCTATGACTCGTGGTAGTAGTGTTGTGGAGACATTTTTGGAGGATACGTTGATGTGGATGATGAGAGTGACGTGGCCCTCTTTTTTTGTAGATATGACGTTAACCCTAATTCGACCCACCTATCTTTTTGCTGGTCATATGGTGCCGCCCCGAAATATAGGGTTATATATGTAGCAGCATTATAGGGTTAATGCGTATCTGCTATTGAAACGGTGTTCTTTTGCTGATATGTATCCTGCTTTCTTATTCCTGCTTATTGTTGGTTGTCTGGGAGTTAATTGTTTCCACATGCGTTAGATAAAAGTTAATAGTAATAGGTCGATAACTTGCCTGGGATGTTGTCCTTTATGACCTGAGGCGTTTGGTAGGGTTGTAATGTATCCGAGGATCGGGGCGTGACATATCCATTATGGGAAAATCTATATGTAAATCTGGCTAACGAAGCATAAAAAAGCCTACTTCTTCGACTAGTATGATAGGAAGCACCGAAAGGTAACTACCACCCTTAGTAGGGACCATCTTCAAGTCACCTACAGGTTGGAATTTACCTTATCCTAAGTTGCACCGATATCAACACTGACACGCGACACGACACTTTCGCATGTTATTTCTTTAAAAAATAGAGAATTTTAACACGTTGGGACACGTTGTAAATAAAATGTATATTTATATCAGCGGTTCACGGTGAGCTGCTTCTTTTTCTATTGAGGATTCACGATTAATTTTTTTTCGGGCTGGCTGGATATATTAATTTTGAGATGGTTGGCTATATGACTTAAGTATATATTTTGGATAGACTTACATTTTAAAATTGACTCTGTGCGTGTCGGAATGACTTGTCGGGATGCTAGATGACACATATGCATAATCTATAGTTAATAAAAAACAGCTTAAATGACAAACATACCCTGTTTCTTATCCTTCGAAGTCTGAAAAGGACATGAAATACCGATCTTATCAGGGACCACTTCCTGGCTGCCTGCAATAATAAATCAAGTATGAGTTGCCCTAGAGATCTTGCTTAAATGTACAAGATTCATAATGAACAAAAGTTAGTCCCACAGCATGAGGAAGAAAACAAACATAATTTCAAATATCCCAGCTCCTATTGCTTCCGAAAAACACCAGCACAGAAAATCATCAACCATCTAGAAAGTTAACACTTTTGACGCGTCGATGACAGGCCTATCGTAAGCTGTAAAAGCAGTAAAATGCAAGAAACACTTAAACACAGTATCCAAAGGAGGATGCCGTAGGTTTTCTGTGAAAAGAGAACTTGATATATTAATCTCCCTTCTCAAAGTCCAAAGCATCGATCATCACAGCCGATCGGAAGTTTTCATTTTCCAGAACAAGAAGAAACTACGATATTCCTTGCGAGTTACAACTTGTAAATGATCTTTTGCAATTTTCCGGTCCTGCATAAAGTGTTTCTAATCTGGCATGTCATCTCGTTGTGGTTTCATTGCATAGAAAACATTTATATCAATTCTCAATCCCGCTATTTCTATCTTCATTTGTTGTTGGAGAGTTTCACTTTCCAGGAACCATGAGCTACAATATTCCTTGCAAGTTCCAGCTTTTAAATGATCTTTTGCAATGTTCCTTTCCTGCAGAGTGTTTCTAATCTGGCACGTCATCTTGTTATGGTTTCATTGCATAGACAACATTTCTCTATCGATTCTCCAATCCCGCTCTTTCTATCTTCATTTGTAGCAATTCGTGTAGATTTTCATCTTCTGTTTAGTTCTTTCCCTAATACTATCCTTCCTAAAATAAACTGCACAGAATTAAGAGCTAGATCGTCATACCCTTGTATTCTTTTCTGGATAATATTGTTCATGGTACCACAGCTATTAAGTGTCTCGGCAGCAATGAATTGAGAGTAGTATAAAAATTCCCCCCTTTATCAACAATTGCGTATAATCAGCTCAGAAAGGGTCCACCAAAAAATAAAAGAAAGTGAAGCACCATAATAAGTTTCTCAGTCCTCTAGTATGCTCTAGCTCTAGTATGCTGAACTACCAGAAGTGGAAAGGAAGCTGACGGGACATAAGCTGAAGTTGGCAGATGCATAAGGCTGTGGTGAATGGCAGATGCGCAAAGGTGACTTAGTCGGAAAAAAAAAAAAAGGAAAGAAAGAAAGAAAGAAAGGATAAAGGCTATTCGAGTAGAGTTACAATTCAAGTGATACTTTTGCGATCCACCAAGATGGACATTAGGCAGGTAAATACAGAATCGACAATAAAAATAAGACAAATATATAAAGAGGTATTGCTGTATTGAATAGACAATAACAATTTACCCGCCCTTATTTTGTATAATCAAAAGAACAGATCGAGCATCAGATCAGTACTGTGGTGATCTAAAACCACAATCACCAAGCAGCAAGCTATTAATATTATTGTGACCAACGCGGAAAACAAACACAGAACAACAAGAATTTACGTGGTTCGATCAAGGTGATCTACGTCCATGGGCGAGGCAAAACGAGATTCCACTATAATCAAGGAAAGTACTGATTACAAAAGTCGTTCTCAGCGACTGAGCAAAACTCACAGCTCACAAATCTCTCAGATGACGAAAAAAGTCGCCGTGTACAAAAAAACCCTAGCCGCAGTAGTAAATAGGGCCCAACTCTCCGCGCCACGAACCAAATCTCAATTTTCTCTCCAATTTTGGGTCGCACAAAAAATATGTCGGGTTGGGTAATGAACCGGGCCGAGTACATAAAATTCAAGACATATTTAACAAATCTCCACCTTGGCTTGAATTTAAAGAAAACAGTTAAGAAGCCAAACACATTCTCCCAGCATCCATAAGCCTACGTGAGCTAACTCGGTGTAGGAAACAAGGGATGCAACGAAAGAACATATCCACTTCATAAAAAATGTAGAACTTTCATTTACCTCGCCACCAGGCCCCAGAAGGGGCAAAGCTCAACCAAGCATGCCAATCAAGTTCAAGCAATGCTTAAACTTATTAGCGGAGACTGACTTGGTCAACATATCAGCAGGATTGTCAGCAGTACCAATTTTCTTTACCATCATATTTCTCTCAGCAAATGCTTCTCGAATAAAGTGATACCTGATATCAATGTGCTTAGTCCTCTCATGATATGCTTGATTTTTAACCAAGTATATAGCACTTTGATTGTCACAAAAGACAACTGAATTGTTTTCCTGCTGGAGCCCAAGTTCCTGAACAGGATTCCTTAACCAAATAGCTTCTTTTACCGCTTCTGCTGCTGCCATATACTCTACCTCTACAAAGCAACTGTCGACTGTAGGGTTGACCTCCAACTAATAGCCGAGCCAGATAGTGTGAAAAGATAACCAGTCAAAGATCTTCTCTTATCGTGATCACTTGCAAAATCAAAATCCACAAATCCCACAACTGAGGTACCGTTGGAACTGTTTCTATCAAACACTAGGCCCAGCTCTACGGAACCTCTAAGATACCTAAGTATCCATTTCACTGCCTGCCAATGGACCTTTCCAGGGTGTGCCATATATCTACTAACCACACTAACTGCATGCGCAATGTCGGGACGAGTACATACCATGGCATACATCAGGCTACCAACTGCACTGGAGTATGGGACGTGAGACATCACAGTCTCCTCGACCTCTGATTGAGGTGACTGTATAGCCGAGAGTCTAAAATGAGATGCTAACGGTGTACTGACAGGCTTAGCATTTTGCATGCCAAACTTCTCAAGTACCTTCTCAATATAACTCCTCTGCGAGAGATATAATTTCCATGCTTTCTTGTCCCTCTTAATCTCCATTCCTAAGATCTTCTTGGCAGGACCCAGATCTTTCATCTCAAACTCCTCGTTGAGACGTTTCTTCAAGATCAACACATCTGACATGTTCTTTGCAGCAATGAGCATGTCATCCACGTATAAAAGAAGATAGACAAAAGATCCATCTGAACCCTTCCTAAAGTAGACACAACTATCATAGCTGCTCCTATGATAACCACTCCCTATCATAAAGCTGTCGAATCTTTTATACCACTCTCTTGGAGACTGCTTCAAACTATACAATGATTTCTTCAATCTACAGACATGTTCTTCCTTGCCTTCTACATAATAGCCCTCTGGCTGGGCCATATAAATAGTCTCCTCAAGCTCACCATGTAAAAAAGCAGTCTTCACATCAAGTTGCTCAAGCTCCAAGTCAAATTGAGCAACTATAGCCAGCAACAAACGAATGGAAGTGTGTTTTACCACAGGAGAAAACACTTCATCATAATCAATTCCCTCCTTCTGATTATAGCCTTTAGCTACAAGCCGTGCCTTGCATCTAGCATTTTCTACACCTGGAATGCCTTCCTTTTTCTTGAAAACCCATTTACACCCAATGGCTCTTTTTCCCTTTGGCAACGGCACCAAATCCCAAGTCTGGTTCTTGTGGAGTGATTCAAGTTCTTCAGCCATAGCAACAGCCCATTTTTCTGATTCTGTGCAAGTAATAGCTTCAGTATAGGTAGAAGGTTCCTGAATACCCATATCTTCTGCTGTCGTAAGAGCATAAGTCACCAGATCAGAGAACCCATATTTTTGAGGAGGACGAGTCTACCTCCTTTCTCTGCCAGTAGCAATAGAGTATGGCTGCTCCACCTCATCTAAAACTTCCTCATCTGAACTTGAATCGACAGTAACAATTTGCTCGCTTAAATCATTCTGAGAGGTCTTTTCTCTAAGTTCCACCTGAACCTCCACCTCATTCCTATCACTCTCATGTTTTCCTACAGACTCATCAACAACCTTCTTTTGATCAAGCATAAGGATTTCATTAAAAGTAACATCTCTACTAATAATGAACTTAGGTGAGTTAGGTTCCTGGCACCACAAACGATAACCTTTCACCCCATCAGCATACCCAACAAAGATACATTTCTTTGCTCTAGGTTCTAACTCACCATTCTTAACATGAAAGTAAGCAGGACATCCAAAAATCTTTAGATTAGAATAGTCACAAGGCTTACCTGACCACATCTCGAAAGGAGTCTTGCATTCTATTGCTGTTGAAGGAGAACGATTAACCAGATAACAAGCTGTGTTAATTGCTTCAGCCCAAAAATCCTTTTCCATCCCAGCATTAGAGAGCATGCATCTTGCTCTCTCCAATAGAGTTCTGTTCATCCGTTCTGCCACTCCATTTTGCTGTGGAGTGTGCCTAACTGTATGGTGTCGAACGATACCTGCATCTGCACAGAATTCATTGAAATCGCCACCACAGAACTCAAGACCATTATCGGTCCTAAGCCGTTTGATCTTCTTCCCTGTATGATTCTCAACAAGGGCTTTCCACTTCTTGCAGGTTTTAAACATGTCACTTTTTCTTTTCAGAAAATAAATCCAAACCTTCCTGGAATAGTCGTCAATAAACGTCACAAAGTAAAGAGCACCACCCTTAGATGGAACCTGTGCTGGTCCCCATAAATCAGAATGGATGTAGTCGAGTGTGCCCTTCGTCGAATGCGTGCCCGTACTGAAACTGACTCTGCACTGTTTGCCAAATACACAGTGCTCACAGAAATCCAGCGAGGTTGTCTGCTCACCACAAAGTAACCCACGTTTACTCAAAACTGTCATGCCACACTCACTCATGTGGCCCAAACGCATATGCCACAGTTTCATTCTGTCATTATCCGAAACAGAATTTGATGTGCCAATTGAAGTACCCAAAACTATGCTACCCTGCAAATGATACAAGTGATTCACCTTGCTTCCTTTCATCACAACCAGATTGCCTTTGGATACTTTGAGAACTCCACCTCCACCTGAGTACACACACCCAATGGAATCCAAAACTGCTCAAAGAGATAAGATTTCTCTTTAAGTCTAGTATGCGCCTTACTTCAGTCAAGGTTCTCACTGCTTTGTTGTGGCACTTAATCCGAATAGTACCAATTCCCACAACTTGGCATACAGCATCATTTCCCATCAAGACTGATCCACCATTCATTGGCTCATATGTGGTGAACCATTCTCTATTTGGGCACATATGATATGATGCTCTTGAGTCCATTATCCAAACATCATTAGAGAAACTAACAGCAGAGCATGCCGTAAGAACATTGTCTGACGCATTAGACTCATTTTTGTCAGCAACATTCGCCGCATCTTGTCTTTGAGCATGCTGCTTATCCTTTCTCTTAAGCAAAGGACAATCTGATTTGTAATGTCTCCTCTTGTGACAATAGTAGCACTCGGCGTTCGTATTATCTCCAGGTGGCCTAGATTTTGAACGATTAACAGATTTCCCTCTGAAGACTTTATCCCTGCTCTTGGTTCTGCCTCTCACAAGCAAACCATCTGCTCTGTCTCCACTGTTGTTCCCATTCAACTTCGTTCTTAGTTCTGCAGAACTCAATGATGTTTTAACATCCTTCAAAGTTATGGATTCACGTCCATAAAGCATCGAGTTCACAAAATTTTCGTATGAGGCAAGTAATGAACATAACACGATCAAAGCTTGATCTTCATCTTCGAGTTTAATATCTAAATTTTTAATATCCATAATAATTTTATTAAACTCATCCAAGTGTTCCTGAACAGGCGTATCTTCACGCATCTTTCGGATATAAAGACGCTGCTTCAAATAAAGTCTCGATGTCAAAGATTTCTTCATATAGAGACTTTCCAGTTTCTTCCAGAGACCAGCCACTATTTCCTCATCAGCGACTTCTCGCAAAACATTGTCATCTAGAGACAACTGAATCGCACTGTGCGCCTTCTCATCAATCTCTTCAACCTCAGCCGAGGTCATGTCGTCTGGATATTTTCCATCCAGTGCCCTAACAGTACCCTCTCGCTTCAACAAAGCCTTCATCTTTATTCTCCATAATCCGAAGTTGTTCTTGACGCCAAAAGATGAGATCTGAAACTTCAAAGACGTCATCTTCAAGAATCCCAGAAACGAACTCGCTCTGATACCAGTTTGTTGTGACGAACGCGGAAAACAAACATAGAACAACAAGGATTTACGTGGTTCGATCAAGGTGATCTACGTCCACGGGCGAGGTAAAACGATATTCCACTATAATCAAGGAGAGTGCTGATTACAAAAGTCGTTCTCAGCGACTGAACAAAACTCACAGCTCACAAATCTCTCAGATGACGAAAAAAATCGTCGTGTACCAAAAAACCCTAGCCGCAGTAGTAAATAGGACCCAAAAAAGTTTTCTCTTCCAATTTTGGGTCGTACAAAAAATATGCCGAGTCGGGTAATGAACCGGGCCGAGTACATAAAATTCAAGACATATTTAACAAATATGTTGTATTAGATGGAAAGGTTCTTTCTGTAAATTGCTACAAGGGCGAGAATTCATGATTTGAAAAGACAATTTCTAATAAATATGAAAAATATGGAGAATCGGGAAAAGAAAGGAAATATTATAGATAGCCTATGCTGGCTTTCATCTTTCATGAGATCAAATAAAAAATGAATCAATTATAGAAAGTGGATGAAATGGAGCTTTGTTGTTGATCCATATCATTACAAAGCTCCTCTCCCTCCTGCTACTCTTGATACCAATGAGAGAAAGAATAGGATTAATAGTCCCTCTTATTCTACCACAAATGTATTTTGGACGATATTCCTACACTTTTTATCAACGGCATTAACCTCAATATAATGTATTGCAAAATGTCCATGGCACAAATCGTGTAGTTGTATCTAACTTAGGGTTTAACTAGAAAGCAACTATACATTCTTTCCATCATCGGAAAAGCCGATTATGGTGGTTTAGCCATGTTGATTGCAATCACCAAAGTAACGCAATTCACAATCAAGCTTTTAATTTATCTTTTTTAATATATACATCCAGTCACACATTTCATTTTTACATAGTCCTTCAAGTTTGAAAATAAAAACAATTATCAACATCAGTACTTGTTGAAAACAAAATTATGCAAAGCATTACCTATCAATGATGCCAAAATAATCATATTAATCCCCAAAAGTAAGCTTCAGATAACAAAGACCGGTTAAATTTGTAGTATAGTCTATGGAAGTTCATGAAAATATCATAACCCATCTAATCTAGGGTTTACCAAAAAAAAAATTACCTCCTCTCTTAGTTTTTGTCACCACCATTCCTTCCAAAATATTAACTCTTAGCTCTTCAAGTTTCTTCCATCGCCAGTCCCTCAGAAAGATTTTCATGACGGCCTCTTAGCAATATTATTTGACAATCTAGCATTCCAAGCGACCATTAAAATGTCTACGGGGGGTAATTTTGTAATTAAGTACACTTCTATGTATCGCTTTTAGCATTTCAAATTTTGTTTTTATCTGGTAGCCAAATTTTGATTCTTATTTAGTAATGAAGGCCTCATATCTTAAGTGCCGATGTGAATATTCAAAGTGATGTGAATCTTTTCATAATTTTTAAATTCTCTTTCGACGAGTATATTCAAGAGCACCAAGTAGACCTCCCATTTACACACTAGGATAAAAAAAATATCTAAGAAATTCAAAGCAGACTCGGCATCTTAAGAGACGCTCCCTCTTTCCAAAAAAGTAAGGCGCAAAGCCAACTATTCTTTTTCATCACCAATAGAACTTTCCTCAATATTGAAAGCCCATCTATCTTTCTTTCCAAATAACCCAGACCATGGTACCAGAGCAAAATGCTTTTCCTATCTTTAGAGCATTTTAGCCTAGACCCAGCTAAAAGTTCCTCTCTAACAGACCATATCGCAACCTAACTTGCAAGAGCAATAAATTAGTATTCCGAAGTCTTTCAAACCTCTAGACAATGAAGGAGAAGCAGAGAAACAAATGCTTGCTGTGCATATCAAGCCGTTTACTTCCTTGTCCAATAAGCTAATTATTTGCAATACTTGACTGTCTTTAAACTCCTATGAAGGTACCAAAGTTTAGAAGAATGTGAGTTCATAAGAGAGGGGGGAAGTGAAGTGAAGAAATATATACTCGTCGAGATGATAACTCCGTTCTCTGACACATGTCCTCTGGAGGTTCCTGCCAATCAATCGCATGCATGTTAATTGAGATGTTGTAACTGATGTTTAGCCGACAGACTAGATAGGTAGTTGAAGATAACCTCAACAGAAGTAAAGAGAGCATCAAATCCATGCAGATCATGTGACACAAAGAAAGGATCGTGATGCTCCTGTCCATTATGGAAAAGTCTATTAGTAAATCTGGCTTACCAAGCATCAAAAAGCCTAAACGGAATACACACTTTCTTTCAATACAATGAACAGTATGATAATTAAGCATGTAAATTAAAAAAATTTATCTCCTTGTAATGCTACATACATTTATGAGTTATTTGAGGGTAAGAGTCGTGTAACAAGTAATAAGCGCATACAAAGACAAGTCTTGTGATCATTTATGAGTTATTTGAAGATAACCTCTAGTGAAGTTCCTCCATGTAATCATTCTCAACATGCATCCATTATAAGTTGTAGAAAGGACCGCATAACTCATGTCTCCATTATGGGAATCTATAAATAAATCTGGCTCGCTAAGCATCAAAAAGCCTAAACAGAAGGCGGAGATCCGGTATTTTTGAATCCATGTATAAGGAATTACAAAGAAAATTCTTTCAACAAAAATGTGAGTTAGAAAGGATAGGTCGACGAAATATGAATCGGAGGTACCTTGAGCAATCAGAAGTGATAAACAAGCTTATAGGACATAAGCTCAAGGTGGTGGCTACTAGGGCTAATAAGTTGTGTTTCTAATCATACATCTGCTAAGTATCATAATTATATCATGTCAAATCCACAACTTTGAGATCCAAAGCAGCATGATAATTAAGCATGTCACACAACAAGATATGCTTAACATTTTTAACACGTCCCCAATACTAAATAAGAATTTTAAAATTGTGAAAAGATTCACATCACTTTTAATGTTGACATCGGCACTTAAGATATGAGGTCTTCAATACTAATTAGGAATCAAAATTTGGCTTCCAGATAAAAACTAAATTTGAAATGCTAAAGTGATATATAGAAGTGTACTTAATTACAAAATTACCCCCTATAGACGTTCTAATGGTCGCTTGGAATGCTAGAATGTAAAATAATTTTGCCAAGAGGCCGTCATGAAAATCTTTCTAAGGGACTGGCAATGGAAGAAAACTTGAAGAGTTAAGAGTTAATATTTTGGAAGGAATGGTGGTGGCAAAAACAAAGAGAGAAGGTAAAAAAAATAAATTGTGGTAAACCCTAGATTAGATGGGTTATGACATTTTCATCAACTTCCATGGACTATACTACAAATTTAACTGGTCTATGTCATCTGAAGCTTGCTTTTAGAGATTAATATGATTATTTTGGCATCATTGGATAGGTAATGCTTTGTATAATTTTGTTTTCGACAAGAACTGATGTTGATAATTTTTTTTTTTCAAACTTGGAGGACTATTTAAAAATGAAATGTGTGACTTGATTTCTATATCAAAAAAGGTAAATTAAAAGCTTAAATGTGATTTGCGTTACTTTGGTGATTGTAATCAACGTGGCTAAACCGCCATAATCGGCTTTTCCGATGATGTAAAGAACATATAGTTGCTTTCTAGATAAACCCTAAGTTAGATACAGCTACACGATTTGTGCCATGGACATTTTTTCAATACATTATATTGAGGTTAACACCGTTGATAAAAAAGTGTAGGAATATTGTCCAAACTACATTTGTGGTAGAGTAAGAGGGACTATTAATCCTATTCTTTCTCTCACTAGTATCAAGAGTACCCATCCATCTTTCTTTCCAAATAACCCAGACCATGGTACCAGAGCAAAATGCTTTTCCTATCTTTAGAGCATTTTAGCCTAGACCCAGCTAAGAGTTCCTCTCTAACAGACCATATCGCAACCTAACTTGCAAGAGCAATAAATTTGTTTTCCGAAATCTTTCTAACCTCTAGACAATGAAGGAGAAGCAGAGAAACAAATGCTTGCTGTGCATATCAAGCCGTTTACTTCCTTGTCCAATAAGCTAATTATTTGCAATACTTGACTGTCTTTAAGCTCCTATGAAGGTACCAAAGTTTAGAAGAATGTGAGTTCATGAGAGAGGGGGGAAGTGAAGTGAAAAAATATATACTCCTAGAGATGATGACTCCGTTCTCCAATACGTGTCCTCTGGAGGTTCCTGCCAATCAATCGCATGCATGTTAATTGAGATGTTGTAACTGATGTTTAGCCGACAGACTAGATAGGTAGTTGAAGATTACCTCAACAGAAGTTAAGAAAGCATCAAATCCATGCAGCGCATGTGACATAAAGAAAGGATTGTGATGCTCCTGTCCATTATGGAAAAGTCTATTAGTAAATCTGGCTTACTAAGCATCAAAAAGCCTAAACGGAATGGAAGATAGTGCTCAATTGCCTAACTGACTAACATACCACGTTTTTCCTTTGACGTCTCGAAGTGAAAAGGAGGAGCAGAAAGGCAACTATCGATTTTATCTGGCGCCATCTCGTGGATGCCTGCAGCATTAAATCAAGCAAGAGTTTCCCCTCAGATATTGCTTAAAGGTGCAAGATCAACAATAAAAAGAAATAATAGTAATTATTATTATTATTATTATTATTATTATTAAAGTCACTCCCACGGGATAATTTGCACGATCCCATCGCACACTGCTTCCCCAAAGTACCAGCACAGAAAATCAACAGCCATCTAGAAAGTTAACAATTTTTAACCATCTATGACCGACACGTCAACCTCAGTAAAAAAGCAGCAAAATGCAAAAACCACTTAAAGATAGAATTTGGAAGTTAAGAGGGCATTGTTTTGGTTTTTTCTGAAAAAATAGAAGTGGGTATGTCCGACTTCTCTCAAAGTCCAAACTATCGATCACCACAGTTGATCCAAAATTTTCACTTTCGAGGAACCATAAGAGCTACGATATTCTTTATGCCTTACAACTTATAAATGCACTTTTGAGAATTAAGTATACTCAGAATACTGTAGGAGCTAGTTTGTTCCTATTAGTAAGTAAACCAAAATCATGAATATTCTATATGCATGCATCTTGAATGTTCATGTTTCTGTCTATTTCAATGTTTTGTAAATTAAAAAAATTTATCTCCTTGTAATGCTACATACATTCATGAGTTATTTGAGGGTAAGAGTCGTGTAACAAGTAATAAGCGTATACAAAGACAAGTCTTGTGATCATTTCATAAAAAAAAAAAAAAAAGTGTGGGTAGATATAGTTCAGCTTCATTTGAGAGTTTCTCCTATTTGTGTCCTTTTTCTTGATCAAATTCGAGTTGAGTAAACTGTAAGTGTTCCACATTCAAATTATTCTATTAACTGGTATCAGAGCCTAGATTTGTGGTCACGGCCTCAGCAAACAATCAACTTCCGCTTCATTACCCTCGTCTCAGCAAAGAAAACTTTGGTAATTGAGCTGTCAGAATGAAAGACCTACCTCATGCCTATGGTGTATGGGAACTTGTTACCAAAGGCTAAGATGAGCCAAAGGACAAAGCCACCTTTTGTCAAAATCAGAAGACTGCCTTGGAGAAGGTTTAAATAAAAGATAAATATGCTCAGATTTACCAAGATCTAGATGATTCCATGTTCAAGAAGGTTTCAAATGCTACTAATTCCAAGGAGGGATGCAAGATTCTTTACAACAAAAATGTGCACTAAATGTGTCTGCCAATCATTCATATGGCTTGTTAGTTGAGATATCGTAACTCATGTTTAGATGGGAGACTAGATAGGTAATTGAAGATAACCTCTAGTGAAGTTCCTCCAATGTAATCATTCTCAACATGCATCCATTCTAAGTTGTAGAAAGGACCGCATAACTCATGTCTCCATTATGGGAATCTATAAATAAATCTGGCTCGCTAAGCATCAAAATGCCTAAACAGAAGGCGGAGATCCGGTATTTTTGAATCCATGTATAAGGAATTACAAAGAAAATTCTTTCATCGAAAATGAGAGTTAGAAAGGATAGGTCGACGAAATATGAGTCGGAGGTACCTTGAGCAATCAGAAGTGATAAACAAGCTTATAGGACATAAGCTCAAGGTGGTGGCTACTAGGGCTAATAAGTTGTGTTTCTAATCATACATCTGCTAAGTATCATAATTATATCATGTCAAATCCACAACTTTGAGATCCAAAGCAGCATGATAATTAAGCATGTCACACAACAAGATATGCTTAACATTTTTAACACGTCCCCAATACTAAATAAGAATTTTAAAATTGTGAAAAGATTCACATCACTTTTAATGTTGACATCGGCACTTAAGATATGAGGTCTTCAATACTAATTAGGAATCAAAATTTGGCTTCCAGATAAAAACTAAATTTGAAATGCTAAAGTGATATATAGAAGTGTACTTAATTACAAAATTACCCCCTATAGACATTCTAATGGTCGCTTGGAATGCTAGAATGTAAAATAATTTTGCCAAGAGGCCGTCATGAAAATCTTTCTAAGGGACTGGCAATGGAAGAAAACTTGAAGAGTTAAGAGTTAATATTTTGGAAGGAATGGTGGTGGCAAAAACAAAGAGAGAAGGTAAAAAAAATAAATTGTGGTAAACCCTAGATTAGATGGGTTATGACATTTTCATCAACTTCCATGGACTATACTACAAATTTAACTGGTCTATGTCATCTGAAGCTTGCTTTTAGAGATTAATATGATTATTTTGGCATCATTGGATAGGTAATGCTTTGTATAATTTTGTTTTCGACAAGAACTGATGTTGATAATTTTTTTTTTTTTTCAAACTTGGAGGACTATTTAAAAATGAAATGTGTGACTTAATTTCTATATCAAAAAAGATAAATTAAAAGCTTAAATGTGATTTGCGTTACTTTGGTGATTGTAATCAACGTGGCTAAACCGCCATAATCGGCTTTTCCGATGATGTAAAGAACGTATAGTTGCTTTCTAGATAAACCCTAAGTTAGATACAGCTACACGATTTGTGCCATGGACATTTTTTCAATACATTATATTGAGGTTAACACCGTTGATAAAAAAGTGTAGGAATATTGTCCAAACTACATTTGTGGTAGAGTAAGAGGGACTATTAATCCTATTCTTTCTCTCACTAGTATCAAGAGTACCCATCCATCTTTCTTTCCAAATAACCCAGACCATGGTACCAGAGCAAAATGCTTTTCCTATCTTTAGAGCATTTTAGCCTAGACCCAGCTAAGAGTTCCTCTCTAACAGACCATATCGCAACCTAACTTGCAAGAGCAATAAATTTGTTTTCCGAAATCTTTCTAACCTCTAGACAATGAAGGAGAAGCAGAGAAACAAATGCTTGCTGTGCATATCAAGCCGTTTACTTCCTTGTCCAATAAGCTAATTATTTGCAATACTTGACTGTCTTTAAGCTCCTATGAAGGTACCAAAGTTTAGAAGAATGTGAGTTCATGAGAGAGGGGGGAAGTGAAGTGAAGAAATATATACTCCTAGAGATGATGACTCCGTTCTCCAATACGTGTCCTCTGGAGGTTCCTGCCAATCAATCGCATGCATGTTAATTGAGATGTTGTAACTGATGTTTAGCCGACAGACTAGATAGGTAGTTGAAGATTACCTCAACAGAAGTTAAGAAAGCATCAAATCCATGCAGCGCATGTGACATAAAGAAAGGATCGTGATGCTCCTGTCCATTATGGAAAAGTCTATTAGTAAATCTGGCTTACTAAGAATCAAAAAGCCTAAACGGAATACGCTCTTTCTTTCAATACAATGAACAGTATGATAATTAAGCATGATACGCAACAAGATCTGTTCGACATTTTGAAGATATCAGCTCTTACTTATGAAAGTGTACGAATGTGTTTGGACGTCTGTTAACATGTCCTCATTCACCTACACACGTGTTAACCCCTTTAATTAAGCATGTCTAGTTAAATTGTGATATAAACAAGTCAAAAGATATCAACCGATTCACAACACGCTTATTAATTGTGTATAGACTGCTTGACCAATTTATGATATGAATCCGATTAAGCTTAAGCCGACCACACTTATCCAAGTAACATGCACCTCTCGGGCAATTGGTTCACCCGATCGGTTGCATAAGGCTATGTTGATTGGAAAAAAGGTGACTTCGTTGTATCAGAAAGCAATTACGGGATTTTGGCTACTACAGTGAAGCTGCATGACCAGCAATGCTTCCATGAGTAAACAATGTGGTTGTTGTTTGCCAGAAAATACAAAAGCATCAAAATTAAACATTTCTAACAGTGATGTTTTAGTAAAGTCAGTTTTGATGCACCAACGCTACTTTAACAATTAAGAGGCAGGAGGCATTCTTGAATCACTTCTATTGTGAACTTAACACCAACTTTGCCATCAGTTTTGTTTAATTATTTAAAGGGTTAATACCATGAAAAACCACTAACTGTACATACGTGACAAATTTTTCTCAAATTATTTTTTTGACCACGAAAAACCTCAAACTAATACACATGTAATAAATTTACCCTAAATTATATTTTTTTACCACTAAAAACTCTAAACTGGCAAATCTATGACATATTTTCCCTAAACTAAATTTTTTGGCAAAAAAAAATCTCAAACTGATGCACTCGTGATAAATTTATCCTCCCTTAAATTGGACTAATACCACGAAAAATCCAAAATTTACACACTTGTTATAAAAAGAAAGTAAAAACCTCAAAACTGTACATCTGTGAACTGTTACGTGCCATCCAACTCAGCAATTTAACACTTAAATTTTGAAAAACTAATCTGGAATAAATTTGTCACATGCGTACCAGCTTTGGGTAAATTTGTTACATGTGTACTGGTTTGGAATATTTTGTGATAAAAAAAATGGTTTTGATAAATTTGTGTACCGGTTTGTAGTTTTTTGTGGTTGTAACTCTTTGTTAAAGAATACTGGTGTAACATTTTTGTTTGGTGGTCTAAAACGATAAGTACTGCACATCCAGCTATTGTAGTCAAATCGACCAGCAAACTGACAATCTAAGATTTGATCTACGATTAAATACACCAATGATACGTCTGAAGTGTAGAATTGCCCCTCAATTGTTTGGGGATTCTATTATTGCCAGGGCAACTAGCTTCTAAAAAGTTGAGGTATATGCAAGCTACTTCACAGTTCAGACGGGACTTGCATTCTCTTGTTTCATTTCAAGTTTTTGCCTTCTTTTTCTAATACATTCCAACTTTACAACAACTGTATGTCATGATGCTGGCGATTAGATTCTTAGCTATCTGATGTAAACACGCTTTAAGCTGAAACATGCTTTAAGCTGAAACTAACTACATCAACAGGTACAATCTTTAGGAGAGAGTACTCGAGAAGAGAGAAGAATAAGAATAAAGAATTATACCGATGTCCCGTAGGATAACATGGGAATATCAGCACCAGCGAGTAGATCTTCATGCTCATAATTATGCTCTATCTTCAGCTTAAGCGAAATTTCTCTAGTGATCAATGTGATAAGATCCCGTTGACTGCTACTGCAGAAAAAAAAAATCTCGGTTCCAAAACCATTAACAGATGCATTCTTGGGATCCTACCACCCAACCAACTACATAATGAAAAGACAAGGATGTGCTAAAAGATCACGGTGTTTAACTTCAGCACGCGATTTATCTGATGCAAAGAAATACTAAACAGACCACTAATGTTCAGTAATCGTATGAAGATGCGATAACGCCATCGCAGAAAGTATTTAGTCCAACTGATGGATTATATTGTCACAATTTCCCATATAAAGAGCACAAGGAGCATATAAACCCTATTGCCAGGCGATATGGATGTTTCGATACTCATGCAAGCCGTATTAGGAGTGGCACTTGAAATTTGACTAACAAAAAGGATAAAAAGAGCAGGGGAACCAGGGGTGGATATTTCAACAGAACAAAACAATTATAGTGGAGTCGACCAACATTTGCATTTTCTGCTGGAAAGAGGATGTTATTTTCTCACATACTCGACAAACCTTGGTCGATCCAGAAAACAAATCAGCAGAAACCGCATGAGAACAAGGCAGATGAAATGTACCCTTTATATGAGCTGCTATTCCATCCCTCAACTTTATTAGCCTCCACAAGAGCCTCCTTCCACCGCTCAACTTTCTCGGCGCCCCACATCCGCCCGTGCGTGTCCAGGGCGTCTCCGTAGAGTGACGTTTCCAGCTTCACATTAAACCTTTCCACATCGTAGAAAACAGGCAGGATCTCTTTCGTCCCACCTGATCTAGCTGTGTGTTCTACCATGAGTGCGAGCGCGTCAAGGCACTGAGGGCTACGAGCGTAGTTTCTGGAAAAGATAGGTATGTAGATCTTGGAGCTGTACACCGATAGCCGAAGCTCTTCGGCAGTATAAACGGTTTCGAGACCTCTGAAAACGCGAATTCCGTCAGCTGACAAGCTGCAATGGAGGTAATCAACGAACCCAAAGAGATTATCGGATCCTGTGAAACTCAGGAGCACATCATATATCGATCCAGCGACACTTGATTCAGCCTCTGACTTCATATCTTGACTCAGCCTCGCTAGTTCAAGTTTGTTTCTTCTCCCTTTTGTGTCAGCGTATTCAGCCATTCTTGATTCGGCCTCTAACTTCATCGGATCTTGGTTCCGCCTCGCTGGTTCAACTTTCACTCTTTTCCGTCATGAGGAGATATTGGGGGGGGGGGGGGGGGGGGGGGGTGGTCCGTTCAAGTCTTGCCAGCCGATGGATGCAAAACGTGAATGCCAAGCCTACGGCTTTGACCGGCATCATTCGCTCACGCACTCCACGCTGACCCGTTTTTTTGTTCACTCGATATTCGGTTCGGGTCAGGGTTGGGGCGGGTGACGCAAGCAGCGCTTAAGGGTCGGGTCGGTTAGGGTATTATAAAAACCCTACCCTATCCATTGACACCCCTATTCCACGGTGCACAAGAGGAAGCAGAGACGAAGTGATGGTCTCTTCCTTTTTTCCCCTTGGCCGACATGTTCTCGCGAATCTTGGAAATAAAAGATTGGATATTCCGTGAGGAGTGCGACACGCGAATTAAGACAAAATATTACTATGACCGAGGATAAATCATTTAGATTGACCAAAAGAAGTCTAGGTCAATGAATGGAACGGGGAGAACTGTTTTACGAATTTATTTAAATATTGGTCATCCAAAATGAAAAATGATTGAAAAAAACGAATGACCAGTACCGAAGTAATACGTTTCAAACTGATCATACTTCGTCTGCTTAAGAGATTGGGCAAATTGTGGCATTATCTTGGGCAAGATGCCTTATAAGATTGCCCTACACTCTGCTTAGATGACGAAATGAGCCAAGAACATGCGGATCTGGTTACATCTCCCCAACTCAATTCCTCTTGGACACATTGATTTGTGTTACTTGGATTGGGTTGGGTATGAAAACTCACCTCATCTAACCAGTCAAAAAGATAGCTCAAGTTAGAAGTCCTCAAACTACTTATATACATCTTAAGTGGAGGTCAAAGGTCAAGTTTAGATGCGCCCTCCTTGGGCCTCTCTTGTCTGAACCCTTAATATTATGGAACAATACTATCTTCATGACAAAAAAAAAAATGTTTCTTGTCGGGATTAGTATTGATTGCCAATTAATGGTGAGTGACTTCATGATTGATCTACCCGTTTGAAATTTGTTATCAAGAACCTACTTTGTGTATACTAAAACTTAGAACCTACCCAGTTTACCGATTTTTTATTTATTATGAGATTGATAAAAAAAATTAATATACTAATAATCCGAGTCTAACCAGCAGATGGATGCATAATGTCAATGCTAAGCCGACAAGCTTTGACCATCATTATTCGCTCACGCACTCCACAGTGCGCTAAAGGAAGCAAACGAAGTGATGGTCCCCTCCTTTTTTTCCCCCCTTATCTGGCCATTAGGGATCCGACTCATCTACCTTAATGATAAAGGATCATTGAGATCCCCACCCTCCATGTGGGGAACAGGAAATCCTCTCCCAACCATTAGGTGTGCGACGCGCGAATTAAAACGATCAAGGATAAATCATTAAAAAATTACCAAAGCAAGTCTAAAGAATGCAAGAATTGTTTTATGAAGTTACTAAATATGGGTCATCCAAAAAGAAAAATAATTGAGAAAACCAAATGACCACCGCCAAAGAAAAAGGTTTTAGGGCCTACACAACAACGCATTCTCATCCAAAAAAGTGATTCTGAATAAAATCACATTTTCTAATTTTGCTCTTTGAATAAATTTTTTAGAATCAGAACGCGTTTGATAACTGCTCAAAATTTATATTCCTAAAATAAAAATATATTTGATAACTGCATAAAATTTTTATTTTCGAAAACAATTGTCTTTTTTTCAATTTTTATCATTTAAATAAAAAAAAGGACAGTAAAGAGTGACTGTAGTATAGTTGTCGAGAGATGTCCTTCCTTCCAGGTTCTCGTTGGGGATCCGGAACCTCTCGTCGGAATGCCCTACTCGAAGTCAAGATTCCATAGCTTGGATCTGTAAGCTTCTTAGACCGGTGCCTCCCGAACGGGAACTGATGAGGCTATTCGTCTCTACCCTACCGCAGAATGTACAAGCGCATGTGTTCATATCCGCGGTAGCGTCTTTCTTTGACCTTATTTCCTTTGCTGAGGAGATGGAAAGCAACTGGAAGAGAGGCTGGTATGGAGACAGCGGAACCGGTCCAAAGCGTTTTGCACCAAAGAAAGAACCAGTAGCCACGCAGGTTAGCTTGGCGTACACGCAGAGACCGGTGGTTCAGAGTCCCGTCATTCAACTCCCCGACGAACGGAGGGCTAGTAGTAGCCAGAGAAGGGATACGTGGAATAACCGGCAGTTCAGCCCACTCCAGGGACCTTGAGGCAAATTTGGGCCATCCTACAGAAGAAATGGCTCTTAACTACAGAGCCAATGAGAGCAAACATGTCAAACACAAAATGGTATGACCCGAGTAAGAAGTGTGATTATCATCGTGGGGAAGTAGGCCACGACATAGACAATTGTTTCGTCCTAAAAAATCGTATTCAGGATCTGATTGAGACTGGGGCAATCTCGCTACCCAACAAGCAGCCCAACGTGCAAAAGAATCCCCTACCTGAACATTCCGGGGCCATCAATGCTATTTTAGAAGAAGACATTAGCACAGCAGGTCCATTTAAGGTCAAGGCTGCTGAAGCTCTAGACGCCCTAATCAGGGCGGGTTATTATCAAACAGGAGAAGTGGTGACTTCAACTCAGCTAGAGGAGATGTTTACTAAGTTGATCAGAGACGGCTTGGTAGTTCGGATGAACCAGTTTGGGATGATAGCTACCATCTCTGGGATGGTTATTGATTGGGAACAAGAGCTAGCGGCATTGGCTATATGCCCACCTGAAGTAGCGGTTCCCATTGAGGAAATAGAAGCTCAAGTAGATCCGGAGTTAGTAGATATGCCCCTTCTACAAGACGCGTTAGATGATGAGCTGGGGCTGGTGGTGAATGAGAACCTGATGATTACCACCCCACAACCCTTCCCATATTTAGATGGTCGGGCAGTCCCTTGGTCCTATGACTTAGCTCTTATAACTAGGTCAGGACGTACCTACAATGAAGACAAGCCGCCTAAACCGGTCGAAGAGAAGGAAGCTAAGGGGTTCCTCGCGGTCATTAAGACTAGCGAATACAACATTGTGGATCAGCTCAGGAGAGCGCCAGCTCAAGTCCCTCTACTCGAATTGTTGTAAACCTCACCTAAGCATCAGGAGGCGTTAAAGAAGATCCTAGTGAAGGTTCACATCCTTGAGAATATCGAACAAAAGAAGCTGGAAGG
This sequence comes from Rhodomyrtus psidioides, assembly GCA_021437785.1. NCBI lineage: Eukaryota > Viridiplantae > Streptophyta > Magnoliopsida > Myrtales > Myrtaceae > Rhodomyrtus > Rhodomyrtus psidioides. The sequence goes on along the minus strand of JAILYB010000044.1, from coordinate 1,523,936 downwards.
ATTTGTCGGAGCGGTCCTGTTGAAGGATCAAGTAGCTTTCGCGGACGATGAGATTCCTGTAGAAGGTCGGGGGCCATAACAAAGCCCTGCATATTACCGTGAAGCACAAACAGACCTTTGTGTCTCGAGTCCTCATTGATAATGGTTCGGCATTGAATATATGTCCATTGGCCACCTTGAACCGATTGGGAGTGGACTTGGCTAAAATGCAGTCGCCAAAGGCCCATGTCAAAGCCTTTGATGGGATGAAGAAAGACGTTCTAGGGCAGATAAATCTGGATATCCTCATCGGACCATCGACATTTGACATTTTGTTTCAAGTCCTGGATATCCCATCTGCATTCAATCTTCTACTTGGACGGCCTTGGATCCACAATGCAGGAGCCGTACCTTCGAGCCTCCATCGGAAGATTAAATTTGTGGTCGAGAAGAAGCTGGTGGCGGTATTTGGTGAGGAAGACCGTCAGATCTATAACGAGACAGCCATTCCTTACGTGGAACCGACCGAAAATGAAGAGAGCTCGTATCACGCGTTCAAGCTAATACAAACCATACATGCCTCTCTTGAGAGTCCCTTACCAACTCCCGAGGTGTCGGCCGCTTCTGTTATGGTGGCCAAAGTAATGGTAGGGAATAGCTATCAACCCGGCATGGGACTGGGAAGACATAGCCAAGGAATCCGCACCCCTGTTGAGTTAAAGGTTAAAATCATAAGGCGAGTCTTGGTTATCCGGGACGGAGACATGACAAGCAGGTAGTGAAAAGACTTGGCAAGCAAGAAGATAGTTCTCAGCCACAGCCCCTATACGTCACTTTCCGATCTGGTGGGGGTGGTTGGAGGATATGATGAGTTGTCCAAGTATGAGGACGATTTGAGGATCGTATTTCACGTTCTTGTGAAGGAGCAGGTCGCCGAAGTAGAGCCCATGGAACTGGATGTGGAGGGCTAACCTGGATGAATGGTTTGCTGACATGACCATAGGAGCTGTGCTTGAAGACCTTATGCAGATAGATGGGACCCTTGAAGAAGAGCCCTACCTAGAACGCAGACCACCGAGGCCTTCGAATAGTGTTCACTCTGAAAACGATCCATTGGAGGACTTAAATTCAGAGTAACCAGTCTATGTTACCCATGCATGGGATATTTCCAGCTTTCTTTTAATTTTAGTCATTTCGGTTATTGTTAGGACTTTTCTCTTCAGTATTGCACTTTTCAATCAATAAATGTAATGAATTGATTTTGAAGATCAATAAAATTACAGAAATTTTTATCCATCATTTTGGAATCTTGTTGAAGTACCCCAAACCAACCCAATGACGATGACCAACGGTCAAACAAATTATCGTCAATGGTAAGATACCGAGGGTTGGGCTTCTTCAAAGATTCTCATCTAAAAATTTTTGTAAAATAAATTTTTCAGAAAGAAAAATAGGAAAAGCCAAGAAGAAGCATTTTTCAAGAAAAAACATCGCATCCGAAAATGATAGGGCATACATCTTGAAACCCTATTTGTTTTTCTGAATTCCCTACTTTATGTTTCAGGGATGTGGAGGGAGATCTAATGGATTCTGGAGTTTATGACCTCGATGAATTCGACCCCGAATACGAAGAAATACGTCGGGAATTCGAGGAACATGAAACGGTCAGGCCGTTGACCGAAGATGAGACCCTGTCTATCAATCTAGGAAATGAAGAAAACCTTAAGGAAGTCATGATTGGGGCAAACCTTCCTGAGGACACAGCTAGATGGTTGATTCAACTCCTGAAGGATTACCAAGATATCTTTGCATGGTCCTATGCAGATATGCCAAGGCTCGATCGCTCGATTGTTGAACACTTCCTTCCGCTCAACCCATCTTGTGATCTAGTAGCACAAAATAAACGAAGAGCTAGACCGAAGTTGGAAAATAAGATCAAAGAGGAGGTTATGAAACTCCTAGACGTGGTATTCATCGAGACTTCTCAATACCAAGATTGGATTGCCAACATCGTTCCAATGATGAAGAATGATGGTCGAGTTCGAGTTTGTGTAGACTACCGGGACTTGAATAAGGCCGGCCCGAAGGATAATTTTCCCCTCTCACATATTGATGTTCTAGTGGACAGCACAGCTGGATTCGAGCTGTTTTCTTTCATGGATGGCTTCTCAGGGTACAACCAGATTCTGATGAATGAAAATGATAAGAAGAAAATCACTTTTACTACCCTATGGGGATTATTTCAATACAGGGTGATGCCTTTTGGATTGAAGAATGCCGGGGCAACATATCAACGGGCCATGGTGACTTTATTTCATGATCTGATTCATAATGAGTTAGAGGCATATGTGGATGATATGATTGCCAAGACCCGGAAAGGGGAAGACCACGTCCAGACTCTGATTAAGCTATTTGAGCGGCTTAGGAAGTTCAAATTGTGCCTCAACCCAGCGAAGTGTGTTTTTGGGGCTAGTAGTGGCAAATTGCTCGGTTTCATTGTCAGCAACCGAGGTATCGAGATTGATCCATCGAAAGCTAAGGCAATCTGCGAATTGAAACCACCGACCATGGCGAAGGAGGTTAGGAGTCTCATGGGAAGATTGAACTATATTTCCCGATTCATCTCTCAGTTGACGGAGACCGCCAAACCCTTTCTCAAGTTCCTGAAAAAGAATGCACTTATTAAAAAGAATGTGAGGAAGCGTTTGAGAAGTTGAAGCAGCAACTTATAAATCCACCTGTCCTTGTGCCAGCCACACTGAGGCAACCGTTGATTCTCTACCTCACAATAAACAGTGAGTCACTTGGGGCCATGCTAGCCCAAGAAAGTCAAGGAGATGCTAAAGAACGGGTCATCTATTATTTGAGCAAGAAATTCACAGGCTCCGAATTAAATTACTCAGAGGCTGAAAAGACGTGCGCAGCATTGGTATGGGTGTTACACAGGCTGCGACAATACACTCTACATTACCAAATCCTTTTGGTGACGGAGTGCGATCCCATTAAATATCTCCTGAATCAGCCTGCATTGGTTGGCAAACTTGCCAAGTGGCAGATTCTCATTTCCGAGTTTGACATTTGATATTTACCTCAGAAATCGGTGAAAAGAAGAGTTATAGCGAATGTTCTAGCAGAAAATCCGAGGCAATGTGATGATCTTTATCGACCTGAAGATCGAATTATGGCGATCGAAGATTATGTTTGGACAATGTACTTTGATGGAGCTGTAAACTTGTCAGGGTCCGGCACGGGAGCAGTCCTGATATCTCCTAGAGGTCAACATTATCCAGTAGCAGCAAAATTGGTGTTCCCTTGCACTAATAACATCGCCGAATACGAAGATTGTATTCTTGGTCTACAAGCGGCAATAGAAAAGGGAATATCTAAGCTCAAGGTGTTTGGAGACTCAGCCTTAATTATTCTTCAGACTGTTGGTAAATGGAAGACGCGAGATTCAAAGCTGCTGCCCTATCATGAGTATTTAGACGAATTGATGGAAAGTTTTACAGATATCACGTTTGAATATTTGCCTAGAACTCAAAATCAATTTGCAGACGCTTTGGCCACTCTGGCATCAATGTTACATGTCATGGAGGGATTAGAAGTCGAACCACTCAAGTTCGAAGTCTTAAGACAGCCGGCCTACTACATGGTTGTGGCAGATGAGCCAGATAGCCAACCTTGGTATCAGGATATCAAGATGTATATCCAGGGGCAGAAGTTTCCTGAAAATAGTACAGCTTCAGACCAGAAGTATATAAGGAAGATGGCTTCAAAGTTCTTCCTGAGCGGAGAAAATCTTTATAAAAGGTGTGTCGATTCGGTCCTACCGAGATGTGTTGATGCGACTGAAGCGATTTGTTTAATGGCAGAAATGCATGAAGGCGTCTGTGGCCTTCACATGAACGGCCATATGCTAGCAAGGAAGATCATGAGGCTAGGCTATTATTGGCTCACCTTAGAAAATGATTGTATACAGCATGTCAGAAGTTGCCATAAATGCCAGATTCATAGTGACAAGATCAATGTCCCTCCAAACGAGTTACATCAGTTATCCGAGCTTTGGCCATTTTCCATGTGGGGAATAGATGTGATTGGTCCGATCAACCCTAAAGCTTCCAATGGACATCGTTTCATTCTGGTGGCAATTGATTATTTTTCCAAGTGGATTGAGGCGACATCGTATTCAACGGTCACGTCCCGAAATGTGGTAAAGTTCATCGGACGTGATTTAATTGCTCGATATGGAGCCCCTGATGTTATAATCACAGATAATGGTGCGAATCTGAATAGCAAGCAAGTGGAAGAACTGCTCAAAGCATTTAAGATCAGACACTTGCATTCTTCTCCATATCGCCCTCAGATGAATGGGGCAATTGAGGCAGCAAATAAGAACATCAAGAAGATCTTGTCTAAAACGGTTGAGAATTATCGAGATTGGCACGACAGGTTGCTGTTCGCACTTATGGCATACCGGACTTCAATCCGGACATCAACCGAGGCAACCCCATACTCCTTGGTATATGGTATGGAGGCAATATTACCGGTCGAAGTGGAGATTCCTTCTCTGCGCATTTTGTCCCAGATAGAACTGACTAAAGAAAATTGGATCCAACAGAGGATAGATCAACTGAACTTGATTGACGAGAAGCAGCTCAAAGCCTTATGCCATGGCCAATGTTATCAGCAGAGAGTGGCCCAGACTTTTAACAAGAAGGTGCGACCTCGACATTTTCAAGAGGGAGACCTTGTGCTGCGGAAGCTTCTGCCCATCATCCCACAGCCAGAAGGTAAGTTTACTCCAAATTATGGCAGACCCTACATAGTAAAGAAAGCCCTTCCAAGCGGCGCCTTGATCTTGGCAGAGATGGATGGACGTGTCTTCACTAATCCTGTCAATGCTGATTCAGTCAAGAAATATTATACCTGAGATGATGTAATATTTTTGCAAATCTTAATACTCATGCACATTTTGCCTGCTTTATGATTGTATTATAAATCTTCACTGAATTTTTCAATCAGGAGATTTGTTTGGTCAATTGATGTTGATCACTTTGAATGAGGAACGCCAGGACGATGAAATGCAAGCTATTTCCATACACGTCCTATATCATATCCCAAGTGAGTAAGTGTGAAGATTTCCATGCTTACAAGGTGAAAGGGTTATCTTGCGAAAAGTATGACGACCAAGATGAAGCGAGGCATTCATTTCCTCTATCCAAACACTACAGGTCGCCCTTTGCTAAACTCCTTTGAACGGTGGTTCAGTTTTCATACCCCTGTCAAGAACAACCCCACATTAGGGCAAATTTCAAAAAATTCAAAGCATGAGTAGAATTTTCTTGCTTTCACTTGCATCAATCTTCAAGTGTATTTATCGCATGTGAATTCTATGTTAGCTCAAGTGCTTTAGACATAATGAAGAGCATTTCATTTCTATACACATACACACTCATCCCTTTGCTTAGCCCAACTTGAGTAGCAGATTCATTTCTTGAAACCCAATTGGTGATCATCTTGAAAGGAAATCATTTCAGACTATTTGACAGATGAACAAAGTTCCTTGGGGCAAGCTGAAACTTGAAAATTTGCCAGCACAACATGCAGACAATTCAGATGAGACTCTTCTTTTCTTTTCAAAAGAGCTCGTTGTAAAAAAAAGGAAAGAAAAAGGAAAGAAAAAGCTAGAAAAGGCAAAAAAAAATGGTGATGCTTGCCATGCAAAAGAGCCCACTCCCTTTATAAAGAAAATGGGAAAAGAAAAAGAGCTCTCTCATAAAAATCTCCGAAAGGAAGGGATGTCTCTCCTGAGTTGATTCACAAAATGTTCCTTAAAGAACGATCTTTTATGGAGTACATCAACAAAGATTACCAGCGGCACTCTTGCCTGAAATATCAAGAATGGATGATCACCAGTCTCATCTTTACACAGCCCCTTTGTGGAAAATAAGCCATTCATTTCAAGCCTGAACCTACATTGCAACTCTTACCAAAAGTCTCTTCAGATTAAGGCACTTGGGTTAATATAGGGTTTCAAATGCTTATAAATATTGCTCGAAGAAGTGCGAGCAAGATCATTTTTATCTCGTTTGGCACGGTTCCTGACTTGCAAACCCAATGCAGCTGTTCAAGATTTCATTTCATGGCATAATGACTCATGTGAGTCCCATTTGAATAGCCTTTGACCAAGCCTAAATTACAGTCCTTGAAAAGACCCCATGGATTGGTCTGGTCATACTAATTGCAAGATTACCCGGACCCTTATCAAGTGTGATGAGGACAGCTTTGAGTGATTCTCATGCCCGCATCAATGGTCGGGTCAAATAGCCTTTTCAAAGAAAGTGAGAGAAAGTCCTTTCTGACTGAAGGTTCCTCATTCTATTTGGTCAAATTTTGTCGAAGGGATCAGAAAGATTTCCTTATTGACAAAATCTCCAGTGGACCTTTACAATGCAAGTAGAAGCTCACAAATTGTTGCATTTGCATTAAGGTTCATGCAAAACACCATTTTCTTATTAACTGAACAGGTTGAGCACGCCAATTCAGCAAATCCTAAAAGTCGAGTTTCAGTTAAATCAGGTAAGTTTTCTGATTCTTTTCAGACTTGGATGACCGTATCTGCAATGTTGTAGGTATCAAACTAAACACGGTGATCTAGACAGAAGATCCCAAAAGACAATCAGGCTCGCTCGATCCATAACTCAAGCACCCTATTCAGATTTTCCCAGATTGCGATACCAGCATTTCGCAATTCTGCCCACTGTTTCACATAAAGGATGAATGTGACTCAGATTTTCTCAGATTACGATACCAGCATTTCGTAATTCTGTCCACTGTTTCACATAAAGAATGAATGTGACTCAGATTTTCTTAGATTACGATACCAGCATTTCGCAATTCTGTTTGCTGTTTCATGTAAAGGATGAACATGATTCAGATTTTCTCAGATTGCGATACCAGCATTTCGCAAATCTGTTCGCTGTTTCACATAAAGGATGAATGTGATTCAGTTTTTACCTGATTACGATACCAATATTTCGCAAATCCGGCCCGCAGCTAATGTTTCACGTGATGAGCGGATGATCGTGATGCATAAGTCTTTCTCAGCTGACATTCCACAGGACGATAAGATGATTGTGGTTTGGAAGCTTTATTCTTTGCAAACGTTCCACGTGATGAGCGGATGATCGTGGTTCGAAAGCTTTATTCTCAGCTAATGCTTCACGTGATGAGCGGATGATCGTGATGCATGTCGCGACCCGTCCGAAATCGTCGGACACGGCTAATGGATTACCGATCGCGGGCTTTGAATCGGCGCGGGCCCTCCCAGGCCCATGCCAAATCGCGGCGGGAGTATTTTTCAAAGGATTCGACGATAAGAGTCGATCGCTTTCGACCTTAGTGTGGTCGTGGTGGCATGTGCAACTTGTGCATGTATTTGGAGTCGCCACCGGCCTTTCTTGGAGGGTAGACCGGAAACCTTACTGACCGATTGGGAGAGATCGATCAGTTCTACGGAACCAGAGATTTTTGGGTTCGGGGACTTGGTTACGTCGGTGTCATTACCAACGCCCTTTCGGTACCTAACGCGAGTGATTTTCCTAATTAAGATTTCATGCAGGCGCAATTTTGGGTGAGGTAGGTTTGATTCAGGTTTTCATGCAGATTGGGAGACTATTCCTATCAATCACAATCAATTTTAATGAAGGCGCAATCAAGTGCATAAATAAATCATGTCAATGCATATCAATTCACATCAAATGGCCTCCTAGTATAGCCATAAGGGCTTAGGGAAGGTGTGATTTAGGGCTAGGGATAAAATTGGAAGATTCGGGGACAATTAGCCCGAAGGGAAAAATTGTTATTTTTTGGAAGGTTTGGATACCGAATTACCCAAAATATTCCATGGCCAGTTGATTGTGGCCATTTCCCATTTTTGAGAATTTTTTGGAATTTCTTGATTTTTCTTCAATTTTTGGAAGACAATTCGCCCAAAGGGCGAAATCGTCATTTTCAAGAAGGTTCGGGGTTCAAAACACCCGAAAGGAACCTTGGCCAGTTGTTTGTGGCCATTTCCTATTTTTTGGGATTTTCCTGGATTTTCTGTAAATTTTTTGGAAGACGGTTTGCCGGAAGGGCAAAACCGTCATTTTTTGGAAAGATCGGGGGTCAAATGACCCGGAACAGGTCATGGCCAGTTGAATGTGGCCATTTCCTATTTTCTGGAATTTTTTTAGAATTTTTCTGAATTTTCCGAATTTTTTGAATATTTTCATGATTTTTCATTTTTTATTGATTTTTTAATTATTTTATTATTTTCTGAATTTTTTTTAAAAAATATTTAAAAATATTTTCCGGGCCGGGTCAAACCCGTCCCGCGCCTCTCGGGCGCCCGGCCCGACCCTAGGGGTCGACACCGGCCTAAAACGACACCGTTTTATTTTTTTAACATTTTTTACATTTTTTAACAATTTTTTTGATTTTTTAACTATTTTATTTAATTATCCAAAAATTCCCCGGATCCGACGGCTCTCATTGCGCCACGTGGCATCATCCTGTGCGCCCGATCTTCCACTAGATCGGACGCTTCGGAGGGAGCCACGTGCGCAGATCTTGACCGTTGGATCAAAATCATTTTTTATATTTTCTGAAAAATATCCTCCCATCCGACGGACCAAAACGCGCCACGTGTCGGACTTCGGTGCGTCTGATCTTGAGCATGATCGGACGACTCTCAAATCGCCACTTGGCACATTCCTAGCCCTCAGATTTACATTTTTTATTTATCTGAAAATCAATTATTTATTCCGAAAATATATTTTTTTTATTTTTTAAAGGACAGGATCGCGACATGTGGCATAACCACGGCCGTCCGATCCTTTTATTAAAAACACGGCCCGGTCCCGCCTTGGCTGACGTGGCTGCCGACGTGGCAAGCCACGTCAGCCGTTGACCGGTTGACCACCGGCGATAGCCGCCGGAGAAGATGATGAATAGTGACTATTCCGGCGGCTATCGCCGGAATTTTCGCCGGAGACCCCAAATCTTACCCGAAACTCAGTGTTTTTCCCTCATTCCTTCGGCATTTGACTCCCCTAACCACCCAAATTAGTGTACGACTAAAACATGACATCGAACATCGTCAAGAAGCCCCGAATGGGCGGCCACCGAACCGACTCCGGCGAGGTGGATTCGCAGAAAATTTTTGAGCTTTAAAGTCAATTCTGGACGTCAACATGGCATACACGGGAGTCAAGGAGACCTGCCTACGGTCGCTTGAGGCTCGGCGACCGCCGAAATCCCCCGGTCGAGCTCCCGGCTTGGGCCGCAGCCGGCGAAGCTCGAACCGCCGCCTTCAGTGGTTCCCGACGCAAAAATAGCGGACAATGGAGCGGAGGATCGATGATAGAACAATTTCTAAACTAGATTCGCATGAAATGAAGCTTGGCAAGGCATGGCCGAGGCCCACAAAATACATAGCTCGCTTGGGCAATTTATCGAGCACATGGTGTGCGACCGTGGAGTTAGAGCTTAGAGGGGCTACCGACCTGGTGGTGGCTTGTCGACGGCAGCAGAAGCTCCAATGGTGATCAGTGAGGTTAGCTCGAGGTCCGGGAAGGTCGCTCCAACGCCGGTCTCTGTAAAAAAAAATCGCCTACCTCTCGGCCTCACTCTCCCCCTTAAACCCGAGCCAGCCTCTCCCCGGTGGCCGACCGCCCGCCTCGACGCCCGCTCATTCTGCCAAAACACGAATATTCCTCTGCTCGCTGCCTCCTACGCTCGGTTGCCCTTTTTTCTTCCCCAAAACCGCGCCCCATCTTCCCCTGTTTTTTTATCCTTCTCGGCCAAGTGGTCTGCAACAATGTTGCAGACCCGGTCGGACCGGGCCGGGTCGGGTCTGACCCGACCGGCCCGGTTCGACCAATTCTTTCAAATTGGACCCCAAATTGACCTATTTTCATGAAATTGATGGCATAATCGGACTCCTTGACACATTTTCTATCAAATAAGGGTATTTTCCCGAATCGATTTATTGAAATTTTATGAAAACCCCAAATTGTCCCTAGGATCCGAAAATGAATTCCACCAAATCGAAGGTCCAAACGGTCGAATTATTCAAAATTGAGCCCACCAATGGATTCAGCATGATGAAGACTATAGGATAGGGGTGTTTAATTTTAATGGGTGTGCCCGTGTGAAATTTAATTTCGAAAATCGTAAAACCGGGGACTAAATTGAATAAAATTTGTGCAATTAAGCCCTTTTGGTTAAAATTGATCAAATTGGAGGGCAAATTGACCCAATTGCACTTCAAGACTCTAGAATTCAATGTCATAGCCCATGAAAAGTGAGAATTGAGAATTAAAAGACTCGAAAAGGATTTTTTAGGCTCGTTTCGGTTTTAGGTTTGTGAAGGAACCCCATGAATCGAGCCAAATTTCCCTGATAAAAAGTGAAAATATTAAAGAGGAAATTAAAATAAAATTTCTGAATATTGTTTGTAATTTTCTGACCACGAATGGTATTTTTCCTGATTTTTTGGGCATTTTTATAATTAAATAAATTCCAAAAAATATTAAAAAATTCAAAAAATATTTTTTGTTCAAAATTGGTTCCCAAGGCTAGGCTAAGGCTTCCAAAGTTGATTTTGCAATTTTTTGACCTTTTTTGCTATTTTTAATTAATTTTAGAAATAAAAACTATAATAACGGATGGTCAAAAATCAGGTGTCAACAATGCAGAGGAATTCCTCAGCTGACATTCCACAGGACGAGCGGATGATTGTGGTTTGAAAGCTTTATTCTTAGCCGACGTTCTACGTGATGAGAGGATGATTGTGGTTCGAAAGCTTTACTCGCAGCTAATGCTTCACGTGATGAGCGGATGATCGTGATGCAAAAGGCATTTCTTAGATAACATTCCACAGGATGAGCTGATGATTGTGGTTTGAAAGCTTTATTCTTAGCCAACGTTCCACGTGATGAGCGGATGATCGTGGTTCGAAAGTTTTACTCGCGGCTAATGCTTCACGTGATGAGCGGATGATCGTGATTCATGAGCATTACCTATTTGCGATCCAGAACTCGCAAATTCGGCCTACAGACATCTTGTGTCGCCCCGAGTCAGGAAGAAAGAAATTCCTGAGAACGGGTGAGCCCAGTACCTTAAGATCCTCACAGCACTGGTGATTAAGGGAATCCTCAGCGTATAAGGTATTTGCAGAAATAGATACCCCTCACGCGATCCATGCGCGAGTTCTTTGAAAAAAGAAGTTAGACGCATGTTATTTTTAGTCTTGCATTGCATTAATTAAAAACAAGGGAGCAATCGATTTAGATGAAAATTTAGGTGCCACTTTTGGTCTTTGAGTGAAACCTCTATGAGCCTCCACTCAAAGAGGGGCAAGCTGTTAGCACCTAAATTTTAATTTTCAGGAAATTCATTTATTTCACAAAATGAGAGTTAATCCTAACTCTCGCAAAAAGAAATTTTCATGCATTACATATTTTTATTTGTCTGTCATGCATTGGCAGTCAATCACAGGCGATTCAATTGAGCTGAATTTAACAGGCGACGGAACCAAAATCAATTCGAGAATTTTCGATCATGAAAGGGGGAATTATCAAAAATTATAATGGCCTCGATTTAAAATCTCATTCGGTCCATTTTAATTTTGTGAAAATAAAGCTTTTAATTAATTATCCATTTAATAAATTAAAGCCCACTTAGGCCATAAGTTCGCGCGAATGAGCCCATCTGAGAAACCCTAGCCCGATAGGATTATTCAAGAATTATCGAGTTATGAGCCTACGGTTGATATCGCGTCGAAAATCCTTAGAGTCAACGGCTAGGATTAAACCCTAAAGGCGTAACCCTAATTCACCCTATATATATTCGTCATTATGCCTAGGGTTAACAGGGAGGACGTCATAATTTTTCTAACAGACGCCTCTCTCTCTCTCTTGCCACATTCCTTCACGTCTCCCTCTCGATCTGACATTTTTCTGACTTCCTCTCACTCTCTCGCTCTCCACATTTCACTCTCTCTCCCTCACGGCACTCATCCTCGAGCCGCTCAGTTTGTCGCCGGCTCTCTCAATTTTCGACTGATGAAAAGAATTCCTTCTCCTGCTGTTTAGTCATCGTACTTGCTTGAAGATCGACGCCTCCAATTCTGTTTGGTGGCCCCTCCAATTCTGTTTGCTTGACTCGCGCCGCTGCTGCTCCGTCGCCCGTCCCTACTCCCTGTCACGCGCCACCGTCGCCGTCTTCAGCTTGCTTCCGTGGCTCAATCATGTTCGTACGTTACTGCTCTCAACCGCCGAGCCGCCACAGATCTTGAAGACCGTCGTTCCTGCACGTTGCCGACGTAATCCCGCAGCTACCATACACCACCGAGGCGTCTCCAGTTCTGTTTCAATGCAAATCAATCGCTGCTCGTTGCGAATTGGTCGTTGTTCGGTGCCTTTGTTCGCTGTTTTGCGAGGTTTAGGAACGCTGCTGTCCATTGGAGTTTTCATGCCAAATCAGCCCGGGTCTCGCATTACGGATTAAAGTTTTGTTACTGGCCGGCCGTCCAATCACCACCATCCTCGGCCTTGGCGATTTTCTATTATCATTTTCTTGTTTTCCGCAGGATATCGAATCAATCTTGGGGGTGCTTACCTCGAAGAGGGAAAGGAAGCTCAGCTTAGGTATAATTCTAATCCCGATTTTGGTTGATTATTGATGGATATCGGTTTGATTTGTCATGGCCGTTTGATTTGATTTAGCTGAGTTTAGTCATTTTTGCATGTATCGCGAATCGCCAATAAAATCAAAAAGCCCTTTTCACTAAATAAAAAAAAATCAAGTTACGGCTAGTTTCGTTCGTTACCCCGCGGGTGCGATTTGCCGGGCTTGACACAAAAAAATGCTAAATCAACAAGGTTGAATTTTTGGAAATAAGGATTTGATTTTTTCGGATTGTCGAATTCTTGCCATGTTGGTGTGATTGCTTGCCTAATTGATGGAAATTGATTGGATTCGATTTTCTGATTGAAATTCTGTGGTTGCCTTATCTAGGTTAGTTTCCCGTTTCAAATCGATCTCGTTTGATAAGGAAAAATTCGAATTAGGAAACTTTGAATCCGATCACATTTTTTAAAAAAAGGAAGGCGCGTTTAATTGATGGCAATCCCGATTCCCAAAATATGGAAGGCGTGCATATATTTTTGAAAGTGTTTGGCGGCAAATCCTAGATTGATCCTAGAATTTAATGGGAAAATAGACATAATTTTCATAAATTAAAAAATAAAAAGAGAAATAAAAAAATAAAAATTTTCGAAAAATAAAAAATAAAAATGGCAAGTTCGGTTTTTGTTTAGCAAATTTCGGATTTCTAAAAAATATGAATGATCAATTCATCCCGCATATTGCCACGTCATCTCGCATGTCATCCCATGTTTCCCCATGTCATTTTATTTGTAATGTAATTTTCAGTTAATTAGGATTAGATGGACTAGGAAAAGCCCGATGTTATGGGCCTAATAGAGTTGGGTCATAGGGAGGATCAGGGAGAGGCGACGGGCTATCAGAACCGCTCCAAAGCGTGGGCCTTGCAAGAAGGGTGATGTCCAGATCATACGGCGGCCCAAGCCCGGCAAGATCAAGATGACGAGAGCATCAGGGAAAATTCCGTTTAGTTTTTTTTTTAGGATTTTCGGAATTATCAAAGTGTATTTTCGAATTTGTTTTTTTTTTTTAATTTCAAGTCAGTTGATTCTTTATTTGTAATTTTCAATTATTTGAAGTTTTGTACCTTTTAATAATTCGTCGTATGTCATATAGTTTTAGGTCATGCATTGCATCAGTAATTCATTTACCTTTCTTTTATTCGAAATTAAAAAAAAAATGGAAAAAGCAAAAGCCTTGAGTTGATTTCCGAGTCATCAATTTTTTCAAGAAAAATCCAAAACAAAAAGAATCTAGGTACCAAAAGGGCGTTAGTCTAAGTCGATTACCGTAACCAAATCTCCGGATCCAAAATCTCTGGTTCGCAGCGGTGAATTAGTTCTCATGCTAGTTCACCTAGGTGTCTAATCGACTTACCTCAAACGATTAGTGGCGACTACTCATTTGTTTTAATTTTTCCCGTGTTACGATTCGGTAGGGTTTAGGAGGATCCGCATTAGGTTAGTTCTCGATAACTTGCCCGATAATCCGATTAACCTAAAATGATTTTTAGGTCGCGACAATTCGAATACTTTTCAATTTACATTAATTTTTCCCCCTTTTTGGCCATCAAACTCTCACTCTTTATTGTCTTGCATGTAAGTCAATGCCCTGCAATTTTGCGCGTACGTGTTGGTTCATTCGATTGATTTTCAAGACATGTTCGTGGCTGTAACTTGTAAGAATGGGTCTTAGTTCCTTTCTTGATCCTCCGTCGTCTGTTCATCGCATAAGCACAGCCATTGGAATCTATTCTCCAATTTGCCCGAGTCGACTGCCGTCAACTGACGCTTGTTTATGATTTGTGAATATCGGAACTTTGACCTCGAAAAGTTTGGCCCCGTAGTAAGAACAATCCACGTTAAGAAATATGAAAAGGTGTATAACAAATAATGAAGTGAACAGGGCGGGAACGGTAAAGGAAATGACGCGGGTTAAGGATAATAACCAAAATGCACTTGGAAATTTATATACATATATTGATGTGTGATAATAAAGTGAGCCTATTTATAGGCTTTACGGCATGATTATCTACAGTAAAACAATATTAAAAAAACAATTGCAATCAATCATAAAGATATTCTGAATATCATATATAAGCTAAATATATTTAACAATGTGACCCAATTCGTAGATTTGTCATTTTTTTTTTTGGGGTATGAAACAAAAACTTGACATCGTAAATCTATTATCCCTATTTTATGACCTAATAACACATGAAGTAACTCTCTCCACAAGGTATTCAAGCGCTTTTCGATTTCAAGATTAGCAAGCTAGTTAACAGAGCAATTTCATTTTCGAAAATTATGTAGCACTTTAAACTCAAACTGAGAGCACAACAATCATATGATATCTTTAAGCAAAGCAGAGCCAACATTATCAATCATAAGCTCTGGAATAATGATGGCTTTAGAGTCAATCTCAATGACGATCTTACGAAAATCATGTTGTTTTATGAAGTTGAGTGGAGAGTTGGCGGGTAAGTTCTTTTTGTTACTTTCATAATTTGTTTTATGTTTGGTATTAGAGTTAATAGGTGATATGTAAGACTATTTTTTTCCCTAAAATAATCCTATATCAATGTAAGAAAAGAAATCTAGCTATTGTTCCATTTTTCGTTAATAAAAAAATATTAAAAGGTTGATTATCCATTCGACCATTCAACAAAAATTCGTCAAAGATATAATATTTCGATTATTTTTGCCACACCTAAGGGCGCACACGGTAACACTTCTGCTTCAGAAACCAACTCCTAGCGAGAAGTTGATTTTTCTACTTCTAATCCATAAGTTGATTTTTCTACTTCTTCTCCAGAAATTGATTTTTGATAATAGAAATTCGTTTGGTAACAATGGAAAATTTCTAACTCTAAAACATTATTAGCACAAAATTTTCTATAAAAAAATTATTTTCGGTGGTCGAAATATTTTTACTTCATTTTTAAACTTTTTAAATTTCTATAAAAATAATTTTTAATATTAAAAATATTATTTACTTTAAAAAAAAAATTTACTCCTGCAGCCGGTAGCGATGGCCGACGGAGGGCGGTGGTCATGGCCGGCGGTGGGCAGCAACGAGCGATGGTTGATAGTTGACGGTGGTCGTAGGCGGCGATAGGTGATAGTTGCGATGGCCATGGATGGTGATTGTCAGTGGTGGCGGTGGGTGTCAATGGTTAGCGGTGGGTGGCGGCGGAGGTCGGCGAAGGCAAACATGGTCGAAAAAAGGGTGAGGGCGTAAGGAAAAGAATGTGAGGCAAGAAGTACTTTGAGATTTTTCACGGTAGCCTTTTCTTCGAATCTTAAAATACAATGCCCCTAATGATGGTTATAATCAATGAAACTATGTACTGTAGAATGAATATGCTGATTATTTAATATATTTTTAGTCTTCTCTAATGAGATTCTTAGGACTATATTTATGATATTGGTATCTAATTATCGGATCCTCAAGTACTAATTAAAAACTTAATACATGTTGATGGAAATTTTGTTGGATTGAAGATATCCAAATCTTTCGAGTTTGAAACAATATGAGTAAGTCAGATTTTTAATCATATGACGCAAGCTATTCCTTCTCTAATGCTCATCTTTTGATTGCTTTAGAGTGATATAAATTTGAATAAAAATACTTAATAAATCAGGAATTTTCAATGCATTTATTAATTATTCATCCTTCATATATTAAAGCTATACATTGAAGGTATGAAAATTTGTAATTTCATTTGTTATAATAATATCTCGTGGACCGCACGGAGTACTATAAGATCACTGGCTTCTCTAATCACCGCATTGAGAAGCCGGTGAACCACCTTCAATCCTCATCCCGCAGTAAAATATCCCATTTGCTTAATGATTGCTCACAACATAAGCCACGATATATTATATCAAAGGCAAGCTTCCAAGAGGATCGATAATTTTATAATATTTATGAGTTGTGCAATATGCGACTTAATAACAAAAGAACATTGCCGAAGAAAAGAATAATTTCTGGCCCAAAAAATAAGAAAAGGATATTAAAATGACCAAAAGATGTATTAGGATACATGTGTGAGTTGTGTTAGAAAAGTCCTACATCAGAGAATTGATGTAGTATTGAGCAGTTAATATACCCAAGTTGGCCCATAACTCATTGGCTTAAGCTTTTGAGTAAATGTGTGTCCAATTTCATAATATTTATGAGCTGTGCGACGCGGGAATTAATAATAAAAAATGACCAGTACCAAAGGAAAACGTTTTAAAATGATCCAACAAAGTCCGCGTGCGAGACTGGCTAGATTAATTCTTTCGATTATTGCACTTTTGAAAGCTACCATTTTACAGCATTATCTAACGCGGATGTCTTCCAAGATTCCCAGACTCGTTAAAGACGAAACAAGCCAAGAACTCATCTCATCCGACGAGTCAAAATGACCATTTAAGCGTAAAAAAAAAATGTATTTTAAATGTAAACTTTTATGTGTTACGTATATCCAACTCTTTCGAGTGTGACACGATATCAGGAGTTAGCGATTTTAGGTTCTCTATAAGTTCCACTTATGACATGTACATACTCATCGCAGCAGGTTCCTCATTTTTTTTTTTTAAAACTTGAAACCTATCATATATATTCTGAAACCTAAAACCTATCCTGTAGCAGTTTCAAGGGTCAGTTTCAGATTTCACCTAGGTTCCACATGTATTCTTTATTAAATGGTTGCAGTGAATCATCATCTATAATGATCATCATTTGCTGCTACAATCTACCAACTATAATTCATATTTACACACACAAATAAATATAAAATATTAGAATAGTAAAATCATCAGTCATAAATATTGCTTGAAAGAGTTTAATCTAGTGGTTACAAATTAGGCACTCATTATCGAACGCCATGGAACACTGTATTGTCCTTTGAAGATATATACCAATAAATTCACAAAAACTTATTATAGATTACAAGTTGCAGGTGCTAGTAACTAGGTTCCACCTATTTAGAATCTACCTGTCGAAGCAGGTTTCCCAATTTTTTGTATTATGAGCCTAACTTGCATATCTTGAAATCTGAAACTTAATCGGTTTCCTTCCGGTTCGGTTTCAAATTTCATGTTATATCTTGAAACCATGCTCATCCTAGACGATATGAGTAAGTCAATTTTTTTTTTCATGTGACAGAAGCAATTCCATTCTCTAATGCTTTAGCCTCATCTTTTGATTACTTTAGATTGATATAAATTTGGATAAAAATAACTGATAAATCAGAATTGTTGAGATGATTCTCAATTATTCATCCTTCATTTATTAAACCTATATATTAATTTGTCAAGAGAATCGACAATTTCAAAATATTTATGAGTTGTGCAACATGAGAATTAATAACAAAAGACCACAACAAGGACCATTGGTCACCAAAAGGAACAAACATATGAAAAAAAGGCCAACTACCTAATAAAAATGTCTTAAAATGACCGGAAGACGTCTGGGTCGGAGATTAGGTAAACAATAATGGCGCTTTTGAAAGCCAATCGCTTTGCAACATTATTTTAAATATGATATTTTATAATTTTATTCCAGAAATAAGGACATATATGCCAAATCCAATGGAATTTGTCCGGTTTTAAAAAGACCCCATTTGGTCAATCATTGCTTATAAAATAAGCCATACTTAAAAGCAAATCGCGAAGGATCGACGAAAATCGACAATTTCATAATATTTATGAGTTGTGCGACGTGGAAATCAATTAAAAAAATTGACCATCACCGAAGGAAAAAAATATTTAGCATGACCGACTAAAGACTGTCAGAGAACAGGTCCACTATTTTATAAAGTAATGCAAAAGTAACTATTGATCATAAAAGAGGATCCGGATTCCCTGCCCTAGTGGGATCAGGGCAGATGTCACGCCCCGTTCCCTTAACAAGTGCGCCACATCCACCAATGACGTAACTAGCCCAGGATACTTTTTCTACGGCCTAAAAAAAATGCACAAATCATATGTTGGTTAAGCGGCATCACCCGCGTTCCAATCGTATAACACTAGTAACGGATTCCTTAATCGTTCTCAGATCGGCCTCGGTTCTAAATGTTCTCTCGACGATCCTTATGGTTAAAACGCAGTTTTCAAATCAAGCTTCTTAGGTCCATGTACTTCATCGCGCGTTAGCCTCTCCCCTTTGGTTAGTGGACTCAAGATTGATAAGATCCTAGCAAGATTCAACTAAAATACTTCGATATATATCTTACAGTCATGGATCTTAAAATGGCAGAAAAATCAGAATGTCACAACAGGGGTGACATTCTTTAAATCTAGGCCGTCCATTTTGAATTGGACAACCTAGATCTTTTGATGTATGGGGGGTTGAAAGGGGTTTTTTTTTTAAACATTTGATCTAGGTCGTTCATTTTTGAAGTGGACGGCCCAGATCGTCTGCCGTAAAGGGGGCTAGGGCAGGCGATCCAATTCCCATCAAAGAAGAAAAATTATTAAAAAAAATTTACCACTACCAAAAGGAAAATGTTTTAAAACGACCGAACGAGAGATTAGGTAAATTATTATTATTTTTATTGGAAGATTAGTTTTTTCAATTATTGCACTTTTGAAAGCCACCATTTGGTAGCATTACCTAACGCGAGATACCTTCCAAGATTTCCAGACTAGTTAAAGACGAAAAATGCAAGCAGCGTTTGTAGCATGCTTTGGAAAAAAAAAAAAATTGCAGAAGAAGACCACAATGGAAGCGAAGAGCATGTTGGTCTAGTGGTATCTACCTGTTCCAGGTGCTCTAGGACGTTTTGAATGATGATACTTGTGCTGGGCTGGGCTGGGCTGGGCTGGAAAGGGCAAGGCTAGCTGGGTTGGGTTGGGCTAGAGACTCATCTCATCCGGCGAATTTACCAGCATGTTCTGCTTGAGCACTTAGGTAGATCACATTTTTGAAAGTGGAATGTCTGAGCTGAATTAAGCAAAAGTTTTCTAATTAGAAGTAGATTTGTTTCGTTTGATATATTGTGATTACAAGACAATTCAATGTCCAAAATATTGTTAGTTAACTAAACGACATATCTAAAAGCATGATATCATGGCATATAACTACGGAACTAATGCGACTTTCCCTTGTTTTACAGGAAGTTGATTAAGAAAGTTAATTAGCGAGAGTTAGGCAACGAATGCATGAAGATAATTTTGTCTATGAAATGCTTCTTATGAGAAACAGTATGCCCTTGTATTCTTTTTCAAGTTGTAGCCCTTGGAAGAGTACCACAATCCTAGCTTTCATTTGATACAGAACTAAGAAGGCAGTATCTAGGCACAAAGTTAAGAACCGGTGTCAAACAAATTTCGGAGCTGAGCAAATAGCCATGCTCTCAAAATGAGAGCACGAGTAATCCTTTTACTCTCAATATGAATTCCTCCCTTGCTTTCATATTTATTCAGAATAATCACTTGGACCGCCTGCGATAACAAATTTTGATGATGGACACAATCCCAATTTGGCCGTTAGACGGGTTTCATAACTAGGTATCGCTGCACTAGTCATTCGAGTCGAAAAATTCCCAAGCAATGCTGCTCCTGCAGATTGGTTGTCGACGGAACCGCGAGTTATGGAGGGAAACGAACCAACAAGCTTCACTTTGGAGATAATGGCAGCATCACATATGTTGCTGCAGAAAGCTCGTTAGTCTTCATACTCTGTCTTTTCATCGTTGTCCTCCTTTTCTACATACCTACATCCTCCAGATTTAATCTTTATTGCTTTCCAAGTTTAATCAAAGAGATCGAATTTCACACCGCATGTGTAATGCGTTTGCAACTTTCGGTTACTGTGAGGACTCAATGGGCTTGGCCGAAATTCATGCTCCGATGGGCTTAGTTCAATTTAATTAAGCTCGGAAACTTCCCGCTTAAGTCAGTCCAGTTACTACTGAATGATTATGCTCCTAACCTACAAACTAATAAAAAAAATTAGGGATCGGGATCGATCTCAATTTTTTATGCAATGGCTGGTGTTGCCAAAATTTAGGAGTCAATAGAGTCACTATATTATCTTTACATTGCTTAATTTGCTTTCACGTATCCTTGAGTGGATCAGTGAAAGCGGCGTGCAAAAAATTCTGCAAAAAGAAGCAAGACCAACCCTTTCATTCTAAGATGCAATGTGGTTTTTAAGGTTGGGCAAGCTTATCTTTTAGGCGGAAACTCACTCTAGAAAGTCCGGTATCACTAAGTTTGGAAACGACTCGTCCGGGAACTGATCGCCTATAGTTCAAATCGAAACAACTGAATGAAAACAAACACAATAATCATTCACGCGCCAACACCGGAGCTCTGAATAAAAGAACGCAGCTAGTTTAACTTGGATGTGTAGTCCCAATTCGTGTTTCAAACACAAAAGGACTTTATAAATGAAATGTTTCCAATCAAGAAAATGATGGTCATCCGTGAGGTTAATTGCTACAATTGTTGATGGGCAGCTCAAGAAAAGATACGGAGCTGAGACCGAATTACGTTTGAATTCAATATAGTTCATCTAATATATAGCAACGTAATTTATGCTGCTCCGATACCATGTGAAATTTTCTGCGGACAACTGCCAACTGCTCTTAAAGCTTAACTTGGTAGGTGAAGACATGATTTAATATTTAATTACTATAATAGGATTAAATTATTTTTCTCGACAAAACCATGAAGTAGAAATTATTATACTAAAGAAAAATCCCGTTAATATGTAACTTTTCAGAATTCGGTGCTATCACGGCAAAGTTCGAGAAAGTAATCTACGAAATATATGTACATCCGGATTTTCCCTTACTCAGTGCATGTGTATTGCTAGATTAACGTTGTTGCTATGATGATATTACATACAGTCATTGAAATTCATGATTATGCTAAATTGATGCATATACACCACATTGAGATGGAAAACTAGAAATATAAGAAAGAGAGAAACAATATCCGATTGAGAAAAGTAAATAGACAACACTGTATTAGTTATTGCAGTAAATACCACCAACGGCTGAATTTTGAAGATCCCAACATTTTTTGCCTCCGATCGGTATCGACATTGAGTTTAATTAGGTTAGGGGGAGGAACGGTAGGCAAATCTTCGAGACGGTCGCAGTTGAACAAATCCAGAGTCTGAAGACTTGACATGAACTGGATTTCCGGCGGAAGTCTGGATATACTAGTAGCCCTAAGCCTCAGTTCTTTGAGATGAGGTAGGAGCCAAATACCACTAGGAATGTCTCCCCCTAAATTCCTAGACAAGGATGCATGGACTTCTTCCAAGTTTGTCAACCATTCAATGTAAGGAGGAAATTTGCTTATGAAACAAGAGCCCATCTTCAGCGATTTCAGATTCCGTAAATGTTTAGTCGAATCGGGCAATTGTATAATACCCGTACCCGAAATATCCAACTCTTCTAACGAGTCGGCCAGTTTGCCAATCGAGTCCGGAAGCATTGTGAGGCGACGACAATAACTCAAAGACAAGCGTCTAAGTTTCTTCAGGTCTCCGATTGAATCGGGGAGTTCGTGAATTTTCGAGTCATCCATGACTATCACTGAAAGAGCTTCGAGTTTCCAAACTGAATCGGGAATGCGGTCCAATGCGAAGCAATTAGCAGCACTAAGAATTTGCAGCTGAGCCAATTTGCCTATCGACGCAGGAAGTTCTCGTATGGAAGTGTCATCGATGAGGAGCTCTCTCAAAGCATTCATCCCACCCATTTCCACCGGCAACATTGTAAGTTCGGAGCAGAACTTCAAGTTCAGGGTAACCAAGAGCTTCAAATCATTAATTGAAGGATCCAAATGAACCAATCGAGAACATCGCTCGAGAATCAATATCGCCAAATTCGAGCAACAAGAGAAGCTAGGGGTGGCCAATAAGTCCGCACAACCTGTAAGATTCAAGACTTTCAATTGCTCCATCTGCAAAAAAAGAGAAAAAATTTCAGATGCCGTAGAACTGTCAACTCTAATCAAACAACAAGAAATGAGCTATAAACCACCACCTTAATTCCTTTCCAACCTCCCCAGGATTCTGTAACCTTACTCCACGAAAGATCAAGAATAGTTAGGTTTTCATTTTCCTCCAAATGAATGCTCATTCCATCTCGAGGGCACCCTTGCCAATGAAGCCACCGAGCCTTAGACAAGGCATCTGCAAATTCTCCGCCATTGGTGCGACCCAAGCGGAGAAATGTCGGGTTCGGCCTTGTCTCATGGCCTGCCACTTCATTGTTATGGTGGTCTGCTTTCTGTACGATGGACCACAACAATCAACAAAACAAACGTGAAATTCTTACAGATATGAAATAATTACTATGAAAGCTCAAGCTACCTTGAGCTAAAGAAAAATGCTTCATCCATGAACGTTTTCGAAGAAAATAGAAGGACAAATTAAGGCCTAAATGCTGCTTCTTTTTTTCCCAACGTACCTTTTTCCACTTGTTCTCGTCCTGGGTTTTGGCAGGAATGGACAATCCAACACCAGTTCCTGGATCATGGAAACCTTCGTGACTAATCTTCCTGGCAAGGCACCTTAGCATGCTGTGCATGCCCATTTTATTTGCTTCCGCTTTTACTAGCGACATACCACGAAGGACCTCCATTACCTTATTAGGATTATCATAATAATCCCACATGTAAGAGGCAATCCCATAATCCACATCTGGGGGAAAGCATGCGATATCGAGATACATCTGCTTTTGCTTTTGATTTAATGCATCATAAATTCTGCTCAGAATCTCCTCGAAATCTCCCTGAGACTGTTGTATTATATCTTCGAATTCAATCCATTCTTCTAGTCCTTTACCGCGCAAAAACGAACCGAAAACCTCGAGAAGTAGTGGAAGTCCCTTGGTAGCCTTGACTATGTTGTTTGCAATATAAGCATACAAAGGTAGTTCACCTCTCTCTCCGATTGCACAGCGCCAGAAAAAGTAGAAAGCTTGATTATGATGCATTGGAATAACATTGTAAGACGATGGAGCCAAACCTCGATCAACAAACCCTTGGAAAACGCTTCTTTCTTTTGAGGTGACAATTATTCTGCTTCCAGAACCAAACCAATCAAGCTTAGCTCCGACAAACTCCTCGAGGAGGGACCCACTTTCCACATCATCGAGGACAATGAGAACTTTCATATTCCGAAATAGTTCTTTAAGAAGTCCTACTTCTGGAATAGCAGAAGCAGCTTCAAACTCTCTTTTCAAAATATCAAAGATTAACTTGGTGTGAAGATACTCAACGCCACCAGGTTGCCGCTTTGTTTCTTCAATCTGCGCAAGAAAACTGCAAGCGTAAAAGCGAGGAGATATTTGGTCATATACGATCTTGGCAAGAGCAGTCTTTCCAATGCCATCTCTCCCATGGATTCCAA
The DNA here is from genome assembly GCA_021437785.1 of Rhodomyrtus psidioides. NCBI lineage: Eukaryota > Viridiplantae > Streptophyta > Magnoliopsida > Myrtales > Myrtaceae > Rhodomyrtus > Rhodomyrtus psidioides. The sequence goes on along the minus strand of JAILYB010000044.1, from coordinate 1,499,879 downwards.
CGATTCGCACGTCGTTTACTTCGAGTTCCAATAATTCCATTACTTTCGATTCTTGACTGTCTTGAAGCTCCTGTAAAGGTACATAAGTTAGAACACCAGCCAACTGAGCTCTCCTCCTTCCATTTGTAATATCAATTGAATAATAAGAGCTTTTTTTTAGCTGTGAAAGTCCACTCTCAAACGCACATCTCTTGTTACTTTGCCAAGTACAACACACACGTACACATTTGTATACCTATGAGTCACCTAAATCTCTCCAACACCAAAACTATGGCCAATACTACCTCACTGCCCATTCCTAATTTCGACGGAAATAATTATGACTATTGAAACATTAACATGACTACTTTCTTGATGGCCCAAGATTTATGGGACATCACGGAGAAAATAGCTAATGTGGCCGTCCTACATGAAATACTGCCATGATCGGAAGAACCAATTAGATAATACTTCACCTTTCAAAGTTGCTCTCGAGACACTTGCCACGCAACCAAAAGATGATATTGCGACTTTCAATACATTGACAGCTTTTTGATACGCACAATTGATGCTCAACAAATGCTTTGGGACTGGATCCATAATATTTCATACGGGTTCTATTTATGGAACATTGAAAGTTGAGAGACACTACAAAGCCCTAATTGTCTTACTTAACACTCATCGAATATCACTAATCCGAACTCACTTACCCTTGTAAAAGGCAGGAGGTATTCTCGAATCACTAGTATTGTGAGCTTACCTACTTTGGCATCACTTTTGTCTAAAACAACAATTACTACTATTTACAACAACCGTAAAATCATGTAAAAATATTTCGTGGTAAATAGAATTTTATGTCTATTTTCTTGACTTTGTAAGTCCCACATTGCTTTAGAATGGGTCTTTGGTGCTCTTTATATACTTGAGGTCTCCCTCCACCTAATAGTTTAAGTTATTGAGTTGGACATTCTAACATGGTATCAGAGCCAGTGTTTGCCCTTTCGCAATGTGCGTTTACCCAAATTCCACGTGCAGCTCTTTCCCGGCTTGCACGTGAGAGGGGCTCTTGACTTTGTAAGTCCCACATTGCTTTAGAATGGGTCTTTGGTGCTCTTTATATACTTGAGGTCTCCCTCCACCTAATAGCTTAAGTTATTGAGTTGGACATTCTAACATATTTGATGTAAACACACTTAAGCTGAAACATACCGAGATCCTGTAAGATGGCATGGGATTATCACCACTGGATAGATCTTCAGGCACATAGTTGTGCTTTATCTTCAGCTTTGACAAAAGTTCTCCAACGATGGATATGACCAGTGCCCCTTGGCTGCCAAGGCAGAAAAAAAATCTCAGTTCCAAACCATTAACAGATGCGATCTAGGACCTACCACCCAATGTACTACATAATGAAACCACAATTTGGATGTGCCGCATCAGATTTACAGCTCTGGGTGAATGTTTAAAAAATAAAATTTGGAACAACGATTGAAAGTTATGATACTCAAGTGAAGTTGTGATACTTAGAAGTGATCGGGAAAAAAAAGGTTGTCACTCACGAGCTTTACACGAAAGTTATGGCACTTATGCTACTTATCCCGATTATGTTGTCACCATTGGCCACGGGGATAAAAATATTGCTCAACCGCGGGTTGACTGAATTACAAAATGAATCGATCATATGAATGAATAGCTAAACTTTTAAATACCTTTTATATGAACTTCGTTCCCAGCCCTCGACTTCACCAGTCTCCACGAGAGCCTTCTTCCACCGCTCCACTTTCTCATCGCCCAAGCTCTGCCTGTGCGTGTCCAGGGCGTCTCTGTAGAGTGATTTCTTCTCCAGCTGCACGTCAGACCGCTCCACGTCGTAGAAAACGGGCAAGATCTCTTTCTTCCCACCTGATCTAGACGTGTGCTCTGCCAAGAGCGCGAGGGTCTCAAGGCACCGAGGGCTATCAGCGTAGCTTCTCGAAAAGATGGGTATGTAGATCTTGGAGCTGTGGATCGATAGCTCAAGCTCTTCGGAAGTAGCTAGGGTTTCGTCATATCTCAAAACGCGAATTCGGTCAGCTACCAATCGGTCATAGATGGAATCAACGAATCTCGAGAGATTATCGGATCCTCGGAAACTCAGGATCACATCAGCCTCTAGCGATTCTCTGCTTGCGGATTCAGCCATACTCGATTCCGCCTTCCCCTCCATCTCCCGTCGTCCAGTTTCTCACTCTACCTGGTTTTTATGGAAGAGTCTAGCTCTGTTAGAACATCTCTAGAGTTTGAGCTCGAAACCAAAATTTGAATTCTCCAGGATCGAGTTTCGGAAATCTCACATTCCTACTTGAGATTTGCAGTACATGACTGGAGCAATATTCGGTTAATTTGGGATATTCGTATATATCAATTTGCGAGAGTATGGTGCGCAAAAGTTAATAGGCAGAGGCGACTTCCTCGTGAGTTTTGAAGTTTCGTAAATTAAGATAACTGATTTTTTTTTTGAAGTATAAAATTAAGAGGGACTTTCCCTTTTTTGTTTTCGTAGGAAGCACTATTTTAATATTAACGTGGAAACTAACCAGAATTTTGTAAATAAATCAATACGAAATTGCCAGAAAAATCAATGAAGAGCAATATAAAGGACACCAAATATTTACTTGGTCCGATCCGAATATCGATAACTATATATACGAGGAGAGCCAATCACAATAATTCACTATAATCGGACAACCAATCACAATAGTCGAGTATTTTCCGCACCTAAATTATATACACAATTTCAAAGTATTTACAAATAAAATAATACACGACCCAAATCGACCGTTATTCAAGCCCAAGGCAAAACTTTTATTTCCTTTTTATGACTTCTTGGCCCCACACGCTCAATGAAGATGGCGTCCCCTTCTGGTCAACTGGTCAAACTCAGTTAAGAGAATGAACAATATCGTTGACCGAATCTTGAGATACACTTCAAATTATCCAAAGAAACGAAATCCCTAATTTGGATCAAGGACGCATCGGAATTTAGGCGATATAAAAAAAATCTCTAACTTTAACATTTGTGATAATTATATCCAAAGCTTTTTTTTGTCTCATAAAAAACCTCAAACTTTTACATTTGTCCAAATTCTATCCAAACTTTTACTTTTGTCTCAATTTTACCAGTTTAGTATAAAAAAAACCTCAACTTTAACATAGTCCCAATTATATCCAATTTTTTTTATGTCTCATAAAAAATCTCAAAACTTTTATTTTTATCTCAATTCTACTCTCTATAATCACCGTTAGTTAATCCTACGTGGCTCGAGCTTCCTCGCCGAACTTATCAATGAATTTTCAAAATTTAGAAAGATTAGGTTTCGAGGACAGCGAGATTTTAGATCTTAGTTCAAATATCTCCATGTCTAACAGTTTTTTGGGCTGTTGAATGCTGAAAAGAATACGAAACGTGCCGTCTTGAGTGACTTTGTATCTCTTGGCAATATGTAGGGGAAACAAACAACAGAAGAGAAGTTCAGAGATTTTTTCATGTCAGCTTTGCTGAGATGTAGTTCATTAACAACGTGGAAATTCCGCATAGTTTTAACTAATGGTGATTATGGATGGAAGACTAAAGGTGATAGAATTGGGACAAAAATAATAGTTGGAGGTTTTTTATGAGACAAAAAAAGTTTTGGAAATAATCGGAACTATGTTTTTTTTTTATACTAGATTGGTAAAATTAGGACAAAAGCAAAAGTTTTGGGTAGAATTGGGATAAATGTAAAAATTAGAGTTTTTTATGAGACAAAAAAAAAGTTTTGAATATAATTGTCACAAATGCTAAAATTGAAAGGGTTTTTTTTTTATTTTTTTTTTAAATTTGATCATTTACACGAGTCGGATTCCGTGTAGAGCTTGTCTTAAAACTCGCGAGATAATTTAATAAGCCCTAAGCTCTTTTTGCTTCTTATAACTTAAACTAAGCATAACTAGGGAAGACTAGATGAATCACAACTCAATGTAGATATAACCTTGTAATTTTGTAAATAATGGTGATTCAAACAAATTTCCGTTTTTCTTTTAAATTATATAACATCTACCATTGAACACAAATGTTTGTTTGTACAATTGAATCATTTTGCTTCAAGGAAACTCAGTTTGAATCGTATCTTAATTTGATTCTGTTACAGTAATTTGGTATCAGAGCAGAAGATCAAGGTCGTGAGTTCAAATCTTCTAGGTCTCATTTGCCTTCCCTATTAAATATGTCTATAGTCCTACAAAGTCTTATTGTTTCCAAGCCTAGAATTGAACTAGGATAGATATACAATCCAATTCTTAGATTGAAAAGGCTGATACTAACTAAGAACCGTTTCATCGCATAGTAATCAATAATCATTCACTCCGTCATCTTATAGTGAAAGGATGCAATATTGTACTAATGAGCAAAAATCCTGTCTAATCGATTATTTAGAAACATTTGTTTTTTTTAAGGTTTCCTGATGATCTCTAAATCTATCACTGAGAGTCATTCTAGCAATCTTTGACTTTGGAAAAAGTGTATTGTAAGTCTTAAAATTTATTATGAAAATGCAATTGAATCATTGAACTTTTAAAAAGTAAAATAAGTCCTGAAGCTCGTCAAATTGGTGTGATTAAATATTTTTGTTAACTTCATCCAATTTGACACAAAAAATGCAAACATAAATATTTAATTATTTTCTCTCTCATACATGGTGATGATGTGGTTAAAAATTGAAAGATAAAGTTAAGCAATGTCATTATGATCCAAATCTGACTTCTTTAATATAAATTTTATTAAATATATATCAAATATAATCAAATTAAAAACTATAAAAAAGAGTAAAACTCAGGCGACGCCCCCACCATCCCAAGAAGGGCCAACCACAGTGGGGGAATGGTTCACGAGGCTCCGATTAAGGGCTGGTGACCCTCGCTCGATTTGGGGGAGGACTGTGGCCCTCCTCTAGATCTAGGCAAGAGCTTACAGGTTCTCAACTGCATTTTATTTTATTTTGTACTTTTAAATTTTTCTTTTATTTCTAATATAATTAAATAAAACATGTAGAAAAAAAAATAAAATAAAATTTTGACCAAAATAATGTTGTGCTAGCCATGTTATCTCTAAGTATGATAGAGAAAATAATAATAAACAAGCCACATCAGCATCTTTCATTAGCCAAACTAGATAAAGTTTACTGAAGAACTTTAACAATTTGACAAATTTTAACTCTTAATTGTGTTTTTAAAAGTTTTAAGACTCAATTGACTTTCATAACAAGTTACTTCTAGTGCACTTATGCCCTTGGCTTTTTGATGAAAGTAGCCTCCGCTTTCACGCGACGAAAACCTTCATTAACTCACTTTTCATGTTTCCAAATTTGCCCCTCAAATGTAAGTGATGGATCTCAATTTTTTTAGGTTGAAGAAATGATCAAAAGGGTTGTATTTGCTCCTTTTTCGCAACAAGCTTTTCTTCCCTCCAGCCATTAAGCTACATCTAGAAAAGGTTGCTAGGGATAAAACGTTCACCTTCAAGCATGTTGAAGACACTCCTCGTAACAGGAGGATGCAAACAAGCTGGGGTATTGCTCCGACTATTTTTAGCTAAGGGTCGTCTGAGCTATGTTTTTTTTGCTTGTGTGGTTGGCCGATTTGTTTGGCCTTTCTTTTTCTTTACTAGAAGTCACTTTCTCTTTTGTTAGACCCACGAGACTCTTGCACTCGTAATGACATTATTTAGTGTCATCATGAGTGCATGATCTCTTTTTTGTAGTATCGGGTTCCTTTGATATTGTATAGTTGAGCTTTGGTGAAAGTTAATACAATCCTTACCTTTACAAAAAAAAGGGGGGGGGGGTTGTATTTGCCAGAGAATTGGGAGTACATTCAACTTCATGATTGTATTCCAAGCTAAGCACAAACATACATTAGCTCTCCCTAAAAAGGAGGTGATCCAGCTGCACCTTTCAATATGACTACCTTGTTACGGCTTCCTCGGCCATCTCTCCCAATTGAAAAAGAGGATTAGAAAAATCCTATTGATTGCAACTTTCTTCAAAATAGTCAAATACTTTATTGAGATAGGTAAACCAATATTACTCCCCATATAAAGATGTTTTTCAGTGCAGGTTATCCAGTTGCAGAAGCGACCCCATGGGCAGCCTCGTCCAGTCCCCTTACGAAACCCAATAACGAAAGTCTCGTAGGGGGACTAGAGCAAGATTTTTATTTATTTTTTCTTTTCTTTTTATTAAGAGGGGAAAAAAAAAGGCTTCATCGGAACAATTTTTTAGTTCATGGCAACCTCATCGGGGTTGGTCCATGAATTCTCTTTCCTTTTGCCGCATATACGTTGTAATGTTGTTCGTTAGAGTGCAAAGCTTATGCGTCCAACTTGATCATGCTACAACTCTCTTCACCATATTTTATCACAAGCAAGCTTACTATCAAAAGAAAGCTCTTTTGAAGTACTAGATGACCCATACCTTTGTCGACCCAATATGAGGCTGGAAACTGACGAAAATTTTGGCACATGAAAGCTGCTGGTTTGAGTTACTGTGCAGCGTATCCCAATAATTTCGAAAAATCGATTTATCTCAAATGCAAAGTCCCAAATTGCAATTTGTAAATCCTAAAAGTTCCTAGGGATGTAATTGACCTAATTATCGCCATCGAACAACTAATTCTTGGCCGGAGCATCTCCGGCGAAGCCAATATAATTAGGGCTATGGTCTTGACTCGTACCAATCACATGTCAAATGCATATTCCGGCATTAACCGATATGGCTAGGAACATATACATTTTTTTTTTGAATCCGAAGGGAACAAGTACATGTGACTGGGATGCAACTAGCAATTTTTTTTTTTTTTTGTTAATCATGGTTGTGTGGACAGAGTGCCGGTCTCTATTCCATAAAGACGTGAGATCCGTGCCCTCCATGTGTATCCGGTACATTGAAATTTTGTTTAAAAAAAAATTCCAACTTTATAATCGGTTTGTTTCGCTCTAAAGCAATCAAATTTATGACGCTCTAACGCAATCAAAAGATGGGGCTAAGGCATTAGAGAATGGAATTGCTTGGGTCATGACCTGATTAAAAATCTAACTTCCTTATATCCTTTCAAACTTGAAAGAGTTGGATAAACATAATCCATCAAAATTACCACGTATATCCTTATCCTGTTTATCTTTTTGCCATTTACTTTATTTCCTGTTCGAAATCGTCAAAAGAGCCCCTTTAAAAATTAAATTTGAAAGCTTGAGTGAAAGTTCTTTCGTTGTGGACTATTTCCGGCGAAACATTAGGGAAAGTAATTTGCAACTAATATGTACAACAGGACTAATTGCCGTCGACGACACAAAGCATTCCTCTACGGTTAATTTTCAATGACACGAGCATTTTCTCTTATTCAGGGCATGTCTACTGTTAGTGTTAGATTGTAGTTGCTATGAAAATATTACCGACAGTCAATGAAACAATGCTAAATATGTAGGGGTGAGCAAATCGGACCGCCCAGACCGGGCCGGGACTAATGGTCCGGTTTCCGATTCTAGTGGGGTCCGGTCCGGTTCCCAATTCCTAAAATTGGAGCCGGTGACTGGGTGCGTTCCCGGTTCCAGGGACATAGGGCCGAACCAGTCATTTTTTTTTTAAATTTTTTAAAAGTACACCTAATGTTTACTTGTTTAGGATTTGCTTTGCTTCACTTCGCATCCCTTTTTTTTTTGCCTCTCCACTTCTCTTGCAGGCAGTCTTTACTGTCTTTGTGCCTCACCCATTGTTTGTTTTTTTGGGTAAGGTAAGTTTGTATATACTTTCCAAATAACTAGGTACAAAAAACCGGACACAAAAATCATGAACCAAACTAGGCAGCGCAGTGCCTAGGTGGGTTCAATGGTGACCGGTTGCCAAAACGCCCTAACTTCAATCGCGTCAAACAAGATGCCAACAAGCGGCCATCATAAAATCAACCAAGCGGCATAAACAAATAGAAGGGGGGTAAAAAGGAAAAGCACATTAAAAGACGGCCAAAAAAGTGGCCTAAAGATTCGGATATGGCAGGAAATAGACCAACCAGCACGGCGCCCAAAGGAGTAGCTGTTGGGGGTCTGCAATCCAAACAAAGTCTCCACAAAGTAGCCGCAGCAACAAGAGAAACGTCACTGCACAAAACAGGTAGCCTTTGTGTAAACATCAATAGAGCTTCCTGCATCATGCCAGAGAAGGGCCATCTCCACAGGATAGGTAGTCCCAAGAAAAAGCCACAGCATATGTGTCCTCCACAACAGCAACTAGAGATGATGCCGAGTTCTTCAAACCAGGCAGCACAATCCAACTGTTGAAGAGCAGGGGAACCGAGAGGTGTCCAACAATAGGTGGCCAAAAAACAGAAAAATAACAAATAAAACAAGAAAAGAAGCAAGCCGGCAGGAGGAAAGGCCACAAGCCAGTTTGAGGTTACAAGGACAGAGAGGAGTAGTAAACTAAAAAGGACTTTATTACAAATAAAAAAAAAAGAAATAGAACCAGAGGAGGGAGAGAATAAAGAGTGAAGCAACAAATCTGAACCAGCTCCAGTCGCACACCGGGAGCAGCAGAAGCAACTTCATAACAGCAAAAAGGGGAGCCAGCCATAGACTAAAGCCCAACCAAAGAGTAGAACCACCAGGGAGAAAGGCTCCATGTGACGTCAATAGGATAAGATAGTGACAGCAGCAGGTTGTGAAGATCTCCCAAAGCAGCACCAAAATAACCCAGGTCGCAGTAAGAGGAGAAAGTGATACATCGGCAACCAAGAGCACAAAACATCCTGGCTAGCAAGGGAAGCAGGAGAGAACCACCAGGCAAAATAGCCAACAGAATGTGCCTCACCCATTGTTCTTAGTCAGTTTTTTCTTTTTTCTTTTTTTAAATGGAAAGCCAAGGAACAATACACACCCTCTCTGTAAAAAGTTCAAGAGCACATGGTGAGCATGTACCGAAGATTAACCCAAAGAAGGCCACCGACAAAACACAGAAGAGGAAAGATGTCAAGCCGATGCAAGATTGAGAAGACAATTACAGGTGCATAAATTTTTCACGAACATAGGTTCCTTGGAACCGTTCGGATCTAGTCCGGTTCCCGATTCCTAGGGTGGCCAGTCCGGCCCCCTATTCCACAAAATAGGAACCATGACCACCGGTTTGGTTCTCGATTTTTTTAGGGGAACCGGACCGAATCGGGGACCGATCACCCCTAATAGATATACACCACATTGAGATGAAATAATAGGAATTTTTAAGAAAGAGAAAAACATATTCGATTGAAAAGAGTAGGTTGACATAACTCTAACATTGCCGGGGTCGTAACGTAATCAACCCTACTATCCTCGGCAAATGACAACGCTCAACCATCTGATCCAAAGTAACACTCTATTATTTACTACAATAAATGTCATCAATGGCTAAAGTTTGAAACCTATCACACTTTTGCCAATTTTGTCCCAAACCTTTTAGTTTACCAATTCGGTCATAAAACTTTTGCCTTTATATCAATTCATTCCTAAACCTTTTTCCTTTGTGCCAATTCAGCCCATCAGGCTAACTTTGATAGGCCGATGATGACTTGGATGCCGGCCGGCGCTGACATGGATGCCGATTTTGAAGTGGATAGTTTTTGTTATATTTTGAATATTTTTTTAAATTATAATTTTCTTTTTATTTTCTTCTTTTTCCTTTTAATTTTCTCCTGCCCCTTCCTCCACCACGACAATGCCTTCCCTGGACTGGACCGCCGGCAAGTGGCAGGAGGCTCGGCCGGTGAGGCCACCCGGCAAGCCATGGCGAGACGCTACCTCGCCTAGATCTAGCCTGGGCGAGGTCAGCCAGCCATGCATGGTAGCCTCGCCATGGACGGCTCAACTCGCCCACGCCAAGGGGAAGAGCAAGTATTGGGTACGCAAAGATTTGAGGTCATGGCTTCGTCCTTAAAATTGGGGGAGGCTCGTCCGCAAGTGACCTCACTCATGGGTCTCCCACCGCATTTTGTTCTTCGCAATACCCATGTGACTGTGACTTCTCCAGTTTCTCTTGATTATTGAATGAAATTTTCGGGATAATCTTAAACTGTTATGGTCTGCTTGGCTTCTGGTAGCGTTTCTATCATGGAATAGTAGCAAATGTTGTCATTCCTCTGCTGTTTGTGATCCTTTTCCCAATTTTTGTCTTCTGGTCGGTGGCCGCCCTAATCTATCCTCCCAATGGCTGGGCGAGGTCTACCTCGTCTAGCGACAGCGAGGTTCGCCTCGGCAAGGGTGAGCCTCTGGCAAGGCGCGCCATGGCTGGTCGACCTCGCCCAAGCCAGATTTGGGCGAGCTCGCGCCTCGCTGCCCAGGCTGGCCGACCTCGTCCAGGCTAGATCTGGGTGAGGTTGCTCGTTGCTATGGCCGGCCTAGCCTCCTGCTGGTCGTCGTTGGTCTAGTCAAGAATGCACTATCATGGCGGAGGAAGGAGAATGGATAAAAATAAAAGGCAAAAGAAGAAAAGAAAAGAAAAATAAAAAAAATAATTTGAAATAATATTAAAAAATTAATTAAAAAAATTGTTCATGTCAGCGTCGCGCATGCACGTCACTACTGGCTATCCAAAGTTAATCGGATGGACTGGATAGGCACAAACGCAAAAGGTTTAGGACTGAATTGACATATATGCAAAAGGTTTAGGACTAATGTTTAAGATTGAATTGGCAAAAGAACAATAGGTTTAGGAGTTTTTTTTTTGGACAATTTTCCTATTTTTAGCACTTGCAGATACCACGGGTTTTAAGTTGAGTCGGGTAATTGCGAAATACCTCTGCCCGAAATATCCAACTCTACTAATGAGAATCTCAATTTGCCAATCGATACAGGAAGCGTGCAATTAACCACAAGTCTCCAATTGACTGAGGTAGTTCAAGAATTTTCGCGTTATCCACGGCTAGCACTGAAGGATAATGTTTAAGTTCACGAAAAGAACCAGGAACGCGAGCCAATTTGCCTATCGACTCGGGAAGTTCTCGAATGGAATTGCCATCGATCAGGAGCGCTCTCTTAAAGCACTCATCCCATCCATTTCCGCTGGCAAAATGCTAAGTTCGGAGCAGAACTTCAAATCCGGGGTAGGGGTAGCTAAGAGCTTCGGATCATTAATCGAAAGATCTAAATGAGCCAATCGAGTACACCGCTCAAGAATCAGTATCTCCTTATTCAGGCAACGAGAGAAGCTGGGGCTCACTAACAAGTCTGCACAACCCGTAGGATTAAAGGCTTTCAAACGCTCCATCTGCAAAACAAGGGGAAAAAAATAAATCAGATGGCATAGAACTCTCAATGTACTTAAAGGGCCAAAACGAACGTGACAGCAAATGAGCTATAAAGCCACCTTAATTCTTTTCCAACCGCCCAGGATTCGGCAACCTTGCTCCAGGAAAGAAGGAGAACAACTAGATTCTCATTTTTCCTCGGCCAATATGGTCTTGATCTTAACTTAACGAACAACAAAGACTTATAAGAGATCATTCTCAAATGGAAAAAAAAGTATTAGGACTAAATTGGCATAAATACAAAAGATTTAGGACTAAATTGGCAGAAATGCAAAAGATTTAAGATTGAATTGGCACTAATACAATAAGTTTAGGACAAGCCCTATAACCACATTCATAAACCTTTATTTGCTTCACAATACTCAATTTTGGCTATTGTGGGGTCGACGTACATCACTACCCAATCGAGATGCATCATACTCTCAAAAGAATTTTTTTGCAGAACTGGGGATAAGTACACTAGAAATGTCATAACTTTTGTACGGTATTCACTTGAGTGCATTACTTTCAAAACGTTCACTTAAGTGCCATAACTTTTAAAAAGCGTTCACTTGAGCGCCACGGCTGACGTGGCCTCCGAAAATGGTGACGTAGCGCCGGTGAACAGTTTTTATTTATTGATTTTCACCCAAATCTGGCGAGGGTCGCCGCCGGCCACCATCGGCTGGCCTAGGGGCCAAGATTAGCCCGTCCTGGGTCAATGAGGCCGCGACGGCCCTGGGGGACAGTCGTTGCGGCCTCGGCTGCCGCGGGCAAGGGCGCGAAGCCCTCGCCAGATTTGGGTGAGGGCCTCGCGCCCCCGCCGGCCTAGGCCTCGTGACGGCAGGCGAGGCTGCGAGGGCGGTCGTGACGGCCGCCGTCAATGTTAGCAAGATTACTCAACATTTATATGTTTCGATGCAACAACAAAATGTTATTTATAACAAGTAGTTTGTTGGTTGGCTAATTGGTGAAATTTCTTTTTCATGAAATGGGTTGAATTGGTATTAGTCTAGATATAGCAGAAGAATTCTATTCGATCGAATAAGTACCTCTTGTCAGAATTGAGAAATTCTATGGCTCAAATATGTAATATTCTCTTATTTATTACTCGTGCTTGCTATTTAGGCAGAATACCGTCACCCATTGTTACTAAAAAATTCAAAGAAACCTCAGAAACGGAAGAAAGAGGAGAAAGGGAGGAAGAAACAGATGTAGAAATAAAAACAACTTTCGAAACGAATGAAATGAAATAGCATCGAGGCCGTCACAACCGCCCTCGCAGCCTTGCTTGTTGTCGCGAGGCCGAGGCCGACGGGGGTGCGAGGCCCTCACCCAGATCTAGCGAGGGCTTCGGGCCGTCGCATGCGGCAACCGTCGCGGCCTCACCGACCCAGGATGAGTCGACCCTGGCCCCTGGGCTGGCCAGTGGTAACCGACAACAAACCTCCCCGGCCACCACTAAGAAGCCCTTTGGTTTTTTTTTTTTTGAAATCTTAAATAACTAAAATAAAAATAAAAAAACATAAAAATGAATAAAAACTAAAAAAAAATTCAGAAACTATTAAAAAAATATTAAGAAAATCCATGTGGCACTCAGAAATCAATAAAATAATAGTGAAAAAGTCCACGTCAGCTTTTCCGGCAAAAATAGCACTCAGTTGAATGATTTTGGCCGGAATTGGCACTCATCGTTTTTGCTTCGATGTTGTGACATTCCGAATTTCCGCCCTCAAGGCTTAAGGCATGGAATGTGATCTTGGAATTGGAAAATGGAGACGAAGAATTTCTAACAATTAGTTTGGATTGGACGACGCCTAACCGAGAATGAAAAATTGACGAAAAATGGATTTTCGGACGAAGGGGGTGAATTGATGATTTTGCCCCTAGGGTGTTGGCCTTGCTTTATTATTTTGATGGGGGTATTTTGGTCAATGGGTTACCTCATGGAGCAACCGATTTTTATGAGGGCAAAATTGGAAGAGAAAATTGATTTTTAGCATGCCAAGCCAAGTGTCATTGATGGGGAAGGCTCATTAATTTTCCACTTCTTCAAAGCTCAATTATTTGAGATCAAACCTCTCTCTTTCTCTTCTCTCTTCAGCTGACTTGAATGACACTCACCAGCTTCCCCTTCATCTTCATCTCCTTCATTTTCTTTCTTCATTTTCACGAGCAGAAGCTGCTCTGCTGCGACCGGCCTGGACCGCCGGGTTTGCCGCCATCCAGCTCCACTTCCGTTGACCACCAGCCACCGAGCCGACCACCACCGTGTAGCCCTACCTCCTGCCGACCAGCTCCAACTTGAATCGTGGCGTTTGGCCACCGGTAGAGCTCCGGCCAGCCGATCTCCCAAGAGCCGACGGATTCTGCTGCAGCTGAGGGTAAGCTGTCCTTTGACCTCCATAGGACTCCAAATTGCTTCCAATTTTCTGTGGTAATTTAGGGACATGTAGTACTCTGGTATTCTGAGCTGTGGTGACAATTCGAGTGGAATTTGATGGAGGTTTGATGTTGAAATGATGCTGTGTTTGGGAGACAGAAAACTGACCAGCTCGCCCAGTTCTGCCGCTCTGTTCGTTCCATACGAACGACCTTCTCGGTGACCGTCTGGCCAATATCCGACCATCACAGGTTATTTTAACATGTCCTTAACAAGCTCCCGTTGGTTTTGTGATTTTTGGATGTCTGGTTGATTTATGGTGATTTTTGGAAGAAAAGTGGACAGATTCTGAGCTAGCTGAGGAAAGGTGGTGATCTAGCTCATAGAAAATCCAAATGACCTCAAATTTTCGAGGGTAGCTTTGTAACACATAGTAGTACAAGTGGTTGTGCAGAAATAAATTTTTAAATTGAGATTTAAAGGTGTTTCATGGCTGTGTTTGAATGGACAGAATTGAACTGAAAACTGACCGGTTGCGGACTTGAAGGAATCGGCGTCGTTCGTGGATTGTTTGATGTCGCCTTGAGCTCAATTTTTCGATGAGGCTCCTCAACACCTAGAACTATGTAATAGCAAGAGGAATTTGTGTTAAATTAGGGATTTGTGATGATATATGGGCGGATTAAGGGAGGTAAGCACAGAACCGAAAATGCCCTATTTCGGTTCTGTGCAAACCGAGTTGGTGAGGGCTGTTAGGTGCTCAATTGAGATTTGTTTTCATCGTTGAGACATACTAGTGTATTAATTGAGGGGTTAATGAAGAGCACAAGGTGTGGAATTGAAGTTTGGATGGTTAGATTGATTGAATTGGCGAATTGTTCCTAAGCGGGTTGCTGCCCTATTTTGGACAGCGGCGTTTTGACTCGAAGCCAGGCTTGGCGAAGGAAATTTGGTGATAAATTGCTCATGGGAACGAAGGTGAGTGACCTCTAACCCTCTATTAGAACGTCTGGACGCAACTGGACGGGTTCCATTAAGGAATCGATGGATTGAGTTAATTGTTATGCTGGAATGATTGAGAACTGCATGATTTTGATGAAGCTTGAGCCGTGACTACTTATATGCTAGGCAATTGTGTTTTCATGGTTTCATTGGTTACGTGCTTAACGTTGTGCCTTGTTTGTCAATGTGCTAGTATGACACTTCTTAGAATTATTTTGTGACAAGCACGTTTGTCTTGGATAAGTATTGGAGTTACGATTTAATGCCTGAAGTTCCTCATGGTGAAATGTGGTTAAATGCTTTTTGTCATGATTTGTGACTGGAATCACCTGAGAAAGTGGGCTAGTGAACTGTGAGAACCATGAGGTTGATGGTAAGTGTATTGATGAGACAAGGGCTTAAGGCCAGTGGAACACCCTGATGTGAAATACCCTGATGCGATGTAATCGCGGGGTTGAGATATGAGATATACCCTGAGGCGATGTAATCGCGGGGTTCAGAAATGTGAAATACCCTGATGCGTAAAGACGCGGGGTTGATATGGCCGTTGTCCTGATGCGTTGAGAAGTGGGACGTGAAGTTATATGTGTTGTACCCTGATGCGTAGAGACGCGGGGTTGAAATGGCCAATGTCCTGATGCGTAAGACACACGGGACGAGAATCTATATGTGTCGACACGAGCTTGAGATGACATTGAAAACTTGATGCGTTTACGCGGGTTTGTCAATGAGATGGTCTGAGGCGTAAATACGCAGACCTAGCCTAAGGCATTCCACACACGAGCTTGAATCAAATGGAGGTTGGGAAGAAAGGATGGTATGGTTTGGCATTGTAATGTGTACCTGACCTGAATGATGAGATTTGATGCCATGAGAAATTACCTGATGCACCTAGGACCAGCAGACAGAATCAGTCAACGACATCGGATTGGGCTCAAATTCGGTCGGTTGAAGCGAAACGGCCGTCTGATCAATACTCGGTGCCGTCGGCATTTGATTTTGGCAATTCGGGGTCGTTTAGATGGATTTCCGGGCATTTTTCTATTTTTAGGCAATTTTATAATTTAATGGTGTTTTTGTAATTTTTGCGTTATCTTTGTCATTAGGGTTGACACCTATATAAGGTCGTCTTTAGGGTTTTGTGAGGAGATTATTGAATTTTGAGAATACTACGATTGATATCGTTTCTGAGAGAACATCGATTGTTCCTCATTCTATCGATTTTGTTCTTCATCGCCTTCTTTCTATCGCGCTTCGGCATCATTTGGTATCATAGCACAGGTTGCTTCGAACCGATGGCTGAACAAAATCGATGTGGTCGAAGACAGCGTGCTCGTGGAGGCCGGGGGCGTGGAGTCGTTCCTGATACAGATAAACAGCCGCGTCTGAGAAACCTGCGAGACATAGAAAAGGAAGAGCTGAGAAGACAACTTCAGGATTTGGATCGACAACTTGCGCGGGTGCAAAAAAGGCGAATCCAGTATTTGGAGCGACGACTTGCGCTGGCGGGGTTGTACTTTCCACAAAAAATAAAAAATCCAATCGTTGATGAATATCCGATCGTCGATGAATATCCGATCGTCGATGAACATCCGATCGTCGATGAAAATCTGATCGTCTATGAAGATCCGATCTTTGATCAAGAACCCATCTTTGATCAAGATCCAATTTTTTATATAGATCCGGTTTATGAAAATCCAATCTACGATGAATCTGATGGAGAACAAGAGCATGCGGATCCAGTCATGACGGTAGAACCCATCGTGCCAGTGAAGGGAGGCGAGGTCGCCCTTGGCAACGTACCCCAGGCGGCGGTGCGGATGCTGGCATGGGAGGTGGACGATTGGGATTTAGCCGCGTTCGAGGAGATGGCCGATTTGATTCTTGAAGATATGCAGAAAGCCGATGTTTCGAGGAGTACTGAGGATCAAGGTAATTTTGTTCCTGAAAGTGATGATTTTGATGGCGATGGTTTTATCACTGTGGATGGTTCGGTTGTGGTTTATAGTGAGGCGCTGAATTCAAAATCGTATAATTTCATGCTGGATATATTGGGTGCGAATGAATTTATCCATGACTTCTGGGGTTTGTTCAAGACTGGCTTAATGTCTATTAATAAGCAGAAACTTGCCAAGAAGGATGGTGCACAGATTGATCCCAGTCGAGATATAGAAAACTTGTGGGAGTTTTATCAACGCTGGAAGAGGCGGTATAGAGTGGATGATATGCAGAGGAAAGAACAAAGATTGCTCAAATTTGGGTGCTATAGTCCTAATTTTGGACTGGTGGAACCGTGGGATTTGCCAGAATCACAGGTTTCAGATGTTGTTCCAATTGCGTGCCGTGCTGCAGCAGATGTTGGAATTCGCTTGGTTTGTGTCACCAACTTCAGTTGGGACTTTATCTATGCGGAATACGTAATGGCTGCAGGAAATCATCATCGTAAGATAGTTTGGCAAATAGCAGAAGACTATTCACATTGTGAATTCTTAATCTGGTTGCCTGGATATTGCCCAATGCCCGCTTTCCGTGACTTTATAGATCTACCATTGGTTGTCAGAAGGTTGCACAAATTCCGTATGGAGCTGAGGAAGGAAATTGGAATTGGGGATGTTGTGAAGCTAGTTATCCTCAATTTTGGCGGACAGCCATCGGGTTGGAAGTTGGAGGAAAAGTACTTGCCTCTTGGTTGGTTGGGCCTGGTTTGTGGTGCATCTGAGAGTGAGAACCTTCCACCAAACTTTGTAAAGCTTGCTAGGGATGCATACACACCTGATGTCATTGCAGCCTCTGATTGTACGCTTAAGAAAATTGGATATGGTACTATCAGTGAGTTTTTAGCATACAAGCATCCATTTGTATTTGTGTGGCGTGATTACTTCAATGAAGAACCATTCTTGAGGAATATGCTGGAGTACTATCAAGCTGGAGTAGAGATGATTAGGAGAGACTTACTCACTGGCCATTGGAAACCTTACCTTGAACATGCGATCAGTCTGCAACCATGCTATGAAGGAGGCATTAATGGTGGCGAGGTAGCAGCTTACATTTTGCAGGAGACAGCCACTGGGAGAAATTATGCGTCAGATAAATTTAGCGGGGTAAGAAGACTGCGTGATGCTATAGTTCTTGGGTATCAACAGCAAAGAAAGGCCAGTTGTCGGAGGCACTGGAAGTACCGGAGGAGATTGTTGTCAAGAAGAACCAGATTCGAGGACGAATCTTTTTTCTAGCAGGGGAGAATGATGCACCTAGGACTAGCAGACAGAATCAGTCAACGACATCGGATTGGGCTCAAATTCGGTCGGTTGAAGCGAAACGGCCGTCTGATCAATACTCGGTGCCGTTGGCATTGGATTTTGGCAATTCGGGGTCGTTTAGATGGATTTCCGGGCATTTTTCTATTTTTAGGCAATTTTATAATTTAATGGTGTTTTTGTAATTTTTGCGTTATCTTTGTCATTAGGGTTGACACCTATATAAGGTCGTCTTTAGGGTTTTGTGAGGAGATTATT
Organism: Rhodomyrtus psidioides; assembly: GCA_021437785.1. NCBI lineage: Eukaryota > Viridiplantae > Streptophyta > Magnoliopsida > Myrtales > Myrtaceae > Rhodomyrtus > Rhodomyrtus psidioides. Next base: position 1,481,678 of record JAILYB010000044.1, on the reverse strand, counting down.
GAATTTTGAGAATACTACGATTGATATCGTTTCTGAGAGAACATCGATTGTTCCTCATTCTATCGATTTTGTTCTTCATCGCCTTCTTCTGTTTAGCCTTGCCTTCATCGTTCTGATACCAAATGATGCCGAAGCGCAATAGAAAGAAGGCGATGAAGAACAAAATCGATAGAATGAGGAACAATCGCTGTTCTCTCTCAGAAACGATATCAATCGTAATTTCTCAAAATTCAATAATCTCTCATCAAAACTCTAAAGACGACCTTATATAGGTGTCAACCCTAATGACAAAAGATAACGTAAAAATTACAAAAATGCCATTAAATTATAAAATTGCCTAAAATAGAAAAATGCCCGGAAATCCATCTAAACGACCCCGAATTGCCAAAATGCAATGCCAACGGCACCGAGTATTGATCAGACGACCGTTTCGCTTCAATCGATCGAATTTGAGCCCAATCCAATGTCGTTGACTGATTCTGTCTGCCGGTCCTAGGTGCATTGATTCTGTCTGCCGATCCTAGGTGCATCATCCTCCCCTGCTAGAAAAAAAGATTTGTCCTCAAATCTTTTTGTGTCTTCTCATTTGAAAAACGTCGGGGACGGCCTCTCCATCGAATCAAATAATACATCAGTTTCAGCCTCAAAAAGTTCCTTGAAACTGCAATGGTGAGATTGAAGATCCTTGATTCCGCCAACTTGACCAACTCGGGAAGATCCTGCCTTGCTCTAGCTCCGTACGAGCCAATGACTTTAATCTTTCTGTGGGCAAGTCGATTTATGCCTACCTCCCCCATGTTGGCAGATAGAGACGAAGCCTCTTTCTTGTCAATAACCCCACAAGCAATCTCCAAGCACCTCTTCCCATCTGCAAGCTTATGTTGGTCACACAATGCTTTCCCCATCGATATAAACACCAAAGCCCTAGTCTGACTATCTTTTTCTGTCTTTGGGACGGCATTTCTCAGGGTATTAATCGCCTGATCAGTCTTCCCCAGTGCAATTTGCATATTCGCAGCATCAATCTCGGCTCGGAGCAAATCAGAATTGAGCCACCAGTTCTTCAAAACCTTTTGCGAAAGTTCATTGTGCTCCAGCGCCTTCTCATGTTGCTCTAACCCGCTATATATCACACCAAGAAGTCTCCCATCATGCGTAATCTCCACTGAATTATTACCTAGATGAATTTTGTGTATCTCGAGAGCTTTCAAGCCAAATGGCAGAGCCTCCTTAAAGTTCAAAATAGCAGCATAAGCTTTCGAAACATCACGATTTTCTTTACCCAACTCCATACTATCCTCGTCAAAAGTCGTCTCTTTAATCTCAACACACTTCCTAAGATCCCTAATAGCTTCCTCTCTTCTTCCCATCGCCGTCTTCACGTTAGCCAGCTCAAATGGCACCGCGTGCCGAATGGGTCTAATAGCCTCAACACTAGACCCTTCTTCCTCTAGATTAACCAACATCCTATTTGATCTACTCAAATACCCCAAGCTATCACTAAACCTCTTCAGCGACAAAGCCCTCGATTTCTTGAGGTTGAAAACTTCGAACTGAGATGGGTTCGACACGAAATTTATCAAAAGGGACTTACCAGAATCAGCATGGACAATCTCTTCTTGATATGAATCCACGTCATCTTGTTCTCCATCGGATTCATCGTAGACTGGAAGTCTATCTTCATCATAGTCTGAATCTTTATCAAAAATTGGATCTTCGTCAAATTCTGGATCTTCGTCAAAGATTGGATTTTTATAACAAGCCGGATCCGCATCCACTTGTTCTCCGTCAGATTCATCGTAGACTGGATTTTCATAGACCGAATCCACGAACGCGGCGAACGAGTAATTTTGATCAAGAATCGGATCTTGCTCAAAAATCGGATCTTTGTCAAAGATTGGATCTTGAAGCTCGGGAATCTCGATCTTCATCCCGAAATTAAGAAAAGTGGACTGACTTCCAAGTCGTACTCCTCAATTCCGTCCCTGGTTCAAATCCTCAAAAGGATTGTCATCCTCTTCTTCAACATCGGATGAGTCAGCAGATTTCGCTCCTTCTTCGGATTGCGCGTCTAGCCCTGCCTCCGCAAGACGTCGTTGCAAATCCTGCTTTCGTCTTCTCAGCTCTTCAACTTCTATGTCTCGCGGGTCTCTCAGACGCGACCGTTCATCTGTATCAGGAACGACTCCACGCTCCCGGCCTCCACGAGCACGCTGTCTTCGACCACATCGATTCCATTCAGCCATTGATTTCAAGCAACCTGTGCTCTGATACCAAATGATGCCGAAGCGCGATAGAAAGAAGGCGATGAAGAACAAAATCGATAGAATGAGGAACAATCGATGTTCTCTCAGAAACGATATCAATCGTAGTATTCTCAAAATTCAATAATCTCCTCACAAAACCCTAAAGACGACCTTATATAGGTGTCAACCCTAATGACAAAGATAACGCAAAAATTACAAAAATACCATTAAATTATAAAATTGCCTAAAAATAGAAAAATGCCCGGAAATCCATCTAAACGACCCCGAATTGCCAAAATCCAATGCCAACGGCACCGAGTATTGATCCGACGGCCGTTTCGCTTCAACCGACCGAATTTGAGCCCAATCCGATGTCGTTGACTGATTCTGTCTGCTGGTCCTAGGTGCATCATTACCTTGCGTTGATTTTGTTTGTATGAGTCGATGTTGTTTAGTTCGGTGGGACGGATGGCCTAGTTTAGGGTTAGGATAACTTGCTGAGACGTAAGTCTCACCCCATCGTGGAATCTTTTTTTCAGGTACCAAGCTTGGTAGCATCAGTGGCCAAGTATTTGGGATTCCAGGAAAGTGGTAGCCGAGGGATTGAAGGATATCTGATGAAATTAAGGATTTTGTTGTGCTTTGAAGTAGAATAATAATTGGTGTTTAAAAAGGGGTTGTACCCCTCTTGTCCCAAGTCATCTTATAATGATTTTGGTTGGGCTGTTTTCTTGCTTTCGCTGGTTAAATGAATTGATATAACGAAGCGGGCCTAAGGATCCTGGAAGATCATGTAAACCAAAGTGGCTTGGAGTGAGTGATGTTCGTGCGCTCGTCGGGTTCGAGGCTTGACAGATGTGGCACTTAGGTAAACGCTTTGAAATTTATGGCATTTAATTGAATGCGGTAAAAAAATTATGACACTTCTAGTGTACTTATCCCGTGGAACTGAGAACTTTTGAACTTCAGGGGCCAGCTCCACGATTCTCCTGTGGTTTCTAATATGATGAACATTCTCTTTTTTCAAGTAGATAATCTCTTGATGCGCTCACAAAGTAAGCATTAACGTACACGCCAAAAGGACTGAAGCAAAGAAAGTCAATGAATCCAGCTATTAATAGCAGCCAGACAGAAAAAAGAAGTGGGTCAAATTATTTATCATGGCAATCATGTGCTTAATTCCATTATTCGCATAGTCCAAGCGACAGATGGTCAACGACCTCGGAGCCAAACTTAACCAGTACACTGTTGACTCATTGAATGGAGAAATCATATCACAAAAGTAAAACGACCCTTCTTTTTCGCTATATTTTTCCTCAAAATTGCTCTTAGGTGGTTTGATTTGATAGTATCCATATGGTCGATGAATGTCCAAAACGCCTAAATTAAATTATGACGTCAAATTTTAAAGAAAAATACATCATCTCTCTCTTGGCCATTCATATTCGCGCGATGCCTTTACTCCGTCCTCTCCGTTTCCGACGGTGATGTGTTGAGCTGAGTTTTCAATGATAAACAGTTTCATAAGACCCAAGGACCTTCTGTTTGCAACTTGAACTGCGGGCCGGTTGGCGGGTCAAGCCATCAACTACATTCAATAAGTCTGTGGGCAGTTCGATTTTGTAATGAGGCAGACCCAAGCCCATCCGATTGTTCCTTTTCCATATTGATGTGATTGTCTTCGCCATACGTTTCGTGAAATTTCATATCAAATTAAGGATTCGCTAGATAGCCGTTCGATTTGTCTCATCCGTGATGTAGTTACTGGGAGGAAATTAAAGCGAGGCACAAGAAATGCATAGATCCCTACTATAAATCCATACAATAATTTCTTTATACCATGATGAGGCTCAAGATCAATGCTCGATCGATATAACATTCGCCCACATTGACCTTGTGTAGTAGTGTAAATTTCTTTCCTCAAGGACCCGGTTGGAGGCGATTTTGGTTCCAGCCATGCTATTGGGTTTCCTTCTACATGCCCTCAAAATCTGAAAATTTTCATGAACTTTCAACTTTATCGAAAGGAACGAAATAGGAAATCCAAATCCGAAAAAGCAAGAGTGACTCTTCCACATTGAGTATGGGGAAGATTAAACAATGCCCCTACTCTAGGCGATTCGAATTCGTCCTGTCATCCGGTTCCTCGTGGATAGCAAGATGGGTTGCTTGGACAGTTCTATCATGTGATAGATCATCATCTCATCCTGTGGGCATGATGTCCTTGATATCAATGCTTTGTTGCCCTAACTTGCTGACCTTCCTGATCACCTTCAACGAGCTTATCCACGCGATCTTTCAGGTGTTGCAGCCTATTTTCCATCTCATCGATTAGACGGAAGAGCGGTGCCATCTCCTCCTTGATCCTTTCTTTGCGTACGAGCTTTTGGGAAGTTCACGGCCAGCAATGCCATGGCAGCATGGAATGTCGAAAATGGTTGTTTACCATCGGACAAGGACAGGAGAAAAAAGGGATACCGGGATTCTTCAAAGGGGCTTCCCATGCAACTATCGGCTCTTGAACGTAATGGTGAGTATGTCTTCTCTTCTTCGAGACCGTGGGTTGATGAGGCCGCCGGCTCGGCTTACGGGCAGGTGATGGGCGGCGGAGTGTGGAGGAGAGCAACCACTGCATGAAGATGAGATCGTGCGGTGTAGGTGCTTATAAGGCACTGGAGATCCGAACAGGAGATGATATCGCATTTACATTGGAGAATCTGCTAACAGCCCCAATGTAATCGTGGGGAAAGAGAGCACGTCCCCCTGATTTTTTTTTTTTTTTGTTCATTTGGAAAAATCCAATGGCTCGATCTCTAATTTGCCTCGTTGATCTCTTAAGCAATCAGCATTACCAAAATCCGCTGTTAAGATGATCCTACGTGCGCTTGTCGTCGCATCAATCCTCGTTATTGTAAGATCCGAGTGATTTTTTTTTAAATCATTTTTAGTGGTATCTTTCTTATGCATTGTGAATAGCTAAATGGGTTATCAAAATTTCGGTGTCGATAATCTAACGACCTGATTGACACCTAGATTTTTCCTTTTCCTCGATCTTCCTACTAAGGTAAAATACAATTTCTTAGGGTCAGCCCAAAACAAAGCTTTTTGACAATGCTTTACCAAAAAAAGCTTTTTGACAATAAATAAGACAGACTTCGATTTGGTACGTACCTTCTGTTTTACCTAGTTATCGATGTTGTTACGACTGAAACCGGATCTTCCACGCAAAGATAGAGAGATTTCGAGGAAGAAAACGTATTCCTCTATTTTTTGTATATATTCTTCATATCTTTTACAATGACCTAGATGTGTGTGTATATATATACTGATAAAGGAAGAGTCCTAAAAGATATATTTTCTAATCTAGATCGTATAATCTAGCTAATTATAATCCATACATATATTTTACGATTGCAATATCTTTTACAACTCATTCTAACACTCCTCCTCAAGTTGGTGCATAAATGTCGTGAATGCCCAACTTGCCAAATGAGTTGTGGAAGATCTTGTGTATACTCCTCCACCAGTCTTGCCTTGTATCTTTTAATGGATCCATCTGTTTTATATTTCACAGAAAAGATCCACTTACATCCCACAATCTTCTTTCCCTCGGGCAAATTCACCAGCTTCCAAGTCTCATTTTTCTCCAAAGCAGCCATCTCCTCCTCCATCACTTGAACCTATTTGTGATCCTTTATAGCATCATGGACGCCTTCTGGAATACGAACTGCACAAACGTTCGATACGAACGCCTTTAATGGGTCTGACAACCTTTTGGTTGACACATAATTTGCAATGAGATATGTAGATTTCTTCTCTTCAGCATCCGGTGAATATCTATTTGGGGGTTGCCTCGATTGTACCTAGCAAATAATTTATATCCTACAGAAGTATTAAGTTTGTCAAAGACACAAGAATGAATAGGAAATGTTACCTCAGGAATTTTCCCAGGAGTTGGGTCGAGTACTGGAGAAGAGAGAAGCTGTTCTTTATGATTTTACTCATGTAGAAGTTGGATTTGCATAATATCATACGATACCCCCTCAGATGATTCCTTCTCATATGATACCTCATCAGATGATTCATTCTCAGATGATACCCCTCAGATGATGCCTTCTCAGACGATGCCTCCTCATATGTTCACTCCCCCTCAGATGATATATTCTCAACTTCTTCAGAGAATATACTACTAGAAAACTCCCACCAATTCGTCCTTTCTATCTATGTCTCCCCATGAAAGGACGAGTTGGGAGCTTGATAAAAGGATTCAGCCTCAACAAAAGAAACATCCATAGTCACATAGGTTCACCGGGTATGGGTAATAACAGCGATAACCCTTTTGGTGTATATCATATCCCAAGAACAGAGATCACAGTGTATAAGGATCAAGTTTCGTTCGCTGATTCTTTGGGATGTGAACAAATGCAACACACCTAAACACTCGAGGGGGAATGGTTAGGACAGACGGTAAAGGAACATAAGCAGATAAGGTCTGCAATGGTGTCTTGAAGTCTAGCACTTTAGACAGCATCCGAATGAGGAAATGGACCGCTGTAGTCATATCATCTTCCCAAAATCTTTGAGGCACATGACTTTCAATCGACAAAGCTCGAGCTGTCTCAAGGATATGTCTATTCTTTCTCTCCACAACACCATTTTGCTGAGGTGATTGTGGGCAAGATGATTCATGATCACACCTTGTTGTTGAAAGTATTCCTTGAGATGGTCATTCATGTACTCACCACCATTATCACTTCTTAAAACCTGAATCTTACCACTAAATTGGGTCTGTAACATAGTACGGAAATTTCTAAATATTTTGGCTACCTTATTTTTGTTCTTCATCAAGTAAAGCCATGTCATCCTTGTACAATTGTCAACATATATCACAAACCATCTAAATCCTGAAACAGCAGTAATAGGAGATGGACCCTATACGTTTGAATGTATCAAAGAGAAAGGAACTTCACTTTTACTCAAACTTATAGGAAAACGAACTCTATGACTCTTAGCCAATATGCAAGTTTGACATTATAAGTCTGAATCCTTTACACTCATAAAAAGATTAGGAAGTAACCGCTTCACAAAACCAAATGATGGATATCCCAACCATCGATGCAAAAGCCATATCCTTTTCTCCCGACTGATTGATGTACTTCAAGCATTATTTGCGCTCCCGCAACTAAAGCCATCCATGTAATACATCCCCATTCTCTTAGTACCGCGCCGAATTATCTCCTTCGTGAGAATATCCTGAAATAAACAAAAATGGAGATACATTATAACAGTGCAATTCAAATCCTCGGTAACTTGTCCAATCGAAATTAATTTAGTCTATAATAAAGGGACAATCAAAGTGTTAGGAAAATAAAAAGTAGGGGAAATTGCAACGACTCCAACCCTAGTCACCGGATAGGTGAATCCATTGGCATTTGAGATACTCCCACGTCTTGGTTCTGATGTACGAACAAAGTCGTCAGGAGTAAAAGTCATATGATCCGTGGCTCCCGAATCAATAACCTAACAATCGTAATTGGCCTTATTGCAACTAGCCAAAGCAATTCCATGATTACCTTCCCACATCACATTCTGTGGATCCATGTGATCTAGTTGAGTCTCTACGGTCACTACAAAAGCTTTCCCTTTCTCTTTTGCCGGCTTTCGAGTCTTTAACTCCTTCCACCAATCTGGATATCCGTGAAGCTTAAAACTCGCCTTTTTGGTATGTTTAGAATTGCCACAATGTGAGCAACCTCCCTTAGGAGAAATTTTCTGCGTAGTGCTAAGTTAGGCCTTCCTCCTTCCCGCGAAATTCCAGGCTTAGCTATTTGCTTGTAGCGAGAAATCTAAATTTGCTTTGACGTTCGCTATATTTTCTCGAGATATCATGGCTACTGAATCACGAACAGTGTCACTATTCGTTAGCATCATCGTTTGTCTCATGTCTTCCCGTGGGACACATGATAAGCCTATTTAACTGTAGGAAATGGCTGCATCTACAAGACATCCGCTCTGACCTTGTCAAGACGGTCATCCAATCCATCAAGAAATATGTAAACCCAATCTTCTTGTATAGCCATATTATATCTTCCAATGTCTTCGGGACAGCGCATTGGGTTCGAGCGACGAAAGTCGATCTCCCTCCACAACCCTTGAAGGTTGTTGTAATACGCCTCAATCGGTCCTCCTCCTTGTCGCATCCGAGTTACACACCTCTTCAAGTCATGAACTTGAGAGACATTCGTTCCGTCAAAGAAGGTCGTTGCAACTGCATCCTAGACAGATTTCGCTATTGGGAAGCAGATGAAATTGCCAATCAACGTCGAATTCATGGAGTTGATAAGCCATCCTTTTACAATCGGATCTTCGATTTTCCACCTCCGAAAGCCAGGATCTGTAGGCAATGGCTAAGGGAGGTCTCCGTTGATATATCCCAATTTATCTTTGCCTGTGACGTACATCTCGACAACTTGAGACCATAATTCGTAGTTGGCTCCGTCCAATTTAATTGTAATTTGAGATGAAGCCGAATCACTCTGTATTGTTGGTGTTGAAGGAGAAAGAGGGGTGTGATTCTAATTCAGAATCTGATTCAAACGGGTAGTCAGGTTCTCCCAAAGAGTTTCAGTAGTTGAATTCCCCCTTGATTCTGGTAGGGAATCACTACTCTGGGAGGGTTTTCATCCGCCATGGATTCAAGGTCGATCACAAGGAAGATGAAGAAGATCAAGATTGGACGGGACAGAGTTTGCTGCCGCTACATTTGTAGTGGGACCGCTGCAGTCTGTGATTCACATACAGTACCCTAAGGACCAAACCCTAAGGCTCTGATACTATGTTAACACATAGTGATTTCGGGGAAGAAAACGTATTCCTATATTTTTTGTATATCTTCTTCATATCTTTTACACTGACCTAGAGGTATATATATACGGATAAAGGAAAGAATCATAAAAGATATATTCTCTAATCTAGATCCATTAATCTAGCTAATTACAATCCATACATATCTTCTACGATTACAATACCTTTTACAGCTCATTCTAACAGCTATCACCTTACGACAAAAAATGAAAAGCCGCTGCGACTTCATGACGATGTCGTGGACCCGATGTGGATGTCTGTTTTTAACCAGACCGGCGAGGTGAACTTCATCTTGTGTGTGAAGATTGACTGTATTAAGTCATTGCAATCACAACGCAAACTGGGACATTTTTGTTTTTCTTGCTAGAGTGCACATCACAATATATTTGGTTTAAGTACACTACAAGTGCCAAAATTTGTTAGTTGACCAAAAATAAGTGCAAAAATTTGTGTATAGCGCTCACTTTGGTGCCAAAACTTTCAAAATCATCACTTAAGTGCCAATTTTTTTTGAAAAGCGATAACTGTAGTCAAATCTTTCAAAATGTTCACTGAAGTGCCAATTTATTTTAAAAACGATCACTTAAGTGCCAATTTTTTTTTAATAAACATTTACTTCAGTGCCAATTCCGGCGAGCCACGTCAGCTCAAATATTAATAAAAAAAAATAAACCATGTCGGCTCAAATACGAGTCGGAACTGAAATAATCGTTCTTAAAATTTTTTTATAAAAATTTAGCACTTAAGTGATCATTTTGAAAGTTTTAGCACTAAAATGAGCGCCGTACATAAGTTTTGACACTTGTAATGTACTTAAGTCATAATATTTTTGGCGGTGTAATATCACAGGAGAACATTTCCTCATTGAATGTAAATCCACCTGCATTTACTTTTATGAAAAGTATAGCTGATTTAGATTAAAATCATAATATTCCCCCAAAACAACTTTCCTTTTCCCAAACAGATTTTGACGCTGCTTGTGTTCATCCCCTGAACAAAAGAAAATCGGCGTCCCAATTCATTCAAATAAATTTTCAAGCAATGGCTTATAACGTAACGTGATGATAGGTAGGGTTGTCAATTTGGCCCGCGCTGGACGGGTCAACCCAAAAATTTTCTGCATTTTCGGGCCGGGCTGGCCCGACGCCAAACTTTTGTAAATACCCATTTTTTCTTTTAAATTTAATTTATTTTTATATTTTCTTTTTATATTTTTTCATTTGATGGTTTGTTAATTAATTTTGATTCAAAAAAAATTTAACAAAATGAAAGAAAAAAATAATTTCGGCCCAAATCCGGCCTGACCCGGTTTGGGCCGACCCGAGCATGGTACTGCTCAATTCGGACTGGCTCGGGCCGGGCCGAGACCCGACCCGACCCGGCCCGGCCCATTGACACCCCTAAATTGATAGGATGCGAATTGTCGTCACTCGTGAAGTTGACAGCTTTCCTTCAAAAACTAATATGCACAGCACGGCAAATTTTGGATGACATAAAGCATCTTCTCCACGTTTAATTCTCAATGACATGAGCATTTTATCTGATTGACAGTCATTAGAAAGAGTAGGTCGACATAACTCTAAAATCGCCGGTGGTGTAACGTAATGACAACACTCAACCATCTGATCCGCACTGACACAATTATTTATCGCATAAATGCCACCTGCGGCAGAATTGAAGAGTCTTACATATTTTGCGTCAGGCCGGGATTGACATACCGATCAACTAAGCTAGAAGGAAGGGGAGGCAGCTCTTTAAGAAGGTCGCAGTGTAGCAAATCAAGAGTCTGAAGGCTTGGCATGAACTGGATTTCTGATGGAATGCCGGATATACGAGTACCTCGAAGCCTCAGTTCTCTGAGACGATGCAGTTTCGAAATATGACTCGGAATCACTCCCTCCAAACTCCTACACCAGGACGCATCTACCTCTTCCAGGTTGATCAACTCTCCAATGTAATGAGGAAGTTCTCTTAAGAAACAAGAATCCATCTTCAGCAATTTCAAACTCTGCAGGTTTTTAGTCGACTTGGGCAATTTCGAAATGCCCGTACCAGAAATATCCAACTCTACTAATGAGCCGGCCAGTTTGCCAATGGATTCCGGAAGCTTTCCTAGCCCACGACATTCCCTCAAAGACAAGCGCCTGAGTTCCCCCAAGTCTCCGATTGACTCCGGGAGTTCAAGAATTTTCGAGTTATCCAAGGCTAGCAATGACAGAGCTCGAAGTTCACAAACTGAGCCAGGAATCCGAACCAATGAGGAGCAATTAGTGGCACTAAGAGTTTGCAGTTGAACCAATTTGCCTATCGATGCTGGAAGTTCTCGAATGGAAGTGCCGTCAATCAGGAGCTCTTCCAAAGCATTCATCCCATCCATTTTCGCTGGCAACATGGTGAGTTCGGAGCAGAACTTCAGATTCAGGGTAACCAAGAGCTTCAGATCATTAATTGAAGGATCCAAATGAACCAATCGAGAACATCGCTCAAGAATCAGTATTTCCAAATCTGGGCAACAGGAGAAGCTGGGGGTAACTAATAAGTCTGCACAACCTGTGAGATTCAAGACTTTCAAACGCTTCATCTGCAAAACATGGGTAAAAGGTTCAGATGGCATAGAATTCCTAACACACTTAAAAGGCCAACACAAACACAACAACAAATGAGCAATAGACCACCTTAATTTCTTTCCAGCATCCCCAGGATTCTTTAACCTTGCTCCACGAAAGATCAAGAATAACTAGGTTCCCTAAATGAATGCCAATTGCTTTAAAATCTCGAGGGCACCCTTGCCTGTGAAGCCACCGAACATTCAGTAAGGCATCTGCAAATCCTCCACCAAGATTGGCGCAACCCAAGCTGATGAAAGGCGTCTTCGGTGGGATCTCAAATCCTGCCACTCCAGTGTTATGTTGGCCTGTTCCCTGTATGATGGACGACAAACGTCAAGCAGAGAAACATGAGGGAGTTTTCACATGATGAAATAATTACTATGGATGCCCAAACTCCCATGAGGTAAAGAAAAAGGGTTCACCCATGAAACCTATTCAAAAAACAAATTAGGGTTTGCATGAGACTTTTTTTTCCCCAACATACCGTTTTCCTGTTCTTCTTGTCCTGTAAATATTCGTAAATAATCTTCCTGGCAAGGCACCTTAGCATGCTGTGCATGCCTATTTTATTTTCTTCCATTTTTATAAGGGATCGACGATGAAGGATGTCGATTTCATCATGAGGACGATCATAATCTTGCCACATATATGAGGCAATCCTACAATCCACATCGGGGAGAAAACATGCAATATCAAGATACATCTGCTTTTGCTTTTGATCTAATGCTTCATAAACTATGCTCAGAATATTCTGGTAATCTTCCTGAAATTGATGCACGAGATCTTTGAATTTCATCCATTCTTCTTGTCCTTTACCATGCAAAAAAGAACCAAAAACTTTGACGAGTAGTGGAAGTCCCTTCGCAGCCTTGACTATTTTGTTTGCCATTTCAACATATGGATGTAGTTTAGAACTCATTCCCATTGCATACTGCCAGAAAAGGTCGAAAGCTCGATTATCATCCATTGGACTAACATCGTAACTGTGAGCCATCCCTCGATCAACAAAGCCTTGAAGAACGCTTCTTTGTTTTGAGGTCACAATTATTCTACTTCCAGAGCCAAACCAATCAAGCTTAGCTCCTACAAACTCATTGAGGAGGGAACCATTTTCCAAACCATCGAGAACAAGGAGAACTTTCATATTCCTAAATATTTCTTTCAAGAATCGTACTCCTTTGACAGCAGAGGCAGCCTCATACTCTCTTTTCAAAATATCAAAGATCAACTTTGTTTGAAGATGTTGAACACCACCAGGATGCCGCATTGTATCTTCAATCTCTCCAAGAAAACTGCAAGTGTCAAAGTGAAGGGAGATTTTGTCATATACGATCTTGGCAAGAGCAGTCTTTCCAATGCCATCTCTCCCATGGATTCCAACAATTCGCACGTCCTTTACTTCTGTGTCCAATAAGCTAATTATTCGCAATACTTGACTGTCTTCAAGCTCCTATAAAGGTACCCAAGGTTTAGGAAAGTGCAACAGTAGTAGAGAGGGAAGAGAAGTGAAGAAACATACAGAGGTACTGTAAGTTCCAGATGATAATGCCATTCTCTGAAACACGTGCTTTGAACGTGCCTGCCAATGAATCTTAAGCCTTGTTAGTCAAGATGTTGTAGCTAATGTCTTGCTAACAGAGTATATAATTGTTGAAGATAGGTTCTACTGAAGTTCCTCAAACGCAATCACATACTCGAGCTTAGACACGATGATAAACCTTGTGTCTCGATCATGGGAAAAATTTATAGGTAAATCTGGCTTACTAAGCATTAAAAAGCCTAAAAAACTGTCAAACCTACCCTGTTTCTTATCCTTTGCAGTCTGGAAAGGAGGCACAGAAAGGTAACTACCGGCCTCATCAATGACCATCTCTGAGTCGCCTGCACTGATAAAATCCAGTAAAGCAAAGCTGTTTCTTTTTTTCTTTTCGAAAAATCCAAAGAATTCTATTTACTTCATAAATTACATAGGTCGTTGATTCAGTATTGGCTAAGATAAAAAAAAAAAAATCCTAAAGACAAGGATTTAGAGCACTTTAGCTTTCGAGAGCCAAACTTCCAGATGTTTAGAACCTTCTGACTCTTTTTCAAATTCGATAAATGTTGGTTGATCGTATATTTCATTATAGTTCTATGATTCAAAGTATCATTTCCTATTTGATCCCTTTGAATTCCATATTCGAAGTTGCGATCGGATCTATTCATTAAAAAGAATCGATTCCATATATTTCGTATGTAACCATAGGTGCTATATTGGACTATTCAATATCCAATTTCTATAAGGTTTCTTTCTCTCCATTTTTTCCACGATTGAATTCGATGCGAAATGAAGAGGATTGTATCATGAGAGAAGCAAGGAGATCAACCTCTTTTTTTTCAAATATAAATATACAACACGGATTATGGCAATAAGTTGGACTCTCTTGTTGATACGAATAAATCATCCTTTCAGCGGAGGTAAATCCTTGCCTGCCATTGATCCGATCGATTGCGTAAAGCCCGCGGTAGCAAAGAACCAGGGAAAGTATATATAAAAGACAATTCTTTTCTATTCTATTAGTATTAGTTAGTGATCCCGGCTCAGTGAGTCCTTTCTTTAAACTCGCACAATCCATACTAAATAGAAGGTAGTGACACAGAAGAAAAGCTTAACTAACATACCTTGCTTCTTGTCCTCTGACGTCTGAAAAGGAATAAAAAGGTAGATACCGACCTGATCAAGGTCCATCTTCTTGCCTGCATACAGTAACAAATCAAGTAAGAGTTTCCCTTGCGATCTTGCTTAAGGTGCAAGATTATAAAAACTAAAAGTAAAAACATTGACGACATATGGATGACTGGCCTGTCGTTAATGGTGAAAGCTTCAAAAGGCAAAAGCCACTTGAAGATAGTATCCAGAAGTTAAGAGGGACCACATTCTTATATGGCGCTTCAGCCATGTTGATAACACTCATCAAAGTAAGGCAAATTCCAATTAGGCTTTTAATTCTTCTTCTTTTTTTAATTTTATAAATCTAGCTACATGTTTCATTTTCGCATGGTCCTTCTAGTTTTAAAAACTAAAGAATTATCAACATCTGTATTCGTTGAAAACAAAAGTATAACAAAAACCAATTAAATTCATACTATAATCTGTAAAATTATACCCTTTCTAAGCTAGGGTTTAGCAAAACTTTCTACCTCATCTCTAAGGTGTCACACCCATCATTCGTTCTAAAATATCAACTACTAACTCTTCGACTTTAAGTTCAATCCCTTCTCCATTCCCTTAAAATGATTTCGCTGGTCTAGAAAAGCCGAAGCTAGATGAATACTAGCGGTGTGGTGGCAGGTCATATCAAAGCATGATCAGCGACAAATCATGTGAAAAAAAATAAAAAATAAACACAGCGATTGCCCCCTGATATCAAGCGCAGATCGGCAAGATCTCAGCTCGAGTTTTCTTTGTGAAATACGCTAAAAGAAATCTCGGTTGAGCTGGCCAGTCCATTTCCCGCTTTGAAAACCCTTGCTCTTAAGTATTTGCCATTTCTTTCATCGAAAGTGTTGTATATGTCAAAAGAGATCAGCCCGTTCACCACACGTTTATTACTTGTGTATAGTCTGCTTGACCAGTTTCTGATACGACAAGTTGAACTTGAACACTGTTATCCAGGTAACTTGCACGGGGCATGCAATTGGGTCAACCCTAGCAGTAGTGATAGGAAAAAAAGGTGGCTTCCTTGTTTTTCCATGAGTAAACAATGTGTTGTTTGCCGGAAAATACAATAGTGACGAGGATAATACATAAATAGCTCTAATAGTAATGTTCAAGTAAAGTCAATTTTGATGTGTCAACTCCCCTTAACAAATAAGAGGTAGGAGGATCACTAATACTGTGTTACTTAAACACCTACTGTGCCACCAGTGTTGGGTAACAAAAAGGATACTGTAGTGACATTTTCCTCAAATCGTCAAGCAAACTGGTATGATCTTTGATGAAATAAACAAATGAAAATTATCAGATGTGAAATCGCCACTCAAATTTTTGTCGATTCTATTCTTGCAAGAGTATATGCGAGCTACTTCAGAGTTCGGATGATGACTTGCATTCTTTTGTAGCTTCAGTTCATGTGTTTGCCTTTCCCCTTAAATTCCAATTCCAACTTAGTAACAATTGTATAATATGTAAAACTATTTCCTGGTGATCTGACATTTTATCTATTTGATGTTTACACACTTAAGGTGAAACCAACTTCATCAACAGGTAGAATCTTTCGGAGAGAACTCGAGAAGAGAGGAGAAGAGGAGCAAAGAAGTATACCGAGGTCGTGTATGATAACACGGGATCGGCACCAATGAATAGATCTCCAGGCACATGATTATGCTCTATCTTCAGCCTAAGCAAAATTTCTCTAACGATGAGATTGATAAATCCTTCATGACCACCACTGCAGAAAAAAAATGTCAGTTCCAAACCATTAACAGATGCGATCTAACAACATAGCACTCGACGCACCGCATAATGAAACGACAATTTTTGGATGTGCTAAAAGATAATTGATCCCTTAGGACGGTACTTGATTTACCCAACCCAAAGATATGTTACTGCAGAACATGATGTTTGGTAATTGTATGATCGTCGGATGATGCCATTGCAGCAATTACTTAGTCCAACCAATGGATTGTATTGTCACGGTTCGCCTTTGGGTGAAAATATCACTCAAGCACGGGTTGAATAACAGAATGACGATAATCAAACTTTCTAAACATAGTTCACTGAGCCAAACTGTGATATTTTTTTGTAAACGGGGTCAATTCGAGAGAATGGTTTGGCCTAAAAAAGAAAGGATTTGATCAATTCGATCAATGTTTGCTTTTTTGTATGCTGGGAAAAGGTTGCTTGGGTTTCCTTTATGTCACATTCTCAACACTACCTAAAATCGATTGAGCAAACAAATCCAGAAGAAACCTACGAGAGAAAAAGAAGGCAGATGTAACATACCCTTTATACGAGCTTAGTTCCCATCCCTTGACTTTACCAGCCTCCACAAGAGCCTCCTCCCACTTCTCGACTTTCTCAGCGCCAAACCACACCATGTGGCAGTTCAGGATGAATCTGTAGAGTGATTTCTTTTCCATAATCACGTCGGACCGTTCCACGTCGTAGAAAATAGGTAGGACCTCTTTTTTCCCACCTGATCGAGACGTGTGCTCTATCATGAGCGCGAGCGTCTCGAGGCACTGTGGGCTATAAACGTAATTTTTCGAGAAGATGGGTACGTAGATCTTCGACCTGGAGACAGATGGTGGAAGCTCTTCGGGTAGAATAGATAGGGTTTCTTCGTCTCTAAAAACGCAAATTCCGTTGGCTACTAGGCGGCCATGGAGGGAATCAACGAATCCAATGAGCTTCTCGGATCCTTTGAAACTCAGGACCACATCATCTACTGATTCAGCCTCTAACTGTATCGTATCTTGATTCAGCGGCGTCGGTTCATCTTCGCCTTTTTTCCGAATATCGCCAACGGTTTCATCTATGCTTGATTCAGCCTCTAACTTCACCCAATCTTGATGCAGCCACGCTGGTCCGTCTTGCACACTTCTCCATTCTCTTTGATACTGCCTCGCTGGTTTATAGTTGCCTCTTATAAGAAAATCAATTGATTTTTTCACCAAACCTCCTACCAGTGGTAGCCGTGCCTTCTCGCCTATTTTCGCTTTTCTGCCTGCGTATTCGGCCATACTTGATTCAGCCTCTAACTTTACCATATCTGGTTCATCTTCACTAGTTTTCCCTTCACGTTGATCCAGCGTCGGTGGTTCATCCTCGCCACTTTTCCGTTCTCTTTGATAAAGCCACGCTAGTTTATCTTTGCCTCTTTTTAGAAGATGGATTGATTTTTTCACCAAACCCAGCCGCGGTGGCAGCCGTGCCTTCTCGCCTGTTTTCGCTTTTCTGCCTGCATTTTCAGCCGTACTTGATTCAGCCTCTAACTTCACTGGATCTTGATTCTGCCTCGCTGGTTCATCTTCGACTCTTTCTATAACTTTGCCATCTTTTCCAGCCAAAATCGATGAACCTAGCGGCGGTGGCGGTTCAACTATCTCCCCTTTCCCGCCTGCGTCTTCGGCCATACTGGATTCAGACTTTAACTTTGCTATATCTTGATTCTGCCTCGCTAGGTCCATCTTCACCACCTTTCCGATTTCTGCTCGCAGATTCACCCGTGTTTGATTCAGTCTCGTTGTACATCTTCGCTTTTTTTCCGTTTTCCGCTTTCGGATTCAGCAATGCTTGATTCCGCCTTCACCTCCATCTCTAGTCGTCCCGTTTTTCGCTCTACTTGGGTTTTTAAAAGAAGAGTCAACCATGGCAATACCACGTAGAATGTTCCATCAACAGCTTGTGAGGGCCAGGCCCTCGTCCAGATGTGGGTGAGATTGGCACTGTGGCCGCTGTATTGAGACTGTTACAACGAATTAGGGCAAATTGAGACCGAGAGAGAAGATTTTGGGAGGAACCCAGGAAGGGGAGGAGAAAGACTCTGGTTTTTTCTTTTTGGTTCAAAAAAGGGGCATCGGTTTGGGGAACAAGATTGAAGAAGAAGCAACTGCGAACGAAATCAACGAGTTTCGGAATTTACGCAAGTTTGCGACGAAATCAACGAGTCTGTAGATTAAGAGAGGGCACAACCGCTCGAGATCGAGAGAGAGAGAGAGAGAGAGCGCGCGCGCGCGATAGTCACGAAGAAGAAGCATTTTTCGCTCCGTTCCCGCTCTTGGTTTCACAATTGTCGGCAATCATTGCCGGCCCCTCATCGCTGCCAGTTTTTATTTTGTAATTTTTTAACTTATTTTTAATTTTAGGACTGGATTTTTATAATAAAAATTGCCACAAAGACCTTTTTTAAAATAAAATTTTCACGTGGATTGATTTAAAAAAAAACAATTTCCATGTGTACTTATAAATGACGTGGCACTAGAACGTTTTCAAATATAAATGCCGCGTATATTTTTGGCCGGAATTTCTTCCCACCGGCACTCAAGAGATCCTTTTTTCACCGATTTAGCACTTAAGTGAGTTGGTGTCATTTTGTCAATTTTTTAATCTTCTTCTAGTACATTAAGGAACAATCTTATTACAATGGATTTACAATAAAGACTAATGGGGAAAATTATAAAAAAAATTCCCTATATTTATCGTACATGGTTAATTCAGTTCTAAATTTTTTGATGATTTGTCAATGTAGTTGTTCCAGTGAGATATCACTAGCATAGATGCTAGCCATCTTATGTGAAAGACGGGTGCTAACATTGATAAATTTTTATTTTTTATTCAAATTTTTATATAATTTTTTTTCCAACTTTGGGCTAGTGACTCTTGCCAGCCATTGGACGAGGGCCGAAACCTCACCCTTGGCCAATGAGAGTCATGCGAGGATTGATCGGAGACTATCACCGGCCAACAGTTGGAAAAGAAAAAGAAAGAGAAGAAATTATAAAATTACAAAAATTGTCTATTTCATCGCCAGTCATGCTATATAGGATGGCCTACATCCACGTTAATGAATATTGGCCAAAATGGGCCTGACTAGATTGGAAAATTGTCAAAATTTTTAGGACTAAAGATTTAAAACTGAATTGGCCGTTATACGATGGGTTTAAAACATTTTTCGTAATTTCCTCAGTCTGCATGTCCACGCAACACATGAGATGATTAGTTCTGTCTTTAGTGGCCTAATACCCAAATTGATTATGTCAACGTAAGTGATTGGGATAAGTTTAAGGCTTCTCGCCAAAATTATTCTTTTTTCTTTGTCGGATGAGATGACCTGAACCGATCCAACCCAATCAAATTAACATGATTTAAAACCTCCAAGAGGACTTGAAAGGGGGAAATACCACTAGACCAACATGTTCTCGACCTAAAATAGTGCTGCAATAGAGCCCTCATCGGACATAAACTTCTTTGTTAATTCATAAAAACAATAGACCCCTCAATGGACATAGACTTCTTTTGGTCGTTTTAAATACTTCTTCTTCTTCTTTTGTCGAAAAATACTTTTTCTTCTGTAATGGTCTTTTGTTATTATAAATTCCAACGGTCGCACAACTCATAATTATAATAAAGGAAGAAAGTGAAAACAATAGACCCCTTCTCTGACGTAGACTTTTTTTGGTTATTTTAAATACTTTTTTTTGTCAAAAAATAATTTTTCTTCGGTAATGGTTTTTGTTATAAATTCTAATGGTCGCGCAACTCATAAATATAAGGGTTAATACCACGGAAAATCTAAAACTGATACACCTGTGACGAGTTTACCATAAATTATTTTTTTGACTACAAAACCTTAAACTAGTACACTCATGATAAATTTACCCTAAACTAGTACGTGACAAATTTACCCTCTGTCAATTTTCATTAAATTTAATCGTCAAATTGTAGAGTTAAATGACATATGACAGTTCATGGGTATACTAATTTTGGGATTTTACCCTCTATTTATCGAATATGTATCAATTTGAAATTTTTTTTGGTATTAATCTAATTTAATGAAGAGTAAATTTTTCTTGGTATCAAATATGTTTTTTGGCCCTGTGCCCTCTTTGGCCGACTGTTTGGCTATTCACTTTCTGTTTCTTTTGAGCACTTCTTGGACCCTGGTTGGGCGCGCTTTGTTGCGATATTGTATCTTGCAACCAGCTCACTGTTAAACTTTCTTTGGCACCAAATGGTGCCATTTTAAGTTCATGATTTTTGTGTCCGGTTTCTTCCTTGTACCTAGCGCTTTGAAAAGTTCAATATATACTTACCTTACAAAAAAAAAAGAATAATAAATTTATCACATGTGTATCAGTTTGGGATTTTTTGCAGTAAAAAAATTTGTGTAGGATAAATTTGTCACAAGTGTACAAGTTTAGAGTTTTTGATTGTCAAAAAATTAGTTTGAGATAAATTTGTCACAGATATACAAGTTTGGGGTTATTCTTGGTCAAAAAAAATTTCGAGTAAATTTGTCACATGTGTATCAATTTGAGATTTTTCGCGATATTAATCCTAAATATAATAAAGGAAGAAAGTGAAAACAATAGCCTTCGTTTGGTCATTTTAAGTACTTTTTCTTTTTTCAGTCGAAAAATACCGGTAATGGTCTTTTGTTATAAATTCCAATGGTTGCACTTCTCATAAATGTGAAAACAACAGACCACTTCTCTGACATAGACTTCTTTTGGTCATTTTTAAATGCCTTTTTCTTTTTTTGGTCGAAAAATGCTTTTTCTTCAGTAATGGTCTTTTTGTTATAAATTTCAACTGTCGCATAACTCATAAATTTAATGAGGAAAGAAAGTGAAAACAATAGACTCCTTCTCTGACATAAACTTCTTTTGATCGCTTTAAATACTTTATCTTTTTTTGGTCGAACAATAATTTTTATTCGGTAATGGCCTTTTGTTACAAATTCCAATGGTGGCACAACTCATAAATATAATAAAGGACGAAAGTGAAAACAATAGACCTGTTATCTGACATAGACCTTATTTTGGAATAAGTTGGCCTAGAGTATTATAACTTTCGTACGCGTTCACTTGAGTATCATAACTTTCTTTTTCACTCACTTCAGTACCATAAATTTGAAAAATCAATCACAATATGTAAGCGTGGCATAAATTTTTATTTGTACAATTAAGTCATTTAACTCTAGAGTAACTGTCACGTCCCGCCCTTCCTTACGAGCACATACATCCGCATCCTGCCATAAGCTCTGTCCCAGGATACTCTCACTAATACGGCCAAATGAAATGAGATTCGCATGCGGAAGATATAAGGAAAATAAAACCCCTCCGAACACAATCAACTAATACAAACAACCAAGAATGAGATGCGGGGAACAAGAAACCTTTATACAACAAAAGATAAGTCTGTACATAATAGACCAAGAACTCTCTTTCAAAAGCACAAGTCGGGACAACAAAAGGGTAGACAAAAAGAAACCACTAAGTCCCACCACCGGACCAACTCCACCAAAAGACGCTCCCAAAAGTAGGACGACCACAAAAGTCCTAAGTAGTACTAGTATCATCAGCTTGCTCCAGGTCCTCAGCTGGGTCGTAGTCCGAGAAAGACTCCGATGACACCTCAATGGAATCCTCTTCCATATCGTCCTCGGAATCTGAAATCTCGATCACTTTAGTGCTTGCCCCGCTCGCTGGTTCTCCTTCAGGTATGTTCCTCGATCCCACGGTAGAGGTCTCTACTTCTATTTCCTCTCGGGTCGGGTGGCACCAAGAGGGTACAGCTCATCTAGGAACGTCCTGAGGTCTTAACTGCTCAGACATACCTTCACCTTCTTTACAATACCATGTTTCGAACCTATGGGGTTTATCTGGCGCTCCTGGCTCGTCCACCCACACTACTGTAGTCCGTCTAATATATACTGTACCACGATAATCAGGAAACTCTTCAATATACCTAGTCATCTCCTGGGGCTCACCCAAGCGGATCGGCAGCATCTTTAATTCCTAGGGTCTGGGAAAAGATAGGGTCCCACTACGGGGTGAGATCGACATCTCAGTAAGAAACGTCCTAACCCTAAGTTAGACTGACAGTACGCTCAGGTGAATGCAACATAAACTCAACATACAACAATAACGTGATGCATGAAACAACCATAAAGAGTACAAGAATATCAACAAACATCATTTACGCAATCATGGCAGCATATCCCATCAATTAAGACAAATTCACATCACAGAACCAAGCTACGCCTTCCCTCCTTTTCGGCCTTCATTTGATTCAAGCCCGCGTATAGAATGCCTCAGGCCAGGTCCGCGTACTTACACATCAGACCATCTCCTTGATAAACCCGCGTAAAACACATAAGGTTTTCAATATCACCCCAGGCCTATGTCGACACATATCAATTCTCGTCCCGCATCTCACGCATCAGGATATTGGTCACTTTCTACCCCGCGTCTCTACGCATCAGGGTGTCTCATAAAAATTCTCAAGCATGCCAGAATCCATCTCAATTCAAGACATCGTAATTAAATACAAGCTCACGCTTCGAGCTATAATTCAATGCTTGCGAGACAATCAATTTCAACAACCTTGAATGACAATCAATCAATGTCACGCGTGTTCAAAACGGATTTTAGCAATCGGCATGACACATAATCACACATGGCACAATTTCACCATAACTTCTCAAAACTAGCATAATTTCCATCAAATTCACCCAATCGAGTCCAATCGTTCTATCCAAGGTTTAGGAACTTCCTTACCTCAAGCTCAAATCAACAAAACTCGCGTCCCAAGCACTTCAAATACTCAGCCGCACACACTTCCAGAACAGGACAGCGGCGGTCCTAGCGAAAATCAAGCGATTCGTCAGTTTTTCTTCGCCAATTCCTCAAACCACGAGACATAAACCTCTAAAACACATCAATAGACGTTCTAGTACGTCTCAACGACCAAATTTAGACTCAATTCCAACATGAACAGCCCTCACTAACACAGCCAAAACAGAACCGAAACAGGGCACTCCCCTGTTCGGTCTCCAACCAGCACGATCAGCCCCAAACCTCTACTCAACTCCTTGATTTTTCCACAAATACACTTGCTAACACAAAGTTTTACATGTCAAGAGGCCTCATTGAAAATTTCAACTTAAGGCGACACCAAAAAGACCTTGAAAGGTGCCACTTCCTCTGAGTCTGCAAATGGACAGGTTCTGTCCTTCAAACACCACAGTGGATCAAGGTCAAAACGTTACTCAAATTATCCCCAAATTTGACAGAAACTCACTATATGTATCTACTAGACCTCCACAAAAATTGAGCTCAAAAATCGTCCATTAAGGGGTTCAATGAAAAGCAAACCGAAGCCTACCTCCAATTGAGTCAGTTTCTGTCGACTCGCGGGAGATTGGCTGGTCAGAGCTCCACAGGTGGTCAATCGGTGCACTACCAGTTGGAAAAGTTCGGAAACAGTGAGATCTTCGCGATGATGGGTGGCTCGCGAGCTGGTTGTTAGCGGTTGAAAAGTTAGACGCTGATGAAGTGGACGAAAAATATTCTGATCGTGCAGGTCTGGTTCTGGGCGCGAGGAAGAAGGAAAAAAAATGGAGAAGATGGTGGCTCTGCTGGTGCTACTCGTGTAAATGGAAGATAGAGGAAGAAGAAAATGGCTTGTTCTCATCTCAACATCCTCTAGAAGCTAGCTTATGTGGAAAGGTTAATTAATGCTTCACCATAGGTTAATGACACTTGGAATTTTCCTCATAATATCACAATTCCCTTCCAATTCTGCCCTCAATGATTCGGCTGCCACCTTGGGGATGACCAATTGACACAAATGCCCTTATCCAATTACTAAAATAGGGTTGACGCTCTGGGGGCAATTCCGTCTTTTCACATCCTTCGTCCGAAAAATCATTTTTAAGCTAATTTTCATTCTCGACTAGGCGTCGTCCAATTCAAACTCATTGTTACAAATCTTCATTACCATTTTTATTTCAGAGATCTCAAATCGTGATCGATTTCTCGTCGTTCGTAATTTTAATTTATCTCGAACTAACGGGCGACTTTTACGAACGTTACGCGTATCGACTCTATGATTCTCATCACACTCAGAAAAATTCAAACAACGGCTATTTTGGTTGTCATGTAATCGCAAGGGTTTATTTCTAGCCCCGACGGCCGCAATCGTCATAACTCGATTTAGGAAAAATTCGCAAATCATACGTTTGTTAAGCGGCATCACCCGCGCTCCAATCTTATAACACTAGCAATGAATTCCTTAATCGTTCTCTGATTGACCTCGGTTCTAAATATCCCCTCGACGATCCTTATGGTCAAAACGCCCTTTTCGAATCAGTTTCCTAGGTCCACGTACCTCGTCGCGCATTAGCCTTTCCCATTTGGTTAGTCAACTCAAGACTGATCAGGTCAGAGCAAGATATAACTGAAATACTTCGATAGATATTTTACAATCAGGGTCTCAAAATGACAGAAAAATCAGACTGTCATAGTAGCCCAATTTGAATAAAATCTGAATTCGGTTGCGAGCCTAGAATTGGAACAGGATGGGCATAAAATTCAATTCTTTGGATGAGACAGACCGGTTCTACCTAAGAAACGTTTCAATCCTGTCATTTTTTTTAATCGTGTTTTAAAGCGATAGTAAATTGATTTATTAGCCACTTCTGGGGAAAAGAAAGGCTTTCGCGCTCAGCAAGAATAACATAATAACCCTCAATCGGGCATTTTACAGCCGGATAATTTTCCAATCTAATCAAGTTCTTAGGTTTAGTTTATTTTGCAGAAAACATTTTTTTGGAAAAATATTTTTCTCATTTTACGATGTTTAGATCGTTAAGGAAAAGGAGTCAAGGGAAAATAATTTGCTAATCCACATCTAATCTATACTTAAATTTAGGAAAAAGATTTCCACTTTAAAAAAAAATATATTTTTTTCAAAATATGACAAGATATTGACGATTGGACTAGAAACTCTACATCTAGACTCGAGAACCCCAACGCTCATTCTCGGGCCCTTGGCAACGAACATGCGTCTAAAGGTAAAGGCCGAGTCCACCGGGGACCATCGAGGCCAAATTCGAGTCCATAGAGGCCAAGCCCAGAACCTCAGTGCCTGGTTCTAGTCTACAAAGCTTGGGCTCTAGACACCCGTGCTAAG
The DNA here is from genome assembly GCA_021437785.1 of Rhodomyrtus psidioides. Lineage (NCBI taxonomy): Eukaryota > Viridiplantae > Streptophyta > Magnoliopsida > Myrtales > Myrtaceae > Rhodomyrtus > Rhodomyrtus psidioides. The sequence goes on along the minus strand of JAILYB010000044.1, from coordinate 1,456,278 downwards.
ATCTCAACGTCTAGGCCTAAGTCTATAGAGGCCTGGTCAAGACCTCGATGCTCGAGCCCGAATCGTTGCTCCTAGGCCCAGATTCATTGAGGCTGGCCTCAAGTCCATTGACAATAAGCTGGAGATCCTTGTGCACGTGCTTCGAGTACATTGAGGCCAAGCCCGGGTCCCCAATACACAGGTCTTGATCCTTGGATGTTATGCCTAAGTTCATAGAGACCGCGCTCGAGACCCCCAAGCATATGCCGGGTCCGCGTACATAAAGGGTAAGCCTAAAACCTCAGTGTTTGGTTCTAGGTCTTCAAAGCTTAAGCTCTCGACACCATTACATGTGTCGGGACCTCGGCATCAAGGCCTGAGTCTATAAAGGTCTGGTCAAGACCTTGATCCTCATCCCGAATCGCTAGCTCCTAGGTATTAGCCTCTCAAGTCCATAGAGATTGATCACAAGATCCTAGTGCACATGCTTTGAGTACATTAAGGCCAGGCCTGAGTCCCTAATACTCAAGTCTTCATCCTTGGAAGCCATGCGGGCTTGAGACCTTAAAGCCTTCGATGAATCCGAGTCCATCGAGGCTAAGCCCAAAACCTTAGTGATCGTTCTAGGTCTACAAAGATTGGGCATGGACACCATCATCTGTGCCAGGACTTCAGTGTCCAAGCTTGAGTCTATAGAGGTCTGGTCAAGACCTCGATGCTCGTGTAGGATCGCTAGCTCCTAGGTCTGATCCATTGAAACTGGCCTCAGGTCCATAGAGGCTAAGCACAAGATCCTGGTGCACATGCTTTGAGTTGAGGCCAGGCCCGGGTCCCCAGCACACGGGTCTCAATCATTTTGAAGCTGCGCCGCCCAAGTTCACAATGGCCAGGTTGGAGACCCCAAGCCTGTGTTGAATCCGAGTCTATCGAGGCCAAGCTTGGAACCCTCGATTCTAGGTTTACAAAGGTTGGGCTCTAGACAACATCGCTCGCCCAAGTCTATAGATTCTGGTCAAGACCTCGATGCTCATGTCGGTATCACTAAATCCCAAGTATGGATCCATTAAGGCTGGCCTCAAATCCACAAAGGCTGAGCACGAGAGCCCATTACATGTGCTTTGAGTACATTAAGGTTGGCTCCTGAGTCCATAACAGTCGGGTCTCTACCCTTAGAAGCCACACCTAAGTTCGTAGAGCCCGAGTTCGAGATCCCATAGCCTATGCCGAGTCTGAGCCCATAGAGGCCAAGCCTGGGTCCCCGATGCTTGAGCTAAAAACCTTAGTGCTAATGCTCGGACTCCCTACGCCTAAGCTTGGGTCCATTGAGGCCAAAGTGTAGGATTAGGTCCCCAATACCTGGGCCTATGTTCTCCGAGGACGGGCTTGGGACGTCGACGTCCATATCCAAGTCCCTAATGCTTTAGCCTACGTCCCATGCCAGTGGCCAAGTCCTTGATACATGTGCACATAAGTTACGGGGACAAAGTCCATTAGGACTGGACCCATGACCTCAGCGTCGGACCCAAGTCCCCAATGTTCGGACTCATGTCTAGTAACGCAGAACTAGAGACCATGGTATTCGTGCCCAGTTCTATCGAGGTCAAGCCCTAATTCATCAAGGTCAAGCCTAAGCCCACATTCTTGGCACCCACTTTTGAGTCAGCCAAGGCCAGCTCAGGACCCTATAGGCCATGCGTCGATCCCAAAGTTAAGGACCTTGCAGTAGAGATTGCATTCATTGAGGCTGGGCCTGGGACCCCGGTGCCAGTGCCAGTACTCAGGTTCTGACTATCCATGGGCAATTCACTAATATCTGAATAGTGTATGTTTAATTAGGAAAATCATAAATTTTTCTTACATGTGCCCATAAGTTGCGAGGACAAAGTCCATCGGGCTGGACCCAAGACCTCGGCATCAGTGCCAAGTCCCTAGTGCTCGGACTCATGTTTAATAACGTAGAACTCAAGACAATGTCATTCGTGCTCAGTTCCATCGAGGCCAAGCCTCGGTTCATCGAGGTCGAGCCTAAGCCTACATTCTGGCATCCACTTTTGAGTTCCTCGAGGCCAGCTCAGGACCCTAGAGCCCATGCATCGATCCCAAAGTTAAGGACCTCGCGGTAGAGATTGGGTTCATTGAGGTTGGACCTGGGACCCCGGTGCCAGTGCTCATGTCTTTGACTACCCATGGGCAATTCACTAATATCTGAATAATGTATGTCTAATTATGAAAATTAGAACTTTTTCTTACATGTGCCCATAAGCTGTGGGGACAAAGTCCATCAGAGCTAGACCCAAGACCTCGGCATCTGTGACATTCTGAATTTTTGCCCCCTCGAGGCTTGAGATATGGAATGTAATCTCAAAATTGGAAGAATAGAAATGATGAATTCCAACTTTGGAAAAGAGTTTGACGTCACCTCGCCAATGATCATTCAAAATAGGAAAACTGAAATTTCGGACGAAATGTGTGAAAAGACCATTTTTCCCTTGGAGAGTTAACCTTGCCTTAATGGTTTGAGAAGGGCATTTTAGTCATTTGACATTTCCTTCTTCCCAAGGAGGCTGCCAAATTTAGGAGGGGCAATTTAATCATTGGAGCTTTGATATTATTGATATGTGGACAAGTGTCATTACTTAGGTGAGAGTAATTAAATTTCTACTAACCTAATCTTCTAGAACCTTGACCTTGGTGGAATGAAACCTCATTTCATTTGCCATTTCCCCCAAAATTTCGTGAGCCATCTTCTTCTTCACCTTCATTTTGTGTTTTTCCTCCAAGAGCAGAAAACTGCTTAGTTGGCCAGCTTCTGCCCGCCCTGTTCGATCCGTACGAGTGCCACCTCCGGTGACCTTTTGGCTGGCTGCCGACCACCACAGGTTAGTTTAACCTATTCTAAACAAGTTCCCATTGGTTTTGTGTCATTTAGAGGTATGATTAATTTATGGTGATTTTTGGAAGAAAAGTGGATAGATTATGAGCTAACTGAGAGAGGACCATGGTTCAACCTCTTAGAGACTTCATTTGGCTTCAAAATATTTATGAAAGTTACATGACATCTAGTGCTAAGTGTCGCGACCCTCTTGAGGTTGCCGGGCTCTCGAGGGCTAATGGGCCGTCCTGTCTGGTCGGACGTGGGCATCTCCCAAGGCCCATTACCTAAATCCCAACGGAGGTATGCGTGATCGACTTTCAGTGTGGTCTAGTGACATGTGCTAAGTGTGCATGCCATGGAGTCGCCACCAATCATTTTTTTAGGGTATGATTGGACCACCCAATTGAATAGTTGGGAGTTTCTATTCAATTCTGCGAGAACCAGAGAAATGGTTTCGGGGACTTAGTTACGCCAACTGTCAGAGTTGACGCCCTTTCGGTACCTAAGTTGACTGAATTTTCTAGCCTAAGATTCATGCGGATGAGTAAGGTATGAACCCTAAATCTAGAAATTCATGCAGATAGGAGTGATTATCCTAGCAATCACAATCAGTAATAAAATGCGCAACTCAAGGAATCTAGATATGCAAATAAATCACATGGCATTCCTAGTAAGGCCCTATTTATCAATCACAGCTCAAGAATGATTTAGCTGTCCTAGCCATTCTACACACGATCTAACCTAAGAAAAGTATTAGGAAGCATCGCAGGAGTTCGAGAGTACTCACATGGGGTTCGCCGTGCCCTGGTTTGGTCTTGGACGAGCTATCGAGCTCATGCCGACCCGATTATATTTGGGGATCCACTCGGCGTTTTACACCATGAAATCATGTGAAACAAAAACGAAAATATTTAGCAAGGGGCATTTATTGTAGATGGTGGTCGATCTAATTGGACATCAAGACTAAAAAAGATGTAGAAATTTACAAATTAAAAGACTCGAATGATATTTTTTTTGTCAAATTCAACTCTATGCGTCGTGAAGAAACACATGCAATTGAACTTCAATTTTGACTATTTATGAGTTCAAAATGAAAAGAATATTAAAATAAAAATATTGACTATTTTTCTATATTTTTACGACATCGAACGCTATTTTTCTTCATTTTCATGTATTTTTCTATTTTTGGAAAATATTAAAATATATGAAAAATTATTTTTTGTCAAAAATGGTTCCTTTAGCTTGGTCAAGGCTACCAAAGATGATTTTTTAATTTTTTAACTTTTTATAGATTTTTTATGAATTTTTAAAAAATAAACTATGAAAGACTGATAAAAAATCAGGTGTCAACAGCTGCCCCTCTTTGAGAGAAATTTCGTCAGAGGTTTCTCTCAAAGACAAGGTGACACCTGTATTCCGATAGACTCAACTGGGAAAGAAAAGAAAAGAAAAGAAATCATGACATCCAATTTTCATGCCCATCAATGTGTGCTTTTCCTTAAAAAGAGATGTGCTCATTCAATTCCCTGATATGATGTAAGAAAGTTAAGGAGTAGATAGACTTCCCTACCCCTTACCTGCCGAATGCATGCGGCATTTGCTGTGTCTGATGGGTTCAAGTAGATTCCTAAGGACTCGTCATCGGAGTGTCATGGGGATGTTAAGCTCTGACCTGTATGGTAGGTCAAACCATAATGGGATTCCTAACTGATTGGAACCTAAGGAAGACGCATCCCACATTTGGGAATTTGCCAAGGGTTTTGATTCGTGTGGTGGACTAAACTAGAAATGGCTTGCCTAATGTAAGGCTTATTAGGGAAAACGACTCCTCCCGCGTTCGGGATTCATCAAGGTTTTGATCCGTATGGTGGATCGGACCATTGGGTTGATCATTCAGGCGGTCTCTACCAGTCCTTTGACCCTTTAGGCGGTTTCTACCATTCATTGACCCTTCATGCGGTTTCTACCATTGAGTTGACCCTTCAGGCGGTTTCTACCATTGGTTGACCCTTCAGGCGGTTTCTACCATACATTGACCCTTCAGGCGGTTTCTACCATTGTGTTGACCCTTCAGGCGGTTTCTACCATTGGTTGACCCTTCAGGCGGTTTCTACCATACATTGACCCTTCAGGCGGTTTCTACCATTGTGTTGACCCTTCAGGCGGTTTCTACCATTGATTGACCCTTCAGGCGGTTTCTACTATACATTGACCCTTTAGGCGGTTTCTACCATTGTGTTGACCCTTCAAGCGGTTTCTACCATTGAGTTGACCCTTCAGGCGGTTTCTACCATTTATGAAATTCCCAATTGATATGAATCAAAGGATGACGTACCCGCTCTTCGAGGCTAGTCGGAGACTCGAGAAAAGATTTGCCTACTAAAAGGCTTCACTTAAGGATGACGCACCTAGTCTTTGGGGTGGCCAAAAGTCCTGCAGAAAACTTAGACCTGAAAAAATTTTCCTCGCCAAGAAGATGTTAGTAATCTTTGGGAAGACAATAATTGTCTAACTGACAAAATTCTATGACTTAAGTTTTAGTCATGAAATGTGCATTTTGATTGTTGGAGGTTATCCAAAACATTCCTGCCACATACAGATGTGATCATAAATTCCTTGCACGGAAACTCTAGATCAAACAATTTGAAAATTTCAAAAAGAGTTTGCTCAAAACATCCATTGGAGTATTTCTCATCCAAGAAGGCTCCTCACTGCTCTGTGATAATGATCTTTAATAGGGAAAGTGCTCAATTTCCTACCGACCTGTGCCTAGGTTTCAGGATCATTCGCAACGCATACATTTCGATCAATCATGAGGTCTTTCACGGGACCGTAGTGTTAGGCTTGGATATCGGTTTCCAAGGGGGACTCACTTTTGAGTCAAGGCCGTTGAACGAAATTTTTCACTATCTGCTCCGGGTTTACAAGTCAAGAACCCTGCAAAATGAGAAAGAAATAGTCTTGCTCGTACTTCTTTGAGCTAAGTTATACATTAACCCAAGTGTCTTAGTTAGAGAAGACTGCTTCAGGATTGTAACATTGGAAGGATTGGGGACCGAAAAAAGCTTGTTTTTTGCCTAGAAATTGTGAAGGATTTGACATTGGTGATCATTGCAAATTTGCCACATGTCCTTCGAAAAACATCTCCATTTCTTGAAGTGTACACTCCTCTTTTAGAGCGCACAAGGATGTTTAAAAGCGTCTCTTGTTGCATTAAGAGACCATCTGTTTATGTGTTTGCTATTTGAGCACGACATCATTTAGGGAGTAGTCATCTTGATCTGACTCCTTTGGAGGGTCTTTTCATCATCTCTCTAGACTTTACTGGGGATATTTTGAATGGACATCGGCCTTGCTTTTTACCAGGCACTTTGCTTTTTCTTGATGTCTAGGGATTTTTCTTTTCCTCCTTTTTTTAATCCCATGTTTTTCTTTTCTTTTGGAGCTAGGATTTTCGGCAATCATGCTAGATATGCAACTTAAACTTTGGCACGTTTCCGTTCCTAGAGTGATGTTGCCTTTGTTTTGGAATATGCAATGATCACCAATAGGTTGATGAAATGAATTTGCTGGCTCAACTTGGTCGTGCAAAGGATAACAGTGTGTAGGATAGAGAAATGAATTATTCTCGTTATCCTATGACACTTGGATTATCATATAAACAACACACAAAGATTCATGTTAGTCCGAGCAAGAAAATTTCTAACCGTTTACTTTCTGATACTGTTGGACTAACCTTCATTTGCCCCAATGTGGGGTGGTTCTTGACAGGGTTGAAAATGAAAATCGCCATTCAATGGGGTTCTCAATGGGCATCTGTAGTGTTTGGAATGAAGAAATAAATGCCTCTGTCATCTCGATCCATGTAATCGTTGCGAATGACCCTTATGTCCATAGGTTAAGGTTTCTCTATCATTTCCAATCTCCTCATCTCTCAAGTGTGTATGGGACGTGTTTGGATTAGGCTCGCTTCTCTTATGAGAAAATACCCTTTTGAACAGTTCAAACGACTCTTGTTGGAAAAATTCATTTCATTTCATCAAGATTTATCCTTCAAAGGGATTTTGTGATGCACCATATATGTGTAATTCATGTTCAGACAATCTCTTGTTTTAAAACATGAATGTCAATGAAGTAAGAATTCTATGTCTTTTTAGATGTGAGAATCGAATTAATTCTGAAAGTTTTTAATCTCCAATGAATTGGGAAAAGGGATACTTACCTGCCCATCGAGGCCGGAGATCCTGGAGATATAAAAGGGATATGTCATTGTATATTCTAAAACTTTGCAAAAATTGGAACGATACATCTTACCCTTGGTCATATGCTCCAACGAGTGTACAAGGGTTGTGAAAATATGTCTGCCCTGATGGCGAGCTCCTGCCAAGGATAAATATTAAGCATTATTTTGGGTTTCCAAATTCAAAACAAATTGGGACGATACTACTTTACTCTTGATTTGAATTCCATTCTGCATGTCAATGTGCGGATTGCAGAAGCCGGCCCTCAAGCTTGTGGCCATGATTTCTTCGTCTGGTTGGGCAACGAATCCACCTCAAGGATTTACGTCGGAGGAGATTCATTCATCTTTTTGGGCGTGTTTCATGCGCTGTTTTGTTATTTGAATGCATGGTTTCTTGGGTGCCTCGTCTCTGTTCATCACCTGAGAGGAAAATGAGAGAACATTATCCCCGCATCTGATTGAAAATCATTTAGGAACGATACGTTCTTTTTACCAAATGGGTGGTGTCGCGACCCTCTCGAGGTTGCATGTGGGCTCTCGAGGGCTAATGGGCCGTCCAGTCTGGTCGGACGCGGGCCTCTCCCAAGGCCCGTTACCCAAATCGCAACGGAGGTATGCGTAGTCGACCTTCAGTGTGGTCTGGTGACATGTGCTAAGTGTGCATGCCATGGAGTCGCCACCAATCATTTTTTGGAGGGTATGATTGGACCACCCTATTGAATAGTCGGGAGTTTCTATTCAATTCTGCGATAACCAGAGAAATGGGTTCGGGGACTTAGTTACGTCAACTGTCAGAGTTGACGTCCTTTCGGTACCTAAGTTGACTGAATTTTCTTACCTAAGATTTCATGCAGATGAGTGGAGTACGAATCCTAAATCTAGGAATTCATGCAAATAGGAATGACTATCCTAGCAATCACAATCAATAATAAAATGCGCAAATCAATGAATCCAAATATGTAAAATAATCACATTAAATCAACATGACACTCCTAATAAGGCTCTATTAGCCTAAATAAGTATCAATCAAGCTTAGGAATGATTTAGACATGATTTTACCCATCAGGGGTAAAGTCGTAATTTTGAGACAAAAGGGACGATTTGCCTAAAAAGGGAAAAATCGTCATTTCGGAATGAATCCGGAGTAAAACAATGTCAAAAATAGGTTTGGTCACTCAATTGACCAATTTCCTATTTTTTTTGCAATTTTCATTATTTTCTGGAATTTTAGAAACCGATTTACCATTCGAAGGGGTAAAATCGTCATTTTCTAAAAATGGGAATGAAATGTGGAAATCTTAGACATAAGGTTTAGCCACCTATCTGGCCCATCACCAAATTCTAAGCAATTTCCACAATTCATCGGAATATCAAAGACGATTTACCCTTTGAGGGGTAAAATCGCCATTTTGGATTAAATGGGAGAAAATCCAAAAAATGGAAACAAATCAATTTTTTTTGTCATTTTCAGCCTTCAAAAATTTTTAGAATTTTTTTTAGGAATTTTCTGCAATTTTTCTCAATTTTTTTTTGAATTTTTCCTTAATAATTCATTTTTTTGGAAATTTTTTTTATTCTGAAAATCACCTAATCACGACACGTGGCTCATCTGCAGACGTCCGATCTAGCATTTTTTTTGTTTTTGTTTTTACAGGACGCAACACAATGCAAAAAATAAAGAAGATATTAAGTCATTATACAACATAAACATAAGCAAAAGAGATGGGATCTGGTGAATTTTACGACGTCGGAGTCCGTCGGTGCTCGTGCAACAATGTGTGGGGGTATAAACCACCAGCAGGAGGCTCGGCCTTCCGATTCTGGGGTAGCACAATATGATTTACAGAAAATAAATAAATAAAACACCTTGGACACCAATATGAGGCTTAGCCTTCCGATTCTGGGTCTTTTATGCGAAATATAGAAATGCTATGACATAAAGTAAATACACAGTAAATATTTAGACACCAACAGGAGGCTCGGCCTTTCGATTCTGGGTCTTTTATGCGAAATATAAAAATGCTATGACATAAAGTAAATACACAGTAAATACGAAAAAAATACAAAATAAACAATAATCCGAGCTCGGATGAGGAGGACGTTGAACTATTTTCACAAATCCGAACGGTGAAGATGAAGAAAGAATTGAGATGAGATTATACACAAAATTTTACCTCGATCCGATGGTCGAATTGATCGAAAACTGAAGAAATACCGGCGGATGAACAGTTCCCGTGCCAGGAACAACTTCTGATTTGGCTGCTGTTCGACCACTTGGAGAGATCTTTTTAAAGATCCGAACGGTGGATATGAAGAAGGGGTTAAGAAGACCCTGCACACAAAAAATTAGCTCGATCCAACGGCTCAATCGGCCGGAAACTCAAGAAATGTCGGCGGGTATACAATTCCCACGCCTGGAACAGCTTCTGATTTGGTTGCTGTACGACCACTTTGAGAGATTTGTTTAAAGATCCGAACGGTGGATATGAAGAAGGGATCAAGAAGACCTTGTACACAAAAAATCAGCTCGATCCAACGGTCCAATCGGCCGGAAACACAAGAAATGTGGAGGGTGGTAGTGTGATGACAAAAAAAAATGGAAGAGAGAATATGGGGAAAAAAATGAGCGTGGGCGAGGAAGAAGAAGAAGAAGAAGAAGAAGAAGAAGGAGGAGGAGGAGGAGGAGGAGAGGAAGCCACGGATGATGGGGGGAGGTGCCTAAAATAATAAAATAATAAAATAATAATAAAATAAAATACTAAAAAGTAAAAATAACAATAAAATAATCAAAAGCGAAGACAAAATGATTAGTCCCCTTTTCTTTTAAATGATGATGTTTTCACTCCTTTTTCCTTTTAATCATTACTAATGTTTTTGCCAAATTCAATTTTATGATGATCAAAGAACACCTAAAATCAAACCTGAATTTTACTATTTATGAGGTCAGAAAATGGATAAAATAAAAATAAAAATATCGAATATTTTTATATATTTTTGTGACCTCAAATATTATTTTTCTTGATTTTCTTGATTTTCGTTTTCTTTTTTTTCTTTTTTTTGTATTTTTCGAAAATATATTAAAAAAATGAAAATTATGAAAATTATTTTTTTGGTCAAAATGGTTCATTTAGCTTGGCTAAGGTCACCAAAATTGATTTTTCAATTTTTCAACTTTTTATGGATTTTCTATGAATTTTTAAAAAATAAAATAAAAATAAAAATAAAAAAGTTGATCAAAATTTAGGTGTCAACAGGTGGCTCCGCGGTCAAATGCGTTTTAAGTTGAAAGGATGGATTCCATTACGCTCTGCGGATGATAACTATCGCTTGGGGGACTTGCTGTCACGCCCCAAACCCCGAGCACGCGACATCCCGATCAAATCGTCCCAAGGGTCATAAGGGATAGCGTCTCAGGTTCGCTACCGACCCACGACAGTTTATTACGCATGCGGAAATGGTTTACTCCCAGACAACATAAATTTGAACAGGGATACATTAGTAGGAGATAAATACCAAGACAGTTCACAAAAAGATCATCACATACATAAAATCAAACAACTGACGATAATTAACCCTATTGAGCTATAGCTGACATAAACGACCCCATACTTCGGGGCAGCTCACTAAGACCTAAAAAGGGTATTCGGTCGGGTAAGGTTAACCTCCCATCTACTTCAAAACATCACTCCTACCGCCAAACCATGGCGTCCACGGGCTTCATCACTTGGGACCTGAAAAATATTATCCCACGACGGGGTGAGAAATAAATCTCAGTGAATTAAGCCTAAGCTCAGTTAGGAAACTGATTCGCCCGAGGCATCCTAACAGCAGGCTCACAAACTCATACGATCACATAAAATACCCAAGTATAGTCCCCATATACTAATCGATCACATGCATACTTATCAGTCTGCAGCCACACATAATGCAATGCTTGACTCGACTCAGCAGTGAAATAAGTCAATCACTCAAAACAAGCATCGCATCCACAAGTATGCACATGACACCACACGAGTCCATTTATTAACGATGATCGTGCCAACGGCACCATGAGAGGATGTACGCGACTGGCGTGATTCCACCCTCATAAATAGTACGATCCCATACTCATCCGGACGAACCGGGCTACGCTCCTTTTCCCTCTCGGCAGCGGCTACTACAAGCGATTATTCCAGTGCACCCGTTGCACGGTACGGCAAGTAGGCATCCCTATACGAGGCGTCGGTCCATCACAAGCTGCGACCGGCATCCGATCAGCCCTGTGCCCGTACTAACCGGCACGAGGCAGGACTGTCGTGCTTCTGGTAAGTCGTATGGTCCCACATGACTGGTACTGGTGTACTACTAGTACACTACGAACTTACCAGGAAAAACCCATCATCGTTCCGTCATATGACCACACAATGCACCCGCCATATCAATAAATTTTATTCCCTTGGATTTAGGCCGGATGCTCACACAACGTGCTCAAAGACTCGGCCCACGGCCATTTTTCATGCTAAAACATATTTCTTTAATTTCGCACACAGTCATATGCATATGCAGACTATCAATTAGATACTGCAATCACGGAACGAATAATTCCCAAATACATGTCAATTTACTCAATGAACATTTTATGCATCAAATCATAAATAGGACGTTAAATCCCCAAGTAGCAATTAATGCTCAATAGTAATTCCAATCACACCATCAGCCCTCCAACGGGATAATCACACCGATGAAAATCATCGAACCAATTACGAGCATTTAATTTCATTTAGACAATATAAAGCTCAATTCGAACAATAATCATTTATTTGCCCATTTAATTTATAATTGCCGATCAAACACTCGTCTTTAATCTATCGTTCTCTCGCCATAAATCAATCAATTTCAACTAATCACAATTAACCACAGATAATATAATTAATCACGCTAACTTAGTCGATTACGGTCATTTAACCTAAACCGGGGTTTCTAACTAAACCAACCGTAATCACTTTATGTTATTACCAAAATTGCTAACCCAACTAACCCTAGGCGCAATTAGCGCCCTAACCAAGGTTTAGGGTCAACTCACAATTTATTTAAGCTCGGGCCGGCTCAAAATCAACAATGTGACGGCGGCGGCAACGAGCGACGACAACGACGGCGGCGACGGTTCTCGGCGATAAAACACGGTTAAGCCTCGGTTCTAAGGTTTCTCGAGAGGCGTCACGACCCGGCACCAACTAGGGTACGTGACGGAGGTCCGGCGTGGTGGCGACGGCGACGGCGGAGCTCCGGCGAACTCCGGCGACCTAGAACAGAATTTTACAGTAGCATTAAAACAGGGGAACGGGGCTATTTGAGGCGGTCCTGGGCCCCACGGGCTAAGGCGAGGCCGGCCAATGCTCGGGGACTCACCTAGGGTTCAAAGGGGATCGATTGGGGCCGGAGGAAGGCGGCGGAAGGCGACCAAAGGCGGCGGGACAGCAGCGAACAGAACCGGCGAAAACAGAGGATTCGCGCGCAGAAAACAGGGGAGGCCGTTCGGGGTTGATTCCGGGCCCCACGTGCGGCGACCGGCGACCACGAGCTTAGGGGAACTCGTGAGGGGTTCTAAGAAGTCGTCGGTGGCGGTGGTGAGCGACGGTGGCGGTCGGTTCGGACGAAAACAGAACCAAACCGCGACTTACTCCAAAACAGAGTACCGGCGGTTCCGTGGAGATTTGCGGTGGTTCCGGCGACAACGACCGGCGAGGTGGCTTCGGGAAGGTTGTGAGGAGGCTGAGGGACTTTAGTGAGGTGGTGGGAGGTTGTGGCGTCGCTCAAAACCGACGGGAGGAGGAGGAGATATGGAGGTGGAGCTTCGGTAGGGGAGGGGGTGTCGTAGAAGAAAAAGAAGAAGAAAAGAGGAACGTTGGTGAGCAAATGAGTGGAGAGAGGTGAGTGAATAAAATAATGAGGGAAAGATAGAGTTGAACGTTTGGAAAGGGAGAAAGAGAAAGAGAAAAGTGAGAGTGTGATGAGTCGGAGGGGAAAGAGGGCAACGGCTATCACAATTCTTCCCCTCTTAGGAAATTTCGTCCTCGAAATTACAACACAATTACAACTGCTCAAAAAGATAAGGGTAACTACTCTTCATGGCTTCCTCGTTTTCCCACGTAGCTCCTTCAGTACCATGATGTTGCCAAATCACCTTTACCAACGGAATCGTCTTGGTCCGGAGTGCGTGCTCTTTCCTTTCCACAATTCTGACTGGCCACTCCACGTATGATGCTCGCTCATCCAGATCAATCTCTTCATAACTCAGTACATGAGCGGGGTCAGGTTCGTACTTTCTCAACATCGACACATGGAAGACGTTATGCACTTGAGCAAGTCTCGGCGGTAACGCAAGACGATAAGCTAGATTTCCAATCCGTTCCAAGATTTCGAATGGTCCAACATATCTTGGGCTCAGCTTTCCTTTCTTGCCAAACCGAGATATCCCTCTTATAGGCGATATCTTCAGAAAGACATGATCGCCTACCTGAAACTCCAATGGTCTGCGTCTTCTATCGGCGTAACTCTTTTGGCGACTCTGTGCCGTCTTCAGTCTGTCTCTAATTATTTTAATTGTTTCCATTGATTGTTCCACTAATTCGGGTCCAGTGATCTTCCTTTCACCAACTTCTTCCCAGCAGACTGGCGTTCTACAAGCTCTTCCATACAAAGCTTCGAAAGGTGCCATCTTGATGCTTTGCTGGTAACTGTTATTATAGGCAAACTCTACCAGATGCAACTGTTCTTCCCAACTGCCTTTGAAATCTAGTACACATGCCCTCAACATGTCCTCCAAGGTCTGAATCGTCCTTTCCGACTGTCCATCAGTTTGCGGGTGATAGGCCGTACTGAAATGTAACTTCGTTCCCAGAGCAGTCTGTAGACTTTTCCAAAACGTGGCAGTGAACTTAGGATCTCGATCAGAAGTGATCGTTACTGGCACTCCATGTAACCTCACAATGTGCCTCACATACAGCTCTGCATATCTATCCAAAGCGAAGTCCTTTCTCACTGGAATGAAGTGTGCTGATTTCGTCAATCTGTCTACCACAACCCAAATTGAATCATGGCCTCTCTGACTCCTTGGCAAACCCATCACAAAGTCCATTGTGATATGCTCCCATTTCCATTCTAGAATTTCTAAAGGCTGTAACAATCCTCCAGGTTTACAATGTTGCGCCTTGACTTGCTGACAAGTCAAACACTTAGCCACATACCTGGCTATATCTGTTTTCATGCCACTCCACCAATAGTGCTGCTTCAGATTCTGATACATCTTCGTACTCCCAGGGTGGATACTATAACTACTACGATGTGCTTTCGATAAAATCTCCTCCCTTAAACTTTTGTCGGAAGGCACTACCAAACGTCCTCTAAACTTCAGTATCCCATCCTTGGCCAATTGGAAGTCGACTCTTCGTTTAGTTGAGTCTTCCTGAATGATCTTTTGAATAGTGAGGTCAGTAGACTGCAGGGTCTTGATCTTAACCTGAACTTCCGGCTCGATTCTCAAGGTAGCCACAAGACTCAACAAGCGACTTATTTCTAACTTGAAATCTGAGTCTCTAACTCGCTCAAGTAAACGCCATTCATGCATCTGTAATTGAGCAATCATTGATTTTCTACTCAAGGCATCGGCAACCTTATTTGCCTTACCCGGATGATACAAGATCTCACAATCATAATCCTTAAGTAGTTCCATCCATCGGCGTTGTCTCATATTCAACTCCTTCTGAGAGAACAGGTACTTCAGACTCTGGTGATCGGTATACACCTGAAAACTTTCTCCAATCAGATAATGTCTCCAGATCTTCAATGCAAACACGACCGCAGCCAATTCCAGGTCGTGCGTCGGGTAGTTCAACTCATGCGGTCTCAACTGGCGAGATGCATACGCTACCACTCTACCATGCTGCATCAAAACACAACCCAGTCCTCTAAGCGAAGCATCGCTATAAATCTCGAATCCTCCAGGACCAGATGGAATTGTTAGAACAGGAGCCGTAGTTAGCTTATGTTTAAGCTCTTGAAAACTACGCTCGCACTTGTCCGTCCATTCAAACTTCATATCCTTTTTCAGTAGCTTGGTCAAAGGTGAGGCTATAGATGAAAACCTCTCCACGAAACGTCTGTAATAGCCCGCCAATCCTAAGAAACTTCTGATTTCTGTAACTATCGTCGGTCTTGGCCAATTCACAACTGCTTCAATCTTAGACGGATCCACGGCAATCCCTTCACCAGACACTACATGGCCCAAAAACGCTACGCGAGTTAGCCAAAACTCGCACTTGCTAAACTTGGCATACAACTGATGTACTCTCAGGGTTTCTAACACAATCCTAAGATGTTGTTCATGATCTTCAGGATTCTTCGAGTACACCAGGATGTCATCTATAAAGACGATCACGAAACGGTCCAAGAATTCTCTGAACACTCTGTTCATCATATCCATAAAAGCAGCAGGAGCATTCGTCAAACCAAATGGCATTACAGTAAACTCATAATGTCCATAACGTGTCCTAAACGCCGATTTTGGTATATCTTCCTTTCTGATCCTCAACTGATGGTATCCCGTTCGTAGATCGATCTTAGAAAATACCGATGCCCCTTGCAACTGGTCAAACAAATCATCAATCCTCGGCAGTGGGTATTTATTCTTAATCGTCACTCGATTCAACTGTCTATAATCAATGCACAACCTCAAAGATCCATCCTTCTTCTTGACGAACAAAACAGGCGCTCCCCAAGGCGATGCACTAGGGCGGATAAACCCTTTATCTAATAATTCTTGCATCTGTACTTTGAGTTCCTTCAATTCAGACAATGACATCCTATACGGCGCTTTAGAGATCGGCTCCGTCCCAGGAGCTAACTCTATAACAAACTCAATTTCCCTTTTTGGTGGCAAACCAGGTAAGTCCTGAGGAAACACATCTGGAAATTCACATACAACAGAGATATTCTCCAACTTAAGTTCTTCAACAGACGTATTCACCACAGAAACCAAATAACCTTGGCATCCACTCTCCAATAGTTGGGTCGCCTCTAATGACGATATCATTTCTGTCGAGGTTCCACCTCGATTACCCACAAATTCATAGCTAATCCCATTCAACGGATTAAATCGAATCACTTTATTAAAGCAATCCATCGTGGCTCTTTGCTTTGTCAGCCAGTCCATTCCCACAATCAGATCAAAATCATACATTTCTAGCACAATCAGATCTATCTTGCTTTCATGACCATCCACAACAAGTCTACAATCAAGACAGCTAACTTTAGCTACTACACTATCCTTTAACGGCGTAGATACTTTAATCACAACATCCAAAGGTACTAAGCTTAATTCATACAACTTAACAAACTGATCCGCGACAAACGAATGTGTGGCACCCGGATCAAACAAAGCATAAGCTACTTGATTATGCAAGAGGACCGTACCTGAAACGGTCGGCGAATCCTTCGCCTCTTCCCGGGTGACAGCAAACACTCTTCCCTGCGCCGGCGGACGGTTCTGAAAGTTTTGTGGCGTAGTTCCTCTAGGTGGTCCTCCTTGTTGTGGTGGCATCTGCCTGCCCTGCTGCCTCTGCGGGCAGTCCTTCACTTGATGATTGTTGACACCTGATTTTTGATTAGTCTTTCATAGTTTATTTTTAAAAAATTCATAAAAAATCTATAAAAAGTTAAAAAAATTAAAAAATCATCTTTGGTAGCCTTGACCAAGCTAAAGGAACCATTTTTGATAAAAAATAATTTGTCATATTTTTTAATATTTTTTAATATTTTCCAAAAATAGAAAAATACATGAAAAATGAAGAAAAATAGCGTTCGATGTCGTAAAAATATAGAAAAATAGTCAATATTTTTATTTTAATTTCCTTTTCATTTTGAACTCATAAATAGTCAAAATTCAAGTTCAATTGCATGTGTTTCTTCACGACGCATAGAGTTGAATTTGGCAAAAAAATGTCATTCGAGTATTTTAATTTGTAAATTTCTACATATTTTTTAGTCTTGACGTCCAATTAGATCGACCACCATCTACAATAAATTCCCCTTGCTGAATATTTTCGTTTTTGTTTCACATGATTTTATGGTGTAAAACGCCGAGTGGATCCCCAAATATAATCGGGTCGGCATGAGCTCGATAGCTCGTCCAAGACCAAACCAGGGCACGGCGAACCCCATGTGAGTACTCTCGAACTCCTTCGATGCTTCCTAATGCTTTTCTTAGGTTAGATCATGTGTAGAATGGCTAGGACAGCTAAATCATTCTTGAGCTGTGATTGATAAATAGGGCCTTACTAGGAATGCCATGTGATTTATTTGCATATCTAGATTCCTTAAGTTGCGCATTTTATTACTGATTGTGATTGCTAGGATAATCACTCCTATCTGCATGAATTTCTAGATTTATGGTTCATACCTTACTCATCCGCATGAATCTCAGGCTAGAAAATTCAGTCAACTTAGGTACCGAAAGGGCGTCAACTCTGACAGTTGGTGTAATTAAGTCCCCGAAACCATATCTCTGGTTCTCGCAGAATTGAATAGAAACTCCCAACTATTCGATTGGGTGGTCCAATCACACCCTAAAAAAATGATTGGTGGCGACTCCATGGCATGCACACTTAGCACATGTCACTAGACCACACTGAAAGTCGATCACGCATACCTCCGTTGCGATTTGGGTAATGGGCCTTGGGAGAGGCCCGCGTCCGACCAGACAGGACGGCCCATTAGCCCTCGAGACCCCGACAACCTCAAGAGGGTCGCGACAGACTGGCGACTCTGCTGGGGACTGGTTCTTAACCATTTAGTGGACTTGAGCCGATTAAAAAGTTGATTGATTCTTCTAACCTAATTTTATGCAGATGCTCTCGAAAGTGAGGTGTTTATGCTAACGAATGTGTTAGATGTTTTTGTAGACGGGAGAAATAAGGGGTGAAGTGCTTGTTAACTTTGTTTTATGCAGGTAGGAGTTTTGGATGTATGATTGTGTGGATGTTTCTATTGAAGCGGTGATTGTTAAATAAAATGCATGTCTATTGCTTTAGCACGACACAATGAATACACACAATTGCGCCTAAAACCCCAGGTGCCCTCTTTAGGAACACAATAAAAGGAATTGAAAATGGAATCTCCGTGAGGAAAAACATGGGGTAATCCACTTTTCAATTCCGCTCACTTCGAACTATGGATTGAGTCCCAATGCAACGATAGTTGTGCAATGGAATCGGCTCTTCCCAGAATTCGAGGCGAGAACCTTGGCTTTAGGTACCAAGCCCTATCTTTTGATTTTTAGGAGTTTTCCCTCACTTGTCTCATGCGTTTGTCTATGAAAGGTTAGTATACCTAACACTGCAAAAAATACAGAGAAGCTTGATTTTCTCTTAAGTTTGGTTGGTAAGACTTTTCTATCCCTCGAACTTGTTACAGCTCTTAATCATTATATTCATTGCATAATTCCGGTGATTGGATTAAATGCCATTTTAAGGATAGATATGAGTGTTTTCCTCCCAATGTTCTTGATGGAAGATGAAGATGGTGTCATCCCATTACGAGCGCCAAGTGGACAAGAAGAGCCTACTATGGACATCATTGAGGTATCATCTAATGAAGATGATGATTTGGAATAGGTGATCCTGAAGTCACGTCTCAAAGATCGAAACTAGGGCATCTCTAAGTATTAAGATCACATTCCTTTGTTTTATTTTTCATTTCTAGCTTTGTATAGGATTTATTTTGCTGAGATCCTCTCTATCTGATCCCTTAGATTGATTGTATTAGGGATCTATTTGTGTTTATATACATTCAGATTGAAATTTGTTATATTTCTATTGACTTGTCATTGGAATGTGATAGTGGCATTTCTTCTAATCACTCGAATACTCCAAAATCAATTTTATAATTCCTTTGGATGAAATTGAAATTGGAAGTCTTATACAACCTTTTGGCCGTATAGGGCAATACAATCCCAATTTCGCCAAAAGGAACTATAAACTTGAATTGGTTCATGCATGTTTTGCATCATTGGTAATCCACAATAATTGATCAAGAATATCAAGAGTATTCGTGTTTTTCAAATTTAATGAAAAGATAGATATCCAAATTACTCTCGTTCTTAGCAAACAGCTTTAATTTGGATACTGTATCTTCAATTGAATTTAAAACACATCGTAATTGTGTACTTTTGAACATTCCATTGATTTTCTTGGAATTGATCAAAGGCAATTATCGTGAATTACATTCCTTTCAATGATATGCTTTCCTTTGAGGAATATCGATAAAAGCTTTTGCACAAGGCCAAAACCCTTGTAAAAGCTCTTATCCCTATTAATCATAAGTAAGCATAAAATTGAAAGGATTTATGTTTTATTTTTCAAATTCTTTCTTCTGATTCTGCCTTTTCATTTGAAACAGGTTAAAAACAAGTAGAGAAGAGAAGTCTTTTTGTGGATAATCGCGGTGGGAGGTTCCTTTATCCGATCATAAGCAAGATTAAAAAATCAAGATGTACACGCTCGAATCATCAATGTCAAAGCGCAGCTTGCCTAGGTTGAGAGTGGTCAGGTGTTCGAGAAAGTCAGCCATACAGAAGTTGAGACACACACATTAGAGCTTTCATTCATTTCGCTCAATCGAGGGACCTTAAAAGCAGATCATACAAATCATCGGGGTGGAAACATAAAACCGCAATGAGCCCTAATTAGCATCACAAAGGAACCTAGTTGGCCCTCCATATTATTGATGCTTTGCTTATACTCACCACCTTGAGACTCGAGATCTGCAAGCTTAAGAAGAAGGCGTTTACATTCCCCTTTAAGATCGGCAACCTTGGTCCCGTGATCTTCGGCGGCTATTTCCAGGTCCCGAACTAGTCCTCTCCCATGGGCTATATCCGCGGTAATGCTGTCAAGCCTTTCTTCCTGCCACTCACATTGAAACTTCAACACGACATTACGACGGTCGTGCTCATAGGTGGTCAGGGATAAAGCCAAGCGCTCCACCAAATTTCCCCTCTCGCGAAGCAACATCGAGACTCGCTTGTTGGCGAACTCAACAGCCTTTCTGTGACTATCGGCCACAAGGTTGGCCAACACCAAGCAGTTGGACCGATCCTCATAGCGAGCTCGCAAAACGTGAGCCACGGTAGCTTTTCGATGAGCGACACGGTAAGTCTCTAAAAAGTTTATAAAGAGGGTTGGGAAGATTCTATATTCCCTCTCTAAATTAGTGCCCTCGATGGAGGTGGTGTCTATTTCCACGAGCAAAATACGGATTTCATCTTCAGTTTCTGGGTGATCGGCTATATGAGCATAGCCTCGACCGAGGAGGTTATAGAGTTTTTCCCACTGGGCCAAAATTTCGGCTGAGAAAGCGCGAATAGGAGAGGAGGTCATTTTCGTTGGAGTGAGGGAGAAGAAGATGAGTGTGGTAGAGTGATTAAAATACGAAAAGGCAATTATGTAAGAGTGTTAATCTTCTATGCATTAACTCCTCCTTTTATAGCAACTCGAGAATGAAGAAAGGCACAGCAATAATGCTCGTGGAGCCAAGTTAATTGGGTAAAGCAATGGTGGTTCTTTCGGTGAACCATCAGATTTGTCCCAGTCCGCGATTTCAGGCTTGATAAACCTAAAAAAGTTGTAAAAAGATATGTCGGTGTCACCATATTAAAATTGAGCGGGAGTTAAGCGCAACTATCGAAAAAAGTTGCGAAAGGATTTGGCGGTCCCATCATATTAAAAAACTGAGCGGGAGGCGAGCGTAGTTCCACCTTTTTGAAAATAAGTGGGAGACAGACATGGATATCGAGAACAGGAAATCGATTTGGTGTCCCTCCACGTTGAAAAGAAGAAAGAAGACGACAAAGCGGGAAATACGAAATCTTGGGAGCAACGCTTGCCTGATGATCTTCATCCATGTTTAAAGAACGTTTCATGGGCATACAGAACCACTCAAAAGAAAATTTAGAGAGAGTGAGCATACATGAGAGAGTAGAGAACCCTGAGTGAGCAAAAATTGATCGAACATTTTTCGATCCAACATGTTTGAGAGTTACCATCAGTTGCTAGAGGCGACTGATCCAAAAATCTCAGAAAATGAACTACTGAGAGATCTCGAAGATTCTAGGATGGCGTCTGGTACCAGAACCACAGAACCCAACCCTTTCGGCAACGAAGTTCAGGATCTCAGCAGCGACGACAACAGCATCAGCGATGGTCAATCCCGGAAAAGGAAACGTCGCCAGTGCCACACTCAGAATGAAATCCAAGAGCTTGAAGCTTTCTTTAGTGAATGCCCTCTCCCGAACATGAAACAAAGAAATGAATTGGGCCAGAAGCTAGGGATGAAACCTTTGAGGGTCAAGTTTTGGTTTCAAAATAAGCGAGCCAAATTGAGGGCTCAACACAGACGTCAAGAACTTGCGATTCTAAAGGAGGAAAACGAAAAGCTTCGAGCGGAGAACATGAGGTATAAGAAAGCTCCCAGCACTATCGCTTGCCTTAATTGCGGTGGCCCTATCACTCTCGGCGAAATGTTCCTTGATAAGCCTTATATGAGGATTGAAAATGCTCATTCACCACCCCACTCCCTCGAACCATTTTCGATACAATCAGATTTTGTTGGAGATATGCATGAACAAATCAATTCTACGAAGTCAATACCGATGCCTTCTAAAGGATGTGATATGCGTCACCATGATTGGAGTTTCCTTAACGATGAGCTTACTATCACGACCGACCAATCCAAAGCTGATGAATTCCCTCCACAACAATTTCCGGCTCGATCAAATCCTACTGGAAATAGGCCAGAGAGCAATAGCCAAGTTGTCAACACTGTTCCGGGTCGCAAGAAGACGAGGGTCAATTGGTCCCCCGAGCTTCATCTCAAGTTCCTTAGTGCGGTTCAGCAACTAGGGATCAACTCAGCATATCCAACGCGCATACTTGAGATCATGAACATACCAGGACTCACTAAATATGGAGTCGCGAGTCACCTCAAGAGCTACAGAAGGGCGCTAAGACAGCGCCACACAGCACTGAACCTGAAAGAACTCAACTTGTGCCTAAACACTAGGCATGGCTATAACTACAATGCCCCTGAAGTAAGAAATACCCTGCCGAATCTAGGCACCGACCAAGCTGGTAGCAGCACCATCGACTACTTGGGCGCTAATCAGAATATTCCCCCGAATCATCTCAGCACCCCTCAAGAGTATATGCCACAAGTGCAGCAGGTACGAACTCCTTGGTTTGAGCAGCAACTTTTCGTTAGTGCTCTTCCTATCCCCGATCAACATATTGCGCCTAGTGTTCAAAGATCTGCTCGGCTTGGGCATATGATTTCGGAAGATCAAGCGGGCGGATGCTCTGAGGATTTTTGTTTCTTCCATTCCCAAATGGAAGGTGCTTTTGATAGTGAACCGATCAATCATCCTCTTATAATCTCGAGCAACGACGAAGGTTCTAGCTCGAAGAATCAGATCGCTCACAACAGAAACAGGAATCCTTCAACGCCAAGCGATGATGGTCAACTCGAATATCAGTTGCTCGAAGAATCAAAAGATTTCCTTGATGAGGAGCTCCATATCTGGATCGATCAGTTTAAAACTGATGGGCTTATGAAGTTATGATCCAAAATGACGATTATATGTCTGATTCATGGTGTAACTGGTTGATCACCGAGAATCCTCAAGGGAACTAGGCACATGTGACTGGATGTATCATTAATCTTTCTGTCATAAAGTCTTCCATGCAAGATAATCTTCCTTAATGCCTAGAGTTAATCTGGGGCAGCGATCAGTACTACCTGCGAGCATCATCATGCTTGAGTGCGACAATCCCTTGTTAGATTAGAGTCGAGGCGAATCAATTGAACGCCACGAAGAAAAACATTTAAAGGCTTCACATAGGAAAATGCGAGCAAAAGCCCGAGCGAGCTCAAAGACGGTTAGTTCTGTATCGTTCTAAGGGACCTTTAGTCGTTATGAACTCTAAATTGAGCTTGTTTCATTCTCGATGGGGGTCGCTAACTGCTTCAAGAATTTTATAACAAAAAACGAACCAGTTAGGGACGCCAATAGTGCTGTGTCCTGGTAGTCAGTGAAATGGAAGTGGTACGAAACGTCAGGAGTTCGATCTCGGGATTGAAAAATCATTTTATCAGTTGGTCTATCACCCGATGAAGTTCAAAGAGATTCGACGCAGATGACTATAGAACTTGGGGCAATTCGAAAATCATCGATTCATTTTCATCAAGCGGCGAAGTTGGTATTGTAAAATGTGAAGCATGCAAATGACAAATCCGAAGCAGAAGGAGATGAATCATGATTCGCTTATCCAAGGTCGGGATTTCAACCTTCGACTAAAGCCAAATCTAGGATGAGTTTTTGATCTTGCCCACTCGACAAAACCCATCTCCACTGAAAATGGGGGCAAACCATTCCTACATCCGGAAAGTATGTCGAAGCCGAAGACATCAAATTCATCGTTTAATCCGTGGGGCAAGTCCCTGAAGCGATAGTTATCATCCGCAGAGCGTAATGGAATCCATTCTTTCAATGTAAAACGCATTTGGCCGCGGAGCCACCCATTTGGTAAAAAGAACGTATCGTTCCTAAATGATTTTCAATCAGATGCGGGGATAATGTTCTCTCATTTTCCTCTCAGGTGATGAACAGAGACGAGGCACCCAAGAAGCCATGCATTCAAATAACAAAACAGTGCATGAAACACGTCCAAAAAGATGAATGAATCTCCTCCGACGTAAATCCTCGAGGTGGATTCGTTGCCCAACCAGACGAAGAAATCATGGCCACAAGCTTGAGGGCCGGCTTCTACAATCTGCACATTGGCATGCAGAATGGAATTCAAATCAAGAGTAAAGTAGTATCGTCCCAATTTGTTTTGAATTTGGAAACCCAAAATAATGCTTAATATTTATCCTTGGCAGGAGCTCGCCATCAGGGCAGACATATTTTCACAACCCTTGTACACTCGTTGGAGCATATGACCAAGGGTAAGATGTATTGTTCCAATTTTTGTAAAGTTTTAGAATATACGATGACATATCCCTTTTATATCTCCAGGATCTCCAGCCTCGATGGGCAGGTAAGTATCCCTTTTCCCAATTCATTGGAGATTAAAAAATTTCAGAATTAATTCGATTCTCACATCTAAAAAGACATAGAATTCTTACTTCGTTGACATTCATGTTTTAAAACATGAGATTGTCTGAACATGAATTACACATGTATGGTGCATCACAAAATCCCTTTGAAGGATAAATCTTGATGAAATGAAATGAATTTTTCCAACAAGAGTCGTTTGAACTGTTCAAAAGGGTATTTTCTCATAAGAGAAGCGAGCCTAATCCAAACACGTCCCATACACACTTGAGAGATGAGGAGATTGGAAATGATAGCGAAACCTTAACCTATGGATATAAGGGTCATTCGCAACGATTACATGGATCGAGATGACAGAGGCATTTATTTCTTCATTCCAAACACTACAGATGCCCATTGAGAACCCCATTGAACGGCGATTTTTATTCTCAACCCTGTCAAGAACCACCCCACATTGGGGCAAATGAAGGTTAGTCCAACAGTATCAGAAAGTAAACGGTTTGAAATTTTCTTGCTCGGACTAACATAAATCTTTGTGTGTTGTTTATATGATAATCCAAGTGTCATAGGATGACGAGAATAATTCATTTCTCTATCCTACACACTGTTATCCTTTGCACGACCAAGTTGAGCCAGCAAATTCATTTCATCAACCTATTGGTGATCATTGCATATTCCAAAGCAAAGGCAACATCACTCTAGGAATGGAAGCGTGCCAAAGTTTAAGTTGCATATCTAGCATGATTGCCGAAAATCCTAGCTCCAAAAGAAAAGAAAAACACGGGATTAAAAAAAAGGGGGAAAAGAAAAATCCCTAGACATCAAGAAAAAGCAAAGTGCCTGGTAAAAAGCAAGGCTGATGTCTATTCAAAATATCCCCAGTAAAGTCTAGATATACGATGAAAAGACCCTGCAAAGGAGTCAGATCAAGATGACTACTCTCCAAATGATGTCGTGCTCAAATTGCAAACACACAAACAGACGGTCTCTTAATGTAACAAGAGACGCTTTTAAACATCCTTGTGCGCTCTAAAAGAGGAGTGTACACTTCAAGAAATGGAGATGTTCTTCGAAGGACATGTGGTAAATTTGCAATGATCACCAATGCCAAACCCTTCACAATTTCTGGGCAAAAAATAAGCCTTTTTCGGTCCCCAATCCTTCTAATGTTACAACCCTGAAGCAGTCTTATCTGACTAAGACACTTGGGTTAATGTATAACTTAGCTCAAAGAAGTACGAGCAAAACTATTTCTTTCTCATTTTACAAGGTTCTTGACTTGTAAACCCGGAGCAGATAGTGAAAATTTTCGTTCAACGGCCTTGACTCAAAAGTGAGTCCCCCTTGGAAACCGATATCCAAGCCTAACACTACGGTCCCGTGAAAGACCTCCTGATCGGTCGAAATGTATGCGTTGCGAATGATCCTGAAACCCAGGCATAGGTTGGTAGGAAATTGAGCACTTTCCCTATTAAAGATCATTATCACAGAGCAGTGAGAAGCCTTCTTGGATGAGAAATACTCCAATGGATGTTTTGAGCAAACTCTTTTTGAAATTTTCAAATTGTTTGATCTAGAGTTTCCGTGCAAGGAATTTATGATCACATCTGTATATGGCAGGAATGTTTTGGATAACCTCCAGCAATCAAAATGCACATTTCATGACTAAAACTTAAGTCGTAGAATTTTGTCAGTTAGACAATTATTGTCTTCCCAAAGATTACTAATATCTTCTTGGCGAGGAAAATATTTTCAGGTCTAAGCTTTCTACAGGACTTTTGGCCGCCCCAAAGACTGGGTGCGTCATCCTTAGGTGAAGCCTTTTAGTAGGCAAGTCTTTTCTAAGACCGATCCACAGAATGATCGAGTCTCCGACTAGCCCCGAAGAGTGGGTACGTCATCCTTTGATTCATATCAATTTGGAATCTCATAAATGGTAGAAACCGCCTGAAGGGTCAACTCAATGGTAGAAACCGCCATAAGGGTCAATCAATGGTAGAAACCGCCTGAAGGGTCAACACAATGGTAGAAACCGCCTGAAGGGTCAATGTATGGTAGAAACCGCCTGAAGGGTCAACCAATGGAAGAAACCGCCTGAAGGGTCAAAACAATGGTAGAACCCGCCTGAAGGGTCAATGTATGGTAGAAACCGCATGAAGGGTCAACCAATGGTAGAAACCGCCTGAAGGGTCAACTCAATGGTAGAAACCGCATGAAAGGTCAATGAATGGTAGAAACCGCCTGAAGGGTCAAAGGACTGGTAGAGACCGCCTGAAGGATCAACCCAAAGATCCGATCCACCATACGGATCAAAACCTTGATGAATCCCGAACGCGGGAGGATTCGTTTTCCCTAATAAGCCTTACATTAGGCAAGCCATTTCTAGTTTAGTCCACCACACGGATCAAAACCCTTGGCAAATTCCCAAATGTGGGATGCGTCTTCCTTAGGTTCCTATCAGTTAGGAATCCCATTATGGTTTGACCTACCATACAGGTCAGAGCTTAACATCCCCAGGACACTCCGATGACAAGTCCTTAGGAATCTACTTGAACCCATCAGACAAAGCAAATGCCGCAAGCATTCGACAGGTAAGGGGCAGGGAAGTCTATCTACTCCTTAACTTTCTTACATCATATCAGGGAATTGAATGAGCACATCTCTTTTTAAGGAAAAGCACACATTGATGGGCATGAAAATTGGATGTCATGATTTCTTTTATTTTCCCAGTCGAGTCGATCGGAACACAGGTGTCACCTTGTCTTTGAGAGAAACCTCTGACGAAATTCCTCTCAAAGAGGGGCAGCTGTTGACACCTGATTTTTGATCAGTCTTTCATAGTTTATTTTTAAAAAATTCATAAAAAATCTATAAAAAGTTAAAAAAATTAAAAAATCATCTTTGGTAGCCTTGACCAAGCTAAAGGAACCATTTTTGATAAAAAATAATTTGTCATATTTTTTAATATTTTTTAATATTTTCCAAAAATAGAAAAATACATGAAAAATGAAGAAAAATAGCGTTCGATGTCGTAAAAATATAGAAAAATAGTCAATATTTTTATTTTAATTTCCTTTTCATTTTGAACTCATAAATAGTCAAAATTCAAGTTCAATTGCATGTGTTTCTTCACGACGCATAGAGTTGAATTTGGCAAAAAAATGTCATTCGAGTATTTTAATTTGTAAATTTCTACATATTTTTTAGTCTTGACGTCCAATTAGATCGACCACCGTCTACAATAAATTCCCCTTGCTGAATATTTTCGTTTTTGTTTCACATGATTTTATGGTGTAAAACGCCGAGTGGATCCCCAAATATAATCGGGTCGGCATGAGCTCGATAGCTCGTCCAAGACCAAACCAGGGCACGGCGAACCCCATGTGAGTACTCTCGAACTCCTTCGATGCTTCCTAATGCTTTTCTTAGGTTAGATCATGTGTAGAATGGCTAGGACAGCTAAATCATTCTTGAGCTGTGATTGATAAATAGGGCCTTACTAGGAATGCCATGTGATTTATTTGCATATCTAGATTCCTTAAGTTGCGCATTTTATTACTGATTGTGATTGCTAGGATAATCACTCCTATCTGCATGAATTTCTAGATTTAGGGTTCATACCTTACTCATCCGCATGAATCTCAGGCTAGAAAATTCAGTCAACTTAGGTACCGAAAGGGCGTCAACTCTGACAGTTGGTGTAATTAAGTCCCCGAAACCATATCTCTGGTTCTCGCAGAATTGAATAGAAACTCCCAACTATTCGATTGGGTGGTCCAATCACACCCTAAAAAAATGATTGGTGGCGACTCCATGGCATGCACACTTAGCACATGTCACTAGACCACACTGAAAGTCGATCACGCATACCTCCGTTGCGATTTGGGTAATGGGCCTTGGGAGAGGCCCGCGTCCGACCAGACAGGACGGCCCATTAGCCCTCGAGACCCCGACAACCTCAAGAGGGTCGCGACAATGATCAAAACGACCGCATCCAAAACAAGCACCTCCTTTAAATGGGCACGGACCAGGTCCATGCCTCTGGTGGCACATATTGCACACCTCACTTGGGCGGAAAGTAGGCTTATTGATCGCTCCTCGACGATTCGGTGGAATATGATGCTTGCCTCCAAACATCGGCTTCTTTCCTAGCTTCCTTTCAAATCTGTTTGAGGAAGTGAACCGCGATCCAGATGCGACGGTTCTCTCAGCCAAGTCCTGCTCCACTATCAATGCCCTTTCATAGAGGTCATCGTAGTCTTGAAGATTGAATGGCGCCAGTATACTCTTAATCTCGGGCTTCAGTCCATCCCTGAACCTTCTGGCCCTATCATCAGGGTCCTCAATCAATCTCGGGGCATACTTGGACAGTTCAGAAAACTTGGCTTCATATTGGTCGACGGTCATCTGATTTTGACGGAGGTGGAAGAATTCAACCATCTTTTGTTCTCTAGCTGTCTTCGAGAAATACTTGTTATTAAAAGCATCCCTGAAGGTATTCCATACTGGAACCGTACCTTCTGGGAAAATCCTATCCTTGACAGCTCTCCACCAAGTACTGGCATTCCCTTCGAGTTGATAGACAGCCAGGAAAACTTTATCCTTATTCGAACATCTCAGTAAGTTGAATGCTTTCTCTAACCCTTCAATCCAACGGGTGGCAGCTTCAGGGTCTCCGTTTCCAGTGAACTGTGGCGGATTCAACTTGAGGAACTGTTCTACCATCTTTTGAGCCTTACGCTCCTCATACACAGGTGCAGGTGGTGGATTTACTGGCGGAACTACATGTGGCACCACAGGTGGGGCTTCAGCAGCTGCAGCAGCAGCAGCAGCTTGATTCCTTACTTGCTGCCCCAACAAATCTCCAATGGTTCCCAAAGCTTGCATCACTTCAGCCATGGTCGGCTCACGTCTCGCAGGCTCAGCATCAGGAGCTGCAACAGGAGCTGCGACAGGCGGTGGTCCTCCAAGATCAACAATCTCTTCAATTGGTCTCACATTCCTCCTACGAGGGGCTCGAGGTGTTTTTCTACCGCGTCCGCTCATTATGCAGGAATGATACGGAGTCCTGCTTACCCCATAGCAAAACGCGGTCAGAAGGCAACCCTAAAACTTACCACACAATTAACAATCACAAGCATAGCGATAAAAATCCTACTAACTATCCCATTTCCCAACGCTCCTTATCACTCCAGGCCAATGACCAGATGGATCAGGCTGACCTTGCTCTGATACCAAACCGGGCAGGATGTCACGCCCCAAACCCCGAGCACGCGACATCCCGATCAAATCGTCCCAAGGGTCACAAGGGATAGCGTCCCAGGTTCGCTACCGACCCACGACAGTTTATTACGCATGCGGAAACGGTTTACTCCCAGACAACATAAATTTGAACAGGGATACATTAGTAGGAGATAAATACCAAGACAGTTCACAAAAAGATCATCACATACATAAAATCAAACAACTGACGATAATTAACCCTATTGAGCTATAGCTGACATAAACGACCCCATACTTCGGGGCAGCTCACTAAGACCTAAAAAGGGTATTCGGTCGGGTAAGGTTAACCTCCCATCTACTTCAAAACATCACTCCTACCGCCAAACCATGGCGTCCACGGGCTTCATCACTTGGGACCTGAAAAATGTTATCCCACGACGGGGTGAGAAATAAATCTCAGTGAATTAAGCCTAAGCTCAGTTAGGAAACTGATTTGCCCGAGGCATCCTAACAGCAGGCTCACAAACTCATACGATCACATAAAATACCCAAGTATAGTCCCCATATACTAATCGATCACATGCATACTTATCAGTCTGCAGCCACACATAATGCAATGCTTGACTCGACTCAGCAGTGAAATAAGTCAATCACTCAAAACAAGCATCGCATCCACAAGTATGCACAGGACACCACACGAGTCCATTTATTAACGATGATCGTGCCAACGGCACCATGAGAGGATCTACGCGACTGGCGTGATTCCACCCTCATAAATAGTACGATCCCATACTCATCCGGACGAACCGGGCTACGCTCCTTTTCCCTCTCGGCAGCGGCTACTACAAGCGATTATTCCAGTGCACTCGTTGCACGGTATGGCAAGTAGGCATCCCTATACGAGGCGTCGGTCCATCACAAGCTGCGACCGGCATCCGATCAGCCATGTGCCCGTACTAACCGGCACGAGGCAGGACTGTCGTGCTTCTGGTAAGTCGTATGGTCCCACATGACTGGTACTGGTGTACTACTAGTACACTACGAACTTACCAGGAGAAACCCATCATCGTTCCGTCATATGACCACACAATGCACCCGCCATATCAATAAATTTTATTCCCTTGGATTTAGGCCGGATGCTCACACAACGTGCTCAAAGACTCGGCCCACGGCCATTTTTCATGCTAAAACATATTTCTTTAATTTCGCACACAGTCATATGCATATGCAGACTATCAATTAGATACTGCAATCACGGAACGAATAATTCCCAAATACATGTCAATTTACTCAATGAACATTTTATGCATCAAATCATAAATAGGACGTTAAATCCCCAAGTAGCAATTAATGCTCAATAGTAATTCCAATCACACCATCAGCCCTCCAACGGGATAATCACACCGATGAAAATCATCGAACCAATTACGAGCATTTAATTTCATTTAGACAATATAAAGCTCAATTCGAACAATAATCATTTATTTGCCCATTTAATTTATAATTGCCGATCAAACACTCGTCTTTAATCTATCGTTCTCTCGCCATAAATCAATCAATTTCAACTAATCACAATTAACCACAGATAATATAATTAATCACGCTAACTTAGTCGATTACGGTCATTTAACCTAAACCGGGGTTTCTAACTAAACCAACCGTAATCACTTTATGTTATTACCAAAATTGCTAACCCAACTAACCCTAGGCGCAATTAGCGCCCTAACCAAGGTTTAGGGTCAACTCACAATTTATTTAAGCTCGGGCCGGCTCAAAATCAACAATGTGACGGCGGCGGCAACGAGCGACGACAACGACGGCGGCGACGGTTCTCGGCGATAAAACACGGTTAAGCCTCGGTTCTAAGGTTTCTCGAGAGGCGTCACGACCCGGCACCAACTAGGGTACGTGACGGAGGTCCGGCGTGGTGGCGACGGCGACGGCGGAGCTCCGGCGAACTCCGGCGACCTAGAACAGAATTTTACAGTAGCATTAAAACAGGGGAACGGGGCTATTTGAGGCGGTCCTGGGCCCCACGGGCTAAGGCGAGGCCGGCCAATGCTCGGGGACTCACCTAGGGTTCAAAGGGGATCGATTGGGGCCGGAGGAAGGCGGCGGAAGGCGACCAAAGGCGGCGGGACAGCAGCGAACAGAACCGGCGAAAACAGAGGATTCGCGCGCAGAAAACAGGGGAGGCCGTTCGGGGTTGATTCCGGGCCCCACGTGCG
This sequence comes from Rhodomyrtus psidioides, assembly GCA_021437785.1. Taxonomy (NCBI): domain Eukaryota; kingdom Viridiplantae; phylum Streptophyta; class Magnoliopsida; order Myrtales; family Myrtaceae; genus Rhodomyrtus; species Rhodomyrtus psidioides. The sequence goes on along the minus strand of JAILYB010000044.1, from coordinate 1,424,587 downwards.
GCGACCGGCGACCACGAGCTTAGGGGAACTCGTGAGGGGTTCTAGGAAGTCGTCGGTGGCGGTGGTGAGCGACGGTGGCGGTCGGTTCGGACGAAAACAGAACCAAACCGCGACTTACTCCAAAACAGAGTACCGGCGGTTCCGTGGAGATTTGCGGTGGTTCCGGCGACAACGATCGGCGAGGTGGCTTCGGGAAGGTTGTGAGGAGGCTGAGGGACTTTAGTGAGGTGGTGGGAGGTTGTGGCGTCGCTCAAAACCGACGGGAGGAGGAGGAGATATGGAGGTGGAGCTTCGGTAGGGGAGGGGGTGTCGTAGAAGAAAAAGAAGAAGAAGAGAGGAACGTTGGTGAGCAAATGAGTGGAGAGAGGTGAGTGAATAAAATAATGAGGGAAAGAGAGAGTTGAACGTTTGGAAAGGGAGAAAGAGAAAGAGAAAAGTGAGAGTGTGATGAGTGGGAGGGGAAAGAGGGCAACGGCTATCACACTTGCCCCACGGATTAAACGATGAATCCGATGTCTTCGGCTTCGACATGCTTTCCGGATGTAGGAATGGTTTGCCCCCATTTTCAGTGGAGATGGGTTTTGTCGAGTGGGCAAGATCAAAAACTCATCCTAGATTTGGCTTTAGTCGAAGGTTGAAATCCCGACCTTGGATAAGCGAATCATGATTCATCTCCTTCTGCTTCGGATTTGTCATTTGCGCGATTCACATTTTACAATACCAACTTCGCCGTTTAATGAAAATGAATCGATGATTTTCGAATTGCCCCAAGTTCTATAGTCATCTGCGTCGAATCTCTTTGAACTTCATCGAGTGATAGACCAACTGATAAAATGATTTTTCAATCCCGAGATCGAACTCCTGACGTTTCGTACCACTGCCATTTCAATGACTACCAGGACACAGCACTATTGGCCTCCCTAACTAGTTCGTTTTTTGTTATAAAATTCTCGAAGCAGTTAGCGACCCCCATCGAGAATGAAACAAGCTCAATTTAGAGTTCGTAACGACTAAAGGTCCCTTGGAACGATACAAAGTTAACCTTCTTTGAGCTCGCTCGGGTTTTTACTCACATTTTCCTATGTGAAGCCTTTAAATGTTTTTCTTCATGGCATTCAATTGATTCGCCTCGACTCTAATCTAACAAGGGATTGTTGCACTCGAGCATGATGATGCTCGCAGGTAGTACTGATCGCTGCCCCAGATTAACTCTAGGCATTAAGGAAGATTATCTCGCATGGAAGACTTTATGACAAAAAGATTAATGATACATCCATTCACATGTGCCTAGTTCCCTTGAGGATTCTCGGTGATCAGCCAGTTACACCATGAATCAGATATATAATCGCCATTTTGGATCATAACTTCATAAGTCCATCAGTTTTAAACTGATCGATCCAGATATGGAGCTCCTCATCAAGGAAATCTTTTGATTCTTCGAGCAACTGATATTCGGGTTGACCATCATCGCTTGGCGGCGAAGGATTCCTGTTTCTGTTGTGAGCAATCTGATTCTTCGAGCTAGAGCCTTCGTCATTGCTCGAGATTATAAGAGGATGATTGATCGGTTCACTATCAAAAGCACCTTCCATTTGGGGATGGGAGAAACAAAAATCCTCAGAGCATGCCCCCGCTTGATCTTCCGAAATCATACGCCCAAGCCGGGCAGATCTTTGAACACTAGGCGCAATATGTTGATCGGCGATAGGAAGAGCACTAGAGAAAAGTTGTTGCTCAAACCAAGGAGTTCGTACCTGCTACACTTGTGGCATATACTCTTGAGGGGTGCTGAGATGATTCGAGGGAATATTCTGATTAGCGCCCAAGTAGTCGATGGTGCTGCTACCAGCTTGGTCGGTGCCTAGATTCGGCAGGGTATTTCTTACTTCAGGGGCATTGTAGTTGTGGCCATGCCTAGTGTTTAGGCACAAGTTGAGTTCTTTCAGGTTCAGTGCTGTGTGGCGCTGTCTTAGCGCCCTTCTGTAGCTCTTGAGGTGACTCGCGACTCCATCTTTAGTGAGTCCTGGTATGTTCATGATCTCAAGTATGCGCGTTGGATATGCTGAGTTGATCCCTAGTTGCTGAACTGCACTAAGGAACTTGAGATGAAGCTCGGGGGACCAATTGACCCTCGTCTTCTTGTGACCCGGAACAGTGTTGACAACTTGGCTATTGCTCTCTGGCCTATTTCCAGTAGGATTTGATCGAAATGGAAATTGTTGTGGAGGAAATTCATCAGCTTTGGATTGGTCGGTCGTGATAGTAAGCTCATCGTTAAGGAAACTCCAATCATGGTGACGCATATCCCATCCTTTAGAAGGCATCGATATTGACTTCGTAGAATTGATTTGTTCATGCATATCTCCAACAAAATCCGATTGTATCGAAGATGGTTCGAGGGAGTGGGGTGGTGAATGAGCATTTTCAATCCTCATATAAGGCTTATCAAGGAACATTTCGTCGAGAGTGACAGGGCCACCGCAATTAAGGCAAGCGATAGTGCTGGGAGCTTTCTTATACCTCATGTTCTCCGCTCGAAGCTTCTCGCTTTCCTCCTTTAGAATCGCAAGTTCTTGACGTCTGTGTTGAGCCCTCAATTTGGCTCGCTTATTTTGAAACCAAAACTTGACCCTCAAAGGTTTCATCCCTAGCTTCTGGCCCAATTCATTTCTTTGTTTCATGTTCGGGAGAGGGCATTCACTAAAGAAAGCTTCAAGCTCTTGGATTTCATTCTGAGTGTGGCACTGGCGACGTTTCCTTTTCCGGGATTGACCATCGTTGCTGCTGTTGTCGTCGCTGCTGAGATCCTGAACTTCATTGCCGAAAGGGTTGGGTTCTGTGGTTCTAGTACCAGACGCGATCCTGGAATCTTCGAGATCTCTCAATAGTTCATTTTCTGAGATTTTTGGATCAGTCGCCTCTAGCAACTGACGGTAACCCTCAAACATGTTGGATCGAAAAATGTTTGATCAATTTTTGCTCACTCAGGGTTCTCTACTCTCTCACGTATGCTCACTCTCTCTAAATTTTCTTTTGAGTGGTTCTGTATGCCCAGGAAACGTTCTTTAAACATGGATGAAGATCATCAGGCAAGCGTTTCTCCCAAGATTTCGTATTTCTCGCTTTGTCGTCTTCTTTCTTCTTTTCAATGTGGAGGGACACCAAATCGATTTCCTTTTCTCGATATCCATGTCTGTCTCCCACTTATTTTCAAAAAGGTGGAACTACGCTCGCCTCCCGCTCAGTTTTTTAATATGATGGGCCCGCCAAATCCTTTTGCAACTTTTTTCGATAGTTGCGCTTAACTCCCGCTCAATTTTAATATGGTGGCACTGACATATCTTTTTACAACTTTTTTAGATTTATCAAGCCTGAAATCGCGGACTGGGACGGATCTGATGGTTCACCGAAAGAGCCATCACTGCTTTACCCAATTAACTTGGCTCCACGAGCATTATTGTTGTGACCTTTCTTCATCCTCGAGTTGCTATAAAAGGAGGAGTTAATGCAGAAAAGATTAACGCTCTTACATAATTGCCTTTTCGTATTTTAATCACTCTACCACACTCATCTTCTTCTCCCTCACTCCAACGAAAATGGCCTCCTCTCCTATTCGAACTTTCTCGGCTGAAATTTTGGCCCAGTGGGAAAAACTCTATAACCTCCTAGGTCGAGGCTATGCTCATATAGCCGATCACCCAGAAATTGAAGATGAAATCCGCATTTTGCTCGTGGAAATAGACATCACCTCCATCGAGGGCACTAATTTAGAGAGGGAATATAGAATCTTCCCAACCCTCTTTATAAACTTTTTAGAGACTTACCGTGTCGCTCATCGAGAAGTTACCGTGGCTCACGTTTTGCGAGCTCGCTATGAGGATCGGTCCAACTGCTTGGTGTTGGCCAACCTTGTGGCCGATAGTCACAGAAAGGCTGTTGAGTTCGCCAACGAGCGGGTCTCGATGTTGCTTTGAGAGAGGGGAAATTTGGTGGAGCGCTTGGCCTTATCCCTGACCACCTATGAGCACAACCGTCGTAATGTCGTGTTGAAGTTTCAATGTGAGTGGCAGGAAGAAAAGCTTGACAGCATTACCGCGGATATAGCCCATGGGAGAGGACTAGTTCGGGACCTGGAAATAGCCGCCGAAGATCACGGGACCAAGGTTGCCGAGCTTAAAGGGGAATGTAAACGCCTTCTTCTTAAGCTTGCAGATCTCGAGTCTCGAGGTGGTGAGTATAGTCAAAGCATCAATAATATGGAGGGCCAACTGGGTTCCTTTGTGATGCTAATTAGGGCTCATTTCGGTTTTACTTTTCTACCCCGATGATCTGTATGATCTGCTTTTAAGGTCCCTCGATTGAGCGAAATGAATGAAAGCTCTAATATGTGTGTTTCAACTTCTGTATGGCTGACTTTCTCGAACACCTGACCACTCTCAACCTAGGCAAGCTGCTCTTTGACATTGATGATTCGAGCGTGTACATCTTGATTTTTTTAATCTTGCTTATGATCGGATAAAGGAACCTCCCACCGCGTTTATCCACAAAAAGACTTCTCTTCTCTACCTGTTTTTAACTACTTAGAGATGCCCCAGTTTCGATCTTTGAGACGTGACTTCAGGATCACCTATTCCAAATCGTCATCTTCATTAGATGATACCTCAATGATGTCCATAGCAGGCTCTTCTTGTCCACTTGGCGCTCGTAATGGGATGACATCATCTTCGTCTTCCATCAAGAATATTAGGAGGAAAACACACCTATCTATCCTCAAAATGGTATTTAATCCAATCACCGGAATTATGCAATGAATATAATGATTATGAGCTGTAACAAGTTCGAGGGATAGAAAAGTCTTACCAACCAAACTTAAGAGAAAATCAAGCTTCTTTGTATTTTTAGCAGTGTTAGGTATACTAACCTTCCATAGACAAACGCATGAGACAAGTGAGGGAAAACTCCTAAAAATCAAAAGATAGGGCTTGGTACCTAAAGCCAAGGTTCCCACCTCGAATTCTGGGAAGAGTCGATTCCATTGCACAACTATCGTTGCATTGGGACTCAATCCATAGTTCGAAGTGAGCGGAATTGAAAAGTGGATTACCCCATGTTTTTCCTCACGGAGATTCCATTTTCAATTCCTTCTATTGTGTTCCTAAAAAGGGCGCCTGGGGTTTTAGGCGCAATTGTGTGTATTCATTGTGTCGTGCTAAAGCAATAAATATGCATTTTATTTAACAATCACCGCTTCAATATAAACATCCACACAATCATACATCCAAAACTCCTGCCTGCATAAAACAAAGTTAACAAGCACTTCACCCCTTATTTCTCCCATCTACAAAAACATCTAACACATTCGTTAGCATATACACCTCACTTTTCGAGAGCATCTGCATAAAATTAGGTTAGAAGAATCAATCAACTTTTTAATCGGCTCAAGTCCACTAAATGGTTAAGAACCAGTCCCCAGCAGAGTCGCCAGTCTGTCGCGACCCTCTTGAGGTTGTCGGGCTCTCGAGGGCTAATGGGCCGTCCTGTCTGGTCGGACGTGGGCCTCTCCCAAGGCCCATTACCCAAATCGCAACGGAGGTATGCGTGATCGACTTTCAGTGTGGTCTAGTGACATGTGCTAAGTGTGCATGCCATGGAGTCGCCACCAATCATTTTTTTAGGGTATGATTGGACCACCCAATTGAATAGTTGGGAGTTTCTATTCAATTCTGCGAGAACCAGAGAAATGGTTTCGGGGACTTAGTTACGCCAACTGTCAGAGTTGACGCCATTTCGGTACCTAAGTTGACTGAATTTTCTAGCCTAAGATTCATGCGGATGAGTAAGGTATGAACCCTAAATCTAGAAATTCATGTAGATAGGAGTGATTATCCTAGCAATCACAATCAGTAATAAAATGCGCAACTCAAGGAATCTAGATATGCAAATAAATCACATGGCATTCCTAGTAAGGCCCTATTTATCAATCACAGCTCAAGAATGATTTAGCTGTCCTAGACATTCTACACACGATCTAACCTAAGAAAAGTATTAGGAAGCATCGCAGGAGTTCGAGAGTACTCACATGGGGTTCGCCGTGCCCTGGTTTGGTCTTGGACGAGCTATCGAGCTCATGCCGACCCGATTATATTTGGGGATCCACTCGGCGTTTTACACCATGAAATCATGTGAAACAAAAACGAAAATATTCAGCAAGGGGCATTTATTGTAGATGGTGGTCGATCTAATTGGACATCAAGACTAAAAAAGATGTAGAAATTTACAAATTAAAAGACTCGAATGATATTTTTTTTTGTCAAATTCAACTCTATGCGTCGTGAAGAAACACATGCAATTGAACTTCAATTTTGACTATTTATGAGTTCAAAATGAAAAGAATATTAAAATAAAAATATTGATTATTTTTCTATATTTTTACGACATCGAACGCTATTTTTCTTCATTTTCATGTATTTTTCTATTTTTGGAAAATATTAAAAAATATGAAAAATTATTTTTTGTCAAAAATGGTTCCTTTAGCTTGGTCAAGGCTACCAAAGATGATTTTTTAATTTTTTAACTTTTTATAGATTTTTTATGAATTTTTAAAAAATAAACTATGAAAGAATGATAAAAAATCAGGTGTCAACACTAAGTTCGCTAAGTTGGGTCCGTTGATTTGGTTACATTTCGATTAAGTTTCGATAGTTTAATTGAGGTGATTTTTAAGATCAGAATCTGACCGCCAGAGGGATTGAGATGAAGTGAGCTGTTCGGAGGTCTTAGGAGTGTTATTTAGCTTTGAAAGTCATCGTGGGGCTATATAACATGTTGATCGAGGTTTTAGCAAGTGGAATTGATGATAAATTGGAGCTAAAAGGGGAATTCATGGACTATTTATGCGAAAAGGAGCAGAACCGATTTTGCCCTGTTTTGGTTTTGAGTAATTCGGTTCTGTTGGGGCTGTTCGTGGTGTCGCCATGCTCGAAATGTGTTGTTAGGACGTTCTAGAATGTCCCTTGAGTTGTTAATAATGTCAACGATGAGTGGAATTGAGGCTAGATTGTATAAATTGATTGAAACGCCGGATTGTCGCTAAGTCGTTCTGCTGCCATGTTTTGGACAGCAAAGAAATCTGTTGGTAGCCGAGCTTGATGAAGGATTTTTGGTGGAAACTTGCTAGTCGGAACGAAGGTAAGCGACCCCTAAACCTATTTGAGGACATTTGAACGCGATTGGACGGTTTCCATTGATGAAACGATGAAATGATTGACTTGTTATGCTTGAATGATTAAATTGATGATGTGCTCGTTGATATGTCCTTCTTGCCCATGTGGTGGGATCATACTCAACTCTTGAATTGTGTCTTGTGACAAAGCACGTTTGTTTCTTTTTGGCAAGCAATTGATTTGTGGTCGAATGCCTAGAAATCCTCATGGTGGTAATGCGATTAAATGTCTATTGTAATGATTCTTGACTGAGATTGCTTGAGGAAATGGGCTATCGAGCCGTGAGAACACATGAATGGTGGCAAGTATCTTGATGAGATAAGTGCTTGAGGTTGAGGCACCCTGATGCGTCTGAACGCGGGGTTGCGAGCTATGTACACCCTGAGGCGATTTTATCGCGGGGTTATGATTGAAAGTACATCATGATACGTCTGAACGCGGGATGGGAAGTTGGCATGTCGACATGAGCTTGGTGGTGAGATGTTAAACTTGATGCGTCTGAACGCGGGTTTATTAATCGAGATAGCCTGAGGCATTTGAACGCGGGCTAGTCTCTCGAGGTTTGAAAGAGGAAGTGTATGTCTCTTTTTAATACACGTTATGATGAGAATAATTATAAGCTAGTACGAAAGCTTGGTCACTCTATGCTATGTTGCCTAGATTGAAGTGTTTATGAAAACATGACTCGATGCCTTAAGTTAATGCCATGTCTTTCTTTTATAAATTACATGTGTTGCCTTGTTTGCTTTGGTCTGGTGGGACGGTTGGCCTAGGTAGGGTTAGGCTAGCTTACTGAGACGTAAGTCTCACTCCGTCATGGGATCCTTCTTTTCCAGACCCCAAGCCTTGAAGATGTTGCCTATTCGTCTTGGTCACCCGAAGGAGATGACAGCTTATTGACGAGGTACGGTATATATTAGGAAGAGTACGATAGTGTGGATTGATGAGGGGGAAGAAGACTGGAAGCCACACCACTTTGAGGCTTGGTTCAAGAGGACTGGAGACGTTACTACTAGTCCACTGAAGGCTCATGAGGTTTCCAAGCGAGCTGTGCCATTGTGGTGCCATCCTTTTCGAGACGAGATTGAGGTAGAGGTTTCTGTGGCAGGATTGAGGAACGTTCCGGAGGAGATCCCAGCTAGGGATGAAAGCATCGAGGTGATCGAGATATCGGACTTTGAAGATGGCATGGAGGAGAGCACTATAGAAGTGCGATCGAAAACTTTCTCGGACTATGATCCCGCAGAGGACATGAGTCAAGCCGAAGATACTAGTACCACTTAGTGGGCTCGACGTCACATGACTTTTTGAGGTGTCTTTTGGTGGTGACGATCTTTTTGGTAGGGCCTAGTGGTTGTCTTTTGTTCGCCCTTTCATCTTCCTCGACCTTAGCTTGTTGTATTAGTTAGTGCCGACCTCAGTTGTATAAACTCGCCCTTTTGTTATGTAAATAACCTTTTCCCTGTCTCGTATCTCATATCTTTGCCGCGTACAGAGGAGTATCCTGGGACAGCATTTGTGGCATGTGCGGATGTTCGTCCTCGTTTAGGACGGCGGGGCGTGACAACGTCAGTGCTCAAGTCCCTAGTGCTTGGACTCATATCCAGTGACATAGAACTCAAGACCATGGCGTTCGTGCCCAGTTCCATCGAGGCCAAGCCCCGGAAGCCTACATTCTCGGCACCCACTTTTGAGTCCATCGAGGCCGGCTTAGAATCCTAGAGCCCATCCATCGATCCCAAAGTTAAGGACCTCGCGGTAGAGATTGGGTTTGTTGAGGCCGGGCCTGGGACCCCAATGCCAGTGCTCAGGTCTCTGACTATCCATGGACAATTCACTAATATCTAAATAGTGTATGTCTAATTAGGAAAATCAGAAATTTTTCTTATCAAATGAAGAAAATGTATTCCAGTTTATTTTCAGGTTCTAGTCAAACATCGAAAAAAAATAGTTCTGATAAATATTTTCCAAACATGATCACATTTTCGCAAACCATACAGAGCATTAGGATGAGTTTGTTTGAGTGAAAGCACTTTCCGAGAATTAGTTTTATGAAATTCACCCGTTTGATTCACTGAATATAACTTCGTCAACAGAAAACACTTTCTAGTCAACAGAAATTTTATGCATAAAATTAAGAAAATAATTCGTAAACTTAAAGAGGTGAACACATTTTTTGAAATTGATCATCTCCAATTTTTTATGCTCAATTTTTTTTCCCTTTTTCTATTCCTTCCGTCGATGGTCGGGCATCGGTGATGGCCAGTGAGTTCGAGCTCGCCGGCCTCGTGGAAAACTTCCCATTTGACTCCCTTTTCATTTTTCCTAGCCCTCACGCGTAAAAGATGGATCTCAGAAATAGTATATTATTACATTACATGTCGTAGTAACAGATGGATATCCCAGGGTAGGTAGATCTGGTGGTATGGTGGATCGACTGGCATGAACAACACAAGTCAATGGTTAGGCAGATCGCAATCCTTTGCCTTCAAGGCATGATACCAAACGCTGACTTTGCATTTTGCTTCCTAACAAGTCAACGGTTGTTAGATCAACAATTATTCAATTTTGTTTTATTCCTTTCTTCCAGAAATGTACGTGCATATATTATATACGTGCGAGAACATTTACATGTGACCGGGATGCAACTAGCAATAAATTTTTGCTATTTGAAATATTGTTGTAAATCTTGGATGTGTGGACCTACACGGATATGCCGTCTCAGGCATTTTTTTTTTTTGCATATCAGATACGCATCCGTATCCGACACGTACTGGATACGTCACTATCCCTACTTGCTGGGCTCAGCTAATGATATGTCCCTCGGCCCGGCCTTCATGCAATTCACGTGTGCTGAGGGCGCCTTTTATAGGGAGTTTTATCTCCCTTCCTCGACTTCTTCATTGATGTGGGACAAGCTTTTGTCCTCTATTTGGAGCTATGTTCAAGCGCGTGAAGACTGTGAAAAAAGTGAAGCAAATAAAAAATAAAGTGCAGAAATATGGGGTCAAAGTCAAAAGTTTAATGAGGGAAAAACAGTGAAATCCTCCTATGAAACAGTATCGCATTTTATTAAGATATGACCAATTACAAATAAATCATAACTTGTTCAGTAACACTAGTTATTGATTGGGGCTGGTTTGAGTAAACTCTCGAAAAATTATAATGAAAAAAATAAAAAGAAAATGCACACTCGTTAATTTAGCGGGGAAAAGACAAGATCGATCGTTGAAATACTAACTATCAATCAAGTCACTACCCGATTAATTTCGACACGAAGAGATCGATGTGGAGAGATATTCTTGATCTTGAGCTAGAACAAGGCATTCTCAAATGCCAAGATCTATTAGGTCCAAACGAAGCACATTCCCTCGATGGGTCTCTAATAACTTTGGCCCTATAAATCACTCTTGATCAAATTAGTACAAATACCAAATTCGTGGTATTGTTGGCAGTTGGAAGAACATATGGAAGAGTTGAAAGTACTTGAACTTTTTTCTAGTTTTTGACTAACATTTTTCATCAAATATGGAATAGTTATGACATTTAAACATATATGTGATGTTTATATGTGATGTTTGGAGTTCATAAAAATGATAATTTAAATGTATATATAAAAATATACATTTAATATATAACGTATCACAGCGTATCGAAAATCTCTATTTTTTGAGAAACCATGTATCGGTGTATCGTATCGTATCGTATCGTGTCCTGTATCGCGTAGTATCGGTGCTACGTAGGTGTGAACACGAATACCAATCTCTATTCCATAAAGACATGGGATCCCTGCCCCTCCATGTGTATCTGATACATCCAAATTTTACGCTTCCAAAATTTCTAAAAGAAAACCCTAATCTTACGTTTCATTTATTTCCTGATTTTTTTATCATAAAATATTTCTTGGCGTTTGAATCATTTATGAAAATGAGTCGGTGCAAATTTTTTTTTTTAGTCCACAGAAAATCTATACTTACATTCAAGAAAACGATTTCCTATTTTACATATCGGGTTAAGTACACCTCAACTGCCATAACTTCGAAATCGATCAGTTTAGTGCTAGGTTTTTATAACTTCGATCACTTCAGTGCCAAAACTTTCAAATTGATTATTTTAGTGCTAAGTTTTTATAACTTCGATCACTTAAATACCAACTTATTTTAACAACGATCACTTCAGTGCAAACTCCTATTTAAGCTGACGTGGCTCGCCGAAAATGGGACATGTGTATTTATTATTATTATTTGAGCTAACGTGGCTCATCAGACTTTGACACTTAAGTGATCGAAGTTACAAAACTTAGCATTAAAGTGATCGATTTGAAAGTTTTGGCACTAAAGTGAGCGTCGTACACAACTTATGACACTTGAGATGTACTTAAGCTTTTACATATCATAACTACCTTTCAAAATACGATTAGACATCGAAGGTTAGACCAAAGATGTAACATCCAAGCTTCCCTATAATAGAATAGGGAAATTAATTATGTTGTCTTCCTTGAATAAATTTTATTTAAGAAGCCATTATTTGATTTGAAGCTATCATTAAACTTGTCTATGAAGCCGTTGTAAAACTTGTTTAGGGAGCCAACCAAAACTTATTTCGAAGCTACTTTCAAGCTTGCTGAAGAAGTCAACCGACTTCTTCTCCAAGCCAAGAGGAGTTTATAGAATATCTTAAATCTAACATATGGGCCGGTAATAAATTAGCTTAATGAAGAAAACATAGGTTTCTAGAACATTCTTAAATTTAAAAAATGTGTTGACAAAAATCTCTAAGTGATTTTGAAGTTGACAAAACGATTCATAATCTCTTATATCTGAGTTAATGCGATAAAAGGCTTATTTTGTAGATTATCCAAAGGTGTGAAATACACAAGATTGAATCTGACAGAAAAGGTTCAGACGTCGTTCTGAGGGAATCAGACGCTGTGTCGAGTTCAGACGTTGAATAAAGAGCTCAAACGTTGAAATGATGCTCAAGCTCCGGAGAGTGTTTCATGCGCAATGACTAGAATATCAAGAGACATATTCAATATGATTTAATTGATATACTACGTCATCACAATGGCTAGTAATCGAGTTGGATCGTTCTTTCATTCTTCAAGATTCTCTATCTTGAAAATTCTCTATCCTGAAGATCAAGTAGGGATGCAGATTAAGTGAGACGAACATGACTTTTCTAATGAAGAACTCCATCTATGAAAACCTAGAATCACGATTGTATGTGCGATTTGATCCAACGGGAAACTCTTTCATTTGTCGACCTCAATGGTTACGAGATCTTATTAAGACACAGTCTCGTCCAATAGGAAGTTTTGGAGAGCGATCCTCTGGAAGTCTTCTAATGGGTAGTTGGAAGTGGAGGAGTATAAAAGGACATTTCAAGGTCGAAGAAAAAAATTTGACATAAGAGGGAATAAAGATTGAGAGGGCTTCAACTTTTTCATAGTCAACCCCATACATTGTAATTCTTAGAGATGTACACATGAGTATTGAGTGTTAGGTGAGAAGTCCTTTTGACTCAAGAGAGATCACTGAGTTGTAACCTTTAAGCTATTGACTAGTGAAGTCCAGCAGATTGGCTGCCTGCATGAAGGAATGGATGTAGGCTTGATTAAAGCCAAATCACTATGAACCATCTATGCAGTTTCTTTGTCCATTACGCTCTCTGTTTGTATTTTGTGATAATAGAAAGATGCAAGCTGCCTAGTCTGAGATTGACTCGAATCTTGCTTGTGTTCATCATTTAAGGGTTAAGTTGTGAGGTTGCATTTATAATTTCGCACTAATTTTCAAAGTACCTTGTAATCATCTATTCACCTCCTCTAGGTGATAACACTAGAAATTTTTGACAGATTCACTGAAATAGTGAATGGCCTCATCTATCATGGACAACCTGTTTCTGGACCGATGTGAGGAAACAAGCTTCTAAGGGCACTCACAAAATAATGAGACAATGTCAATACTTCCATTCGACAAACTCAGAGGATATAACCTCTATCCATGGATGAACTCATCGGAACTCTTCAATCCTATGAGGATGAAAGAATCAATGAGGAAACACATTCAAAAGATAAGAAATCAATTGCTTTGAAATTTGATGCAGATTCTGATGCTTCAGCTTCTGAAGACGAAGACGAAGACGATGAGGAACTAGCACTCATGGTCAAGAGATTGAGAAGAATAGCTAAGAAAGAAAGAAATTGCAAAGACAAAAGAAATTTCAAACAATATGATCATAGAAGATCATCCGGTGGTAGAGACGAAAAGATGTCACTTGCTATAAATGAAAAAAAAAAGGACATATTAAACCAAACTACCATTTTCTGAAAAACAAAGGAAAAGATGAAAAATCCAAGAAAATTTTAATGGTAGAAACTTGGAGCGACACGGAATGTTAAAGTGATGAGGAATATGCCAACATTTGTTTTATGGCCAACTCAGAATCTGAGGATAAATCTGCGGTAACACATCTGAAAATCCCTCCTGAAGTATTTGACTTATAGATGAACTGTGTTCAAGCTATAAAACTAGTCTTAAAAAGCTTTCTGAATTAAAAAGGGAGGTAACCGGCTTGAAACAAAAAGATATCTCTCAAAAGATGAAATACATTTTCTTGAAAGCGAATCCTCTCAAATAAAAATAAAATAAAATTCGATTTCTAAAGAAAATGCGGAGTTGAAAATTAGGAACGAATCTTTGAAGGACACGAATGATACTTTGAAAAAGAAAAATGATTCATTGAAAATGGAAAATAATTCATTGAAAAAGGAAAACGATTCTTTGAAAAAGAAAAATATGTCTTTGAAAAAGCAAATTTCAGATATCAACAAGAGATTTCCATTTGGTTAAAAAAAGTTACAATAAATTCTTTTTATACATGTTTTTTACTATAACAAATCCGAACTTGGTCTTCAAAAGTAAAGTGATTTGAAAAATATTTTTTCTAAAGTCAAAGAAAGTCTTAGAAAAAGATCTTTCAAAAATGCATATAGGAATCATTTTCATAAACAATTCGTAAGATCTCAAGTACAAAATTCTACTAAATGCTCGAAATGTGGTGATATAAAACACTTCAGAAGTTATTGTCCTAAAATCTAGAGACCCACTCGAGATGCTTTAAGACTTACAAACTCCTCTGACCTAAAAGAACCTAAACAGATTTAGGTACCAAAGAAAGTTTGAATTTCTTTGATGCTCGTAGGTATCGTTAAAAAGAAGAAATAAGTGGTACCTTGATAGTGGCTATTCTAGACTCATCAATCTTACTAAATTTGATGGAGAAAGTGTTTCCTTTGGCAGCAACAATAAATGAATAATTACTGGCAAAGTAACCGTAAAAATTGGAGATCTATTTATCAATGATGTCTCATTGGTTAATGGTTTGAATTTTAATCTTATAAGTATAAGCCAATTATGTGATATTTGATATAAAGTATCTTTTGTGGAGGACGAATGCTCAGGTGCAAGCCGGGACAACAAGTGCTCATTCACGGGACAAAGACATGGTAGAATGTATCTTTTAGACACATCATCTGAGGATGTAAATTGTCTACTATCTCTCAAAGACGACTTAGAATTTGACACAAGAAGCTAAGATACATAAGTCTCAAACAAATCTCAAAGCTTTTATTGAAGAGCTTAGTGAGTGGACTTCCAGATGCCAAATCTGAACAAATGAAGCTATGTGAAGTATGTACAGTTGGAAAACAAGTAAGGAACTCATAGAAATCAATAAATGAAGTTTCCCCTAACCGTGTTTTGAAGCTCTTACACATGGATATTTTCGGACTTACTCGAACACAGAGTATTGGAGGTAAAAAGTATTATCTAGTAATAGTAAATGATTACACTATATTTACTTGGGTCTTTCTTGCACATAAGAATGATCCATTCTCTTATTTTGAAGGTTTCTAAAAAAAAGTTCAAAATGAAAAAAAGTTATTCAATTATCAGCATCAAAATTGATCATGGATGGGAATTTAAAAATCATATCTTTGCAAACTTTTGTGATCAAAATGGTCTTCAATACAATTTTTCTTTCTTTTACACTCCACAATAAAATGGAGTTGTTGAAAGGAAAAACCGAGCTTTACAAGAAATGGCATGAACTTTTCTAATAGAAAGCAAAGTTCCTTCTCATTTTTGAGCAGAAGTTGTTTCAATTGCGTATTTTATCATAAATCGTGTCTTTCTAAGACCATTGCTTGATGTTAGAAAGTCTAACCCAAAAGCTTAAGCTCATAGGTCGAAAGAAACACATGAATATAAAGAGAAAACATAACACATTCACAAGCATATGGACAACAACTTCAATACCCCCTCTCACGTACAAGCCGGATTACGAGCGGCACGTGGAAATCGACTAATGGGAAGTGGGCCCACATATGCGGAAATAATACTGGCTCTGATACCATGTTGAAAGTCCAACCCAAAAGTTTAAGATCATAGGTAGAGGGAAACACATGAATATAAAGAGCATACAGAACCCATTCACAAGCAATATGAGACAACAACAACTTCAACACTTGAGAAACCCTTATGAGTTTTATAAAGGCAGGAAACCAAACATATCATTCTTTCATGTATTTGGCTGTAAATGTTTTATTCTTAGGAACTCAAGTGATCGTTCGGGTGAGTTTGATGAAAGATCAAATGAAGGCGTATTCCTTGGATATTCTACCTCAAGCAAAGCATACAAAGTCTTCAACAAAAGTTCTCAAACAATTGAAGAATCAATGACCGTGAGATTTGAATATGGACAGAACTCTCATGGACGAATAGATGAAGTGTTTATCCCTCAGAATCAAGGCCTGCGTCTCTGAGATAAAATGAGGCCTGTCCCTCACATAACCATGGCATGTGTCCCATAGAATTCGGTTCAAAAGTGGAAACCAATAATTGAGTGGATCATGTGTATGCTCATACGCCTAAGTTCCCTGTTGCAGGATGTGTGGAATCGTCATCAAGACTCATTCTGCTTGTGGTTGGTGTCATTCTTGATTAGTTGTTTCAGTGTTCATTTGCTTTGTGTTCCTCGAATCTTGACGTGCAGTATTTATCTAATCTTACGACAAATAGGTAAGTTTAGTCGATCAGATTAGAAAGTCCTACTATTTGAGCTTTGGCTCACTCCTATGGAACTTACCCTTTTTAAGAGAAATCAGCCATTCAAGAAGTAGAAGACCTGGACAAGAAGATGGACGATGGAGTTGAAGTTCGTCGATGGAGATGACGAATAGTACTCGTAGTAGAGTTTTCATTTATAATCCTCCCAATATATCCTGTAGTTTAGTTCAGTAAACAAATGGTTATCTATTATATATAAAAATATATGTTTTTCTATGTGTAGATGTTTTATTTAATGCATGTTATACAGGTTAAGGAACCCTTTAAGTAAGGCCATACCTTTAGATGTCATGCATGCTGTCCTTTTTGCATGCACTTGTGTGTTTCTTATGGCCGATTGATTGTTTTCCGTTTAGTCTTTCACATCCGCTCTCTATTATAACTAATATTAGATTAAATCAGAACACGATTAGCCAAGAGACGCCCTGGACCTCCCGATCGTTTGATCATTCTTCACATGCACCGATTGGTGAGGAAGAAAACAAGAAGAATGCCTTATCAAGCATTCATCACCTAGATCTTCAAACGCAAGTGTATTGCTTTCTCTCATGTCACGAAGGGTAGCATTCCCCCTTGTCATAATCGGCAAGAAAACTCTTGAGAAGATGTTGACACCAAATAATAAAAGTATCGAGTGGGCATCAATGATGGGATTTATCGCACACCGAATCAGAACGATCATACAGAAATCAAGAAAAATTGATTGACGCACGAGATTACCCAAGTTCACCCTAGAATAGGGCTACGTCCTGCAAGAGATTTCACTATGATTTTCGGTTTACAGCCCCTCAACTCGTTACAATGATGAGTATAAACGAGCAAAATATATATGCCATAAACGGGTCCAAAACCTAAACCCAGCGGAAGCCCCGTTCGCTGACCGGGCAGCTGGACACCCGTGTCGGGGGCGCTGCCCCCGAACCCTCGCGTCCTGCGCGCATGGGTCACATGTCAACGGATAACACTTTGGTTTCCCTAAGCTCACGTGGGCATACCCGGTAGAGAAACAAGGGTCCCCGAAGTATTCGCCAACTCCAATAGTCTCCCACTTGGTGGATACTTCGCGCAATGAGAGCCTTTCTGATATCATTCTTCTTCAATCCAATCGCAGTAGAGCACCATTCAAACTTCGCACCTGTGACGGCTTTAGTAAGGAAGTCTGAACTATTTTTCACCGTGTCGACCTTTACAAGCCGAACCTCTTTCTTCGCCACTTTTTCTCGGATGAAATGATATTATATATCAATGTGCTTTGTGCGTGAGTGAAATGCTGGATTGTTAGCTAAATAAATAGCCCATTGATTATCACACCTCACCTCTACTGTACCTTGCTCAAAACCAAGCTCCAAGCATAACTGTCGTAACCATACGGCCTCTTTTCCAGCATGAGTAAGAGACATGTAGTCAGCCTCCGTAAAAGAGAGCGCTACCACACTTTGCCTTCTACTCATCCAACTCAATGCAGCCCCAAACGATGTGAAAAAATACCCGCTAGTGGACCGTCTGCTATCAATATCTCCGCACCAATCAGCATCTACATGGCCTATGATATCAAGCATGCTTCCATTCCCTATACCTTCAAAACATAAAGAAAAATTTGAAGTTCCACGAAGATACCTGAAAACTCTTTTGATCGCATTCAAGTGTTCTCTACCTGGGTGTTGACACCTAAATTTTGACTTTTCCTTTCAATCATTTATTGCATAAAATTAGGGACAAAACTTAGTTCCAAGAAAAAAACAAATCAATTTCCATTTAGGGTAATTTAATTTTAGTTGCATTTACATCTAATTATAACCGCGACAGATGAATCGCCTTGACCTTAATTGAACTAATGGCATATAAGCCCGTGGCAATGAAAATTACTGTAGACTAATGCTGGAATTAACTAGAATTGCTAGAAATGGGCAGATTCTCTACTTGAGTACATTATACTTCTTCCCTTTTGTGTTTGGTAGAACAGCTCACGTGTTGCTTCGGACGTTGGCGGTTTTGCATCTATTCTTGATATTATATAGAGGCTCGTTTTTCATTTTGTATCCTCCAAAATCACCCCACGACATTCAACTCTCCGTGAAATCAAGAAACGAGAGGGAAGAAAAATGGAGAGGGGAAGTCAAGGTCAAAGCTGGATGCGACACTACGGTTTGCAAGTGACAAGTTCTGTGAGGGTGGAGTAGTGGTTGTCCAGCTCACGAGACAATCTCCAAAGGATTTTTGTGCAGCCTAATGAGAGAACGTGGATCAAGCAAGCAGGAAACTGTGGGCTGTCAGACGCAAAATAAGATCAAATCTTGTGGTGAGATAGGAAAGAATAAAGAAAATAGGAAGGAAAAGAAATCAATTGAGGAAGATTTAGACGGGATTGAAGATAAATGATGATCTTGGCACGTCAAAAGCGCCTATTCGGAAATCAATATGGTACGTAAGCGGAGATTACTCAGTCCACATTTTCGGACGTCAATTAGCCTTAAACAGAGGAGCCAAAAAAGGGAAGCAATCATTCAAGAGAGAGTCCCACAAATTTCTTTGAGGGATATGCCACAGAATCAATTCTTTCCATGGATGGGTGTCGCGACCCTCTTGAGGTTGTCGGGCTCTCGAGGGCTAATGGGCCGTCCTGTCTGGTCGGACGCAGGCCTCTCCCAAGGCCCATTACCCAAATCGCAACGGAGGTATGCGTGATCGACTTTCAGTGTGGTCTAGTGACATGTGCTAAGTGTGCATGCCATGGAGTCGCCACCAATCATTTTTTTTAGAGTGTGATTGGACCACCCAATCGAATAGTTGGGAGTTTCTATTCAATTCTGCGAGAACCAGAGAAATGGTTTCGGGGACTTAGTTACACCAACTGTCAGAGTTGACGCCCTTTCGGTACCTAAGTTGACTGAATTTTCTAACCTGAGATTCATGCGGATGAGTAAGGTATGAACCCTAAATCTAAAAATTCATGCAGATAGGAGTGATTATCCTAGCAATCACAATCAGTAATAAAATGCGCAACTCAAGGAATCTAGATATGCAAATAAATCACATGACATTACTAGTAAGGCCCTATTTATCAATCACAGCTCAAGAATGATTTAGCTGTCCTAGCCATTCTACACACGATCTAACCTAAGAAAAGCATTAGGAAGCATCGAAGGAGTTCGAGAGTACTCACATGGGGTTCGCCGTGCCCTGATTTGGTCTTGGACGAGCTATCGAGCTCATGCCGACCCGATTATATTTAGGGATCCACTCGGCGTTTTACATCATGAAATCATGTGAAACAAAAACGAAAATATTCAGCAAGGGGAATTTATTGTAGATGGTGGTCGATCTAATTGGACGTCAAGACTAAAAAATATGTAGAAATTTACAAATTAAAATACTCGAATGACATTTTTTTGCCAAATTCGACTCTATGCGTCGTGAAGAAATACATGCAATTGAACTTGAATTTTGACTATTTATGAGTTCAAAATGAAAAGGAAATTAAAATAAAAATATTGACTATTTTTCTATATTTTTACGACATCGAACGCTATTTTTCTTCATTTTTCATGTATTTTTCTATTTTTGGAAAATATTAAAAAATATGACAAATTATTTTTTTATCAAAAATGGTTCCTTTAGCTTGGTCAAGGCTACCAAAGATGATTTTTTAATTTTTTTAACTTTTTATAGATTTTTTATGAATTTTTAAAAAATAAACTATGAAAGACTGATCAAAAATCAGGTGTCAACAGCTGCCCCTCTTTGAGAGGAATTTCGTCAGAGATTTCTCTCAAAGACAAGGTGACACCTGTGTTCCGATCGACTCGACTGGGAAAAGAAAAGACATCATGACATCCAATTTTCATGTCCATCAATGTGTGCTTTTCCTTAAAAAGAGATGTGCTCGTTCAATTCCCTGATATGATGTAAGAAAGTTAAGGAGTAGATAGACTTCCCTGCCCCTTACCTGTCGAATGCTTGCGGCATTTTCTGTGTCTGATGGGTTCAAGTAGATTCCTAAGGACTTGTCATCGGAGTGTCCTGGGGATGTTAAGCTCTGACCTGTATGGTAGGTCAAACCATAATGGGATTCCTAACTGATAGGAACCTAAGGAAGACGCATCCCACATTTGGGAATTTGCCAAGGGTTTTGATCCGTGTGGTGGACTAAACTAGAAATGGCTTGCCTAATGTAAGGCTTATTAGGGAAAACGAATCCTCCCGCGTTCGGGATTCATCAAGGTTTTGATCCGTATGGTGGATCGGACCATTGGGTTGATCCTTCAGGCGGTCTCTACCAGTCCTTTGACCCTTCAGGCGGTTTCTACCATTCATTGACCCTTCATGCGGTTTCTACCATTGGTTGACCCTTAAGGCGGTTTCTACCATACATTGACCCTTCAGGCGGTTTCTACCATTGTTTTGACCCTTCAGGCGGTTTCTACCATTGGTTGACCCTTCAGGCGGTTTCTACCATACATTGACCCTTCAGGCGGTTTCTACCATTGTGTTGACCCTTCAGGCGGTTTCTACCATTGATTGACCCTTCAGGCGGTTTCTACCATTGAGTTGACCCTTCAGGCGGTTTCTACCATTTATGAGATTCCAAATTGATATGAATCAAAGGATGACGTACCCGCTCTTTGGGGCTAGTCGGAGACTCGATCATTCTGTGGATCGGTCTTAGAAAAGATTTGCCTACTAAAAGGCTTCACCTAAGGATGACGCACCCAGTCTTTGGGGCGGCCAAAAGTCCTGCAGAAAGCTTAGACCTGAAAAAATTTTCCTCGCCAAGAAGATATTAGTAATCTTTGGGAAGACAATAATTGTCTAACTGACAAAATTCTACAACTTAAGTTTTAGTCATGAAATGTGCATTTTGATTGCTGGAGGTTATCCAAAACATTCCTACCATATACATATGTGATCATAAATTCCTTGCACGGAAACTCTAGATCAAACAATTTGAAAATTTCAAAAAGAGTTTGCTCAAAACATCCATTGGAGTATTTCTCATCCAAGAAGGCTCCTCACTGCTCTGTGATAATGATCTTTAATAGGGAAAGTGCTCAATTTCCTACCGACTTGTGCCTGGGTTTCAGGATCATTCGCAACGCATACATTTCGACCGATCAGGAGGTCTTTCACGGGACCGTAGTGTTAGGCTTGGATATCGGTTTCCAAGGGGGACTCACTTTTGAGTCAAGGCCGTTGAACGAAATTTTTCACTATCTGCTCCGGGTTTACAAGTCAAGAACCCTGTAAAATGAGAAAGAAATAGTCTTACTCGTACTTCTTTGAGCTAAGTTATACATTAACCCAAGTGTTTTAGTCAGATAAGACTGCTTCGGGGTTGTAACATTGGAAGGATTGGGGACCGAAAAAGGCTTATTTTTTGCCCAGAAATTGTGAAGGGTTTGGCATTGGTGATCATTGCAAATTTGCCACATGTCCTTCGAAGAACATCTCCATTTCTTGAAGTGTACACTCCTCTTTTAGAGCGCACAAGGATGTTTAAAAGCGTCTCTTGTTACATTAAGAGACCGTCTGTTTGTGTGTTTGCAATTTGAGCACGACATCATTTGGAGAGTAGTCATCTTGATCTGACTCCTTTGCAGGGTCTTTTCATCGTATATCTAGACTTTACTGGGGATATTTTGAATAGACATCAGCCTTGCTTTTTACCAGGCACTTTGCTTTTTCTTGATGTCTAGGGATTTTTCTTTTCCCCCTCTTTTTAATCCCGTGTTTTTCTTTTCTTTTGGAGCTTGGATTTTCGGCAATCATGCTAGATATGCAACTTAAACTTTGGCACGCTTCCATTCCTAAAGTGATGTTGCCTTTGCTTTGGAATATGCAATGATCACCAATAGGTTGATGAAATGAATTTGCTGGCTCAACTTGGTCGTGCAAAGGATAACAGTGTGTAGGATAGAGAAATGAATTATTCTCGTCATCCTATGACACTTGGATTATCATATAAACAACACACAAAGATTTATGTTAGTCCGAGCAAGAAAATTTCAAACCGTTTACTTTCTGATACTGTTGGACTAACCTTCATTTGCCCCAATGTGGGGTGGTTCTTGACAGGGTTGAGAATGAAAATCGCCGTTCAATGGGGTTCTCAATGGGCATCTGTAGTGTTTGGAATGAAGAAATAAATGCCTCTGTCATCTCGATCTATGTAATCGTTGCGAATGACCCTTATATCCATAGGTTAAGGTTTCGCTATGATTTCCAATCTCCTCATCTCTCAAGTGTGTATGGGACGTGTTTGGATTAGGCTCGCTTCTCTTATGAGAAAATACCCTTTTGAACAGTTCAAACGACTCTTGTTGGAAAAATTCATTTCATTTCATCAAGATTTATCCTTCAAAGGGATTTTGTGATGCACCATACATGTGTAATTCATGTTCAGACAATCTCATGTTTTAAAACATGAATGTCAATGAAGTAAGAATTCTATGTCTTTTTAGATGTGAGAATCAAATTAATTCTGAAAGTTTTTAATCTCCAATGAATTGGGAAAAGGGATACTTACCTGCCCATCGAGGCTGGAGATCCTGGAAATATAAAAGGGATATGTCATCGTATATTCTAAAAATTTACAAAAATTGGAACGATACATCTTACCCTTGGTCATATGCTCCAACGAGTGTACAAGGGTTGTGAAAATCTGCAATGTCTGCCCTGATGGTGAGTGTCGCGACCCTCTCGAGATTCGCCATGGGCTCTCGAGGGCTAATGGGCCGTCCAGTCTGGTCGGACGCGGGCCTCTCCCAAGGCCCGTTACCCAAATCGCAACGGAGGTATACGTAGTCGACCTTCAGTGTGGTCTAGTGATATGTGCTAAGTGTGCATGCCATGGAGTCGCCACCAATCATTTTTTTGGAGGGTATGATTGGACCACCCTATTGAATAGTCGGGAGTTTCTATTCAATTCTGCGATAACCAGGGAAATGGGTTCGGGGACTTAGTTATGTCAACTATCAGAGTTGACGCCCTTTCGGTACCTAAGTTGACTGAGTTTTCTGACTTAAGATTTCATACAGATGAGTGGGGTACGAGTCCTAAATCTAGGAGTTCATGCAGATAGGAATGACTATCCTGGCAATCACAATCAATAATAAAGTGCACAAATCAATGAATTCAAATGTACAAATAAATCACACGGCATTCCTAATAAGGCCATATTGGCCTAGAGAAGCATCAATCAGGCTTAGGAATGATTTAGACATGATTTTGCCCATCAGGGGCAAAATCGTAATTTTGAGACAAAGGGGACAATTTGCCCAAAAAGGACAAAATCATCATTTCGGAATGAATCCGGAGTCAAAACAGGTTTGGTCACTCAATTGACCCATTTCCTATTTTTTTGGCAATTTTCGTGATTTTCGGGAATTTTAGAAATCACGAAAATGAAATGAAATGTGGAAATCTTAGACATAAGGTTTAACCACCCATCTGGCCCATCACCAAATTCTAAGCAATTTCCACAATTCATCAGAATATCAAAGACGATTTACCCTTTGAGGGGTGAAATCGCCATTTTGGATTAAATGGGAGAAAATCCCAAAAATGAAAACAAATCAATTTTTTGTCATTTTCAGCCTTGGACAATTTTTAGAATTTTTCTGCAATTTTTTCTCAATTTTTTTGTTTTTCTTTAATTTTTCCATTTTTTTGGCATTTTTGATTTATTAATATTTTTTTATATTTTCAGAAAATATTTTAACAAAAAGCATGTCTTTGACAATAGATAACACTCAACCAGATAAATAAGCTAACCACTAGACTGAAACAAATACATACAAATCAAGTCTATAAATGCAATATTTTAGAAAAATAATCCTGATATACAGATCGGGTACGTAAAACATACCGGATTGGACACCGGCCTTCAATCGCCCAGCCTCAGCCTGCGACCATCCCCATGCTCGTTACCTGTCGATCGCCATTAGAATGTCGATAGTCAATTTCACAAATTAAGACTAAAAAATTTAAAAAAATTAAAAAATTGGACACTGTTCATGCACTGTTCCGACACTGTTCATGCACTGTTCCGACACTGTTCATGAACTGTTCCTACACTGTTCATGCACTGTTCCGACACTGTTCGGACACTGTTCGGACACGGCTCCGACACGGCTCCGACACGCCCGGACACGCTCCGACACGCTCGGACACGTTCCGACGCGTCCGGACACGTTCCGACGACGGGGTGGTGACCCGAGGCTGTTTCTGGGCTCCACCAGCGGCGCGTAGGCTCCATAAGCTCCGAGGGAGGAGGTAGGACTCCGGGGCTATCGCCGGAGGCGATAGCGCGCTTTGGCGATGACGGATTTGGCCCCAATCCGAAACAATCCCGAACCAAACTCCGAAACGGGTGGAGGCCGGAGGTCTTGGGTTGTTCACGGCGGCTTTGAGATACGACGGCTAGCGACGACGGCGGAAGGGGGGGTTCCATTTTAGGCGTCCACGAAGAAGAAGAAAAGAAAAGGAAGAAGAAGCTACGGGAGAGGAAGGAGAGGAAGAAGAGGAGGAAGAAGAAGAAGAAAAAGAAGAAGAAGGAAGGAAGAAGAGGAGGCGAAGAGCTGCGGATGATGAAGGAGAGGGGAGGAGAGTAAAGTAATAAAAAAGTATAATAATATAATAATATAATAATATAATAATAATATAATAAAATACTAAAAAGTAAAAAAAAAATAATAAAATAATTAAAAGCGAAGACAAAATGATTAGTTCCCTTTTCCTTTTAAATGATGATGTTTTCACTCCTTTTCCTTTTAATCATTACTAATATTTTTGTCAAATTCAATTTTACGGTGATCAGTGAACACCTAAAATGGAACCTGAATTTTACTGTTTTATGAGGTCCTAAAGTAAAGAAAATTAAAAATAAAAATACCTACTATTTGTATATATTTTTGTGACCTCGAATACTACTTTTTTATTTTATTTTTATTTTTATATTTTTCGAAAATAATAATAATAATAAAATAGGAAAAATATGAAAAAAATATTTTTATCCAAAATGGTCCCTTTAGCTTGGCCAAGGCTACCAAAGTTGGTTTTTGTAATTTTTTAGCTTTTTATGAATCTTCTATGAATTTTTGAAAAATAAAGGAAGAAAAAGGTTGATCAAAATTTAGGTGTCAACAGCTGCCCCTCTTTGAGAGGAATCTCATCAGAGGAATCTCATCAGAGGAATCCCCTCAGAGGTTTCTCTCAAAGACAAGGTGACACCTGAGTCCTGATCGACTCGACTCGTGAAACTAAAGGAAAAGGAGTCATGACATCCGTTTTTTTTATGCTTGTCGATGTATGCTCTTTCTTGAAAGGGGAAACATTTATTTGACATGAGAGAGTGAGATAGTAGAGAGATATACCTGCCACTTACCTATTCGATGTTTGTGCGATTTTCGCAGTGTCTGATGGATTCCAGAGAATTTCTAGGGACTCGTTTCTAGAGTGTCCTAGAGAGGTTAAGCTCTGACCCGTATGGTAGGTCAAACCATAATGAGATTCCTAACTAATAGGAATCTAAGGAAGACGCGCCCCATTTGGGATTTGCCAAGGATTTTGATCCGTATGGTGGATCGGACCATTGAGTTGACCATTTAAGTGATTTTCGCTATTGGATTGACCCTTCAGGCGGTTTCTACCTTTGATTGACCCTTCAGGCGGTTTCTACCATTGTGTTGACCCTTCAAGCGGTTTCTACCTTGGTTTGACCCTTCAGGCGGTTTCTACCTTGAGTTGACCCTTCAGGCGGTTTCTACCTTGGTTTGACCCTTCAGGCGGTTTCTACCTTCAGTTTGCTTTGAAAAGGGGTCTCATGACAAGGGTTCTCCACGTCCGATGAGACTGCCTAATTTTTAAAAAGGGGTCTCATGACGAGGGTTCTCCACGTCCGATGAGACTGTTTGAATTTTGAAAAGGGATCTCATGACGAGGGTTCTCCACGTCCGATGAGACTGCCTAGATTTTTTTTAAAAATGGGTCTCATGACGAGGGTTCTCCACGCCCGATGAGACTGCCTAAATTTTGAAAAAAAGGGTCTCATGACGAGGGTTCTCCACGTCCGATAAGACTGCTTGATTTTTGAAGATGGGTCTCATGACGAGGGTTCTCCACGTCCGATGAGACTGTTTGATATTTTGAAAATGGGTCCTGGGACGAGGGTTCTCCACATCTGATAGGACTTTTTCTTTTAAAAGAGTTTTTCTTCCCCTCTTTTTTAGAGATCCCGAAGTTTGTCGGGAATTCAGTTTTTGAAGCAGTGAAAGATTTTATTTTGACAAAGCTTCACTTGAGTCTGCTGAGGCGACATTCTGGGAGCTGGGTTCTCCAGGTATCCTGCAGAAGTTTGAGCCCGAAAGATTTTTCTTCACCAAGAAAACGTTAGTAATCTATGGGAAGACCACGGCTGTCCATTTTGACAAAACCGTATGATTTAAGTTTTAATCATGAGATGAGCATTTTGATGCTGGAGGTTATCCAAAGCATTCTTGCAACATGCAAATGTGATCACAAATCCCTTGCACGGAAAATCTGGATCAACAGTTTGAAAATTCCAAAAAGAGTTTGTTCAAAACATCAATTGGAATATTTTTCGACAATGAGGTCTTCTCACCTGTTTTGCGATAGTGGTTTTTTATGGGGGATGCACTCAATTCCCTACTAACCTGTGCCTAGGTTTTAGGCTCATTCGCAGCGCATACATTTTGATCGGTTGGGAGGTCTTCCACGGGACCGTAATGTTGGGCTTGGATATTGGTTTTCAGGGGGGACCCGCTTTGGAGTCGAGGCCATTGTATGAAAGTCTTCACCATCTGCTCCGGGTTTACAAGTCAAGAACCCTGCAAAATGAGAAAGAAATAGTCTTGCTCGTACTTCTTCGAGCTAAGCAATATGTTAACCCAAGTGTCTTAGTCAGAGAAGACTGTTTCAGGGTTGTAACTTTGGTAGGATTGGGGACCGAAAAAGGCTTGTTTTTGGCCCAAAAATTACGAAGGGTTTGACATTGGTGATCATTGCAAATTTACCACCTGCCCTTTTCCTCTCTGCACCTTCAGTTTTTGGGATGCGCAACCGATTTTGAGGTGTGCACCAGCTCTTCAGAGAGCGTTTCGTCGCATTAAAAGACTGATAACTCTGTCTGCGTCTCTGCTCCACGCTTGACACCATTTGGGGAGTAGTCTTTTTGATCTGACTCCTTTAGGGATTTCCTCTTTTCCCATCCGGCTTCATTGCGGATCAATCAAACAACTTACATGAGCATCGGCCTTGCTTTTACCAAGCACTTTGCTTTTTCTCGATGCTGTGGATTTTTCTCATTCATTTTCGAAATCCCACTTTTTCTCATCTTCATGGGATCGTGTTAGACCTACGATCAAAGGTCTAACAAGGTTAAGCATTAACTTAGGAATTTTTTTGCAAACCTAAGTCTTGAATTCCTTCGTTTCTGAAGTGATGCTGCATCCATCTTGGAATGTGCGATGATCACCAACGGGTTTATGAAATGATTTTGCAGGCTCAACTTGGCTATGCAAAGGATTCAGTGTGTGGGATAGAGAAATGAATGCTTCTCATCATCCTATGGCACTTGGATTACCATATAAACAACACACAAAGATTAATGTTAGTCCGAGCAAGAAAATTTCTAACCATTTTCTCCTGATGCTGCTGGACTCACCTCCATTTTGCCCCGATGTGGAGTCGTTCTTGACAGGGTTAAGAATGAAAACCGCCGTTCAAAGGGATTGTCAATGGTCACCTGTAGTGTTAGGGGATATGAAACGAATGCCTCCGTCGTCCCAATCCATGTAATTGTCGCGAACAATCCCTACTTCCGTAGGTCCAGATTTCACTATCTGATCTGCTCCACTTTTCCCTCGAGTGTGTATAGGACGTGTTTGGATTAGGCTTTGCCTCTCGTCTTTTGAGAAAACGTCCTTTTGAAAGTTTTTTGAACAACTTTGATTGGAAAAAATCTCTTTCATTTTTTCCAAAAATTTTACCCGTCAAAGGGGATTTTATGATGCACAATGCATGTTCTTATTCATGTTCAGACAACCTCCTGTTTCAAAACATGAATGCTAATGAAGTTAGAATTCTATCGGATTCTGAAAGCTTTTCTTTTTATTTAACACCTTCAATGGATTGGGGAAAGGAATACTTACCTGTCCTCCGCGGCTGGAGATCCCTGAAAATGCAGAGAAAACATGTTATTGTACGTTCACGAATTTTTCAAAAATTTAGAACGATACATCTTACCCTTGGTCGTGTACTCCAACGGGTAATTCATGGGGTATGAAAACCTGTTTTGCCTTGATGGCGATTCCCTGTCAAAGACGAGAATTAGGCGTCAATATGCGTTCCAAAATTCAAGGCAAATTGGAACGATACCGCCTTGTTCTTGTTTTGTGTTTCCGTTTGAACACAAACGCGCGGCTTGCATAATTTGGCCCTCTATCTTGTGTCCTTGATCTCCCATCTGGTTGGGCGACGAATCCTTCTCAAGAATTTGCCCCAGAGAAGATCCATTTGTGTTTTTGGGCGCACTCCAGCGCCATTCTTCAAGGTTCCTTTTATTCAAGGAAAAAAAGAAGATTTTATCAAAATGCATGTCAAAGCATGTGACGTAGGAGCGATACTTTTTACCATCCACTAGGTCTTATAATCAAAGACCATCTCCTGGAATCCTGACTTCTAAGGCCAATGATTCTATTCGCCTCCATGTTAGCGCGCTATTTTCATTTGAGGCTTTCAGCGCCAACAACTTCCTGTAAAATGAGTAAAAACTCACGTTAGGCATGTGGTCTTGGAAGACCAAATTGGAACGATACAAGGTTACCGTTCACCCAAATTCGTATCTTGGGGTTTGATTCTGATGCGGACGACTCTGTTATTGTGTCTATTGACTTTGTCAGAGGAGAGACGTCCTGAGATAAAAAGAATGGAGAAAAACTTATCCCCAGATCTGATTAAAAATCAATTAGGAACGATACGTCCTTTCACCAAACGAGTGGCTCTGCGGCCCAATGTGTTTTGCACTGAAGGGACGAATTCCACTATGCTCCACGGGTTTGGGGAATTTGCCCCCATTTTCGATAGAAATGAGCCTTATCAAGATGTATACAATACAAATAGATCCCTAATACAATCAATCTACGGGACGAGATATAGAGGATCTCAGCAAAATTAATTTTATACAAGAGGACTAAGAATGTCAAATCAATCAAAGGAATGTGGCCCGAACACTTGGAGATGCCCCAGTTCCAATCTTCGAGATGTGACTCC
Source organism: Rhodomyrtus psidioides (assembly GCA_021437785.1). NCBI lineage: Eukaryota > Viridiplantae > Streptophyta > Magnoliopsida > Myrtales > Myrtaceae > Rhodomyrtus > Rhodomyrtus psidioides. Next base: position 1,394,946 of record JAILYB010000044.1, on the reverse strand, counting down.
AGGATCACCGATTTTTTTTTTAGGTGGTTTTAGATATACCAACCATCTAAAGACATGCACATGAGACAAGGGAGGATAAAACTTCTAAAAATCAAAGGATTTGGCACCTAAGGTCAAGGTTCCCACCTCGAGTTCTAGAAAGAGCCGATTCCATTGCACAGCTATCGTTGCATTGGGACTCGATCCATAGTTCGAAGTGAGCGGAATTGAAAAGTGGATTACCCCGTGTTTTTCCTCACGGAGATTCCATTTTCAATCCCTTCTATTGTTTTCCTATAGGTGGCGCCCGGGGTTTTAGGCGCGGTTGTGTGTATTTTCGGTGTCGTGCTAAAGCGATAAACATGCATCTTATTTAACAATCACCGCTTCAATATAAAACATACACACAATCATTCATTCCTACGCCCAACCTGCATAAAACAGAGTTAACAAGTACTCCACCCCTTATTTCTCCAATCTGCAAAAACATTTAACACCTCAAGGGTTAAAGTACGTACCTCACCTTGAAGAGCATCTGCATAAAACATGTTAGAAAAATCAATCACCTTTTTAATCGGCTCAAGTTCTCTAAAGTCCCCAGCGGAGTCGCCAGTCTGTCGCGACCCTCTCGAGATTCGCCATGGGCTCTCGAGGGCTAATGGGCCGTCCAGTCTGGTCGGACGCGGGCCTCTCCCAAGGCCCGTTACCCAAATCGCAACGGAGGTATACGTAGTCGACCTTCAGTGTGGTCTAGTGATATGTGCTAAGTGTGCATGCCATGGAGTCGCCACCAATCATTTTTTTGGAGGGTATGATTGGACCACCCTATTGAATAGTCGGGAGTTTCTATTCAATTCTGCGATAACCAGGGAAATGGGTTCGGGGACTTAGTTATGTCAACTATCAGAGTTGACGCCCTTTCGGTACCTAAGTTGACTGAGTTTTCTGACTTAAGATTTCATACAGATGAGTGGGGTACGAGTCCTAAATCTAGGAGTTCATGCAGATAGGAATGACTATCCTGGCAATCACAATCAATAATAAAGTGCACAAATCAATGAATTCAAATGTACAAATAAATCACACGGCATTCCTAATAAGGCCATATTGGCCTAGAGAAGCATCAATCAGGCTTAGGAATGATTTAGACATGATTTTGCCCATCAGGGGCAAAATCGTAATTTTGAGACAAAGGGGACAATTTGCCCAAAAAGGACAAAATCATCATTTCGGAATGAATCCGGAGTCAAAACAGGTTTGGTCACTCAATTGACCCATTTCCTATTTTTTTGGCAATTTTCGTGATTTTCGGGAATTTTAGAAATCACGAAAATGAAATGAAATGTGGAAATCTTAGACATAAGGTTTAACCACCCATCTGGCCCATCACCAAATTCTAAGCAATTTCCACAATTCATCAGAATATCAAAGACGATTTACCCTTTGAGGGGTGAAATCGCCATTTTGGATTAAATGGGAGAAAATCCCAAAAATGAAAACAAATCAATTTTTTGTCATTTTCAGCCTTGGACAATTTTTAGAATTTTTCTGCAATTTTTTCTCAATTTTTTTGTTTTTCTTTAATTTTTCCATTTTTTTGGCATTTTTGATTTATTAATATTTTTTTATATTTTCAGAAAATATTTTAACAAAAAGCATGTCTTTGACAATAGATAACACTCAACCAGATAAATAAGCTAACCACTAGACTGAAACAAATACATACAAATCAAGTCTATAAATGCAATATTTTAGAAAAATAATCCTGATATACAGATCGGGTACGTAAAACATACCGGATTGGACACCGGCCTTCAATCGCCCAGCCTCAGCCTGCGACCATCCCCATGCTCGTTACCTGTCGATCGCCATTAGAATGTCGATAGTCAATTTCACAAATTAAGACTAAAAAATTTAAAAAAATTAAAAAATTGGACACTGTTCATGCACTGTTCCGACACTGTTCATGCACTGTTCCGACACTGTTCATGAACTGTTCCGACACTGTTCATGCACTGTTCCGACACTGTTCGGACACTGTTCGGACACGGCTCCGACACGGCTCCGACACGCCCGGACACGCTCCGACACGCTCGGACACGTTCCGACGCGTCCGGACACGTTCCGACGACGGGGTGGTGACCCGAGGCTGTTTCTGGGCTCCACCAGCGGCGCGTAGGCTCCATAAGCTCCGAGGGAGGAGGTAGGACTCCGGGGCTATCGCCGGAGGCGATAGCGCGCTTTGGCGATGACGGATTTGGCCCCAATCCGAAACAATCCCGAACCAAACTCCGAAACGGGTGGAGGCCGGAGGTCTTGGGTTGTTCACGGCGGCTTTGAGATACGACGGCTAGCGACGACGGCGGAAGGGGGGGTTCCATTTTAGGCGTCCACGAAGAAGAAGAAAAGAAAAGGAAGAAGAAGCTACGGGAGAGGAAGGAGAGGAAGAAGAGGAGGAAGAAGAAGAAGAAAAAGAAGAAGAAGGAAGGAAGAAGAGGAGGCGAAGAGCTGCGGATGATGAAGGAGAGGGGAGGAGAGTAAAGTAATAAAAAAGTATAATAATATAATAATATAATAATATAATAATAATATAATAAAATACTAAAAAGTAAAAAAAAATAATAAAATAATTAAAAGCGAAGACAAAATGATTAGTTCCCTTTTCCTTTTAAATGATGATGTTTTCACTCCTTTTCCTTTTAATCATTACTAATATTTTTGTCAAATTCAATTTTACGGTGATCAGTGAACACCTAAAATGGAACCTGAATTTTACTGTTTTATGAGGTCCTAAAGCAAAGAAAATTAAAAATAAAAATACCTACTATTTGTATATATTTTTGTGACCTCGAATACTACTTTTTTATTTTATTTTTATTTTTATATTTTTCGAAAATAATAATAATAATAAAATAGGAAAAATATGAAAAAAATATTTTTATCCAAAATGGTCCCTTTAGCTTGGCCAAGGCTACCAAAGTTGGTTTTTGTAATTTTTTAGCTTTTTATGAATTTTCTATGAATTTTTGAAAAATAAAGGAAGAAAAAGGTTGATCAAAATTTAGGTGTCAACAGTGAGCTCCTGCCAAGGATAAATATTAAGCATTATTTTGGGTTTCCAAATTCAAAACAAATTGGGACGATACTACTTTACTCTTGATTTGAATTCCATTCTGCATGCCAATGTGCAGATTGTAGAAGCCGGCCCTCAAGCTTGTGGCCATGATTTCTTCGTCTGGTTGGGCAACGAATCCACCTCGAGGATTTACGTCGGAGGAGATTCATTCATCTTTTTGGGCGTGTTTCATGCACTGTTATGTTATTTGAATGCATGGCTTCTTGGGTGCCTCGTCTCTGTTCATCACCTGAGAGGAAAATGAGAGAACATTATCCCCGCATCTGATTGAAAATCATTTAGGAACGATACGTTCTTTTTACCAAATGGGTGGCTCCGCGGCCAAATGCGTTTTACATTGAAAGGATGGATTCCATTACGCTCTGCGGATGATAACTATCGCTTCAAGGACTTGCCCCACAGATTAAACGATGAATTTGATGTCTTCAGCTTCGACATGCTTTCCGGATGTAGGAATGGTTTGCCCCCATTTTCAGTGGAGATGGGTTTTGTCGAGTGGGCAACATCAAAAACTCATCCTAGATTTGGCTTTAGTCGAAGGTTGAAATCCCGACCTTGGATAAGCGAATCATGATTCATCTCCTTCTGCTTCGGATTTGTCATTTGTATGCTTCACATTTTACAATACCAACTTCGCCGCTTGATGAAAATGAATCGATGATTTTCGAATTGCCCCAAGTTCTATAGTCATCTGCGTCGAATCTCTTTGAACTTCATCGGGTGATAGACCAACTGATAAAATGATTTTTCAATCCCGAGATCGAACTCCTGACGTTTCGTACCACTTCCATTTCACTGACTACCAGGACACAGCACTATTGGCGTCCCTAACTGGTTCGTTTTTTGTTATAAAATTCTTGAAGCAGTTAGCGACCCCCATCGAGAATGAAACAAGCTCAATTTAGAGTTCATAACGACTAAAGGTCCCTTAGAACGATACAGAGCTAACCGTCTTTGAGCTCGCTCGGGCTTTTGCTCGCATTTTCCTATGTGAAGCCTTTAAATGTTTTTCTTCGTGGCGTTCAATTGATTCGCCTCGACTCTAATCTAACAAGGGATTGTCGCACTCAAGCATGATGATGCTCGCAGGTAGTACTGATCGCTGCCCCAGATTAACTCTAGGCATTAAGGAAGATTATCTTGCATGGAAGACTTTATGACAGAAAGATTAATGATACATCCAGTCACATGTGCCTAGTTCCCTTGAGGATTCTCGGTGATCAGCCAGTTACACCATGAATCAGACATATAATCGCCATTTTGGATCATAACTTCATAAGTCCATCAGTTTTAAACTGATCGATCCAGATATGGAGCTCCTCATCAAGGAAATCTTTTGATTCTTCGAGCAACTGATATTCGGGTTGACCATCATCGCTTGGCGTTGAAGGATTCCTGTTTCTGTTGTGAGCGATCTGATTCTTCGAGCTAGAACCTTCGTCGTTGCTCGAGATTATAAGAGGATGATTGATCGGTTCACTATCAAAAGCACCTTCCATTTGGGAATGGAAGAAACAAAAATCCTCAGAGCATCCGCCCGCTTGATCTTCCGAAATCATATGCCCAAGCCGGGCAGATCTTTGAACACTAGGCGCAATATGTTGATCGGGGATAGGAAGAGCACTAGCGAAAAGTTGCTGCTCAAACCAAGGAGTTCGTACCTGCTGCACTTGTGGCATATACTCTTGAGGGGTGCTGAGATGATTCATGGGAATATTCTGATTAGCGCCCAAGTAGTCAATGGTGCTGCTACCAGCTTGGTCGGTGCCTAGATTCGGCAGGGTATTTCTTACTTCAGGGGCATTGTAGTTATAGCCATGCCTAGTGTTTAGGCACAAGTTGAGTTCTTTCAGGTTCAGTGCTGTGTGGCGCTGTCTTAGCGCCCTTCTGTAGCTCTTGAGGTGACTCGCGACTCCATCTTTAGTGAGTCCTGGTATGTTCATGATCTCAAGTATGCGCGTTGGATATGCTGAGTTGATCCCTAGTTGCTGAACCGCACTAAGGAACTTGAGATGAAGCTCGGGGGACCAATTGACCCTCGTCTTCTTGCGACCCGGAACAGTGTTGACAACTTGGCTATTGCTCTCTGGCCTATTTCCAGTAGGATTTGATCGAGCCGGAAATTGTTGTGAAGGGAATTCATCAGCTTTGGATTGGTCGGTCGTGATAGTAAGCTCATCGTTAAGGAAACTCCAATCATGGTGACGCATATCACATCCTTTAGAAGGCATCGGTATTGACTTCGTAGAATTGATTTGTTCATGCATATCTCCAACAAAATCCGATTGTATCGAAGATGGTTCGAGGGAGTGGGGTGGTGAATGAGCATTTTCAATCCTCATATAAGGCTTATCAAGGAACATTTCGCCGAGAGTGATAGGGCCACCGCAATTAAGGCAAGCGATAGTGCTGGGAGCTTTCTTATACCTCATGTTCTCCGCTCGAAGCTTTTCGTTTTCCTCCTTTAGAATCGCAAGTTCTTGACGTCTGTGTTGAGCCCTCAATTTGGCTCGCTTATTTTGAAACCAAAACTTGACCCTCAAAGGTTTCATCCCTAGCTTCTGGCCCAATTCATTTCTTTGTTTCATGTTCGGGAGAGGGCATTCACTAAAGAAAGCTTCAAGCTCTTGGATTTCATTCTGAGTGTGGCACTGGCGACGTTTCCTTTTCCGGGATTGACCATCGCTGCTGCTGTTGTCGTCGCTGCTGAGATCCTGAACTTCGTTGCCGAAAGGGTTGGGTTCTGTGGTTCTGGTACCAGACGCCATCCTAGAATCTTCGAGATCTCTCAGTAGTTCATTTTCTGAGATTTTTGGATCAGTCGCCTCTAGCAACTGATGGTAACCCTCAAACATGTTGGATCGAAAAATGTTCGATCAATTTTTGCTCGCTCAGGGTTCTCTACTCTCTCATGTATGCTCACTCTCTCTAAATTTTCTTTTGAGTGGTTCTGTATGCCCATGAAACGTTCTTTAAACATGGATGAAGATCATCAGGCAAGCGTTGCTCCCAAGATTTCGTATTTCCCGCTTTGTCGTCTTCTTTCTTCTTTTCAACGTGGAGGGACACCAAATCGATTTCCTTTTCTCGATATCCATGTCTGTCTCCCACTTATTTTCAAAAAGGTGGAACTACGCTCGCCTCCCGCTCAGTTTTTTAATATGATGGGACCGCCAAATCCTTTCGCAACCTTTTTCGATAGTTGCGCTTAACTCCCGTTCAATTTTAATATGGTGACACCGACATATCTTTTTACAACTTTTTTAGGTTTATCAAGCCTGAAATCGCGGACTGGGATAGATCTGATGGTTCACCGAAAGAGCCACCATTGCTTTACCCAATTAACTTGGCTCCACGAGCATTATTGCTATGCCTTTCTTCATTCTCGAGTTGCTATAAAAGGAGGAGTTAATGCAGAGAAGATTAACACTCTTACATAATTGTCTTTTCGTATTTTAATCACTCTACCACACTCATCTTCTTCTCCCTCACTCCAACGAAAATGACCTCCTCTCCTATTCGCGCTTTCTCGGCCGAAATTTTGGCCCAGTGGGAAAAACTCTATAACCTCCTCGGTCGAGGCTATGCTCATATAGCCGATCACCCAGAAACTGAAGATGAAATCCGTATTTTGCTCGTGGAAATAGACACCACCTCCATCGATGGCACTAATTTAGAGAGGGAATATAGAATCTTCCCAACCCTCTTTATAAACTTTTTAGAGACTTACCGTGTCGCTCATCGAAAAGCTACCGTGGCTCACGTTTTGCGAGCTCGCTATGAGGATCGGTCCAACTGCTTGGTGTTGGCCAACCTTGTGGCCGATAGTCACAGAAAGGCTGTTGAGTTCGCCAACAAGCGAGTCTCGATGTTGCTTCGCGAGAGGGGAAATTTGGTGGAGCGCTTGGCCTTATCCCTGACCACCTATGAGCACGACCGTCGTAATGTCGTGTTGAAGTTTCAATGTGAGTGGCAGGAAGAAAGGCTTGACAGCATTACCGCGGATATAGCCCATGGGAGAGGACTAGTTCGGGACCTGGAAATAGCCGCCGAAGATCACGGGACCAAGGTTGCCGATCTTAAATGGGAATGTAAACGCCTTCTTCTTAAGCTTGCAGATCTCGAGTCTCGAGGTGGTGAGTATAAGCAAAGCATCAATAATATGGAGGGCCAACTAGGTTCCTTTGTGATGCTAATTAGGGCTCATTGCGGTTTTATGTTTCCACCCCGATGATTTGTATGATCTGCTTTTAAGGTCCCTCGATTGAGCGAAATGAATGAAAGCTCTAATGTGTGTGTCTCAACTTCTGTATGGCTGACGTTCTCGAACACCTGACCACTCTCAACCTAGGCAAGCTGCGCTTTGACATTGATGATTCGAGCGTGTACATCTTGATTTTTTAATCTTGCTTATGATCGGATAAAGGAACCTCCCACCGCGATTATCCACAAAAAGACTTCTCTTCTCTACTTGTTTTTAACCTGTTTCAAATGAAAAGGCAGAATCAGAAGAAAGAATTTGAAAAATAAAGCATAAATCCTTTCAATTTTATGCTTACTTGTGATTAATAGGGATAAGAGCTTTTACAAGGGTTTTGGCCTTGTGTAAAAGCTTTTACCAATATTCCTCAAAGGAAAGCATATCATTGAAAGAAATGTAATTCACGATAATCGCCTTTGATCAATTCCAAGAAAATCAATGGAATGTTCAAAAGTACACAATTACGATGTGTTTTAAATTCAATTGAAGATACGGTATCCAAATTAAAGCTGTTTGCTAAGAACGAGAGTAATTTGGATATCTATCTTTTCATTAAATTTGAAAAACACGAATACTCTTGATCAATTATTGTGGATTACCAATGATGCAAAACATGCATGAACCAATTCAAGTTTATAGTTCCTTCTGGCGAAATTGGGATTGTATTGCCCTATACGGCCAAAAGGTTGTATAAGACTTCCAATTTCAATTTCATCCAAAGGAATTATAAAATTGATTTTGGAGTATTCGAGTGATTAGAAGAAATGCCACTATCACATTCCAATGACAAGTCAATAGAAATACAACAAATTTCAATCTGAATGTATATAAACACAAATAGATGCCTAATACAGTCAATCTAAGGGATCAGATAGAGAGGATCTCAGCAAAATAAATCCTATACAAGAAGGCTAGAAATGAAAAATAAAACAAAGGAATGTGATCTTAATACTTAGGCTCTTCTTGTCCACTTGGCGCTCGTAATGGGATGACACCATCTTCATCTTCCATCAAGAACATTGGGAGGAAAACACACATATCTATCCTCAAAATGGCATTTAATCCAATCACCGGAATTATGCAATGAATATAATGATTAAGAGCTGTAACAAGTTCGAGGGATAGAAAAGTCTTACCAACCAAACTTAAGAGAAAATCAAGCTTCTCTGTATTTTTTTGCAGTGTTAGGTATACTAACCTTCCATAGACAAACGCATGAGACAAGTGAGGGAAAACTCCTAAAAATCAAAAGATAGGGCTTGGTACCTAAAGCCAAGGTTCTCACCTCGAATTCGGGGAAGAGCCGATTCCATTGCACAACTATCGTTGCATTGGGACTCAATCCATAGTTCGAAGTGAGCGGAATTGAAAAGTGGATTACCCCATGTTTTTCCTCACGGAGATTCCATTTTCAATTCCTTCTATTGTGTTTCTAAAGAGGGCGCCTGGGGTTTTAGGCGCAATTGTGTGTATTCATTGTGTCGTGCTAAAGCAATAGACATGCATTTTATTTAACAATCACCGCTTCAATATAAACATCCACACAATCATACATCCAAAACTCCTGCCTGCATAAAACAAAGTTAACAAGCACTTCACCCATTATTTCTCCCATCTACAAAAACATCTAACACATTCGTTAGCATATACACCTCACTTTCGAGAGCATCTGCATAAAATTAGGTTAGAAGAATCAATCAACTTTTTAATCGGCTCAAGTCCACTAAATGGTTAAGAACCAGTCCCCAGCGGAGTCGCCAGTCTGTCGCGACCCTCTTGAGGTTGTCGGGCTCTCGAGGGCTAATGGGCCGTCCTGTCTGGTCGGACGCAGGCCTCTCCCAAGGCCCATTACCCAAATCGCAACGGAGGTATGCGTGATCGACTTTCAGTGTGGTCTAGTGACATGTGCTAAGTGTGCATGACATGGAGTCGCCACCAATCATTTTTTTTAGAGTGTGATTGGACCACCCAATCGAATAGTTGGGAGTTTCTATTCAATTCTGCGAGAACCAGAGAAATGGTTTCGGGGACTTAGTTACACCAACTGTCAGAGTTGACGCCCTTTCGGTACCTAAGTTGACTGAATTTTCTAACCTGAGATTCATGCGGATGAGTAAGGTATGAACCCTAAATCTAAAAATTCATGCAGATAGGAGTGATTATCCTAGCAATCACAATCAGTAATAAAATGCGCAACTCAAGGAATCTAGATATGCAAATAAATCACATGACATTACTAGTAAGGCCCTATTTATCAATCACAGCTCAAGAATGATTTAGCTGTCCTAGCCATTCTACACACGATCTAACCTAAGAAAAGCATTAGGAAGCATCGAAGGAGTTCGAGAGTACTCACATGGGGTTCGCCGTGCCCTGATTTGGTCTTGGACGAGCTATCGAGCTCATGCCGACCCGATTATATTTAGGGATCCACTCGGCGTTTTACATCATGAAATCATGTGAAACAAAAACGAAAATATTCAGCAAGGGGAATTTATTGTAGATGGTGGTCGATCTAATTGGACGTCAAGACTAAAAAATATGTAGAAATTTACAAATTAAAATACTCGAATGACATTTTTTTGCCAAATTCGACTCTATGCGTCGTGAAGAAATACATGCAATTGAACTTGAATTTTGACTATTTATGAGTTCAAAATGAAAAGGAAATTAAAATAAAAATATTGACTATTTTTCTATATTTTTACGACATCGAACGCTATTTTTCTTCATTTTTCATGTATTTTTCTATTTTTGGAAAATATTAAAAAATATGACAAATTATTTTTTTATCAAAAATGGTTCCTTTAGCTTGGTCAAGGCTACCAAAGATGATTTTTTAATTTTTTTAACTTTTTATAGATTTTTTATGAATTTTTAAAAAATAAACTATGAAAGACTGATCAAAAATCAGGTGTCAACAATAGGTCCTCGGCTTTGTGTGTAAGAAGACTCGTTGATTCACGTTCATGGAGGAGGTCCTTCAGAAACATCTGACCCTGAGAATATGTAAAAGGCTTCATTCATATAGTGAGAGAAAGAGAGGAAGAAAGAGATGAAAAGGATAAATAAAAAAAGAGAGTGAGAAAATAGGAGTCTGCATCAGGAACCCGATGGCCAAACTCCCTATCGCAAGATGCTCTTCATGGTGAAGTAAACACACCGGTCCGATGACCAACTGAAGCTGCCGACCCGATGATCTGTCCGACGGTGATTGAAGTCGACGTCCAACTCCCTGTATCTCGCGCTCTTGACATCCAGACCAAACTCGAGAGACGACGACGATTCCGCCAGTCGAAGATACGATTGCGAAAGCTAAGTCTCTCTTACATTCTTGGTTTCGATTTTTGCTCAAACCGTAAATGCTGACTTCTCTTCTTCTCTTCCTCTCTTCCTTTCTTTAATTACCAGGGGGCCACACATTAAAAATCTCAGCCTTGATTCCAAAAGAGAAGAAAAGTGGGAGCGGATTCCTTGAAAGCATTCTCTAACCGCCCAACACTGCTGTTGCGGATGTCTGGTGTGAACAGCTTTTTAAGTAGTCCGAGAACCATTGAGTAATCATCTGTGTAAACCCGATACCTTCCCGGTCCAGTCCCCACGTTGATGATGCTCGAAGATCCGAAGACGAACAAGCCTCGAGGTCGAGAAAATCCTCGAGTTACAATTCTGATTTGCGAGCCAAGGAGTTGCTATCACCTAGCGTCCTTTTTCTTTCTATATCCATCAATGACCCAACCGTGACTCCTCAAAGTTCCTGGTCCATTTGTTCATCAATGACCCCGTGTACCTTCGATGTCGAAGCCATGACATAGCTGCCGCCTTGCCAACCCAATCGCTCCGAACTCAGACTATATTTTACAGCGACCCAAGTTGCAACCTACTTTACTTTTGTTTGTGGTCGCAGGTTTTGGTTGAGTCAAATAAGGAGGCCGCAGATTACTCAGACGACAAATCCATTTTGAGAAGAAGTCCCATCGATTAAAAGGAGTATCTTGAGCTCTGACTTGCTTTCTCTGTGGACATATTTTCATGATTATTGGCTTCTAGTAAAAGCCACATTTTTGCTTCCCTATTACCCATCCTCATATATGACCATAATGAACAAATAGAGAAAATGGTTTGTCTTTTGTGCAGGTGTAATCCGACGGAAAGTAAGTGCACTAGAGATTTTCATGGCAACCCCACATCATCGTTGCTCTCATCCAAAATTAGACTATGACCATGAGCATCATCCCATTGCCTTGCCGAACACCTATCAACGATGTCCCTGCAATTCCAGTCGGACTCAAAGGCATACGGTTCGGATGATTATGCATGTCATTGACCGCTTTGTATTTTTTTCTTAATTACTATGTCTTTCCTTTATTTCATAGCATTTCATGCATCGTATAGTTAATTTGCATTTTATAAAAAGAAAACCCTAAAAAAATCATAAAAAGAAAATCAAAAGATGGCATCTTTACAATTTTCATTAAATTTGTTAAATGAAGATATTTTCATGGAATTAAGGTACCGAAAGGGCATTAGTTTTAATTAACTAGTGTAATCAAGTCTCCGAATCTATAATCTCTGGTTCGTAGAAGTAAAATGGTTCTTTCGCTATTTTACTTAGGTTTTTAATCAACCTACCTAAAATGATTAGTGGCAACTCCAAATTTATAAATCATTTCAGAGAATTTTAAGTTGCGAATTGGTAGGGCTTGGGAGAGTCTGTATTAGGTTAGTTCATTCAATTAACCTGATAATCCATCAGCCTGATTAAATTTTAGGTCGCGACACTGGGTTAGACATGTATCTGCTCAAGACTCCCACTGCTTGGGCGATATTCGGACTCGTGCACACCATAGCATACATCAAGCTACCCATTGCACTCGCGTATGGAACTCGGGCCATCTCTTCAGCTTCTTCACCTGTTTTAAGACATTGTTATGCAGATAGCTTGGTCCCTAAAGTTGTAGGGGTACCAACAGGCTTGCAGTCTATCATATTGAATTTTTTTCAATATTCCTTTGATGTATTTCTCATGCCCTAGCCACAGCTTCATTTTATCACGGTCCCTCCTAATCTGCATGCCCAAAATAAAATTTGCAGGCCTCGAGTCTTTCATTTCGAACTTCTTGGCCAACAAACTCTTCACGGATCTCACCATCTTCATGTTATTCCCGATCAACAGCATGTCATCCACATATAACGTGAGAATGAAAAACTGATCGCCCGTCATCTTCACATAAACACAATAGTCAGAATTTGAACGCACAAAATCAAGCTGGAGCATGTACGTGTCAAACTTCTGGTACCACATCATCGGTGACTGCTTCAGCCCATATAAGGACTTTTTCAATTTGCACACCAGATTCTCCTTTTCCCTTTACTTCAAAGCCTTTTGGTTGCCTCATATATATATATATATATATATATATATCTCATCCTCCAAGTCCCCATAAAGGAAAGCCGTCTTTACATCCATATGTTCCACCGCAAGATCGTATGCAGCTGCTACGGACAGAACAAACCGTATTGAGGTCAATTTCGTCACGGGAGAGAAGATCTCGTCATAGTCAACTCCCTCGATCTGAGAATACCCCTTGGCTACAAGCCTAGCCTTGTACTTCTCTACAGTCCCATCTGGTTTCAATTTTCGCTTGAACACCCATTTGCACCCAATTGCCTTTCTATCCTTAGGCAACTTATACAGGCTACATGTCTCATTATGATCAAGCGACTGCATCTCATCTATCATTGCGAGCTCCTACTGATTCGCATCATCAATGGATCTCGCCTCTTTTACAGAACTAGGATCATCTCCGGTAATGCTCAAAGTATGAAACGTACTCAATGCACTAAGTGGGTATCGAAGTGGTACCTTTCTTTCCCGCGTCGATCTCCTAAGAGTCGGCATGCTATCTGTATCCGAGTCTACATCCTCGACTTCATTAAACAAGTCCCCTTGCTCCGATTCTGAATCAGACTCTACTGGCGTACGTTGTGGAATCATCTCCACCATTTCATCTTTAGGACTTTCTTCAAGCACTACTACTTTCTCGGGCTCATCACCTTTCTATGTGCCAATCTGAGATTGTGATTCACGAAAGACAACATCCCTGCTGTATACAATGGTCTTTGATTATGGATTCCACAGCTTATAGCCCTTGACCCCTTCCTTGTTCCCGACAAATATGTTCTTTTCAAACTTATTGTCAAGCTTGCCCCATTTCTCCTTGGGTATATGAACATATGCGTCACACCCAAACACCCGAACATGTGATAGATTCGGCTTCTTCCCAAATGCTGCCTCATATGGTGTACGATCCTTCACTGATGAGGTTGGTGATCGATTCTTCAAATAATTGGTCGTGGTTACAGCTTCTGCCCAAAATTCGTGCCCCAAACCTGACCAACTCAGCATGCATCTTGCCTTTTCTATGAGTGACCAGTTTAATCTTTCAGCCACACCATTCTGTTGAGGCGTATATGGGGTCGTCTTCTGCCTTGCAATACCATTGTCCACACAGAACTGCTCGAACTTGTCCGAACAGAATTCACATCCGTTATCTATACGAAGTATCTTGATTTTCTTGCCCAATTGATTTTCAACCAAAATCTTAAATTCTCGAAATTTTTCGAATACATCTGCCTGCCCAATTGGTTTTCAACCAAAATCTTAAATTCTCGAAATTTTTCGAATACATCTAATTTACTTTTAATAAAATAAATCCAACTATATCTAAAAAAATCATCTATGAATGATACATAGTACCTGGATCCTCCAATAGATAGAGTCGGAGTAGGCCTGAAGACATTTGTCACCCCCCGCTTCCCATTTCGTGCACGCACATCCTCTTGAGCCGTAAAACCTGTCCTAGGATACTACTCCAAAACGGACAAAGACAAAGAGACTCGCAAGCAGAAGAGTGAAAGGAAATACAAACCCATCTCTAGACAATCTCAACCTATATAAAACAAAGAATGAGAGGTGAGGGGAAAAACAAAAGTCTTTTTATATACAACTAAAAGATAAGTCTGTATAAAAGAACAAACCCACTAAACTTCCGACGATGGGGAAGATTGGGACTTCACCAAAAATGCTACCAACTAAAGTCCCCAAAAGGGCTACAAACCAACGTGAGTAACAACCCAAAATACAAAAGATAAAGACGAAAACCACTAGGTCGAACTACTAGACCCAACAGTCGCATCAACGTCCTCAGAAGGCTTATAGTCCGAGAAGGTCTCGGACCGTACTTCAATGGAGTCATCCATCTCATCTTCTTCTAGCTCATCCTCGGAGGCCTCTATCACTATCACCTCAATTGTGTCTTCCTTAGACGGGGTCTTCTCCGGTATGTTCCTCGAACCCGCCACGAACGCCTCTACCTCCACAGAATCCCGGATAAGATGACACCAACTCAGGACTACTCGCCGTGGCACCTCCGTGGGCTTCAGTGGACCAGTAGTGACATCACCAACCCTACGGAACTAAGCTTCGAACCTATACGGTTTCCACTCTGTATCTCCCTCGTCTACCCACGCAACAGTACATTTTCTTATAAAAACGATACCCCGACCGTCAGGAAATTCGTCAACATACGCGGTCATCTCCTTGGGGTCACCTAGCTTGGTCGATAGCATCTTCTCGTCTAAGATCTGAAAAGTAAGGTCCCTCAACGGGGGTGAGATCGACATCTCAGTAAGACAAATCCTAATCCTAGGTTAGACTGACCGAACACTCAAGTGAATGCAAACATGAACACACTGTACGAACAATCCCATAATGCATTCAACAACTATAAATAATACACAAATATCCGTAAGCATTACTTAAGAAGTCATGGCAACAAATCTCATCACTCCATTCAATTACACATCACAAAGCCAAGCCACGCCATCATTTCTTTCCAACCTCCATTTGATTGGAGCCCGCGTTTAGCACGCCTCAGGCGAGATTCGCGTCACTACGCCTCAAACCATCTCATTTCTCAATCCCCGTGTCATAAAGGCACCTCAAGGTACATCTCATTTCTCAACGCCGTGTCATATAGGTACCTCATGGTGTTTTACAACTTCTCAGCCCCGCGTCATATAGGCACCTCAGGGTGATTTCACAACTTCTCAACATGCCAAACTCATTATAAAATCAAGACTTCATGATAGAATATAAGCTCATTCATTGAGCCAACAATTTAGAGCATATGAGACAGTCAATTTTCACAATCAAGAGTGGTAATCAATCCATATCATGGACATTCGGTGAGCAATTAAGTAATCGGCACCACACATGATCACACATAGAACAATATCATCATAGTTCACCAAAACTAACAAAATCCTCATCGAATCCACCCAATAGAGTCCAATCCTCCGAGCCAAGGTTTAGGAACTCCTTACATTGCTCTTATTTCAACAAAAATCCTTTCCTAAGCACGTCAACAATTCGGTTCCAAGTGATCCAGAACAGGGCAGCTCACACCTATAAC
Source organism: Rhodomyrtus psidioides (assembly GCA_021437785.1). NCBI lineage: Eukaryota > Viridiplantae > Streptophyta > Magnoliopsida > Myrtales > Myrtaceae > Rhodomyrtus > Rhodomyrtus psidioides. The sequence goes on along the minus strand of JAILYB010000044.1, from coordinate 1,379,093 downwards.
AATTTCCATCCAAATCGTCAATTTCCTTCGTCCAATTATCAAACCATCGAGCATAAACCTTCTTAGCATATTAATCCACATCCTAACATGTCCCAATGGTCAATTTGAAACTCAAATCCACCATGATCAGCCCTCACAAACTCAGCAAAACAGAACAGAAATAGGGTACCCCCTGTTCTGTTTCAATCTAGCTCAAACAGCCACAAAACTCAACTAAATTCCTCAATTTATCCACAAATATCATTGTTAACACAAAGTTCTATGTATTAAGGGGCCTCAACGAAACTTTTAGGTCAAGGCGACACCGGATGACCTTCGAATGGCGCCGACTCCTATCGCGACCCTCCCCCTACGGGGCTGTGGAGGCAGGCTAATGGGCCGCCCGATCGTTGGCTGGATCGGACGCGGGCCTCTCCCAAGGTCCATTACCCAAATCGCAACTGCTGGATATACGTGGTCGACCTTCAGTGTGGTCTAGTGACATGTGATGAGTGTACATGCCAAGGAGTCGCCACCAATCGTTTCGTGGAGGGTACGATCGGAAACCCTATCGAATAGTTGGGAGTAGTCTATTCGATTCTACGGAGACCAGAGAAGTGGGTTCGGGGACTTAGTTACGCCAACCGTCAGAGTTGACGCCATTTCGGTACCTAAGTTGAATGGTTTATCTGATCTTAGGATTTCATGCAGATGAGTGAGGTACAGATCCTAAATCTAGGAGTTCATGCAGAAGGGAATGGCTACCCTATCACTCACAATCAATAGAAATAAACGCGCAAATCAAGGATCCAGTACATGCGGATAAAACACATGAAAGCAGCATGGCATCCCTAATGAGGCCCTATTAGCCTAGAGAAATATCAATCAAGGCTTAGGAATGATTTTGGCATGATTTGCCCAAAAGGGGGTAAAATCGTAATTTTGAACAATTCGGGGACAATTTACCTTGAAAGGGTAAATCTGTCGTTTTAGATGAATTGGGAAGTCAAAAGACGAGGGAAATAGGATTGGCCATCAATCCAATCCATTTCCTATTTTCGGGAATATCCAGAATTTTTCTAGAATTTAAAAGTGATTTTACCCTCAGAGGGGTAAAATCGTCATTTTGGACAAAGATGAGAACTGAAAACCTCAAATATTAGGGTTGGTCGTCCACCTGACCCAAATCCTAACTTCGAGCAATTTTCGGGACTCGATTGGGACAAGAAATACGATTTTCCCATTAAGGGGTAAAATCGTCATTTCGAGAAAAGGGACGGGGCTCGAAAAACCCAAGCCTAAGAATTGGTCATCTAATCGACCCTAATTCTTACCTTGGCATTATCGGCCTTGTCTAGCATGCACAATAGAGGCGACTTACCCCTAAAGGATAATATCGTCAAGTATTGGAAGAACGGATGAGAAACCCCAAAAATAGGTTTGACCAATTGTCTATGGTCAATCCTCGATTTTTGGGGATTTCTGGAGTGTCTAGGATTTTCCCACAATTTTTCATATATTTTTTGGAATTTTCTGGAATTTTCTAGCATTTTTTTGGATTTTCTAGGATTTTTCTGATTTTTTTTTATTTTTAAAATCATTTTCTGATTTTTTATTTTAAAAAAATGTGATTCGGACCGGGTCGACCTGACCCACTCGGGTCGGAACCCGGCCCAGACTCGGATCCGCGAAACTCTCGGCCAAAACGACACCGTATCACGCGTTTTTATTTTCGGATTATCCGGATTTGATCCGACGGTCTCTGATGGACCACGTGGCTAACTCATGGTCTTTGGATTGACTTAACGAAACCTACGGCTCAGATTGAATGGAGACTCAACCAGGGCCGTCCGATTATCCTATCAAAACCTACGGTCAGGATTAGAATCTGAGACTTGATCGGGACCGTCTATTCTCACTAAACTAAACGACGTCGCTTGACCCTATATCCAGACGGCACCGTTTTAGCAGGTTTTGATTTTCCGATTTTACAATATTTTCGAATAATCCTAATTTTTAATCGGACGGTCACCATTTATTAGATTCGATTATCCTCGGCCGTTGGATTCTTTTTATTTGAATAACAGACTCAACGGCCATGCTGACTCGACATCCGCGTGGACCAATCACGTGTTGCCACCTAGACCTTTGACTCGTTGACTTTGCCACGTACGCATCGTCTTCAACCTCGCGCCTGCGACTGGACGAACGGTTGTGCTTCTCCGGTGACGATCCGACGGTGAATCCTTAATGAAATCGCTCGAAATCAACGCTAATCGACTCGCAATAGGTTCTAGCTTAACATATCTAGGAATCGAATCGTTCTATTCACAGAATCAAAAGCATCATGCGGATTGCCGAGTACGGCCATGGGAGTTCAATCATGCGATTTACCCAAAATCATAGCAATTCAGTCACAGAATAGCATCGCCGGAGGTTCAGAAGACTTACCTCGAGCTCCGATTGAGCTCGCACGGCCTAGATTAGGCTAGGCAAGAATGAACAGTAGTCGGCTGTGGAGGCTAAGTTTGAAGACTCGATTCGAGGTATTCGGGCAGAATCGATGCAAAATGAAGATGCGATGGTGGTCAGTGATGTTCAGGGAATGAAACGCACACGCTAATTGCAAGAATGATCAAGAAATGTGTGAATCGCCATGAATGCTCAAAGAAGAACTAGAGACTGCGACTCACCTGTTCTTGTGATTTCACAGGGCGCGGCCGACGGCGATCGCTTCTTGGCGCTTCAGACGACCTTCTAACGGCCTCGTGGAGCTTTGGTTTAGCCTGGGAAGGCCCAACCGGAGCTCTGCAATTCGAGCTTAGTTTCTCGACAACGGGGGTCGGAGAATGAGCTCTCTCTCGCGTTCTCTCTCTCTTACGCGATTCAGTTTCTCTTTCCTCCACTGAATCAACCGTCCTTTGCTTCGCGAAGGCCCTCTGCTTTATATATCATTTTCCGTTTTTGGACGCCGAATCGGGTAGTTGAAACAGGCGACCTTCGCACGTGAGAACACGTGCGAAATGGTCACCGGCGACCGGCTTCTAACGGGCATTAAGTGGCAATTCCGTTCGGGGTCTTTGGCGACTGCATTTGGCATGAATTTGGGTGAATTTCATCCAAATTCTGTCGTCGTTGACTTTCACGGGCGCCGCGGCCTTGACCGGCCAATTACTCTCCGTTCCGGCGGCCATTGGTCATGATCTTGGTGTCAATCGACGGGGAATGTTGTGGCGAATGAAACCCCCACTAGTTCTTTTTTAATTGCCGCCGATTGCTTGGTCAATTTCCCTGTTGAAATCCAACCTTGTACTGTTCATTTGTGCGCAGGCTTGATGAAGACGATGACACTGTTCTGGACTGGTTCGACCGGTCGGACCGGCGGTCTGACCGGTCCGAACCGGTTCCAATTTGAGATTTTCAAAATTAATCCAAATCTGTTGGGTATTTTTGCAATTAAATTTCAGAATTGAGTTTAGGGCATGGATTTTATCTAAAAATGTGGTTTTGCCCAAAATTTCACCTCAATTTCTATAAAAACCCCAAATTTCTATTTAATTGCAAAATTAGGAATTGTGCAATTGAAGGTTCAAATCACCAAATTGGGTCAAATTACCTATCTCAATCGATTCAGAATGATAAAAATCATTGGGCAGCATGTTCAATTTGTAATGATAGCCCTTGAATTGAAAGTAATTTCAATTATGCTCAAATTCAAGGACTAAAATTGTAATTTTATCAATGAATTTTGTCAAATTCGTGCAATTGAGCAATTTGTACAAACAATTGGGCCAAATTGCAATAAGGGACAGTTAGAATGGATGTCAAGATCCTAGAAAATGCCAAAATTGCAAATTAAAAGACTCAATTGGTATTTTGTTTCTCAAATTCAATAGCACGGGTTACAAAGGAACACCTAAAATTGAATCTGATTTTAGATTTTTTTGTGAGGTCAAAAATATAAGGGATTAAAAATAAAAATATTGGCTATTTTTCCATATTTTTGTGACCTCAAATGCTATTTTTCTTGATTTTTTGAGTAATTTTCTATTTTCTAAAAATAGTAAAAAATATGAAAAATGTAAAAAATTATTTTTTGGTCAAGAATGGTTCCTTGGGCTTGGCTAAGGCCACCAACGTTGATTTTGTGATTTTTTTGACTTTTTATGAATTTTTTGTGATTTTTCAAAGATAAAACTGAAAAAGACTTGGTCAAAAATCAGGTGTCAACAACTCCCCCTGGTCTGCAAGTGGACAGATTCTGTCCTTCAAACACATTAGTTGTTCAAGGTCAAGACGTTACCCAATTAGGCCCACATTTTGACAGCAACTCACTATATACGTCTACTAAACGTTCACAAAATTTGAGCTTAAAATTCATCCATTTAGGGGTCCAATGAAATACAAACAGAAGCCTATCTCCTGTTGAGTCAGTTTCCGTCGACTCGGGGGAGAATTACTGGCCGGAGCTCTACCGGTGGCCAATCGACGCGATTCCACTTGAAATAGTTCGAAAACAAGATGATCTACGCGATGATGGGTGGCTCGAAAGTTGGTGATCGACGGTCGGAGCGCTAGACGGTAACGAACGCGGCGGCAGTTTCTAGTTGAGCGACGAGTGGTTCTGTGCGTGCAAGAAGGGAAAACGAAGAAGAAGATGGGCTGGTGATGCTGGTGATCATGAAAAATGGCTGGGGGAAGGAAAAAAAGAAAGTTTATCTCATTAAAAAGGCTTCTTGAAGGTTGATTAAGGTAGTGGATATTTAATGACTCACCACCCCATGATGACACTTGGCATTTTCCACATAAAATCTAACTTTTCTTCCAAAAACGCCCCTAAGAGTTCAGCTGCCACATGGGGATGACCAATTGACCAAAACGCCCTTGTCAGATTAATAAAATAAAGTCGACGCTCTATGGGCAAAATCGTCTTTTCACACCCTTCGTCCGAAAATTCATTTTTTCGCTACTTTTCCTTTTCAAATAGGTGTCGTCCATTCCAAACTAATTGTTACAATTCTTCATTTCCAATTCTCATTTCCGAGATCCCCTTTTCGTATTCGATTTCTCGTCATTCGAAATTTCAATTTTTCTCGAACTAACGGGCGGCTTTTGCGAACGTTACGCGTATTGACTCTGTGATTCTCATCACACTTAGGAAAATCCAAACTACGGCGATTTTGGTTGTCATGTAATCGCAAGGGTCAATTACTAGTCCTGACGGCCGCGATCGTCATAAATCGATTTAGGAAAAATTCGCAAATCATACGTTGGTTAAGCGGCATCACCCGCGCTCCAATCATATAACACTAGCAATGAATTCCTTAATCGTTCTCTGATTGGACTCGGTTCTATATAACCCTCGACGACCCTTATGGTCAAAATGTCGTTTTCTTATCGAATTTCCTAGGACCACGTACCTCGTCGCGCGTTAGCCTTTCCCCTTTGGTTAGTTAACTCGTGACTGATCAGGTCAGAGCGAGATATACTGAAATACTTCGATAGATACCTTATAGTCAAAGGTCTCGGAATGACAGGAAAATCAGACTGTCACAACATCGTTGTGAATCAGCTCAAGAATCTCTATTGCTCTCGTACCGGTGTGTTAGAAGCTAACTCGGTTCTGTTTTCCATGATGACAGTGTTCACAGAACCCGAAGCCGATAGAGCAATCTGGTACTCCTTCTACCATTTGACTTGAAGCTAAGGTAGACAATCCATTTTCACCGATATGCCCTAGCCTCTGATGCCACAACATGGACGTATCACATATCCATCTTCCTTGGCCTTTTCAGAGACGAAACCACTACCAATAGTCACCGTTTCCCCGAGCAGCTTATACAATATCCCACAACGGACTCCTCGTGCAATCACAATGGAACCTCGAGTCATCTTGCACGAATTCTTATCACAACTGAAAGTAACCCCTGAATTAGCCATCGTATCGACTGATAATAGGTTCTTGCTCATCAAGGGTATGTACATCACGTCTGGAAGAGTTTTCACCGTGCTAATACTCATCCTCAGCTTCACCTTGCCACGCCCGACGATCTGAACTGCAGTATCATCTCCGAGCATGACATCTCCACCATTATATTTCTCATATTCACAAAACCAGTGTCTATGAGGCGTCATGTGGTACGAAGCACTAGTGTCGATCAACCAAATATCATTGTCTGACTGCGCCATACAAGCAACAGCCAAATACATATCTCCTGCATCGACCTCCTTTATTCTCGAGGATGATTCAACTTCTTTCTTAAAAACTGGTTTGTTTTTACAATCCCGCTTCATATGGCCCCACTCTTCACATCTCCAACACTGTACCCTCATCTCCCTACTCTTCGATCGCCCACGAGATTTGGATCTAGACCCTCTCCGATTTAGAGTCTTCTCTGCTGGCCTACCCCTAGCAGTTAACGCCTCTTTACTGGAATTTCCTGACCCCTTTCTTCGTGTCTCCTTTGTTAACAAGGCCGAACACACACTCTCATACGATAATTCCTTATCCCTACCACTGATCACCACAATCAGGTTATCCCATGAATCCGGTAGTGAACAAAGTAGTGTTATCGCCTTGTCATCATCTTGAAACTTAATACCGATTGATACGAGTTGACTAATCAACATGTTAAAATTATATAAATGTGCAGAAAATGAGTCGTCCTCGTGTATCCAAAGATTATACATCTTCTTCCTGTTGACACCTGATTTTTGACTATCTTTTATTATAGTTTTAATTTCTAAAATTAATTAAAAATAGCAAAAAAGATCAAAAAATTGCAAAATCAACTTTGGAAGCCTTAGCCTAGCCTTAGGAACCAATTTTGAACACAAAATATTTTTTGTATTTTTTAATATTTTTTGGAATTTATTTAATTATTAAAATACCCAAAAAATCAGAAAAAATACCATCCGTGGTCAGAAAATTACACGAAAATATTCAGAAATTTTATTTTAATTTCCTCTTTAATATTTTCACTTTTTATAAGGGAAATTTAGCTCGGTTCATGGGGTTCCTTCACAAACCTAATCCCGAACCGGGCCTAAAAAATCCTTTTCGAGTCTTTTAATTTTCAATTCTCAGTTTTTATAAGCTATGACATTGGACTCTAAAGTATTGAAATGCAATTGGGTCAATTTGCCCTCCAATTTGATTAATTTTAACCAAAAGGGCTTAATTGCATAAAAATCTTTCAATTTAGTCCCCGGTTTCACAATTTTTGAAATTAAATTTCACACGGGCACACCCATTAAAATTAAACACCTTCACCCTATAGTTTTCATCATGCTAAATCCATTGGTGGGCTCAATTTTGAATAATTCGATCGTTTGGACCTTCGATTTGGTGAAATTCATTTTCGGATCCTAGGGACAATTTGGGGTTTTCATGAAATTTCAATCAATTGATTCACGAAAATACCCATATTTGATAGAAAATGTGTCAAGGAGTCCGATTACGCCATCAATTTCATGAAAATAGGTCAATTCGGGGTCCGATTTGAGCAATTTGGTCGAACCGGGTCGATCGGGTCAGACCCGACCCGACCCGGTCCGACCGGGTCTGCAACTCAGTTGCAGACCCGTGCAGCGCACCGAAGAAGAAAAAACAGGGCGTGTCGGGGGCGTGCGTTTTGGGAAGAACAAGAGCAGAACGAGCATGGGGGACATGGGAGAAGACCCATGCTCGTGCTCTGGCGAGGAAGTGGTCGTCGAGGCGGGCGGTCGGCCACGAAAACGGTGGAAGATTCTCGGTTTAAAAACCGAGCTCGACAAATGTGGTGGGGGGACTTCGGACAGAGACAACGGACAACCGACGACCCCGAACCTCCAGCGGACTTCACTCATCACCACCAAGGTCGCCATTGCCGTCGCCGAGCCCGGAGCAGGTCGGTATTCTCCCCTGAGCTCCATTTCTCTAATGCACGCCGACTGTTCGACAAAATGCCTAAACGAGTATCGTATTTTTGGAGTCTCGGCCAACCCATCCCGGCCCCTATTTGTCGCGATTCTGGCTTTAAACTTTCATGCTAATCTTCCCTACCCCCTGGCCTGCTGTTTGTTTTACATTATTCGACAAAAAACGAGGGCCGAGGCTTCGCCGGTCGTGGTCGGGGTCGGGAGCTCGATGGGGAGCTTCAAGTGTTCGCCGAGCTCAAAATGAGCTAAGGTAAGTTTTCGGACCATCCTAGGATGCGATTTGATGACTGAGAATCGAGCTTGAGCAAAAGAAACGAATTGTGTAAATCGTCGCCGGCACCGGGAAGTCGGGGGTTCGTCCCGATCGTTTTTGACGTGTCCGTGGCCTTATTTTTGGTATGTGATGATGTTGAGGTGCTGAGGGTCCGAATGCCACAAAAATTTCCCCAAAATTTTGAGTTTTGGTTCGGTTTTGGGCATTTTCCGGCGACCTCGCCGGAATTTTCACTGTTCCGGCGAGGCGCCGGTCGTCTTCTCCGGCGGGCCGGCGCCCCGCTGACCGGTCAACGGCTGACGTGGCATGCCACGTGGGCGCCACGTCAGCCGGGTGGGACCGGTCCGTTGATTTTCAAACCAACGAAATGGGCGGCCCGGATCGCGACACGTGTCGCGATCCTGTAATTTTGGAAAATTAAAAATGATTTTCAGAAATAAAAATAAATGATTTTCGGATAATTAATTAAAATCGATCCGACGGTCGAGAATGTGCCAAGTGGCTTCCTGTGCATCGTCCGATCTTATCCAAGATCGGACGCACCACGATTGGACACGTGGCGGATTTCTGATCGTCCGATTGGAGTTTTTTCTAAAAAAGAAAAATAATCGATTTTTGATCCGATGGCCACGATTTGGCCACGTGGCTCACTGAGGGACGTCCGATCCAGTATTTGATCGGACGCATGAGATGAAGCCACGTGGCACAACGTGGGCCGTCCGATCCGGAGAATTTTCGGATAATTAAATAAAATAGATAAAAAATCCAAAAATTGTTAAAAAAATAGGAAAACATATTTAAAAAATCAAAACGGTGTCGTTTTAGACCGGTTTCGGACCCCTAGGGTCGGGCCGGGCGCCCGAGAGGCGTGGGCCGGGTCTGACCCGGCCCGGAAAATATTTTTAAATATTTTAAATAATAAATAATAATAAAATAATCAAAAAATCAATAAAAAATGAAAAATCATGAAAAATTCAAAAAAATTTCGGAAAATTGAAAAAAATTATAAAAAATTCCAGAAAATAGGAAATGGCCATGTTCAACTGGCCATGACCTGTTCCGGGTCATTTGACCCCCGATCCTTCCAGAAATGACGGTTTTGCCCTTCCGGCAAACCGTCTTCCAAAAAAATTCTAAAAAATCCAGAAAAATCCCAAAAAATAGGAAATGGCCACAAACAACTGGCCAAGACTCATTCCGGGTGTTTTGAACCCCGGCCCTTCTTAAAATGATGATTTCGCCCTTTGGGCGAATCGTCTTCCAAAAATTGAAGAAAAATCAAGAAATTCCAAAAAATCCTCAGAAATGGGAAATGGCCACGAACAACTGGCCATGGAATATTTTGGGTAATTTGGTATCCAAACCTTCCAAAATTGACGATTTTGCCCTTCGGGCTAATCGTTTCCAAATCTTCCCATTTTACCCCCAGTTTTAAATCACACCTTCCCTAAGCCCTTATGGCTATACTAGGAGGCCCATGATTGAAATTGATGTGCACTGACATGATCTATTTATGCACTTGATTTGTGCTTTCATTATATTGACTGTGATTTGATAGGACCAGTCTTCCAATCTGCATGAAACCCTGAACCAAAACTACCTCACCCGGAATTGCGTCTGCATGAAATCTTGAATAGGAAAATCACTCGCGTTAGGTACCGAAAGGGCGTTGGTAATGACACCGACGTAACCAAGTCCCCGAACCCAAAATCTCTGGTTCCGCAGAACTGATCGATCTCTCCCAATCGGTCAGTAAGGTTTCCGGTCTACCCTCCAAGAAAGACCGGTGGCGACTCCAAATGCATGCACAAGTTGCACATGCCACCACGACCACACTGAAGGTCGAAAGCGGTCGACTCTTATCGTCGAATCCCTTAAAGATACACCTCCGCCGCGATTTGGTATGGGCCTGGGAGGGCCCGCGCCGATCTAAGGCCCGCGATCCACATTTCAGAGTGGGGGCCCGCGATCGGTAATCCATTAGCCGCGTCCGATTTCGGACGGGTCGCGACAGCTGGCGACTCCGCTGGGGACATTGTTCTAGAACACTTGGTTCTGGACCTCAAGTGGACTTAGGCCGTAATTAAAACGTTGAGTTATTTTTCTAACCCTGCAGGCGCTCTTGAAGGTGAGGTAAGTCCGCTCACGATAGGTGTTATATGTTTTTGCAGATTGGAGTGATAAGGGGTGTAGTCTGTGATTAACATTGTCTTATGCAGGATGGGCGTAGGAATGTATGTTATATGGATGATTTGAAGCGCTGATTGATATATAAATTGTTGCGCATGATTCACTGCATATTTGAGGATCACGACACTTTGCACAAAGCGCCCAAACCCAGGCCGCGAAATCACCTTTTCAGGTAGCCATAGATCAGGGATCGATATGCAACGCCCTAGCGTGGATTGCGCTGGGGTCGACCATATTCGATCCCACTCACTATCCAAGTCGAGACTTTTATCCATTTGTTGTGGATTGCGCTCATGGACGAATTTATCGACTCGGATAGAGGGAAGCCTCTAGGTCCATACCTAACCCTTTTTGATTTCTAGAGTCAAGCCTCACTTGTCTCATGCGCATGTATATGGATGGTTGGTATACCTAAAACAAAAAAAATCATTGGGTACCTCTCATGGTAAGGTCCTGCCGTTTCTATTTAAATTCACTTGCAGCCATTTTCTATTTTGCACATCATGCTGCGTTCATTAAGTCCGATGGTTGAGTCTAAATTCCATGTTAGAGTATAGATAAAAGAGATGATCTCTCCAAGTCGGTCCCACATCCCGGACGTATTTAAGTATGAGCGACGCGTCATCCGCCGTCAGACTGCCTGGACATTCAACGGAGTCTACCCTTTTCGAGCTGTCCGAGGAATGATCCAGTAACCTTACCGGAAATTGAAGGATAGGCGATAACAGCAAATCCAAGACACCCGCCGGACGCTGTCAAGATGTCATCTGATAAAAACGAAGACCCGAAGGGCCGAACCGAAGACACCAGGCGTTGTCCCCCGAAGACCCGACTTGGGGCATCTCTTTAGGTTATTAAGGGTCACATTCCAGTCGTCCCTTTTCTTTTATCAGGATCGTCGAGTCTGTAAGGAGCACCCGTCTGTGGGTCTCCCATCTATCTTCTGCACCTCGATTTCTAATTCTTGTCTAAGTGTCTTGACATTGGAGCGCGACACTGGAATTTCTCTCAACCATTCGGGTTTTTCGGTTCAATTGCATGTCTTACCCATATGAAATTTTCGTTAGAACTCACACTTGGCATGTTTAACCCAAGTACGAGAATCTAACATTCGTTTCATGGTGCGCCGGACATGGAATTGAACTGGTCTATAGCATGCATCATTGGTAATCCTTGGTAATTAACTAAAGTCGTTCATGTTTCCTGAATTCAAGAGGAGACCTGATATCCAAATTACCTTCGGGAAATCATTTCAATTTGGATGTCCTATCTCTCATTGAATTTAGGACACATTGGAATTGCATTTTTATCTTCTTGGAAATTCCACAGATTTTCTGGGGATTTGCCAAAAGTAATAACCATGGATTACGCTCCTTTTAGTTTTATGTTTTCTCTTGAGAAACATCGATAAGAATTTTTCACATGAGGTTAAGGCTTGTGTAGAAGTCCTTATCTTCGTTAATCACAAGAAACCATAAAATTGAAAGGATTTATGCTTTACTTCCCTTTCTAACATATTCTTGTCATTCCAGGCAGGCAATTTCCAGAATCAAAATCCGAGAACTTGTGTGAAGAATCAGTCACAAGTTAAAATGGACCAGGATGGCATAGAAAAGCGCTTGACCACCCTGGAGAGTTAGTTGGTTTAGGTGTTCGCAATGATGACAGAGATGAAGACACTCATCCTCACCACACAGGGGAGGGTACCCCGACAGCCTTAAATTCTAACCTGACTGCCCGGCCAGGGAATCATCAAGAAAAATAGTCAACTGATGAGGGCATTGTTGCCATCTTTCAAGACGTTGAACAACATGCGATCAAAGGAGCCACATTCAGAAGAGAATTAGCTGTAATCTAATCTCTTTAAATTTGAAAATTTGTTGATTGTGTTTTATTGATCCTCAGGAGTGGTCCTTCAAGAATATCGAAGCTAGTCGACAACTAGAGCTACTAGGATGGATGTTTGAAGACAGACAAAGGAGTCAACTTCTCACTAAGACGACATACTGGGGCAAAGCCCGCCAAGATGAAAAGAGACAGGAAGCTCCAAATGGCGGATATCCCCTAATTGAAAAGGGAACCGGAGAAATTGTGAAAGGATCAAAGCAGTCGACTGGGGCATATCCCACTCAACTAGGGCAGACGCCACCTGACCGGGGCAGCCGGATCAAGTGTAAAGACGTATCGTTCCTAATTGATTTTCAATCAGATACCAGCATAATATTTCCTTTCTTTTCCTCTCAGGTGAAAAACAGGTAGAGAAGGAAAATCCATTTATGGATAGACACGAGGGACATGTTTTACATGGCATACATTTGTCGAAAATGTCCTCATCCGATCACATGCAAGATGATCATGGAACGATGGTGAAACTGTAATCGTTCCAATAAGCCCTTCGAATGTTATACCTTACGGGGACCTTTATGTCTTTTGTCTACAGGATAAGAGGGTCAAAGATAAACGAAGGAAAATTTGTCTTCCCTACAAGACGGAAAGAAATGTGCCTTCAGCAGATGTCACCCGTTGGGATTGCAATGACAAAATGAATTAAATTATGAAGAAAGAGCAACCTAATTAGGATTGGCTCTCCCTAAGTCGAAAAAGCTGTATCCGTTCCAAATCGGATTGATTGGTTCACGAGTTGATATGGTTTCTCGTTCTTGCAGGTGATGACGAGAATGAACGGGCCCATTGAAAAATTTCCAGCATCTTGGATGCCAGAAGTAACCAGAGCGGGGATAGTAAATCCGTAGTCGTTTCAATTAAAGCTCCCTATGCAGCAATCGAGTCACTCATTCATTTCATCGTACAGGTGGCGTAAAAGATTGTTAAAGCGTAAGGTGAATGCGACAAGACACAATGAAGAAAATTGTTGCTTGTGAAGTAACGCTCCAGGATGTTGAAGTACTCAGCCACAAGTAAACCCGTGCTTGCTGATGTCAAACAACAGAATGATCGAGGGACGTCATAAAATGACGACAAGGCAAAATGCGCATGAAGAATTTGGAATGCATGGATGAGACCAAGGAGTGTCAAACGTTGCAGAACATCAAATGCTGAGATCTTCGGAAGATTGAATACATCAACACGGCATGATCAGATCGCCTAAAACTAAATTGGCCAGCCCCAGACAAAGCGTCCAGTGGCTGAGGGTAAATCGCTCTCTACCCGGAAAGGGTACCAAATGTAGGATGCGCCGAATTCACCATGGGGATACGTAGGGGAAGTCCCTGAAGCAGTTATCACCCATGAATCATGATGAAGCGGAATAATCAATCAAAGACAAAACACATCAAACCCTTCTAAATGAGAAGGAGAACGATGCGGAGCCATCGATTCTGGTAAAAGGCCGTATCGTTCCAAAATGATTATTTTCTTGATATGAGAATAATGTTTCCTTTCTTTTTCCTTTCAGGTTAGGAACAGAAGCAAAGGGCCCAAGAAGCAATGCCTTCAAATGACAAACAGGGAGTACCCCTTTTCTTGGCATCTCAGACATGCACTTTGGCTAAACATTTTTAAGAGCATTCTAATAGCTCAATTTGTGAACAAAACCTTTAAGAAAACCTGAAGAAGTTTATCATCATTTAGAAATTTCTGTGAAAAGAACACTTGAAAAGAAAATTTCAAGTTTTCCAGATTGACATATCTGATAAAAATGCTTTCTCTGAATAGAGTGAAAAGCACGAACTCCTTTTTCGTTGCACGCATACATAACATGCATCACGCATATCGTGCACACATCCTACATACAGGGAACCCAAAGGAAGAAATGCCGGTTCTCGCAGGATAATTTTCAAGGGTAAATTGTATCGACTCCAATAGTCAATTGTATATGCCCTTTACTTATGAGGTTTTTTCTCTTCAATAGGGAAACATCGAATACCTCAAATGGCGACTGTGATCGAGAGGATCACCAAATCGCCACACGACAAATCCCCAGACTATCAAGCTGTCTAGGGATAGAGGAAAAAAATAATCAAAGACCCTGGCAATTGAGATTGATGACCAGAATCGACAAAATTCGTGGGAGCGGGCTCCCCCAGTTGCTTCGAGGAGCCAAGCCGGGGGCAAACTCTTATGATCCCCCATGAAAGCACATCAGACCAGGGTTATTAAACCCAGAGATGACAAACACCCAGACAAGCCTGCCTGGGGTGAAATACTTGGAAAACACTGCTCCTTCAAATGTTGGAAGGACGAAGTCTCGAAGGGAGTACCTCCTTCCTGAAATTTCAAATGAAGCCAGATAAATCCCCACACCTGTCTCTTCATATGCAGGTGCATGAATGTCTTCAAATCGGATTGAAAATCGTCTAGGAGCATAGGAATGCCAAGGCACGCTGCCAAGATGAACACCGCCCAACTGGGGCAAAGCAGTTGTCGACGTGATTGGGGATCGTCTTACGAACAACACCCACAAATACAGACGAGATGAAGCAGCATCCATCATCCACATCAAATGAGAAGCGTCAGTAATCGACGAAGGAAAGGAATACGTCAGTAAGGCGTCATCAGGAATCCCAAGAGGGAAGACATCCCCAAAGAGGATGGAGATTATAGCAAAACGCAGGAATGAATTTAGCTGGGGCAGGCATCACCTAGCCATGATGAACCACGTCTAATCGGGGCAAGTGAATCATTTGTGCGCCGGACAAAGGAAGGACATTTCTTCACTGGCAAAATCCATGGACGCAATGACAGAGTCGTCCTCATCGGAAGTAAACCCCAGGATACAAACCTGGGTGAACGGTAACTTTGTATCGTTCCAAATTGATCTCCCAAAGATCCCATGCTTAACATGAGTTTGTTCTCATTTGGCAGAAAATTGGTGGCGCCAAAAAGCCACAAAAGAAAGGATCTCGCCCAACGTGGAAGCGAAAAGAAATATCCGTTGTAGGGGGCAAGCTGCCAGGAAATGGAACCCCGTAAAATGGCGTTAGAATACGTCCAAAAGCACAAATTGATCTCATCCGGTTCAAATCCTAGAGAAGGATTCGTTGCCAACCCGACGGGTAGATCATGGCCACGAGCTAGATGGCCGACTTCAACAAGCCTTACATTTGTGTTCAAATGGAGGCGCGAAGCGAGAGTAAAGCAGTATCGTTTCGATTTGTCTTGAATTTCGAAACACGAACTGACACTTGATGTTTATTGTTGACAGGGATTCACTGTCAAGAAGGACAGAAAATTGTTGGCACCAGAAAGCCGCGAAATAAAAGAACTCGCCGACAAGGAGGCAAATAGAATTATCAACCTTAGAAGTCAGGACTCCAAGAAATGGTCTTTGATTATAAGACTGAGTGGAGGGTAAAAAGCATCGCTCCCACATTACATGCTTTGACATGCATTCCGATAAAATTTTCTTTTTCCCTTGAATAAAAGGAACTCTGAAGAGTGACGCTGGAATGCGTCCAAAAACACAAATGGATCTCCTCTGGGGCAAATCCTGGAGAATGATTCATCGCCAACCAAACAGAGGGATCAAGGCCACAAGATAGAGGGCCAAATTCTGCAAGCCGCGCGTTTGTGTTCAAATAAAAACACAAAGCAAGAACAAGGCTGTATCGTTCCAATTTGCCCTGAATTTTGGAACGCAAACTGACACCTAATTCCCGTCTTTGACAGGGGCTCGCCATCAAGGCGAAACAGGTTTTCACATCCCATGTATTACCCATTGGAACACATGACCAAGGGTAAGATGTATCGTTCTAATTTTTTGAAAAATTCATGAACGTACAATAACATGTTTCTTCCGCATTTTCAGGGATCTCCAGCCGCGGGGGACAGGTAAGTATCCCTCTCCCCAATCCATTGAAGATGTTGAACAATAAAGAAGAAAAGAAAAGCTTTCGGAATCTAATGTCTAGAAAAGACATAGAATTCAAATTTCACTGACATTCATGTTTCGAAACAGGAGGTTTTCTGAACATGAATAAGAACGCGCATGGTGCATCATAAAATCCCCTTGACGGGTAAAATTTTTGGAGAAAACGAAAGAGATTTTTCCAATCAAAAGTTGTTCAAAACTTTCAAAAGGACGTTTTCTCAGAAGACGAGAGGCAAAGCCTAATCCAAACACGTCCTATACACACTTGAGAGAAAAGTGGAGCGGATCAGATAGTAAAATCTGGACCTACGGAAGTAGGGATCATTCGCAGCAATTACATGGATTGGGATGACGGAGGCATTCGTTTCATATCCCCAAACACTACAGGTGACCATTGACAACCCCTTTGAACGGCGGTTTTCATTCTCAACCCTGTCAAGAACCACCCCACATTGGGGCAAAATGGAGGCGAGTCCAGCAACATCAGAAGAAAATGGTTAGAAATTTTCTTGCTCGGACTAACATCAATCTTTGTGTGTTGTTTATATGGTAATCCAAGTGCCATAGGATGACGAGAAGCGTTCATTTCTCTATCCCACACACGTTTATCATTTGCACAACCAAGTTGAGCCTGCAAATTCATTTCATGAACCCATTGGTGATCATTGCACATTCCAAGACGGATGCATCATCACTTCAGAAACGGAGGAGTTCGAGACTTAGGGATTACAAAGAAGTTCCTAGGCTAATGCTTAAAGCATGTTTAGATATTCGATCATATGTCTAACATGATCTACCGAAGATGAGAAAAGCGGGATTTCAAAAGGAAAATGAGGACGAAGAAAATCCCCAGCATCAAGAAAAAGCAAAGTGCTTGGTAAAAGCAAGGCCGATGCTCGTGTTAGTTATCTGATTGATCCCCAGTGAAACTTGGATGGGAAAAGAGAAAATTCCTAAACGAGTCAGATCAAAAAGACTGCTCTCCGAATGATGTCAAGCGCGGAGGAAAGACGCAGACAGAGTTGTCAATCTTCTTAATGCAACAAGAGACGCTCTCTAAAAGAGCTGGGGCACACCTCAAAATCGGTTGCGCGCCTCAAAGACTGAAGATGCAGAATGGAAAAGACTGGTGGCAAATTTGCAATGATCACCACTGTCAATCCCCTCATAAATTCTGGGCCAAAAATAAGCCTTTTTCGGTCCCCAATCCTACCAATGTTACAACCCTGAAACAGTCTTCTCTGACTAAGACACTTGGGTTAACATATAGCTTAGCTCGAAGAGGTACGAGCAAGACTATTTCTTTCTCATTTTGCAGGGTTCTCGACTTGTAAACCCGGAGCAGATGGTGAAGACTTTCATTCAATGGCCTCGACTCCAAAACGGGTCTCCCTTGAAAATCAATATCCAAGCCCAACATTACGGTCCCGTGGAAGACCTCCCGACCGATCAAAATGTATGCGCTGCGAATGGGCCTGAAACCTAGGTACAGGTTAGTAGGGAATTGAGTGCATCCCCTATAAAATACCACTATCTCAAAACAGGTGAGAAGACCTCTTGAACGAGAAATAATTCCAATTGATGTTTTGAGCAAACTCTTTTTGGAATCTTCAAAATTGTTGGATCCAGATTTTCCGTGCCGGGGATTTGTGATCACATTTGCATGTTGCAAGAATGCTTTGGATAACCTCCAGCATCAAAATGCACATTTCACGATTAAAACTCAAGTCGTGCGAATTTTGTCGATTGGACAACCGTTGTCTTCCAAAGATTACTAACGTTTTCTTGGTGAAGAAAAATCTTTCGGGCTCAAACTTCTGCAGGATACCTGGAGAACCCAGCTCCTAGAATGTCGCCTCAACAGACTCAACTGAAGCTTTGTCAAAATAAAATCTTTCACTGCTTCGAAAAACTGAATTCTCGACAAACTTCGGGATCTCTGAAAAGATGGGAAGAAAAACCCTTTTAAAAGAAAAAGTCCTAGCTTGACGTGGAGAACCCTCGTCCTAGGACCCCTTTCAAAAATATCAGACAGTCCTAGCATGACGTGGAGAACCCTCGTCCTAGGACCCCTTTTAAAACAAAAATCAAGCAATCCCAGTAGACGTGGAGAACCCTCGTCTCGGGATCATTCTTTCAAAAAAAATAATAAAGCAGTCCTAGCTTGACGTGGAGAACCCTCGTCCTAGGACCCCTTCTTTAAAAAAAATCAAGTAGTCCTAGCTTGACGTGGAGAACCCTCGTCCTAGGACCCCTTTAAAAAAAAAATCGAACAATCCCAGTAGACGTGGAGAACCCTCGTCTCGGGACCCTTTTTTCAAAAAATCAAGCAGTCCTAGCTTGACGTGGAGAACCCTCGTCCTAGGACCCCTTTTTCAAAAATCAAGCAGTCCTAGCATGACGTGGAGAACCCTCATCCTAGGACCCTTTTTTCAAAAAATCAAGCAATCCCAGTAGACGTGGAGAACCCTCGTCTCGAGACCCTTTTTCAAAAATCAAGCAGTCCTAGCATGACGTGGAGAACCCTCGTCCTAGGACCCCTTTAAAAAAAATCAAAAATCAAGCAATCCCAGTAGACGTGGAGAACCCTCATCTCGGGACCCTTCTTCAAAAAATCAGGCAGTCTCATCGGACGTGGAGAACCCTCGTCATGAGACCCCTTTTTCAAAATTCAGACAGTTCCATCGGACGTGGAGAACCCACGATCCCGAAAGGATGCCTTGCTCTGTCAAGAAAAGCTCATAGGGTCATGTTTTGCAGGATCCCTGGAGAACCCAGGTCCCAAACTGATACATTTTTAATGAAAAGTTTGCAGGTTTCAGCTTTCTGCAGGATAATTGGAGTCCCCATATCCCAGAAAGGTACCTCGCATGTCGAAAGGACAACTCGGCCTTCTGCGAGATTTCAGGTAACCCCTAAATCCCAGGATAGCCTTCAGGTGAACCTAGAGTTAGGTGAACCTTCCAAAAGAGACCTTAATGATGTCAATCTTTAGGCAGAGCCTTTTAGTAGGCAAACCTTTTCCAAGACCGATCTACAGAACGATCGAGTCTTCGACTAGTCCCGACAAGAAGGGATATGTCATTCCGAGGCGGAGCCTTTTAGTAGGCAAACCTTTTCCAAGACCGATCTACAGAACGATCGAGTCTTCGACTAGTCCCGACAAGAAGGGATATGTCATTCCATAGGTGGAGCCTTTTAGTAGGCAAACCTTTTCCAAGACCGATCTACAGAACGATCGAGTCTTCGACTAGTCCCGACAAGAAGGGATATGTCATTCCATAGGTGGAGCCTTTTAGTAGGCAAACCTTTTCCAAGACCGATCTACAGGACGATCGAGTCTTCGACTAGTCCCGACAAGAAGGGATATGTCATTCCGAGGCGGAGCCTTTTAGTAGGCAAACCTTTTCCAAGACCGATCTACAGAACGATCGAGTCTTCGACTAGTCCCGACAAGAAGGGATATGTCATTTCATGGGCGTAGCCTTTTAGTAGGCAAACCTTTTCCAAGACCGATCTACAGAACGATCGAGTCTTCGACTAGTCCCAACAAGACGGGATATGTCATTTCATAGGCGTAGCCTTTTAGTAGGCAAACCTTTTCCAAGACCGATCTACAGAACGATCGAGTCTCCGACAAACCCTACAGAACGGGCGCGTCATCCTTAGATTCCTATCAGTCTGGAGTCTCACTTGATGGTAGAAACCGCCATAAGGGTCAACTCCATGGTAGAAACCGCCATAAGGGTCAACTGCATGGTAGAAACCGCCATAAGGGTCAACCGATGGTAGAAACCGCCTAAAGGGTCAAACTCATGGTAGAAACCGCCTGAAGGGTCAACCAAAGGTAGAAACCGCCTGAAGGGTCAAACAAAGGTAGATACCGCCTGAAGGGTCAACTCATGGTAGAAACCGCCTGAAGGGTCAACCAAAGGTAGAAACCGCCTGAAGGGTCAAACAAAGGTAGATACCGCCTGAAGGGTCAACTCAATGGTAGAAACCGCCTAAAGGGTCAAACTCATGGTAGAAACCGCCTGAAGGGTCAACCAAAGGTAGAAACCGCCTGAAGGGTCAAACCAATGGTAGAAACCGCCTGAAGGGTCAACCAAAGGTAGAAACCGCCTGAAGGGTCAATTCAATGGTAGAAACCGCCTGAAGGGTCAACCAAAGGTAGAAACCGCCTGAAGGGTCAAACAAAGGTAGATACCGCCTGAAGGGTCAACTCATGGTAGAAACCGCCTGAAGGGTCAACCAAATGTAGAAACCGCCTGAAGGGTCAAACAAAGGTAGATACCGCCTGAAGGGTCAACTCAATGGTAGAAACCGCCTAAAGGGTCAAACTCATGGTAGAAACCGCCTGAAGGGTCAACCAAAGGTAGAAACCGCCTGAAGGGTCAAACCAATGGTAGAAACCGCCTGAAGGGTCAACCAAAGGTAGAAACCGCCTGAAGGGTCAAACTCATGGTAGAAACCGCCTGAAGGGTCAACCAAAGGTAGAAACCGCCTGAAGGGTCAAACAAAGGTAGATACCGCCTGAAGGGTCAACTCATGGTAGAAACCGCCTGAAGGGTCAACCAAAGGTAGAAACCGCCTGAAGGGTCAAACAAAGGTAGATACCGCCTGAAGGGTCAACTCAAAGGTAGATACCGCCTGAATGGTCAAATCATGATAGGAAATCGAGCAATCCCATCGGACGTGGAAAACCTCCGTTTTGGGAACCTTTTCAAAATATCAAACAGTCCTAGCATGACGAGGAGAACCCTCGTCCTAGGACCCCTTTTCAAAAGTCAGGCAGTCTCATCAGACGTGGAGAAACCTCGTCATGAGACCCCTCTTCAAAAACAGGTAATCTCATCAGGCGTGGAGATATCTCGTCATGAGACCCCTTCCCAGAAAAACAGGTAATCTCATCAGGCGTGGAGAAACCTCGTCATGGGACCCCTTTTCAAAATTCAGGTAATCTCATCAGGCGTGGAGAAACCTCGTCATGAGACCCCTTCCCAGAAAAACAGGTGATCTCATCAGGCGTGGAGAAACCTCGTCATGAGACCCCTACCGGAAAAACAGGTAATCTCATCAGGCGTGGAGAAACCTCGTCATGAGACCCCTTCCTAGAAAAACAGGTAATCTCATCAGGCGTGGAGAAACCTCGTCATGAGACCCCTACCAGAAAAACAGGTAATCTCATCAGGCGTGGAGAAACCTCGTCATGAGACCCCTTCTCAGAAAAATAGGTAATCCCATCGGACGTGGAAAACCTCCGTTTTGG
The DNA here is from genome assembly GCA_021437785.1 of Rhodomyrtus psidioides. Lineage (NCBI taxonomy): Eukaryota > Viridiplantae > Streptophyta > Magnoliopsida > Myrtales > Myrtaceae > Rhodomyrtus > Rhodomyrtus psidioides. The sequence continues at coordinate 1,357,631 of JAILYB010000044.1, read as the reverse complement.
GAACCCTTTCAAAAATCAGGAAATCCCGCTGGACTTGGAGAACCCTTGTCCTGGGAACCTTTTCAAAAGATCAAATTGCCTCGCCGGACGTAGCAAACCTCCGACTGAGAAAACCCCCCTGGCCCCGCTAGTCAGCGCCATGGGATCCCATTTGAAACAAAAAATATCCCATCTGTCACCGCTAGTCAGCGTCATGGGATCCCCAAAACATGGGGTGCTCGATAAATCTTTCTGTGAGTGTTTCCTGTCAGTAGCCGGGAAAGGTTTTCGAGGAATAAAGCCTGGGATAGTGTGTCAGAAGCTACGAGGGCCTATATTTAAAAAAAACAAAACAAAACAAAACAAAACAAAAAACAAACAAAAAAAAAGAAGAAAAAAAAGGGGGAACAAGCCCCTCCTTTTTCCGGCATCCTGAGTGCGCAGTGATAAAACTTCAGACTCCGCATGCGCAGGACCCAATGGGCAGACTTCAGGTAAGCCGCTCTCCCTCAGGCCCACGTTCGAATTGCAAGAGTAAACCGGTGATTAATTTGAGCATTCATCAAGGACTTAAGGGTTCGATGTCATAGCATTTCTTTTCCCCAGTCGAGTCGGTTAAGATTCAGGTGTCATTTTGTCTTTGAAAGCAACCTCTGACGAGCTCACTCTCAAAGAGGGGCAGCTGTTGACACCTGATTTTTGACTATCTTTTATTATAGTTTTAATTTCTAAAATTAATTAAAAATAGCAAAAAAGATCAAAAAATTGCAAAATCAACTTTGGAAGCCTTAGCCTAGCCTTAGGAACCAATTTTGAACAAAAAATATTTTTTGTATTTTTTAATATTTTTTGGAATTTATTTAATTATTAAAATACCCAAAAAATCAGAAAAAATACCATCCGTGGTCAGAAAATTACACGAAAATATTCAGAAATTTTATTTTAATTTCCTCTTTAATATTTTCACTTTTTTATAAGGGAAATGTAGCTCGGTTCATGGGGTTCCTTCACAAACCTAATCCCGAACCGGGCCTAAAAAATCCTTTTCGAGTCTTTTAATTTTCAATTCTCAGTTTTTATAAGCTATGACATTGGACTCTAAAGTATTGAAATGCAATTGGGTCAATTTGCCCTCCAATTTGATTAATTTTAACCAAAAGGGCTTAATTGCATAAAAATCTTTCAATTTAGTCCCCGGTTTCACAATTTTTGAAATTAAATTTCACACGGGCACACCCATTAAAATTAAACACCTTCACCCTATAGTTTTCATCATGCTAAATCCATTGGTGGGCTCAATTTTGAATAATTCGATCGTTTGGACCTTCGATTTGGTGAAATTCATTTTCGGATCCTAGGGACAATTTGGGGTTTTCATGAAATTTCAATCAATTGATTCACGAAAATACCCATATTTGATAGAAAATGTGTCAAGGAGTCCGATTACGCCATCAATTTCATGAAAATAGGTCAATTCGGGGTCCGATTTGAGCAATTTGGTCGAACCGGGTCGGTCGGGTCAGACCCGACCCGACCCGGTCCGACCGGGTCTGCAACTCAGTTGCAGACCCGTGCAGCGCACCGAAGAAGAAAAAACAGGGCGTGTCGGGGGCGTGCGTTTTGGGAAGAACAAGAGCAGAACGAGCATGTGGGACATGGGAGAAGACCCATGCTCGTGCTCTGGCGAGGAAGTGGTCGTCGAGGCGGGCGGTCGGCCACGAAAACGGTGGAAGATTCTCGGTTTAAAAACCGAGCTCGACAAATGTGGTGGGGGGACTTCGGACAGAGACAACGGACAACCGACGACCCCGAACCTCCAGCGGACTTCACTCATCACCACCAAGGTCGCCATTGCCGTCGCCGAGCCCGGAGCAGGTCGGTATTCTCCCCTGAGCTCCATTTCTCTAATGCACGCCGACTGTTCGACAAAATGCCTAAACGAGTATCGTATTTTTGGAGTCTCGGCCAACCCATCCCGGCCCCTATTTGTCGCGATTCTGGCTTTAAACTTTCATGCTAATCTTCCCTACCCCCTGGCCTGCTGTTTGTTTTACATTATTCGACAAAAAACGAGGGCCGAGGCTTCGCCGGTCGTGGTCGGGGTCGGGAGCTCGATGGGGAGCTTCAAGTGTTCGCCGAGCTCAAAATGAGCTAAGGTAAGTTTTCGGACCATCCTAGGATGCGATTTGATGACTGAGAATCGAGCTTGAGCAAAAGAAACGAATTGTGTAAATCGTCGCCGGCACCGGGAAGTCGGGGGTTCGCCCCGATCGTTTTTGACGTGTCCGTGGCCTTATTTTTGGTATGTGATGATGTTGAGGTGCTGAGGGTCCGAATGCCACAAAAATTTCCCCAAAATTTTGAGTTTTGGTTCGGTTTTGGGCATTTTCCGGCGACCTCGCCGGAATTTTCACTGTTCCGGCGAGGCGCCGGTCGTCTTCTCCGGCGGGCCGGCGCCCCGCTGACCGGTCAACGGCTGACGTGGCATGCCACGTGGGCGCCACGTCAGCCGGGTGGGACCGGTCCGTTGATTTTCAAACCAACGAAATGGGCGGCCCGGATCGCGACACGTGTCGCGATCCTGTAATTTTGGAAAATTAAAAATGATTTTCAGAAATAAAAATAAATGATTTTCGGATAATTAATTAAAATCGATCCGACGGTCGAGAATGTGCCAAGTGGCTTCCTGTGCATCGTCCGATCTTATCCAAGATCGGACGCACCACGATTGGACACGTGGCGGATTTCTGATCGTCCGATTGGAGTTTTTTCTAAAAAAGAAAAATAATCGATTTTTGATCCGATGGCCACGATTTGGCCACGTGGCTCACTGAGGGACGTCCGATCCAGTATTTGATCGGACGCATGAGATGAAGCCACGTGGCACAACGTGGGCCGTCCGATCCGGAGAATTTTCGGATAATTAAATAAAATAGATAAAAAATCCAAAAATTGTTAAAAAAATAGGAAAACATATTTAAAAAATCAAAACGGTGTCGTTTTAGACCGGTTTCGGACCCCTAGGGTCGGGCCGGGCGCCCGAGAGGCGTGGGCCGGGTCTGACCCGGCCCGGAAAATATTTTTAAATATTTTAAATAATAAATAATAATAAAATAATCAAAAAATCAATAAAAAATGAAAAATCATGAAAAATTCAAAAAAATTTCGGAAAATTCAGAAAAATTCTAAAAAATTCCAGAAAATAGGAAATGGCCATGTTCAACTGGCCATGACCTGTTCCGGGTCATTTGACCCCCGATCCTTCCAGAAATGACGGTTTTGCCCTTCCGGCAAACCGTCTTCCAAAAAAATTCTAAAAAATCCAGGAAAATCCCAAAAAATAGGAAATGGCCACAAACAACTGACCAAGACTCATTCCGGGTGTTTTGAACCCCGGCCCTTCTTAAAATGATGATTTCGCCCTTTGGGCGAATCGTCTTCCAAAAATTGAAGAAAAATCAAGAAATTCCAAAAAATCCTCAGAAATGGGAAATGGCCACGAACAACTGGCCATGGAATATTTTGGGTAATTTGGTATCCAAACCTTCCAAAATTGACGATTTTGCCCTTCGGGCTAATCGTTTCCAAATCTTCCCATTTTACCCCCAGTTTTAAATCACACCTTCCCTAAGCCCTTATGGCTATACTAGGAGGCCCATGATTGAAATTGATGTGCACTGACATGATCTATTTATGCACTTGATTTGTGCTTTCATTATATTGACTGTGATTTGATAGGACCAGTCTTCCAATCTGCATGAAACCCTGAACCAAAACTACCTCACCCGGAATTGCGTCTGCATGAAATCTTGAATAGGAAAATCACTCGCGTTAGGTACCGAAAGTGCGTTGGTAATGACACCGACGTAACCAAGTCCCCGAACCCAAAATCTCTGGTTCCGCAGAACTGATCGATCTCTCCCAATCGGTCAGTAAGGTTTCCGGTCTACCCTCCAAGAAAGACCGGTGGCGACTCCAAATGCATGCACAAGTTGCACATGCCACCACGACCACACTGAAGGTCGAAAGCGGTCGACTCTTATCGTCGAATCCCTTAAAGATACACCTCCGCCGCGATTTGGTATGGGCCTGGGAGGGCCCGCGCCGATCTAAGGCCCGCGATCCACATTTCAGAGTGGGGGCCCGCGATCGGTAATCCATTAGCCGCGTCCGATTTCGGACGGGTCGCGACACTTCCTAAAAAACAACTTATTAACCAACGACTTACTTTGATAAAGCGACTCCAGTTTCTGTCATAAATCCCTGGCTGTAGGTTCACTCATCACGTTTGTCAGAATCAAGTCTGTGAGATAAAGCCGGATCAAAACCTTTGCTTTCCGATCAATCCGATCCCAGTCTTCAATCTCCTTTGGATCCGCCTTTTTGGAGGATGAATCATCATTCTTCCCCGGTTCCTTTATCACGATACCAGGCATCGCAGCATCAGGCCTTTCCGTTACGATTACCGGCCAAAGATCTCGATCACAAAGTAGATCCTACATCTTCATCTTCCATAGATCGAACCGCGTCCCATCGAATTTTTCGATCTCAATCCGTGACCATCCTGACATCTCAGATAAACCCTAAATCCTCGAACACAAGGCTCTGATACCAATTGATGGGATTTGTTGCACATCGAATCAGAACAATCACACAGAAATCAAGAAAAATTGATTGACGCACGAGATTACCTAGGTTCACCCTAGAATAGGGCTACGTCCTACAAGAGATTTCACTATGATATTCGATTTACAGCCTCTCAACTCGTTACAATGATGAGCATAAACGAGTAAAATATATATGCCATAAACGTGCCCAAAACCTAAACCTAGCGAAACTTTTATTAAGCCAACAACATACGGGTTAACTTAAATAAAAGTCCAAACCCGTTGAGGTTTCGGGAGCGCTGCCCCCGAACCCCCGCCCGCTGACCAAGTAATGGGACATCCATGTCGGGGGCGCTGCCCCCGAGCCCCCGAACCCCCGCATCCCGCGTGCATGGGTCACATGTCGTCGGATAACACTTTGGTTTCCCTAAGCTTACGTGGGCGTACCCGGTGTGAGAAACAAGGGTCACCGAAGTATTCGTCAACTCCAATAATCAAAACCATTAAAACCCCGATTCGATCTTGTTTCGGTAAAATAAAGAATAACTTATCGAGAATCGGCAAGTTAGCCACGGTACACTAAAGGCTGCAAGAACCCAATGTTTGGGTAGTAGGCAGTGAGACTGTTCGTTACCGAAATTCGTAAATAGCCATGAATTGGTAAACTTCCTGAAAGCCACGAAGAGCCGATGGAAAATGGTCACGAACATGGAAGACAATGGATCAACCAAGCTAGTTACGTCAGCGAGAAGTTATGAGCAGGATGCGAAAGTAATGAGCACAAATGAATCATGGGAAGTTATTCAAGAGGTTCAAATCTAAAATCATAGGAGCAGTTGAATGTCAATTTTGGCAAACAAAAGCTATGGAGAACGTAGGCAACAAGGGGCGGTTATTGAAGGATCCAGGTTTTAAGATTTGAAAATGGTAACCATGCAAGCAGTTGCAAGGTGCAGGGGATACAAATACTCAAAAGAAAGATGAGGAAGAGAGATCAACAACCAACACACACACACACACACACATCAAATTTCCTTTGCAATTTAGCTTCCTTTGTACTTGCAGTTTCCTGTACCTTTAGTTTCTGCAGATCAATTTCATTCCAAGTCATTTAAGCTTTCCTTACAGCTTTCCTAGGAGGATTGTGACTTGGTATGATCCCTTTGTTGATCTCAAACCCACTATCAATCCATATGTTTTCATCCATATCCATATCTTCTCCATATGATTTGTTTTTCGCCATACATATTTCTTTGAGAATTGAACCACAGAACGTTCTTAATAAAAATCGAAGAACAAATTTCGGTGAAAGATCTTCCTTGTTGTAAAACTAGCGAACATAAGATGATACCGAAGATATCTCCGGATGGATGGCTGAATGCCAAAGATGAAGTGGTCCTCATTGGACAAGGAGATGATGAGCGAGCAAAAGAGCTGCTCAAGGAAAGATTTGCAGAATAGGCTAACTTAGACCGACAAAGAAAAGCAAGACACTAATGACCAGGTAAGCACTGCATCCCCCTCGATCTGAAGATCTTCCTTGGCAGAACCTTTTGCCTCCCCCCTCGACCTAAAGATTTGCATAAGAGATTGTGCAACTTACTTTTTTATTCGAAAGCCACCATTTTGAGGCATTATCTTAGGCGAGACACCTTACAAGATTGCCCTACATTGCTTGGAAGACGAAAGAAGCCAAAAACATGTGGATCTAGTTGCATCTCGCCAATTCAATTGCTCTTGCACACATTGAATCGTGTTACTTTGATTGGGTTGGGTATGAAAACCCTTCTCATATAGCCAATAAAAAGATAACTCGAGCTAGAAGTCCTCAAACTACTTACATGCATTTTAAGTGGAGGTCAAGTTCCCGGAACTAGTATCGATTGCCGCTTAGGGTAGAGGTGGTAATATAGGTCAATGACCCATTTTTTGCCCATATTTTGTATAAAATGGGCCATATATGAGTGGTACTTTTTAGGGGGCTTGCTAAATATGGGTCCAATAAAATTGAAAAAAAATCTGATGGGTTGAAAATGGTCCATGCATGAACCCATTTTCGACCCACCAATGCCAACAAGCAGTGTGTGTGTGGGAATAGGACTGGGGCTGGGGTCAAGATCGAGATCGGGACCCGAGGCAGGGGACCAAGGCAGGGTCCGGGGTTGGGGCCGGATCCCGAGATCAGGGCAGGAGACCGGGGCCGATACTAGGGGCTGAGGCCGGAGTCGGGAGCCGGGGCCGGGACCCGGATAGGGGTCGGGTCTCGAGACCCAGCACTAAGATCGGGACACAGGGTGGGCATTAGGGCAAAGGACCAGGCCAGGGTCGGGGACGGGCAGGGGTTGAGACCCGAGGCAGGGGACCGGGGCCAGGTTGGGGGTCGGGGTCTGGGTCGGATCTCGGGGATGGGCCAGTGCGGGGACCGGGGCTGGGGCTGGGTCCCAGGCGGGTGTCGGCGACCTGGGCTGGGACCTGACCGGGGCTAAGGATCGGGACAGGGCCGGGGTCGGAATCGTGACCCGAGCCGAGGCCGGGGCCGGGACCGAGGACTAGGATTGGGGCCGGGTCCTGGGACCGATCGTGCTGGCGACCAGGGCGGGGGGCTGGACCAGGAGTTGGGACCTGGGGGGAGGGTTAGGGTCGAGGACCGGGGCCAGGGCATGGGACTGGGCCAGGACCGAGTCTCGAGACCGGGGTAAGGTACCGAGGATAAGGTTGGGGATGGCGACAGGGCCAGGGTTGGGACCTAGGGCAGGGGACCGAGGTCGGGGCCAAGTCCGTGGTCTGGGCCGGTTCTGAGGTCGGGGCTGGGACCGGGGTCAGGGCCGAGGTCGGGACCCGGGGCTGGGGCTGGCGCAGGGGCCAGGACCTGGGGCGGGTGTTGGCAACTGGGACCGGGGACGGGGCTGGGGCCGAAGCCAAGACCCGGGCCGGGGTCGGGACCGAGGCTGACATCGGGACAAGGGGCCGGGACCCAAGGCGGATGCCGGCGACTAGGGCTTGGGTCGGTGCCGGGACCTGGGCCGGGGCCGTTGCTAGGGGACCGGGGCTGGGATTGAAGCTAGGGTCATGGCCGGTGCACCGAGGTCGGGGTCGGGGCTGGTGCTGGGGCCGAGGGCCGAGGACCAAGGCAGGGGCCTGGGCCAGGGCAAGGACAGGGGCCGGGGTCGGGAAGTATTTTAGTAATATTATTTTCTGAAAATATTATTGTGTTTTGATAATATGGGTTAAAACGCGTCAGGTTGGGTATAGGTCAGTCACGGGTCCGGTCGGGTTTGTGTCATTAAATATGGATCGAATTATATTTGACCCGACCCGACCCGACCCATCCATTTGCCATCTCTACTTAGATATGAGTAATTTTAGGATTGATCTAGGTTCCATTGGAACCTACATGTTGGAATCCGTTATCAAGAACCTATTTTGCATACGCTCAAACTTGAAACCTACCCTGTAACAAATTTTTTATCTACTATGACAAAAAATCATTATTCTAACAAAGTCCCGTATTGTCCGTCTAACCAGCTGATGGATGCATAATGTCAATGCCAAGCCTACAGGCTTCGACCATCATCATTTGCTCACGCACTCCAAAGTGCACAGAAGGATGGATACGTGATTGTCGACTCCTTTTTTCCCGCATCCCGACATGTTCGGAGAAAAAAAAAAGATCGCATATTCTATGAGTGCGACACGCGAATTAAAACAAAAATATTACTATGACCGAGGATAAATAATTTAAAATGACCAAAAAAATTCTATGTCAATGAATGGAAGAATTATTTTATGAATTTATTTAAATATTGGTCATCCAAAAGAAAAATAATTGAAAAAAATGACCACTACCGAAGAAGGACGTTTTAAACTGGCCATACTAAGTCTGCATATGAGATTGGGCAAATTACGTGTTTTTTCCCCCCTCGAAAGCTACCATTTTGAGGCATTATCTCAGGCAAGACACCTTAGAAGATTGCCTACAATGCTTCGAAGACGAAACAAGCCAAGAGCATGTTTGTACTGCATTTATCGAGAGATGTCACGTCGGGTTGCTCATTAGAAGACCTTTTGCTCAAAGTCTAGATTACATAGCTTTGGTTTGTAAGCTTCTTAGACCAGACCAGGTGCGTGGATTTCTTCTCTTCCTTGAGCCATTTCCCAGTTGTCCCCGTCTGACTCCCGTCTGACGAAAAGCCTAGTCTTTGCGCCTTTTGTTGAGCTTCTCGCTCATGCTTCCATCTCCTAGATGGTCCGATGGTGGCCGCTTCGAAATCTTTCTCAGTTTCAGAGGAGGAGATGTTCGGAAAGGCTTCATTGAATTTCTCTACCAAGGCCTCATTAATTCGGGGATCTATACATTTTTCGACCGTGATGGGATTGAGGTCGGAGAAAAGATCATGCCTAGGATCTTAAAAGTGATCAGCCAAACGGAGATATGCATTCCCGTCTTCTCCAAAGACTTCGCATCCAGCAAGAGTTGCCTGAAGGAGGTGGCAGAAATGGTGAGGTGTAAAAGGACAATCATGCCCATTTTCTATGATGTCAGCTGTAATGTGGTCGGCAAACAGGAGGAGAGTTATCAGAAGTCCTTCTGCACCCATGCGGCCCGGGGGGGGGAATCAGCGACTATAGACGACTGGAAGAAGGCTCTGCGCAGTGTATCAGGTTTGCTAGGATGGAGATTCAAGGAGTTTAATAACGTGTAAGTGAGATCAAGATTTCGATGCTTTTTCGACTTTTCCTACCGTAGTGATCGAGCATGAAATTAAAGAAGGAAAAAAGTCAATGCGTCTTCGCTTTTCCCTGGTGTATTATACGACCTGTTGTTCCTTTTCATATCTTCCTCTTTCCTTCCTTTTTCCCTTTGGCAGGGAGCATGAACTAATAAAGGAGGTCGTTTCCACAGTCCGCCGGCTGTTGAAGAAGGAAGAATTAGATGTGACAGAAAATTTAGTGGGGATGGGTCACCATGTGCGAGAGATGATGAGAAAACTTGATGTTCGCTATCAAAATGAGCAAGTGGTTGAAGGGCAAATGCTGATGGGAAAACGTGTGGTTGAGATATCGGGCCTTCTAGGAATCGGTAAGTCGACTCTTGCCAAGATTGTCCACAACAAAATCCATCATCTCTTTGATGAATGTGGCTTCCTTGATTTTGAGGGAAAGAGTCTCTTATCTCTCAAAGAAGATTTAATTAAAGAACTGCAAAAGAATAGACATGCACCCATATCTCCGCTTCAAGGTGCCCAATTTATCAGAAACAAATTAAAAGATCAGAGGGTTCTCATTGTCCTTGACGATGTTAGCGATTTTAATCAAATCCTATCGTTAGGCATACATCTAAGTGAGTTTGGTCCAGGAAGCAGGATCATTGTGATTTCTATGAGCAGCAACCTTGTCGACAAGTATACTCAGGTGCTAGAGACCTCCCAAAGAAGTGATGATCGTGATGATCATATGCGTGTTGAGAAATACGAACTAAAGCGAATGCATGACAACCATGCCTTTCAACTGTTCTGTAAGTGTGCTCTTAGAGGACGGCCTCTTCGAGAGGAATTCTCCTCTTGGGCATGGGCCATTAGTTCAGCTGCTGAAGGGCTTCCTCTTCTTATTGATGCCGTCGGTTCATATTTATTTGGAGAGCCCGTAGACTTATGGGAGGATGCATTCAATATAATGAATCGAAAGCCTTTCAACAAGAAAATTAGAGCAATTATGAAGACGAGATATGAAGCTTTGGAGGATGATGCCCAAAAGATATTCCTTGATATAGCATGTTTCTTTATAGGAAAGGAAAAGATCATACCCTCTTACATGTGGGAAGCTTGTGAATACAATCCTCGTACGCGGATTGCCCAGATTCATAATGTGTGTTTGGTAACCACGGAAAACAATGAATTTTGCATGCATAATCAAGTGAAGTTCTTCGGAATGGAGATTGTCAAGGAGAAAAATCCAGCTGAACCTTCTGAGCATAGCAGGCTATGGAATCGGGAGGATATCAAACGAGTGTTGGATGAAGAAAAGGTAAATGAAAGTCTCTCTTTTATTTGAATTAGAGTACTTATCAAAACTTAAATCTATTTTCTGCCCTTTTATTTCGTTTTCTCCTCCACAATTGGCAGGTCGCTACAGTTGAAGCCCTCAGTGCCACATTCGACAGCCCCCATTCATTCGCTAAACATAGATTTTTTCATTGTTTCTCGAAACTTAGGTATCTCAGAATGAGCCACGTTGTTATTAAAGGGAATAAGCATGGTGTAAACAACTCCAAAGAGGAACTTTTCCTTCCACGATTAATGTGGCTTGAATGGCAATGGTGCCGCAATATCTCCAGTCTACTTGCTTTAGATCTGTCAGACTTGGTCGTTCTGGATCTGTCTTGGAGTACGCCCACAACTTGGAAGTGCTGGAAAAAAATTATGAAGGTATGATGGCATACATATGCATTTTGTTGCTTTATATTTGACAACACCTTGTAGTAAAACAAGGCTTTTAAATTCTCTTGTTTTGCAGAAGGCCAAAAACTTGAAAGTTTTGATCCTAAAACATTGTAGCTGGCTAGCAGAATCTCCAGTTGCCAATGCACCCGTAAATTTAGAGAGATTAAACCTGGAACATTGTTCTCCATTACTGGGTGTTGACAGATCCATTAGCAATCTAGGCAAATTAGTTTCTCTGAATATCAAGTTCTGCAGCTCCGTGCAAGAGTTGCCAGAAGATATAGGTTACTTGGAAGCTCTGAAAGAGCTTTACATCGATGGAACTTCCATTAAAGCCATTGATTTCCATGATGGGTCATATAGGAAGCTTGAAATTCTGAGTGCTTGCAACTGTAAGTCCTTGTCTCTATCCAACTCGATTGGTAACTTGAGGTATCTTTTGTACCTGGCAATGGACGACACTGAAATCAGTGAGCTCCCTGAGTCTATCGGATCCCTAAAGAATCTTCAGAAGCTATCTCTAAGAAACTGCAGGAGCTTGTGGAAACTGCCAGATTCCATCGGAAACCTCGAAGAGCTGCAAGTCGTGGATCTTTCGGACACGTTAGTCGACAAACTACCTTCATCTGTCCGATATTTGAGAATCTTGCAAGTACTAAAGATGGCTCGCACTTTTATAAGAGAATTTCCTGGAGGCATTAAGAATCTAGGGAGTTTAGAAGAGATAGATTTTTGCGGCTGCAGAAGTTTGACAGGGAAATGCGACATTACCGGACTACCCTCTTTGCGGGTGTTACTTCTAGAAAATACTTCTATTTCCCAGCTCATTGTGATAGATTTTCAATACTCTAATCTCCAAAACCTCAGATTGGGTGCCGGTGTTCCCATCTCGAAAATTAAATTTACTAAAGGAGAATAGCATCGGGTTTAACAGATGTTAGACTAAGACACAGAGTTCCAGGTGGACGGACGGGACATCACGTAGCAGGTGGACGGTGAGACTGAAACAAGGCGGTGGTCAGACAGAAGGCAAGAAAGTTATCGGTGGCTGAGATTTGGCTAAGCAGGAAGTTAGTGCTTGTGTCTCTTTAATTCAAATTTGTAACTTGATAAAGCATGTCAACTGATCTTCCCAATAAGGGCAATTAGAGTTATAATTGCATACGGATTTTCCCTTATATTCTGAATTTTCAATTTACATTCTTCTTTTTTTCCCCTTCTGTTTTTTGTCCATCGAACTCACATTTCTTATTGTCTTGAATGTATGTCGGTTTCCTGCAATTTTGCTCGTACATGTTTAGTTCTTTTGATTGATCTGCAAGACTCTTTCAAGGTTATCAGAATGGGTTTTAGTTCCTTTTTTGACTGTCTTCTATAATCGCATAAGCACAGCCATTGGAATCTATTCTCCAACCCAAGTCGACTACTATCAAATAGATGCTTCTTTGTGATTTTCAAATTTCGGTTAAAGATATTTTGTCGCGAAGCAATTCCAAGGAAACAATATCTTAATTATTTACCTTCATATGTTCTACGTATATTTTAAAGATGTGAAAAATTATATTTTATTTATACCATTATATGTTCTGTATTGCCCGGGATATTATAATGTTACTGGCTTCTCTACTGTAGACCAATGCCTAATTGTTTAGGAATAAGAAGTAAGAACCGCGTACGTATGCCGAATCTGGTCGAACTTGTCCTTCATTTTGACTTTGTCATCCAGCCAAAACCTCATCCCAGGACTTCTTGAAAAATATTACTTGAAAACCATCGGCCAATGATTCAAATGACCCCGTGTGCCTAATGACTGCTCATAAAATAAGCCACAATATATTTTATTAAAGGAAAACTACGAAGAGGATCAACAATTTTATAGTATTTAGGGATCATGACACAAATAGTCTTAAGACTATATACAAATGTTCAATATTGTCCTCCCATTATTTCAAGTTTAGGGAGAACATTGAACATTTCTACACAGTTCAAAGCTCGATTAAAATTTGTACCAGAAGTCTGGAGCCATATTGAACAGATTAAAAGTTTTTGGACAATATTGTTGTGGAAATTCTCCTATATTTTGATTCTGACAAAACCTTCAAATAGAAATTGTTTAATGAAATGTGATGCAGGAAGAATGTGTAAGCAGCAGGTTGTGTGATTCCAATTCTGTCGCGCTGACGAAGGGTCGGATGGAAGTGATTCTGACGAAGGTTCAGATGGAAGTGCTCCTGACGAAGGGTCAGATGGAAGTGCTTCTATCCAAGGGTCAGATGGAAGTACCCCTGACGATCTAAACAGTGACGGATGAATCACATCAAATTTCCGTACTACCATTCCGTGCCAACTAATCTAACCCACGTATGGCAGGTTTCCGATCAAGGCAAGTGATATTCGATTATCCTGATATTCCCTCTAATCAATTAAGGAACTTTCTATAATGGGATATCATCTTCTAAGGAATATATCCTTGGAAATCAACTCAAACTTATCACACTTATGGAAGTTGGAGATTCAGTTGTATGGGCGATTGAATCAGAAGGGTTCAATATCTTACCCAACGGTCTACATATCTTCTGAAGATACGGTCTCGTTCAATCACGATTGATGACGTCCAATCAAGGATTGAAGAGTGATCCCTTGACTGGAATCAAACGGCTAGTTCGGAGACAGGGGAGTATAAAAGAAGATTCATGATGGACTAAAAGAAGATGTGCGAACAACAATCCAAGGTGCAAGCATAATTTGAGTTTCATCCAAAGAGTATTCTGTGTACCCAAAATCCTTCACTGTGAAAATCCGTGAGAGAGAGAAACAAAATACTTGAGTGGTTGTAATCCTCTTGATTCTTCATAGTGAAATCCAGCCGATCGGCTGTCATCGTGGGAGAGTGGACGTAGGCTTAATCTAAGCCGAACCACTATAAATATCATGTGCAATATTCTCTAAACTCTTACCCTTGCGTTTAGACTTTCTGCACACTGTTATACGGTTCTTATTGCTAATCGCACATTGAACTTTATTCATTCCGCAAGAAATATCAATTTTGTTCAGAATCTCCTATTCACCCCCCCTCTAGGAGATATTGCTAGATACATCAATTGGTATCAGAGCTGGTTGCTCATTTTACGAAGTGTTTATTGACTTCAGAGTTAACGATCTCTATGTCTAGCAATCACTCTTCAGGAACAAGCGATTCGCACTTTGCCAACAAGCCACCATACTTTGATGGAAAGGATTACAATATGTGGAGCAACAAGATGAAGTGGTTCTTCAAAGCCTATGATGATCTGATGTGGGATGTCGTTACAAATGGAATAGTTCCTGCAAATGCTACAAATCCAACCTCTGCTGACGGAGTAAATATTGTCACAACAATGACTGATGCTGAAAAGGCTAAAAGAAAAGGCCTTGATTCTAAAGATGTCAATGCTCTCTTTTGTACCTTATCTACTCCTCTTTATAATCGTGTCTCAGAAGAAGAATCAGCTAAGGCAATATGGGATAGACTTCATGTTACCTTTCAAGGAACAAATCGCGTGAAAGAAACAAAGCTCAGTATTTTACTAAGTGACTATGAAGCATTTGAAATGAAGCCTGATGAATCTATTGCAGATATGATAGACAGGTTTCAGACTCTGGCAAGTGGACTTGCAAGACAAGGCACACCAATTGTGACGCCCTAGAAATCCGACCCCGGTGAAGTCCCTGAATTCGATAAAATGGATTAAAATTGAAATTCAGTCGTTAAATTATATTGGATCGAAAGGACTGAAGAGACGATGTTTGGACGAATTCTGAAATTCAGTCGGTTTAGATTAGGTTCGAAATTCCTAGTCGCCGTAAATTAGGATTTCAATCCTCGCGACCCGAGCCTAACCCTGACCGAGCCTAGCCTGTGAAATTACGAAAATTATCCTACGTCTAGTTTACCAAATTTCGTTCAGTCCCGATTTGTCAAAGGACCGTTTTGCCCTCGGATTTTTGCAATGGGACAATTGCCCCAAAGGTCTTCAAGGTGGACCCCACCTTCTCCCTCAAAGCCACCCACGTGTTTCCCTCTCTCTCCTCTCCTCTTCTTTCTTCTTCTGTTCCTTTCTTCTTCTTCGTTTTGGTGGACGACGCCCCGACCAAACTCCTCCGCCCTCCTCTGCCTCTACCGATTTGCGCGCGCCACCACCCCACAACGGACGGCCACCACCTTCAGCAGCTTGTCGCCGTCGCCGCCGACCTCGTCCCAGCCGTCGTCAGCCGCCGAACAGCCGCGGAACCGCCGCGACACCCCCAGCCCCTGTTCGGCCCCCTGCAAACCGAGCACGTCGGGGCTTCCCCCGGCCGCTCGCGGCGTCGCCGCCGCCACCCACCACCTCGGCCAAGTCCCTCAGCCTCCCCTCGACTTCCCCAAAGCTACCCCACCGCCGATTAGCCATCGGAGCCATCGCAATCAGCCCCGAAATCGCCGGTGCCCTATTTTAGACCCGGTTCGCGTTTTCTTCAGATCCTGCCGTTTTGGCCGTCGCCGACTCTCACCGCCGCCGCCAATGAACTCCTAGGACTCCCCTCCAACTTACCTGAGCTCGGCGAAGCTCGCCGCCGCGCGTGGTGGCCGGAGGACCGCCCGCAAGCTTCCCCTGTTTTTCTGCCCCGAAACGCCCAATTCTGCTCGTCGCCGATCCGCCGCCTCCGACCGCCCTCAGCCGCTGCCGCTGGTCCCGATCACCTCCCCTCGACCCCTAGGTGAGATTCCCGGCCTTGGCCGGCCTCGTCCCGGCTCGTGGGGCCGTGTTTCGCCGGAAAACAGTCCGGTTCCCCCGTTTAACCTTGCTGGCCGGTTCTGTTTTAGGCCGCCGCCGCTTGCCGGAGCTTCGCCGTCGCCGGCTACCTATCCCGGTGACTTCGCGAGACTTCCTAGAGGCATTCCCGAAAATTTAGGTTTTTGGGCCGCCGCCGCCGCCGCCGCCGTCGCCGTTCGCCGTCGTTGGCCGTTGAGACCGCCCGAGCTCAATTTGATAGTGAGTTGACCCTAATCCTTGGTTAGGGCGCTAATTGCGCCTAGGATTAGTCGTTTAGTCAATTGTGGATTTTAGGTACACGATCGGGGCTGGTCTAAATAGAAATTGGGATTAGGATAAATGGCCGATCGATTTGGTTAGCCGGACTGATTAAATTGTTTGTGGCTAGTTGTTGTTAGAAAATTATTGATTGATTGATTGGGCATTGGATTGCCGCTGTTTGATCGCGAGCGAGCGATAGGCTAGAGACGAGCGGGCGATCGACGACGTTTAAGTCTGATTGACTAATAAATAATTATTGCATGAATTCGAGCCTTTATGTGGCCTAATTGGACTGATTGTTTGTGGTTGCGTTGATGGCCTCGTTGGAAGGCTTGATTGATTGGCTGCCATGACTGTTTGACGTCGATCGTTGATTGGGGGTTAATCGCCCTGTGTGGTGACTAGTGGTTAGTCTGCATTTGCATATGACCGTGTGCGAAATCAAAATGCATATTTTGGCACGAAATTGGCATTTGGCCAAAGTTCTTACATGCTTGAGTGAGCATCCGGCCTTAACCAAAGATAATGAAATGGGTTGATTGCTGGGTGTGGAATGTATGGTCATATGACGAAAAACGATGATGTTCCTAGCAAGCTCGTGTTCTATGATTTGGACGGAACCATACGACTTGCCAGAAGCACGACAGCTCTGATTCGGTGTTAACTAGTACGGATGCAGAGTTGGTCGGTTGCCGGTCGCAATGGATGTTGGACCGATGCCCCGTATAGGGATGCCTGCAGCGCGTGCCGTGCAACTGGTGCACTGGATACACCGCTTGTAGTAGCCGTTGCCGAGAGTAAAGGAACGTAGCCCGGTTTTACCGGTAGAACGCTGGATCACACTGAGGTGTTGGATCGCGTTATTTGTGAGAGTCGAGTCACGCCCTCTTTCGCGTAGATCCTCTCATGTGCCCGTGGCACGATCATCGTTAATAAAAGAATTGAGTGCAATGTAACTTCGTACATGAGTAAGTATGAGCGTATCCCGACTACAACGTTTGGAATGGGACGAATGGAGTAGGAAGACGGAAGTTCATACTCACTTGTGTCCGAGTTACTATTGTGTTGTGAGCATTGCCCTGGTGAATGTCATGTGCATACTGATGGATGTAATGCTGTGATTGAGTGATTGATTGACGTTGACTGCTGAGTCATGTCGAGCATTGCATTGTGTGTGGCTGAAACTGGTAAGTGTGCATGTGGATGATGGTTATATTGTTAACCGTGGATAGTTACTATATGTGCATGTGTGATGTGTGAGCTTCGGTTAGGATGTCCTGGGCGAATCAGTTTCCTAACCGAGCTTAGGCTTGATTCACTGAGATTTATTCTCACCCCGTTGTGGGATAACATTTTCAGGTCCCACGTGTCGGAGCCTTGTGGATGCCAAGAATTGGCTGTTGGAGTAGTCTATTGAAGTAAGTGAGAAGTTGACCTCACCTGACCAAGTAACCTTTTGAGGTTTTGTCTAGTCGCCCCGAAGTATGGGGTTGTGTACATTCGTTAGTATGAATAAGGTCTTGATTGGTTTGCTGATATGTATGAATTGGGATTTTCATTTGTGAATGTCGATTGTGACTGCCTACTTTACTATCCCTGTTTGTTTATGCTGTCAGGGAGTTAGAACGTTTCCGCATGCGTAGTTAAGTGATAGGTCGATAGCGTGCCTGGGAAGCTATCTCTATGACCTCGTGGCGATTTGGCTAGGGATGTCGCGGGCTCGAGAGTTGGGGCGTGACATCCCCGCCCAATGTGGTATCAGAGCAAGGTCAGCCTGATTCATATGGTCATTGGCTTGGAGTGATAAGGAGCGTTGGGATTTGGGATAGTTAGTAGGACTATAAGCTCTTGCATGTGCTTGTTATCTATGTTTTTGACTGTTTATTGGTTATCTCATTACGTGTTGCCTGGGGTGGACAGGACTCCGTAAATTACCTGTATAATGAGCGACCGTAATGAGATGGTGTCTAGTGGAAGGATAGTTCAAGAAGGTCCCAGGATGGACGGGATCTTGCAGACATTGGAAACTTTGAGAGCTGTAGCTGGACAGCAAGGGTGTAGTCAAACTAATGCTACCGCCGTTTCGCATGGAGACTCATTGACTGGAAATGAGAGTGGTATACGACCAATACCTGAGTTGATGGAAAGGTTTCTAGACCTAGGACCGCCGAAGTTTGAAGAGATAGGAGATCTAGAGGCTGCAATCTGGTGGATTTTAGAAATAGAGAAGGTATTCGCCCTGCTGGGATGTTCCGAAGAGGACAAGGTGACGTTAGCCATTTATCAACTTCATGGTGACGCTAAGGCATGGTGGGAAGTTACACAAGAAAAGATCTTTCCCGGAGGTATAATACCGGTATGGGATGCCTTCATGGAAGCCTTCTATGGCAAGTACTTTTTGGACTGTAAACGAGAGAAAAAGATGGTAGAATTCCTGCATCTTCATCAGGACCATTTATCAGTAGAACAATATGAAGTGAAATTCATCGAACTGTCTGAGTTTGCACCATGGACGATTAGAGATCCTATGAATAGGATGAGAAGATTTTATGATGGATTAAAACCTAAGATTAAGGATCGACTGGTGTCGCTGGACATAAGGAGTTATGGAGAATTGTATGAAAGGGCCCAATCTGTGGAGAAAGGCAGGACTGACAGAGCAATCGCATCTGGATCGCGATTCGCGCTTTCGTCTAGGGATAACCGTCGGATAGAGAAGAGGCCGATGTTTGTCAACAAGTATCACATTCCGTCTAACCGGAGGAGTGCAATCAAGAAGCCGATGTTCCGCCAAAGCGAGAAGTGTCGCCTGTGTCGTCTAAGGCATGGGTCTGGTCCTTGCCCGTATAGAGGTGGAGAATGTTTTAAATGTTACCAGTTGGGACACCAAGTGAAGGACTGCCCGATGAGAAATAAGACAGAGCAAGCACCACTGCCGCAAGATAGACAAACTCGATGAATTGTTCAGCAGAACAACCAGGGTTGACTCTACTGGGAGTAGGGTAACTTTTGAGCTAAGATGTTCTAGTACTGATTAGCATTAGCTGGTTGGTTTGAAAAGACTTTTTGTGGATAAGGCTTATGGATATGGGTTTGTATTAAGACGAATGGTACTTTGTGGATCGCATAAGTTTAAAGTGTCGTTTGGCTTGGATTGTCTTAGCTATTCCTTTCCGGTGGATCTTAATTAATGACTAAATGAATATCCGCCGATGAGCAAGTGTGGATTGTGAGATTGATCTCTAAGGTGTGATGAACTTTTTAGGAGTCAGGGGACATGAATGGATAAGGATTGGTGGGAAGTCAATTAATGTGCGCTGAATAACGATGAAGATCTTCCTCTACATGTGATTAAAGTAGGACTTAAAAGTGAAGATCGTGTTGTGAGTCCGTGGTGTAGTGTTGTGTTTTGAGTGATGGACAGGAGATTGGGATGAATTGAGATGTCATGAGTAAGTAAGACATTTGTGCTTTGCAGAACTGGTGAAGATCGGGTTATACCTCTGAATCTTAATTAGAGAAGGCCTTGTAGTATGTCAAAGGCAGTTTTGAGACGACTTGAGACCTGTAAGGTTCAGTTGAATAGTAACTTAATGAAGTCATGATTGACATCTTTGGATCAAGAGGAGAAGCAGCGTTAAACTCTGCTCATTGGAAGTCAGAAATAGTTAATTGAATTGTGAGGAATGGATAATTACTGCCGTTACTAGGACAATCAACAGTTGAATGGGACAGTAAGGTTAGATGATCACAGTCAAGTTGAATCCTTAGGGTTGAATGGTTCACCCTGTTTAAACGAATTGTGGATATGGAATTGGGTCAGATTGGTAAGCGTTGAACGTGAGTTTGAATCTAATTTGGATTCGGTAGTCGCGGTATGGTCTTGATTCATGAGGTAGAAATAAAGATTGAATTGAAGCGAGCGTAGTGTGAACTTTGGGGTGAAGAAAGTGTAGTTCAGTATGGCCTATCATCCGAGGACGGATGGCCAGTTTGTAAGGACAAATCAGACTTTGGAGTATAGGTTTAAGACTTGAAATTGAATTTCAAGAGTAATTGGGAGGAACTGTTGCACCTGTTGGAGTTGCCTAACTAACAGACAGTGGCGAAGCATTAAAGTAGTGCTTTTTGGGCATCGTGTAGTAGAGTGTGTAGAAAGCTAATCTATTTGGACGAAGTTGGAAAAAGAAAAGAAGTTACTGAATCAGAATCAATAGATTAGTCGTTAGACGCTAACAAGGTTATCAGAAACAGACAGAGAATAGTGCAGAGTCATCAGAAAAGTTACGCCATCAAGAGGAGAAGGCTTATGGAATTTTAGATGGACAATTATATCTTTTAGAAAGTGTCGCCTAAGAAGAGGGACATCTCGTTTTGGAAATAAAGGAAAGTTAAGCCCAAGGTATGTCAGATCTTTCGAGATTTTGGAAAGAATTGAGAATTGAATGTGCTCTCTGATGTTGTCGCCGAGACTTGTCCAAGGATAGTGTTGTTCATGTGTTGATATGGAGGAAGTACGAATCGGACCCCATTGATGTTCTGAGTCAAGAAGAATTTGAATTGGATAGGCAAAAATCGTACGTGGAAAGTCTAGTCAGAATCGTGGGTAGGGAAAGAGCGAGTGCTCTGGATCAAGATGATCTCGTTAATCAAGGTGGTTTAGAAACACGTTAGTACTGAAGGGACTATTAGAGAGATTGAGGAAGTTTTGAGAACCAAAGTAGTGAGGACTAAGTATTTTGATTTGTTTGAAGGGCCATAGCAGTACTTCAATTTCGAGGACGAAATTTCCTAAGTGGGGGAGAGTTGTGACGCCCTAGAAATCCGACCCCGGTGAAGTCCCTGAATTCGATAAAATGGATTAAAATTGAAATTCAGTCGTTAAATTATATTGGATCGAAAGGACTGAAGAGACGATGTTTGGACGAATTCTGAAATTCAGTCGGTTTAGATTAGGTTCGAAATTCCTAGTCGCCGTAAATTAGGATTTCAATCCTCGCGACCCGAGCCTAACCCTGACCGAGCCTAGCCTGTGAAATTACGAAAATTATCCTACGTCTAGTTTACCAAATTTCGTTCAGTCCCGATTTGTCAAAGGACCGTTTTGCCCTCGGATTTTTGCAATGGGACAATTGCCCCAAAGGTCTTCAAGGTGGACCCCACCTTCTCCCTCAAAGCCGCCCACGTGCTTCCCTCTCTCTCCTCTCCTCTCCTCTTCTTTCTTCTTCTGTTCCTTTCTTCTTCTTCGTTTTGGTGGACGACGCCCCGACCAAACTCCTCCGCCCTCCTCTACCTCTGCCGATTTGCGCGCGCCACCACCCCACAACGGACGGCCACCACCTTCAGCAGCTTGTCGCCGTCGCCGCCGACCTCGTCCCAGCCGTCGTCAGCCGCCGAACAGCCGCGACACCCCCAGCCCCTGTTCGGCCCATTGCAGACCGAGCACGTCGGGGCTTCCCCCGGCCGCTCGCGGCGTCGCCGCCGCCACCCACCACCTCGGCCAAGTCCCTCAGCCTCCCCTCGACTTCCCCAAAGCTACCCCACCGCCGATTAGCCACCGGAGCCGCCGCAATCAGCCCCGAAATCGCCGGTGCCCTGTTTTAGACCCGGTTCGCGTTTTCTTCAGATCCCGCCGTTTTGGCCGTCGCCGACTCTCACCGCCGCCGCCAACTTACCTGAGCTCGGCGAAGCTCGCCGCTGCGCGTGGTGGCCGGAGGACCGCTCGCAAGCTTCCCCTGTTTTTCTGCCCCGAAACGTCCGATTCTGCTCGTCGCCGATCCGCCGCCTCCGACCGCCCTCAGCCGCTGCCGCCGGTCCCGATCACCTCCCCTCGACCCCTAGGTGAGATTCCCGGCTTTGGCCGGCCTCGTCCCGGCCCGTGGGGCCGTGTTTCGCCGAAAAATAGTCCGGTTCCCCTGTTTAACCTTGCTGGCCGGTTCTGTTGTAGGCCGCCGCCGCTTGCTGGAGCTTCGCCGTCGCCGGCCACCTATCCCGGTAACTTCGCGAGACTTCCTAGAGGCATTCCCGAAAATTTAGGTTTTTGGGCCGCCGCCGCCGCCACCGTCGCCGTTCGCCGTCGTTGGCCGTTGAGACCGCCCGAGCTCAATTTGATAGTGAGTTGACCCTAATCCTTGGTTAGGGCGCTAATTACGCCTAGGATTAGTCGTTTAGTCAATTGTGGATTTTAGGTACACGATCGGGGCCGGTCTAAATAGAAATTGGGATTAGGATAAATGGCCGATCGATTTGGTTAGCCGGACTGATTAAATTGTCTGTGGCTAGTTGTTGTTAGAAAATTATTGATTGATTGATTGGGCATTGGATTGCCGCTGTTTGATCGCGAGCGAGCGATAGGCTAGAGACGAGCGGGCGATCGACGACGTTTAAGTCGGATTGACTAATAAATAATTATTGCATGAATTCGAGCCTTTATGTGGCCTAATTGTTAGATTGTTTGTGGTTGCGTTGATGGCCTCGTTGGAAGGCTTGATTGATTGGCTGCCATGACTGTTTGACGTCGATCGTTGATTGGGGGTTAATCGCCCTGTGTGGTGACTAGTGGTTAGTCTGCATTTGCATATGACCGTGTGCGAAATCAAAATGCATATTTTGGCACGAAATTGGCATTTGGCCAAAGTTCTTACATGCCTGAGTGAGCATCCGGCCTTAACCAAAGATAATGAAATGGGTTGATTGCTGGGTGTGGAATGTATGGTCATATGACGAAAAACGATGATGTTCCTGGCAAGCTCGTGTTCTATGATTTGGACGGAACCATACGACTTGCCAGAAGCACGACAGCTCTGATTCGATGTTAACTAGTACGGATGCAGAGTTGATCGGTTGCCGGTCGCAATGGATGTTGGACCGATGCCCCGTATAGGGATGCCTGCAGCGAGTGCCGTGCAACGAGTGCACTGGATACACCGCTTGTAGTAGCCGTTGCCGAGAGTAAAGGAACGTAGCCCGGTTTTATCGGTAGAACGCTAGATCACACTGAGGTGTTGGATCGCGTTATTTGTGAGAGTCGAATCACGCCCTCTTTCGCGTAGATCCTCTCATGTGCCGGTGGCACGATCATCGTTAATAAAAGAATTGAGTGCAATGTAACTTCGTACATGAGTAAGTATGAGCGTATCCCGACTACAACGTTTGGAATGGGACGAATGGAGTAGGAAGACGAAAGTTCATACTCACTTGTGTCCGAGTTATTATTGTGTTGTGTGCATTGCCCTGGTGAATGTCCTGTGCATACTGATGGATGTAATGCTGTGATTGAGTGATTGATTGACGTTGACTACTGAGTCATGTCGAGCATTGCATTGTGTATGGCTGAAACTGGTAAGTGTGCATGTGGATGATGGTTATATTGTTAACCGTGGATAGTTACTATATGTGCATGTGTGATGTGTGAGCTTCGGTTAGGATGTCCTGGGCGAATCAGTTTCCTAACCGAGCTTAGGCTTGATTCACTGAGATTTATTCTCACCCCGTCGTGGGATAACATTTTTAGGTCCCACGTGTCGGAGCCTTGTGGATGCCAAGAATTGGCTGTTGGAGTAGTCTATTGTAGTAAGTGAGAAGTTGACCTCACCTGACCAAGTAACCTTTTGAGGTTTTGTCTAGTCGCCCCGAAGTATGGGGTTGTGTACATTCGTTAGTATGAATAAGGTCTTGATTGGTTTGCTGATATGTATGAATTGGGATTTTCATTTGTGAATGTCGATTGTGACTGCCTACTTTACTATCCCTGTTTGTTTATGCTGTCAGGGAGTTAGAACGTTTCCGCATGCGTAGTTAAGTGATAGGTCGATAGCGTGCCTGGGAAGCTATCTCTATGACCTCGTGACGATTTGGCTAGGGATGTCGCGGGCTCGAGAGTCGGGGCGTGACACCTATCGCTGAACCAATGCAAGTCAGGAAGATACTACGTGGACTCACAGATGATTGGAATTACATCATGCCATCAATTCAAGAATGCCAAACAATCAGACCACTCTCGGTGGATGAGCTAGTCGGAACTTTGCAATCCTATGAAACAGAACGAGCAAACAAAAAGGGAGAACAGAAAGGTAAAAAATCTATTGCCTTAAAAACTGAAATTAATCAATGTTTTTCTGATACAGATGATGAAGATGAGGATGATGAAGAACTAGCCCTCATGGTCAAGAAATTTAGGAAGATGGCTCGGAAAGGCAGAAACATCAAAGGAAAGAAACCTTGGAAGAAGAGTGATGTAAAAATATCAAACAACGATTCACAAGATAGCAAAGACGTGATCTGTTTCCATTGTAAGAAGGCAGGACATATCAAACCGAACTGCCCAATTTTGAAGAAGGACAAACTCAAGTATGAGAAGTACAAGAAGGCTCTAAAGGCAGAAACTTTAAGTGATTCTGATGAAAGCGAAAATGATTATGCAAACATCTGTCTCATGGCCGAATCAGATTCAAGTTCAGATTCAGAAACTGAGGTATGTTCATCTGAACTCCCTGATGAAGTTATTGAATATATTGATGAATTGTGTAGGAACTACAAAGAAGCTCTTGAGAAAGCTTCTTGTTTGAAAAAGGAAAATGCTTCTTTAAAACAACAGAATTTGTCCCAAAAATAAAAAATTGATTTTCTACAACAAGAGTTTCACCAGATGAAAGAAAATCATGATTTAGTTTCAAAAGAATTGCTTCTTTGAAAGAAAAAGGTTCTGATATATCAAAAAGGTTTTCACAAAGCTCAGTAACTCTAAATAGCATTATTTCAAAACAAATACCATTCAATGACCGATCTGGGTTAGGTTTTAAAAGGAAAAATAGCCAAAGAAATATCTTTAAAACTGAATTTCGAAAACCAACGTTTTCCGATTACAAGCATCATTTTCATAAGCATTTTACTAGATCCAACATTCGACAACCTTGTGTAAATTGTGGTGATCCTAGCCATACTAAGGTTTACTGCAAGAAAATTTGGAGACCTATTAAAAGGTCAAAATATACTAACACAAAAGGACCCAAGAAAATATGGGTACCAAAGGAACAGTAAGTTGGTTATTTATTGCAGGTACCAAAGAGAAGGAAGAACAAGTGGTTTCTGGACAGTGGTTGTTCAAGTCACATGACTGGAAATCCAGATGTATTTATATCTTTCTCAGATTGTGATGGAAGAAGCGTGTCGTTTGGAGGAAAGAACAAGGGAAAGGTCATCGGGAAAGGAAATGTAAAGATTGGGAATCTGACCGTTAAAGATATCTCTCTAGTCAAAGGATTGAATTACAACTTGATTTCTGTAAGTCAACTCTGTGACTCTGGATATGATATTTGGTTCAAAGATCTAAAATGCACAGGTATGAGCAAGGACAAGAAGCAATCATTCACGGGATGAAGGCATGGGAGCATTTATCTTTTAGATATTAATGCTGACTGTGAACTTGCTAAATGTCTTATTTCTGTTAAAGATGAATCTGAACTTTGGCACAGAAAGTTAGGTCATATTAGTGTAAAACATATTTCAAAGCTTTCCAAGAAGGGACTTGTTCGAGGACTACCTCAAACTAAATTTGAGAAAAGTGGACTATGTCATGCATGCACACTGGGTAAGCAGGTAAGAAGTTCTTTTAAGTCTTTAAATCAAGTTTTCACTAAGCATTGTCTGCAACTACTTCATATGGACATCTTCGGACCTAATAGATCTCTAAGCATTGGAGGTAAGAGATATTGTCTTGTCATAGTTGATGACTTCTCTAGATTTACATGGGCCTCATTTCTTGCTCACAAAAGTGAAGCTTTCATATCCTTCTCAAAATTTGCTAAAAGAATTCAAAATGAAAAGGGTTACACTATTTCCAGTTTGAGAACGGATCATGGGGGAGAGTTTGAAAACCAAAGTTTCTCAGATTTTTGCACTAAGTTCGGAATTCAGCATAACTTCTCTGCACCTTATACTCCTCAACAAAATGGGGGTAGTAGAAAGGAAAAACAGATCTTTGCAAGAAATGGCCAGAACTCTTCTCATTGAGAGTAAAATTGCCTCTAACTTTTGGGCTGAGGCCGTTTCAACAGCATGCTATATCTTAAATCAAATTTCCCTCAGACCTTTTTTCTGAGAAAACTCCCTATGAATTTTTCAAAGAAAGAAAGCCTGATGTTGCATACTTTCATGTATTCGGTTGCAAATGCTTTATTTTAAAGAATGCTAATGATCGAGTTGGAAAGTTTGATGAGAGATCAGATGAAGGAATTTTCTTGGGATATTCAACAACTAGCAAAGCCTACAGAGTCTACAACAAATACACTCGTGCTGTTGAGGAATCAGTGAACATCAAGTTCGATGAAAACTACCAGGATGATGAAATTAAATCCATTCAAATGCATACATTTCATCAAGTCATGAACTCACAAGCAGACTCAGATGTGAATATGGGTTCGGAGAATGCTCAGAAGGAAACTTCCTCAGTTGAAGAAAGACTAGAAGATGAACAAAATGAATCCACAATATCCTTAAATGATGGCCTTGACAAAAACTGGAAGCATAAGTCAAGTCATCCAAAGGAACTTATCATAGGCAGCATAAGTGATGGCGTAAAGACAAGATCCAAATTCAAGCAAGCAATGAGCAACATCGCCTTGGTATCTGAATTGGAGCCAAAAAGGATTGAAGATGCATTAGCAGATGAAAACTGGATAAATGCAATGCAGGAAGAACTACATCAGCTCAAGGTCAACAATGTTTGGGAACTGGTCAATCGTCCCAAAAATTGTCCAGTAATTGGAACAAAATGGGTATTCAGAAACAAACTTGATGAGAAAGGAAAAGTTATAAGAAACAAAGCAAGACTTGTAGCAAAAGGTTACTCTCAAGAAGAAGGGATAGATTACGATGAAACCTACGCACCGGTTGCCAGGTTAGAAGCCATTAGGCTACTTCTTGCTTATGCTTGTTACAATGATTTCAAACTTTTTCAGATGGATGTGAAAAGTGCCTTCCTAAACGGCTACATCAAAGAAGAGGTATATGTTGAACAACCTCCTGGCTTCGAAGAACCTAAAGAAAAGGATCTGGTATATGTCTTAAAAAAGGCACTCTATGGATTGAAACAAGCACCTCGCGCCTGGTATGAAATGTTAAGTAACTTTTTATCTCAACACAGCTTCACTAAAGGTAATGTAGACACCACTCTTTTTATTCAAAGAAAAGGTAAAGACATCCTTTTAGTTCAAATTTATGTTGATGATATTATATTCGGCTCCTCTAATGAACTTCTCTGCAAGAAATTTTCTAAAGCAATACAGGATAAATTTGAGATGAGTATGATGGGTGAATTACGGTTCTTTCTTGGTCTTCAAATTCATCAATCTCAGAAAGGAGCATTCATATTTCAAGAGAAGTATGCATTGGAAATATTGAAGAAGTTTGGTCTGGAGAATGGCAAGAAAACAGAAACTCCTATGTCTCACTCCTCTAAATTAGATAAAAATGAAGATGGAAAGGAAGTTGATCCCAAACTATATCGAAGTATGATTGGATCATTACTCTATCTCACAGCTTCAAGACCAGACATTCTATATAGTGTCTGCCTATTTGCAAGATTTCAGTCAAGTCCAAGAGAATCACACCTATCACCAGTCAAGAAAATAATCAAATACATAGGGACTTATCCCAACTATGGTTTGTGGTATTCTAAATCTTCTGATTTTATACTAAGTGGATATTCAGATGCAGATCTTGCAAGTTGCAAAGTTGATAGAAAAAGTACATCTGGAACTTGTCAGCTCATGGGAAACATGCTTGTCTCATGGTATTCAAAGAAGCAAAATACAGTGGCACTCAGTACAGCTGAAGCAGAATACGTATCTCTTGGAAGTTGCTGCACTCAATTACTTTGGCTAAAACAGCAGCTCAAAGACTATGGTGTTGAAGAATCAACTGTGGAAATCCTATGTGACAACACAAGTGCCATAAATCTCACAAAGAATCCTGTACTTCACTCAAGAACAAAGCATATTGAGATCAAGCATCACTTCATATGTGATCATGTTCAGAACGGTGATGTTAACATTCAATACATTGATTCGAAAAATCAACTTGCAGATATTTTTACTAAATCTCTTGATAAATAGAGTTTTAATTTTATCATAAATGAATTATCCATCATTAACCTTCCCTCTTAAGTATACCTTAGAACAGGGAGCATCAGAAGGAACATCAGAAGGAGCAACGGAAGGAACATCAGAAGGAGAGTCAGAAGGAGCGTCAGAAGGAGAGTCAGAAGGAGCATCAGAAGGCATATCAGAAGGAGAGTCAGAAGGAGAGTCAGAAGGAGGGTCAAAAGAAATATCAGAAGGAACGTCAAAAAGGCGCGTAAGAAGAAATTCACACTTTCTTTTAAAAAGGTCAGTTATCACTAAAAGTTTTTTTTGGGTAAGTTCCTCATATAAATAGACATCTCCGAATATCTGATTGACGGTGAATATTTGTTCTATTAAAAGAATTTTTTTTTTAAATCAAAATTCTCTTTTTTGTTTCCAATAATAACCGCATCTTTTATAAAAACGCTGAACCGTCGCCTCTGTTCTCTCACTTTCAAAAATCTCTCAAATCAAAACCCTAAAACCGTGTTCGAAATTTCTCGCTCTCCATTTCCTCCTCAAAACAACATTCTTTCACTCAAAGTTTTAAACTTTCTACGCATCAATGGCTCCAAAATCAGCCTCTGACTCGAAGAAGACGCCTCAATCGAAGAGAAAGTTCTCCGCCTCAACTGTAAGTGGCACGGAACTCACAGAAACCCAAATCAACGAACAGCGAGAAGCTCTTCGTCTGGCAAAAGGTCTGTCTCTATCTGCCTTTGAAGAAAAAGAATCTATGGCTCACTCTATTAAGCCAATGTATGATAGGATTAAGGCTGCAGGAGATTTTGGTAACGAACTTAGAAAACTACTGAACACTCACTATTTGGATAGTGAGGGCAAACTATTGGAGTTTCTTAGCCTGCCTGGGAAAATTTTTGAACCAATTGTTGTAGAAAAACCCGCATCAGTCTCTAGAAAAGGAAAGGAGAAAGTGGCAGAGACAAGCCCGAAACGAAAACCATCCCCAATTAGACCTGGCGGCACGAAGGCAAAGGTGGAAGATGATGATGACATTCTGTTCAATGACTTTGTGAAAAATATAGGCTTTATTTTGGATAAAAGCTTTCCTGATCCCTTGTTCCAGAATCAAGCTCACAAAGAAAGGTATGAAGCAATGAAACAGAGAGGTATTATACCTCAAAGGGTATTTGAGTTAAAGTACTTTGACAGCAATGGCATCTATCTGAGGAAGCATCTAGAAAAGATGAAGATAGATCAGTTTATAACTAAGAGAGGCTACACTTTTCCTGATTTGGTAGCTTACTTCTATTCAAATCTTCAGTTTGTCAACTTCAACTCTCTGGCTTTCACAGTCAAAAGAAAGCAATATTTTCTGACTGTTGATGAATTGGCTGCAATCATGGGAACCAGAAAGGGAGATTTCAAACCCTTAGATATCACTGCAGGTGAAGCTTTCTGCTTCCTGACTGGCAAATCGAGCTTCTCAAGGGAATCAAAGTCACATATTGCCTACACAGACTTTTCCTTGAAACATATCATGATGCAAAAGGTGATCATCGAATGTCTCAGACCCGAGGCAGCATCAAAGACAGATATATCAAAGTACGAGACAAAGCTGTTATGGGGAATCTTGACAGGACAGAGGATTTCCCTTGCTCATACAGTACTACTGCACATGTACAGATCAGCTCTCAAGCCAAAGGGCCAACTTCCTTATGCCGCCTTGATCTTCAAAATAATCAACTATTTTAAGATTGATGGCCTAGGTGCCTTTATCAAACAGGAAACTCCTCTGATGACTGCTGGAGAGATTATGGTAACAAAGATGGGGTACAAAATGACTCCTGCTGGATGGAAAACAAAGAACAATGAGCCAGTCATTGTGGACTTCGAGGAAGAGTCAAAGCAGAAATCTCCAAAGAAAAGAAAAGTCATGGCTGTTAAGGGGCAACAAACAGACAGTCCTGCTGATAAGGACTCAGACGCAAGTGAGGAAGAAACAGGGGAATATGATTCTGAAGCTACACAATCTCGAGGTGGATCAAATGAAGATGGTGAGTCTGAAAATCATAGTGCTGAAGGAAATGAGGAAGAAGGAGATGAAACAGGAACACAACCACAAGAAAAAGTTGTATATCCCTGTGATCTGACTGAGGAAGAATTCTTCACAATGTGGGATGAGGAGCAAGCTGCACGAATTGAAGATGACATAGAGTATGACATCACAATTGTCAACTGTGATCATGAGCAATTGCTAGCACAGGTTCTAGCAACGTTGGCATCAAAAGAACAAGCGGAAGAACAAGATGACATTGGAGCTTACTCTGTCTCTTCCACCAGGGCTACAACTCACAAAGATGCTGCAAGTCTAGCTTCAACAATTGCCCGAGAAGATCAATTGTCTAGTGCACAGTCCATTCCAATGGATATTGATGAGGAAACAGTCTCTGTGCCAAGCTCAAAGGCAAAAGGGAAAAGAGCTATACATCAGGGGGAGAAAGAGCCCGTGTCTGTTACATCAGATGTTTTTATCACTGAAGTTCTAGCTTCTCAAGCTTTCACCAAGGCACAAACTGAGGGAGAGACTCAAGAACCTGCACTTTCAGAACCACAAATGGAACTTCAAGTGCATTTTGAAAATCTTCAAAACAGCTTCAAACCTGCCCTCTTCTCAAGCTGTGAAAGACCATGCTCAGATGATGGGAAGAAGCTATGAAGGACCTTCCCGAGTGGAGGCTGATAATGAGCCTGAAGAACATCCCTCTTCTAAAAAACTCTTATTTCATTTTCTATTCTTATAGGACGCGTTATTTTTTTAAGGACCTTTTTATACAAATTTCTTTCTGATGTTGACAAAAAGGGGGAGAAGTTGAATTTACCTTTATGCAGTACTTTTATGCAGTCTCATTAGATTACCCCTAATTATATATTTCAATTCAAAAGGAAGGGGTAGAAGACCTAACTTACCTTTTGCAGGACAATCTTACTCTGATCATGCTCTCCTATGAGAGACCACTTTCATTACAGGATCTCTAATGTTGATTACCTGCAGGAGCAAATGTGATGGTCACTCATTTTTATTTTATCACTGGTTAAATTTTCCTTTAATCACTCATTTGTAATTTGCAACTGGAGAAGTTTTGTCACCATCAAAAAGGGGGGAGATTGTTGTGGAAATTCTCCTATATTTTGATTCTGACAAAACCTTCAAATAGAAATTGTTTAATGAAATGTGATGCAGGAAGAATGTGTAAGCAGCAGGTTGAGTGATTCCAATTCTGTCGCGCTGACCAAGGGTCAGATGGAAGTGCTTCTGACGAAGGGTCAGATGGAAGTGCTTCTGACGAAGGTTCAGATGGAAGTGCTCCTGACGAAGGGTCAGATGGAAGTGCTTCTGTCCAAGGGTGAGATGGAAGTACCCCTAACGATCTAAACAGTGACGGATGAATCACATCAAATCTTCGTACTGCCATTCCGTGCCAACTAATCTAACCCACGTATGGTAGGTTTCCGATCAAGGCAAGTGATATTCGATTATCCTGATATTCCCTCTAATCAATTAAGGGACTTTCTATAATGGGATATCATCTTCTAAGGAATATATCCTTGGAAATCAACTCAAACTTATCACACTTATGGAAGCTGGAGATTCAGTTGTATGGGCGATTGAATCAGAAGGGTTCAATATCTTACCCAACGGTCTACATATCTTCTGAAAATACAGTCTCGTTCAATCACGATTGATGACGTCCAATCAAGGATTGAAGAGCGATCCCTTGGCTGGAATCCAACGGCTAGTTCGGAGGCAGGGGAGTATAAAAGAAAATTCATGATGGACTAAAAGAAGATGTGCAAACAACAATCCAAGGTGCAAGCATAATTTGAGTTTCATCCAAAGAGTATTCTGTGTATCCAAAATCCTTCACTGTGAAAATCTGTGAGAGAGAGAAACAAAATACTTGAGTGGTTGTAATCCTATTGATTCTTCATAGTGAAATCCAGCCGATCGGCTGTCATCGTGGGAGAGTGGACGTAGGCTTAATCTAAGCCGAACCACTATAAATATCGTGTGCAATATTCTCTAAACTCTTACCCTTGCGTTTAGATTTTCTGCACACTGTTATACGGTTCTTATTGCTAATCGTACACTGAACTTTATTCATTCCACAAGAAATATCAATTTTGTTCAGAATCTCCTATTCACCCCCCTCTAGGAGATATTGCTAGATACATCAAATATTACACATTGAACTAAACTTCAGACACCATATTAAACAAATTTAAAGTTCAAGAATCACATCTTATATTAGACCAAACTTTATGGATTATTTGTTTTATTTTTTTAATATTTATGAGATGCAAACCTATAACTACCAAGAGGATCCACCGTCTTAAAATAGGGGAAAAACCACAAAAAAAAATCATAAACTATGCCAATTGTGATGTATTTGCTCTAAACATTTTTTATGACTAAAAACCCCAAACTAGATGTGTGACACATTTACTTCAAGTTTTTTTTTACACAAATACTCCAAAGTTTTACCTGTATGACACATTGACCCCCATTTATTTTATTTTTTATATATTGAAAACCCAAAATTGTAGATATGTGACATTATTAACCCAAATTTCGAGGTAAATATATCACACGAATATAAATTTAGGATTTTTGGCATCACGGAAAAATGTTTATGGTAGATGTGTCACATTAGTACAAGTTTGAGATAAATGTGTCACATGGAAACAACTTTGAGTTTTTTTTTTTTGTGACACAACAAAAAGTTTTGAGATAAATATATCATAATAGGGGTAGTTTAGGGTTTTTACTGACTGTTTTTCCTTTATAATATTTGTGAGTTGTGCGACCATTGGAATTAATAACAAAAGACCATTACCGAAGAAAAGTACTTAAAATGACCAAAAGAAGTTCATGTCAGAAAAGGAATCTATTGTTTTTATGAATTAACAAAAAAAATTACCATTGATCGTCAAATAATTAAAGAAAATTTACCACTACCGAAGAAAAATGTTTCAAAATGACCAAAAGAAGTCTGGGTCAGAGACTAGGTAAAAAATTATAGCGCTTTTGAAAGCCACCGCTTTGCAACAATATTTTATATTAAGAATGTTATGATGCACGTGTGAGTTGTGTTGGAGAAATCTCACATTGGAGAATTAATGTGGTGTGGAGTAATTAATATATATAAGTTGACCCATAACTCATTGGCTTAATCTTTTGAGTAAATGTAGATCCAACAAGATATGCTGACGAGTTTGGACTTAAGTTTCCTCTTGCCGATCTCTTTCCCGGTGAAGTATCATACGTTTGTTGTGCGCTCCCAATAAAGAACATGTTGGCCCAACGGTATTTCCTCCTTTAAATCCTCTTGGAGGTTTTGAGTCATGTTACTTAGATTGGGTTGGATCGGTTTGGGTCATCTCATCCGACAAATCAAAAGAATAATTTAAGCGAGAAGCCTAGAACTTATTCCAACCACTTACGTGGACATAATCAATAGATATATTAGTATATAATATGAGACAGAACTAATCTTGTCATGGGTTCCATGGAGATTTTGATCGGAAAAAGTACCAAAAAAGTATTAAATCTATTGTACAACGGTCAATTAAATCTATTATACAACAGTCAATTAAGTCTTAAATTTTACAATTTGACCAATTTAGTCCTGAACTTTTGACGATTTGCCAATCTAGTCCGGCCCATTTTGGTCAATATTCGTTTAAAACTAGCCATCTTATGTGGCATGATCGGTGCTTGAAATAGACAATATTTGTAATTTTTGTTAATATTTCATTCCTTCTCTTTCTTTTTCTTTTCCGATTGTAGGCCGACGACAGTCTTCAGCCAACCCTTGTGCGACTCTCGTTGGCCAAGGGCGACGGCAAGAGCTGCAACCCTCTCCCAATTGCTGGCAAAAGTCACTAGCCTTGAGTGGAAAATAATAAAAAATGGTCAATGTTAGCACCCGTCGTGCCACATAGGACGACTAGCATCCACGCTAGTGATAATTGGCCAAAATTGACCGGAAGGACTACATTGACGAATCATAAAAAAAGGTTTAAAATTGAATTAATCAAGTATAATATATATAGGAATTTCTTTGTATAATTTCCCCCATAGTTTTTATTCTAAGTTTGTTGTAATAAGACTGTTCCTTAATGTATAACACGAGATTAAAAAATTATTTAATTAGCATGAATTTGGAAATGAATACCTATAACTAATTTTGTCTATGAAATGCTTTCTATAGAAAATAGTATGCCCTCGTGTTTGATTTCATCTTACAGTTCTTGGAAGAGTACCATAACCTTAGTTTTCATTTGATTCAGAACCGATGCCAAACAATTTCAAAGTAGAGCAAATTGTTGGCCGTCGAAACGGCTGACTATCATCATAAATCATTCCCTAGGATCGCCATAATTGAAACCTAGAAACAATACTATAGAGGGAAAGGATTTGTGCACCTCATTTGGGATCCATTGTAGTTTTTGCAGAATCTGACAATCTAAAGCTTGAGCTCTTCCCCTCTGACCATCCAAATACCTGGCGTCGATCAGACCGCCTTGCTCCCCTCCCTATCTGTCACGCCCTGGAAATTCGTCTTTTTGTACATCGTCTGAATTCGATTAAAGGAATGAAATTGAATTTCAGTCGATATGAAATTTTAGACCGTAAGAAATTAAGAGACGAATTTTGGACGATCCTCGAAATCGCATGTCAATTAGATTAGGCTCCGTAATTCTTAGTTACCGCGAATTAGGATTCGAATCCTCGCGACCGAGCCTAACCTGTGAAATTACCAGAAGGCCCTTCGTTCAGTCGAGCCAAATTTCGCTCTATCCCGAATTGTGAATTTATTCCTTTGCCCTTCAATAATTCACTTGGGTCAAAAGTAGTCAATCTAGTGGACCCCACCTTGTCAACCTCCCACCTACCGGTCACACTCTCACCAACTCCCAACCACTCTTCTCTCTCCCTCACGTGTTTGCTCTTTCCCCCCATGTTCTCTCTCTTTCCCCTTCTTCGTGGACAACCCCCACTGAACGACTTCCTCCTCCATTGCTCCTCCTCCTCCTCTTGATCGTTTGCGCCACCACCACCACCGAACCACCTCCGCTCCTCCACCAAGCCGTCGCCGCCCCACCGAACCCCGCCCAACCACCACGCGCCGCCAGAGAGCCCCAAACAGCCCCGTCGGCGCCTTGCTCTGTTTTGGGGTCAGTGGGCTGCTCGAGCCTTCGAGGCCTCTTCCGGCCGCCACCCGTCGACTTCCCCCGTCCTCTGCCTCCCCTACGACCCCCTCGACCTCCCTTCACCGCTTGTCGCCGACCGGAGCAGCCGCGGGAGCCTTTGGAACTCGTTGTGCCCTGTTTTGGCGTCAGCTGGCTTTGCTTCTGTCCTAGTGGGGAAATGCCGTCTCCGCCGCTCACCACCGACGCCAACCAGCTCTCGTCGACCCCTCGCTGTCCCTTGGAGCTGCTGGAGACCGGTCGTTGTCCGTAGGACCCCAAAACAACCGGCCAAGCCCTCCCCTGTTTCTGCGACGTCCCTCCCCTGTTCGGCTCGGCTGCTGTCTGTGGCCACCACCGCCGCCTCCGGCCACCAGTCGTCGCCCTCTGCCCATCCCAAAGGTTGCCCTCGACCCGCCGGTGAGCCCCCTAGTCCTTCTTGGCCTCGCCTCAGCCCGTGAGGTCGGGATTCCTTATAAAATAGCCTTTTTTCCCTTGTTTTTGTGGTTGACCAGTTCTGTTTGCAGCTAGCCGCCGGTCGCCGGAGCTCCGCCGCCGCCGTCGACCTCTTGCCGGACCTCCCCGACATGTCCTAGCCGCTGTAGGGTCTTGTCACCGCCTAGTTACCCAAGGAACCCCGAGTCGCCCTAAGGAAATCGAGAACCGTTGTGGCCGCCGTCGTCGTTGGGTTTTGAAATCGCCGTTTCATTGTCGCCGCGTGTTCTTGAGACTGCCCGAGCTCGATTTAGGGGTGAGTTAACCCCTAATCCTTGGTTACGGCGCTAATTACGCCTAAGATTAGTTAATTAGTCAATTAGGGTAATTAGTTAGAATTATCGTGATCGATTTAGATAGAAACCGGGTTTAGGGTAAATGGCCGCGATTAAATAAGTTAGTTGATTTAGTTAGGTTGTCTGTGGCTAATTGGTGGTTAGAATTGATTGATTGACTGATTGGGCATTGATTGCCATTGTTTGGCAGCGAGCGAGCGATAGTTCAGAACTGAGCGATCGATATATAATTTGGTGAAATTAGGATTAATCAATGCTGTTTGATTAATTGAACTGGATAATCGATCGTGTCTTGATTGCTTGACGGATTACAATTGATTGATTGTGATGTGATGTGATTGAATTTCTGAGTGTTTCATCGTCCATGTCGGGCGCAAGCCTAGTTGTGAGGTTATGCATTCATATGACCTGCTTGAGCTCAAACTGCACGATTTAGCATGAAAACGGGCCGAGCCTTTGAGCATGTCTGTATGAGCATCTGACCTAAATCAAAGATAATAAAATTGATTGATTGTCGGGTGTCATGTGTGCTTATATGATTGGACGATGAGATTCCTAACAAGATTGTACCGTGACGATCGGAAAAATATGACTTGTTAGAAGCACATCATTCTGTGACGTCAGTTTGATGGATGCCGGTCGCAGCTTGTGACAGACCGAAGCCCTGGAAGGGATTCTTGGTAGTTCTGTGCCGTGACGATCGGAACCACACGGACTACTAGAAGCAGTCGCCGGAAGTAAGGGACGATGCCTGGCGCCGCCAGAAGAGTACCAACTGACTAGTGTACTAGGCACCAACTGACTAGTGTACTAGGCACCAACTGACTAGTTTGTCGGGCTGACATACCCTAGGATGGCATGCCCTATCTCATAATAAATGGACTACGTGTGACGTCATGTATGCCAATTTGATGTGATGCTTGCTTTGATTGGGATGTTTGACTGTTATGTCGTGTCGTGTCTGCATCGCATTTCGTGTGGCTTCCTGGCGGGTAAGTTGCATGTGGTTGGATATCTGTATTGGTTGATGTGTCGTGTCTGTTTGGTAGGATATCCTAGGTGAATCAATGTCCTAACCGAGCTTAGGCGTTGACTTCACTGAGATTTATTTCTCACCCCGTCGTGGGATAACCATTTCGGGTCGCAAGTGACGGAGCCTCGAGGTTGCTGAGGTGCGACCTTTTTGGGGTAGCCCTTTGGAGTAGATATGGAGTTAACCCTACCGACCATTGCCTCTTTTGAGGTCCTAGAGAGCCGCCCCGAAGAATGGGGTTGTATGTTATTTTCTCTATTGGGTTAATTAGTATCTGCTTTTGATTTCAGGGCAGAGCCTGACTTTTGATGAATTGACTGAATGATTGTTCCTGTGTCCTATCCCATGCTGATCTTGTTGTTTGGGAGTTTGGCACGTTCCGCATGCGTATTACGATTGTGGGTCGATAGCGAGCCTAGGACACTATCCTTCTTGACCTATGGTGTCAAGGTAGGGATGACGTGTTCTCGAGAGTCGGGGCTTGACATCCCCGCTCAAAGTGGTATCAGAGCGAGGTCAGCCTAAACCATCTGGTCATTGGCCTGGAGTAATAAGGAGCGATGGGAAATAGGATAGTGGATAGGATTTTGAGCGTTGTGCATGTGATTGCAACTTTTGTCCTAAGTAGTTGGGTTGCCTTCTGACAGCGTTTGCTATGGGGTGGGCAGGACTCTGTAACTCCCTGCGAAATGAGCGGACGTGGTAGAAGAGCTCCCCGAGCACCCCGAAGGGGGCTTGTCAGGCAGGTCGAAGAGATCGTAGCTGGTGAAGGAACATCTCGTGCGGCTGAACCCGCTAGGCAAGAACCGACTATGGCTGATATTCTTCAAGCGCTGGGAGCGCTGGGAGATAGGATGGATCGACAAGAAAGGAGCCAGGGTGCTCCTGCTGTTGCTGCTGCTGTTCAGGCACCCTAAGGAAACCCAATGGCTGGAAATGAGAATAGAGAACGGTCGATGCATAAGCTGGTGGAACAGTTTCTCAAGCTAATGCCACCGAAGTTTGTTGGAGATGGAGATCCCGAAGCAGCTGCCTCGTGGGTCAAAGAATTGGAGAAAGTGTTCGAGCTACTGAAGTGTACCGAATAAGATAAGGTCATCTTAGCCGTTTTCCAACTGAAAGGAAATGCAAGAGCTTGGTGGGTTGCATCTAAGAGAAGGATCTTTCCCGAAGGGACCGTTCGGAGTTGGACAGGGTTCGTGGAAGCCTTTAATGGCAAGTACTTCTCGGACTGTGCTAGAGAGCAGAAGGTGAATGAGTTTATACGCCTGCATCAGGATCAAATGACTGTGGATCAATATGAGGCGAGATTTGCTGAACTATCATGGTATGGCCCAAGGATGATTGAGGACCCTTTGGATAAAGCTAAGAGGTTCCGGGATGGGTTGAAGCAGGAGATAAAGGATATCCTGATACCTTTCAACCTAAAGGACTATGATGACATTTATGAGAGGGCTCAGCTGATCGAGCGGAACCTGAAGGAAAAGGCTGTTGCAAGTGGATCACGGTTCACGCCTTGGATTTAGAAGGATACCTGGAAAGGGAAGAAGCCGATGTCGGGTGGTAAGCACCACATCCCTTCATACCGGAAAGGAGCGAACGGCAAGCCTGTGCATCGTCAGGATGACACGTGTCGCCTATGTCGTCAGAGGCATGGTTCTGCTCCGTGTCCATATACTGATGGATCTTGCTTTGGCTGTGGTCAGAAGGGCCACCGAGCGAGGGACTGCCCCCAGAGGCAATAGTTCAGGCCGCAAGGAGGCCAAACTGGAGGAAATGTGACACAGAACTTTCAGAACCGACCGCCGGCGCAAGGACGTGTGTTTGCTGTCACTCGAGAGGAGGCGAAGGATTCGCCGACCATTACAGGTACGGTCTTCTTGCATAATCAGGTTGCTTATGCCTTGTTTGATCCGGGTGCCACGCATTCGTTTGTTGCCGAGCAATTTGTTAAACTGTCTGGTGTGGATTTCGTGCCTTTAGATGTTGTTTTCAAGGTGTCTACACCTTTAAAGGATAGTGTGGTAGCTGCAGAAGGCTGTCCTGGTTGTAGACTTGTGGTAGATAGCCATGAGAGTGACATAGATCTGATTGTGCTGGAAATGTATGACTTTGATCTGATTATGGGTATGGAACGGTTGACAAAGCAAAGGGCCACAATGGATTGCTTTCGTAAGGCGATACGGTTTAGCCCGTTGAATGAGGTTAGTTATGAGTTTGTGGGTAATCGAGGAGGAACCTCGACTGTAGTGATCTCGTCGCTAGAGGCTACCCGTCTGTTGGAAAATGGATGCCAAGGTTATTTGGCTACTGTGGTTGACATATCTGTTGGGGAATTTAAGTTGGAAGATATTGCGGTTGTGCGTGAGTTCCCAGATGTTTTCCCTCAGCAATTACCTAGCTTGCCACCGGAAAGGGAAATTGAGTTTGCGATAGAGTTAGCTCCTGGGACGGAGCTGATCTCTAAGGCGCCGTATAGAATGGCGCTGTCGGAACTAAAGGAGCTCAAGGTTCAGATGCATGAGCTGTTGGATAAAGGGTTTATTCGCCCTAGTGCATCGCCTTGGGGAGCGCCTGTACTATTTGTGAGGAAAAAAGATGGATCGTTGCGGTTATGCATTGACTATAGACATCTAAATCAAGTGACGATCAAGAATAAGTACCCACTGCCGAGGATTGACGATCTTTTCGATCAGTTGCAGGGAGCATCCGTATTTTCCAAGATTGACCTACGGACGGGTTATCATCAGTTGAGGATCAGAAAGGAGGATATACCGAATCGACATTCAGGACGTGTTATGAACATTATGAGTTCACCGTGATGCCATTCGGTCTGACAAATGCTCCTGCTGCTTTCATGGACCTAATGAATAGAGTATTCAAGGAGTTCTTGGATCGCTTCGTCATTGTGTTTATAGACGACATCTTGGTGTTCTCGAAGAGTCCAGAGGATCATGAACAACACTTGAGGATTGTGTTAGAAACTCTTAGAGTGCATTAGTTGTATGCTAAGTTCAGCAAGTGCGAGTTTTGACTAGCTCGCGTGGCGTTTCTAGGTCATGTAGTTTCTGGTGAAGGTATCGCTGTGGATCCATCTAAGATTGAGGCTGTTATGGATTGGCCGAGACCGACGACTGTGATTGAGATCAGAAGTTTCGTAGGATTGGCAGGCTACTATAGGCGATTCGTAGAGAAGTTCTCAGCTATAGCTTCGCCTTTGACCGGACTGCTGAAGAAGGACACGAAGTTCGAATGGACAGACAAGTGCGAGCGTAGTTTTCAAAAGCTTAAGCATAGGCTGACTACTGCTCCTGTTCTGACGATTCCGTTTGGTCCTGGTGGGTTTGAGATCTATAGCGATGCTTCGCTTCGAGGTTTGAGTTGTGTGCTGATGCAGCATGGTAGAGTAGTAGCAGACGCATCACGTCAGTTGAGGCCACATGAGTTGAACTATCCGACGCACGACCTGGAATTGGCTGCTGTTGTGTTTGCTTTGAAAATTTGGATACACTATCTAATCGGGGAAAGTTTTCAGGTGTATACCGACCACCAGAGTCTGAAGTATTTGTTCTCTCAGAAGGAGTTGAACATGAGGCAACGTCGATGGATGGAGTTGCTTAAGGATTATGACTGCGAGATTTTGTATCATCCGGGTAAGTCGAATAAGGTTGCAGATGCCATGAGTAGAAAATCAGTGATTGCTCAATTACAAGTCCAAGAATGGCGTCTGTTAGAGCAAGTGAGAGACTCCGACTTCAAACTGGAAGTAAGCCGTTTGTCGAGTCTTGTGGCAACCCTAAGGATCGAACCGTAAGTGCAGGCGAGGGTTAAGACCTTGCAGTCGACAGACCCTGCCATTCAAAAGATACTTCAAGAGGACTCAGTTAAGCGAAGAGTCGACTTCCAAATGGCCGAGGATGGGATACTGAAGTTCAGAGGACGTTTGGTTGTGCCTGCTGATTAAGGTTTAAGGGAGGAAATTTTATCGGAAGCATATCGTAGCAGTTATAGTATCCATCCTGGAAGTACAAAGATGTATCAGAATCTGAAGCAGCACTACTAGTGGAATGGCATGAAAGCGGATATAGCCAAGCATGTGGCTAAATGTTTGACTTGTCAGCAGGTCAAAGCGCAGCACTGCAAGCCTGGAGGATTGCTGCAGCCTTTGGAGAT
This sequence comes from Rhodomyrtus psidioides, assembly GCA_021437785.1. NCBI lineage: Eukaryota > Viridiplantae > Streptophyta > Magnoliopsida > Myrtales > Myrtaceae > Rhodomyrtus > Rhodomyrtus psidioides. The sequence continues at coordinate 1,316,217 of JAILYB010000044.1, read as the reverse complement.
CCCAGAGTGGAAATGGGAACATATCACGATGGATTTTGTGATGGGATTGCCAAGGAGTCAAAGAGGGCATGACTCTATCTGGGTTGTGGTCGACAGATTGACGAAATCGGCCCATTTCATTCCAGTGAGAAAGGACTTCGCTTTAGACAGATATGCAGATTTGTACGTGAGGCACATCGTGAGGTTGCATAGAGTGCCAGTGACGATCACTTCAGATCGTGATCCCAAGTTCACTGCCACATTTTGGAAAAGTCTACAGACCGCGTTGGGAACGAAGCTACAATTTAGTACGGCCTATCACCCGTAGACTGATGGCCAGTCGGAAAGGACTATTCAGACTTTAGAGGACATGTTGAGGGCATGTGTCTTGGACTTCAAAGGCAGTTGGGAGGAACAGCTGCATTTGGTGGAATTTGCCTATAATAACAGTTATCAGCAAAGCATTAAGATAGCGTCTTTCGGGGCATTGTATGGCAGAGCGTGCAGAATGCCTGTTTGCTAGAATGAGGTTGGTGAAAGGAAGATCACCGGCCCGAAGTTGGTGGAACAGTCATTAGAAGCGGTTAAAGTAATCAGAGATAGACTAAGGACAGCTCAGAGTCGCCAGAAAAGTTACGCTCATAGGAGGCGCAGACCTTTGGAGTTTCAGGTGTGCGATCATGTATTTTTGAAGGTGTCGCGTATGAGAGGGACATTTCGTTTTGGCAAGAAAGGAAAGCTAAGCCCAAGATACGTCGGACCGTTTGAAATTTTGGAACGAATTGGAAACCTGGCGTATCGTCTTGCGTTGCCGCCAAGACTTGCTCAAGTGCATAACGTCTTCTACATGTCAATGTTGAGAAAGTACGAGCCGGACCCCACCCACGTGCTAAGTTATGAGGAGATTGAATTGGATGAGCAGGCACCGTACGTGGAATGACCAGTCAGGATTGTGGACAGAAAAGAGCATATGCTCTGGAACAAGAAGATCCCATTGGTTAAGGTGGTTTGGCAACACCATGGAACCGAAGGAGCGACTTGGGAGAACGAAGAAGTCATGAAAAGTAGTTATCCTCATTTTTTTGAGTAGTTCTGAATATACTGTAATTTCAGGGACGAAATTTCCTAAGGTGGGGAGAGTTGTGACGCCCTGGAAATTCGCCTTTTTGTAAATCGTCTGAATTCGATTAAAGGAATGAAATTGAATTTCAGTCGATATGAAATTTTTGACCGTAAGAAATTAAGAGACAAATTTTGGACGATCCTCGAAATCGCATGTCAATTAGATTAGGCTCCGTAATTCTTAGTTACCCAGAATTTGGATTCGAATCCTCGCGACCGAGCCTAACCTGTGAAATTACCGGAAGGCCCTTCGTTCAGTCGAGCCAAATTTCGCTCTATCCCGAATTGTGAATTTATTCCTTTGCCCTTCAATAATTCACTTGGGTCAAAAGTAGTCAATCTAGTGGACCCCACCTTGTCAACCTCCCACCTACCGGTCACACTCTCACCAACTCCCAACCACTCTTCTCTCTCCCTCACGTGTTTGCTCTTTCCCCCCTGTTCTCCCTTTTTCCCATTCTTCGTGGACAACCCCCACCGAACGACTTCCTCCTCCATTGCTCCTCCTCCTCTTGATCGTTTGCGCCACCACCACCACCGAACCTCCTCCGCTCCTCCACCAAGCCATCGCCGCCCCCACCGAACCCAGCCCGACCACCACGCGCCGCCGGAGAGCCCCAAACAGCCCCGTCGGCGCCTTGCTCTGTTTTTGGGTCAATGGGTTGCTCGAGCCTTCAAGGCCTCTTCCAGTTGCCACCTGTCGACGTCCCCCGTCCTCTGCCTCCCCTACGACCCCCTCGACCTCCCTTCACCGCTCATCGCCGACCGGAGCCGCCGCGGGAGCTTTCGGAAGTCGTTGTGCCCTGTTTTGGCGTCGGCCGGCTTTGCTTCTGTCCTAGCGGGGAAACGCCGTCTCCGCCGCTCACCACCGACGCCAACCAGCTCCCGTCAACCCCTCGCTGTCCCTTGGAGCTGCTGGAGGCCGGTCGCTGCCCGTGGGACCCCAAAACAACCGGCCAAGCCCTCCCCTGTTTCTGTGACGTCCCTCCCCTATTCGGCTCGGCTGCTGTCTGCGGCCACTACCGCCGCCTCCGGCCACCAATCGTCTCCCTCCGCCCATCCCAAAGGTTGCCCTCGACCCGCCGGTGAGCCCCCTAGTCCTTCTCGGCCTCGTCTCGGCCCGTGAGGTCGGGATTCCTTGTAAAACAGTCTTTTTCCCCTATTTTTGTGGTTGACCGGTTCTGTTCGCAGCTGGCCGCCGGTCGTCGGAGCTCCACCGCCGCCGCCGACCTCTTGCCGGGCCTCCCCGACATGTCCTAGCCGCTGTGGGGTCTTGTCACCGCCTAGTTACCCGAGGAACCCCGAGTCGCCCTAAGGAAATCGAGAACCGTTGTGGCCGCCGTCGTCGTTGGGTTTCGTAATCGCCGTTTCGTTGTCGCCGCGTGTTCTTGAGATTGCCCGAGCTCGATTTAGGGGTGAGTTAATCCTTGGTTAGGGCACTAATTGCGCCTAAGATTAGTTAATTAGTCAATTAGGGTAATTAGTTAGAATAATCGTGGTCGGTTTAGATAGAAACCGGGTTTAGGGTAAATGGCCGCGATTAAATAAGTTAGTTAATTTAGTTAGGTTGTCTGTGGCTAATTGGTGGTTAGAATTGATTGATTGACTGATTGGGCATTGATTGCCATTGCTTGGCAGCAAGCGAGCGATAGTTCAGAACCGAGTGATCGATATATAATTTGGTGAAATTGGGACTAATCAATGCCGTTTGATTAATTGAACTGGATAATCGATCGTGTCTTGATTGCTTGACGGATTACTGTTGACACCTGATTTTTGACCATTTATTATTGTGATTTTTTTTTCTTTTAAATTAATTAAAAATATCAAAAAAAAGGTCATAAAATCATAAAATCAACTTTGGAAGCCTTGGCCTAGCCTTAGGAACCAATTTTGAACAAAAAATATTTTTCGTAATTTTTAATAATTTTTCGAATTTATTTAATTATAAAAATACCCAAAAAAATCAGAAAAATACCATTCGTGGTCATAAAAATACACAAAAATATTTAATAATTTTGTTTTAATTTCCTCTTCAAGTGTGTCACCTTAAATCTTGAAAATTCGGCTCGGGTCACTATGTTCCTTCACAAACATAAACCCGAACCGAGTAAAAAAATTTCCTTTTCGAGTCTTTTAATTTTCAATTCTCACTTTTCATAAGCTATGACGTTGAATTCTAAAGTCTCGAAGTGCAATTGGGTCAATTTGCCCTCCAATTTGATCAATTTTGAACAAAAGGGCTTAATTGCACAAAAATCTTTCAATTTAGTCCCCGGTTTCACAATTTTCGAAATTAAATTGCATGCGGGCATACCCATTCAAATTAAACACCTCCACCCTATATTTTTCATCATGACAAATACATTGGTGGCCTCAATTTTGACTAATTCAGTCGTTTGGGCCCTCAATTTAACAAAAATCAATTTCGGATCCTAGGGACAATTTGGGGTTTTCACTAAATTTCAATCAATTGATTCGCGAAAATACGCTTATTTGATAGAAAACATGTCAAGGAGTCCGATTTTGCCATCAATTTCATGAAAATATGTTAATTTGGGGCTCAATTAGATGAGGAGAGTCGAACCGGGCCGGTCGGGTCAGACCCGCCCGACCCGGTCCGAACCGGGTCTGCAACTCAGTTGCAGACCCGCACGCACACAGACCAAAAACAAAAAAAAGGGGGGGAAACAGAGAGGGGATGGCATCGAAGGTGGGGGCGTCTACTTTGTTAAATAGATGTCGAACATGGGGGACAAAGGGGGGTGGTCGAAGAAGGCGGAAAGGCGGTCGGCCATGGCAAAAAGGAAGGAGCTCAGTGTTGATGGTGGGGGGCGAAGAAAGCTGAAACAGGGGAGGAGTTCGGCATGAGAAAAAAAGGGTGGTTTTCGAGAGGGAGGTAGGCGAAAATGGAGGATCCTCGAGCTTCAGGAATTGCTACCGGAGCTTCGTCTGCCCTTGACAACCCCCGAACCGTGAAATGCGATGAAATGGCGTTCGGAGCTCCACCGGCCGTGACTTGGATCAGGGCTCCGACGGGGGATTCCGAGCGGTAGTCGAGCACCAGGAGACCTCAAGTAAGTTTCCTAGTAGCCATTAGATGCCCTTTGAGTGTTTGAAGTTGAGCTTGAACGGAAAATAAAAAATCTGTAAATCGTCGCCGGTGCCGGACCTGTGGGTATTTCTCCGGCATGTTCCCGACGTCGTTTTCGACATATTTTCGTCAAATATCGATGTAGAGTTTGTGAGGGGTTGAAAGGTATCGAAATCGGGATTTAAAATGGTTATTTTCACGTCGGTTTGAGGTCCTCCGGCGAGGTTCCGGCGACTTTGGCCGGAGAAAACACTGTTCATCGTCTTCTCCGGCGAAGTCGCCGGCGGTCAAACGGTCAACGGTCAAACGGTCAACGGTCAAACGGTCAACTGTCAACGGTCATAATAATCCGACGGTCTAGAAGATGCCACGTGGCTCGATCTGATACGTCCATTCTCAGTCCGTGAAACGACGCCGTTTTGATCGTGGAGGAGGCGGGTCGGTTCGTGGGTCGCGGATCTGGGCGTGGGCCGGGTCATCCGACCCGGTCCGGATAATTTATTCTTTTAAAAAAATAAATAAATAAATAAAATCAGTAATAATAATAAAAAAAATCAATAAATTCAATAAAAAATGGAAAATCATAAAAAATTCAAAAAAATTCGGAAAATTCAGAAAAATTATAAAAAATTCCAGAAAATAGGAAATGGTCACATTTAACTGGCCATGACCTGTTTCGGGTCTTTCGACCCCCGGTCTTTCCAAAAATGACGGTTTTGCCCTTCCGGCAAACCGTCTTCCAAAAAATTCTAAAAATTCTAGAAAAATCCCAAAAAATAGGAAATGGTCACATTCAACTGGCCATGACCTGTTTCGGGTCTTTCGACCCCCGGTCTTTCCAAAAATGACGGTTTTGCCCTTCCGGCAAACCGTCTTCCAAAAAAATTCTAAAAATTCTAGAAAAATCCCAAAAAAATAGGAAATGGCCACAATCAATTGGCCAAGACTCATCCCGGGTGTTTTGAACCCGATCATTCTTAAAAATGACGATTTCGCCCTTTGGGCGAACCGTCTTCCAAAAATTGACGATTTTGCCCTTCGGGCTAAATCGCCTCCAAATCTTCCCATTTTACCTCGGTCCTAAATCACGCCTTCCCTAAACCCTTATGGCTATACTAGGAGGCCATGTGATGTGAATTGGTGTGCATTGAAGTGATTTATTTATGTACTTGATTGCGCTTTCATTTAAATTGATTGTGATTGATAGGGACAGTCTTCCAATCTGTATGAAATCCTGAATTAAGCCTACCTCACCTAAAATTGCGCCTGCATGAACTCTTAGCTAGGAAAATCACTCGCGTAGGGTACCGAAAGGGCGTTGGTAATGACACCGACGTAACCAAGTCCTCGAACCCAAAATCTCTGGTTCCGCAGAACTGATCGACCTCTCCCAATCGGTCAGTAAGGTTTCCGGTCTACCCTCCAAGAAAGACCGGTGGCGACTCCAAATGCATGCACAAGTTGCACATGCCACCACGACCACACCGAAGGTCGAAAGCGATCGACTCTTATTGTCGAATCCTTCTGAAAAATACTCCCGTCGCGATTTGGTATGGGCCTGGGAGAGCCCGCGCCGATCAAAGGGCCCGCGATCGGTAATCCATTAGCCGTGTCCGCTTCCGGACGGGTCGCGACAATTACAGTTGATTGATTGTGATTTAATGTGATGTGATGTGAGGTGATTGAATTTCTGAGTATTTCATCGTCCGTGTCGGGCGCAAGCCTAGTTATGAGGTTATGCATTCATATGACCTGCGTGAGCTCAAACTGCACGATTTAGCATGAAAACGGCCTAAATCAAAGATGATAAAATTGATTGATTGTCGGGTGTCATGTGTGGTTATATGAATGGACGATGAGATTCCTGACAAGATTGTACCGTGACGATCGGAAAAATACGACTTGTTAGAAGCACATCATTCTGTGACGTCAGTTTGATAGATGCCGGTCGTAGCTTGTGACGGACCGAAGCCCTGGAAGGGATTCTTGGTAGTTCTGTGTCGTGACGATCGAAACCACACGGACTACTAGAAGCAGTCGCCGGAAGTAAGGGACAATGCCTGGCGCCGCCAGAAGAGTACCAATTGACTAGTGTACTAGGCACCAACTGACTAGTGTGCCGGGCTGACATGCCCTATCTCATAATAAATGGACTACGTGTGACGTCATGTATGCCAGTTTGATGTGATGCTTGCCTTGATTGGGCTGTTTGACTGTTATGTCGTGTCGTGTCTGCATCGCATTTTGTGTGGCTTCTTGGCGGGTAAGTTGCATGTGGTTGGATATCTATATTGGTTGATGTGCCGTGTCTGTTTGGTAGGATATCCTGGGTGAATCAACGTCCTAACCGAGCTTAGGCGTTGACTTCACTGAGATTTATTTCTCACCCCGTCGTGGGATAACCATTTCAGGTCGCAAGTGACGGAGCCTCGAGGTTGCTGAGGCGCGACCTTTTTGGGGTAGCCCTTGGAGTAGATATGGAGTTAACCCTACCGACCATTGCCTCTTTTGAGGTCCTAGAGAGCCGCCCCGAAGAATGGGGTTGTATGTTCTTAGCTCTATAGGGTTAATTAGTATCTGCTTTTGATTTCAGGGCAGAGCCTGACTTTTGATGAATTGACTAAATGATTGTTCTTGTGTCCTATCCCACGATGATCTTGTTGTTTGGGAGTTTGGCACGTTCCGCATGCGTATTACGATTGTGGGTCGATAGCGAGCCTGAGACGCTATCCTTCGTAACCTATGGGTGTCAAGGTAGGGATGAAGCGTTCTCGAGAGTCGGGGCGTGACACTATCTCACTTTATGAGAGGTGAAAATGGAAAAAATGAAAGTGAGGCTAGAGAGGGGGACCTAGCGCTATCTATAAAGTTTTTGGCGGACCATATCATCACGGATCGGGCCGAACTTAACCCATAATAGCCATGCCCATATTTGGCCAATTAAGAATCTTTATATCCATTCTTTATTAGACTAATTACCGTAAACAGTAATTACAATCTCAATTAATATAAGCTCACATTAGGATATCTAACATTCTCCCACTTGGGTTATATTAATTGAAAGTGTACTGTAGTGTCTACCTTTCTGCTGGTCTAAGAATTTTCTTAACGGCCAATCCAATCCTATAAAATTTGAAAAACAAAATCATGGCAGTAATTGCATAAAATTGTACGCATAGCCATTCATGATCAAAACTGTTATCAACTTTACTGATATGAATTCAATATGATAGTGTGGCAAATGGATAATACCTCATAAAAGAGATACTTTATGTGTTATCTCTTTTGTTAGGCACCATTCTCTCTCCTTATGTGTCACGATACCCTATGTGCACGAAAGAATATCCATATCGTTCCAATGAACCCACATATGTCTTATCTTTATAGTTTACTTGACTTTATGTGTAACAAGGCATATAAATCTGGCTAATAACCAAATGCCCATAGCGATTACTCAAGGTCTTTACACACTTTAATATTTTTACTAGATATATGTATTCAACATAAATATTGTCATACAAACTTTAATACATATCAAAAATGTAACAAAACACAGATGTAATGTTTATTAGAGCAAAAACAAAATACTTCCATTAAACAACTGCATCCAATGATACCTCTAAGTCCATGTTAATGACATGTCGTTTAAATACAAAAGGGCGAAAACCTTTAGTTAGTGGATCTGCAACCATATCATCTATGGAAACATACTCTACTGCAACGTCACCATTTTGCACAAATTCCTTTATGGTCAAAAACTTGACCTCCATGTGCTTAGACTTCTTGAGACCTCTATTGTTGTTAATAAACAATACTGCAGAGTTACTATCACAGTATAACTTATGGGCTATCAACAAATCAAATACGGTCAACTCACTAATGAGGTTCCGAAGCCAAAGAGCCTGAGTAGCAACCATATAGCACGCTATAAACTCCGCTTGCATGATGGAGGATGAAACTGTTTTCAGTCTCTAGTTTTTCCATGACATTGCATCGCTGCCAATATAAATATACATCTCGATGACTTTTTATCATCTTGACAACCAACATAGTCTGAATCTGAATATCCTATTAGCTGTAAATCCTGAACATGTTTGTAAATCGATACAGAGTGCTACGTCTTCTTTAGATACCTCAAAACCTTATTGGCAGCAACCCACTGATCGTGTCTTGAATTTGACTTATATCTGCATAGAAGTCTTGTTAAAGCAATATCTGGTCTAGTATAAACTTATGCATACATGATACTATTAACTGCTCTAGCATAAGGTACTTCCCTCATCTGGCCCTTTTCAAAATTTGATTGAGGACACTATGAAAGACACAACTTATCGCCATTACAAACAAGAATAATTCCTGGCTTGCAATGCTGCATATTGAATCTTTCTAAATTGCGATCAATATATGCGAGATGTGCGAGATCAGACATTACACTATGGCACTACTACCTTCAAGCCCAATCTTCACCGACAGATCTTCAGAATCCACACCACAACTCCCAAATCCATCACACTGATGCAGCACGAGTATAGAGAACTTCAGAGGATTTTATGTGAAGAAAATCAACAAGTTCCTCTTGAGATTTGGCCATACCACCACATGATGAATCTCTCGTGGGATAGGCCAAAAATGCATCCTCAGACCATTCAAGCTTTAGAAGAATATAGAAACAACCAGTCAGGCTCTTCTATGGACACCGACACTCAAGACCCTTAGGGAGGACCATTATCGTAGAATCCTTATCCTACACAAGATATTGCTTTCAGTACCCAGGACGAGCCATCCTCCAGCCATACGTGGCTACCCCAGCCTCAAATGCCATCCAGCTCTAATCAAGACACTCGACAAGATCCGCAGAACCCTGTCACCATGAAAGCTATCTTGTCATGAGAAAGACACGCGACAAAACAAGAAGACAGTCCCCCACTATTTGAAGACCCAGACATCAGATTGTCCCAGCTCGAAGAATAGTTGTATTGGAATAGATACAAAAGAGAGAAAGACGGCCCAGATAGTTTCGACTCTGATGACGCCAATTATCATCCAGACCCAGACCGCCGTCGGCTTTAAATCACTCAATCACGTGTATGTTGAATACGTAAAAGTTTATGTGTCGAAGTCTTTGTTTAGATGCGTCAAAGTCCTTGTTTCAAATAACCAGATAAAGGTAGGTACAAATTAGTTCATGGCCTGACTTTTTTGTAGCCTTCAGAAGACTTTTTGGGAAAAAGTAATGTTCATGTACTGTAGCAAGCAAAGTACTGCAGCAAGTACTGTAGCAGTACTGTTCACCCGAAGACTTTTTTCAGTTTTTTCTCTTGAATTTGTGTGTATGTTGTCAGAAGTCCTGTTGAAATGTTGGATGCCTATAAAAGGCCTCCGAATGCGTTGTAATCGACAGAACTGGCCATATATGAAATATCAGTGTGTGAATCTCAATGCCAAGGATAAAAAATGCCTCACCAAAGTCTTTCATGTCAAAGTTATCTGACAACATTCACTTGGTTTCATATAGTAATTCAATATCAATGCTTGCAAGTAGGATATCGTCCACATAAAGAATGAGAAAAATGAATTTCCTCCCACTGATCTTACAATGTATACACTGATCTACTCTATCCTCAATAAAACCGAATGAAGCGACTACACTATTAAACTTCAAATACCATTGTCTAGATTTCTTCAGACTACACTATTAAGCTTGCTTGAGACCATAAATAGGTTTCTTCAGTCTACACACAAACTCACCCGGGTCATCTGTTTCAAAATCGTCGGATTGTGTCATATGGACCTCCTCATCAATATCTCCATTTAGAAAGGCAGTCTTTTCATCCATTTGGTACAACTACATATCTAAGTGAGCTACTAATGTCATGATTATTTTGAAAGAATCTTTAGAAAAGACTGGAGAAAAGGTAGCTTCATAATACATCCCTTCTCTCTAAGTGAAACCTTTAGCTACCAATATGGCTTTAAACTTTTCTATCTTCCATTTGGAGTCTCCACCCATTTACAACCAATCACTTTATGGCCCTCAAGAAATTCAACAAGTTCCCAAACGCCGTTATGCCTCATTGATTGCATCTTATCTTTCATCGCACCCAACCACAAGTCGAATTGAGGACAAGAAATGGCATCTGCATAAGTGATGAATCCATCACGCAGCCAATATCATAGTCTTGCTCTCCCATATAAACCATATAGTATGGTAGAACAGCTGATCGTCTCTGCCTGAAAGACCTCCTTAATGGAGCTACCTCAAATTTGATCCTGGACCAGTGGAGCTTGAATAACTTCATTAGGAACTATTTCAACAACAGGATCCTGAAACCCAATAGGCTCGGCATGTGGTATGGGAGGCTCCATAATCGTCTGTATTCGTAGGGAAAATGACATAATAGTTCCTACCGTACTGTTATCTTCAATAGTCTCAAAATAGCTATCTTTTTTTTTGCCACATCAAATTTCAGAAATTTTGTTGTATGTGATTCCACAATTCTTGCACCTCCATTAGGATTATAAAATCGATATCCCTTTGAATGTTCTAGATAAGACGTAAAATAGCATCAAGTAGTTCTACCGTCCAACTTACTCGATGCTGGATCATATAGCTTCACTTCTACAGGACAATCCCAACCTTTGAGCTTGTTTAGGCTGGGTTAATGTCTAGACCATAACTCAAAAGGAGTCAATGGAACAGGCTTGGTAGGAACCCAATTTAAAACATAAAGAGTTGTTTTCAAAGCCTCACCCCAGAGAAAATTAGGCAAGTTGGTTCTACTAATCAAACTCCTCATCATATCCATAAGGGTCCAATTGCGCCTTTCAGTTACACCATTCTGTTCAGGACTCACAAGCATAGTAACTGAGCTATTATCTCAGAATCTTCTAAGTTTTGAAAAATTACCATTTAAGCTGTCCAGCATCGCTATGTCTACCATAATACTCATCACCTCGGTTAGATCTCACAATCTTTATGATTTTTCCAAATTGTTTTTCGACTTCAATCCGAAATATCTTGATCTTGTCAAGAGACTCAGATTTTTCCTTAATCAAGTATAGATAACCATATTGAGAATAGTCATCGATAAAAATGATGAAATAAAAATTTCTACACAGGGTTGTAGCATAGGGTCCACTAATATTAGTGCGAATGACCTCTAACAGGCCAGCTACGGACTGTCGTTTTCTTCTTTATCTTAGGCATCTTTCCTCTACAACAGTTTACGTAAGTTTTCAGGTCACCTTTAAGAGTAGATAGGATGTCGGCCTTCATCATCCTTTCTACTCCTTCTCCAGAAATGTGACAAAGACATTTATGCCACCATGCGCAAGACTATTCCTCAAGTAGAGTACTTTTGGAGATAATCTTTTCAAATGTATAAGTGACATATATATCAACGGGAGATAAACATAATCTGTATAATCCATTAGACATATTACAGTATCCAACCTTATTTGAATTATAAAACATATAAACCACACAGTTCTTTATTTCAAAAAAGTAACCACACATGTCCAAACAAGATACAAAACTAGGTTTCGTCTAAAGGAAAGTATATAAAAGGTGTTTCTTAACATCATATTATAACCAGATTCTAAAACTAAAATGACATCTTCCACGAGCTCGACGTCAACTTTATTATCTTCCACCTTAAGGGCCGATTCATTCTGATTTGGATTCTTGTGATTTATGAACTCTTATGGTAAATGCAACATGATTAGTTGCACTGCTATCTAGCCACCAAGGAGTGGATGGGGGTTCCGATAGTTTGAAATCACAAACAAATGCCAAGGAATAAATGCTAGTATTTTCACATTTAGACAGCCAATTCTTATATTCAGTGCGGCCCTCCTTCATGTAACCACTCTTCTTATGGAAGAAGCAGCGGTCACTTTTCTTCTTAAATGTTGTTTTCTTACGACCCCTATTGTCAGTGAGACCAGTGGTAACATGATTTTCTCTATGAGTACGAAGTTTGAACCCCTTACCTTTCTTCATACTAGAATTGGAGATTACCATGACGAAATATCATCCATCCTTTTTCAGCTTTTCTTCTCTACTGCCACCTTGGCGATCAAGTCTCATCTTGTGTGTTAAAATCGGTATTGATCATACCAAACCTAGGGGAGAAGGGTATTCAGAGCTTGATATATTATAATGGTATCAGGAATTATAATACCTAGAAACTTAAGTTTTGTCTGCAAGTTCAGCATTCTTAGAATATAATCATTAACTCCTCCTACACCATTACACTACATGTTAAAAAGTACAGGAATATGTGTCCCAACCTCAACATTAGACGATACTTGGTTTATGACCATCAAAGTTTCCATCATTTCTCTCGCGGTGCAGTTAACTGGTAGGCTACTCTTTAAGTATTCTTGTATGGATTGCTTCATAGATAACAAGATGATTCTCTTGCTCTTTTCCCAAGTGATAAAACATGCCATCTCAGATGTTGTACTGGTCTCGGTGATATCAGCTGGCTTATCTTCATAAAGAGTCACATGAACATCCGCTAGCTCCATAGAAGACAAAATCTTCTCTCCATTTCTTAAAATTTGAGCCATTAAGAACATCAATCGTAATGCAGTTACCGTTTACAGAAAAGGTGACTGAAAGGAACGAGCAATATATATAATCAACATCAAGTGAGCATTGCATACCTTGAAAACTGTATAAGTTCACAACTGAAGAGTCGCATACACCATCATACAATCACCTTTGGGCAGAATGCATAACGTGCAATTGTAAACTCTTCACATGACAGCGGTCGTTAAAATATATTCCAATCTTCGTGAATCACTACCTTTAGGTGTATGAACCACTAGGACTAGTCAATCCTCAACCATATGATGTTCATGTATCTCTCTATAGCCAATATACAATCACCGCCTTTGAGAGTATGACTATGTATTGGGATAGGCCACATCACACCACAATATGAGACTGATATTGCTCAAACTCAACCAAGTGTGCCACTTTGACGGTCACAACTCAATTGAATCTTTGAAACTCTCTTATTCTAGGGATATGAACTTTATGTCTCACATTTATCATATGCATGTAATTTCAGACTTGAAGACATGAGCAGTTGTTACTAAAATCACATTCGATGCCAATGACATTGCCTCAACCATTGATGCATGTTAAATCTTTATACAAGCTAACACTTAACGATACTCTACATATCAAGTATGTGGTCATCACATGTGAGCTAGCCTTAATATTCCGAAAACCATAAGAAAATAAATGAAAATTGCCAATGATATCCCCATATATACATAAATATAGGATTTTTATGCATTTTCTCATCCTTTAAAGCTTCAAAAATTTAGAATCAATATACCACAATGTAGAGAATCTTCATACGAGTGCAACGGCACCAAGATCGCCCCAAACGAGCGTCGAATGCTCCTGTACGCGTTGCCTAATGCCTCGGTGTGTGGGGCCACACGCCACACGTGCCAAACACATGCCGGGCGCACGGCTGGTAAAAAAAATTGATCCAACCGGTTCCAGGACACCAGTCCAACTGTTGATCGGTTTGACCAGTCAACGACCTGGTCAAACTAGGTCGGTTTCACATGGTCAACCTGGGTTGGGTCAACGGGCTAACCTAGTCAAATCCAGACCCAAGGCGATGGACCGCTGACGTCACTAGTGATATAAACAGCCTCGACACTGCCTTCCCAAGTGCTGACACGTGTCCGTGAACACCCATGAGCTACGGATTGGCCAGTGTTACCGCCTCATCCCGCGCGTACAACGCACGCTCTCAAGGCGGTTCACGGCACTCGCGCGTAGGATGCATGAGTAACGCTGCTTCCACCGCACCGATGACGCGTGGGGCACGTATAGCACCGTGCCGCCTCCTCCTCTGACAAGCCACTTACCAAAATGCTCGTCTCGGCCTCTATATCCCAGATATGTAATAATATTCAAGCTTCATTGTACGAAATTTTCAAAAAAAAAGGCCTAAATTGTAGATTCTAATTGTGAACTATGGCGGCTTTAATACCAACTGTTGGCCATCGAAAAGGCCAACTATCATCATAAATCATTCCCTAGGATTGCCATAATTGAAAACTAGAAACAATACTATAGATGGAATGCATTTGTGCACCTGATTTGGTATCCATCGTAGTTTCTGCGAAATCTGACGATCCGAAACTTGAGCTTCTCCCCTTCTATGACCTTCCGAATGTCTGGCGTCGATGAGACCTCATCGTTCCCCTTCCTGTCTCACTTTATGAGAGGTGAAAATGGAAAAAATGAAAGTGAGACTAGAGTGGGGGCCTAGCGCTATTTATAGAGTTTATGGCGGACCCTCTCATCACAGACCAGCCCGAACTTGGCCCACATTAGCCATGCCCATATTTATCCCATTAAGAATCCTTATATCCATTCTTTGTTAGATCAATTACCGCAAAACGGTAATTACAATTTCAATTAATATAAGTCCATATTAGGATAATTCTAACACAAATAATAATTCTTTTATAAAATGATAATACCTATACTCTCAATATAACATGCTCCCAATCTCAACCTGGCCGCTAGATGGTTTTCAGAATAAGGAAATTTCAGGGTTTAGAAGCCCATCTCTTTCTCCTGGACAATTTTGGACGTCAAAGCTAGTTATTTCAATCGATTCTAGCCAACATTTCTCCATTCAAACATTTCCTTCAGTGCTTTTATACTCATTTTGTCGACCCTTCCCTTACAACTTCTGTCCAATTAATATTCCTACTCTTCATCTATGCCGGTGGCAATGTTCTGCGAAAAGTGAATTATTTGAGGAATGAGTTCTTTATATGCACCAAATTAACATGAAATGTATCGAGGCACAAGGAACTCGGCGCTGTCATGGAATAGTAAAAGAGAAGTAGGGCTGCATAAGATTTGAGCAGCGACATACAGATAGAGTGTCTCACTAATTGATGTCAAAATCAAGTGGTGTCATTATGAGCGACTTCCTTCGTGAGAGTGTAGGCCTCACCATGTGAAGACGTATACAAACGATCATTGGTCAAATTCTTGCTTTAGAAGTTCAAATCTCCTAGTTGTACTTATGCTACTGTGGCAATTTGAACTCAAACAAGACAAGGAGATAGCACTTGTGAAATTCTATCGAGAAGTAGTCAGGTACATGACGTTCCGCCGACCTGTCACCACCTCTCTTCCCCGTCGTAGCAGCACTCGATAGCCCTCCCCTCGAGCTCCAATCCTATGGCCCCGGGGAGCAGCCGAAGATCCGCCACATCGGCTCCGAAGAAGAGCCTCCAGATGGCATAACTCAAGAATGATTATATTGATATCTATCTTCTACCAAAGAATGGATAAGTTAGATTATAAAAATATCTGACTTCACATTTGCAGTTCACCAAACAAGAGATAGGATATAGGTTGCACTGACACCGACACCGACACCGACACGACACGTCGACATGTCATTTCTCAAAAATAGAAAAATTCAACACATCGGGGACACGTTATGTTAAATATATATCTTCTAAATATAAAAGATAAATAAACCCGAAATAAATATTCACCTTGATGAACAAGAGAAGTTGGTCACGCGGCATTTTTGGCTACTAAGAAGAATTGGATTCATCAGAACTATTCAAAACAAAAGAGAAGATGGAGTCCCAATAACATACAATGAAAAAGACAAAGAGAAAATTCTATATAAGATGCCACAAAGGAGAACGCTAGTCTTCAAACTGTCCCATATGGGAGCCAAGTGATAAGTCTATGGTTGATGGCTCGTTAAAATCCAATAAGGGACCAGGTGAGAGGCTCACTAGTTGGGTCGTCCCTCTTTGGGCCGTGTCTTGTTAATATATTTAGTGAAATATTTCTTTGATATGCGTGCCTGAAGAGTTGACTATGTGTCAGATTTCGAACACGCGTTGACCACGTGTCAGATGCGTGTCCGGAGTGTCATATGCGTGTCCGTGTTCGATACGTGTCAGACGCTGACACGAAAGCTTATCCGGCGTGTCGGTGCAGCCTAGGATAGGATATGATCAAATCCTAGTATTTCTTATCATATACTATACAATCATATTCTAACTAAAAATCCGAATGACCAAACATTACCCAAGTGGCTACCATTTCAAAATTATTTTCTCTACTTTCTTCAGGTACATCCCACATCTACTTCTCATTTCTACTTCAGTCGATTGAGTTGGCATAATTCACTCATTGATTCTTTTGCTCCAACGCTTAGCCACAACTTGGGGTTTGTTCATAACTTTATCAATCAAACTATCTCACCAACCAACCAACTCTACAGTTGATCATGTTTGATGTTAATAGTCTTTAGGATAGTTTCAAGGTTGTCAAAATGAGTTTTCGTTCCTTTCTTGATCCTCTATGGCATGCACTTAGGACCGGCGAGCCGACAGACTATTTCAGATCGGGCTCAAATTCGGTCGGTTGAATCGAAATGGCATCCTGATCAATACTTATTGCTTTTGGCTGTGAACTGCGATGGATTTTGGCGATTCAAGGTTGTTTAGATGGATTTTTTTAATTTTTTTAGTATTTTTTAGGCGTAATTTTACTTCTAGTGGCAATTTTATAATTTTGAGTTTGCTGTTTGGAATTCTAGTAGGGTTAGGTTTAACACCTCATATAAAAGGTGTCATTATAATGCTTTTGGAAACAGAATATTTGATTGAATATTGAGATTTCCTATCACACTTGTTTGTGAATTATTCCTATTACGCTTAACGCTGTGCTAGGTGGTTTCAGAGCCTATGACGACTGGCGATGGTCTTCGTGACGATGTTCAGGAGATTGTAGCCCCAATCCTTGGGGACAACGAGTTGCAACGTCTAGTGCAGCATTTAATGGAACGCCTAGATCAACGAATTGATCATGGATTTCATTACATCGAAGAACAATTTGATGAATTAGCAGATCGATTTGAAGCTCTCGATGAACCGGAATAGGCACCAAGGCAGAAGGCCACATGCAGATTTGGCTCGTGGTGACCCTGTCAACGGACTTGTTCCTGTCCGCAGACAGAATGATCCATTATTTTTGGAGAGTTCAAGAAGAGAAAGACCAGTTTCCTGATGAAAAACATGCCGGTTATGGAGGTAGACAATGTTATGGAGGATTTCAAACGGGTTATGATGGAAGAGATGGGTATAGACGACGTTATGATGATAGAGAAGGTAACGATTTTAAATTAAAAGTGGATATACCTTATTTTAATGGAGGTCTGGGAATAGAAAATTTTCTAGATTGGATTGCTGGTATTGATAAATTCTTCGACTATATGAAGACCCCTAGTGAGAAACGGGTGCGATTAGTGGTCTGTAGATTGAAGGGGGCGTCTGCATGGTGGGAGAGATTGTAGAATAGGAGGGAGCGAGATGAAAAGGAGAGAGTTCGAACTTGGCACAGAATAAAGCGGCTGCTAAAACAGGAGTTCCTTCCACCTGACTATGAGCAGATTATGTTCCAGTAGTACCAACGTTGCCAATAGGGTAATCGAACTGTACATGAGCATACGGAAAAATTTATGAGATTGGCAGAACGAAATAATCTGTCGGAGAAGGAGGGACAGTAGGTGGCGAGATATCTTGATGGATTGAAACCATTTATCAGAGATAAAATTGGGGTGCATGTTCCGCAAAATTTATGTGAAGCAAAGAATATGACGATGAAGGCAGAATTGATGAACAAAGAAAGGGGTAAAGAGGCTACAAAAATTATAGAGGTAGCACTTCCAACAGTTCCATAGAGAAGAGCAGTTTCAACAATCGATGTAACGTAGAATGAAATCAGGAAGATAAGGCAGTAGGAAAGCACTCTGTGAACGGGGAGAAGGACAAGGGAACACAAGTACAGAAAACTGCGAACTCGAATCCTTATGCTATATCGGCGGCGATAAAATGTTATAGATGTAATCAGTCAGGGCACCAATCTAATGAATGCCCCTAGAAGAAGACAATAAATATGGCAGCGAGAGAAGATTATGAAGATGAATAGTATTGTGAACCATATGGTGAGGAAGAAGATTTTGAAGGTGAGGAAGAGGATGAGATAAATTGCATAGTACGCAGGATGATGTTAGCTCCAAAATAGAAAAATGATTCGCAACGCCATCAATTATTCCGAACCAGGTATACCACTCTGGGCAAGATCTTTGTTGTGGTCATTCATAATTGTAGCATGAAAAATATTATCAGGAAGGATACAGTAAAGAAGTTAGGCATACCTGTGGAGAAACATCCTAACCCATATACGTTATGATGGATTAAATCTAGAGTGAAAAGCATTCATGTGACCGAACGATGCAAAATTCTATTCTCCATCGGTAAGTATCATGATGAGCTGTATTGTAATGTGGTATACATGGATATATTTCACATATTGTTTGGAAGGCCGTGGCAATATGATGTTAGATGCACAACATTCGAGAAGGAGCAATCAGTATAATCTAGTGAAGGGTGGAATGAAGTATACGTTGCTGCCACTGAAAAACAAGGGAAAACAGGCTGTTGGGAATAATTTCTTTACCCTTACAAGGAAATTTGAAGATGAGATTAAAGAGACCCGGCAAATTCAAGCGCTAATAGTAAAACAGGCATTCGAGACAGAGATTGAATTACAAGTAGAGGAGCATCCCGAATCTGTTAAGTCTTTATTGAAGGAATTTAGTGAGCTGATGCTCGAGGAGATTCTAGATGGGTTGCTGCCTATGCGCAATATTCAACACCATATAGACTTAATTCCTGGTGATAGTCTATCTAATCTATCAAACTACAAGATAAGTCCTAGGGAGAGCGAGATTCCAACAGAGAAGGTAGATGAGTTGCTGCGAAAGGGGCACATTCAAAATAGTATGAGCTCATGTGTTGTTCCTGCTTTATTAACTCCTAAGAAAGATGGGAGTTGAAGGATGTGTGTAGGCAACAGAGCCATCAGTAAAATAACCGTGGGCTAAAAGTTTTCAATTCCAAGATTAGATGACATGCTGGATAGATTGCACGGGACTAAGTGGTCTTCAAAACTGGATTTGAAGAATGGGTATCATCATATTCGTATTCAGCCCAATAATGAGTGGAAGATAGCTTTCAAAACAAAAGAGGGGTTGTACCAGTGGTTGGTGATGCATTCGGGCTTTCAAATGCTCCGAACACCTTAATGAGGGAATGACTATCTTTGAGGGAGGTGTTGACAATTTATTTTGATGATATCCTAATTTATAACAAAACCGAGGAGGACCACTTAATACATTTGAGGGAGGTGTTGACAATTTTGCGAGTTAATAAGTTGTATATCAATCTTAGGAAATGCAGTTTTTTTAACTAATAAGCTGCTTTTCTTTGGTTTATAATTACTGCTGAGGGAATAAAGGTGGATAAAATGAAAGTGAAAGCAATCAGAGAGTAACCTACTCCTAAAACGGTTTCTAAAGATAGGAGTTTTCATGGGATGACTATCTTTTACATGCAATTTACTAAGAATTTTAGTACTATTGGAGCCCCAATTACATAATGTATGAAGAAGGGCAAATTTTTGTGGGGAGAGCAAGCCAATAATAGTCTTGTTATTCTGAAGGAAAAATTGTATACCGTACCTATTCTTGCTATACCTAATTTTGATAAGTTGTTTGAGGTAGATTGTGAATCCAGGGGGGTGGGTGTCGGAGCTGTTTTGTCTCAAGAGCGTAGACCAATTTGCTATTTCAATTAGACACTTAGCGAGGCGAGATAGAAGTGGAGCACTTATGACAAAGAAATTTATTTTGTTATAAGGGCTTTGAAGACGTGGGAGCACTATTTGATTGGTAAATAATTCGTGCTCCATTCTGATTATGAAACTTTGAAGTATTTGAATAGTAAGAAGATGATCTATAACAATATGCATACACGTTGGTGTCAATTCTTATAAAAAATTTCCTTTCAGATTGCAACACAAATCAGGGGTGCATAATGTCGTTGCAAATGAGTTAAGCAAGAGAGTTGGCTTGTTGATTACACTGAACCATGATATTCTGGAGTTCGAGCAACTGAAAGACTGTTATGCAGGTGATGATGACTTTGGGCAGATTTGGGAGTCATGTACTGCTAGTAAAAAGTATTGCAGCAGATCATATGGCTAAACAAATTGTTGAAGTACATCAGAAAGTCAAATAGAAGTTGGAAGAGGCTAATCAGAAGTATAAGGCTGCAATAGATAAACACAGGAGAAAGCAGGTGTTTGCAATAAGCAATCAAGTCATGGTGTTTCTTCGTAAAAAGCGGTTACCAACTGGTTCTTACAGCAAGTTGCTGTCAAAGAAGTACGGACCTTACACAGTCAATCGGAAGATCAACGATAATGCGTATGTTATAGACCTTCCACGTAGCATGGGTATTTTCAACACTTTCAATGTTGCTGATTTGTCACCGTTTTAAGAATCCACCGAGCCTCTGTATCCAGATCCTCAACCTAACTTGAGGACGAGTTTTTCTCAAGTGGAGGAGAATGATGTGGCGAGTATTAGCAGTGCATTTTTGGACTGATTGGACAGGAAGAAATCTAAACGGAAGTCGAGACGATGATGCATCTAGGACCTACGGGCCGTCGGACTACTTCGGATCGGGTTCAAATTTGGTCGGTTGAAGCGAAATGGCCTCCTGATCAATACTCATTGCCTATGGCTGTGAACGACCATGAATTTTGGCGATTTGGGGTCGTTTTGATGATTTTTTGTAAAAAAAATTAGTATTTTTCGAGCTTAATTTTACTTCTAGTGGCAATTTTGTAATTTTGGGCTTGCTGTCTAGAATTCTAGAAGGGTCAAGTTTAACACCTCATATAAAAAGGTGTCGTTATAACATTTTTGGGGACATAATATTTGATTGAATATAGGCTTATTTGTGATCGATTTCTATTACACTTAATGATGTGTCATGTTGGTTAAACAAACTTATTGGTCTTCAAAGGCTAATAATTTTTTAAGAGTAAGAACCGAAACACGTCTATGCCTAATCTGATGGAACTTGTCCTAGTTAAAAAGTCAGACATACCATGTTGACTCTGCCATCTCCAACCACACCCTGTCGACTTGTTAATGGGCCAATTTGCTTTAGGATTTCTTAGAATGGCTTATTTAACTGCTAACTACCGAGGATAGACTATAATCGACAATTTCATGGTATTTATGAGCGGTGCAACGCTCAAATTTGTGAACGCTATATTAAAAGCTAACTACCAAAGATCGACTATAATATTTATGAGCTGTTGTGCTACATGAAAATTACTAAAAGCTATACTAAAAGCTAACTACCGAGGATTCACTATAATCGCCAATTTCATAATATTTCTAAGTTGTTCTGCGACGTGACATTAGTAATATATTACCAAAGAAAAAATATATACAAAATGACCAATCAAATATAATAGACGAATTCTCTGACATAGATGACCAATCAAAATCTATGTCAGAGAATTTGTCTATTATTTTTTATATATATAAAAATATTCAAAAATGACCCATTAAAGTCTATGTCAGAGTTCGACGAAAACAAAAGAGTCTCTGTCAGAGAATTCGTCTATTATTTTATAAATTAATTCTAAAAAAAAAGGTTACCACCGCTACTAAAGGACAAAGGAAATTGTTTTAAAATGACCGAAACAAGTCTGAGTCAGAGATTGAGCAAATTGTTTGCTTTTCCATTATTGTACTTTTTTTTTTGTCCAAGCATTATTGCACTTTTTTTTTTTCGTCCAAGCATATAGCCCTTTGAAAGTCACCATTTGGCAGCATTATCTTACGCGAGATAAGAAATAACCCATGAAGAACCTATCCATCGAAACATGTTTCTCAATTTTTAAAATCTAAAACAGATCTTGCATACTTTGAAATCTGAAACTGGACCAATTTCAAGTTTCGATTTTCTACCCAACCAAAACCACGTCCCAGGATTTCTTGTGAAATATTAATTGAAGACCCTCCAGCCGGTGATTTAAAAGACCTCATTTGCTCAATGATTGCTTATAAAATAAGCCACGATTTATTTAAGTTATTACGCAAACTACCCAGAGATTGACAATTTTATAATGTTTACAAGCGGTAGGTACCACGAGGACCGAACAATTTTATATTTATGTGTTGTGAGACGTGAGAATTAATAATAAAAGACTTACCCATTTTTCAATGACCAAAAGAAGTCTATGACAGAGAAGGGGTTTATTGTTTTTTTTTTTTCCTTAAGGAGTCTATTATGTTGAGGTTGTCACACATCGATCGTGGAAGGGGCTGGTGATCGGTTTATAAGTGTGAGGGAAAGCCTTGATCTTTGAGCTAGTTTTTGGGAAGAGAGAGGCTCAAGACCACCCAACACTGATATCAGAACCTAGATTACCAACAAGTCTGAACCCAACGGTCACACAGGAAAGGTACGGGTTACGGGTTGTCGCTGCCTTCGACCCACACGGGTTGTCGCTGCCTTCGACCCACACAGGTTGTCGCTACCTCCGACCCATGATCCGATGTGTGGTCACATAGGATAGAAACGAGTTGTCACCGCCTCCGACCCATGGCCCGATGTATAAAGAAGAGATTGTTGAGGTTATCCCACATCAGTTGTGGAATGGATTTGTGGTCGATTTATAAGTGTGAGGGAAAGTCTCAACATTTGAGCTAACTTTTGGGATGAGGGTCACACAAGAGAGATACAGTTGGGATGAAGAGGCTCAAGACCACCCAATACTAGTATCAGAGCCTAGGTTGCCAACAAGTCTGAACTCTACAGTTACATAGGAGAGATCCAACAGTCACACAGGAGAGATACGGGTTGTCGACCCATTCCCCGATGTGTAAGGAAAATTATTGAGGTTGTCTCACATCGATTGTAGAAGGGGCTAGTGGTCGATTTGGCCCGATGTGTGATGGAAATTGTTGAGATTGTCTCACATTGATTGTGGAATGGGCTGGTGGTCTATTTATAAGTGTGAGGGAAAGCCTCAACCTTTGAGTTGGCTTTTAGAATGAGAGAGGCCCAAGACCACACAACACTAGTATCAGAGCCTAGGATACCAACAAGTCTGGACCTAACAGTCACACGAAAAAGATATGTGTTGTCGCTACCTCTGACTCATGGTCCGATATGTGAGAGGGAGATTGTTAAGGTTGTTCCACATTGATTGTGGAAGGACTGGTGGTTGGTTTATAAGTATAAGAGAAAGCCTCAACTTTTGAGGTAACTTTTGGGATGAGAGCGACCTAAGATTACATTGGAGAATTAATGTGTTGTGGAGAAATTAATATATCCAAGTTAGCACATAACTCATTGACTTAAGCTTTTAAGTAAAGGTGGGTCTAACTGGATATGTTAACGGGCTCAGACTTAGGCTTCCTCTTGGTGATCTTCCCAGATGAAAGTATTAGACTTCTGCTGTGTGCTCCCAACAAATTGTATCAAAACCAATGATTAATTGGTGGCTCATTCTCAATATGTATCGGTGTTTGGTGAACATCTCAATAAAAAAATCCGGTAATCAATGCGGTTTCCAGGCTGGCGATTGTTGTGATATAACAGCGTAGGCCCGATGGGCATTGATGGAGATTCAAGTTGAAATTGATCTTAAAGGGGTGGCCAACGCGATTCTCGGGCAGGTGGACGTTGTGGTGTAGTAACTTGGGCCCGATGGGCGTTGATGAAGATTCAAATTGAGATAAGTTGGTGCGGAATGATACTTGGATTTGATTAAGCGCGAGCAAACCTAACATTAGAGCTTGTTGTTATTTGTTTGAAAAACAAATCAAAATAATGTCTTTTTTGTATCCCACATAGGATAGAAAGGAAAGAGAAAGTCTCTTTATTAATTAAAAAACTGCTATAACCCTTCAGAAAAGAAATGGACAAGTAGGATAGACCCCACCATACCCACGTGCGGGTGCGCATGTGATTGCGCGATTTTACGCGCCGTGGACGAATTTTGAATTATTATTTTTTATTTCAAAATAAAATATTTTATTTTTATTTTTTAAGTTGTGACTATTCGGACACGAACGGTTGCGTCCGAATAGCAATTTTCACTTACGAACAGTTGTGTCCGAATGACTGTTATCACCACGAACAGTCATGTCAGAATTACAATTTTTCGACATGAATTGATGCGATGTATCGGACATGAATTGGTTCGATATTCTGAACACGAACTGATGCGATGTTTCGAACATGAATAGGTGCATTCGTACATGGACAGTTTACACACCAAAAGGTGTGTTTATTAGTTTTATAAATAGATAATTCTGTTCAGTTTTTAATCAATTAATTTTCATTCTACGTTTTCCTTAAACAAGAGAGACAGCCATTTTTTCATTGTTTCGCAGAGAGTTTTAGGAGAATTACTGGAATTGCTATCTAGTATCCTCGCCGTGACTTTGTTGTATCCTGAAGGAAATTTGTCAGAAACCTATAGCAACTTCATGGGGTAAATTGATCATAAAAGAGAGTGATTACACACCTCAAAGTCCGATTACATTGTTACTCATTTTTTCCATATTTTTTCCAACAGAGCTTACACATGAAGGAGAGATTGTTGAAGTTGTCCCATATTGATTGTGGAAGGGGCTGATGGTCAGTTTATAAGTACGAGGAAAGGCCTCAGCATATTATTTTATGAACTAAAAAAGAGGGACCTTGATCGACAAATTATTAATGAAAAATGACCATTACCGAAGAAAAATGTTTTAAAATGACCAAAAGAAATCTGCGTCAGAGACTAGGAAAGCAATAATGGCCCTTTGCCACCTCTTTGCAGCACAATTTTCGGCTAACAGCATGTTCTAGTGGTGTCTCCCCCTTTCAAGTCCTGTTGGAGGTTTTGAATCATGTTACTTTGGATTGGGAAAAGTAACATAGTCAATAGATATACCGTTTTATAACCAAACGACAGAACTAATCTTCCCATGTGTTGTAACAATATGGACATTGAGAAAATTATCAAAAAAGTCATAAATTTGTTGTACAACCATTAATTCAGTCTTACATTTTTTAATTTAATGAATCCAGCCCTATATCTTTAGACGACTTGCCAATATAGTCCGACCAGTTTTGGCCAAAATACTTCATGGGGACTAGACGTGCACGGTTCGACGGAACCGCCGGTTCCGGTTCGGAACCGTCCGGTTCCGGGCCGGTTCCGGTTCCGGGCCGGTTCCGGTTCCGGTTCGGTACCGGACGGTTCCGGGTCGGTTCCGGTTCCGGAACCAATTTTATAATAAAATAAATTAATGAATTATTAATTAAAATTTATAATCAAATTGTATATTGTAAAAAAAAATGAGGAATGGGCTTGAACTTAATGAATTATCATTAAGCGCCTACATATCTTCTTGGGGATAGAAGAATCAAAGCCCATGTAGTTCTCTTACCTTTGGTAACCCCAACTTACCTTATCCTCAATCGTCGCTATCTGTTGTTGTGGTGGCGGTGGTATCTCCACAATCATCACCGAAGAAGTCGTGTTCTCGATCCAACTCTTGTTGTCGAAGCTTAGCCCTTGTCCAATCATCGACGCAAGCTTGAAACTCCACACTTTCTGGATTTAATCTTGAACGACGAGAGTCTAAAATTAATCCTCCAGCACTAAATGCTTGTTCAACTGCCACTGTCGAAGAAGGTGTCGCTAATATTTGTCTTGCAATGAGGGAGAGAACTGGATATTGAATTGAATGGTTCTTCCACCACTCAAGAATCTTGAAATCTGCTGCGTTGTGTTCGGAATCACTAAACTCAAAACAAATTGTTAAATAGTTTTCTAATTCGGAAATACTACTTGTTGTCCCTTTTTGTTTTTTTTGCCTACTCATGAACCTTTTATACCCTCTACTAAGTGAAATACTTGTATTGCTTTGTGAGACACTAGGCTGGACAGATTCACATCCACTATCACCTAAACCATATTTATTACAAAATTCATTATATAATTCTACTATAACTTTTTTAACATCTACTTGTATACTATGAATATCTATTACTTCATTCAAATGTAAACATTCATAATAATAATCATTCAAATGATCTAATAAACCATCTAATTTAGTACGTGGATCGAAAACAATACCAACTAAATAGACAAAAGGAATGTTCAAGTAATAATGCAACCATTTTTCTCGCATTACTAAAATACTCGAAGCTAATTCAGTATCATTTTCACATTCATTAAAAATACCAGCAATGTTAATACACTCTATTAAAAATAAATGCGTAGTAGGATAATAAACACCAGATAAAATATTAGTAGCATCATTAAAAACCTTCAAAAAATCTAAAAAAAATTTGCAAACTTTCCAATGTTGCGGGAGCAAAGCAATGTCGGGAACATTATTCGAAATAAAGGAACATAATAAATCTTTGTAATCAAAAGTTTGTAAAAGCATCTCGTAGGTAGAATTCCAACGAGTCGGAATATCTTTTGGAAACCTTCTTGCCCTTCTCCCATTTTTTTTACAATATTTTCCCCACTCTTTCATAAGATGGGGACGACTCCACAAATATCTAATTGCATTATTTATTGGCTGAAGAGATGGTGCAAGAACTCGTAAACCATCTTGAACACATAAATTTAAAACATGGCAAGCACATCTAATGTGAAAAAATTGTCCGCCAAAAGAGGGTTTACAAAGTTTTTCTAACTCAGGAATGGAAGCAGTATTTGCGGCGGCATTATCAAAACCAACTGAAAAAATTTTATCAATCAAATTAAATTCTTCTAAAACTTGCCTAATTAGTCTATAAATATTATGGGCCGTATGTCTTTCAGGAAAAACTCGAAATGCAAGAAGTCTTTTTTGAATAGCCCAATCATCACCTACCCAATGGCACGTGATACCCATATAAGAATTAATATTCCAAGAATCAGTCCAAATATCACTACCTATATGTACACGTCCATTGAATTCTTTAAAAAATCTTAACAATTTCTTTTTTTGTTTTTTATAAACATGTTCAAGTTCGCGTTTAAGAGTATTTCTCGAAACAGATGGCGCTTGCGGAGCTAACGCAGTGTTTACCAAATATCTAAAATTAGGATTTTCACCAGTATTAAACGGAGCATGCTCAAGGGCAACATATTCAGCTAATGTTTCTTTGTAAAGTGCAGTAGTGAAATGAAATAAAGGATGAACGTTAGGATTGACAAACCCAGGAATTTGTTGTTGGCTAGTGTCGATCCCCGCTTGCGTTGGATGTTTTTTCGTCACATGCCGACGAAATGTTCCATAGCCATCTCCTTTACCAAGCTTGTATGTCTGCGGACAATAATTACAGCTTATATCAAACTTGCCTTCATTTTCATTCCACACTTTGTTAAAGTGTAGCCATAAATCGGATTCTCGGCTCTTTCGTCCCGGCTCCTTCGCTACCGACGATTCTTCGACACCACGAGGACGAAGACTTTCTTGCGTTGGGGCGTGCTCGACGTTGGGATTGGAAGCATCGTCGTCTTCCCAACATGCGTATTCACGAGGATCATATTCATGAACGGGATAATCGGATTCTCCCATCTCGATCGGCATCGAGTTCTTTCCCTTTCTAGTATTTCTGCTTCCACTTGCCATTTTTTGAGAAAATTGATCGAAAATTGAGACCAAATTTAGAGAGAATAGCAGATTGAGAGAATTTGAGAGATTGTGAGACTTGAGAGTATTAGAGAGAATTGAGAGAAATTGTGAGAAAAATACATAAGGATTGACATGTATTTATAGAGTTTTTTTTAATTTTTTTTAATTTTTTATTTTATTTTTGGCCTTCGGGCCGTTGGGAGAGAGCCAACGGCTCTCTCCCCCAAACGGCCGTCACTGACGGCCGTTTGGGGGGAAAGAGCCGTTGGCTCTTTCCCCAAATGAGGGGCCCTGTCCCCTGAATTTCAGGGGACAGGGCCCATTCATTTGGGTGGGGAAAGAGCCGTTCGGCTCTTTCCCCAAAAGAGGGGCCCTGTCCCCTGAAATTTTCAGGGGGCGGGGCCCTTTTTTTTTTTTTTAAACGGTTTGGAACCGGCCCGGAACCGCCGGTTCCGGGCCGGTTCCGAAAAAAAAGAAACCGGAACCGGCCCGTGAAGGTCCGGTTCCGGTTCCGGTTCGGAACCGCGGACCCGGTCAACGGGCCGGTTCTGGGCCGGTCAACGGGCCGGTTCCGGGTCCGGTTCCAATTTGGCCATGTCTAATGGGGACACATGATCGGCATTAACGTAGATAATTTTTGCAATTATTTTTAATTTTTGTTATTTTTCATTTCATTTCTTTCTTTATCTTTTCCAACTATAGGCCAACAAGAGTCACCAGCCGACTCTCATTGGCCAAGGGCAAGGGTTGCAGCGCTTGCCCACTGCCTAGAAAAAGTCCCTAGCCCAAAGTTGGAAAAACATAGAAAGGAAATTTTTTTAAAAAAATTATCGACATTAACACTGGTTAGCCATGTAAGACTGCCATAATTCATATAATCAATTTCTAGTCAAAATTGGGCGGAAGCAAAACATTAGAAAATCGTCAAAAAATTTGGTACTAAATTTGTCAAATTGAAAGGATTAAAGATTGAATTGGTTGTTGTACAGTAGATATAGGACTTTTTTTCATAAATTTTCCCATGGAGGTCTTGATTCTAAGTCCATTATAACAAGGAGATTGGAAAAAATACGTTTATTGGTTGGTTTAAAAAATAGTTAATTAGCATGAATTTTTTAATGAATACATATAGCTAATTTTGTCTATGAAATGCTTGCAATTGAAAATGGTATGCCCTTGTACTATTTTTCAACTTATAGTTCTTGGAAGAGTACCATAATCTTTTTTTCAAATGATAATACCTATACTCTTAGTACAACATGCTCCCAATCTCAATTTGGCCGTTAAATGGTTTTCAGAATTAAGAAATTTTATGGGAAGTCGGAAAATTGTTAAAAAAAAGTCTTAAACCTTTTGCATTTTTGCTAATTTCATGGACTGAATTGTTACTAGCAATGTAAATTCCACCAAAAAATAAAGTTGAAAATGAAAATGAAGAGCGATATATGTTTTTTGATTTATTGGTCAAATCTTTACAAAGAGTACATTTGGAGTGAGTATACATGCGCCATATGTAACTCTTACTATGGACAAATACTTATCTATAAAAAGTTACAATTCCAAAATGACAAAAATACTGCATATGTGCCAATATTTGTGTACGAAAATCACTTTAGTATCAATATTTTTTTTTTATCACTTAAGTGACAAATCGGGAAAAAAGCGATCACTTAAGTGCCAAGTCGCCTGAATTTGCACTAAAGTGATCTTTTTTTTAAGCGACTTGGCACTTAAGTGATCATATTTTCTAAAAAAAAAGGATCACTTTAGTGCAAATTCCGGCGACTTGACACTTAAGCGATCATTTTTTTCTCGATTTAGCACTTAAGTGATCCAAAAAAACAATATTGACACTAAAGTGATCTCCGTACACAAATATTAGCACTTCTGCTATACTGTTGCCATTTTCAGTTTCATCCTACATCAAATTCTCACTTTCGCTGAGCTAATTGTTTTTGTGGCCGACTTCACCATTATACCTAGTTTTTTGAAAAGTCAATACATACTTACATTACCAAAAAAAAAAAAAATTCTCCCTTTCGCTTCAATCGATTGAGTTGGCATAATTCGGTCATCGATTCTTATGTTCCAGTTCTTTGGCCACAACTTGGGGTTTGTTGATAACTTTGTCAACCAAACCTTCTCACCGACTAGCTGACTCTACAGTTGATCACGTTTGGTGTTAGCAATCTTCAAGACACCTTCAAGGTTGTCAGAATGAGTTGTGGGCTTGTGGCTCATTAAACAAACTAATCAGAACCGAATGTGTTTACGCCTCATCTGATGGAATTTGTCCAATTTGAAAATGCAGACGTACTGTGTTGACCATGTCATCTCCAACCATATCCCGGAACATCTTCTAAAATACTGGTTAAAAATTATCCGGTTGGGTTATTTAATGGACCCATCTGCTCATGATTGCTTACAAAATAAGCCATAGGCTATATTACAAGCAAACCACCAAGGATTGACTATTAATTAACAACTTCATAAAATTTATGAGTTGTGCTACGCGAAAACCAATAAAAATTTACCATTACCGAAGAAGAAATATTTACAATGACCAATACAAGTCTATGTCAGAGAATGGATCTACTGTTTAACAAACAAATAAAAAAAAGGTTACCATTGGTCGTAGAAGAAGAAATATTATTAAAAAAAAATTACCGTTGCCAAAGGAACTTTTTTTTTTTTTTTTGCAAATAACCCAACGATGTCTGCGTCGGAGATTGGGAAAAATTATTATTTTTTCAATTGTTGCAATTTTTTTTGGGCCAATTGTTGCACTTTGGAAAGCCACCATTTGAATCATGTTACTTGGGCTTTGATAAAAAAAAATCATGTTACTTGGGCTGGGCCGGACCAGGCTGGGCTGGGCTGAGAGAGGGACTCATCTCACCCGGCAAATCAAAGATAATTTAAGCCAGTAGTCACAAAACTGTTTTTTGACTGTTTATTACATACCAACATGGTCTGCTTGAGCTCTTAGGTGATAAGATTTTTGAAAGGAAATGTTTTAGCTAAATTAAGTAAAATTTTTCTAATTAAAGTAGATTTGTTTTTTTCTTTTGAACAACGTAATGAATAATCATGATATCTTCCTATGCGTTTCATGCACATGGAGATCTTGATTGTAAATACATTATAATGCCACTTTTCCTTACTTTACTAGAAGAAGATTTAAGAAAATTGGTTAATTGGCAAGAATTTGGCAATAAATCCATAAAGATGATTATGAAATGCTTCCCATGAAGAGAACCATAACCGTAGCTTTCATGTGATTCAGAACTAGGGCAGTATAGAGGTTCAGAGTTAAGAACCTGCGTCAAACAAATTCCAAAGCACAGCAAATAGCCATTCTTTCAAAAGCGAGAGAACAGCTAATCCTCGTACTCTCAATACTTTCGTTTGATTCAGAATAATAAATTAGATCGCCTGCGACAACGAATTTTGCTGGACACAATCTCAATTCGGGCATTGAAATGGAAACTAGAAATATAAGGAGGAGTGAAACAATATTCGATTGAGAAAAGCAGGTTGACACAACTCTAGATTTTGAAGATATCTTACATTTTTAGTAACCACGACAACTAACAACACTCAAACCATCTGATCCAAACTAAATGACAATACTCGACCATCAGACTCAAACCAAAATTGTGATTTTTATTGCAGTATATGCGACCAAAATCTGAATTCTGAAGATTCTAACATTTTTTTTCAACTCTGGGATTGACATCCAGATTACTTAGGTCAGGGGCAGGAAGGGTAGGCAACTTTTCAAGAATGTCGCAGTGGAGCAAACCCAGCGTCTGAAGACTTGACATGAACATTACTGATGGAAGGCTGGATATACAACTACCTCAGAAGGTTCAGTTCTTTGAGATGACCTAGTAGCCAAATACCACTAGGAATGTCTCCCCGACTCCTTCCAGGTTTATCAACCATTCAATGTAACGAGGAAATCCCTTCTGAAACAAGAATCCATCTGCAACACTTTCAGATTCCGCAAACGTTTAGTCGAATCAAGCAATTGTGAAATACCCGTACCTGAAATAGTCAACTCTTCTAATGAGTCTGCCAATTCGCCAACCAAGTCCAGGAGCTTTTCGAGCCCACGACAATCCCTCAAAGACCAGCGTCTATGTTTCTCCAAGACTCCAATTGAGTTGGGCAGTTCATGAATTTTTGCACCATCAAAGCCTTGCACTGAAAGAGCTTCAAGTTTCCAAACTGAATCAGGAACGCGATCCAATAAGAATTTGCAGCTGAACCAATTTGCCTATCGACGCAGGAAGCTCTCGTGTGCAAGTGCCATCGATCAGGAGCTCTCTCAAAGCATTCATCCCACCCATTTCCACCGGCAACATGGTAAGTTCGGAGCAGAACTTCAAATTCAGGGTAACCAAGAGCTTCGGATCATTAATTGAAGGATCCAAATGAACCAATCGAGAACATCGCTCGAGCATTATCTCCAAACTCGGGCAACAAGAGAAGCTGGGGGCAACTAATAAGTCCGCACAACCTGTGAGATTCAAGACTTTCAATTGCTCCATCTGCAAAATAAGGGGAAAAGATTCAGATGCCATACAACTCTCAATTTTACTCAAAACAACAAAAAATAAGCTATAAACCACCTTAATTCCTTTCCAACCTCCGAGACCAGGATTCTCTAACCTTACTCCATGAAAGATCAAGAATAGTTAGGTTCCCATTTTCCTCTAAATATGCTGATTGCATCTGGAGGGCAACCTTGCCAATGAAGCCACCGAACCTTCGATAAGGCATCTGCAAATTCTCCACCACCATTGGCGCAACCCAAGCTGAGAAATGTCCTGTCCGGCGGCATCTCATGGCCAGCCACTTTAGTGTTAAGGTGGTCTGCTTTCTGTACGATGGACCACAAAAGTAAACAAGAGAAACGTTATAGTCTTCGGACAATGAAGTAATTACCATGGAGGCTCAAGCCCCATTGAGCTAAAGAAAAAAGCCCCATCCATGAACCTTTTCAAAGAAAATCGAAAAACAAATTAAGGCCTAAATGCGACCTTTTTTCCATGACGTACCTTTTTTCCTTGTTCTTGTCCTGGGCTATGGCAGGAACGGACAATCCAAAACCTGTTCCTGGATAATGGAAGCCTTCGCAAATAATTTTCCTGGCAAGGCACCTTAGCATGCGGTGCATGCCTATTTTATTTTCTTCCGCTTTTATCAGGGACATACGACGAAGGAGCTCCATTACCTTATTAGCATGATCATAATAATGCCACATGTATTGTTACGACAATGCAGAAATTAAGACGAAATTGAGACAGAGACGAAGAACGGAACACACAAGATTTACGTGGAAATCCTTGCTGGAAAAACCACGGGAGAGAGGAGAAGCAAAATCCACTATGAGAATTAGGAATTACAAAAGAGGCAACATAAACTTCTCTATCTAACGGTTTGAGTAAAGAGCAATATTTATAGTATTACCCCTCAAACCCTAATGTTGGCCCAAGACCCATAACTTAAGCCTATTTCTTATTCAAGGCATACATAACAAATCTCCACCTTGACTTGAATTTTCAGGTAGAGTAGACATAAATATTAAGTCAATCTTCTCCTCCCACCAGTATAAAACTCAGCTGCTGCAAACATTAACCAAATCCAAGCAGTGCTTGAATTTAGTAGAGGGCAATGATTTTGTCAACATATTGTTGACACCTGATTTTTTATCAGTCTTTCATAGTTTATTTTTTAAAACTTCATAAAAAATCTATAAAAAGTTAAAAAATTAAAAAATCATCTTTGGTAGCCTTGACCAAGCTAAAGGAACCATTTTTGACAAAAAATAATTTTTTAATTTTTTAATATTTTCCAAAAATAGAAAAATACATGAAAAATGAAGAAAAATAGCATTCGATGTCGTAAAAATATAGAAAAATAGTCAATATTTTTATTTTTATTTTATTTTCATTTTGAACTCATAAATAGTCAAAATTCAAGTTCAATTGCATGTGTTTCTTCACGACGCATAGAGTTGAATTTGGCAAAAAAAAAAATATCATTCGAGTCTTTTAATTTGTAAATTTCTACATCTTTTTTAGTCTTGATGTCCAATTAGATCGACCACCATCTACAATAAATGCCTCTTGCTGAATATTTTCGTTTTTGTTTCACATGATTTCATGGTGTAAAACGCCGAGTGGATCTCCAAATATAATCGGGTCGGCATGAGCTCGATAGCTCGTCCAAGACCAAACCAGGGCACGGCGAACCCCATGTGAGTACTCTCGAACTCCTGCGATGCTTCCTATTGCTTTTCTTAGGTTAGATCGAGTATAGAACGGCTAGAACAGCTAAATCATTCTTGAGCTGTGATTGATAAATAGGGCATTACTAGGAATGCCATGTGATTTATTTACATATCTAGATTCCTTGCATTGCGCATTTTATTACTGATTGTGATTGCTAGGATAATCACTCCTATCTGCATGAATTTCTAGATTTATGGTTCATACCTTACTCATCCGCATAAATCTCAGGCTAGAAAATTCAGTCAACTTAGGTACCGAAAGGGCGTCAACTCTGACAGTTGGCGTAACTAAGTCCCCGAGACCATTTCTCTGGTTCTCGCAGAATTGAATAGAAACTCCCAACTATTCGATTGGGTGGTCCAATCATACCCTAAAAAAATGATTGGTGGCGACTCCATGGCATGCACACTTAGCACATGTCACTAGACCACACTGAAAGTCGATCACGCATACCTCCGTTGCGATTTGGGTAATGGGCCTTGGGAGAGGCCCGCGTCCGACCAGACATGACGGCCCATTAGCCCTCGAGAGCCCGACAACCTCAAGAGGGTCGCGACACATATCAGCTGGGTTATCTTCTGTACCAATCTTCAAGACCTTAATATAGCCATCAGCAAGAATGTCTCGAATATAATGATACCGCACATCAATGTACTTTGTTCTCTCATGATACATCTGATCTTTAGTAAGATGTATAGCACTCTGACTATCGCAATGCACAACAGTCACATCATCACCCACACTGAGCTCTCCAAATAAGCCTCTTAACCATATAGCTTCTTTGATTGCTTCTATAATAGCCATATATTCTGCCTCTGTAGTAGACAAAGCAATTGTATGCTGCAAAGAAGCTTTCCAACTGACTGCACAACCCCCAACAGTAAAGATGTACTCTGTCAAAGACCTCCTTTTATCAAGGTCACCAGCATAATCAAAGTCAACATATCTAGTAAGAGTTTCACAAGTTTTCCCAAACTCTAAACCATAATATGAAGTACCCTTCAGATATCTCAAAATCCACTCACTGCTTGCCAATGAATTTTACTTGGGCATGATAAATATCTACTTACCACGCTAACAGCATGTGATATTTCAGGTCGAATGCAAACCATAGCATACATAATACTACCAACTGCACTAGAATATGGAATACCTGACATATATTTTATTTCATCATCTGTATGTGGACATAAATCAGCTGATAATCAAAAGTGAACAGCAAGAGGAGTACTCACTGGTTTGGCATTTTTCATGCCAAAACGATCTAACACCTTCTCAATGTAGCTTTTCTAGGAAAGGTACATTTTTCCTCTTTTTCGATCTCGCTGAATTTTCATGCCAAGAATTTTCTTCGCAGAACCTAAATCCTTCATATCAAATTCAGCGCTCAACTGTGCCTTCAAATTCTGTATATCAAATTTATCTTTTGCTGCAATCAACATGTCATCAACGTATAACAGCAAATAATTATAAGATCCATTTGGAAGTTTGCACAGATATACACAACTATCCTACTTGCTTCTACAATAGCCAAGTTGCACCATAAAAGAATCAAACCTTTTATACCACTGTCTAGGTGATTGCTTCAAGCCATAGATAGATCTTTTCAATAAACATACATGATCTTCCTTACATTCAAACTGAAAACCCTCAGGTTGACCCATATAGATTTTCTCTTCAAGTTCACCATGCAAGAAAGCTGCTTTCACGTCGAGTTGTTCCAACTCTAAATCATGCATAGCAACTAACGCAAGAAAGACCCGAATAGAGCTGTATTTAACGACGGGTGAAAACACTTCATTAAAATCAACTCCCTCAATCTGACTATAGCCCTTATCGACTAGACGTGCTTTAAATCTAATGTCTTCAACTCCAGGAATACCTTCCTTTCTTTTGAAAACCCACTTGCAACCCACAATCTTCTTTCCTTTTAGTGGTTTGACAAGCTCCCAAGTTTGATTCTTTTCAAGAGATTCCATCTCTTCATTCATAGCAACTAACCATTTTGCTGAATCTTTGGAGGAAATAGCTTCATTATACGTTTTAGGCTCAGCATATTCTATCGACTCTGCAGCTGAAAGAGCATAAGCAACAAAATCTGAGTATCCATACATCTGTGGAGGTTTCACTGTTCTTCTCGGTCTATTTTTGGCTATGGAATAATTCTCTTCTTCAGATTCTTCAATCTAAATATTATCAGTCACTGACTGAACTGGTTGTGAAGAAGATACTTCAAACTCCACCTTCTCTGCTGCACTTTTCAAATTTTCCTGGCAAGTTACAGATGATTCCTTGATAGGATGAAGCATAGCAGACTCATCAAAAGTAACATCTCTACTAATTATAACCTTAGATGAATCGGAACACCAAAGCCTATAACCTTTTACACCAGAAGCATAACCAAGAAAAATACATTTTTTCGCTCTAGGCTCTAGTTTTCCTTCACTAACATGTGCATATGCTGGACATCCAAAAACTCGAAGAGAAGAATAATCAACAGGTTTACCTGACCATACCTCATCGGGTGTCTTGTTCTCAATAGGCATGCAAGGAGAACGATTTATTAACCAACAAGCAGTATTGACTGCTTCAGCCCAGAATTCCTTGCCCAAACCAGCGTTAGACAACATGCGTTCTGCAATACCATTCTGCTGCGGAGTATACACTGTAGTATGATGTCTCACAATTCCTTCATTCTTGCAAAATTCATTAAATTTGCTTCCACAAAATTCTAGCCCATTATCTGTTCTCAGCCGCTTGATTTTCTTACCGGTCTGATTCTCAACTAATGTTTTCCATTGCTTGAAAGTAACGAAAACATCACTTTTTGCCTTGAGAAAAAATACCCAAACTTTTCTTGAAAAATCATCAATAAAAATGAGTACATACCTGGAACCAAGGCCTTTAGATGGAACTCTAGCAGGCCCCTAGAGATCATAATGAATGTAGTCCAAAGTGCCATTTGTGTTGTGAATTCCTGTTTTGAAACTAATTCTTTTCTGTTTTCCAAAGACACAATGTTCACAGAAATCCAGTTTTCCAATTTTCTGACCATAAGAGATCTCTTCTACTGAGCTCCTCCATCCCTCTAATACTCATATAGCATAATCTCATATGCTATAATTTTGTATTATCTGAATCTGTCATATCAGAAGAGACCGCAGCTGAACCAGTAACAGTAGAGCCTTGCAGCTGATACAAAGAGCCAATTTTATGCCCTTTCATCAGCAAAATTGAACCTCTCAAAATTTTCAGAACTCCACCCTCAGCAGTAAATCTACAACCATTGGCGTCAAGTGTACCCAATGAAATTAGATTTTTCCTCAAATCAGGCACATGCCTGACATTATCTAAAGTTCTGATCATGTCATCACGCATCTTAATATTAACTGTGCCAATCCCAATAGCTTTGCATTTAGCATCATTATCCATGAGAATAACTCTACCATCGTGTTCTTTATACGTAGAGAACCAATCTCGATGAGGACACATATGATATGAGCAGCCAGAATCAAGAATCCAACTATCACAGAATTTATCTTTGTTATATGCAATTAATAGCCAATCTTTGTCTTCTTCTTTAGCAACATCAGCTTGAGCAGGATTTTCGTTTCGCCTATTCTGTCTATTCTGATAGTTGCGATTGTTATGACGATTGACATTCCCATGATTCTGTTGATTGGAATTATTTTCTCTTTGCTCCTTTGCCTTCAGTTTTAGGCAATTTATCTTGATATGCACTGGAGACTTACAATAGTTGCAAATCATATCTCTATGCTTAGACTTTGACCTGATCCTGCCACTATTTTTTCTCGCAATAGACCTTCCTCGAGCGACTAAACCAGCCACATGATTATTACTACCATCAGAAGTCAATTCTGTATCGAGTTTCTACTTATTTAGCAGACTATTCTTGACATCTTCAAAATCAATAGTTTCTCTACTAACAATCATGGTCTCTCTAAAATTCTTATAAGAGGCGGGTAGTGAAACTAGCAATAAAAGGGCTTGATCCTCATCTTCAATATTAACGTCAATGCTTCTTAATTCAGCGATAAGAGCATTGAACTCAGAAATATGGAATTTGAGAGAAGTACCTTCAGCCATACGAAAAGTGAAAAGTCGTTGCTTGAGTCTCAATCGATTGGTGAGAGACTTTGTCAGAAAAATACTCTCCAACTTCATCCATAAACATGCGTCTGTTTTTTGATCTAGTACCTCCTGCAAAACTTCGTTCGTGAGGCACAACTGAATAGTGGACAAAGCTTTCTCATCTAATTCTTCCCATGCTTCATCTGACGGTTCCGGCTTTTTAAACAAAGTTTTCTTCAAACCCTGCTGCGTAAGAACGGCTAACATACAAACTTGCCATAGGTTGAAGCTGCCGCTCCCATCAAACTTTTCGATATCGAATTTCGTTGCTGAACTCGAAGCCATAATTTATTTCGAATCGAAGAAGCGTGCACGAAACTCCTCGGACAACACGAATTGAAACCCCTTGATTCGTCAAGCAGACTTTGAGCCGATTCGTGGCGAGAAGCAAGCCAGGCAGCACCTCCAAAGCACCTAGCACCAAACAGCACCAAGTTTGAATGTAGACCACGCTACGACAGTAAGGAATTCGGCATCGGGCAGCGGACAATGGTTGTGATATCTCTCCAATGGCCCCAACACAGTAAGCAAAGTCGGGACTGATTTGGTCTTGGACGATGGTAATCGGCAACCGAGTAACGGTCGATGTGGCGTCTTTGTCGTCGTAGGTTAACTCGATGTTGATCGACCATGTAGTGTTAGTCAATGGAAAGGGACCGATCTCAATAGAAGCTGCGAATTCGTGGCGATGGCAAAGTGGTTCTTTGGTCGTGGTTCTTCGGTCGTGGGACCCTTTTTGAAATTGATGTATGCACGTGGTCAACCTGAGGAGTGTCACGCTTGGTTCATGGAATAGTCTTCATACACCTTTTTTTTGTCCTTTCTCGTAAGGTCTTGTCCCCCAAACTCAAAGCTTCCTCCAGGGTGTTGTCAGGATTCGGTCTCAACTTTTCTTCTTTCTCTGCCTTCCTGGGTTGAATATTCAACGCGTTGAAGACTGCGATTGGATGAAGTTGCTTTGGGGACAATATTCAACGCGTTGAAACTTTAAACAGGAAACTTCTTGCACGGACCAAACTTCAAAACCGAGAAGGTCGAACTTGAAGACTCCGAAGACGAAATCCAAATTCCAAAATCCAAATCGCCGAAATCTAAATCCCGAACTCTCGTGTCTCTCTTTCGTCGACGGATGAACTTTGGGCTCTGATACCAGTTTGTTACGACAATGCGGAAACTAAGATGAAATTGAGACAGAGACGAAGAACGGAACACACAAGATTTACGTGGAAACCCTTGCGGGAAAAACCACGGGAGAGAAGAGAAGCAAAATCCACTATGAGAATTAGGGATTACAAAAGAGGCAATATAAACTTCTCTATCTAACGGTTTGAGTAAAGAGCAATATTTATAGTATTACCCTCAAACCCTAATGTTGGCCCAAGGCCCATAACTTAAGCCTATTTCATATTCAAGACATACATAACATGTATGAAGCAATCCCATAATCCACATCTGGGGGGGGGGGGGGGGACACGCATATCAAGATACATCTGCTTTTGCTTTTGATCTAATGCATCATAAATTCTGCACAGAATCTTCTGGTAATCTTCCTGAGATTGTTGTGTGATATATCTTCGGATTTAATCCATTCTTCAAGTACTTTATCATGCAAAAAAGAACCAAAAACTTCGAGAAGTGGTGAAAGTCCCTCAATAGCCTTGACTATGTTGTTTGTGTTAGAATTGTGCCTCGAGTCTGAGCTCGAAGCGAAAATTTGAATATTCCGAATTGAATATTTCCTATTCGGTATTTGAGCCCGAAGTGAATATTCGGATATCGTTGGTGGAAATCATATTTCCTATTTGATATAATTCAAATCTTGTCAAGAAATCGAAGTCAGGCAAAGAAAAAGGAAAGATATCTTGGACGTTTATCCACGTAGAAGTTGAACTCTGCAATGGAATATATATTGAAACATATATGCATGGGGTTCTGCATTGGACGTGGCTGTGTCACACAAAAGGAAAGTGCATCTTGATATTCATTTTTTTTATTCGTTATTTTATTCAGGCCAAGATTTGACTACGTCCAAATATGCATGAGCCAGACGAATGATAAGAAGTGAGGGGGTGCAGCGAATTCTTTTTAAACAGAGGGCACCGCTTTTATAAAATGCATGGACGTATGCGAAGCTTTGACGAAGACACGTTAGTTAATTCGTACGTAGCGTTCGTACGAAGTCTTGAAGCGCCACTTCCATGAGCGTTTGAACGTGGGTCTTCGCATTGTTCCGGAAGCGCTGTTCGTCAAGTGCTTGACAAGGTTTTATCGTCGCTGATTTTGTTCGCGGAATTACATCAAGAATTCGAGTGTCAATGCCAATTAAATCTTGAGGTTAGATTTGTGTTTAATTCCTTTGCGAGATTGAGAGTTTATTTCGCGAGGAATTGGGGGCTAAACACTGTGTACGTTCTTGGATGTAATTGGGGCTGGGAAACACCAAGAGTGTGTTTGTGTAACTCGAGTGGATTGTAATCTCCGTGTATCTCTCGTTTTATAGTGGAATTCATTGCTGCTCTCCCCGTAGACGTAGGTCTTTACGATCGAACCACGTACATCTGGTGTCCGTTTATTTTGCTCGTTCTGTCTATTTTTATTTGATCGATCGCTTGTTCCGCGCAACAATTGGTATCAGAGCTAGGCTTGCTTGAGTTGAAGCGAATCGATGGCGACAGAAGAAGCTAAAGGGAAAATCGACAGATTTGAGGGGAAGGACTTTGGTTTCTGGAAGATGCAGATAGAAAATTATTTATATCAGATGAAGCTGCACGAGCCCCTGTCTGGGACGAAACCAGAAACGATGAAGCAATCCGATTGGGAATTGCTGGATAGACGAGCGATGGGTGTTATTCGGCTGACGTTGGCTCGTAACGTCGCATTTAATATCGTCAAGGAGAAGACCACTGCGGGTTTGATGAAAGCCCTGTCGGACATGTACGAGAAGCCCTCTACGATCAACAAGGTCTATTTGATGCGACGTCTGTTTAACTTGAAGATGAGCGAAGGTACATCGGTTACTAATCATATCAATGAATTCAATGTGATAGTTTGTCAATTGAGTTCAGTTGAGATTGACTTTGAAGATGAGGTACGTGCTTTGATTCTATTATCCTCATTGCCTGATAATTGGAATACTGCTGTTACTGCCGTTAGTAATTCTTCTAGGTCAACTAGTTTGACGTTTGATGGGATTTGTGATTTAATTCTTAGTGAGGATATCCGTAGAAGAGAATCTGGCGAATCTGTATCTGCTGCTTTAGTAGGTGAAAGAGGAAGAGCTAGTACTCGTATTAGCAGAAGTAGTATGAACATGAATAGACGTAGTCAGTCTAGGACTGGCGGTGATGTCTGTTGGAACTGTGGCAAGAGAGGGCATCTTAGAAAAAATTGTTTTAAGCTGAAAAACGAAAGGGTTAAGGGAATTGGAGTTGAATCTGCAGATGATGTTGCAGCTATAGCTGAAAATTCTGATGATGTCGATTGTGTCTTGTCTGTCACTGAGAATTCGTCGTTTGACGGATGGATTATGGATTCTGGTTGTTCTTTTTATGCTACACCAAACCGGAACTGGTTTACTTCTTATCAATGCATGGATAGTAGTAAAGTGCAGTTGGGAAACAACGCTGAATGCGATGTTGTTGGTATTGGTGATGTTAAAATCAGAATGCATGATGGTATTGTGAGGGCATTGACTAGGGTAAGACATGTTCCAGAATTGAAAAAGAACTTAATTTCCTTGGGTGCTCTAGATTCAGCTGGATGGAGGTATTCTTCACGAGGTGGAGTCCTGAAAATTGTTCGAGGTGCTCTGGTGATAATGAAGGGAATCAAGCATGGCGGCCTGTATGAACTTCAAGGTGGGACATTGATAAGTTTCGCTCCTGAGACGTCGACATCTGTTCGAGAGTCTAATGGCTACTCGAGGAAGGCCTGGGTGTTTGTGCGAAAGCACAAGTTTGATGCTGTTGTCAGGAATACGCAGTCGAAAGCTTTGATCGGAACGGAGACTGGTAAATTGATCAAGCATGTGCGAACTGACAATAGCATGGAATCCTGCTCAAAGCTGGAAAATAAATTCTACATGAAAAAGAGCATAGTGAAACACCGCACTAGTTAGACATGGCCATTTGGGCCCGTGGACCCGGAACCGGCCCGGAACCGACCCTGCCAAAACAAAAGGGGGGGCGCGTGGCGTGGGGGGCAGTGGGCCCCCGGCCTCCCCCCCTCGGGAAGAGCCGTTAGGCTCTTCCCCAACGGGCCGAGGACCGTTGGCCTCGGCCCGTTGCGAATTTTCCTTTTTAAAAAAAAAAAACTCTATAAAAACCTCACAATCCATCTTTATTTTTCTCATAATTTCTCTCAATTCTCTCCAATATTCTCAAGTCTCAACTCTCAAGTCAAATTCTCTCGATCTGATATTCTCTCTGAATTCCGTCTCAATTCTTTGAATCAACTTTCCGATCAATTCTCTCAAAAAATGGCAAGTGGAACCAGAAATACTAGAAAGGGAAAGAGCCCGATGGAGATGGGAGAATTCGATTTTCCTGTTCATGAATATGATCCTCGTGAATATGCATGTTAGGAAGACGACGATGTTCCCAATCCTGACGTCGAGCACGTCGCAACGCAAGAAAGTCTTTATCCTCCTACTGCTACTACCACTGGTGTCGAAGGATCGTCGATACCAAATGAGCCGGCACGGAAGAGTCGAGAATCCGACTTATGGCTACACTTTGACAAAGTGTGGAATGAAAATGAAGGTAAATTTGATATAAGCTGTAAATATTGTCCGCAAAAATATAAACTTGGTAAAGGAGATAGCTTTGGAACATTTCGTCGGCATTTGACGAAAAAACATCCAACGCAAGTGGGGATCGACACTAGCCAACAACAAATTTCCCGGTTCGCCAATCTTAACCCTCATCCTTTATTCCGTTTCACTAATGCACTTTATAAAGAAACATTAGCTGAATATGTTTCCCTTGAGCATGCTCCGTTTAATACTGGTGAAAATTTTAATTTTAGATATTTGGTAAACACTGCGCTGGTTCCGCAAGCACCATCTGTTCTGAAAACTACTCTTAAACGCGAACTTAAATGAGTTTATAAAGATCGAAAAAATAAATTGAAAACGTTTTTTTGAAGGATTCAAAGGACGTGTACATATAGGTAGTGATATTTGGAGTGATTCTTGGAATATTAATTCTTATATGGGTGTCACGTGCTATTGGATAGGTGATGATTGGATTATTCAAAAAATACTTCTTGCATTTCGAGTTTTTCCTGAAAGGCATACTGTCGCGACACGTCCGAAAATCAACGGACGCGGCTAATGGATTACCGATCGCGGGCTTTTGATCGGCGCGGGCCCTCCCAGGCCCATACCAAATCGCGGCGGGAGTGTCTTTTGAGGGTTCGACGATAAGAGTCGATCGCTTTCGACCTTCAGTGTGGTCGTGGTGGCATGTGCAAATTGTGCATGCATTTGGAGTCGCCACCGGTCTTTCTTGGAGGGTAGACCGGAAACCTTACTGACCGATTGGGAGAGATCGATCAGTTCTGCGGAACCAGAGATTTTGGGTTCGGGGACTTGGTTACGCTGGTGTCATTACCAACGCCCTTTCGGTACCTAACGCGAGAGATTTTCCTGGCTAAGAGTTCATGCAGGCGCAATTTTGGGTGAGATAGGTATGAGTCAGGGTTTCATGCAGATTGGAA
Organism: Rhodomyrtus psidioides; assembly: GCA_021437785.1. Taxonomy (NCBI): domain Eukaryota; kingdom Viridiplantae; phylum Streptophyta; class Magnoliopsida; order Myrtales; family Myrtaceae; genus Rhodomyrtus; species Rhodomyrtus psidioides. The sequence goes on along the minus strand of JAILYB010000044.1, from coordinate 1,272,262 downwards.
GACTATTCCTATCAATCACAGTCAATTTTAATGAAAGCGCAAGTCAAGTGCATAAATAAATCATGTCAATGCACATCAATTTCAATCATTGGCCTCCTAGTATAGCCATAAGGGCTTAGGGAAGATGTGATTTAGGGCTAGGGGTAAAATGGGAAGATTCGAGGACAATTAGCCCGAAGGGCAAAATTGTCATTTTTTGGAAGGTTTGGATACCGAATTACCCAAAATATTCCATGGCCATTTCCCATTTTTGAGGATTTTTTTTGGAATTTCTTGATTTTTCTTCAATTTTTGGAAGACAATTCGCCCAAGGGCGAAATCGTCATTTTCAAGAAGGTTCGGGGTTCAAAACACCCGAAATGAGTCTTGGCCAGTTGTTTGTGGCCATTTCCTATTTTTTGGGATTTTCCTGGATTTTTTAGAAATTTTTTGGAAGACGGCTTGCCGAAAGGGCAAAACCGTCGTTTTTGGAAAGATCGGGGGTCAAAAGACCCGAAACAGGTCGTGACCAGTTGAATGTGGCCATTTCCTATTTTCTGGAAGTTTTTTAGAATTTTTATGAATTTTTTCGAATTTTTTGAATATTTCATGATTTTATTATTTTTTATTGATTTTTTGATTATTTTATTATTTTTTATTATTTTTTTAATATTTAAAAATATTTTACGGGCCGGGTCAAGCCCGGCCCGCGCCTCTCGGGCGCCCGGCCCGACCCTAGGGGTCAGAACCGGCCTAAAACGACACCGTTTTATATTTTTAAATATTTTTTTATATTTTTTTAACAATTTTTTGATTTTTTATCTATTTTATTTAATTATCCGAAAATTCCCCGGATCGGACGGTCCACGTCATGCCACGTGGCTTCGTCTCGTGCGTCCGATCTTCCACTAGATCGAGCGACCCACAGAGAGCCACGTGGCTCAATAATAGCCATCGGATCAAAAATTAATTATTTTCATTTTTTATAAAACCTACAAATCGGGCGCTCTAGAACGTGCCACGTGGCCTCGTCTGGTGCGTCCGATCTTGTACAAGATCGGACGTCCCCCAGTGAGCCACGTGGCATATCCTCGTCCGCCGGATCGATTATTCGAAAATCATTTATTTAATTTTCCAAAAATTCAGGATCGCGACACGTGTCGCGATCGTGGCCGTCCGTTTGTTTTATTTGAAAATAAGCGAACCGGACCCCACCCGGCTGGCGTGGCTGCCTACGTGGCACGCCACGTCGGCCGTTGACCGTTGACCGGCCGGAGGGTCGCCGGAGAAGACGATGAACAGTGAAAAATCCGGCGGGAATAGTAAAAATTCCGGCGAGGTCGCCGGAAAATGCCCAAAATTGACCAAAACTCAGAATTTTTTGGAGATTTTTACACCATTAGACTCCCTAACATTTCAACATCATCATACCACAGAAATGAAGGCCATGAACGCGTCCCAAATAGGCAAAACCGGACCTCCCCGAACCCGGCTCCGGCGAGGTATTTTCCGATTTTTTTTTCTTATCAAAACTCGATTCTAAACCATCAAACAACACCCAAGGAGGGTCTAGAGGCTTACCTAAGCTCATTTCGAGCTTGAAGACCGCCGGAAGTTCCCCGTTGAGCTCCCGGTCCGAACCGTTGCCGGCAAAGCTCCGAGCCGTGTTTTCACCGCGGTTTAATGCAAAACAAAGGTCGACACAAGCTTAGAAGCAATGCTAGTACATATTCAAAGCTTGATACCCGCAAATGGGGGTCGGGAAAGGCACGGCCGGGACAAAACCGAGTCGAGGCATCCGTCGGCATTTTATCGAACACATGGCGTGCGTATGAGAAACGGTGATCGGAGGAGAATACCGACCTGTTTCGGGCGTCGCCGGCGACTGCGACTGCTTGGAAGGTCTTGCTTCAGGTTCTCTGGAGCTCCCCCGAAGTCCTTCTTGCTCGAACTCGCTCGAGTTTGCCCAAAAAAGTCCCGTACCCCCTTCAACTCTCTCGGCCCTGTTTTCTTTAAACCCGAGCACCATCCCCCTCCCCCGTGGCCGACCGGCCCTTTTTTTCACGCCCACGCCTCTGCCAAAACCGAATATGCCTTGCCCATTTGCTTCCCATGCTCGGTTGTCTCGTTTTTGTTAAAGAAAATCGCCCCCCCCCACACTGCTCTGCTGCACGCGGGTCTGCTGCACATTCTGTGCATTTGCAGACCCGGGTCGGGCCGGGTCGGGTCGGGTCGGACCCGACCGGCCCGGTTCGGCCAAATCGTCCAAATCGCAAAATTGACCCCCCAAATGACCTATTTTCATGAAATTGATGGCAAAATCGGATTCCTTGACATGTTTTCCATCAAATATGGGTATTTTCGTGAATCAATTTATTGAAATTCTGTGAAAACCCCAAATTATCCCTAGGATCCGAAATTTAATTTCGCCAAATCGAAGGCCTAAACGATCGAATTAGCCAAAATTGAGCCCACCAATGGATTCAGCATGATGAAAACTGTTGGGTAGAGGTGTTTAATTTTAATGGGTGTGCCCGTGTGAAATTTAATTTCAAAAATTGTGAAACCGGGGACTAAATTGAAAGATTTTTATGCAATTAAGCCCTTTTGGTTAAAATTGATCAAATTGGAGGGCAAATTGACCCAATTGCATTTCAGTACTTTAGAGTCCAATGTCATAGCCTATAAAAACCGAGAATTGAAAATTAAAAGACTCGAAAAGGATTTTTTAGGCCCGGTTCGGGATTAGGTTTGTGAAGGAAACCAATGAACCAAGCCGAATTTCCCTAATAAAAAGTGAAAATATTAAAGAGGGAATTAAAATGAAATTTCTGAATATTTTTTTGTAATTTTCTGACCACGGATGGTATTTTTCTGATTTTTTGGTTATTTTTATAATTAAATAAATTCCAAAAAATATTAAAAAATTCAAAAAATATTTTTTGTTCAAAATTGGTTCCTAAGGCTAGGCTAAGGCTCCCAAAGTTGATTTTGTAATTTTTTGACCTTTTTTTTGCTATTTTTAATTAATTTTAGAAATAAAAAATTATAATAACGGATGGTCAAAAATCAGGTGTCAACACATACGGCCCATAATATTTATAGAATAATTAGACAAGTTTTAGAAGAATATGGTTTGATTAATAAAGTTTTTTCAATTGGTTTTGATAATGTCGCCGCAAATACTGCTTCCATCCCGAGTTAGAAAAAATGTGTAAACCCTCTTTTGGCGGACAATTTTTTCACATTAGATGTGCTTGTCATGTTTTGAATTTATGTGTTCAAGATAGTTTACGAATTCTTGTAACTTCTCTCCACCCAATAAATAGTGCAATTAGATTTTTATGGAGCCGCCCTCAACTTATGAAAGCGTGGGAAAAATTTTGTAAAGAAAATAGGAGAACAGCAAGAAGGTTTCCAAAAGATGTTCCGACTCGTTGGAATTCTACCTACGAGATGCTTCTACAAACTTTTGATTACAAAGATTTATTATGTTCATTTATTTCAAATACTGTTCCCGATATTGCTTTACTTCCGCAACATTGGGACGTTTGTAAAAAAAATTTAGATTGTTTGAAAATTTTTAATGATGCTACTAAAACTTTATCTGGTATTTATTATCCTACTACGCATTTATTTTTAATAGAGTGCGTTAATATTGCTAATGTTTTTAATGCATATGAAAAAGATACTGACTTAGCTTCGAGTATTTTAGTAATGCGAGAAAAATGGTTGAATTATTATTTGAACATTCCTCTTGTCTATTTAGTTGGTATTGTTTTCGATCCATGTACTAAATGAGATGGTTTATTAGATTATCTAACTGCTTATTATTATGATTGTTTACATTTGGATGAAGTAATAAATATTTCAATTATACAAGTAGATGTTAAAGAAGCTATAGTAGCATTATATAATGAATTTTGTAATAGATATGGTTTAAGCGACAGTGGATATGAATCTGCCCAGCATATTGTCTCAGAAAGTGATGCGGGTATTTTACTACTTAGTAGGGGGTATAAAATGCTCAAGACTAGGAAAAAAAAACATAAAGGGACTTCAACAGGTAGTATTTCCGAATTAGAAAACTATTTAACAATTTCTTTTGAGTTTAGCGATTCAAAAAACAACGCAGATTTCAAGATTCTTGAGTGGTGGAAGAATCATTCAACTCAATTTCCAGTTCTCTCCCTCATCGCGAAACAAATATTAGCGACGCCTTCTTCAACAGTGGGGGTTGAACAAGCATTTAGTGCTGGAGGATTAATTTTAGACCCTCGCCGTTCAAGATTAAGTCCGGAAAGTGTGGAGTATCAAGCTTGTGTCGATGATTGGACAAAGGCAACAAGAACTGGATCGAGAACACGAATTCTTCAGTGATGACTGTGGAGATACTACCACCACCACAACGGGTAGCGACGATTGGCGATGAGGTAAGTTGGGGGTTACCAAAGGTAAGAGAACTACATGGGCTTTGATTCTTCTATCCCCAAGAAGATATGTAGGCACTTAATGATAATTCATTAAGTTCAAGCCTATTCATTCTCTCTTTTTTTTTTTCAAATTTTATTACAATGTACAATTTAATTATAATTTGTAATTTATTAATTTTATTTTATTATTTTAAAAATAAAATTAAAAGTTCGGAACCGGAACCGGAACCGGCCGGTTCCACCTTTTGGCGGAATCGGAACCGCCGGTTCCTGAACTGGAACCGGCCATGTCTAGCACTAGTGCTAGTAAACCACAACAGTGTGCAGAATTGATGAGTAGAGAGTTACTAGAGATGGCCCGTGAAAAGATCTCTAGTGCTGGTATGACTAGGAGAATTCCAGCGGATGCGCTTAGTATGGCGAGCTACCTGGTGAATAGATCCCCATCGACTGCGATTGAATATCAGACTCCCGAAGAAGTGTGGTCAGGTAATGTTGCTGATGATTCTAATTTTAGAATGTTTAATTACTCGTGTTATTATCGAGTAAGTGATGGTAAGTTCGATGTGAGGGCAAGGTGCATATTCCATGGCTATGCACAAGGTGAGTGTGGCGATCAGTTGTGGTGCCCGAGTATAAATTCACCTGTTTGCAGCAGAGAAGTTACTTTTGACGAGTCTCCAGTACTTCTGGCTAGGAGTGATTGTGGCAATGTTAATACGGATCTGGACGGTGTTCAGCTTGAGGTGGAGTTGCAACCAGAAACTCCTAAGATAGCAGGTACTAGCGTGATAATCGACACAGATGGTGCTTGTAGCGAGGTGGAGCCCATAAAGCCAACGGTTGCTGTAATTGCTGATATTGACAAGGTACATGTTCAATCTCCTGACAGATATGGATGCAACGAAGGTTTTGCGTTATCTGCGATTAAGGAGCTTGTGTCAGATAGTTCTTGTGGAGCACTTAAAAGTGCATGTTCAGTTGGTGTTATGATGAGATCCTCGGTTATGGCGAAGTTCAAGCGTGGCTTGGACTTGGATGATATCTGTGGCGGTTGAGCCCATCGGGGCTGTGGGAGAGTAGTAGCGATGAAGTTCGAATTATCAGTGAAGCGATTGTAACATGGCTCAAACGTCGAGCCAATGTGGAGATTATTAGAATTGTGTCTCGAGTCTGAGCCCGAAGCGAAAATTTGAATATTCCGAATTGAATATTTCCTATTCGGTATTTGAGCCCGAAGTGAATATTCGGATATCCTTGGTGGAAATCATATTTCCTATTTGATATAATTCAAATCTTGTCAAGAAATCGAAGTCAGGCAAAGAAAAAGGAAAGATATCTTGGACGTTTGTCCACGTAGAAGTTGAAATCTCTGCAATGGAATATATGTTGAAACATATATGCATGGGGTTCTGCATTGGACGTGGCTGTGTCACACAAAAGGAAAGTGCATCTTGATATTCGTTTTTTTTATTCGTTATTTTATTCGGGCCAAGATTTGACTACGTCCAAGTATGCATGAGTCAGACGAATGATAAGAAGTGAGGGGTGCAGCAAATTCTTTTTAAATAGGGGGCACCGCTTTTATAAAATGCATGGACGTATGCGAAGCTTTGACGAAGACACGTTAGTTAATTTGTACGTAGCGTTCGTACGAAGTCTTGAAGCGCCACTTCCATGAGCGCTTGAACGTGGGTCTTCGCATCGTTTCGGAAGCGCTGTTCGTCAAGTGCTTGGCAATGTTTTATCGTTGCTGATTTTGTTCGCGGAATTACATCAAGAATTCGAGTGTCAATGCCAATTAAATCTTGAGGTTAGATTTGTGTTTAATTCCTTTGCGAGATTGAGAGTTTATTTCGCGAGGAATTGGTGGCTAAACACTGTGTACGTTCTTGGATGTAATTGGGGCTGGGAAACACCAAGAGTGTGTTTATGTAACTCGAGTGGATTGTAATCTCCGTGTATCTCTCGTTCTATAGTGGAATTCATTGTTGCTCTCCCCGTGGACGTATGTCTTTACGACCGAACCACGTACATCTGGTGTCCGTTTATTTTGCTCGTTCTGTCTATTTTTATTTGATCGATCGCTTGTTCCGCGCAACAGTTTGCAATATAAGCATACAAAGGTAGTTCGCCACTCTATGATTGCACAGCGCCAGAAAAAGTAACAAGCTCAATTGGGATGCATTGGAATAACGCAAACTTCGATCAACAAACCCTTGACGAACCCCTCTTTCTTTTGAGGTGACAATTATCTTACTTCCAGAACCAAACCAATCAAGCTTAACTCATATGAGCTCCTCGAGGGGGAACCCATTTCCACATCATCGAGGGCAATGAGAACTTTCATATTTCTAAATATTTCTTGCAAAAATCGTACTCCTTCAAAAGAAGAAGCAACCTCATACTCTCTTTTTAAAATATCACAGATCAACTTGGCTTGAGTCTGAATGCAGGAACGTGATTGAAGATCGCTCCAGCTTGCAACAGTGATTGGTGTCAAACCCTTCAGCTCACCCACCTTCTGAGGAAAGGATCGCCTAACCTCTCCTCTCAGAAGGTTAGGCGTCTGTCTTGGGATCCAGATCATCTGTTTTTGGACGGCTCGGATCTTTTATTTTTAGGAGGTAATTTTTTAAATTTTTTATATATATTTTTATTAGTAATAATCTGGGCCGTCTATTCATAACACAGACGATCCGAATTTCAAGGACAAAACCTAACTTCAAGAAAATGTTAGGCGATTCCTTTCTCAATCCGGATCCGTTCTCATGGAGCTCCTTCCCCATTTTGCTGGAATGCTGTCATTTAATGAGTCGGGCTAAACACCTCTTCTCGTTTAGCTTTTGTTATAGGGAGGCTAACAAATCTGCGGACAGGCTGTGCCAAGCCCATCGCAGGAACACTCTCCCTTCAGATTGGCCCACTTCCCTGCCAACTGTACTTTGAGCTCTCCTCTGTTCTGAGGCCCAGCCGAATTGTACTCCTGGTACTAATTCAACTTAATATATGCATATTAAAAAAAAAAAACAACAACACGACAAGAACGACAACGTATGACCCAACTCCGGATCTTATTCATAGCCAGGGGTATTTTTGTCCAAGCTTATTTTTTCTTTCTTCATTTTCAATTCTTGCTTGAAGACCTTGACGATGAGATCGTGGTGTTCATCCGAGTTCAGCGACAAGTAACAAGGGGAGAATTTCCTCCAAGTCCTTGGATGCCCTGATGTCGTTCTCCACTATCACCTCCACTATCGAGTCCCTGAAGTCCCTCTGCGGATCGAGCGACTGTTGGCCGTGAGAAACTTTACCACGGCACTCCCCGGATCACCATAGCAGAGAATCGGATGCCGTACAGCGAAAGAGACGAGCTTGTGTACCTGTTTTGGATTCGCCGGTCTTTAGGCGGAACTCCGGTGATTCCTCGGCTTAGGCGCGTCACCTCTATAACCCTCCGGAATCCTGGCGTCGATGATGCCACCTCCCTCACCTTCACTTGACTTTATAGGAGGAAACAACCTCCCTAGTGAAGCAACTTCTCAAGGAAGTTGGGTGTGTGGAATTATGGAGTAATTCAAGTTAGAGGGGGGTTGCCTTAGCCTATTTATAGAGTTCTTTGGCCGGGCCCTATCATCACAGGCCGGGCCGAACTCGGCCCACACCAGCCAGGTCCATATTAGGCTAATTAAGAATCCTTATATCTCACTTTATTAGACCAACCCCGTTAACGGTAAATTAATACCGTATAATGGTAATTATAATCTCAATTAATATAAGCCCACACTTAGGAAAACTCTAACATTCTCCCACTTGGGCGAATATTAATTGAAACTGTACTGTATATGCGCATCTCTATGTTGGTCTAGAGATTATTCTTAATAGCCAATCCGATCCCATAGAATCTTAAACACCGAATCATGGCAGTAACTGCATAAAAAATGTACGCAGAGCCGTCCATGGTCACGAATGTCCTTAACTCTATTGATATGGATTCAATATGGTAGTGTGGCAGTTGGATAACACCTCATAGAATAGATATTTAGACAGAAACTTTATGTGTTATCCTCTTTTGTCAGGCAACATTCTCTCTCCTTAAGTGACACGAAACTTGATGTGCACCAGAGAATACATATATGGCTCCAATGAACCTACATATGTCTTATCTTTATAGTCAACTGTACTTTATGTGTAACAAGACATATCTTCAAGGCTAGTATCTCAATGCCCCCAGCCTTATATTCAAGGTTTACACATACCTTGAGATTTTCAATTGATCAACTCAACTCAAAAAACTTTATTGCACGCAATAGAGTTGATCCATATCAAGATGTTACAAATGTAACAATCACAAATGCAAACTTTATTGGAGCAAAAATTGACAACAGCTCCCACTGAACAACCGCATCCATAGATGCTGCTAGGCCCATCTTAATGACGTCATTTCAAACACAAAAGGGCAAACAACTTTAGTCAGTGGAACTTCAACTATATCATCTGTGAAACTATGCTCCACTTTAATATCACCATTTTGATCTGGTTCTTTATGGTCAAACACTTGACCGCCAGATGTTTGGACCCTTTAAAACCTCTGTTGTTGTATATAATCAACAATGCAGAGCCATCATCATACTATAACTGTATGGGTCCATATAAAAATAAATACGATCAACTCCCTAGTGAGGTTCTGGAGCTAAATAACCTGAGTAGCAGCCCAAAAGCTTGCTATAAACTCCGCTTGAATGCTAGAGGACAATACAGATCTGTGTTTTTCTCTATTATGCCGCACTGCCTGCTAATTCAAAGATGTATTATGTTGTCAACTTCTCGTCATCCAAATAGTTAGTAAGGTCTTAATCCGAATGCCTCACTAGCTGCAAGTAATCAATCTGTATGTGAATCAATATGTAGTATATACACTAATCATCACTGAATAAAGTGACAACATATATGAAACTCCTGATGTCATTATCTGAGAGCTGTGGCATGAGGCCTTAAGTAAACTATTTTAGTCTACTGATAAGTTTATCTGAATCACCAGCTATAAAACCTTCGGGTTATACCATATAGACTTTCCTCATCAAGGTCTCTCTTTGAGAAGATAGATATCAATATCCAGCTGGCGTAACTCTAAAACAAGATGAGTTACAAATGTCATGATCACTCTGAAAGAACCTTTATGAGAGACTAGAGGAAAGAGTTACTTTATAGTCTTCACCTCCTCTCAGAGTGAAATCTTGGCAACCAGTCTAGTTTTAAACTTCTCTAACTTTTCTTTTAAAGACCTTTTGTCTTATTCATCCACTTGTAACTGATGAACTTATAACCCTCAACTATCCATTATGCTCTCAAAAACCATTATGTTTCATAGACCATGTCTCGTCTTTTATCACATCCAACTCCAGATCTCACTGATTACAAGAAACAGCATCTGTATAAGTTTCTGGATCAACTATATGGCCTATATTATAATGATGCTCTCCAAATAGACTATAAGTCTGGCAGTATAATTGGTCGTCTCTACCTTAGGGATCTTCCAAATGGAGCCTCGTTAACCTCATCATACACCTATGGGGCTTGAAGAGCTTCATCAGAATCTGTGTTAATAACACTGTCCTAAACCCCAATAGGCTTAGACTGTGATGTGGTAGGCTTCACGATCGTCTATATAGGCAGAGAAAACAACACAACACATGTATCATACCTTTAACCTTAATAGCCTAAGCATCTTTTGGCCTCATTAAAATTCAGAAACTTCATTGTCTGTTATTCCATAATTCTCGTACTTCTGTTGGGATCATTAACCAAATATCCCTTCAAATGATCTGGACTTACCTAATGCTGGACAATACATCTTCACCTCTGCAGGATAACTTCAAATCTTTAGATGGTTTATCTAGATTTACGTCTAATCCATAACTCAAAATGGTCAATAGAATAACCTTAGTGGAAACACCAATCAAAGTATGAAGACAACTCAAAGGCTATCCATACACAGAATCTTGTAGGTTCATTCCATTAATCATACTCCTCATTACAACTTTCAGGCATAGTAGACTTAACTACTATCCCAGAATCCTTTTAGGTATATGGTAAATGACCCTTAAAGCTTTCCAGCATGGTCATGTACACCATAATACTCACCATATTGGTCTGATATGACAATCTTTATGACTTTTCCCAACTATTCCTTGACTTCAGCCTAAAGACCTTGAACTCGTCAAGAGAGTCAGACTTTTCCTTAATCAAGTACATATAACCATATGGGGAACAGTCGTTAGTAAATGTGTCGAAATAAAATTTTCAACACAGAGTTGTCATATAGGTCCATTGACACAAAACTGTATGACCTCCAAAAGGTCGAAACTTTGGACTATAATATTTCTTCTTTATCTCGGTCATCTTATTTCCACATCAGTTTACGCAATTCTCCAGGTCACATTTAAGAGTAGTTAGGATGTTAAGCTTTATCAGCCTCCCACTCTTTCCCTAGATAAGTGGCCAAATCTTTATGCCACAATGCGTAAAACTGTTCTTTAACTGGAAATTTCTTGGAAAACAACCTTTCACTGTATAAGTGATGTAGATATCATCGGGAGTTAAGCATAATCTAATTCATTTGACACATTGCAGCACTCATCCTTATTCGACTTGAGAACACAGAAATTCCGTTGTTCTTTCAGTTGAAAGAGTAGCTGCTCACGTCCAAATATGATACGGAAATCAAGTTCCGTCTAAAGGTAGATACAAAAAATGCATTCCTTCATGTCAGATCAAAACCAGAGAATGGAATTAAAATGACACATCTCCCACGAATTTAATGTCAACTTTATTGTTGTTTCCTGATGTGAGCTTTTGATTCATCTTGATTTGGTTTCTTGTGATTCATGAATCCTTGTACTGTGAACACAATATAATTGGTTACACCTTTATAAAGTCTCCATAAACTGGATGAGACTTCTGCTAGATTAGATTCGTGAATCAAAACCAAAGAATCATCACCTACATGCCCACACTTAGATGACCAAGCCTTTTTACAATAGCAGTCCCACTTTATGTGACATTTCTTTATAAAAGAAGTCGTAGTCACAATCTTTCTCAAAAGATGCCATTTTTGGACCCAAACTGTCTGAATGACCAGTGGTTTCAAGAGTTCCTTTATGAGTACGATCTTTAAACCTTTTGCTCAATGTGTCCACCATCCTTATGACGTAATCTCTAACTTCATAAAAACCATCAAATCTTATATTGAAGAGTCCTCGCTGATGTATAATATCAGCAGTGAACGAGACACAGACCCAGGCTACTTGGGCTTCCATCATCCATACAACAGTGCAGTCAGCAGGCCATCTACTCTCACAGTAGTACTAAATGGATTACTTCAGAAATCACAAGCAAATCCAATTGCTCTTTAATCCAGGCAATAAAATGTCCCTTCTCGAGTTCCATATGTTAACAGTAAAATCTGTCAACTTATCCTCATAAAGAGCAATATAAACTTCTGCCAGCCATATCACAAAACTTAATATCCTCCAGCTATTTCACAAAGTCTGAACCAGTATGAACCTCAATCTTAATGGAGTTACCGTTTACTGGGAAGGTGACTACTTTAAAAAGCAATGTATAATAATGGCACCATGTGAGTACTGTGTAACTTGATCCTTAAAAGTACACATCTTGAGGATCAGATGCACCATCATGTAATCACCTTTGGGCAGAATACATAATGTGCACTTTATATGTGACAGCCTATAAAGAGAATAAATCCAATCTTTATGAATCACCACCTTTGGGTGGATGAACCACTAGGATCAGTTACTTCTCAAACTTTATGCTGCACATGTGATACCTCATGAACCAATATTGTGTAACTTTAAAAACTGTTTGAGTACACATCCAGAGAGCTGCATACATCATCACAAAATCACCTTTGGGCAGAAGATGTGACATGCAGTTGCAAACACTCCTCATGATAGCGGCCATGAGAATCTATTTCAATCTTCGTGAATCACCACCTTTGGGTGTATAACTCACTAGAATCGATCAATCCCCAACCATATGCTATACATGTATCCCTCCATAATCAATACACAATCACCTCCTTTGGGAGTATGACCATGCATCAAAACAGGAGACATCCTTCCACAATACGAGACTGATATTTCTCAAACCCAACCAAGTGTGCCACTTTGGCGGTCACTACCTGACTGAATCCTTGAAACTCTCTCATACCAGGGATATAAGCTTTATGTCTCACATTTACCATATCCAAATAATTTCAAATTTCACTATAGGGCACTTTATTCTGAAATCATAGGCGATGCCAATAACATTGCTGTATACATTGATGCATGTGGAACTTTATACATGCTAAAACTCTACACATCTTGTATGTGGTCATATATATATAAGCTTATCATGGTATTTCCGAAACCATATAGAAATACATGAAAAATGCTCAAAATACCCCTAAAAAAACATACGTACATAAGGGTCTTTATGCATTTTTCTATTTTTAAAAGCTTCAAACATGTCAAATAAATATACCACAGTGTAGAGAATTTCCATACGAGCACGCCGGTACCAAGATCACCCCCAACGGAGCAACCACGCGCCCTCACGCGCCGGCCAAAGCCTCGGCGCGTGGGGCTCACGCGCCGCACGTGCTCCTCACGTGCGGGGCGAGCTCACCGGTCCAATGACCGGTTCGACCGGCGACCGGTCCAACTGTTCATCCGGTCCAACCGTTGACCGGTCGGACCGGTCAACGGTCAACTCGGGTCGGAGTCGGGTCGAAGTCGGGTCAGGGTCGGGTCGGGTTGACCCGGTCAAAACCGGGTCAGTCAACGGGTCGACCCGGTCAATTCGGGTCGGGTTTGACCCTAAACCGCAACCGCGTCCACGTGGCGCAATCAGAGTGCGCCACGTGGCATGCGCGGACGCGGCCCGCGCTGGGCGCGTGCCAGCGCGTGCGCGCGTGGGATACCACGCGCAGCCACCGTGGTGGCGCGTGGTGGCGCGTGCGGCCGTTCCCGACCTCCTCCGGCGACGATCTACCCATCAAAATGCTCGTCTCGACGAGCCCGTTCCAAATATATGATCAAAAATAATTTTCGTCGGAAAAAATTTCCGAAAACAGGCAAACACAGTAAGGTCCCGATCTTCGCTATGGCGGCTCTGATACCACATGTTGGCCGTGAGAAACTTTACCACGGCACTCCCCGGATCACCATAGCAGAGAATCGGATGCCGTACAGCGAAAGAGACGAGCTTGTGTACCTGTTTTGGATTCGCCGGTCTTTAGGCGGAACTCCGGCGATTCCTCGGCTTAGGCGCGTCACCTCTATAACCCTCCGGAATCCTGGCGTCGATGATGCCACCTCCCTCACCTTCACTTGACTTTATAGGAGGAAACAACCTCCCTAGTGAAGCAACTTCTCAAGGAAGTTGGGTGTGTGGAATTATGGAGTAATTCAAGTTAGAGGGGGGTTGCCTTAGCCTATTTATAGAGTTCTTTGGCCGGGCCCTATCATCACAGGCCGGGCCGAACTCGGCCCACACCAGCCAGGTCCATATTAGGCTAATTAAGAATCCTTATATCTCACTTTATTAGACCAACCCCGTTAACGGTAAATTAATACCGTATAATGGTAATTATAATCTCAATTAATATAAGCCCACACTTAGGAAAACTCTAACAGCGACGACTCCATGGCGGCGAAGCTGTCCGACACGCTCCTCCGCCTCCACTGACTCGCCGGCTGAGACGACAAGCCCCTTCCTCCGGGGCAGTAGGGAGTGCTTTGGCTCTGGCTATGAGCCCTCTTGGTGCTCGCTAGCCTCGGGGAGTTGATTCGCAGCTTCACGCCTGGCGAGCTCACGGAGAACTCCTGCTGCACCGTGACTTGCTCTGCCTTCACGACTCTGACGGAGAGCTTTGAAGTTTTCCGGCGGTCGATTGGCTCGCGGGTGTCTCTGTTCTTCAGATTCTTGACCATGTCGCTAAAGTTAACAGGCTTTGTCAAGATTGGAGGAAGTTCGATCTTTGTCGACATTGACTCGCGCCCGTCTGGGCTCTTCGCTTGCTTCCTATCGGTCGACTCCTTAGAGTCGAGCACTCTGCATCGGCACGAAGAGCTGGACCAGGACACCATCCGATCGAACGACCGGTGCGCGGCGGCGGCCCCACTGCAAGGCTCTAGGCTCAGCTGGGGCAGAGGAGGTGTCGGAAGGAGGAGAAGTGGAGCACTCAGGCACTGACTCGGGCTTGGTCCAAAACGAGTCAAGCGTGTAGATGGCGTAGCAGCTGTAGCCAGCGGAAATGGAGGCGGCGGCGGCGAGGAGCAGCGGGGTCTGCGAGGCGGCGGCCGCCTCTGCTTGGTCGATTTCCTGGGGGGCTAGGAGGGGTGAGGTCTCGGGCGAAGTGGCAGGACTTCCTCGGACGGGATTGGGAGTGGCGGGCGGGGCGGGTCCTGAAGTGGGGGCGGCGCGGCAGAGGAGTGCGGCTGCTTCTTCGTGATCGGAAGAGGAAGGCGGTGGTGATGAGTTGTAGATGATCTGGTCCTGTTCATGTCCCTGAGCTCGGACGAGTTACAACGGACTCGGAAGTGGTGGAGAGGAGAGGCTGATGAAGAAAGAAAAAGAAGAAAACAAAACAAATAGGAATTGAAAATGAAGAAAGAAAAAGAACAATAAAGAAAAAATAGAATTGGACGAAAATGCCCCCAAGCTATGAATAAGATTTATTTAATTTTACGAGTCACTGCTTATCTATAGCGGCCGTTACTCCTCTTCAAATACAATCAATAATTTACCTCTGTGACCCACGATTTAACTATAGAGTAGCCACCTAAGATGCTAGAGAGCCTAGAATAATGTCACATATAGTTATAAGCAATGATATCTATACGTCGTAATTTTTCTTAATATTTGTAATTTTTCCTATATATTCTTGCAAACAAGAATATGGTTCAAATACAGTGATTTACTTTGGAATTTAGTAAAATTGAATTTCCTAACATTTGTAAATTTTCGTAAAATATCATGAAACATTATTAACAAAATCAATGGCGGCCGCTGCCGCCACAAGCAGCGGCGGCGGTGGACAGTGACCGGTGGCGGTGGTCGGTTGAGGCTCGTGTGATCGAAGAAATGATTCTGGAGTTAAGAAGAAAAAATTTTTAGCTTCTTAAAGTTGGAGAAAAATCAGATTAGAAGTAGAAAATCCGATCAAAAATCAATTTTTTTACCGAACGCATTTCTACTTCAGAAGTGAGTTTACCAAACGAATTTTATTGCCAAAAGTTGATCCGGCAGGAAAATGAAAAATTTGAAGTGTTTTCATGCGCACCCCAAAAGATCACAAAAACTTTTCTCCACTACCTGCAAAGCAAACCAGCATGTTCTGCCTGAGCACTTAGGTGGATTACATTTTTAAAAGCGGAATATTTTAGCTGAATTAAGTAAAATTTATCTAATTGGAAGTAGATTTTTTTTTTATCATTATTTGATATGTCGCGATTAAAAGACAATTCGACGTTAACTAAAATTTTGAACAACTTAATCTATAATCATGACATCGTCTCATAGAACTACAGAACTGATCTTCCTGTGCGTTGCATGGACGTGAAGACATTGATTCTAACTTCTAAGTATATAATAAGACTTTTACTTATTTTACTAGAAGAAGATTAAGAAAGAAAGTTAATTAGCGTTAGGCAACGAATGCATATGGATATTTTTCTCTATGAAATGCTTCCTATGAAAAACAGTATGCCCTTGTATGGCTTTCCTAAGTTATAGCTTTCAAGAACCGGCGTCAAACAAATTTCAGAGCAGAGCACGTAGCCATTCCTTTGAAATGATAGCACAAGTGAATTCCTCCTTTGCTTTCGTTTTTATTCAGAATAATCACTTGCACCGTCTATGGAAACGAATTTTGCTGACGGGCACAAAATCTGGCCGCTAGAAGGGATACATAACTAGGTATCTCTACACTACTCATTTCAGTCGAAAAATTCCCGGGCGATGCTGCTGCAGATTTGTTTCGACACATCAGAATGCGGCTCATTGAGGAACCGCGAGTAATGGGGAGAAAGAGCAATCAAGCTTCACTCTGGAGCTAATTGCAGCATCCTCCAGATTATCCACGTCTCCCATCAACCAAATCTTTCCTCTAAATACATATGTTGCTGCAGAAAGCTCGCTAGTCTTCATACTCCGTCTCCTCATCGTCATCCTCGTTTTCTGCATATCTCCATCCCTCCACATTCTCTTGGTCCTCCTCTGTTTCTTCACTATCGTCTTCCTCGTACATGTCTTCTTTAACTGGCCACGGTTTCTTCACCACATTCAAAGTGACGGGAGTAGGGCTGGCAGCACGTTTCCTCCTAGCAGCCTTTGCTGGAGGCGTTTTCAAGTTCGGTTTCTGTCTGCTTTGCTTCAGGCTTTTCCCGCTTCCGCGCTTTCCGCCGTAATTATCTTGATCACTAGCCTCGTCCATTTCATGATCCGCATTGCGTGTGGCATTCTCAGCATTCTCATCAGCCATGTACTCCGGATGCTCTCTTCTCAAGTGAAGCTTGAGCTTGTACTCATGAATATAAGCCTTGTCACACATCTCATACGGACAAGCATAAGGGCGATCAGATGATGCCGACCCATAAGCTCCACTGGAAGGCTTAGAAGCTTTAGTAGTGATCTTCTCCGGAGGTGGCGTGTACTTTGTCACCTCAACTACTGCATTCTGTGGAATTAGGTAGAAAGTAAGAGATTCAAAGTCAATCAATGACACGGGAACTAAAATAGCCCTTAGCATAGCACTTGGATTTCCCAAAAGTTCCCGAGCTGACCAATATTTATAGGAAAAATGAAGAAGATTAATTTCTTTTCAGATTCTTCATGTTATGCTCTCGGTAGCAAACTTCAGATGCTCCGGTTAGAACAGAAGTTTGCTACCAATAGCATAACACGAAGAAAGGAAGAGGTCGGCCGAAACTTACTTAGAGGAAAATCATAAAACAATTTTAGTGGGAAATAGATTGGCGTACAGTTTGTCTTAGAACGAAGTGGAGCAAGGCTATTAGTATTGTGGAGGGGCAGAATTCCCATTGTCTTGACTGTTATATATATATATTATCTTTGTTTATTTATTTTTACATATTTATTTCTTTTCCCTCGATCGGTCTTGCTCTTATTTTATGTATTTTTTGGGGTTCATCAACCGCCGACCCCAACTAATTTGGGATAAAGGTAGTGTTGATGTTGATGTTGATTATTCGTAACTAACTAGCTTAGCGACCCGGGCAATAATCATGTATCACAGAAGTAGAGAATTAAAAGCGAACTATGGAACCCAATCTTGGACAATAAATAGTATCACACAGGGCCTAGAAATTAAAAACACAATAGGACATGCAGAACCAAATCTCAAACTGCTCAGATGCCCGGCTCCCCAAGCATCCTTCAGCAATATGATAATAAGAAAGCAACACCAACCTTTTCATGCTGAGATGCAATGTGGTTCTTTAGCTTGTACTCGTGAGCATATCTCTTTCCACAATCTGCATATGGGCAAATATGATAGTTCTCCTGAGAGTGTGTTTTCATATGGGACCTCAGGTTGAAATCCAGGGAAAATGCCTGAAATAACATGTTAACTGTCAAATACAAGTGGTCCAAACGACGAATAACTACAATCATCTGTGGCATCTCCAGAATAAGTGGATTGAACTCCAACATGTCGTTTATCACATCCCCCAGTGTGTTAATTATTCGTCTTATGCTGCTTATTCAAAAAATTCTTAGGTGTTAGGCGTCTTTTGGTTTTAAGTACTAAATTATATTATGTAAACAATTATGATCTTAATCCTCACAATCAAATCAGTGAAACTTATGATGTAGAAAGGCAAGCCAGAATGGAACTAGAATGCTAACGAATGAGTGAGAAAAGCAGACTAAAAAATATATCAGCACTTACTAAACTAAATAGAGGATATAAAATAAGGAAAAATTATGATTTTCGTCCTTGTAATTTCACATTCTCGAATCAATTGCCTGTACTTTTAATTTGATTAATAAAGTCCTTCCGCTTCTACTTTCATAAATTATCTGATGAAATTCCTCCATCACCACATTCGACCAAATTCAACTGATTTTGCCATCAGACGATCTTGCAGTGTGACGTGGACAAAATCTTACCATTGTGGATGTCCAGGTGGTTGTCCACATGAGCTAAACTCTATCCATATCATACCCCGACATTGTTTACATTGGTTAAATTGTTCCACGCACGTATGCACGTTGTCATCATCCTATAGGCATGTCAGTTGTATTTGATTGGATTATAGTCAGGAGACTTGATTAGAAAATTTGTGATATTACATTTTAACTTAGCCAATTAAATATACCGAGACTTGATTAGAAAACGCGTGGAAGTACAAGAACGAAAAGTAGAATTTTCCTTAAAATAATCCATGCAACTTGATATAATAACTCACCAAAATCATCAACTTCTATTTTTTTTTTTTTGGGGTCAGATGATTCTCATCAAGCAATGGAAAGAGAAATTAAACTATCTCAGAGATGTAAAAATCTCTTACTCAGCCTTAGCCCTATAGAGTTATAGTAAGGACCTGGTTGGGAACTACAATTCTGGCAACACCACTATAGAAACTTGAGACACCATCTCATACAAAAAAATAAATGTCAACCAGTGAATAAAGATAAACAAACCCAGGAAAGCCTAGAAATTAGATTCAGGGGGGCAGATTGATTGACCACCTTACCACAGCCTTCATAAGGACAAACATAATCTCTTTCCCCAGTGTGAATAAGAAAGTGCCTTTTTAATTTCGAACTATCCAAAAATTTCTGCATTGCAAGAAAAGGAACAATCAGCATGCAGAGCAGACCTAAAGAAACCAAAAAGAAAAATAACTTTCTACCACAGAACCAAAAAAAAAAAAGAAGAAGAAGAAAGCTATTAATAATACTAACAAACACTCCGTCTAAAACTTATAGTTCATAAGCATTTGATAAGGATATGCCTACAAGGCTGGCAGAGAAAAAAATTTCATATTTTGTAAGTTCGGGTAGAAGGTCCAGCCCATAAACTTAAACTATATGTTAAATACTTCAACCCCAAAGAACTGCAAAGGAAATAGACAAATGGGGAATAAGACAGAAAAGCTGCACGTGAAATGAAATTTTAACTCAAGAACCAAAATTTATTAAGTGAAAGGAGACCAACCAAAAAACCAGACGCTGGAAACTAGTTGCTAACCGATCTCTAGTACTCCACCAGTCACGGTTAGCATTGGTGGTCGCTGACCAGTGGCTGATCTTTGCTCTGGTCAGCAACCAGCAAAAGGCTGCCGTTGTTGTGCATGTGTGCGCGCGCACGAGAGAGAGAGAGAGAGAGAGAGAGAGAGAGAGAGAGAGAGAGAGAGAGAGGATAAATCTGATCAACTGATAAATTGACTGAAGGCCCCTCGGCACTCAGACAAAAATCACATGCATATCAAGCTTACACATTAGTCATAAACCCCACATATCGGGCATTGAGATTCGTAGATGACATGATTTGAAACACGTAACCTAAACCTATCCACCACCAAGTCACCAGAACAATGACTGGGGATTGATTATCCAATGACCCTATGTGGCAATATCAACAAGTAAGCTTAGGGTTGTTCATTTAAAAAAAAAAAAAAAGATGATAGAGTAGGGCGAGCTCCAGGTTTATTTTACTTTTTAAGTAATCTCCATAAAGCCCTGTATAAAATATACTTCAGTAGTTAGTAAAATGCATGCTGGCAATTGAAACAAAACTATGAGAGAAGCCACGTTGTAATTGCTTAAAATATTATCCAGGCCATTATGCAGTCACCACCATATGGTTAAAATATCACACAATATCATTGACTGTCCCTGAAAAGACACTAAAACCTAAGATAACAGCTAGATATTAGCTAAATAGGAAAGCAATAACAACATTGAGATGATATAAGATGAACAAGCACAAAAAAAAAAGGCATGCTACCTTTCCGCATCCCTCATAGTGACACACATACTGTCTTTCTCCATGGATGTGAGAATGCTTTCTCAAAGCACCAGCATCAATAAAGGTTTTTCCACATCCTTCGTAGCTGCAGAGGAAAAGGACTTCAGTAGTTGGCTCTGGCTCTGGTTCTGGCACCTTTGGCTCCTTTTCCTTCTCTTTTAAGGCCTTCAATGAGCTCTCTACATGTGAGACGTACAGAAAATTGAGCTCATGCTTAAAAGTTCTTTAGGTAATGGTGATACGAGGGGGGAAAAAAATTTCAGCTACACCAAAGAGAAATGAAGAAGGAAACACAAATGAAAAAGAGAAAGAAGAGGAAAATTGTAATTAGAGAGTATAAAACCAAAGCAGAGTTTTGATGAACTTCAAATTGTCTAATGAAATTCGAGCCTCCAAAAACTTCTCATCGATTAATGATCTGGCACCATTTCTAAGAACCTCCTTAAAGTAGCTATCCAAAGAATAGACAAACTTTAATATTGCAAATGAACCACCTGCTTCCAGATCCAATTGCCATAGATGGGCTAACAGCAAAAGGATTCATCTAGTAATGCTTAATTGAAAATTCATGAGTTTCTTTCTCCCATCCTCCAGTAGACCACACACAGAAAAAGAAGGCATACTCTCATTCAAGAATTCTACAAGGTAACACCACCATTACCATTACTACAGCCACCATGAAACTATACCAGCTTATAGGAGAAAACAGACCAGACTTAACTACGGGTCACTATGACATTGGAGAAAATTCACAACTACAATCACATTTAAATGCAAATAGCAAATCTCATTCAACCATTGTGCACCCTGGAAAGAATCTTCAGTGAAGAAAATTGAATTTAACTTAAAAATGGCACGTACACCTATTCTTCCAGTTACTTGGAGCCAGCTTATTAACATGTGTGTCACCTCAAATTTAAATAGCCTACATAAAAAATTACTTTCAACAGGTCAGGATATCCAATATAGCTTATTGCATGCTTTAAAACTATTAAGAAAGCCAATCCCACTGCCATTCCAAGTTATAACAGATTAATAAAACAAATTGAGACATTAAAAACTTCCAAATGAAGTGCAATTGTCACCTGTAACCCATTTCAAGACATAGCACTTCCCGCCAGTAGCTACGACATCTTGCGGCACCCTAAAAAGAAAGGCACTACGTCATATATAAAGCTCAAATCACACAATAAGGTGGTAAATGCAGCACTTAGAACCATCAAAATACAAGAATAAGGCGCAAAATAAAAAGCTTTAAATTTTTTTTCAGAGAAACTTGACGTACTAAACCAAATCAACCCACTGCCTACCACATTATTAGCAGTTAGAAATTTGTTAAAGGAATCCCTCGGAAAACAAGCAGACTCAAGAGGCCAAGCTTAGTAAGAATCCAATTACACGCCTCTAATGCTATGACTCTCAATGCCAATAGGTCAAGCCCTCTGGAAACATCAGGTATAACCAAAACACACAGAGAATTACACCCCGGGGAAAAAAGATGTCCAAGTAACTGATGTATTCTGGTACAACTATTTTGATGTTAAAATTGTCAAATGCAAGCATGCACACACACATGTCCGCGAGTATTGACAATTAAGACATAAAAAAGAAACAATCTCATGAACGCATGGACTAGATAGGAGTACAAAAGCACTTTCTTCCGGTGGCGGGAAACTCCCAGTGGGACTTAAAGAAAACTCCATCCCCCCAAAAGTGGCAACTTGACAAGCCCATACATGAAAACAAACTTATATCAAGAGTTTACAAAATGCAGAGCAATGATCCAAACTCAATCGTGAACGATATTCGATAACTCAAATAACCATAAGCATAATCTACATAACGCGAGCAATATAGTCCTCAGACACTAAAGGTTGCAAAAGAGAGTTTTTTGTTTCCAGCTCTCTATTACTAGATTGCACGGCAAGTTCGCCAGGCCTGAGCAAATTATTCGCAAGATACAGAAACAATTAAATTCGAAAATTTTCACTTGCTGCCTCACTCAAATTGACCCAGGAACTCAGATTTTAATGAAATCGATGATTCCACAATACCCGCACGAGATTTACCCTAAATTCCTACTACGAGTACGTAGACAGTACAATCCCAAATTCTCCTTCCAGGCAGCTTAATTGAAGGAAAAAAAATCACAAATTGATCCTCAAAATCACCGGTTGATTGAAAAAGAGTACCGAAATAATCCAACAACGAGAGAGAGAGAGAGAGAGAGAGAGAGAGAGAGAGAGAGAGAGAGAGAGAGAGTACCATTCCTTGACCCACTTGACAGCGGGAGTCTTGGCCTTGAGGATGGGGCGTCTGTCGAAGAGATTGTGGGCGTAATGAGTCTCCATATTCGGATTGCGCTCCCTTCGTCGCTTCGCTACACCTCCATATCCCAATCAAAATCCAAGCAGTATAAGAATTAGGGTTTGGAAAATCGTCATCGAGGCGACGACATCGACACGAATTAGGAGCAGATAGAGAGAGAGAGAGACTGTCGAAAGCCAAGGAGACGGTTCGGGTCGAGGATGGGGTCGTCCACTGAGTAGCCCATATTGTGAATAGTAAAAATGATGACTTTGGGAGTTATTGGACAAGTAGTATTTTATTTTTTCCAATGAAAAGAAGAACACAAGTGCCTCGATTTTGGCCCACGTTGTGCAATGTCCCAAGTGCCAAAACACTTCCATGTCACTCTCGACTTTGGATTTGGGATAGCAGAAATCCGACGGGGTAATATTTTAATTGTTTTTCCGACCAACGTGGCTCGTCGAAAATTTGGCAGAATTCAATTAAAAAGCATATAGGGCCTGTTTGGTTCAGCATTTGAGATGAGCATTGGGGCTCTAAAGTCCCTTGGCCAAATGCAAATGCTGTTTGGTTCATTTTTTGGCTCACTTTGGACAGATGCAATTGCATCTCAAATGCCCTCTAAAGGCCTTTAGGCCAAAGTACCTCTGGAGGTACTTTGGGAAGTTGCATCTCAAATGCAACTAATTTTTTTTAAAATTTTATCACATTCACTTGCCGCCTCCAACCGCCACCGTTCATCGCCGATCACCGTCACCGCCTCCCGTCGTCGGTGGCCGGCCTCGCCACCGGTCGCCGGACGCCGCCGTCGGACTCCGGTGCCGGACGTCGATCGCCGGACGCCGGCCGTAGCCGCCACCGGTCGCCGGACGCCAATCGTCGGACGCCGCCCGCCGCCGGACGCTGAACGCCGGTCGTCGGACGTCGGCCGCCGGACGCAGCCGGACACCGCCGGACGCCGGCCGCCGCCGGACGCCTGTCGTCAGTCGGCAACCGCCATTTTCCGGCCGCGGTCGATCGCCGGACGGCGGTCGCCGGACGCCGCCGCCGCCGAACGCCGGACGCAACCGCCGCCGCCGATCGCCGATCGCCGGACGCCGCCGCCGGTCGCCGGACGCCGCTGCCGGTCGTCGGACGCCTGTCGTCAGCCGGCGGCCGCCGTCGATCGCCGGACGACGGTCGCCGCCGCCGTCGGTCGCCGGACGCCGCCGTCGGTCGCCGGACGCCGCCGCCGCCGAACGCCGGATGCAACCGCCGCCGCCGATCGCCGAACGCCGCCGCCGAACGCTGGATGCAACCGCCGCCGCCGATCGCCGGACGCCGCCGCCGCAAGTCGCCGGATGCCGCCGCCGCCAGTCGCCGAACGTCGGTGCCGGACGCCGGACGTCGCCGCCGCCGGACGTCGCCGCCGCCGGACGCCGGACGCAACCGCCGCCGCCGGTAGCCGATCGCCGAACGCCGCCGCCGCAAGTCGCCGGATGCCGCCGCCGCCGGACGCCGTTGCCGGTCGCCGAACATCGGTGCCGGATGTCGATCGTTGGACGCCGGCCGTCGCAGCCGCCGATCGCCGCACGCCATTCGTCGGACACCGGTCGTGAGACGCCGGTCGCGAGACGCCGGTCGCCGAACGCCGGTCGCCGGCCGGCGGGCTCCATTCGCCAGCCGCCGTCGATCGCCGGACGTCGGCCGCCGCCGCCTTCGCCACCTTCGTCGAAGGTCACTGGTCGCCGCCGCCGCCGCCACTTTTTTTTTATTATAAAAAAAGTAAAAATATTTTACAAAGTATATTTTTCACCAAACGGCATTTACGCCAAAGTTGCTTTCAAATGCATTTCTAAAAAATATTTTGCCAAACACTACTTGCATTTTGGAAAAGATCTTTAGCCTAAAGGTATTTACATTTCCTCAAAGTCCCTTGGCCAAATGCTGAACCAAACAGGCCCATAATGGAAAGCCCTGAATTTAACAGAATTTGGGGACGAATCGCTCAATTTTCCCCACCTTCTCCAAGCCCTAGTTCAGACCGATCGATTTCAAGGCGAAAAATTGATAGAGGAATCTCGCGATGGCGAGAGGAATAAGCAAAAAAGCGGCTCAAGTTCGCATCAACAAGGGCGAAGAAGAAGGTGAGTATTACCGCTAAATCGCTTACCTTTCCCCTGTTGTGAGATGTCTCCTTCTAGCACCATGACTCTCCGATCGATTGAGTCCCAAGTAAGAGAGAAACAACGCACGAAGCAGGCGAGCAAGAGGGCGAACGGAGACGCGAGAGAGAGAGAGAGAGAGATTTCAAGTCGACACAGAGGAGGAGGTTTGAAGTCTTGCACAGGGAGGGATTAGTCTGTCTTGACAGAGATATTCCGTTTGACGAATTCGGCATCGTTTAGGTCTTCTTGAAAGGCCACTCTTTGTCCATGCTGGACCTTTTTTTTTCCCCTTCATAAAAAACCACCTATGAATTAACATTCTATATAAACAAAAAAGCCACGTAGTGTTTTTTTTTTTTTGCTGGAATTCGTCATAGAGAAGCTGATATTTAAGTAATTTGGCGAAAAGTTAGTATTAAAGTGAGCGTCGTAAGAAAAACGAATGATAGGAATAATACGAACATTCTCGCAAGTATGCCCTCGACACCAAATTCGAGAACTTGCTTTATAGGATATATAGATAAATAGGTATAAGATATCTAGACTTTCCTATTTCGTTAAAGTCCAATTTGGAACATTAATGATTCCGTTAGCACGCATCGTGGCAAGGGTTGCCCAAATAATTTTGAGCGTGAGATATGCGATTTATCAAGGAATGTATCGTATCGAAATTAAGTTACTAACCACTCTATCAATGTAACATTTAGCGCGAAATTGTCAAAAAAAAAATTGTAACTCCATGTAGAAAATCTTGGTGAGTCTAGTGAGACGATGAAACTAATTGTTGGTCAAGTTTGGATCCGAAGTAAGAAAGATTGTGCCCGTGGATCATGTCATTGATGTCACTCTCCTCTTTATCTCTACATTGTGTCGCCCTCTCAGTTTATTTACTTGCCGGAGAATAATGGTGCACCTGTCCTTGATGTTCATTTGAAGGGTCTAGTCTCGGTTGGGAGGAGACACTAACTTAATTTTGGCAAAACTTTGGGAATATGTATTTGGTTAAAACAAATACAGTTTTTTCTTGGGTCAAAAAAGAAAATACAGTTTGGTTATTAACTTTTGTTTTTTGTTTTTTTTTTTGCAAAATAACTTTGAAATCATAAAAACAAAAACAAATCCCTATTCTTCATGTTCTCCATTGCGAAAGCAGAGGACCTTTGTATGATCCAGCAAGGGCTCCGAGGTCGCGCCGCCACAGGACATGGTCTGCCTTGCCTGGTATCGTGAGGCCCCAAGCGAGACACCGAGGACTTCGCAGTCGTGACCGGCAAGAAAGCCACCATGGGCTTTTGAGTTCTTAGAGCTTCAACTTCGACTTTTAGGGTTTTCAATTTGGGGTTCACTTTTATTGACAATTTGATTCTCAGCCATCGTTGGCCGGCCTGGCGCGACCTTCCAGGGAGCTTCACCAACGACCCACATCTACAACCTTGGAGAAGATGAACAGCGGCCAGGCGAGGGCAAGAACAGAATTTAACCCAAAAAAAAGTTGATTAACCTTGGAAAATGCCTTTTGAAAATATTGAAAAAGAATCCAATGCCCCGAAAACCTAATAGTTCCTCTGCAAGATTCGTCCATAATGGATTCCGATCTATTTCCTAATCAAGGTGAGGCTATGATTAGAAATCAGTTTAGATAATCAATAGGAGAAGTTACTATAAGTAAGTCGCTTCCATGGATTTGATTATAGGATCAACAAGTGAGATTACATAAAAAAACACTTTCTGCGAAAACATTAAAAGAAAAGAAGAAATTCATCTTCATCAAAGTCCTGTTTCTTCGTAAAGAGTTTTCCATTTAGTTGCACGAGAGATCGGCACTCCTTCCTTCTCATTGACTCCTGCTCCTTTCCTTTCGACAGTGCGGCTTGGTTGATCGATTTTGGTTTCACGGTCAAGCCAAGATATTCTTCAGGCGTTGTCCTGAAGTAGGAAAAACTAGGGTTGTCTCGATCATCAATATCCTCGATTATCCGGAGAATGCTCTTTCCACTGAAAAGCTTGTAAGTATTCTTCTCGCCTTCGTCTTCCCTCGGTCTATTTGTGATCACAGCCAGCGAATGTGCGGAAGGATTTGGTTGCCGTTGTGTCATCATGAAGGAGTTGGATTTCGTCGGGAGGGTGCCTCCAGAACGCAAATTGTTCTGAGACATGATTAACTGAAACAACTTAGCTATGGAGTATATGAAGAATTCCCTTTGTTCTGGTCAGGAGTGTATATAACTCTTAGTACAAGTGTTCTTTAAATATTTGAAATCCTGCTTGGTTTAAATAACTTGGATTATCATATCACTTATGCAGATCCTTTTATCATGCATGCTTATCACTTATCACATATATTGATGCACATCCGAATTAGACTCTTTCTCGCTAAATAAATTTTTAAAATTAAAGTGTTCGCTCCTAGAGTGCACAATTAAGTTAAACAAGCAATTATTGTCAATGCTAAACTATGTTTAAAAGAATATTAACTAGTTAATTTTTCATCCCGAACTGTTTATTATTTGTTTATTTGCGTCCCTTTGTTTTTGGCCATCTATTTATCAAACTCATTGAATCAACAAAATCTTACAGATATATATGTCCTGTTATGTACTAGATAAGCTTGTAATACTCGCTTGTAATTGTGTCACGTGACTCAACTTCACGCAAACCTCTTATTAATTTCCTTAATTTCATTGTTTATTCTACAGTGTAATCTAGAATAAACCTATGTCTATGAATTAGAATCTTGAAATATGTTATGGATTTAGATTTCCAAAGATACTATTTGGAGACATGTGAATGATCATGGAGTTAATCGGACATAGAAAAATATATGGTGATGTCTTATTTGATACTTAATTTGATGTACGAGCTGAAAAATAAACCAACATAATTGAATAAATACTTGACGCAGTTTCTTACACTTATTTTAAGGAAAGCCCTAATTTCTAAACTTAAAACAAATTAATTCCTAATCACTTCAAGTCTAACCTTTTTTCCTTTTGGCTGCTTCATTAGTCGATTTTGGTTTTGGGTTCAAGCCGAAATACTCCTCTGGCGTCTTCATGAAGGATGAAAGAGTGGATTGATCGTTCTGATGAGAAAACTCCTTGATTTCCTTGAAAGTGCTCGCTCAACCAAGAGCCTCGGAAGTAGTACTCCTTCTTGGTCCGACAACCCCGCCATCATTGTCTTCGAGTCCAGTGATAGGTGAGTACACGGCGGATCCGTTGAACTCGGCCGGCGACTGCGTGAACGGTGTTTCCATCAGAAGGTCTGGACCGAACTATGCTCTTCTTGCTTCATTGAATGCGACATGTCATCTGTGAAATAACTACAAGAAGCGAAACGGTAATCTGGTATTCTCTCGCTGGCTGGAAAGGCTTCTTATAGCTTTGTTGATTCCTAGTCCTAGTTGGTCTTAACTAAAGGATGAAGATCCAACCATTCACAAGTTTTTCAGTCACATCTATTAATTTTCCACGTGTATTGCTAACTTTTTCTGCAAAATTATATATCCCGGCAACAACTGGATAAGCTTCGCACTCTTGAACAAATTAATTGAAAACATGATATGTGTAAGATTTTATGGGATCACTTGCCAATTGATCTAAAAGCTTAAGCTATTAGAAGAAGGCATGGTTTAATATTTATATATTCCAACACTCCCCCTCACGAGCGTAGTACTAAGCGTGGACAAATTAATTGGGGAGGCAAATAGGGGCTTGGAAAGATTTGAACTCGGGACCTCCTGCTCTGATACCATGTAAGATTTTGTGGGACCACTTGTCAACTGCTCTAAAAGCTTAAGCTATTAGAAGAAGGCATGATTTAATATTTATATATTCCAACAATATGTCTTAACAAGCCGAAGTTACAACGAGACACCAATTCATGAAATAAGCACAATCAGGAGACCTAAACTTTTTGTCCATTCGTCGATTAAATCCAAAGCGTTTTGATTAGTATGGTGAATAGCCTTTTGAAATAGGTTCGATTAAGTCCTAACATCATCGCGGGTGGCATTTGTTTACTGGAAAATTGTTCCGCTTTCAATTTTCAACAAAGCGCGATTGAGAACTATACACCCATAACATGTTTTTAAATAGGGAACGATAGGATTTGGTCACTTCAAATTAGATTTGAAAAGATATGTTGGATTATATAATCAAATATCTTAAAATATGTAAGCACACTATTTCCTCTGGGGTATATTATCCCAGTGTATATATATAATGTCCATCAACCCGAATTCGATTTTCCATGGCCAAAACTTGATTTTGCAAGAAAATCTATTCTTAATCGTTTGGTTCTTTGCCAATATACTACTCACGAGTCACGAACTTAGAAGTTGTAATCCCACGAAAATCTGGAAGCAAAGCCTTTAACAGAAAACCCTAAACCAAGAAAAACCCTAGAAAGATTGTTTGTTTCATGCTGTGAGAAAGTCCAAGAAATGCCTTTCACCTCCTTCTCCTTCTCCTCCTCCTCTTCTTCTTCTTCTTCTTTTCATGCTCCACTGCAAGACCGAAGCATGGCTACCACTCCTTCGCTGACCCAATTGCAGAATTCGTGCAACGCTTCTCATCCCATGCGATCCGTCCATAGATTCTTGATGATGAAAACAAGACAGAGCCATTACGCCTCATTGATCTTTGGCGTGCAGGTGTTTTGTGGTTTGGGGTCTCAACTTTATTGCTTTGAGTTAGCACCAAGAAGAACTTTTGGGTTGCACCTGTCCGCACCTTTTGCTCTTGAACATGGAAAAAAGTCAGGCCTCCGTGAGAAGTTTTGGGGATTATTTAGATGGATAATTGGCAATGGTCAATCAACTTCTTTTTGGTATGACAATTGGCATGCAAAGGGACACTTGCTTTTCTCACCCCGGGATATTGCCCGCTCTAGGATCCATGTGATGCTACGTTTTGGCTGTTATCCACCTCGGAATGGCCCTCATTGTTGACACCTAAATTTTAATTTTTCTTTGATAATTTATTTTGAATAAAAAATTAGGAATTAATTTTAGTTTCTACAAAAAATAATCATATCATTTTTCATATTTATTTTTAGCATCATATTGCACTGCATTACATTTACATTTAATCAGATCGGCGGTGGAAAATGAATTGAAATCGACGAGCGGTGAACCAAAGCTCAAAAAGCATAATTCAGCTAGCTAGGGGGCAATTCCAAAAAAAATCATCAAGGTCTATTTAATGTTCAATTTAGGAAAAAGCCTTTTAATTAAAAATGCCCACTAATTAAGAAAAAAGGCTTTGTAGACATAATATTTTCTCTCCGGATCAATTTGCGATTATCCCAAAGTTGAGGGACAATTGTGTAAATAATGAAAATAACACCAAACCCTAACTCACTATTATAAATAGATGCCTTAGGGTTCACATCAAAAGAGGGCCACTTCATTGAATACGTGGCCATCATTGAGACAACAAAAATTCTGGACGGCAGAGAGATAGAGAGGGGGAGAGGAGGTCTTTCTCTGGTTTTCATGGGAGCTCCAGAGAGAGAAAGGAAGAGCTTTTGGCATTGACCAAGAGAAAGTGTCCTTCCACTTCATAGAAAACGCCAAAAAAACGAAGAAGAATGAGAACTTGGAGCAATATATTCCACCGTGAACAAGACAGGTAAATCTGGTCCACTTTGCTCTCGTCCTTATTCGTTACTGCGGATTTCCTTGGCGAATCCTTGATTGCGGGGATGGTACCATTGCCTCCGCTGAGCCGATTGACCCCAACTCAAGTGTCCAGCCACAAATACTCACCGCACCAAAGGTGTCCTCGTGGAGTAGTCATCAAACTCCGTAATATGATTCGCTCATCAGCTTGACGTTGTCTGAAGTCCAAGCCATGCCTCACAATGTCCTGAAGATCGACGCCATGTCCTTGAGGGACACTTCACTAGTAGACTCGGAATCCAAACTGCGAGTTGTTCCAGCCCCTTACACCCACATCAACGGCAACCGTTCGACGGGGTTGGCTGCCTTTAAGGTCTCAACCTTCGACGACAGGGCGGTCAGACATTCAGCGAACCAAAAAACATGAGCTTTCTGACTAAGAGACTCAGTCACCGTAGTAAACATCTGACAAATTCTCCCTGATAGTTCTAACATCTCTGTGATGCAGGATTTCTTTGTGTATCTCTCACAGGTTTCTCGGTGATGGCGTGCCCTTCGATGAACAGATTAGTCTTGTCGTGACATTCCTTGGCGTTCGACATATCTGTCATGCAAGTTTCTTTATTTTTATGGCTAGCGGAGTCAACAAGTCTTGCATCAGTTTAATTTTTTTTTTAGTCCAATTTCCATCGAGTTTGTCCTGTTGCAGCTTTCTATTGGCCTTCACACAAGTATAACTTTTCAAATTCTCCACTAACGTTTGGGGTGCAAGAATTTTTCCTTGTGCAGGTTCATTTTCCTTTACGAATGCTGCAGGATTGTCTTATTCTCAATGCCAATTTCTTCATAGCTAGTCGGGGATCTATCATGTAGAACTTGCGAACCATTATTGAGCCGATATTACCTTGATGAACACCACATCGTGATTCTATTGTGAATCAGCCGTTGGAGTCCTCCGTCAATCTTGATCCGCAAGCCGATCCACAATCCACGAGTCAACCGCAATCCACAAGCTGATTTGATTTCGTTTCAAATTCGGAGAAGTTATTTGCAATTTAGGTAACAATCTTTATCGGAGAATATTCTTGATCTTCGTTGCCTATTTTGGTTGATTTGTTATCAATTGCGAGATAAAAAATTCTGATTTGGATGTGTAATCTTTCATGAATGGGAAAACCCTAATCTAAATTAAGAAAATCTTTTTTCCTAATAGGCAACGTCTATGTTAAGTTGGACAATCTTACCCGTTACCATTCAGGTACGGCCTTTCCAACTCAGTAAAGATGGGAAGCTAGCTAATCTGATCTATCGCCATTTAGATCTGATACGCTATCTTCATGAGCTGATTTTAGATTTTGGATATTATAATTTTCGAAAAGATAATTCATGATTTCTTGCTATTGATTGTTATCTTTTCGTGGATAGGGATTTTCTTTGACCTCGAATGATATCTTTATTCTCGATTGAATCCCATGAATATTCAAATTTCATAAAAGATTTAGTAAGATATGGTTTTCCTAGAAAGCCCTATCTATTGAATTTTTAGGAAGATAAGAATTCCTAGAAGCCTTATCTTATTTGATAATGTGGGATAAAATTGAATAATGAAATCCTTCGTGCATATCTCATTTGGCAGAAAACTAGAAAAAGGGAAGAGCATATCTCATGTCATTTGCAT
Organism: Rhodomyrtus psidioides; assembly: GCA_021437785.1. NCBI lineage: Eukaryota > Viridiplantae > Streptophyta > Magnoliopsida > Myrtales > Myrtaceae > Rhodomyrtus > Rhodomyrtus psidioides. The sequence continues at coordinate 1,240,029 of JAILYB010000044.1, read as the reverse complement.
ATCAAGTTTTCGAGTTCCATCTATTTCCTTGCCATATTTTATTAAAATTTGCATTGCCTCTTGCATATCTTATTCTTATTTTTGCATTATCCATCGCATATCCTGCATATCATATTTTCAAGTATCATCTATTGCATTCCATATCTTTTCGAAATTCCCAAGCATATCTTTAAGTTATATTTTTCCTCATGGCCGAAAATAAAGAAAAAAGACAAAAAATATGCTCATTACCTCATCATAATTTTTGAAAATTACACACATGCATCACCTTTTTTTTTTGAAATTACATGCATTACATTATCATTTCGCATGCCTCATTGTCGCATGTCATTATCGCATGTCCATGTCGCATTCCTATGCCATGTCATTTCGCATGCCTTAATTAATTAGTTAATTTTTGCATATAGGGTAATGTGACCTTTAATTTGCATGGTTTGCATATCATCGATAGCATTCATGCATTGCATGTAAAAAGTGAAAAATCAAAAAAGGAACTCCATTTTCTGAGTGTAAAAGACAAATTCATGCCAAACTAAGACATCTCATGGAATTAAGGTACCGAAAGGGCATTAGTTTTAATTAACTAGTGTAATCAAGTCCCCGAATCCACAATCTCTGGTTCGTAGAAGTAAAATGTTTCTCCCGCCGTTTTACTTAGGTTTCTAATCAACCTACAAAAAATGATTAGTGGCGACTCCAAATCTAAAACATTTTCAATTAATTTAAGTTGCGATTTGGTAGGGCTTGGGAGAGTCCGTATTAGGTTAGTCGTCAAAATTAACCTGATAATCCATTAGCCTAAGATTTTTCTAATTTCTTAGGTCGCGACACTCATCTAATGCCTTGAATACCATCCGAGCATGGTCAGATCCAATGCCTACTATTACTCAAATCAGGGATGACAACCTCATATGGTTAGGCCATTCCTCCGGTTCTTTCTCGGTTGCCGCAGCAGGGGAATTTATTAGACCTAAAGGTCATCTTGTTCGGTAGCATTCTTTTGTGTGGGATAAGGCTATCGCCCCGCGAGACTCTTTTCTTCTATGGTTAATCTATCTTAATCGGTTGCCAACTCAGGTTCGACTACTTCAATACCGAAGAATAGAAGATGGAGCTTGTGCCTTATGTCAGTGTGGTTCGGACTCGATCAACCACATATTTTTTGGTTGCTCTATATCTTGTGGCTTAGCTTCGGTATGGGCATCCAGATGCAACCTGAATTGGACAAACAGTCCTTAGAAGGATCACATTCGATGGGCTAAACAACATATTGGGGGATCTTCATTCACACACCGGATAGCCAAGTTTTCTCTTGGAGCACTATGTCACATTATATGGACTGAGAGGAACAATATTATTTTCCATGCCAAAACTCTCTTTATACCGACCATCATTCTGCACCTCACTAAGTTAGTCAAAGATAAAGCTTTATCTTTTGGCCATATTCAAGATCTCCCTGCAATAGGACTCTACAAAGGAACTAGGGACTATCCTCCGCCATCTTTGAAGACCGCCGGAAATCAACTTAATTTTGTTCCCTCTTTTGTTCTCTATGTTGTTTCTTTCTTTCTTTCAGTTTTGCTTCGTTTTTGCCATGGACTTAAGCCGTATGTTGAGGCCACTGGATACTATATTCCCCTATGCTCCTATTCTGTTTAGGGGTAATTGCAAGGCTGTTCTTCTTCTGTTCTGGGCCCATTTTTAGGGTCATATGTGCTGCTGTTTCTTTAGGTTATCTTTGCTCATTCTGTCACTGAAAAGCCGCCCTAGCCATGCCAATGCTCGACCAGCTTCTTGGTCTTTGGATCTTTCGCCTGACTTTCAAGTTTAGAGCTGACTGTCTGTCCATTTTTGTTGCTGCTCGGTTGCTCCAGCTCTGTGCATTCTACATCCTATAATCTGGCTTAGTCTTTTAATTAGATATGAGGTTTGGCCGTTGTTTTAGCCTTTTTTTTCCTTGTCTCCTTGCTTTTGGCCGACTGTTTGGCCTTTTCTTTCATTGGTATGGCCGACTTTTGGCCATCTTCTTTTGCTGTCCACACACAGGTTTCCCACGTCATGACTGATCTTCCCGTAGGCTGGCTTGTTGCCAACCCTGGTGCCGCTTGCTCGCTGCCATGTTTGCTCTCTGTTGCCGCTTGCTCCTTGCCACGTTTGCTTCTTACAGGGGACTGCTGCTCTCTCCGTTTCCTTTTCTTGGTCGCCTGTTTAGCCCTACTTTCTATTTCTTCTTCTGTTGTATCTTGGTTCAGGGTTCCTTTGGCCGTTTGTTTGGCTGGTTCTTTTCCTTTCTTGGCCGTCCTTTGGCCTTTAGGTAGACGCGTTTGTCGCGTGGTGTTTTCTTGCAGCCGGTTCACCGTTGAACCCATCTTGACACTTTTGCCAATATTGGTTCATGATTTTTATGTATGGCTTCTCCTCTGTACCTAGTCATTTGATAAGTCTATACATACTTAACTTACCCAAAAAAATAGTAGGAAATTAACTCAAATAAACCAAAAAATACAACTAAAAAGATACAACTAATCAACAAAGACACACCGGCAGCAGAGACAGAAAAAAGAAAATAATCATGGACCTCATAAACTAGCTATATAATTTCTACATAATACATCCCATCGCCTACATAAACACAGAAATTTGTTTCTATAATTACACAATGCTAGAATTGAGATGGAACAACACACTACGTAGCACTCAGCGAATTTAACAGACAATTCAGAAAAAGTTTATAGCCTTGGTTATGTTTTTTTGTTAATTAATGTTTCCCACGTGCAATGGATTATTCTTCGGGGTGGTGGGGGTATGAGCGCCAATGCCACCAGTTAAGTCCCCCAAGACGCGGCCGGGAAGATTCGAATTTGGGACCTTATCAGTTTAACTGTCCAAGGCTCATGAATCTTACCAGCTTTGGTTATGTTTATATTTAAGCAATTTTAGAAAGGGAAAAAGAAAAAAGAAAACCATACGCCCTAGCGAAATACAAGAGGGCGGGCCACGCCCCACACCCGAGAAGGCCGCTCTCAGCCTCCCTGCTGGGCCAGGGCCCACCAGCTTGTCCCACGCAGGCACCCGCATCGACTACTCCGGCCGTTCGATCTCCCAGCCTCCGCCACAGGAGACGACCAGGGGAAGGAGGTGCGATCGCGGCCATCGATGACTGGAGCAGAGATCACTCTTAGCAGAGGAGAAGACGAGGAGAAGGAGAGAGAGGGCGCCGCGTCGACTTATATGTACTGCAACATAGAAGAAGAATTCATGTGGAATAGTATTGCGACCCTAGTCCGATTTTGATGCAATATTCTTTTTTTTTCTAACTTTTAAAACCGAACACACGCTCACATATACATAATATATGCAAGTTAAAATATAGAAATATATTATAATTGAAAATATAGAAATTTCTGGTAAATGTAATGGGTTGAACAAATCTAGGTAAGTTAAAATTTAAATAGCCGAAAGTTTTCGCGCCAACTGTCAGATGGTAGTTTTTTTTTTCCTAATTATGTTATTTCGATATTGGATGGACATCCTAACTCAAACAGAAGATCTCCACTCATACTGCACAATAGGAGTCGGTCCGTCCCCTAACTTACTAATAAAAACTATCACTTGCGTTATTCACATGTGCATTTTTTTTTTTAACTTAAAGTTATTGCATGACTTCCCTACGATGCTCCAGCGGATTGACGCACCGGCAAGCGGACGTAGGATCATCTACCATGATACTACCGATCGACTACCGTGAGAGAAAAAGTTTATTTCCTATTGTGCGTGTGAACTTAATTTTTCATGGGAGATATCTTTTGACTGATACATGTATATCGATTTAATTGGATTATTGCATGTATAGGTTTCATATTCAGTTAAATTATATCTTTGAAGAATTTTTGCTGAATGGTCGAATGGATAATCAACCTTTCAATTTTTATTTTAAAATTGACAAAAAAAGGACCGATAGCCAGATTTTTCTTTACCTTCTAGAGAGTTACTTCAGGTTTTACTAGGCGATAAAATAGGGAAATAAATTTACGGCATAATTACATAAATGGTCCATGAACTTTGGCAGAATGTGCAATTTGATCTCTGAACTTTTAATTTATTCAATTTAGTCCCTGAACTTTGGCAGAATGTGCAATTTGATCCCTAAACTTTTGACTTGTTCAATTCAGTCCCTGAACTTTTAGTAAATGTTCAATTTAGTCCATTGACTATATGAAAATGTTCAACGTTATCCATGATATTAAATTAATAAAAGGACTATATTGAACATTTTCCTATAATTCATGGACTGATTGAACATTCACTAAAAATTTAGGGACTAAATTGAACAAGTTAAAAGTTCAGGGACCAGATTGCACATTCTGTCAAGGTTCATGGATTAAACTGTACAAATTAAAAGTTCAGGGACCAGATTGCACATTCTGCCAAAGTTCGGAGACTATTTGTGTCATTTTGCCTAAATTTACGACCATAGTTTTTTGTATTCGACTTTACCCAAAAAATTTCTTAAGATTCTGCCCCGTTCACTTTATTATACGTAATTTGTCTTTTTATGTTCTTAACGTGAATTATTCCTATTCGATGAGTGAACTCTTCGTGATCAAATTTCCGATATCTGAAAATCATAAACAAGCGCGAGTTCAAATTTCTGATATCTGAAAATCATAAACAAGCATGAATTTGACAGCAATCGACTTCGTCAAATTGGAGAATAGAAACCAATGGTCGTGCTTAGAATCGAGAAAGGAACCAAAACTCATTCCGACAATTTGGAGAGTAGAATCCAATGCAAGTGTGATGGCCAAGGAAATGAAAGAAGAACGTAGACTTAAAATTCAGAATAATGTGGGAATCCGAATTCGTTTATTACAGGAAAATCAGTTTTCCACTTTAGCCAAACCTCGTCCACCGGTAACTTTCTTATTTCCATCTGACCGCCACCTTGCTTCTGTAACTGACTCATCGTCTACATCTACAACGGACCGAGAATTTCGAAAGCCAACTGCCCGATCATATCGCCCGGATGAATCACAAGATTTGAAGTGTCTTGGTGTCTAGAGTTTCGTAGGGTTTACTTGAGTCTTCTAGAGTATTCTCTATGGTTTCATAGGTTTTTTTAGCCCCCTAGAGTACACTTAGGGCCGAACGAATTGTCCATATATTCTAGAATCTCTCCATTAATGTCGGTAGTTGATTAGATGGAGAGACGCATTCTTAGCCACTAGATCTAAAGATAATAAACGGTTGTAGTGAGAGGCCCTTTAATATAAATAGAGGAGTCTCTCTCATTTGGATCATCCAACATTTGATTAATACAAAGAATTCTCTCTGAGCTTGTCTCTCTAAACGCTTTCTCTTTCTACGATTCTAGTGATTCATGCAAAGTTGTTCTTTAAATATTTGAAGTCCAAATTGGTTTAAATAACTTGGATTAATTATGATATCACATAGGTAGATTTTTTTTTTCACTAACTTGATATATGTGATATATATTGTAACGGGACTATCTTTCACTAAATAAATATTTAATTTAAATAAAAGTGGCTCCTCATGTACACAATTAACTTAAACCATCAATTATTGTTAATGCTAAATTATGTTTAAAAAGTTCTTAATAGGCCTTAAGACGATCATGCATTCTAAAGAAAAATATGATTGTTGTTTGCAAAATAGACCTACTAAAATAGATGAGTCCAATGGGTTGAGGCCTGTTCAATCTTAATTTTTCTATTGAAAGTTGCTCATAAAAGAATAGCAGGGATTAATTTTCAGTCCAGAATAGTTTAATATTTATTTATTCACATTTCTAGCTGAATTTGAGAGGGCGAGCCATGTACCCAACTTGAGAAGGCCGCTCTTAGCCTCCCCGCCTGGCCCGAGTCGGCCGGCCAGCTTGTTCCATGGGGGGCACCCCTCGCATTGCCGCTCCGCACGCTCCGGCCGTCTGATCTCCCGGCCTCCACCACAGGAGATGGCGAGGGGAAAGGAAGTGCGATAGCGGCCATCGGTGACTGGAGCAGAGACCACTCTTTGCGAGAGAGGGAGGAGAAGGTGACGAGGAGAGAGAAATGCTGCGTCGGCTTATATGAACTACAACATAGAAGAAGAATTCGTGTAGCAATATGATTGCAACCTCTATGAGTCCGATTCCGAGTCAGCATCATTCAGGATTTGATGTAATATTCTTTTTTAACTTTTAAAACCGACGCACACTCACATATACATATAACATATATGTATATATATTGTTTTTACATATATTATCATTGAAAATATAGAAATTTCTGATAAATGAGATACGTTGAACAAATCTAGAATAAATCTAGGTAAGTTAAAATTTTGAATAGCCGAAATTTATCGCAGAACATTTTTTTTCCGTCTAATTATGTTATTTCGATATTGGATGGATATCTTACCTCAAGCAGAAGATGTCCACTTAAATACTCAGATGTAAAAATTTTATATATACTCAATCTAATATAATTTTAAGAAGTTATTTACAATCGATTCAGATTTAATTACTTATCCTTCCTATAATCTTCATGTATAAGCCGGAATAAAATCAAACGACATCAAATAATACGAAATTGTTTGCTATAAATGTTAACATCTTTTATTAACTCAATTTTCTACATGGTATAAATATCCAAATTATACGTAGTTCGATCATTTCCAAACTTATTGACGTTGGTTCCTCTCGTTCCACTACAATCTTCTTGTTGATCATGAATCGTCTTCTTTTGATCACCGTCACCATTATGAACATTCCATTCCTCTTGGGGCCTCGAACAACTCCAACCCACATAACTTGGCCAGCGACTGAGAGAATGGGGCTTAAATGGACAAGTAATCTAAGTGAGGATTGAATTTTGTTGATCACGAACTGTCGCTGTTTGATCGTCGTCACAGTCACAGCCGTTCCCTTCCTCTTCCAGCGAAGTTTGTAGTTTGGTCATCTCCAAATTCATCGACAATGACATCGTTATTAGTCACTGCCGCTCGTCACGCTTGCAATGTTCTTGCTTTGAATTTGACTTTAATGGCCTAGTACAACTCCAACCCACAAACTCGGCTAGCAATTGGGTGAACAGAACTTCAATGGACAAGTCTTATTGCATGATAGAATCTAGATTCACGGCAACGATGGTTGTTGTTGGTTGATCTCTTCATTTGGGGATGAAGAATATGGAAAATTTGGACTAGTGGGAATGCTTTTCTCAGAAATCGCTCTTGAGAGCCAAATTTTTTGTTGAAGGCTCTCATCAAACATCGAAGAAAAGTTGAGCGTTGGACAATATACTCAAATTAGTGCACTCTACTGAGTGACTATTGAAAAAATTGAAGTCTTAGATACAATACTTTATAAACATATATATTAATTTATCTTCAACAATGTATCTTAAATTTGATGGGGATTGTAGCAACAAAATATTTGAATTTTTAGGATTACCACGAAAAAACCTAAACTAGTATACTTGTAACGAATTTACCTCAAATCATTTTTTATCACGAAAAACTCAAAACTGGTACACTTATGAATAATTTACATCAAACTATTTTTTACCACAAAAAATTATAAACTGATACACCTACGACAAATTTACCCCAAGCTAATTTTTTGACCACGAAACACATGAGACAAATTTATCCTAAAATAATTTTTTACAATAAAAAACCCCAAATATTTACATCGATGACTAATTTACCCTTCGTTGGTGTTTGTAAAATTGGACTGATATAACTAAATATCCCAAACCAGTATATCTATGACAAATATAGAGTAAAAATCTCAAATTGGTACACTCATCAACTGCCATGTATCACCCAACTCAGCAATTTGACGAAAAAAAATCACGAAAATTAACGGATGGTAAATTTACTACGGATATACCAATTTGAGGTAAATTTATCACAATTGTACCGGTTGTGGTAAATTTTTCATGGGTGTACCGGTTTGGGGTTTTTGATGATGAAAAAATTAGTTTGCGGAAAATTGTCATAGATGTACCAATTTGAGATTTTTCGTGGTATTAATCTAATTTTTTTAACATTGTTAATCTAGTACCCAATTTTTTTTTTATGCTTAAATATCTGAACCTTTTTAAATTGGCTCAATTTCCGGTTCTCTAAATGGCTGTTACATACTTATATATCGGAATCGTTCACGTCCACTTAAAATGATGTCTCGTTAGTACAAAAATATGCATTGACCGACTAGGAACCGTCTCTCTCAACGCTTAAAAAAATTATTTCTTCCAACTCTGCGGTCGATGTTGTTGTCGAACGACACTACCATGGACACAAAATCTGCCAGCGCCACCACTCTTGGCAGCTGCCGCTACCACGACCTCCACCGGACAATCAGCCATCACCAAAGCCAACAAAACTGACCGCACCACCACCACCGGCCACAACCATCCGATGGAACTCTCTCTTTAGACGTTCCTCCGTCACCCTTGTATCGAAATATACGAAAACGAACTCTCATGATAGGGAGGACAGTCTGATTTGGCAAGGACACACCTCTGGTACCTTCTAGGTGTCATCGGCTTGGGACTACATTAGACTGAAGGGTTAGAATGTCGCTTGGTCCTCCTTTGTTTGGGACCGATCTATTGCCCCTAGACATGGTTTTCTTCTCTGGCTTGTCACACTCAATCGGCTCCCTACTCAGGTGAGGCTTCTCAACTATCGCAGAATTTTGGATGGTGCTTGCGCTTTTTGTTAGAATAGACCAGACTCCATAGATCATTTGTACTTTGGCTATCCTACCACGGGTTCTCTAGCGCTTTTTTGGGCCACCAAATGCAATTTAACTTGGCAGAACAGGCCTTGGCTAGATACTATTCGCTGGGCCATGCAACTGTTTGGTGGTCAATCCTTCCTTCACCGGTTCGCTCGATTCTCTCTTGGGGCCCTTTGTCATATAATTTGGAATGAGAGGAACCACATCCTCTTCAAGAACAAGTCGTTGTTCGTGTCGGCTCTCCTCCAACATCTTACCAAAATTGTTAGGGATAAAGGCCTCACCTTTCATCACATTGAAGACAATATCTGCAATAGGCGGTTCAAAGAAATTGGGGTATCTCCACTTCGATATTTGAATATCGGTCCGGTACTGCCTAGTCTTCTTTTGGTTCTCTCTCTCAGTGCTAGATGCTTTTGGCCGTTTTGTTTGGCTTTCTATTTTTTCTGTTTTCCTTGGGGCTGCTCGGTCCTCTTTCTCGTGGCTATTGTTTGGTCCTTAGTTGGCCCAATCACGTGTTGCGCTTGTCTTTGATGCATCTTGAGGGGCCGCTACACCTTTGTACCCTCTAGGACATGGCTTGGTGTCATGATAGGTACAAGGTGTTTGTGTTTGGTCCATTCTTCGTTCTTGGTGCTTTGGAAAGTTATATACATACTTACTTTTCTAAAAAAAAAAAAAACCGTCTACAGCTCTCTTTTTGTCAAGTAATCACTCAATCTACACATGTTTAGCAATTACTCACTGCTTCCACTCAATCAAATAATCACCGAGTTGTCTTTTGGAACAAGTCTTCTTTCTCTTCGTGCATGACTAACCTATAATCACGCTCCTCAACACTAGCTATGCTTAATCAATACAGTATGCTCCCTCTTATACGATCCGTAAGACCTATAATGCTGGCATAAGAAATTCTTCATGAGCAGTCTAGATAAACGTCGATATCTTGTTGTTAGTAGATAGTCATATCTAATGAACAGAACGACGGGGTGTCAATGATATTTGACCCGACCCGAAACACAACGCACGTATTCTTGGACCCAGACCAAGATCGTGTCGGAAAATATGGTTGGATTGGATGAACAAATGAATCAGACTCTGATGCGTGATAACACTCTCTTTAAGGAATTATTTGCCCCACAACGTTGCTAATGGTTACCGGCAAAGATCCTCCAAGATACAACAGAGTCTCAAGCGAGATTATTATATAGCAATTTTAATAACTCTCCAAGAACTCTTTAGGAAACAATCAGAAAGGAATGCTGTATCTCTCGAGTTTTTGAACGAAAATTGAAAGTGAAGTAGTGAAATAAAATGAACAGAACACTTGAATATATAATGAGAAATGAACATACATTTTCGCGTCCGAAAAGTGTTAATTCTCATGCAACTCTTCGTGTTCAAAACATTTTATTAAACACATATTTTCAGAATTTTTCGAAGACAATCTTTTGTACGAAAATTTGCAACTTTTCGTGTCTAATAACGGATAGTTCAGACACACCTCTTCATGTTTGAAATGGTACATCCAATTACACATTTTCATGTCTTAATCGGTAGTTATTACCGAACAGACACAGTACTCCAAAGGTCATAAGAGTGTTAGTTTGGTAGTTATGTCCAAACAGACATAAACCTTCTAAAAGATGTAATAGTGTCTTATATCCATGTACAGTCGCATTGTTCCAATGAGTCACGAGATTCATTTATAAAAGAGATTATATCGAAATAAAACATAAAATAAAATAAAAATAATTGTTGAATAGAGTCAATTTCGCACCGCGACTGCGCAAAGTGCTAAGTGCGTCTAATAATCGCGGCAAAATCGCACAATTGCACGCGGGTATAGTGGGGTGTAGCCCACTTGCCCATTTCTTTCTTTGAAAGATAATATTAGCCTTCTAACTAATAAAGTAAATTGCTCTCTACCTTTTATTCTATGTGGGATGTAAAAAAGGCAATTTGTTTTTTTTAGAAACAAACTTCAACAATCCCCCACTTTTTTTATAAAACAAAATAAAAAAATAAAATTTCTGAAAAAATGCAGCTAACATTTCCATGAGATCAATATACATACATAAAAGTATCTTTCGAGTTAAACCTTTATGTAGTGCAAGTATCTCAAAACTCTATCAAAGTTACAAGTAGCTTGGCTTTAAACTTGTTATTCCAAAGAATAGAATCGGACATACCGCACATACACTAACCTCTTGTTTCAGCGAGAAGTTCATAATTACTCAGCACTATTATGGCCTTGTGCTTGTTCCTGTTTCATGAGTTCTCTAGAAAGTAACCCCAGCTTTCGTAAGAAGTGGCACCACTTCTAAACCCATTTAGGTGAAGTATTACCACGTGTTTCTGTTACTAATAAACACGCAACTAAAACGTATTATACTTCATTAAGAGTATAACTCAACCTCTAATATTTTGTTTGTTTTAGAAGCACAGATCGAACAGAACATGACCATCGGAGCTTTGTTTCACTTCATTAACCACTTTATATTGATGTCATTTTTCACTATGCTCCTAAAAAAATGAGATGTAATCTTCCTGTAGGGTCTCTTGGTTTCGTCTTTTGATTTGATCTCCATGGTTGGAAGTTCCAGAACCACCGATTTCGCGGCCGGTAGAGCTCCTCTTCTTCCACTATGCCAAATTCGGAAGCAAGGCTTAGTACCCAGCTTTATCCACATAATCTTCCGATTGGCTATTTAGGATGCGTTTGGTTGTCTGGATTTCTAACCAGTATAGGATTGGATATGATATGATATGATATGAAATCCAAGGGTTTTATCATATCCTATCCATTGTTTGGTGAATCACAGTAATAAAGCCGGATATGTTCATACCATGTCATTTTATTATTTAGTATTTATACAATTCAATGTAAATTAACCCAAAAATGCACAAATGAAGACTATGAGAATCTCTTTATAATTCAGGGCCAACTCTAGTAAGAGAGAGAAAATATGATCACTCACATTTGCAACTAGGAAAAGTTTAACCTCTCTCCCTACTTTCGTTAAATTTCAACATGAACCACAAAGCTACGGAGGAGAATGAATTTTGTCTCTCTTTCTTTGTTCATAGACTTTTGACGTGAATCAGAAACCTACGAAAAAGAAGAAGTTTTTGTTCTCTCACCATTTTCGTAGAGTTTTGACGTGAACTAAAAAACTATAAAGGAGTGGTGAAACTTTAACATGAACTAGAGATACTTAGGAGAATGAGATGGAGGTTTCTTGGTTTATTTTCTTTTAGAAATTTCATTGGCGCGCATCCTTCGAGAATTAAAATAAAAATAGGGATAGTAAATTTACGAACATACTTTTGCGTATTCGACTTTACCCAAAAAATTGGCAAAAGGATACCAGGAATGTCAATATTTGGGTACGGAGCGCCAATTTACTGCCAGCTGTGTGAGCCCTCGTTGCTGCAATTGTAATTTTTTTAAAATAAAAATTGCCACATGGATAGACCTTTTTGAAAAAAATTTCACGTAATATTAAGATATTAATTAAAAAAGCCACGTGTACTGTTTCGCCGGAATTGACACTTAAATGATTTTTTTGGGCAAGAATTGACACTTTGTGATTTTTTTAAATTTGACACTTAAGTGACCGGGGGGTGTCGGCAAGGTCTGGCCATGGCTGGCCGAGGCCTAGCAGACCCCACGACAAGGTCGGAATCGCCTAGCCATGACCACAGCCCTTGTCGTTGCTTTTTTTTTTTAATATTATGTGGATTTTTTTTATTGATTTTTAATTTTTTTTTTACTTACTAGGATGCTCCGACGAGCCACGTAGATGCCACGTCAAATTTCGGGCGAAGCTCATTGGATTTAGCACTACAATAACCGTTTAAAAAAATTGACAATTAAGTGATCTAAAAAAATTTACATTAAAATGAGCGCTATACACAATTAAATGATCTCCTGGGAGGAGATGGATCTTGATCTTGGAGATTTTAATGGTGGTGATGGAGCAGCAGGCCCATCAACTGAGCCACTTCCCCTGGTCGTGATGGAGCAGGGCAAGCTCCTCGAGTCAGCGACTTCCAGGAGGTATGTTCTTGTTAACAAATTCTTTTCCTATTTTTATGACTCTGAAACATTTTTGCAGTCCATCCTAGTAGTTTATAAGCATTTATGCCTTTCATCAGATTAAGACATTGTGAAAATAATCCATAAGGCCATACGGAAAATAACTCTAATATGTTGACTGACATTGTGGGTTGGTTTCATATAGTTTGGAACCGACCCCACACGCTTTCGCGTTTCTGTTAACTATATAGAGACAGAGAGAGCAACTTCAATTAGAAGGATGACAAATTTTTTTTATGAAGAAAATCAACTTCTCTAATCTCTGGAAAGAGAAAGCATTTAGAGAGACAAGCTCATCGAGAAACAGCCCGAGGCAGAGGAAAAAATATGAGGTACTTTATTGCTTAGCCTGGCTTTTATAAAAGTGTTAACAATTTATGGATTAATTAGTTGTAGCCTTAACGCTTTTATTTGCGAGTCCCTTTGTGTAATCTGATAAATATAAAAAATACGTATTTTTTCCTTATTTTTTATGGTCGGGGTTTGCTCCTTTTTTTTTTTAATTATATCAATATTTCACTCTTCCAATTATTTATAAGTGGTATTCAAGCTCTTATTTTTGCAACTTTAGCCGCGCCTTATATAGGCAAATCCATGGAGGGTAATCATTGACTCGTTTTCAAAATAGTCGTTTTTTTTTTATTATCCAAGGTAATGTATGTGTAACCCAAGATAATCTTCCGAGGCAAGATAAAAATAGACAAATAAGGTATATATATACTATACGATTTACAGGAATTGGAAAAATGATTATGATATTTTGGTTTTTGTATTACTCAAGTGTTGGATGATCCAAAAGACGGAAAGATCTATTGGCTGAAAATGCATTTCTCCATCTAACCAACTACCAGTGAAGAGATTCTAAAATATGGGGACAATTACTGTATCGCTCACCCTAAGTATATTCTAGAAGACTAAACCTGTGGAACTTAGAGAATACCTCTAGAAGACTCAAGTAAACCCTACGGAACCGTACAGACCAACACACTCAAATCTTGTGGTTCATCCGGGCGATATGATCAGGTGGTTGCTTGCAAAACTCTCGGTCCGTGATAGATGCAGACGATGAGTTAGTAACCGAAGCAAGGTGGCAGTCAGAAACAAGAAAGTTACCGGTGGACGAGGTTTGGCTGAAGTGGAAGTTAGCTCTCATGTCTGTTTAATTCAAATTTCTAATCTGATCGAGCCTGTTCAACTGATTTTCCTGCAATAAACGAATTCGGATCTCCACATTATTCTGAATTTTAAGTCTATGCTCTTCTTTCTTTTCCTTGGCCATCACACTCACATTGGTTTCTCCAGACTGTCGGAATGAGTTTTGGTTCCTTTCTAGATCCTCTATAGTCTACTCATGGCATAAGCACTGCCATTGGATTCTGTTCTCCAATTTGACGAAGTCGATTGCTTTAAATTGACGCTTGTTTATGATTTTCGATTGTCGAAAATTTGACCACGAAGATTTTGCTCATCGAGTAGGAATAATTCACGTTAAGAACATAAAAAGACAAATCATGTATGATAAAGAGCTTGAGTACATTACAAGTACTTGTGTACACTTTAGTATCAAAACTTTCAAAACGATCACTTAAGTGCTATTTTTTTTTTAAATGATCACTTCAGTGTCAAAATTTTCAAAATGATTACTTAAATGTCAATTTTTTAAAAGCGATCACTTAAGTGTCAAATTTTTTGAAAATCGTTCACTTCAGTGTCAACTCTGACGAGCCACGTTAGCTCAAATATTAATAATAAAAAAAGATCACATCGGGGTGAGTCACGCTAGCTCAAATCTTAATTAGCACTAAAGTGATCGTTTTTAAAAAAAGTTGGCACTTGAATAATCGTTTTGAAAGTTTTGGAAAAAAAAAAAAAGTGAGCGCCATACACAAGTTTTAGCACTTATAATATACTTTAGCCTATGATAAAGTGAACAGGGCAGGAAAAGAATAGCAAAAGGATGACATGATTTATCACCAAGATTAACATCTCCAAGATCAAGCCCCACCGACAGAGGTGGAACTCCAAGATTAACATCTCCAAGATACAGACGATCCACGTCCATGTGCTCCCAGAATCCACTAGCTGGAACTGCACCATTAACGTCTCCAAAATCAAATTCCACTGACGATCACATCCTCCCGGAATGACTATGAAAAAGGATCACGCTGAATGACACTGACAAAGGAGAGGCGATGGAAGCCTCCTGATATCCAGAGGATAAGGCAGATGAATTTGAAGCTCCCGATATACATATAGTGTCGTAGTCCTGACATCATCTTTCCGAGATGCGAAATTTGCCATAAATTTGGAAAATCAGAGGATCAAATTATTAAATTATTATAGTCCTGCCATCGTCTTTTCGAAATGTGAAATTTGCCATCTCTGGTTTGGAAAATAAGAGGATTGACCATTTGTCCCAATCAACTTAGAAAACTTAGTCTTTTTAAGGAGTAGTATCCACAATGAGGATAATCCCATAATGCCACATCCCCATCAAACTTCTGCAGAACGAAAAATCTATCTCTTCTACACTCACTAGGTTTTTAATGTCTCCAGGAAATTCTCTTATTAAAGTGCAGGGCATCTTTGTCACTTTCAAATTTATCAAATCCTCGACAGATGGATCTAAAGAACTTGGCCAGCGACTACATGAATGAATGGCTGTTCCCCGAGAAGGTCCAGACCGATGAGCCTTGAACTACACTAATCTTGCTCCAAGTCGCCAGTGAACTAAGAATTTGAGAAGTTCCTTTGGATTGTAGAACACTCAGATTCCTAATCCTATAAGGCTATAAGAAGTAACAGAGTAATCAGGTGTTCTCTTGTCGGCTGGAAAGCGTTTTGATTCTTGTAGTTTGTTGAATCCTAGTGCTAATTGGTCTTAAAAAAAGCATGAGATCCAACGGTTCACAAGTTTTCAATTGTATCTATTGATCTTCCAACTGTATTTCCATTTTTTTCTGCAAAAGGATATATCTCCATTCAACTCCGTAACAACCGGATAAGCTTTGCATTCTTGAACAAATTAAGTAGCAGGACATCCTTCAGGCACCTTCTCGGTTTCGTCGGCTTGGGAGTTAATCAGGCCTAGAGGACAGTGTGTTACTTGGCACTCCTTTATCTGGGATCGGTTCGTTGCCCCGAGACATGGATTTCTCCTTTGGCTCATCATGCTCAATCGTCTGCCTACGCAGGTTAGGCTTCTATCTTATGGCAGAATTTTGGATGCTACGTGCCCTTTTTGTCATAGTAGCATAGTTGTTAAGGCGACATGGCGACAAGGCAAGCAGAGGCCTCTAAAACGCCTAGGCGATTAGGCGCTCGCCTAGTCGTACGCAAGGTGATAAGGCGACAATGTAGCTAAATTTTTAAATATATATGTATAATTGTATATGTTATATTTGTACTTCAAAACTTACATTCATGATTCAACAGAGCAAATATATACATGAAAGATTACTAAAAATAAACAACTTTTAATATAGTAAATATATGCATGAAAGATTATTAAAAATAAATAACTTTTAATATTTGTACTTCTCAAGGCGCCCAAGGCGACGCCTAGGCGTCCAAGGCGTCCACAAGGCGACGCCTAGGAGACCAAGGCGCCCGCCTTGAGGAGAACCAGCAAGGCGCCCAAGGCGTCGCCTAGGCGTCCAAGGTGCCCAAGGCGTCCACAAGGCGATGCCTAGGCGACCAAGGCGATCGCCTTGAGGAGAACTAGCAAGGTGACACGACACCTTGGTCGCCCGAGGTCGCCTTGTCGCCTAGGCGACGCCTTGACAACTATGAAAGTAGGCCTGATTCCATTGAGCACCTCTTCTTTGCTTGTCCTACGTCGGGCTCTCTTGCATTATTTTGGGCTTCTAATTGCAACTTGGCTTGGCGGAATATGTCTTGGCCGAACACAATCTGTTGGGCCATGCGGGAATTTAGCGGACGCTCTTTTTCTCACCGAATAGCTCGCTTCTCCTTTGGTGTTTTATGTCATACGATCTGGACCGAGAGGAACCACATTCTCTTTAGGAACAAGCGGTTAATTGTACCAGCTCTCCTCCAATGTCTTCGAAAAGTGGTAAGGGACAAAGGCCTCACCTTTCGTCGTGTTGAAGACAATCCCCGCAACAGACGGGTGCAAAGGAATTGGGGTATCGTCCCATCCATTTTTTACGACGGTCCTCTTGCTTCTTAGTTCTTTGATGTACTTGGTTTTTTTTCTCTAGCTTTGGTTTTTGCCGGCTGTTCAGTCTTGTTGCTTACCTTGTGTAGTTCGTTGCTTGTTTTGGGCATTGTTTAACCTTTTATGATCCGTAGGAGTTAGCCATTGATGTATCTTATAATGCCTTGCACCTTTGCACCCTTTAGGACACATCTAAGTGTCGTGATGGGTGGCATTTCTCTTGTACTTGGCGCGTTGGAAAGTCATTTATAAACTTACTTTACCTATAAAAAAAACATAATGTTGGAAAATATGACATATTTTGATGGGTGAGTGAATGAGAAATTGTTTCTCAAAGAACATCATTGAGTTGGAAGTGGGAAATGACAAAACACCAGTCCCACATTGGAAATAAGGAATGCCTTGGAGTGCTTTATATGTGGTTACATTCCTTTTGAGTGGTAACTATCATAATACAAGTACTATGATTCGCGCGCACGCGGAGGGGTGCAAATCTCAGACCCCGACAAGCTAAAACTTGGGCACGATAAGCATATTTTTGCCTTTTCTTTTAATTTTTTCTAACTCAAATAATGATTCTTCCATTATGGATTTGCTGCCGTTACAGAAGCATAACGACTCTACCATTATGGTTCTTGCTAAATTAAATAAAGCAGCAAGTTAATGACATTAAATTTTACCGTTATAGAATTAAAGCATAACAGCTCTGTGTCGCGACCCGTCCGAAACGGACGCGCTCATGGATTACCGATCGCGAGCCTTTCCACCGTACAGGAGTGCGGATCGCGGGCTTTGGATCGGCGCGGGCCCTCCCAAGCACATACCAAATCGCGGCGGGAGTATTTTTCAAAGGGATTCGACAATAACAGTCGGTCGCTTTCGACCTTAGTGTGGTCGTGGTGGCATGTGCAACTTGTGCATGCATTTGGAGTCGCCACCGGTCTTTCTTGGAGGGTAGACCGGAATCCTTACTAACCGATTGGGAGAGATCGATCAGTTCAGCGGAACCAGAGATTTTGGGTTCGGGGACTTGGTTACGTCGGTGTCATTACCAACGCCCTTTCGGTACCTAACGCGAATGATTTTCCTAATTAAGATTTCATGCAGGCGCAATTTTGGGTGAGGCAGGTTGATTAAGGGTTTCATGCAGATTGGGAGACTATTCCTATCAATCACAATCAATTTTAGTGAAAGCGCAATCAAGTGCATAAACAAACCACATCGATGCACATCAATTCAAATCAATGGCTTCCTAGTATAGCCATAAGGGTTTAGAGAATGTGTGATTTCAGACCAGAGATAAAATGGGAAGATTTGGAGGCGATTAGCCCGAAGGGAAAATTTGTCATTTTTTGGAAGGTTTGGATACCGAATTACCCAAAATATTCCCTGGCCAGTTGATTGTGACCATTTCCCATTTTTGAGAATTTTTTTGGAATTTCTTGATTTTTCTTCAATTTTTGGAAGACGATTCGCCCAAAAGGCGAAATCATCATTTTAAGAAGGGTCGGGGTTCAAAACACCCGGAATGAGTCTTGGCCAGTTGATTGTGGCCATTTCCTATTTTTTGAGATTTTTCTAGATTTTTTAGAAATTATTTTTTGGAAGACGGTTTGCCGGAAGGGCAAAATCGTCATTTCTGGAAAGATCGGGGTCAAATGACCCGGAACAGGTCATGGCCAGTTGAATGTGGCCATTTCCTATTTTTCGGAATTTTTTAGAAATTTTTTGAATTTTTTGAATTTTTTTGAATATTTTATGATTTTCCATTTTTTATTGAATTTTTTTTATTATTTTCCATTTTTTATTGAATCAACTCATGTGGCCATGAGTTGATTCTTCATGCGGTTTCTACCTTGAGTTGACCCTTCATGCGGTATCTACCATTCGTTTGACCCTTCAGGCGGTAACTACCTTCAAGTTGACCCTTCAGGCGGTATCTATATTTTGTTTGACCCTTCAGGCGATTTCTACCTTGTGTTGACCCTTCAGGCGGTATCTACCTTGAGTTGACTGTTGACACCTGATTTTTTATCAGTCTTTCATAGTTTATTTTTTAAAAATTCATAAAAAATCTATAAAAAGTTAAAAAAATTAAAAAAATCATCTTTGGTAGCCTTGACCAAGCTAAAGGAACCATTTTTGATAAAAAAAAATAATTTATCATATTTTTTAATATTTTCCAAAAATAGAAAAATACATGAAAAATGAAGAAAAATAGCGTTCGATGTCGTAAAAATATAGAAAAATAGTCAATATTTTTATTTTAATTTCCTTTTCATTTTGAACTCATAAATAGTCAAAATTCAAGTTCAATTGCATGTATTTCTTCACGACGCATAGAGTTGAATTTAGCAAAAAAATGTCATTCGAGTATTTTAATTTGTAAATTTCTACATATTTTTTAGTCTTGACGTCCAATTAGATTGACCACCATCTATAATAAATTCCCCTTGCTGAATATTTTCGTTTTTGTTTCACATGATTTCATGATGTAAAACGCCGAGTGGATCCCTAAATATAATCGGGTCGGCATGAGCTCGATAGCTCGTCCAAGACCAAATCAGGGCACGGCGAACCTCATGTGAGTACTCTCGAACACCTTCGATGCTTCCTAATGTTTTTCTTAGGTTAGATCGTGTGTAGAATGGCTAGGACAGCTAAATCATTCTTGAGCTGTGATTGATAAATAGGGCCTTACTAGGAATGTCATGTGATTTATTTGCATATCTAGATTCCTTGAGTTGCGCATTTTATTACTGATTGTGATTGCTAGGATAATCACTCCTATCTGCATGAATTTTTAGATTTAGGGTTCATACCTTACTCATCCGCATGAATCTCAGGCTAGAAAATTCAGTCAACTTAGGTACCGAAAGGGCGTCAACTCTGACAGTTGGTGTAACTAAGTCCCCGAAACCATTTCTCTGGTTCTCGCAGAATTGAATAGAAACTCCCAACTATTCGATTGGGTGGTCCAATCACACTCTAAAAAAAATGATTGGTGGCGACTCCATGGCATACACACTTAGCACATGTCACTAGACCACACTGAAAGTCGATCACGCATACCTCCGTTGCGATTTGGGTAATGGGCCTTGGGAGAGGCCCGCGTCCGACCAGACAGGACGGCCCATTAGCCCTCGAGAGCCCGACAACCTCAAGAGGGTCGCGACAGACTGGCGACTCTGCTGGGGACTGGTTCTTAACCATTTAGTGGACTTGAGCCGATTAAAAAGTTGATTGATTCTTCTAACCTAATTTTATGCAGATGCTCTCGAAAGTGAGGTGTATATGCTAACGAATGTGTTAGATGTTTTTGTAGATGGGAGAAATAAGGGGTGAAGTGCTTGTTAACTTTGTTTTATGCAGGCAGGAGTTTTGGATGTATGATTGTGTGGATGTTTATATTGAAGCGGTGATTGTTAAATAAAATGCATGTCTATTGCTTTAGCACGACACAATGAATACACACAATTGCGCCTAAAACCCCAGGCGCCCTCTTTAGGAACACAATAGAAGGAATTGAAAATGGAATCTCCGTGAGGAAAAACATGGGGTAATCCACTTTTCAATTCCGCTCACTTCGAACTATGGATTGAGTCCCAATGCAACGATAGTTGTGCAATGGAATCGGCTCTTCCCAGAATTCGAGGTGAGAACCTTGGCTTTAGGTACCAAGCCCTATCTTTTGATTTTTAGGAGTTTTCCCTCACTTGTCTCATGCGTTTGTCTATGGAAGGTTAGTATACCTAAACTGCTAAAAATACAGAGAAGCTTGATTTTCTCTTAAGTTTGGTTGGTAAGACTTTTCTATCCCTCGAACTTGTTACAGCTCTTAATCATTATATTCATTGCATAATTCCGGTGATTGGATTAAATGCCATTTTGAGGATAGATATGTGTGTTTTCCTCCCAATGTTCTTGATGGAAGATGAAGATGGTGTCATCCCATTACGAGCGCCAAGTGGACAAGAAGAGCCTAAGTATTAAGATCACATTCCTTTGTTTTATTTTTCATTTCTAGCCTTCTTGTATAGGATTTATTTTGCTGAGATCCTCTCTATCTGATCCCTTAGATTGACTGTATTAGGCATCTATTTGTGTTTATATACATTCAGATTGAAATTTGTTGTATTTCTATTGACTTGTCATTGGAATGTGATAGTGGCATTTCTTCTAATCACTCGAATACTCCAAAATCAATTTTATAATTCCTTTGGATGAAATTGAAATTGGAAGTCTTATACAACCTTTTGGCCGTATAGGGCAATACAATCCCAATTTCGCCAGAAGGAACTATAAACTTGAATTGGTTCATGCATGTTTTGCATCATTGGTAATCCACAATAATTGATCAAGAGTATTCGTGTTTTTCAAATTTAATGAAAAGATAGATATCCAAATTAATCTCGTTCTTAGCAAACAGCTTTAATTTGGATACCGTATCTTCAATTGAATTTAAAACACATCGTAATTGTGTACTTTTGAACATTCCATTGATTTTCTTGGAATTGATCAAAGGCGATTATCGTGAATTACATTTCTTTCAATGATATGCTTTCCTTTGAGGAATATTGATAAAAGCTTTTGCACAAGGCCAAAACCCTTGTAAAAGCTCTTATCCCTATTAATCACAAGTAAGCATAAAATTGAAAGGATTTATGCTTTATTTTTCAAATTCTTTCTTCTGATTCTGCCTTTTCATTTGAAACAGGTTAAAAACAAGTAGAGAAGAGAAGTCTTTTTGTGGATAATCGCGGTGGGAGGTTCCTTTATCCGATCATAAGCAAGATTAAAAAATCAAGATGTACACGCTCGAATCATCAATGTCAAAGCGCAGCTTGCCTAGGTTGAGAGTGGTCAGGTGTTCGAGAAAGTCAGCCATACAGAAGTTGAGACACACACATTAGAGCTTTCATTCATTTCGCTCAATCGAGGGACCTTAAAAGCAGATCATACAAATCATCGGGGTGGAAACATAAAACCGCAATGAGCCCTAATTAGCATCACAAAGGAACCTAGTTGGCCCTCCATATTATTGATGCTTTGCTTATACTCACCACCTCGAGACTCGAGATTTGCAAGCTTAAGAAGAAGGCGTTTACATTCCCATTTAAGATCGGCAACCTTGGTCCCGTGATCTTCGGCGGCTATTTCCAAGTCCCGAACTAGTCCTCTCCCATGGGCTATATCCGCGGTAATGCTGTCAAGCCTTTCTTCCTGCCACTCACATTGAAACTTCAACACGACATTACGACGGTCGTGCTCATAGGTGGTCAGGGATAAGGCCAAGCGCTCCACCAAATTTCCCCTCTCGCGAAGCAACATCGAGACTCGCTTGTTGGCGAACTCAACAGCCTTTCTGTGACTATCGGCCACAAGGTTGGCCAACACCAAGCAGTTGGACCGATCCTCATAGCGAGCTCGCAAAACGTAAGCCACGGTAGCTTTTCGATGAGCGACACGGTAAGTCTCTAAAAAGTTTATAAAGAGGGTTGGGAAGATTCTATATTCCCTCTCTAAATTAGTGCCCTCGATGGAGGTGGTGTCTATTTCCACGAGCAAAATACGGATTTCATCTTCAGTTTCTGGGTGATCGGCTATATGAGCATAGCCTCGACCGAGGAGGTTATAGAGTTTTTCCCACTGGGCCAAAATTTCGGCCGAGAAAGCGCGAATAGGAGAGGAGGTCATTTTCGTTGGAGTGAGGGAGAAGAAGATGAGTGTGGTAGAGTGATTAAAATACGAAAAGACAATTATGTAAGAGTGTTAATCTTCTCTGCATTAACTCCTCCTTTTATAGCAACTCGAGAATGAAGAAAGGCATAGCAATAATGCTCGTGGAGCCAAGTTAATTGGGTAAAGCAATGGTGGCTCTTTC
The DNA here is from genome assembly GCA_021437785.1 of Rhodomyrtus psidioides. NCBI lineage: Eukaryota > Viridiplantae > Streptophyta > Magnoliopsida > Myrtales > Myrtaceae > Rhodomyrtus > Rhodomyrtus psidioides. Next base: position 1,217,114 of record JAILYB010000044.1, on the reverse strand, counting down.
GGTGAACCATCAGATCTATCCCAGTCCGCGATTTCAGGCTTGATAAACCTAAAAAAGTTGTAAAAAGATATGTCGGTGTCACCATATTAAAATTGAACGGGAGTTAAGCGCAACTATCGAAAAAAGTTGCGAAAGGATTTGGCGGTCCCATCATATTAAAAAACTGAGCGGGAGGCGAGCGTAGTTCCACCTTTTTGAAAATAAGTGGGAGACAGACATGGATATCGAGAAAAGGAAATCGATTTGGTGTCCCTCCACGTTGAAAAGAAGAAAGAAGACGACAAAGCGGGAAATACGAAATCTTGGGAGCAACGCTTGCCTGATGATCTTCATCCATGTTTAAAGAACGTTTCATGGGCATACAGAACCACTCAAAAGAAAATTTAGAGAGAGTGAGCATACATGAGAGAGTAGAGAACCCTGAGCGAGCAAAAATTGATCGAACATTTTTCGATCCAACATGTTTGAGGGTTACCATCAGTTGCTAGAGGCGACTGATCCAAAAATCTCAGAAAATGAACTACTGAGAGATCTCGAAGATTCTAGGATGGCGTCTGGTACCAGAACCACAGAACCCAACCCTTTCGGCAACGAAGTTCAGGATCTTAGCAGCGACGACAACAGCAGCAGCGATGGTCAATCCCGGAAAAGGAAACGTCGCCAGTGCCACACTCAGAATGAAATCCAAGAGCTTGAAGCTTTCTTTAGTGAATGCCCTCTCCCGAACATGAAACAAAGAAATGAATTGGGCCAGAAGCTAGGGATGAAACCTTTGAGGGTCAAGTTTTGGTTTCAAAATAAGCGAGCCAAATTGAGGGCTCAACACAGACGTCAAGAACTTGCGATTCTAAAGGAGGAAAACGAAAAGCTTCGAGCGGAGAACATGAGGTATAAGAAAGCTCCCAGCACTATCGCTTGCCTTAATTGCGGTGGCCCTATCACTCTCGGCGAAATGTTCCTTGATAAGCCTTATATGAGGATTGAAAATGCTCATTCACCACCCCACTCCCTCGAACCATCTTCGATACAATCGGATTTTGTTGGAGATATGCATGAACAAATCAATTCTACGAAGTCAATACCGATGCCTTCTAAAGGATGTGATATGCGTCACCATGATTGGAGTTTCCTTAACGATGAGCTTACTATCACGACCGACCAATCCAAAGCTGATGAATTCCCTCCACAACAATTTCCGGCTCGATCAAATCCTACTGGAAATAGGCCAGAGAGCAATAGCCAAGTTGTCAACATTGTTCCGGGTCGCAAGAAGACGAGGGTCAATTGGTCCCCCGAGCTTCATCTCAAGTTCCTTAGTGCGGTTCAGCAACTAGGGATCAACTCAGCATATCCAACGCGCATACTTGAGATCATGAACATACCAGGACTCACTAAAGATGGAGTCGCGAGTCACCTCAAGAGCTACAGAAGGGCGCTAAGACAGCGCCACACAGCACTGAACCTGAAAGAACTCAACTTGTGCCTAAACACTAGGCATGGCTATAACTACAATGCCCCTGAAGTAAGAAATACCCTGCCGAATCTAGGCACCGACCAAGCTGGTAGCAGCACCATTGACTACTTGGGCGCTAATCAGAATATTCCCCTGAATCATCTCAGCACCCCTCAAGAGTATATGCCACAAGTGCAGCAGGTACGAACTCCTTGGTTTGAGCAACAACTTTTCGCTAGTGCTCTTCCTATCCCCGATCAACATATTGCGCCTAGTGTTCAAAGATCTGCCCGGCTTGGGCATATGATTTCGGAAGATCAAGCGGGCGGATGCTCTGAGGATTTTTGTTTCTTCCATTCCCAAATGGAAGGTGCTTTTGATAGTGAACCGATCAATCATCCTCTTATAATCTCGAGCAACGACGAAGGTTCTAGCTCGAAGAATCAGATCGCTCACAACAGAAACAGGAATCCTTCAACGCCAAGCGATGATGGTCAACCCGAATATCAGTTGCTCGAAGAATCAAAAGATTTCCTTGATGAGGAGCTCCATATCTGGATCGATCAGTTTAAAACTGATGGACTTATGAAGTTATGATCCAAAATGACGATTATATGTCTGATTCATGGTGTAACTGGCTGATCACCGAGAATCCTCAAGGGAACTAGGAACATGTGACTGGATGTATCATTAATCTTTTTGTCATAAAGTCTTCCATGCAAGATAATCTTCCTTAATGCCTAGAGTTAATCTGGGGCAGCGATCAGTACTACCTGCGAGCATCATCATGCTTGAGTGCGACAATCCCTTGTTAGATTAGAGTCGAGGCGAATCAATTGAACGCCACGAAGAAAAACATTTAAAGGCTTCACATAGGAAAATGCGAGCAAAAGCCCGAGCGAGCTCAAAGACGGTTAGCTCTGTATCGTTCTAAGGACCTTTAGTCGTTATGAACTCTAAATTGAGCTTGTTTCATTCTCGATGGGGGTCGCTAACTGCTTCAAGAATTTTATAACAAAAAACGAACCAGTTAGGGACGCCAATAGTGCTGTGTCCTGGTAGTCAGTGAAATGGAAGTGGTACGAAACGTCAGGAGTTCGATCTCGGGATTGAAAAATCATTTTATCAGTTGGTCTATCACCCGATGAAGTTCAAAGAGATTCGACGCAGATGACTATAGAACTTGGGGCAATTCGAAAATCATCGATTCATTTTCATCAAGAGCTGTAACAAGTTCGAGGGATAGAAAAGTCTTACCAACCAAACTTAAGAGAAAATTAAGCTTCTCTGTATTTTTTGCAGTGTTAGGTATACTAACCTTCCATAGACAAACGCATGAGACAAGTGAGGGAAAACTCCTAAAAATCAAAAGATAGGGCTTGGTACCTAAAGCCAAGGTTCTCACCTCGAATTCTGGGAAGAGCCGATTCCGTTGCACAACTATCGTTGCATTGGGACTCAATCCATAGTTCGAAGTGAGCGGAATTGAAAAGTGGATTACCCCATGTTTTTCCTCACGGAGATTCCATTTTCAATTCCTTCTATTGTGTTCCTAAAGAGGGCGCCTGGGGTTTTAGGCGCAATTGTGTGTATTCATTGTGTCGTGCTAAAGCAATAGACATGCATTTTATTTAACAATCACCGCTTCAATATAAACATCCACACAATCATACATCCAAAACTCCTGCCTGCATAAAACAAAGTTAACAAGCACTTCACCCCTTATTTCTCCCATCTACAAAAACATCTAACACATTTGTTAGCATATACACCTCACTTTCGAGAGCATCTGCATAAAATTAGGTTAGAAGAATCAATCAACTTTTTAATCGGCTCAAGTCCACTAAATGGTTAAGAACCAGTCCCCAGCGGAGTCGCCAGTCTGTCGCGACCCTCTTGAGGTTGTCGGGCTCTCGAGGGCTAATGGGCCGTCCTGTCTGGTCGGACGCGGGCCTCTCCCAAGGCCCATTACCCAAATCGCAACGGAGGTATGCGTGATCGACTTTCAGTGTGGTCTAGTGACATGTGCTAAGTGTGCATGCCATGGAGTCGCCACCAATCATTTTTTTTAGAGTGTGATTGGACCACCCAATCGAATAGTTGGGAGTTTCTATTCAATTCTGCGAGAACCAGAGAAATGGTTTCGGGGACTTAGTTACACCAACTGTCAGAGTTGACGCCCTTTCGGTACCTAAGTTGACTGAATTTTCTAGCCTGAGATTCATGCGGATGAGTAAGGTATGAACCCTAAATCTAGAAATTCATGCAGATAGGAGTGATTATCCTAACAATCACAATCAGTAATAAAATGCGCAACTCAAGGAATCTAGATATGCAAATAAATCACATGGCATTCCTAGTAAGGCCCTATTTATCAATCACAGCTCAAGAATGATTTAGCTGTCCTAGCCATTCTACACACGATCTAACCTAAGAAAAGCATTATGAAGCATCGAAGGAGTTCGAGAGTACTCACATGGGGTTCGCCGTGCCCTGGTTTGGTCTTGGACGAGCTATCGAGCTCATGCCGACCCGATTATATTTGGGGATCCACTCGGCGTTTTACATCATGAAATCATGTGAAATAAAAACGAAAATATTCAGCAAGGGGAATTTATTGTAGATGGTGGTCGATCTAATTGGACGTCAAGACTAAAAAATATGTAGAAATTTACAAATTAAAATACTCGAATGACATTTTTTTGCCAAATTCAACTCTATGCGTCGTGAAGAAATACATGCAATTGAACTTGAATTTTGACTATTTATGAGTTCAAAATGAAAAGGAAATTCAAATAAAAATATTGACTATTTTTCTATATTTTTACGACATCGAACGCTATTTTTCTTCATTTTTCATGTATTTTTCTATTTTTGGAAAATATTAAAAAAATATGACAAATTATTTTTTTTTATCAAAAATGGTTCCTTTAGCTTGGTCAAGGCTACCAAAGATGATTTTTTAATTTTTTTAACTTTTTATAGATTTTTTATGAATTTTTAAAAAATAAACTATGAAAGACTGATCAAAAATCAGGTGTCAACAGCTGCCCCTCTTTGAGAGGAATTTCGTCAGAGATTTCTCTCAAAGACAAGGTGACACCTGTGTTCCGATCGACTCGACTGGGAAAAGAAAAGAAATCATGACATCCAATTTTCATGTCCATCAATGTGTGCTTTTCCTTAAAAAGAGATGTGCTCGTTCAATTCCCTGATATGAGGTAAGAAAGTTAAGGAGTAGATAGACTTCCCTGCCCCTTACCTGTCGAATGCTTGCGGCATTTTCTGTGTCTGATGGGTTCAAGTAGATTCCTAAGGACTTGTCATCGGAGTGTCCTGGGGATGTTAAGCTCTGACCTGTATGGTAGGTCAAACCATAATGGGATTCCTAACTGATAGGAACCTAAGGAAGACGCATCCCACATTTGGGAATTTGCCAAGGGTTTTGATCCGTGTGGTGGACTAAACTAGAAATGGCTTGCCTAATGTAAGGCTTATTAGGGAAAACGAATCCTCCCGCGTTCGGGATTCATCAAGGTTTTGATCCGTATGGTGGATCGGACCATTGGGTTGATCCTTCAGGCGGTCTCTACCAGTCCTTTGACCCTTCAGGCGGTTTCTACCATTCATTGACCCTTCATGCGGTTTCTACCATTGGTTGACCCTTCAGGCGGTTTCTACCATACATTGACCCTTCAGGCGGTTTCTACCATTGTTTTGACCCTTCAGGCGGTTTCTACCATTGGTTGACCCTTCAGGCGGTTTCTACCATTGTGTTGACCCTTCAGGCGGTTTCTACCATTGATTGACCCTTCAGGCGGTTTCTACCATTGAGTTGACCCTTCAGGCGGTTTCTACCATTTATGAGATTCCAAATTGATATGAATCAAAGGATGACGTACCCGCTCTTTGGGGCTAGTCGGAGACTCGATCATTCTGTGGATCGGTCTTAGAAAAGATTTGCCTACTAAAAGGCTTCACCTAAGGATGACGCACCCAGTCTTTGGGGCGGCCAAAAGTCCTGCAGAAAGCTTAGACCTGAAAAAATTTTCCTCGCCAAGAAGATATTAGTAATCTTTGGGAAGACAATAATTGTCTAACTGACAAAATTCTACAACTTAAGTTTTAGTCATGAAATGTGCATTTTGATTGCTGGAGGTTATCCAAAACATTCCTACCATATACAGATGTGATCATAAATTCCTTGCACGGAAACTCTAGATCAAACAATTTGAAAATTTCAAAAAGAGTTTGCTCAAAACATCCATTGGAGTATTTCTCATCCAAGAAGGCTCCTCACTGCTCAGTGATAATGATCTTTAATAGGGAAAGTGCTCAATTTCCTACCGACCTGTGCCTGGGTTTCAGGATCATTCGCAACGCATACATTTCGACCGATCAGGAGGTCTTTCACGGGACCGTAGTGTTAGGCTTGGATATCGGTTTCCAAGGGGGACTCACTTTTGAGTCAAGGCCGTTGAACGAAATTTTTCACTATCTGCTCCGGGTTTACAAGTCAAGAACCCTGTAAAATGAGAAAGAAATAGTCTTGCTCGTACTTCTTTGAGCTAAGTTATACATTAAACCAAGTGTCTTAGTCAGATAAGACTGCTTCGGGGTTGTAACATTGGAAGGATTGGGGACCGAAAAAGGCTTATTTTTTGCCCAGAAATTGTGAAGGGTTTGGCATTGGTGATCATTGCAAATTTGCCACATGTCCTTCGAAGAACATCTCTATTTCTTGAAGTGTACACTCCTCTTTTAGAGCGCACAAGGATGTTTAAAAGCGTCTCTTGTTACATTAAGAGACCGTCTGTTTGTGTGTTTGCAATTTGAGCACGACATCATTTGGAGAGTAGTCATCTTGATCTGACTCCTTTGCAGGGTCTTTTCATCGTATATCTAGACTTTACTGGGGATATTTTGAATAGACATCAGCCTTGCTTTTTACCAGGCACTTTGCTTTTTCTTGATGTCTAGGGATTTTTCTTTTCCCTCTTTTTTTAATCCCGTGTTTTTCTTTTCTTTTGGAGCTTGGATTTTCGGCAATCATGCTAGATATGCAACTTAAACTTTGGCACGCTTCCATTCCTAAAGTGATGTTGCCTTTGCTTTGGAATATGCAATGATCACCAATAGGTTGATGAAATGAATTTGCTGGCTCAACTTGGTCGTGCAAAGGATAACAGTGTGTAGGATAGAGAAATGAATTATTCTCGTCATCCTATGACACTTGGATTATCATATAAACAACACACAAAGATTTATGTTAGTCCGAGCAAGAAAATTTCAAACCGTTTACTTTCTGATACTGTTGGACTAACCTTCATTTGCCCCAATGTGGGGTGGTTCTTGACAGGGTTGAGAATGAAAATCGCCGTTCAATGGGGTTCTCAATGGGCATCTGTAGTGTTTGGAATGAAGAAATAAATGCCTCTGTCATCTCGATCCATGTAATCGTTGCGAATGACCCTTATATCCATAGGTTAAGGTTTCGCTATGATTTCCAATCTCCTCATCTCTCAAGTGTGTATGGGACGTGTTTGGATTAGGCTCGCTTCTCTTATGAGAAAATACCCTTTTGAACAGTTTAAACGACTCTTGTTGGAAAAATTCATTTCATTTCATCAAGATTTATCCTTCAAAGGGATTTTGTGATGCACCATACATGTGTAATTCATGTTCAGACAATCTCATGTTTTAAAACATGAATGTCAATGAAGTAAGAATTCTATGTCTTTTTAGATGTGAGAATCGAATTAATTCTGAAAGTTTTTAATCTCCAATGAATTGGGAAAAGGGATACTTACCTGCCCATCGAGGCTGGAGATCCTGGAAATATAAAAGGGATATGTCATCGTATATTCTAAAAATTTACAAAAATTGGAACGATACATCTTACCCTTGGTCATATGCTCCAACGAGTGTACAAGGGTTGTGAAAATATGTCTGCCCTGATGGCGAGCTCCTGCCAAGGATAAATATTAAGCATTATTTTGGGTTTCCAAATTCAAAACAAATTGGGACGATACTACTTTACTCTTGATTTGAATTCCATTCTGCATGCCAATGTGCAGATTGTAGAAGCCGGCCCTCAAGCTTGTGGCCATGATTTCTTCGTCTGGTTGGGCAACGAATCCACCTCGAGGATTTACGTCGGAGGAGATTCATTCATCTTTTTGGGCGTGTTTCATGCACTGTTATGTTATTTGAATGCATGGCTTCTTGGGTGCCTCGTCTCTGTTCATCACCTGAGAGGAAAATGAGAGAACATTATCCCCGCATCTGATTGAAAATCATTTAGGAACGATACGTTCTTTTTACCAAATAGGTGGCTCCGCGGCCAAATGCGTTTTACATTGAAAGGATGGATTCCATTACGCTCTGCGGATGATAACTATCGCTTCAAGGACTTGCCCCACGGATTAAACGATGAATTTGATGTCTTCGGCTTCGACATGCTTTCCGGATGTAGGAATGGTTTGCCCCCACTTTCAGTGGAGATGGGTTTTGTCGAGTGGGCAACATCAAAAACTCATCCTAGATTTGGCTTTAGTCGAAGGTTGAAATCCCGACCTTGGATAAGCGAATCATGATTCATCTCCTTCTGCTTCGGATTTGTCATTTGCATGCTTCACATTTTACAATACCAACTTCGCCGCTTGATGAAAATGAATCGATGATTTTCGAATTGCCCCAAGTTCTATAGTCATCTGCGTCGAATCTCTTTGAACTTCATCGGGTGATAGACCAACTGATAAAATGATTTTTCAATCCCGAGATCGAACTCCTGACGTTTCGTACCACTTCCATTTCACTGACTACCAGGACACAGCACTATTGGCGTCCCTAACTGGTTCGTTTTTTTTTATAAAATTCTTGAAGCAGTTAGCGACCCCCATCAAGAATGAAACAAGCTCAATTTAGAGTTCATAACGACTAAAGGTCCCTTAGAACGATACAGAGCTAACCGTCTTTGAGCTCGCTCGGGCTTTTGCTCGCATTTTCCTATGTGAAGCCTTTAAATGTTTTTCTTCGTGGCGTTCAATTGATTCGCCTCGACTCTAATCTAACAAGGGATTGTCGCACTCAAGCATGATGATGCTCGCAGGTAGTACTGATCGCTGCCCCAGATTAACTCTAGGCATTAAGGAAGATTATCTTGCATGGAAGACTTTATGACAGAAAGATTAATGATACATCCAGTCACGTGCCTAGTTCCCTTGAGGATTCTCGGTGATCAGCCAGTTACACCATGAATCAGACATATAATCGTCATTTTGGATCATAACTTCATAAGTCCATCAGTTTTAAACTGATCGATCCAGATATGGAGCTCCTCATCAAGGAAATCTTTTGATTCTTCGAGCAACTGATATTCGGGTTGACCATCATCGCTTGGCGTTGAAGGATTCCTGTTTCTGTTGTGAGCGATCTGATTCTTCGAGCTAGAACCTTCGTCGTTGCTCGAGATTATAAGAGGATGATTGATCGGTTCACTATCAAAAGCACCTTCCATTTGGGAATGGAAGAAACAAAAATCCTCAGAGCATCCGCCCGCTTGATCTTCCGAAATCATATGCCCAAGCCGGGCAGATCTTTGAACACTAGGCGCAATATGTTGATCGGGGATAGGAAGAGCACTAGCGAAAAGTTGCTGCTCAAACCAAGGAGTTCGTACCTGCTGCACTTGTGGCATATACTCTTGAGGGGTGCTGAGATGATTCAGGGGAATATTCTGATTAGCGCCCAAGTAGTCAATGGTGCTGCTACCAGCTTGGTCGGTGCCTAGATTCGGCAGGGTATTTCTTACTTCAGGGGCATTGTAGTTATAGCCATGCCTAGTGTTTAGGCACAAGTTGAGTTCTTTCAGGTTCAGTGCTGTGTGGCGCTGTCTTAGCGCCCTTCTGTAGCTCTTGAGGTGACTCGCGACTCCATCTTTAGTGAGTCCTGGTATGTTCATGATCTCAAGTATGCGCGTTGGATATGCTGAGTTGATCCCTAGTTGCTGAACCGCACTAAGGAACTTGAGATGAAGCTCGGGGGACCAATTGACCCTCGTCTTCTTGCGACCCGGAACAGTGTTGACAACTTGGCTATTGCTCTCTGGCCTATTTCCAGTAGGATTTGATCGAGCCGGAAATTGTTGTGGAGGGAATTCATCAGCTTTGGATTGGTCGGTCGTGATAGTAAGCTCATCGTTAAGGAAACTCCAATCATGGTGACGCATATCACATCCTTTAGAAGGCATCGGTATTGACTTCGTAGAATTGATTTGTTCATGCATATCTCCAACAAAATCCGATTGTATCGAAGATGGTTCGAGGGAGTGGGGTGGTGAATGAGCATTTTCAATCCTCATATAAGGCTTATCAAGGAACATTTCGCCGAGAGTGATAGGGCCACCGCAATTAAGGCAAGCGATAGTGCTGGGAGCTTTCTTATACCTCATGTTCTCCGCTCGAAGCTTTTCGTTTTCCTCCTTTAGAATCGCAAGTTCTTGACGTCTGTGTTGAGACCTCAATTTGGCTCGCTTATTTTGAAACCAAAACTTGACCCTCAAAGGTTTGATCCCTAGCTTCTGGCCCAATTCATTTCTTTGTTTCATGTTCGGGAGAGGGCATTCACTAAAGAAAGCTTCAAGCTCTTGGATTTCATTCTGAGTGTGGCACTGGCGACGTTTCCTTTTCCGGGATTGACCATCGCTGCTGTTGTTGTCGTCGCTGTTGAGATCCTGAACTTCGTTGTCGAAAGGGTTGGGTTCTGTGGTTCTGGTACCAGACGCCATCCTAGAATCTTCGAGATCTCTCAGTAGTTCATTTTCTGAGATTTTTGGATCAGTCGCCTCTAGCAACTGATGGTAACCCTCAAACATGTTGGATCGAAAAATGTTCGATCAATTTTTGCTCACTCAGGGTTCTCTACTCTCTCATGTATGCTCACTCTCTCTAAATTTTCTTTTGAGTGGTTCTGTATGCCCATGAAACGTTCTTTAAACATGGATGAAGATCATCAGGCAAGCGTTGCTCCCAAGATTTCGTATTTCCCGCTTTGTCGTCTTCTTTCTTCTTTTCAACGTGGAGGGACACCAAATCGATTTCCTTTTCTCGATATCCATGTCTGTCTCCCACTTATTTTCAAAAAGGTGGAACTACGCTCGCCTCCCGCTCAGTTTTTTAATATGATGGGACCGCCAAATCCTTTCGCAACTTTTTTCGATAGTTGCGCTTAACTCCCGTTCAATTTTAATATGGTGACACCGACATATCTTTTTACAACTTTTTTAGGTTTATCAAGCCTGAAATCGCGGACTGGGATAGATCTGATGGTTCACCGAAAGAGCCACCATTGCTTTACCCAATTAACTTGGCTCCACGAGCATTATTGCTATGCCTTTCTTCATTCTCGAGTTGCTATAAAAGGAGGAGTTAATGCAGAGAAGATTAACACTCTTACATAATTGCCTTTTCGTATTTTAATCACTCTACCACACTCATCTTCTTCTCCCTCACTCCAACGAAAATGACCTCCTCTCCTATTCGCGCTTTCTCGGCCGAAATTTTGGCCCAGTGGGAAAAACTCTATAACCTCCTCGGTCGAGGCTATGCTCATATAGCCGATCACCCAGAAACTGAAGATGAAATCCGTATTTTGCTCGTGGAAATAGACACCACCTCCATCGAGGGCACTAATTTAGAGAGGGAATATAGAATCTTCCCAACCCTCTTTATAAACTTTTTAGAGACTTACCGTGTCGCTCATCGAAAAGCTACCGTGGCTCACGTTTTGCGAGCTCGCTATGAGGATCGGTCCAACTGCTTGGTGTTGGCCAACCTTGTGGCCGATAGTCACAGAAAGGCTGTTGAGTTCGCCAACAAGCGAGTCTCGATGTTGCTTCGCGAGAGGGGAAATTTGGTGGAGCGCTTGGCCTTATCCCTGACCACCTATGAGCACGACCGTCGTAATGTCGTGTTAAAGTTTCAATGTGAGTGGCAGGAAGAAAGGCTTGACAGCATTACCGCGGATATAGCCCATGGGAGAGGACTAGTTCGGGACCTGGAAATAGCCGCCGAAGATCACGGGACCAAGGTTGCCGATCTTAAATGGGAATGTAAACGCCTTCTTCTTAAGCTTGCAGATCTCGAGTCTCGAGGTGGTGAGTATAAGCAAAGCATCAATAATATGGAGGGCCAACTAGGTTCCTTTGTGATGCTAATTAGGGCTCATTGCGGTTTTATGTTTCCACCCCGATGATTTGTATGATCTGCTTTTAAGGTCCCTCGATTGAGCGAAATGAATGAAAGCTCTAATGTGTGTGTCTCAACTTCTGTATGGCTGACTTTCTCGAACACCTGACCACTCTCAACCTAGGCAAGCTGCGCTTTGACATTGATGATTCGAGCGTGTACATCTTGATTTTTTAATCTTGCTTATGATCGGATAAAGGAACCTCCCACCGCGATTATCCACAAAAAGACTTCTCTTCTCTACTTGTTTTTAATCTGTTTCAAATGAAAAGGCTGAATCAGAAGAAAGAATTTGAAAAATAAAGCATAAATCCTTTCAATTTTATGCTTACTTGTGATTAATAGGGATAAAAGCTTTTACAAGGGTTTTGGCCTTGTGCAAAAGCTTTTATCAATATTCCTCAAAGGAAAGCATATCATTGAAAGGAATGTAATTCACGATAATCGCCTTTGATCAATTCCAAGAAAATCAATGGAATGTTCAAAAGTACACAATTACGATGTGTTTTAAATTCAATTGAAGATACGGTATCCAAATTAAAGCTGTTTGCTAAGAACGAGAGTAATTTGGATATCTATCTTTTCATTAAATTTGAAAAACACGAATACTCTTGATCAATTATTGTGGATTACCAATGATGCAAAACATGCATGAACCAATTCAAGTTTATAGTTCCTTCTGGCGAAATTGGGATTGTATTGCCCTATACGGCCAAAAGGTTGTATAAGACTTCCAATTTCAATTTCATCCAAAGGAATTATAAAATTGATTTTGGAGTATTCGAGTGATTAGAAGAAATGCCACTATCACATTCCAATGACAAGTCAATAGAAATACAACAAATTTCAATCTGAATGTATATAAACACAAATAGATCCCTAATACAGTCAATCTAAGGGATCAGATAGAGAGGATCTCAGCAAAATAAATCCTATACAAGAAGGCTAGAAATGAAAAATAAAACAAAGGAATATGATCTTAATACTTAGGCTCTTCTTGTCCACTTGGCGCTCGTAATGGGATGACACCATCTTCATCTTCCATCAAGAACATTGGGAGGAAAACACACATATCTATCCTCAAAATGGCATTTAATCCAATCACCGGAATTATGCAATGAATATAATGATTAAGAGCTGTAACAAGTTCGAGGGATAGAAAAGTCTTACCAACCAAACTTAAGAGAAAATTAAGCTTCTCTGTATTTTTTGCAGTGTTAGGTATACTAACCTTCCATAGACAAACGCATGAGACAAGTGAGGGAAAACTCCTAAAAATCAAAAGATAGGGCTTGGTACCTAAAGCCAAGGTTCTCACCTCGAATTCTGGGAAGAGCCGATTCCGTTGCACAACTATCGTTGCATTGGGACTCAATCCATAGTTCGAAGTGAGCGGAATTGAAAAGTGGATTACCCCATGTTTTTCCTCACGGAGATTCCATTTTCAATTCCTTCTATTGTGTTCCTAAAGAGGGCGCCTGGGGTTTTAGGCGCAATTGTGTGTATTCATTGTGTCGTGCTAAAGCAATAGACATGCATTTTATTTAACAATCACCGCTTCAATATAAACATCCACACAATCATACATCCAAAACTCCTGCCTGCATAAAACAAAGTTAACAAGCACTTCACCCCTTATTTCTCCCATCTACAAAAACATCTAACACATTTGTTAGCATATACACCTCACTTTCGAGAGCATCTGCATAAAATTAGGTTAGAAGAATCAATCAACTTTTTAATCGGCTCAAGTCCACTAAATGGTTAAGAACCAGTCCCCAGCGGAGTCGCCAGTCTGTCGCGACCCTCTTGAGGTTGTCGGGCTCTCGAGGGCTAATGGGCCGTCCTGTCTGGTCGGACGCGGGCCTCTCCCAAGGCCCATTACCCAAATCGCAACGGAGGTATGCGTGATCGACTTTCAGTGTGGTCTAGTGACATGTGCTAAGTGTGCATGCCATGGAGTCGCCACCAATCATTTTTTTTAGAGTGTGATTGGACCACCCAATCGAATAGTTGGGAGTTTCTATTCAATTCTGCGAGAACCAGAGAAATGGTTTCGGGGACTTAGTTACACCAACTGTCAGAGTTGACGCCCTTTCGGTACCTAAGTTGACTGAATTTTCTAGCCTGAGATTCATGCGGATGAGTAAGGTATGAACCCTAAATCTAGAAATTCATGCAGATAGGAGTGATTATCCTAACAATCACAATCAGTAATAAAATGCGCAACTCAAGGAATCTAGATATGCAAATAAATCACATGGCATTCCTAGTAAGGCCCTATTTATCAATCACAGCTCAAGAATGATTTAGCTGTCCTAGCCATTCTACACACGATCTAACCTAAGAAAAGCATTATGAAGCATCGAAGGAGTTCGAGAGTACTCACATGGGGTTCGCCGTGCCCTGGTTTGGTCTTGGACGAGCTATCGAGCTCATGCCGACCCGATTATATTTGGGGATCCACTCGGCGTTTTACATCATGAAATCATGTGAAATAAAAACGAAAATATTCAGCAAGGGGAATTTATTGTAGATGGTGGTCGATCTAATTGGACGTCAAGACTAAAAAATATGTAGAAATTTACAAATTAAAATACTCGAATGACATTTTTTTGCCAAATTCAACTCTATGCGTCGTGAAGAAATACATGCAATTGAACTTGAATTTTGACTATTTATGAGTTCAAAATGAAAAGGAAATTCAAATAAAAATATTGACTATTTTTCTATATTTTTACGACATCGAACGCTATTTTTCTTCATTTTTCATGTATTTTTCTATTTTTGGAAAATATTAAAAAAATATGACAAATTATTTTTTTTATCAAAAATGGTTCCTTTAGCTTGGTCAAGGCTACCAAAGATGATTTTTTAATTTTTTTTAACTTTTTATAGATTTTTTATGAATTTTTAAAAAATAAACTATGAAAGACTGATCAAAAATCAGGTGTCAACTCCGCGGAGCCACCCATTTGGTAAAAAGAACGTATCATTCCTAAATGATTTTCAATCAGATGCGGGGATAATGTTCTCTCATTTTCCTCTCAGGTGATGAACAGAGACGAGGCACCCAAGAAGCCATGCATTCAAATAACATAACAGTGCATGAAACACGCCCAAAAAGATGAATGAATCTCCTCCGACGTAAATCCTCGAGGTGGATTCGTTGCCCAACCAGACGAAGAAATCATGGCCACAAGCTTGAGGGCCGGCTTCTACAATCTGCACATTGGCATGCAGAATGGAATTCAAATCAAGAGTAAAGTAGTATCGTCCCAATTTGTTTTGAATTTGGAAACCCAAAATAATGCTTAATATTTATCCTTGGCAGGAGCTCGCCATCAGGGCAGACATGTAAGTTTCATTTTTCTCCAAAAACCAAGAAGTCGAAAGAACTTTAGAACACCTAACAATCTTGTGTTACTATGTGAAGTGCAGATTTTCACAACCCTTGTACACTCGTTGGAGCATATGACCAAGGGTAAGATGTATCGTTCCAATTTTTGTAAATTTTTAGAATATACGATGACATATCTCTTTTATATTTCCAGGATCTCCAGCCTCGATGGGCAGGTAAGTATCCCTTTTCCCAATTCATTGGAGATTAAAAACTTTCAGAATTAATTCGATTCTCACATCTAAAAAGACATAGAATTCTTACTTCATTGACATTCATGTTTTAAAACATGAGATTGTCTGAACATGAATTACACATGTATGGTGCATCACAAAATCCCTTTGAAGGATAAATCTTGATGAAATGAAATGAATTTTTCCAACAAGAGTCGTTTGAACTGTTCAAAAGGGTATTTTCTCATAAGAGAAGCGAGCCTAATCCAAACACGTCCCATACACACTTGAGAGATGAGGAGATTGGAAATCATAGCGAAACCTTAACCTATGGATATAAGGGTCATTCGCAACGATTACATGGATCGAGATGACAGAGGCATTTATTTCTTCATTCCAAACACTACAGATGCCCATTGAGAACCCCATTGAACGGCGATTTTCATTCTCAACCCTGTCAAGAACCACCCCACATTGGGGCAAATGAAGGTTAGTCCAACAGTATCAGAAAGTAAACGGTTTGAAATTTTCTTGCTCGGACTAACATAAATCTTTGTGTGTTGTTTATATGATAATCCAAGTGTCATAGGATGACGAGAATAATTCATTTCTCTATCCTACACACTGTTATCCTTTGCACGACCAAGTTGAGCCAACAAATTCATTTCATCAACCTATTGGTGATCATTGCATATTCCAAAGCAAAGGCAACATCACTTTAGGAATGGAAGCGTGCCAAAGTTTAAGTTGCATATCTAGCATGATTGCCGAAAATCCAAGCTCCAAAAGAAAAGAAAAACACGGGATTAAAAAGAGGGGGAAAAGAAAAATCCCTAGACATCAAGAAAAAGCAAAGTGCCTGGTAAAAAGCAAGGCTGATGTCTATTCAAAATATCCCCAGTAAAGTCTAGATATACGATGAAAAGACCCTGCAAAGGAGTCAGATCAAGATGACTACTCTCCAAATGATGTCGTGCTCAAATTGCAAACACACAAACAGACGGTCTCTTAATGTAACAAGAGACGCTTTTAAACATCCTTGTGCGCTCTAAAAGAGGAGTGTACACTTCAAGAAATGGAGATGTTCTTCGAAGGACATGTGACAAATTTGCAATGATCACCAATGCCAAACCCTTCACAATTTCTGGGCAAAAAATAAGCCTTTTTCGGTCCCCAATCCTTCCAATGTTACAACCCCGAAGCAGTCTTATCTGACTAAGACACTTGGGTTAATGTATAACTTAGCTCAAAGAAGTACGAGCAAGACTATTTCTTTCTCATTTTACAGGGTTCTTGACTTGTAAACCCGGAGCAGATAGTGAAAAATTTCGTTCAACGGCCTTGACTCAAAAGTGAGTCCCCCTTGGAAACCGATATCCAAGCCTAACACTACGGTCCCGTGAAAGACCTCCTGATCGGTCGAAATGTATGCGTTGCGAATGATCCTGAAACCCAGGCACAGGTTGGTAGGAAATTGAGCACTTTCCCTATTAAAGATCATTATCACAGAGCAGTGAGGAGCCTTCTTGGATGAGAAATACTCCAATGGATGTTTTGAGCAAACTCTTTTTGAAATTTTCAAATTGTTTGATCTAGAGTTTCCGTGCAAGGAATTTATGATCACATCTGTATATGGTAGGAATGTTTTGGATAACCTCCAGCAATCAAAATGCACATTTCATGACTAAAACTTAAGTTGTAGAATTTTGTCAGTTAGACAATTATTGTCTTCCCAAAGATTACTAATATCTTCTTGGCGAGGAAAATTTTTTCAGGTCTAAGCTTTCTGCAGGACTTTTGGCCGCCCCAAAGACTGGGTGCGTCATCCTTAGGTGAAGCCTTTTAGTAGGCAAATCTTTTCTAAGACCGATCCACAGAATGATCGAGTCTCCGACTAGCCCCAAAGAGCGGGTACGTCATCCTTTGATTCATATCAATTTGGAATCTCATAAATGGTAGAAACCGCCTGAAGGGTCAACTCAATGGTAGAAACCGCTTGAAGGGTCAAAACAATGGTAGAAACCGCCTGAAGGGTCAATGTATGGTAGAAACCGCCTTAAGGGTCAACCAATGGTAGAAACCGCATGAAGGGTCAATGAATGGTAGAAACCGCCTGAAGGGTCAAAGGACTGGTAGAGACCGCCTGAAGGATCAACCCAATGGTCCGATCCACCATACGGATCAAAACCTTGATGAATCCCGAACGCGGGAGGATTCGTTTTCCCTAATAAGCCTTACATTAGGCAAGCCATTTCTAGTTTAGTCCACCACACGGATCAAAACCCTTGGCAAATTCCCAAATGTGGGATGCGTCTTCCTTAGGTTCCTATCAGTTAGGAATCCCATTATGGTTTGACCTACCATACAGGTCAGAGCTTAACATCCCCAGAACACTCCGATGACAAGTCCTTAGGAATCTACTTGAACCCATCAGACACAGAAAATGCCGCAAGCATTCGACAGGTAAGGGGCAGGGAAGTCTATCTACTCCTTAACTTTCTTACATCATATCAGGGAATTGAACGAGCACATCTCTTTTTAAGGAAAAGCACACATTGATGGACATGAAAATTGGATGTCATGATTTCTTTTCTTTTCCCAGTCGAGTCGATCGGAACACAGGTGTCACCTTGTCTTTGAGAGAAATCTCTGACGAAATTCCTCTCAAAGAGGGGCAGCTGTTGACACCTGATTTTTGATCAGTCTTTCATAGTTTATTTTTTAAAAATTCATAAAAAATCTATAAAAAGTTAAAAAAATTAAAAAATCATCTTTGGTAGCCTTGACCAAGCTAAAGGAACCATTTTTGATAAAAAAAAAATAATTTGTCATATTTTTTAATATTTTCCAAAAATAGAAAAATACATGAAAAATGAAGAAAAATAGCGTTCGATGTCGTAAAAATATAGAAAAATAGTAAATATTTTTATTTTAATTTCCTTTTCATTTTGAACTCATAAATAGTCAAAATTCAAGTTCAATTGCATGTATTTCTTCACGACGCATAGAGTTGAATTTAGCAAAAAAATGTCATTCGAGTATTTTAATTTGTAAATTTCTACATATTTTTTAGTCTTGACGTCCAATTAGATCGACCACCATCTATAATAAATTCCCCTTGCTGAATATTTTCGTTTTTGTTTCACATGATTTCATGATGTAAAACGCCGAGTGGATCCCTAAATATAATCGGGTCGGCATGAGCTCGATAGCTCGTCCAAGACCAAATCAGGGCACGGCGAACCCCATGTGAGTACTCTCGAACTCCTTCGATGCTTCCTAATGTTTTTCTTAGGTTAGATCGTGTGTAGAATGGCTAGGACAGCTAAATCATTCTTGAGCTGTGATTGATAAATAGGGCCTTACTAGGAATGTCATGTGATTTATTTGCATATCTAGATTCCTTGAGTTGCGCATTTTATTACTGATTGTGATTGCTAGGATAATCACTCCTATCTGCATGAATTTTTAGATTTAGGGTTCATACCTTACTCATCCGCATGAATCTCAGGCTAGAAAATTCAGTCAACTTAGGTACCGAAAGGGCGTCAACTCTGACAGTTGGTGTAACTAAGTCCCCGAAACCATTTCTCTGGTTCTCGCAGAATTGAATAGAAACTCCCAACTATTCGATTGGGTGGTCCAATCACACTCTAAAAAAAATGATTGGTGGCGACTCCATGGCATGCACACTTAGCACATGTCACTAGACCACACTGAAAGTCGATCACGCATACCTCCGTTGCGATTTGGGTAATGGGCCTTGGGAGAGGCCCGCGTCCGACTAGACAGGACGGCCCATTAGCCCTCGAGAGCCCGACAACCTCAAGAGGGTCGCGACATTGACCTTTCAGGCGGTTTTTACCTTGAGTTGACCCTTCAGGCGGTTTCTACCTTGGTTTGACCCTTCAGGCGGTTTCTACCTTGAGTTGACCCTTCAGGCGGTTTCTACCTTGGTTTGACCCTTCAGGCGGTATCTACCTTGATTTTGCTTTGAAAAGGGGTCTCATGACGAGGGTTCTCCACGTCCGATGGGACTGCCTGATTTTTGAAAAGGGGTCCTGAGACGAGGGTTCTCCAAGTCTGATGGGATTACCTGAGACGAGGGTTCTCCAAGTCTAATGGGATTACCTGGTTTTTTTGAAAGAGGGGTCCCGATACGAGGGTTCTCCACGTCTGATAGGACTGCTTAATCTTTTGAAATGGGTTCCCAAGACGGAGGTTTTCCACGTCCGATGGGATTACCTGTTTTTTTGAAAAGGGTTTTCCCATGATGGAGGTTTTCCACGTCCGATGGGATTGCTTGATTGATTTTTGAAAAGGGTGTCCTAGGACGAGGGTTCACCACGTCAAGGTAGGACCTCTTGATTTTGAAAAAGGGTCCCGGGACGAGGGTTCTCCACGTCTGCTGGGACTGCTTGATTTTTTTGAAAAGGGGTCCTGGGACGAGGGTTCTCCACGTCATGCTAGGACTGTTTGATATTTTTGAACAGAGGTCCTAGGACGAGGGTTCTCCACGTCAAGCTAGGACTGTTTGATATTTTTGAAAATGGGTCCTAGGACGAGGGTTCTCCACGTCTGATAGGACTTTTTCTTTTAAAATGGTTTTTCTTCCCCCCCTTTTTTTGAGATCCCGAAATTCGTCGGGAATTCAGTTTTGACGCAGTGAAAGATTTTATTTTGACAAAGCTTCACTTGGGTCTGTTGAGGCGACATTCTGGAGCTGGGTTCTCCAGGTATCCTGCAGAAATTTGAGCCTGAAAGATTTTTCTTCACCAAGAAAACGTTAGTAATCTTTGGGAAGACCACGGCTGTCCATTTGACAAAACCGTATGACTTAAGTCTTAATCATGAAATGTGCATTTTGATGTCGAAGGCTATCCAAAGCATTCTTGCAACATGCACATGTGATCACAAATTCCTTGCATGGAAAATCTGGATCAACAGTTTGAAAATTCCAAAAAGAGTTTGTTCAAAACATCAATTGGAATATTTCTCGACAAAGAGGTCTTCTCACCTGTTTTGAGATAATGATTTTTATAGTGGATGCACTCAATTCCCTACTAACCTGTGCCTAGGTTATAGGCTCATTCGCAGTGCATACATTTTGATCGGTCGGGAGGTCTTCCACGGGACCGTAATGTTGGGCTTGGATATTGGTCTTCAAGGGGGACTCACTTTTTAGTCCAGGTCATTGAATGAAAGTTTTCACCATCCGCTCCGGGTTTACAAGTTAAGAACCCTACAAAATGAGAAAGAAATAGTCTTGCTCGTACTTCTTCGAGCTAAGCTATATGTTAACCCAAGTGTCTTAGTCAGAGAAGACTGTTTCGGAGTTATGATGTTGGTAGGATTGGAGACCGAAAAAGGTTTATTTTTGGTCCAGAATTTATGAGGGGATTGACATTGGTGATCATTGCAAATTCGTCATCTGTCTTTTCCATTCTGCATCTTCAGTTTTTGAGGTGTACAACCGCTTTTGAGGTGTGCACAAGTCCTTTAGAGAGCGTCTCTTGTTGCATTAAGAAGATTGACAACTCTGTCTGCGTCTTTCCTCCGCGCTTGACATCATTTGGAGAGCAGTCTTTTTGATCCGACTCCTTTAGGAATTTTCTCTTTTCCCATCCAAGTTTCACTGGGGATCAATCAAATAGTTTTCACGAGCATCGGCCTCGCTTTTACCATGCATTTTGCTTTTTCTTGATGCTGGGGATTTTTTTCATTTTTTCATCATCATTTTTTTAAAAAGCACCCCATTTTTCTTATCTTCAGGGGATCGTGTTAGACATAAGACCAAAGGTCTAACAAGGTTAAGCATTAACTTAGGAATTTCTCCGCCAACCCTAAGTCTTGAATTCCTCCATTTTTGAAGTGATGATGCCTTCATCTTGGAACGTGCAATGATCATCAACGGGTTCTTGAAATGAATTTGCAAACTCAACTTGGCTGTGCAAAGGATATGGTGTGTGGGATAGAGAAATGAATGCTTCTCGTCATCCTATGGCACTTGGATTACCCTATAAACAACACACAAAGATTGATGTTAGTCCGAGCAAGAAAATTTCTAACCATTTTCTCCTGATGCTGCTGGACTCACCTCCATTTCGCCCCGATGTGGGTGGTTCTTGACAGGGCTGAGAATGAAAACCGTCGTTCAAAGGGGTTGTCAATGGTCACCTGTAGTGTTTGGGTATATGAAACGAATGCCTCTGTCGTCCCAATCCATGTAATTGCGGCGAATAATCCCTACTTCCGTAGGTCCATATTTTGCTATCCGATCCGCTCCACTCATCTCTCAAGTGTGTATAGGACGTGTTTGGATTTAGGCTTTGCCTCTCGTCTTTTGAGAAAATATCATTTTGAAAGTTTTGAACAACTTTTGATTGGAAAAATCTCTTTCATTTTCTCCAAAAATTTTACCCGTCAAGGGGATTTTATGATGCATAATGCATGTTCTTATTCATGTTCAGACAACCTCATGTTTTAAAACATGAATGTCAATGAAGTTAGAATTCTATGTCTCTTCTAGACATCAGATTCTGAAAGCTTTTCTTTTTCCCTATGTTTTTTTTATTTAACATCTTCAATAGATTGGGGAAAGGGATACTTACCTGTCCCCCGCGGCTGGAGATCCCTGAAAATGTAAAAGAAACATGTCATTGTATATTTACGAATTTTGCAAGAATCGGAACGATACATCTTACCCTTGGTCATGTACTCCAACGAGTAACACATGGGATGTGAAAACCTATGTCGCCTTGTTGACGAGCCCCTATCAAGGACGAGAATTAGGTGTCAGTTTGCGTTCCAAAATTCAAAACAAATTGGAACGATACAGCCTTGTTCTTGCTTTGTGTTTCCATTTGAACACAAACGCGCGGCTTGCAGGATTTGGTCCTCTATCTTGTGGCCTTGATCCCTCCGTTTGGTTGGCGATGAATCACTCTCAAGGATTTTCCCCAAAGGAGATCCATCTGTGTTTTTGGACGCATTCCAACACCACTTTTCAGGGTTCCTCTGGGAGTCCTAACTTCCAAGGTCGATAATTCTATTCGCCTTCCTACCGGCGAGTTCTTTTCTTTTTTGACTTTTTGGCGCCAGTAATTTCCTGCCAAATGAGAAAAAAAACTCATGTTAAGCATGGGATCTTCGGAGATCGAATTGGAACGATACAAAGTTACTGTTCACCCAGGTTGGTATCCTGAGGTTTAATTCTGACGCGGACGACTCTGCAATTGCGTCCATTGACTTTGCCGAAGAAGATACATCTTTCTTTGTCCAGCGTAAAATTGATTCACCTGCCCCAGTTAGGCGTGATTTATCACAGTTAGGTGACGCTTACCCCAGCTAACTTCATTTTTTCATTTTACTGCAATCTCCATCCTCTTTGGGGATGTCTTCTCTCCTGGGATCCATGGTGTTGTTCGTGAGATGATCCTCAATCCCATTAACAGCTGTTCGGCCCTAGTTGGGCGACGTCTGTCTTGGCAACGTGCCTTAGCACTTTCCGTGTTTGTTGGCGATTTTCAATCCAATTTGAAGACTTCCACGCACCTGCACGTGAAGAAATAGGCGTGGGGTTTTTATCTGACTTCACTTGGAATTTCGGGAAAGAGATACTCCCTTCGAGGTTTGGTCCTTCCAACATTTGAAGGAACGGTGCTTTTCAAGCATTTTGCCCCAGTGAGGCTGGTCTTGCTGTTTGTCATCTCTGGATTTGATAATCCTGGTCCGATGCGTCTTTATGGGGGATTATGAGAGTTTGCCCCCGGTTTGGCCTCTTCGAAGAAAATGGGAGAACTCACTCCCATGGATTTCGTCGATTCTGATCTTCTATCTCAATTGTCAGAATCTTCAATTATTTTTATCCGTCTCTAGATGACTTGACGGTCTTGAGATTTGTCGTGTGGCGGTTTTGTGATTCTCTCGATCACCGTCGTCATTTGAGGTATTTGATGTTTTCCAGATGAAGAGAAGAAACATCCTGAGTAAATGTCATGTATAATTGATTATTGGAATCGATACGATTTACCCTTGAAACCTGTCCTGCGGGAGTCGGCATTTCTCCCTTTTGGTTCTTCGTATGTAAGATATATGTATGATATGCATGATGCATTGTTATAGACCGGTTCAATTTCATGTTTGGCGCATCATGAAATGAAGGTTAGATTCTCGTATTTGGGGTTAAACATACCAAGTGCGTTCTAACGAAGATTTCATCGAGGTAAGACACGCAATTGAACCAGAAAATCCGAATGGTTGAGGGAAATTCCAATGTCGCGTTCCAATGTCCAGACACTTAGACAAGACTTAGAAATCGAGGCGTAGAAGATAGATGGGAGACCCACAGACGGGTGTTCCTTACAGACTTGATGATCCTGATAAAAGAATAGGGACGATTGGAACGTGGCCCTTAAGAACCTAAAGAGATGCCCCAAGTCGGGTCTTCGAGGGACGACGCTTGGTGTCCTCGGTCCGGCTATTTTGGCTCTTTGTTTTCGTCAGATGTCCTTTCGATAATGTCCGGCAGGTGTCTCGGATTTGCTGTTATCGCTTGGACAGCTCGATGAGGGTAAACTCCGTTGAATGTCCCGACAGTCTGATGGCGAATGACGCGTCGCTCATATTTGAATACGTCCGGGATGTGGGACCGACTTGGAGAGATCATCTCTTCTATCCATACTCTAAAATGGAATTAGACTCAACCATTGGACTTTGATGAATGCAGCATGTTGTACCAAATAAAAGGCTGCAAGCGAATTTAAATAGAAATGACAGGACCTTACCATAAGTGGCGCTTAATGACTTTTTGGTTTCTAGGTATGCCAACCATTCACAATACATGCGCATGAGACAAGTGAGGCTTGACTCTAAAAATCAAAGGATTGGGCTTGGTACCTAAGGCCAAGGTTCCCATCTCGAGTTCTAGAAAGAGCAGATTCCATTGCACAACTATCGTTGCATTGGGGCTCGATCCATAGTTCAAAATGAGCGAAATTAAAAATGGATTACCCCGTGTTTTTCCTCACGGAGATTCCATTTTCAATCCCTTCTATTGTTTTCCTATAGGCGGCGCCCGGGGTTTTAGGCGCGGTTGTGTGTGTTTTCGGTGTCGTGCTAAAGCGATAAACATGCATCTTATTTAACAATCACCGCTTCAATATAAAACATCCACACAATCATTCATTCCTACGCCCAACCTGCATAAGACAATGTTAAGCACGGAATACACCCTTTATTTCTTCAATCTGCAAAAACATATAACACCTATCATGAGCGGACTCACCTCACCTTCAAGAGCGCCTACAGGGTTGGAAAAATCACTCAACGTTTTAATTACGGCCTAAGTCCACTTGGGGTCTAGAACCATAGGTTCTAGAACAAAGGTCCCTAGTGGAGTCGTCAGCTGTCGCGACCCGTCCGAAACGGACGCGCTAATGGATTACCGATCGCGGGCCTTTCCACCGTACAGGAGTGCGGATCGCGGGCTTTGGATTGGCGCGGGCCCTCCCAGGCCCATACCAAATCGCGGCGGGAGTATTTTTCAAAGGGATTCGACAATAACAGTCGATCGCTTTCGACCTTAGTGTGGTCGTGGTGGCATGTGCAACTTGTGCATGCATTTGGAGTCGCCACTGGTCTTTCTTGGAGGGGAGACCGGAAACCTTACTGACCGATTGGGAGAGATCGATCAGTTCTGCGGTGTTGACACCTGATTTTTGACTAAGTCTTTTTCAGTTTTATCCTTGAAAAAATCACAAAAAATTCATAAAAAGTCAAAAAAAATTTTACAAAATCAACTTTGGTGGCCTTGGCCAAGTCCAAGGAACCATTCTTGACCAAAAAATAAATTTTCATATTTTTCACATTTTTTAGTATTTTTAGAAAATAGAAAAATACTAGAAAAATCAACAAAAATACAATTTGAGGTCACAAAAATATAGGAAAAAGTAGATATTTTTCTTTTAAATCTCTTGTCATTTTGACCTCATCAAGAGTCAAAATTCAAGTTTAATTTTGTGTATTTCTTTGTAACGCACAGGGTTAAATTTGTCAAAAAAATATGTTTTGGGTCTTTTTATTTGCAAAATTTTGCATTTTCCAAATCTTGACATTCAACTTGATTTCCCGACATTTCAATTTGGTTCAATTGTGCGCCGATTTGATCAATTTTGGCTTTAGGGACCTAATTGCATAAAATTCTTTTCATTTTAGTCCCTATAATGCCAATTCTGAAATTAAACATTTTTTAGGAGCACCCATTGAACCCTAATGCTTCCTCTCTAAAGTATTCGATCCCCTAAGTCTAACGATCAGTTCAATTTGGGTCAATTCATCCATTAGGACCCTCAATTTGACAAAAATCAAATTCGGATCCTACTCTATATTTGGGGTTTTCAGTCAATTCAAAAGGTATTTGTCACGAAAATCACATTTTAGATAAATTCTGTGCCATGGTGTCTAATTTTAGCGTCAATTTTGCGATCTTTGCACATATGGACATCTAATTTTGAACAAAAGATTAGAACCGGGTCGACTGGGTCGGGTTGACCGACCCAGTCAACCCGGTTGACCAGCTTAGAAGAAAGAACAGAATTGTTCTGTTCTTCGGTCCTTCGCGCAAAAACAGAAGAAAAAAACGAAGAGGATCAGTGGGTTGTTGAGCGGAGAGGATCAGTTGGGTTTTGGGAAAATCAGTTGGAGGGAAGGAAGTCGGTTCGCGCAAGAAACAGAGAGAAAAAGAGAGAGAGAAAGGGGGAAAGAAAGTGTGCTCGCAACGCACAGAGAAAGCGAGAGAGCGAGAGCGGGAGGCAGAAGGCTGTTCGCGCAAAGAACGGACGAGGAGAGCGAGAACGAGCTCGCGAGAGAGGAGGAGGAGAACGAACAGAGAGACACAGTGAGAGGAGTGGAGGCAGAGAGAGAGAAACAGACGAAAAAAGAGAGTGAGAAGAGAGAGAGAGAAGGCGGCGGCCATTGAAGCTCCGAGCTCGAGAGATTCGAGCTCGGATCCTTGACGATCCGGACGACATCGTTCGACGACGCCATTCCCATTAGCCTCGCCTCAACCCGGAGAACGCGTCGGATCGACTCACATTCACCGACGCTCTTGAAACAGGTGAGAAACACCTTCGAACTCGAGCTCGGCCTCCAATGGCATCTCACGATTATGTCGATCATTTTGCTTGTTATTGGTCTTAATCTGTTCCATGAGCTCTGCTAATCTCCGTTGCATTTCGTTTTTGCTTGTTTGGCGTCTGAAATCACCGAGTCAACCCCCGACCTTGACCAACTGGCCGTGAGTTCTATAGCTCCTTATAGGTCGAACTGAGTCCTCGCGATGGCCAGGTAAGTCTTCTCGGCTCTTTGTGATGCTTCCTAATCGGTTTAATCAGTTAAGCAACGGTAGAAATGGCTTGGATAGGTAGCCGCCGGAGCTTACCTTCGGTTGAAGATGACGATTAAATGAAACTCGATTCTGCTATGAAAAGTCTGATATATGTGATGAAGTTCGATAAAACGAGAAGAATGGCGGTAGTTTCAAGCAATTTGGTGGCCTGAGCGCGGAGAAATCACCTTCCGATGAGGCGCCGGCGAAACAGAGCCGGCGCCGATCGTCTTCCTCGGCTAGTCTGTTGACTGGTCAACGAAAGTTGACCAGTCAACGCTGATGTGTCGCTGACGTGGCGCCCACGTGGCAGCCACGTCAGCCTCGGTTGTTATAACCAACCAACAAGAAGTGATCGAACGGTGGATAGGTAGCCACGTGTCAAGATCTTATTTTTTCGAAAATTAAAAATATTTTTCGAAAATTAAAAATCCCTTAGATCGGACGGCTGTAGTTCGATCAGGAGTTTCAATCTGGACCGTTAGTTGCCAGCCCTAGATCAGACCGTCAATCAGCCGACACGTGGCGCAATCAGAGCCTTTGATTCGATTCAGGCGGGATTTTAAAAATTTGAGCGGGGGAGATGGATACGGCGCCGTTTCGGTGCGGGGCCGGGCCGCCCACCCGCGGGCCGTGGGCCGGGTCGGGTGACCCGGCCCGAATAACATTTTTTTAAATAAAAAAAAATCAGAAAATGATTTTAAAAATAAAAAAAAATCAAAAAATTTCAGAAAATCCAAAAAAATGCTAGAAAATGCCAGAAAATTCCAAAACAAATGTAGAAAAATCGTGGAAAAATCCTAGACACTCTAGAAATCCCAAAAATCGAGGATTGACCACAGACAATTGGTCAACCCTATTTTTGGGGTTTCTTATCCGTTCTTTCGAGACTCGACGACATTACCCTTTAGGGGTAAGTCACCTCTGTTGTGCATGCAAGATAAGGCCGATAATGCCAAGGTAAGAATTAGGGTCGATTAGACGACCAATTCTTAAGTTTGGGTTTCGAGTCCCGCCCCTTTTTTTAAAATGACGATTCTGCCCTTCAATGGGAAAATTATCTTTCTTGTCTCAATCGAGTTCTGAAAATTGCTTAAAATTAGGGCTTGGGTCAGGTGGACGACCAACCCTAATATTTGAGATTTTCAGTTCTCATCTTTGTCCAAAATGACGATTTTACCCCTCTGAGGGTAAAATCATTTTTAAATTCCAGAAAAATCCTGGAAATTCCAGAAAAATAGCAAATGGATTGGATTGATGGCCAATCCTATTTCCCTTGTCTTTTGACTTCCCAATTCATCTAAAATGACAGATTTACCCTTTTTGAGATGAATTATCCTCGAATTGTTCAAAATTATGATTTTGCCCCTCATGGGCAAATCATGTCAAAATCACTCCTAAGCTTTGATTGCTATTTCTCTAGGCTAATAGGGCCTTATTAGGGATGCCATGCTGATTTCATGTGTTTTATCCGCATATACTGGATCCTTGATTTGCGCACTTATTTCTACTGGTTGTGAGTGATAGGATAGTATTTCCCATCTGCATGAACTCCTAGATTTAGGATCTGTACCTCACTCATCTGTATGAAATCCTAGGATCAGATAAACCATTCAGTTTAGGTACCGAAAGGGCGTCAATTCTGACAGTTGGCGTAACTAAGTCCCCGAACCCACTTCTCTGGTTTCCGCAGAATCGAATAGACCACTCCCAACTATTCGATAGGGTTTTCCGATCGTACCCTCCGCAAAACGATTGGTGGCGACTCCTCGACATGTACACTCATAACATGTCACTAGACCACACTGAAGGTCGACCACGTATATCCAGCAGTTGCGATTTGGGTAATGGGCCTTGGGAGAGGCCCGCGTCCGATCCAGCTAGAGATCGGGCGGCCCATTAGCCCTCCGCTCCCCGACTCCGATGGCGCGCTCGGGAGAGGGTCGCGACAGACTGGCGACTCCGCTGGGGACTATTCTAAAACCAGAATCTCTGGTTACGAATTCTAGAGGACTTGAGCCGATTTAAAAGTTGTTTGGTTTATCTGACCTTATTTTCTGCAGATGCTCTCGAAAGTGAGGTACGTACACTAACCATTGTGTTAGATGTTTTTGCAGATTGGAGAAATAAGGGGTGGAGTAATTGTTGACATTTTTCCTGCAGGTTGGAGTTGGGAATGTATGTTTATTTTTATGCACATACTGAAGCGGTGTTTTGATACAAACTGCTGTGCATGACCTTGCATTGTGATGATCACGACACATTGCACACACTGGCGGTCAAACCCCGACTGCAAACCACCTCTAGGTTACCTTAGATAGGGAAATGGTGCGAAAAGGATCTTGTGTTTGATGGCACTTGAGACTTTCGTATTCGTTCCCGCCTACCATCTGCATTGGCGATATCTAGCCCTCTTGGGTAGGTACCCTTGGGGAGGAATCTGCCTCATGTGGATCGTGGGAGCCTGAGCCATAGGTTCCTCACCTGATTTTCGATTTTTAGAGTATACCCCCTACTTGTCTCATGCGCATGTCTATGAGAGGTTGGTATACCTAAAACCAAAAAAAAAAAAAAATAATCCCGCTGATCACTGTAAGTATGACTTCTCCCTTTACTTGTTCATTTCCTAGTGAAATTTCATGATAGGAAATTCATGGAAATCAACCGAATGCCCTGGGTGTTTGAGTTTACAAATAAAAGTTTTTGACAATGAATTTTAGATACAAAATTGAAACACTCTTAAGCCGTCCCTACGGAATAGATGGTTCATCCAAATTTTCAATCATGGATTAAGATGACATTTTTTATGTCTAAAATTCTTACAATTCAAGATTTTGGGGCACAAAGTTAAAGCCATGTTTGCAATCACATTTTGTATAGTGATTTCTTAAAATAATGATCACATGATTTTTACTAGAAAAATGTGACAAAGCAGTCTTTCAAGATTAATGCCCCCGTTTGCGTATTAAACGTTTGGAATTAAATGGGTGTTTGATTGATGACCATGGATCGATCTTTTAATGACGTATCCTCTTATCTTCAAATCTTGGCGGACATCAGACGCCCGTAAATAGGGATTATGGGGTATGTATTGTCGCCTCGCTTTCATTATGAGAGGCGACCTCATTGAGAGACGTCTTTGCTATGTAAAATGCTAAGTGTGTCTCCTTTCTGACAGGTTATACATGACATGCATTTATTGAAGATTCCTTCATTTAATCGCATGCGAGATGTGATCGAACGATGGTCAAAACGGCTGAAGGCCAATGATGCGAGGCTTGTTTTCCCTGTAACATGAAAGGAGATGCGTCTTCATTAGGAGCCACCCATGGGGTTTCCAAAATAAGATGAATCGACAATGATAAGCCCAGAACAAGACAACATGAAAAAGGGGCATGCCTGATTTGGATCGACCTCTCTAAGTTGAAAAGGGTGTATTCGTTCCAAATTAAATTGATTTGTTTAAACAATGACATGGTCACTCACACTTGCAGGTGATTATAAAAAATGAGTGGGGATCGTTAATGAACATTCCTTCATCTCTAATGATCAAGATGATGGGAGCTGAGTAAATATACGTTGGGGATAGTAAATCTGTGATCGTTTCAATTAGAGCTTTTTGTGCAAAAATTGACGTATTCCTTCCTCACGTCATGTAGGTGAAATAAAAGGATTGTGTGAGGTCGACATTTGTCCCTTTAAAGAAGACTCAATTGTGAACCCTCAAAACTGGAGGCCAATTTGACATGACACGATCGCCAATTGAAGCATGTCTCAAGGAGTACAAACACTCGTGTTTCTCATCATGAGATTGATGATCACTCGACCACAAAAGGGTGTATATCGTTCCTCATTTCAATCCTCTCAAGATATGAAATGATCATCTCCTCTTCTATATGTAGGGATGAAGAAAACCGAGTGCTTATTCGTGAAGCAACACTTCAAGGTATTGAAATGCATCAATGGAGCGAAAGTGCCGAAAGATCACCCAACCTCAAGAAGGAGAGTGACAGAACCCAAATAGTGTCGAGCATCGTGCAACATCAAATGCCGAGACCTTCAGATAATTACGATGAAATTTCATCCTCTATTGTCACAAAAGGGAGTAACTTGTTCCTTATTCTGATTCCATTTCATACGAATGACTGAGATGTTTCTCTTTCATATACAAAGAATGATAGTCGAAGACATGTGTCAGAATAGATTGAAGAATGTCAAACGTCAAAATCACCTGACATGGAAGTGATTGACTCAACCAACAGGGAAAGCGTTAGCGCGATACAATGGAGCTTCATATGGCTAAATCGGCTAACTCAAGGTGGAATACTGAGTTGCTAGAGGCAAATCATTTCCCTATCCAGAAAGCATACCAAAGCCGAAGACATCAGATTCATCATAGTGATACATGGGACGAGTCCCTGAAATAATGGTTATCACTCATGGAACGTAATGGAATGGAATCCATTCATGGAATACAAAAAGCGTTTCATCATGGCAACAACGCTTCCAAGAAGAACAATGCCGAGCCACCCCTCTTGGTAGAAAAGGACGTATCGTTCCTAAATAAGTTTCAATCAGATATGGAAATAATATTTCCTATCTTTTTCCTCTCAGGTGATGAACAGAGTTAAGACACCCAAGAAGCAACGACTTCAAAATGACAGAACAGGGAGTACCCATTTCTCATATCATCTCACACATGCATTTAAGATAGATGATTTCAAGAGCGTCATAATGGCTCAATTTGTGAGCAAAATTCTCGAGAAAACTTGAAAAAGTTTCTTAGCAATTAGAAGTCTCTTTGAAAAGAGCATTCGAAAAGAAAGAATTCAAACTTTACATATTGGCATACTTGATAAAGAGATGCTATCTGTGAACAGAGTGCAAGGCGCGAATCCATTTTTCGTTGCAAACAAGAATCATCTTAGATCACTTGCATCATACATATCATGCATGCAGCATTTATATGCATATTCTTCCTTGAAAGATGTCGATGGGTCAAAGCAAAAGAATCCAAATGAAAGGGAAATGCTAAGACCCAAGGAACGAAGGGTAAATTGTATCAATTCCAATTGCCCATTTTGTATGCTGTTCTGACACGAACCTTCTTTCCTTTGATAGGGAAATACCAAATAGTTCAATGGCAACTATGATGGCTGATATTAAGGCAATGCCGGAAGCCTCCCAAGCCAGACAGACAGTAATTCCTAGACAACTCAAATCCATCTCTTGCACCCGATATAGCTGATAAAGAAACGACGGGAAATACTCAACGGGCAGAGGAGGACATCCGTGAGCCGAACACCCCTTTCGCAACAAAAAGCGTCCCCTGTTGTTATCAACCTCGAGAATAAGGAAAAAGGGGAACCAGACTGTAAAAAGCCGAAGTGGAGGCTAAGAGATCAACTAAGATTAAAGAATGGTTAAGCAGCTAGGGCTATGAGTTGGCCCGTTTAGACAAAATATCTCGCTTCGCCGAGGTGGAGATCCCTCCTGACTACAAGGAACCGGACTTCATGAGGAAGTATAAAGGGACAGGATGTCCTCGCACTCACCTCAAATATTATCTGCACAAGATGGCGCAGTATTCAGACTATGTTCCATTACTGATGAACACGTTCCAAGAGAGTCTAGCTGGCGCCGCTCTGGCTTGGTTCATTGAATTGGACCTGAATGATTATGATGGGTAGGAAGATCTTGCAGAGGATTTCCTCAGGCAATATAGGTTCAACACAGCTACGGCCCCGACGAGGGAAGACCTTCTACGAACCTCAAAGGCAAGAGGAGAATTGATCATAACATACGCCCAGAGATGGCGAGCTTTGACGACCCAAATAAAGCCGTCAATCCCAGACGACGAGCTGATTAATTTGTTCCTGAAAGCACTCCTCTACGAATACCTCGACAAGTTAAACGCCTCGGGACGTCAGACCGTCGCACATTTGATAAAGGTGGCTGAAAGGTTCGAATGAGCCTTAAGAGAAAGGAGGCCTCATGAAGCTTCTACCAGAAAACAGTATCCCCTGAAAAAGGATAGAGAGAAGCCGGACTGGACATAGCGTTTATACCAGATCCCCACAAGCCCAAGACGTTTGGCAATTCCAATCAGACCAAAGGAGAATCATCCTGGTCAACATCGAAAGTGCAAGAACCTAGAAAGAGGTAACCCCAAAAGCAGTTCTCTCAGCTCCTGAGACCTTTGTCCAAGCTACTCCCGATACTGCTAGAATAACACTTGGTGGCAAAGGAACCACCTAGAGCGATAATTGATATATCCTTAAGCTAGAGGTACAAGCTTTGATTGACAGCCAGATTCTAAAATTTGACAACGTGGCTCCAAACGTACAAGAAAACTCGCTCCCTGATTATCAAGCAATTGGGGGAATATTCACTGAAGATGAGGAAAACCACCTCCAGCTGAAGGTGGACATGTTTAAGCTGACCGACCTTCTGGCGACCGCTTCATCATACCCAAAAGCAGGTGAGATCTCTGCAGACGTAAAGAAGCTATGTATCGCCAAGATGATGAGCTTGGGGATAATGTCCGATATTACCGATAAAGAATTCGAGGGAGCCAAAGCTTCTCTACCTTTGGAAGGAAGCCACTTCGTGATCAAAACTGAGCAGGGTAGCACCTGAGACATCCCATACGAGAATCTGGTGGACAATCTTGGGCCGGTCATTCAGTCAGAAGAAGAATTCGAAGAGGACGAACTGAAAGCCAAGAGGTGAAGTCTAGCAGATCGCAGATTCATGGCTAACGCACCTGAAATAGGTGAAATTATAGACAACCTGGGTCAGGACTCTGGAGGATACAACTTTAAAGTGGAGTACTCTGCTCCCCCTAGCTGCTATCAGATAATGAAAGATATCATATCAGACGGATGTGGATGCATGGATGATCCCGTTCAACCTGAAAAGGCCTTTTTCAAAAGAACCTGAGTCATCCTTGACCAAGTAAGGGTTACTAAGCTTGGCACAAAGCAGTATGCTGAAACAAAGAGATCAAAGAATCAACAGCAGGGTTTAGCTGAAAGAGAATACCCGAGATCTGCCACATCAACAATGTTAGGTGACGATGACCGACATTGACGATTGTCGCGACCCGTCCGAAAGCGGACGCGGCTA
This sequence comes from Rhodomyrtus psidioides, assembly GCA_021437785.1. Lineage (NCBI taxonomy): Eukaryota > Viridiplantae > Streptophyta > Magnoliopsida > Myrtales > Myrtaceae > Rhodomyrtus > Rhodomyrtus psidioides. Next base: position 1,183,327 of record JAILYB010000044.1, on the reverse strand, counting down.
ATGGATTACCGATCGCGGGTCTTGGATCGGCGCGGGCCCTCCCAGGCCCATACCAAATCGCGGCGGGAGTATTCTTCGACGATAAGAGTCGATCGCTTTCGACCTTCAGTGTGGTCGTGGTGGTTTGTGCAAATTGTGCATGCATTTGGAGTCGCCACCGGTCTTTCTTGGAGGGTAGACCGGAAACCTTACTGACCGATTGGGAGAGATCGATCAGTTCTGCGGAACCAGAGATTTTGGGTTCGGGGACTTGGTTACGCTGGTGTCATTACCAACGCCCTTTCGGTACCTAACGCGAGTGATTTTCCTGACTAAGAGTTCATGCAGGTGCAAGTTTGGGTGAGGTAAGTCTGACTTTGCACATTAACCAGTTTAACATGCTCACGTAATCATAATAAATAAATAGATGTCAATCACATAAACATCTATCCTACGTGGTGATCATGGAATTATGATTTAATGGATCTCGAGCCAATGAGACCACATTTAATCATTTTAATATTTTAATAACGGAGAGCCGCTCTTCGCTTCTTCTTGGTTTCTTGAACTCTTCAAGAATTGGGCCCCAAAGAGCTCGCCGACTTAAAAGGCTCCTCCACGTAATCCTCGTAGCATTTACATCAACAATTGACTATGCTAAAAATAAAGATTACATGAAAAATAAAAGGAGTACGCAGCCTCCATTTAATAATTACAACCCCAAATATATAAATAATCATCATACATTCATATATACATCAATCACATTGATTAGGGATTTTTCCATGATCACCACCATTTCACGTAAGTAATAAATTCACAATTTAAAACTTAGGAAGGCACAATAAAAATTCTACGTTGAATCATATTCATAATTTTTACGTAAAATAAGATAGCCATAAATTTTCGATTCAAAATTGATTTAGTCTCAATTTTTGCTACGTTGATTAATTTATCATATAAAATAATCAATCTCCATTAGCCATGTAAGACGAACAATTCGTTAATACATATTGGCCATAGTATTGCAAAAATTGCAAAAAATCAATTAAATGCACGAAAACACCTAAGGATTGGCTCTGATACCACTGTTAGGATCCACGTAACACGTAGCAGAAATAAATAACAACCCATACATGTATCTCCAGAGGCGTACTTTGTGCATTTCAATCGAAAAAAAATCACAAAGTCTCAAAGGGAGTAAATAGATTACCTCTCGTAGCGTGCTTGAACAGAGGTGTCGGTTCGATGTTCTTCGATCTCAGCCTCCACAAGTGTTAGGCATCTAGTTCGGACGCACCACCAATTGACGAACGGGGAGACGACTAATAACTCCACAACAATTGTGCTAGCAATATGCGGAATCAATATTCCGAACTTAGTATATTTTGCTCACTCAAGATTATGAGAATATAGAGAGTGTTTGTGTTCTTCTCTCTAAGCTCTCAAAAATTTGCACACTCTACAAAATGTCTCTCCCTCCAACCTCAAAACTCTTGCCATCCTTTTATAGCCAAAAATACCTTCCAATAAATTGTATTTAAAAATAGCACTAACAATTATAAATTCTATCTAAAAATAGCACTCACAAATAAATGACATTTAAAAATAGCACTAACAATAGCACTCACAATTTATGATAAATAAATGTCATTTAAAAATAGCACTAACAATAGCACTCACAATTTATAATACAAAAAATGCTATTTAAAAATAGCACTAGCAATAGCACTCACAATACAAAAATGCTAAAAAAAAGGCACTAACAAAGGTGTTAAAAATAATAACCATTATTATTATTACAAGAGTTAAAGAGGTTACCAAACAGTACAAATATGCATAACGTATAAATACGTATGACGTATAAATACGTAGAGCATACGTATACATCCATGAAACCGGGGACTAATTGAAAGAAAAATGTGTAATTAAGCCCTTTTGGTAAAAATTGATTAAATTGGAGGGCAAATTGACCTAATTGCACTTTAAGACTTTAGAATCCATTGTCATAGCTTATAAAAAGTGAGAATTGAAAACTAAAAGACTCGAAAAGGATTTTTTTTTTTTTTAGGCTCGGTTCGGGTTTATGTTTCTGAAGGAACATAGTGACCCGAGCCGAATTTTTGAGATTTAAAGTGACACACTTGAAGAGGAAATTAAAACAAAATTATCGAATATTTTTGGGTATTTTTCTGATCACGAATGGTATTTTTCTGATTTTTTTGGGTATTTTTATAATTAAATAAACTCTAAAAATATTAAAAATACCGAAAAATATTTTTTGTTCAAAATTGGTTCCTAAGGCTAAACCAAGGCTTCCAAAGTTGATTTTGTGATTTTATGACCTTTTTTGATATTTTTAATTAATTTTAAAGAATAAAAATCACAATAATAAATGGTAAAAAATCAGGTGTCAACAACGATTGAGAGACGAAATCTCCTCAAGGGACCTTGACAAAACTATGTCGATGATTGAAACCGCTACGACCGTGGTAATTAAACTGGAAGAGCTTGACAGCTTGAATAAGGTAGAAGATTGCCTAGTCAAGCCTATTTTGATTCGATTGCCAGAAGAGGAAGAAGACGGCACAGCTAAGCCAGGGACGTCTTATCAGACGACAGTAACTATAAAAGTCCCTCCGATAGAAAAGTACAATCCTAAAGCAGTCCACTGGGACTATGGGATAGAGGAAGAAGACGATGATGAAGGTTATGCGTCTATTCGCAGGGAATAGAATGCCTTTGAGGAATCAACGCCTCCTATTTCGGAAGAGCCGGATATTGTTAATTTGGGGGATACTGAAAATATCAAAGAAGTCAAGATCGGTGGACATTTATCCCGAGATGAAAGACTCAGGTTCACAGAACTACTAAGAAAGTCGTTAAGATGTCATGCGACAAATTTCAAAGATCTCGAGCTACCAAGAGGTAGATAAAAGTGATCGAAGACTCAGATGGTTGAGATAAATAACCAGAACCGGCGAAGAATGTTCATTAGGGCAAACCCCTCCTTTCCTGTCAAGAGACCAAGCTGGGGGCAGGATTCTCATGCGACACCAAGACAGCATATTGGAGCAAGTTGTCAAGCCCAAAGACAACAAGCATCAAGACATCCCCTATTAGGGCAAAGCAACCAAAAGAGATGATTTCCTTGATCAACGGAAATGCAAATACCTTAAAGGGAGTATCATGTTCCTTGGTGATTTATGTAAAGTTAAACATGGATGAATACTCATTGCTTCATGTACAGGTACAAAGACCTCTTCAAATAGGATTGGAAATCGTCAAATGATACGAAAAATGCTAAGGCATTTGGCCAAGGTAGACGTCGCCCAACTGGGGCAAATGGATTGTTAATGTTATCAACACCTTCAAGCATAGATAGAGGGATTCGACGAATGTTGTCCATATCAGTATACAACATTGGAATGGACACAATCAAGAGAGAAATGTCGACCATGGACAAAAGAAGGGTAGTTGGGTGTCGTATCCAATATTACTCCTTTTTTCTTGCATTTGCTAACGCAAAATCATTTCTTTCTGTGGCAGAATACGCCATTAGGACATTATCAGGAGTCCAACAAAGAGGAGAACATCACGAGGATGGCCACAAGTGACAAAGATGCATGAAGCAAACGACTTTCTCAAGCATTGGAAGGACGACACTTCAAAGGTGAAAAGTCAAGTGAAGATCCAAGTAAGAGATAATCCAAACTGGATAAGGGAGCGCATGAAAATGCAAAAATGAATAGAACCATTTGACTGGGGCAAGCATTACCTAGCCATGACAAGTCATGCCTAACTGGGGCAAGCAGATCTTCTACGTGACTGGAGGAAAAAGTGGCATTTCATTCCCAGCAGGATCAATGAAACGTGATAGAAGAGTCGTTCACATCAGAGTTAAACCTCAAGATACAAACTTGATGAAGGGTGACTTTGTGTCGTTCTAATTTGGTCCTCAATGATCTTTCTCCTAATATGAATTTGCCCTAATTTCAACAGAAAATTATTGGCATTCAAAAGGATTCAGAGGGAAAGAACTTGCCGACTCAACTTCAAGGCGAGATGATCTTTGGAGATAACAGCTTCGGAAGTCGAGCATTCAAGAAATGATCTTTGGCTATAAGATCAAGTGGAGGGTAAAAAGTATCGCTTCCACACCACATGCTTTAGCATACATTTTGATAAGAATTCATTTTTCCTTGAAATAAGGAACTCCGAAGAATGGCATGGAAGACGTTCAAAAGATGAATGAAGCCATCGACTAGGATTCATTGCCCCAATCAGACGAAGGCGTCATCGTCATAGGTTAAAATGGCTGATTTGTGTAATCTACGCATTGGCGTTCAGATGGGAACATGATCAAGGAGACCTAACGTCGTGGTGGTCAGGTGCACATCCTCTCTCTTCAAAGACTGAGAGTTTTAAGAAATTTTAGAACTCTTAACCACCCTGTGTTGTTAAGAAAAATGCAGATTTTCATGAATCTATGAATTTCCATTGGAGCGCATGATCAAGGGTAAGGTGTATCATTCTAATTTTCTGAAATTCGAGAGCATACACTGCCATATTCCTTTTATGTTTTTCAGGAATCTCAAGCCGCGCTGGGCAGGTAAGTATTCATTTCCCAATCTTTTAGGTTTTTAAGACTGTCAGAATCCTTACTGCTAGAATTTGAAGGCTTCTTAGAATCTAGCATGCATTCAAATCTCATGTCTAGAAAGACGCAAAATTCTCACAATCATGTCATTGGCATTCATGTTTTAACTTGGAGGTTATCTGAACGTGATTGAAATATGCATTGTGCATCATAAATCCCCTTAGAGGGTAAGTTTTGGAGAAAGCGAAATGAACTTTTCCAACAAGAGTTGTTTAGAATTGATCAAAAGGATGTTTCCTCAGACAAGAGGCAAGCCTAATCTAAACACGTCCCATACACACTTAAGAGATGAGTGGAGTGGTAAGTACAGCGAGACCTTGACCTACGGAAGTAGGGGTTATTCGCAGTGATTACATGGATTGAGACGACGGAGGCATTCGTTTCTCTATCATAAACACTACAGGTGACCATTGATAACCCTTTGAACGACGGTTTCATTCTATACCCCTGTCGAGAACCACCCCACAGTGGGGCAAACTGGAGGTACGTCCAGCAGTATCAGGAGGTAAATGGTTAGAAGTTCTCTTGCTCAGACTTGCATCAATCTTCGTGTGTTGCTTGTCATTTTAACTTCTATGGTAATTCAGGTGCTTTAGGATGACGAAAAGCATTCGTTTCTCTATCCTATACACTTTTGCCCTTTGCACAGCCCAGTTGAGCCTATACGTTCATTTCACAAACCCGTTAGTGATCATTGCATATTCCAAGACGAAAGCGACGTCCCGTCAAGAGCGGAAGAGTTCAAAACACAGGATTTGTGAAAAATTCCTAGATTAATGTTTGAGTGCTGAGATTCAAGCTATACATCTAGCACACTCATTTGAAAATTCTGATCCCCAAAAGAAAAGAAAAGATGGGATCTCAAAAAGAAAGAAGAGAGAAAAATTCAATCTTGGGCATCAAGAAAAAGCAAAGTACCTGGTAAAAGCAAGGCCAATGCCCATCCAAATACTTGTACACTTGTGAATCATGTGTTTGATCTTGTAAATGCCAAAAGATGGCATGATACCTTTGTATAGGTCACTAGTGAGATCTGATTGTAAAAGAAAATTTCGAGGGTGCTAGACTGCGAAAGATGCTCCCAAATCATGTCACACTCAGATGATGTAAGTGTAGACAAGATGTTGACACCGTCTCAACATGAGAGAGATATGTTCTCTAAAGACAGACGTGCGCTTCGAAGGCTGACAATGCTCTTCAAAGACTATCAATGCACTTCAAAAACTGAAGACACTCTTTGAACCAGAAGGGACAAGATCGGCGGCAAACCTGCAGTGATCACCAATGTTAAACCCTTCGCGTATTCTGAGCCAAAAACAATCCTTTTTTGGTCCACAATCCTACCTACGTTACAACCCTGAAAAGCCTTTTCTGATTAAGGCACATGGATTGACATATGGTTTAATGTCTAAGCTTAGCTCGAAGAAGTTCGAGCAAGATTATTTCTTTCTCATTTTGCAGGTTTCTTGACTTGTAAACCTGGAGCAGACATTGAAGACTTCTCTTCAATAGCCTTGACTTGCACGCAAGTCCCCTTTGAAAACCGTTGACCAAGCCCAACATTACGGTCCCTTGGAAGTCCTCCTGATCGATCGAGGTGTATTCACTGCGAATGATCCTGAACCCTAGGCGCAGGTTTGATAGGAAATTCGAGTGCATTCTTGGTAAAAGACCATTACCTCAAAACGGTGAGAAGTCCTCTTTGATGAGAATACTCCGTTGGACATTTTAACCAAACTCTTTTGGTAATTTCAGATTGTTTATTTCAAACTTTCCCCCACAAGGAATTTTTTATCACCTCCGTATGTTACAAGGTGTTTTGGATAACCTCCAGCATCGTAATGCATCCATTGAAATTCTTTCATGACTATGATATAAGTCATAAAGTGCTATCAGTTTGACATCAGATATCACCTGAAGACCATTGATGTGCCTTTGGTAAGAAAATTTTCAGATTGGAGCTTCTGCAAGATTCTTGATGACTTCAGCTCCTAAAATGGCTCGTATCTCTCTTGGTGAGAAACGTTTAACATGTCTAAACTTCTGCAGAATTCCTGGCAATCCCAGATCTCAGAAGAACACAACCTTTCTTGGTAAGAAGGAGTTTACATGTTCAAGCTTCTGTAGGACCCCTGGTATCCCCAGACCTCAGAATGCTACTTCTTTTGTGAAGAATATATTTCAAGTTTAAACTTCTGCAGGACCCCTGGTAACCCCAGGTCTCAGAATAACACATTTCTCTAAGAATGAGAGTTTATATGCCTGAGCTTCTGACAGATTCCTGGTAGCCCCAGATTCTAGAATGCTATTGTTCTTGGTTAAACTTCTATAGGAATCATGGTAACCCCAGATTCTAGAAGGATGCCTTGCTCTGTGAAGAAGAGCTTTCAAGTTTATTTTCCTGCGAGATCCCTGGTAATTCCATATCTCAGGAAAACACATTCTTATGAACAATTTTGTAGGTTTGAGCTTTCTGCAGGATACCTGGAGTTCCCAGATCCCAGAATGTCACCTCAAATGTCAAAAGGACAATCTTTGAAATCATCCCTCTGTGAGATTTCAAATTTACAGGTTTGAGCTTTCTGCAGGATACCTGGAGTTCCCAGATCCCAGAATGTCACCTCAAATGTCAAAGGACAATCTTCGAAATCATCCCTCTGTGAGATTTCAAATTTACAGGTTTGATCTTTCTGCAGGATGCCTGGAGTACCCAGATCCCAGAATGTCACCGCACATGTCAAAAGGACAATGTTTGAAATTATCTCCCTATGTGTGAGATTCCAGTATTACAGGTTGGAACTTTCTGCAGGATACCTGGAGCTCCCAGGTCCCAGAATGTCACCTTCAATGTCGAAAGGACAACGTTCAAGATAGTCTTTCTATGAGGTTCTAGGTAACCCCTAAACCCAGAATAGCCCATGTGGTGAAGCCTAAAGATTAGGCACACCTCACTTGTATGAATCCTAGTTAATTCCCTAGAATATATGATCAAAAACTGTTGACAAAATCTGCTTTCTGTGAGGTTCTAGGTAACCCCTAAACCCAGAATAGCTCATGTGGTAAAGCCTAAAGGTTAGGCACACCTCACTTGTATGAGTCCTAGTTAATTCCTTAGAATATAGGATCAAAATGTTAGACAATCCCTAAGAGACTGGGTGCGTCATCCATAGGTTCCTAACAGAAAGGAGTCCTATTCATGGTCTGATCCACCATACGGATCAAAACCCCTGACAATCCCTAAGAGACTGGGTGCGTCATCCATAGGTTCCTAACAGAAAGGAGTCCTATTCATGGTCTGATCCACCATACGGATCAAAACCCCTGACAATCCCTAAGAGACTGGGTGCGTCATCCATAGGTTCCTAACAGAAAGGAGTCCTATTCATGGTCTGATCCACCATACGGATCAAAATCCCTGACAACCCCTAAGAGACTGGGTGCGTCATCCATAGGTTCCTAGCAAAGAGGAGTCCTATTCATGGTCTGATCCACCATACGGATCAAAACCCCGACAATCCCTAAGAGACTGGGTGCGTCATTCACAGGTTCCTGTCAAGTATAGGAATCCCATTCTGGTACGGCCTACCATACAGGCTAGAGTTTAACCGCCCTAGGATACTCAAAAGACGAGTCCCTAGGTATTCACTTGAACCCGCTATACACCGCGCATGCCGTACGAGCATCAGGCAGGTGATCAACAGGTAAGTAACAGGTGGGTCTCTCTACTTTCTCTCTCACAGTAGCCAGAGCAGAACGAGAAGAGCGATCACCAGTGAGACGAGAAAGATTGAATGTCAGGATTCGTTTTTCTTTTCCCCAATCGAGTCGGTCTAGATTCAGGTGTCACATGTCTTTGAGAGAAACCTCTCACGAGACTCCTCTCAAAGAGGGGCAGCTGTTGACACCTGATTTTTGACTAAGTCTTTTTCAGTTTTATCCTTGAAAAAATCACAAAAAATTCATAAAAAGTCAAAAAAAAATTTTACAAAATCAACTTTGGTGGCCTTGGCCAAGCCCAAGGAACCATTCTTGACCAAAAAATAATTTTCATATTTTTCACATTTTTTAGTATTTTTAGAAAATAGAAAAATACTAGAAAAATCAACAAAAATACAATTTGAGGTCACAAAAATATAGGAAAAAGTAGATATTTTTCTTTTAAATCCCTTGTCATTTTGACCTCATCAAGAGTCAAAATTCAAGTTTAATTTTGTGTATTTCTTTGTAACGCACAGGGTTAAATTTGTCAAAAAAATATGTTTTGGGTCTTTTTATTTGCAAAATTTTGCATTTTCCAAATCTTGACATTCAACTTGATTTCCCGACATTTCAATTTGGTTCAATTGTGCGCCGATTTGATCAATTTTGGCTTTAGGGACCTAATTGCATAAAATTCTTTTCATTTTAGTCCCTATAATGCCAATTCTGAAATTAAACATTTTTGAGGAGCACCCATTGAACCCTAATGCTTCCTCCCTAAAGTATTCGATCCCCTAAGTCTAACGATCAGTTCAATTTGGGTCAATTCATCCATTAGGACCCTCAATTTGACAAAAATCAAATTCGGATCCTACTCTATATTTGGGGTTTTCAGTCAATTCAAAAGATATTTGTCACGAAAATCACATTTTAGATAAATTCTGTGCCATGGTGTCTAATTTTAGCGTCAATTTTGCGATCTTTGCACATATGGACATCTAATTTTGAACAAAAGATTAGAACCGGGTCGACTGGGTCGGGTTGACCGACCCAGTCAACCCGGTTGACCAGCTTAGAAGAAAGAACAGAATTGTTCTGTTCTTCGGTCCTTCGCGCAAAAACAGAAGAAAAAAACGAAGAGGATTAGTGGGTTGTTGAGCGGAGAGGATCAGTTGGGTTTTGGGAAAATCAGTTGGAGGGAAGGAAGTCGGTTCGCGCAAGAAACAGAGAGAAAAAGAGAGAGAGAAAGGGGGAAAGAAAGTGTGCTCGCAACGCACAGAGAAAGCGAGAGAGCGAGAGCGGGAGGCAGAAGGCTGTTCGCGCAAAGAACGGACGAGGAGAGCGAGAACGAGCTCGCGAGAGAGGAGGAGGAGAACGAACAGAGAGACACAGTGAGAGGAGTGGAGGCAGAGAGAGAGAAACAGACGAAAAAAGAGAGTGAGAAGAGAGAGAGAGAGAAGGCGGCGGCCATTGAAGCTCCGAGCTCGAGAGATTCGAGCTCGGATCCTTGACGATCCGGACGACATCGTTCGACGCCGCCATTCCCATTAGCCTCGCCTCAACCCGGAGAACGCGTCGGATCGACTCACATTCACCGACGCTCTTGAAACAGGTGAGAAACACCTTCGAACTCGAGCTCGGCCTCCAATGGCATCTCACGATTATGTCGATCATTTTGCTTGTTATTGGTCTTAATCTGTTCCATGAGCTCTGCTAATCTCCGTTGCATTTCGTTTTTGCTTGTTTGGCGTCTGAAACCACCGAGTCAACCCCCGACCTTGACCAACTGGCCGTGAGTTCTATAGCTCCTTATAGGTCGAACTGAGTCCTCGCGATGGCCAGGTAAGTCTTCTCGGCTCTTTGTGATGCTTCCTAATCGGTTTAATCAGTTAAGCAACGGTAGAAATGGCTTGGATAGGTAGCCGCCGGAGCTTACCTTCGGTTGAAGATGACGATTAAATGAAACTCGATTCTGCTATGAAAAGTCTGATATATGTGATGAAGTTCGATAAAACGAGAAGAATGGCGGTAGTTTCAAGCAATTTGGTGGCCTGAGCGCGGAGAAATCACCTTCCGATGAGGCGCCGGCGAAACAGAGCCGGCGCCGATCGTCTTCCTCGGCGAGTCTGTTGACTGGTCAACGAAAGTTGACCAGTCAACGCTGATGTGTCGCTGACGTGGCGCCCACGTGGCAGCCACGTCAGCCTCGGTTGTTATAACCAACCAACAAGAAGTGATCGAACGGTGGATAGGTAGCCACGTGTCAAGATCTTATTTTTTCGGAAATAAAAAAATATTTTTCGAAAATTAAAAATCCCTTAGATCGGACGGCTGTAGTTCGATCAGGAGTTTCAATCTGGACCGTTAGTTGCCAGCCCTAGATCAGACCGTCAATCAGCCGACACGTGGCGCAATCAGAGCCTTTGATTCGATTTAGGCGGGATTTTAAAAATTTGAGCGGGGGAGATGGATACGGCACCGTTTCGGTGCGGGGCCGGGTCCGGGCCGGGCCGCCCACCCGAGGGCCGTGGGCCGGGTCACCCGACCCGGCCCGAATAACATTTTTTTAAATAAAAAAAATAGAAAATGATTTTAAAAATAAAAAAAAAATCGAAAAATTTCAGAAAATCCAAAAAAATGCTAGAAAATGCCAGAAAATTCCAAAAAAAAATGTAGAAAAATCGTGGAAAAATCCTAGACACTCTAGAAATCCCAAAAATCGAGGATTGACCACAGACAACTGGTCAACCCTATTTTTGGGGTTTCTTATCCGTTCTTTCGAGACTCGACGACATTACCCTTTAGGGGTAAGTCACCTCTGCTGTGCATGCAAGATAAAGGCCGATAATGCCAAGGTAAGAATTAGGGTCGATTAGACGACCAATTCTTAAGTTTGGGTTTCGAGTCCCGCCCCTTTTTTCCAAATGACGATTCTGCCCTTCAATGGGAAAATTATCTTTCTTGTCTCAATCGAGTTCTGAAAATTGCTTAAAATTAGGGTTTGGGTCAGGTGGACGACCAACCCTAATATTTGAGATTTTCAGTTCTCATCTTTGTCCAAAATGACGATTTTACCCCTCTGAGGGTAAAATCATTTTTAAATTCCAGAAAAATCCTGGAAATTCCAGAAAAATAGGAAATGGATTGGATTGATGGCCAATCCTATTTCCCTTGTCTTTTGACTTCCCAATTCATCTAAAATGACAGATTTACCCTTTTTGAGATGAATTATCCTCGAATTGTTCAAAATTACGATTTTGCCCCTCATGGGCAAATCATGTCAAAATCACTCCTAAGCTTTGATTGCTATTTCTCTAGGCTAATAGGGCCTCATTAGGGATGCCATGCTGATTTCATGTGTTTTATCCGCATATACTGGATCCTTGATTTGCGCACTTATTTCTACTGGTTGTGAGTGATAGGATAGTATTTCCCATCTGCATGAACTCCTAGATTTAGGATCTGTACCCCACTCATCTGTATGAAATCCTAGGATCAGATAAACCATTCAGTTTAGGTACCGAAAAGGCATCAATTCTGACAGTTGGCGTAACTAAGTCCCCAAACCCACTTCTCTGGTTTCCGCAGAATCGAATAGACCACTCCCAACTATTCGATAGGGTTTTCCGAACGTACCCTCCGCAAAACGATTGGTGGCGACTCCTCGACATGTACACTCATCACATGTCACTAGACCACACTGAAGGTCGACCACGTATATCCAGCAGTTGCGATTTGGGTAATGGGCCTTGGGAGAGGCCCGCGTCCGATCCAGCTAGAGATCGGGCGGCCCATTAGCCCTCCGCTCCCCGACTCCGATGGCGCGCTCGGGAGAGGGTCGCGACATGCGGAACCAGAGATTTTGGGTTCGGGGACTTGGTTACGTCGGTGTCATTACCAACGCCCTTTCGGTACCTAACGCGAGTGATTTTCCTAATTAAGATTTCATGCAGGCGCAATTTTGGGTGAGGCAGGTTGATTCAGGGTTTCATGCAGATTGGGAGACTATTCCTATCAATCACAATCAATTTTAGTGAAAGCGCAATCAAGTGCATAAACAAACCACATCGATGCACATCAATTCAAATCAATAGCTTCCTAGTATAGCCATAAGGGTTTAGAGAATGTGTGATTTCGGACCAGGGATAAAATGGGAAGATTTGGAGGCGATTAGCCCGAAGGGAAAAATCGTCATTTTTTGGAAGGTTTGGATACCGAATTACCCAAAATATTCCATGGCCAGTTGATTGTGGCTATTTCCCATTTTTGAGAATTTTTTTGGAATTTCTTGATTTTTCTTCAATTTTTGGAAACGATTCGCCCAAAGGGAGAAATCATCATTTTAAGAAGGGTCGGGGTTCAAAACACCCGGAATGAGTCTTGGCCAGTTGATTGTGGCCATTTCCTATTTTTTGAGATTTTTCTAGATTTTTTAGAAATTATTTTTTGGAAGACGGTTTGCCGGAAGGGAAAAACCGTCATTTCTGGAAAGATCGGGGTCAAATGACCCGGAACAGGTCATGGCCAGTTGAATGTGGCCATTTCCTATTTTTCGGAATTTGTTAGAAATTTTTTGAATTTTTCGAATTTTTTTGAATTTTTTATGATTTTCCATTTTTTATTGAATTTTTTTATTATTTTTTTATTATTTTCTGAAATTTTTTTATTTAAAAATATTTTCCGGGCCCGGTTTGACTCGGCCCACGCCTCTCGGGCGCCCAACACGACCTTACGGGTCGGCACCGGCCTAAAACGACGCCGTTTTGATTTTTTAAAGATTTTTCTATTTTTTTATCAATTTTTCGATTTTTTTATACATTTTATTTAATTATCGAAAAATCCACAGGATCTAACGGTTCATATGGTGCCATGTGGCTTCATTTCATGAGTCCGATCTTCGACTAGATCGGACGACCCACAGAGAGCCACGCGGCCAAATCTAAACCGTCGGATCAAATTAATTTATTTAACCAAAAATCATTTATTAATTTTGAAAATCATTTTTTTATTTTTCCAAAAATCCCAGATCGTGACACGTGGCGAAACCACGACCGTCCGATCTGGGCGTTTATTTTTTTGAGCCGGCCCCCACATGCTGACGTGGCTGCCGACGTGGCATGCCTCGTCAGCATTTGACCATTTGACCGCCGGCGATAGTCGCCGGAGAAGACGATGAACAGTAATTATTCCGGCGACTATCGCCGGAATTCTCGCCGGAAAATGCAAACCGGCCCCGGATCTTCGAATTTTTTTGCCCAATTTGCATCATTCGACTCCTTTAACACTCAGCATCAATACCCAACCATAAGAGTAGCCATGAACACGTCAAAAGTGGCCGGATCGAACCTCCAACTTCCCGGTGCTGGCGACGATTTATGGAATTTATTTTCTCTACTCAAACTCAGTTCCCAGCCATCAAACAGCATCCAAGGAGGGTCTAGAAGCTTACCTGAGCTCGTTTCGAGCTCGGCGACCACGTGAACCTCCCCCTCAAGCTCCCGGTCCGAGCCGTGGCCGGCGAAGCCCCGGGCTCGGTTTCCACCGCGTTTTAATGCAAAATAAACACCAAGCCAGGCTTAGAGAAAATTATCATGAAGGTTCAAGGCTAGACTTACAACAAACAGGGGTCGGGACAGGTCGACCGAGAGCTAGAAAATCAAGTGCTCATTGAGACATTTTGTCGAGCAGGTGATGTGCAATCTAAAAAATGAAGTTCGGGGGAGAATACTGACCTACTCCGGCCTCGTTGACGGCGATGATGGCTCGGGTGTTGATCGGTCTGAGTCGCTGGAGGTCTAGGGATGCTCCTCCGCGTCTGGCGTTGCTCGAACTCCCCAAACTCCCCTCTCTTTTTCTCTTGGCCGGAACTTGGTTTTCATACCGAGAATTCCCACTGTTCGTGGCCGACCGGCGCTCCTCCGGTGTCCCACGGTCCACCAAAACTTTGCTTTTGTCTCCCACCATTTGCTGTTCCTTCATTTCTTAAAAAAATGGCCGCCCACTTCGGTTTGTCGCCCCCCCCTGTTTCCCCCTGCTTTCAGCCAGTGGGTCTGCAACTAAGTTGCAGACCCGGTCGGACCGGGTCGGGTCGGGTCTGACCCGACCAGCCCGGTTCGACCAATTCGCCCAAATTAGGGCCCAAATTGACCTCTTTTCCTGAAATTGAGGGCACAATCGGACTCCTTGACATATTTTCTATCAAATATGGGTGTTTTCGCGAATCAATTGATTGAAATTTAGTGAAAACCCCAAATTGCCCTTAGGATCCGAAATTGATTGTTGCTTAATTGACGATCCAAACGACCAAATTAGTCTTAATTGAGGCCATCAATGGATTCAGCATGATGAAAACTATAGGGTAGAGGTGTTTAATTTTAATGGGTATGCCCGTATGAAATTTAATTTCGAAAATTGTGAAACCGGGGACTAAATTGAAAGAAAATTACGCAATTAAGCCCTTTTGTTTAAAATTGATCAAATTGGAGGGCAAATTGACCCAATTTCACTTCGAGACTTTAGAATCCAATGTCATAGCTTATAAAAAGTGAGAATTGAAAATTAAAAGACTCGAAAAGGATTTTTTTTAGGCTCGGTTCGGGTTTATGTTTGTGAAAGAACATAGTGACCCGAGCCGAATTTTCAAGATTTAAAGTGACACACCTGAAGAGGAAATTAAAACAAAATTATTGAATATTTGTTTTGTATTTTTATGACTACTAATGGTATTTTTCTGATTTTTTGGGTATTTTTATAATTAAATAAATTCAAAAAATATTAAAAAATACCAAAAAATAGTTTTTGTTCAAAATTGGTTCCTAAGGCTAAGCCAAGGCTTCCAAAGTTGGTTTTGTGATTTTATGACCTATTTTGATATTTTTAATTAATTTTAAAGAATAAAAATTACAATAATAGATGGTCAAAAATCAGGTGTCAACACTCTGCTGTTATGACTCTACCAAAACATAATGGTTCTGTCGTTATGGCTCTGCTGCCGTTGCAAAAGCATAACAGCTCTACCATTATGGTTTTGCTGCCGTTACAGAAGCATAACGGCTCTGTTGTTATGGTTCTCCTGTTATAGATTAAAGTTATAACGGCAGATTTATTCAGCCGTTATTCCTTTATTTCCGAAATACCCCACTTACCCTATAAATAGGCGACTTCCCATTCTGTTTCAAGGAGATAGAAGACACTAGAATGAAAAGAAAAACTCTTCTCCCTCTCTTTGAATTCTCCGCATTTGCAATGTTTTCGATAGCGTTCACGATTTGTTCAAGTTCGCCGAGAGCATTGGAGTGATGTTCTTGCATCTATCGCTGCCAACCGTTGTATCCTGGAAGACAGACATTCATGAAACCTCAAAGCACTACGGGAGGGGACGAATATGTTTTAAGGAAACTGTGTCAAACACATGTCTCGGTACTTGTATTAATTTCATTTCCTTTCAATACTGATTGTGGTTCTATGCACAGTGTTGTGCTTCTGCCGACTCAGTGTTGTGCTTCTGCCAATTCAGTATTTGTGCCTCTGCCAATTTAATATTCGTGCCTCAGCCAATTGAATATATTTCTGGTCTACAATTTATAAAACAAACTCGATGTTTGGGGCAGTTTGCTAATTGTCATTCGAATTTTGAATTTCCTCCTATATTATAAAACAAAGTTGTTATTTTTAAATTTTTCCAATGCATAATACATCTTAACAAGCCCAAGTTACAACAAGACGCCAATTTATGAAATAAGCAGAGTCAGGAGACCTAAACTGTTTGTCCATTCGATTAAATCCAAAGACGTTTTTGTTCATTCATGAAAATTGTTCCGCTTCAATTTTCAACAAATTAGGCATGAAGCACAATCAAGAGTTATACACCAATATCATGTTTTTAAATAGGGAATAATAGGATTTGTCACTTGAAATTACGATAGAATCATGTATTTAAGCACTTTTTTTTGCTTTGTATTGGTATGAGACATCAACAGTGCCGTCGGTTACATAAAGATTCGTTGGACTACACAATGAGATTATCCTAAAATATTCAAGCACGTTACTTCCTTTTAAAGTATATGATCCCCACGTATGTAATATGTATAATGTCCGCGGAGACTTTCAAACTTTCCAAGAAAATCTAACCCGATTTCAATTTTCCATGGCCAAAATTTGT
The DNA here is from genome assembly GCA_021437785.1 of Rhodomyrtus psidioides. Taxonomy (NCBI): domain Eukaryota; kingdom Viridiplantae; phylum Streptophyta; class Magnoliopsida; order Myrtales; family Myrtaceae; genus Rhodomyrtus; species Rhodomyrtus psidioides. The sequence goes on along the minus strand of JAILYB010000044.1, from coordinate 1,166,828 downwards.
TTTTGCACGAAAAATTATTCTTAGTCGTTTGGTTCTCGCGAAGATACTACTCACAAGTCACGAACCATAAGTTATAATTCCATGAAAATCTGGGAGTAAAGCCTTCAACAGAAAACCCTAAACCAAGAAAAGCCCTAGAAAAACCTTCCCCAGTTTTGCTAATTCAGTCATAAAAATCTTTTAAGTTTGTCAGTCTTAAACATTTTAAATTTGTCAATTTAGTCCTAAAACCTTTTTGTCAATTCAGTCTTATTTGCCAAAAATCGCTCGTGTGGATGCTTATTGTTTTACATGGCACCGAGGGCACTGCCATGGACAATTTTTAGTAAGTTCGTAATTTTATTTTGATTTTATTTTGATTTTCTTTCATTTTTTGCTTTATGGGTTCAAGGGCTGGCAACCTCATTCGGTCGCCGGCCGTCGCTAAGTCGCGGGAGGGCATCGTGAGCCCTCGCTAGATCTGGCCAGAGAGCATAATGGGCCTAGCCTAGGCCCTCACTGCGACCTCGCGGCCGGCGACAACTTTGTGGCCCTCGCTTTAGTGTCCAGTTGGGGTGGGTCGCCAACTCTCACGCAAGGGCCAGCAAGGTCGGGCAAAATGCAAAAAGATTTAGGACTAAATCGATAAAGTTTAAAGGTTTAACACTGGATTGGAAAAAGTGCGAAAGGTTTTTTCTCGTTTAAACGGTGGTTGTTGTTCGTTGATCTTCATTTGGGGATGAGGCATATCGAAAATTGGGACGAGTGCGAAGGTTTTTCTCGGAAGTCGCTCTTGGATCCTCTACCTTAATGGTAGATAATCATTGAGATCCCCACCCTCCATGTGGGGGGGCCCACTCACATGGAGGGTGGGGATTTCAATGGGAGAGGATTTCCATGGTTGGAAATCCTCTCCCTGTTTTAAGGCTCTATGTTGTTTTTAGCAAGCGGGGAGGTCTTGTATAAATAAAGACTGAATGGAGTACCAATTTTTTTTTTCAAATGGGTTTATTTATGGGATAACGACCTGAAGTTTTCTTTCATATTGTATATGTGGTTCCTGAATTTTTCTTTTTGCTTAAATTTTCGAAAATTCAATCAACGTAATCCTACAGTCGTTAGCTAATCTACTCCTAATTTCAATTAAATAATATTTAATTTTTTCATGCCGGCATCCTCATGAATTACATGTGGTTTTCACGTCATCTCTCTCACATTTTTTTTTACCCAAAAAAAAAGGAAAAATATTTGCTCATTTGGGAAAGGGGGTGGGACAGTCCACATTATTGTTAAAGAAAAATGCACGTGGCGTGGTGATATACTAAACGGAAAACCAAAACAAATAGAACTCGACGCTCATATCAAACATTGGGAAAAAAAAAGTATAGAGATCACGGATATCGTTACTCGTTTGCAAAACTTTCTATTTCTCCGTTGGGCATTACAAAATAATACTCAGAATAACTATGTGCTAGTGCACTTTATTGAGTGACTTCTGGTATATATATAAGGGCCCAATCCCAAAAAAAAAACCTCAAACTTTAGCCTTTGTCCCAAAAATATCCACAACTTTTTTTTGTCTCATAAAAAACCTTCAACTTTTGATTTTGTCCCAAGTCTACCAATCCAATCCCAAAAATACCTCAAACTTTGGCCTTTGTCCCAAAAATATCCACAACTTTTTTTTGTCTCTTAAAAAACCTTCAACTTTTGAATTTGTCCCAAATCTACTAGTTCAATCACAAAAAAACCCTCAAAACCCATCTCGTAGAATTTCCGACGACCCAACGTCGGCCGTTTAGTTTCTGTCGAAACTCCAAGTGATTCTTAACCGTCGCCCGATGGTGTGGCCTTATCCCGAGACAATAGAAACCCTCGTCATCGGCTCCTTACCCGTTGATAGTCCTCGATGCCAATCGAGCCTTCCACCGAGGACCATCGTGCCGACCCTGCATCTGTGACAACAAGCTGCTGCCGACCCTGCATCTGTGACAACAAGCTGCTACCGACCCTGCCTCTGTGACGAAAAACTGCTGCCCCCAATGCTTTCTTGTGATCATCATTTCGGTAAAAATTTGAAGTATAAAAAGAAGTTTTGTTAATATCTTGAAATTTGTATGTGAATCTCGGGGTAACACAATTATGTCTAGAAATGAATTAATGCAGCTACAATGTGCCAAACATTCTTCCTTGAAACAATTGGAAATACATTTTGATCTTTGTCGAACAATCATGGGTTCTGTTCAACTGGGCGCGAAACACTCTTTTTTTTTTTTAATAACTGTGGTAAATTTGGGACAAAATCAAAAGTGTGAGGTTTTTTATGAGGCAAAAAAAGTTGTGGGTATATTTGGGACAAAAACCAAAGTTTGAGGTTTTTTTTGGGACAAAACCAAAAGTTGAAGGTTTTTTAGGAGACAAAAAAAAGTTATGGATATTTGTGGGACAAACGTCAAAGTTTGAGGTTTTTTTTTGGAATTAGGCCTATATATAAGTGGGTCCACGGGGCTTACGGTGTACGCCCATGCGGGAAATCACACCCCTTTAGCAGTTATCTGTTAAATTTGAACGTGAAAGAACACATTTGTTCAATAGACGTAAAAGCATAAAAATGTTGTCTTCATCCTTATTGACAGTATGACAGAAAACTAATAAAGAACGAAGAACGCTCTTCCCCGACTGATTGTTGATTGACGTTCGACAGAGGAACGTCGAGATTAAAGATGGCACTTTTCCTGTGACAATCAAGGTATATCCTAGTGATATGCCTTTGTCGATAAGTGAATCTAGTGATCTATTGGGCATGTTTTCGCTTATTAGGTTTTAGTTAGATCGGATTAAGTTTCCAACACACATATATATCTAGTGCCCCAAATTCTTTTGTGTTTAAATATTTCAACTTTTCAAGATTGGGTTAATTTCCCGTTTTCGTTGGACCAATAAAAAAAAGGGTGTTGTGGGCACAAAATGTCTTTAAATAGCCGTCAATGTACAAATTGAAATCCTTCATGTTCTCCGAAGACAATGTCCCATTAGTAGAAATATAAATATTGCCTAAAAAGTTATTTCTTCCGACCCTGCCGCCGTCGTCTTCGAACATCACTTCCATGGAATCAAAAGCCCGCACCACCAGCCTCGGCCACCGCGGCTACCACGACCTCCACCAAACAATCAACCAATCTCAAAGCGAACAGATTGACCACCTCCCACCACAACCAACAAATTTTGATTGAGCTCTCTCAGATAAATATAAAAAAAAAATCCTAAATTTATTGCATTTGTGCCAATTCAATCCTAATTTCTTTTTTAATACATGGCATTGATGGCGTCTAAATACAAAATTTTATAAAAAAAAATTAGGACTAATTAGCTAAATCAAAAGATTTTGGACAAAAATTGATAAAAGTGCGATATGTTTAGAACTTTTTAAATCATTTTTCCGGACTCTCTCTCCGTCACCCTTGCATCAAAATACACAAAAAAGAACTGCCCACTATTTCCTCTTCATCAAAGTACTCACTCAATTTACACATGTTTAACCAACACTCATCACGTCCACTCAATCAAATAATCACCGAGTTTTCTTTCGAAAACAAGACTCCTTTCTTTTCCTACATAATTAGCCTATAATCATGCGCGTCAACAATAGTTATGCTTAATCGATAGAGTATGCCTCCTCTTATACCATCCGTTAGACCTATAAACGGGTTCAAATCTTTTGGATTTTCAATTCATAGCATGCAAAGTTTAAGTGCAATTACTTATCAAAGTTCAAGACAATATATAAAGATATGACATCAACGTTTGTAATTATGTTATCGAAGATTTATTTGCTCCTATCTATTTTGCTGATAGAAGGAAAAAAAATCCATGTGACATAGGGATATATAATAGAACTAGAGATGATGATGATACTAACAACAACAATAACAAATATATGACACTTGACTTCTCGTAACATGAATAGTTTTTCTCGGTTCGTAAACAGTTGAACATTCCATCACTAATTATTTCAGTCAATATAATTTGATTTGATGTAATGTAATGAACAAAACAAATAAAAGGAGAGAAAAAAGGGGGGAAAAATTGGCTCGTACTCTGCAATACATGATGATCCAATCTTCGCAAGAAAATTCATCCATGAAAATCAATTTTACACAAAGGTTTAAACACAAAGACAACCAAATAAGGAAGTGCCTAACAAAACCCCAAACTAAGAAAAGCCGAGAGGAAACTAATCATCATGCTTTCGCAGGAAGACTCCAAGAACATACTGCATCATATTCATTGCCAAGGAGCATATGGTTTCTCTCAGGGTCGGTTCCCTCTCCTTCATTCCCTCCTTTGCTCCGTGGCTTCCTTCTTCTTCTCCGACTGCTCCATCCGTCGATTTTGGTATCAGGTTCAGGCCAAAATACTCCTCCGGCGTCTTCGCGAAGAATGAAAAATCAGAGCTGTCATTCTGACTGGGAAACTCCTTGATCTCCTTGGAGACAGAACTCCCTATTGGTCTGACCACCTTGCCATCAACGTCTTCAAGTCTAGTCACAAGTGAATACAGGACGAATCCGACGAATTCGGCCGGCGACTGCATGGATGGCGGTTCCATGAGATGGTCCGGACCGATGATCCTCGAACCATGATCTTCTTGCTCCATTGACAAGAAGTTGGCGTTACTTGGGAAGGTGAATGTGGACTTGTTATTCTTGTGTGACATGTCTGTAAAACAACTTAGTTAGAATTTGGGATGTTCCTCTGGAATATAAAGGGCTCGTTTCCTAATCCTACTAGTAGTGAAACAGTAATTAGATGTTGCTCTTACTAGCTTGGATCTAATCCGTGTAGCTTGTTCATTCCTAGTCCTAGTTGGTCGTAATGAAATCATGGAGATCTAACGGTTCACAAGTTTATCGTCGGATCTATTTATTTTTTTTATTTTGTTTAGTCGTGTATGTCCATTTTTTCCGTTCGAAAAGTATATCTCCATTTAAGCTCGCAACAACTAGATAAGCTTTCCATTATTTGAACAATTAGAGATGGTGATGAAGATAACAATAACAACAAGAAGTATACGGCACCGTGGACTTCTCGTGAAAGGAATAGGTTTGGTCGGTTCGTAAAGATTTATACCTGCCATCACTTATTATCTCAGTCAATATAATTTCATTAGATTTAATAAACAAAACAAAAAAAGAAGAGAAAAAAAGAAAAAAAAAATACGTGATGATTCCAATTAACCAAGCAGAAGACAACAGAAAGGGTAAAAGAGCACGAAGATTGACTAGACGTCCAAATTTTCTCAAAAAAAAGTTCTAACCCTTCATTTTCCACCGCCAATTTTTTTTTATTTTTTATTTATTGAAAGTCACTCATAATATTGATTAATTTTCGATCCAGAACGGACTAAGGTTTATTTATTTGTATCCCTTGTTTTTGCCAGCTATTTATCCTGATTCCCTAAATCAAATCTTGCGGATATATATACACACACATGTATACGTATATTTATATGTATGTATATATGTATGTGTGTGTGTGTGTCTATATATATATATCATCTAATAAATAAACTTATAACACTCGCTTGTAATCGTGTCACATGGCTCTTCTTATTAAGTTCCTTTCATTGTTTATTCTACAATGTAATCAACGATAAACATATGTCGATCAATTAGAATTCTTAAATAATTTAAAAATTTAGATTTTTAAAGATAATAACTATTTGGAGATACATGGAAAATCATGGAGTCAACCGAAGCTCGAAAAAGATATGGTATATTATTTTGTATGTAATTTGATGTATGAGCTGAAAAACTAGACCAACATAATTGAATACATATTTATGCAGTTTTTATGCTTATTTTAAGGGAAGTCTTAATTCCTAAACATCTTGCAAGTTAATCAAGTACGTTCTCTTCAAGTCTACCCTCTTTTCCTTCCATCTGCTCCATTGATTGATTTTGGTTTCAGGTTCAAGCCGAAATAATCCTGCATCATCCTCGTGAAGAACAAAAGATAGGAGCCGTCGTTCCGATGTGCAAACTCCTCGATCTCCTTGAAAGCGCTTGGTCGACCAAAAACCTCGGAAGCATAATTCCTTATTGGTCCGACAATCCTGCCATCATCGTCTTCGAGTCTAGCTGTGAGTACACAATCAGCCTGATGAACTTGGCCGGCCACTGAATGAATGGTAGCTCCATGAGAAGGTCCGGGCCTATATGCCTTGAATTACGCTCGGCTTGCTCCATTGAAAAGAAGTTGGGTTATCGCGGAAGGAGAATGTGGAATTGTTGTTTTCATGCGGCATGTGGTCTGTGGAACAATGCGAGAAGTTGCTATAAGTCGCTTCAATGGAGTGGATTATGATACTGATAGGAGATATTATATACAAACGCTTTCTATGAGTACATAAAAAAATCCAATCATCATCAACGTCCTAGTTATTCCTAAGCACTTCAGGAATTAATTAGACGAGAGAACGACTTTCCTTCCTTTTCCTTGACTTCGGGCTCCTTTTTTTTTTCGATGGAGCCACTCTGTCAGTCGATTTCGGTTTCATGGTCAAGCCACGATATTGTTCACACTTCGTAAAGTAGGAAAAATTGCATCACTCCGATCGTAAATCTCCTTGAGTATCTAGAGAGCGGTCTTTTCATCGAAAAACTTTTAAGTATTCTTTTAGCTGTCATTGTCTCCCGATCCATTCGCGATCGCAGCCGGCGATTGTGTGGAACGATTTGGATGTGGTTTAGCCATTGTGGTGGAGTCAGATTTCAAAGAATTTTTTTTTTGGGGTAAAGTAAGTAATAGATTGAACTTTCCAGAGCGCAATGTACAGAGAGGTAGCCGAACACAAAAACCTAGTACCCATTATGACACTTCATGTCTTAAAGGGTGCAAAGGTGTAGCGGCACTGCAAAACAAAGAAGCCAATGCGCAACAGCAAGAAGCCAAACAAGCGACCAAAATAGACCTAAAGGACTAAAACAACAGCCAAGGCAGTGGCCAAACAAAACCTAAATGAAACATCAATTAGGAAGGGGTAGCATTCTCAAAGATAGGAGGAGAGATGCCCCAATTAGCTTGTACTCTCTTATTGCGGGGGTTGTCCGCAACGTTAGTAAAGGTAAGACCTTTATCTCTCACCACTTTCACAAGATGCTCGAGGAGAGCCGGCACAAAGAGCATCTTATTCATGAATAGGATATGGTTTATCTCCATCCAAATGATATGACATAACGCCCCAAAAAATAGATGATCAACAGAGTCCGGTCTATGTTGACAAAAAGCACACGTACTTTCCTAGATTCTATGGTAATTCAAAAGTAGCACTTGAGTTGGGAGTTTGTTAAGAGAGATGAGCCAAAGAAGGAACTTGTCCCTCAGGGAGATAACACAGTCCCACACAAACAAACACCAAGGGACGACTTGTCCCCTATATCTGATGAGGTCCCAAGCCGATGCAATTGATAAGTCACCAGAGGGATATCCTTTCCAAATGAATCGATCCTCTCACTCCTCCACGAAGGTCGGGGTAGCGTCTGACCAAGTTGTGATAATATCCTGCACAGTAGACGGTTCCCAAGCGAAAGAGAAAAAGGCTCGAACAGAAGCATCCTACGGAATACCAGAGGAGTAAATATGTCTATCTGTGAACAATTTGTATAGACGACCTCTAGAGTGCCAACAATCAAACTAGAATGACGGAGAAAGACCATTCCCAACCTTCCAAGTGAAGTGCATGCAAAAATCCAAACGGAGATCCAAAATTTTCTTCCAAGCCCAGGAGCAAATGGTGGGTTTAAGCGCTACCCAGAAGTTCTTGTTCTTCAGGAAAGTCAAGTGTATCCATTTGCACCACAAGGACTCTTTATCATCGAAGAGAATCCAAATATGTTTGAGCATGGCCGCTCTATTGCAATCAATAAGCCTGCGAATCCCCAAACCACCCTCCTTATTAGGGAGGCAAACATCGACCCAGGGAACCTTAGCACCACCAACACCCAAATCTGGTCCTTTCCAGAGAAATTGTCTAAGAATAAGCTCAATCCGGGACAAAACTGACATAGGTAGGGTGAAAACACTGGCCCAGTACACATGAATAGCATGTAAGACAAACTTAATAAGTTGCAACCGGCCAGCAAAAGATAAAAACCATTGGGACTAGGAACGGGCTCTAGCAGTGATGGAGTTAACCAAGGCAATGCAATCGGTCTTGCTCATCCTAGATGCAATAATATGTACACCAAGGTAGCGAAAAGGGAGAGTACCTTCTTGAAATCCCAAAGAACTCCGAATCTGATCATGCAAGTCAGTCAGGCTGCCCGAGAAGAATACCTCGCTTTTGTTGACATTCGGCTTCAAGCCAGACCATCTAGAGAAGAGATCAAGGCCCTCCTTCAGTAAAGTGATGGAGGCCATCTTCACCTCGGCAAATAAAAGGACGTCATCAACAAAGAATAGGTGAGACAATCGGGTAGGCTTACACTGCCAAAAGAACTTGAAGCCCGAAGAGTTTGTCTTGGCACTGAGAATACCGGTGAGCACTTCCATAATAATAGTGAATAGGTAGGGAGAGATAGGATCTCCTTGCCGAATACCTCAACTATTAGCAAAGAAACCATGAAGCTCACCATTAATTGCAACTGAGAACTTCGGTGATGAAACACACACCATAACCAACTTGATGAACATAGTCGGAAACCCAAATGCTTGCAAGACCAATTCAAGAAAACTCCAATCAATCGTGTCATATATCTTTTGAAAATCCACTTTAATGGCACATTTAGGAAGATAAGGCTCATGATGGAATCCAGCAAACAGCTCCTGAGCAATCATGATATTATCACTAATCTTTCATCCCCTAACAAATGCATTTTGAGAAGGGCTAATAATGGAGGGTAAAACACTTGCAATTCGATTAGCTAAGATCTTGGTAATGCATTTATAAACCGTGTTGCAACATGCTATAGGCCGAAAATCATTCATGGCCGAGGAGTTGGGGATCTTCGGCACTAAAGTGAGGATGGTGGTGTTGGTCTCTTTGAGCAATAGTCCTGTTTCAAAGAAGTCCTTTATAGACAAGGATATCCCAAGAAGCTTTAAAGAAGTCAACATTAAAACCATCTGGGCCCGGGACCTTACCTTTAGCAAGAGAAAACATGGTGTTGCGAATCTCCGCATCTGTCACGTGCTGAGAGAAAAAGTGAATTTGGTCCTCATCAAGAGCGCGAGCAAAAAAGTTCTGGATCACCTGTACCCTTGGCTGGCTAGTATGAGAGTTCCCCGCGAGTAGATTCTCAAAATGGCTGACTATATGATGTTGAACCGGATTCGGTTCAGTAAGGACAGCCCATGTAGAGTTAGAAACCAAAAGTATACGGTTGTGGTGGTGTCTCTTATTGACAAAGTGGTGGAAGTATTTTGTATTAAGGATCCCCTCCTTAAGCCACCTAATCCTGGATTTCTATTTGAAAAAGGACTCCTCTTGGAGCCTAAGATCCAAAAACAAGCGGAGTTGGTCCTTCTCAAGGTCTGCTAAAACCTGGTTCAGAGATCAAGAATAAGAGCATCTTGAGTAGAGGAAAGAGCTAACCTTGCCTGAGCAGTACGGGATGGAATATCAGAGAAGGAATCCCTATTGAGTTGTTTGAGCCGCTCCTTGAGGATTTTGAGCTTGCAACATACCACATACATCGATGACCCACTAACCTGATCCATCTATTGATTACTTAAAGCAAATATTATTAGTTGACAATCATGTCATGTCGCTCAACTTCATGTGACCTTATTTTTGACTTATGTAGATTGTTTTCACCAAAATGTGTTACAAATAAACCTGTGTCGACCAATTATAATTTTTTTTACTGTTTGGATTTAGATTTCAAAAGATAATAAATATATGGATATAATGAATGAAATAGAAATAAGAATTAAATGTATATTGAGTATCTCTATATAGCCGTGATTAATTAATTGATCATGGAGTTAACCGGAGCTTGAAAACTATATGGATATATTATTCAATGCCTAATTTGATGTACGAGCTGAAAAACTGAACCAAGATAATTGAATACATATTTGACGTAGTATACCTATTTTAAGGAAATTTCTAGTTCCTAAATGTCTTTCAAATTAATTAAGTTAAGTCTATCCTCTTTTCCTTTCGGCTGCTCCATCTTCGATTTTGGTTTTGATTCGGGCCAAAAAAACTCCTCCAGCATCTTTTTGAAATTGTTATACTCATACAACATGTCGTCTAAGAAACAATTAAGTTAAAATTTGTGAAGTTCCTTTGGATTATAAAGCACGCGATTCCTAATCCTACGAGGAGTGAAACAAGAATCAGGTGTTGCTGTTAGTGGCTTGAATCTAATCCTACGCGGTTCCTAATTCTAATTGATCTTAACAAAACTATGGAGATCTAACGGATCACAAGTTTTCAATCGCACCTATTGATCTTCTACGTGTATGTCCAATTTTTTCTTCAAAAAGTATACATCTCCATTCAACTCACTGGATAGGCTTTCCAATCTTTGAACAATTAATTAACACCACAATACATCTTAACAACAAAAAATTACATTCTTTGAACAATTAGTTTCCATTCTTAAAAAAAAAAAATCGACCCAAAAAAAAAAGCCGAAATTACAACAGGACGCCAACTCATGAAATAAGGATACAGGATTTGCTCATTTAAGTTAGATTTCGGAATCACGCATATATAAAATGAAAATTAAGTTAAAAAGAAAGAGATTCGTTGAGCTTGAGAAATTTCAAATATTTAAAGACAAAATTTTTCATAACAAATATTTCATACATTCTTTACCGTGGATATGTACCGATCGCAATATTTGACTGCATGACCCGGGGGAACAAGCAAAAACAATCGGGACAACAATGAAATTCCCTGAATATGTACCGATCACAAGATTTGCACTTGAAAATTTCTCGTGAAGCTTAAATAGGAAAAATTACCAAAAAAATTATAAAACTATTGTAATTGTGCTAATTTGTTGCATTTGTGCCAATTCAATCCATCCAGCTAATTTTAATCGAAAATCACTAATGTGGCAAATCTTAATATGGCTAGGCCGGCCTCGCCTGAGGCGGGCGAGCTTTGCCTAAGGCCAGCAAGTAGTGGAGTCGACCCTCACTCGGGCCAGCTGCTGAACGTCAACGACTGGCTGGTGGTTGAATATTATACTAAGTAAAATAGCCATGTCTGCGTCAGCAGTGCCACGTCTGTGATTTCCAATCAAAATAGATCGCATGGACCTAATTAGCGCAAATGCAAAAATTTAAGGAAAAAAAATCCATGCAACACAGGGGTAATAGAACTAGAGATGATGATGATACTGACAACAACAATAACAAGTATATGGCACTCGACTTCTTGTAACAGGAACAGTTTTTCTCAGTTTGCAAACAGTTGAACATTCCATCACTAATTATTTCAGTCAATATAATTTGATTTGATGTAATGTAATAAACAAAATAAATAAAAGGAGAGAAAAAAAGGGGGAAAATTGGCTCGTACTCTGAAATACGTGATGATCCAATTTTCGCAAGAAAATTCATCCATGAAAATCAATTTTACACAAAGGTTTAAACACAAAGACAACCAAATAAGGAAGTGCCTAACAAAACCCCAAACGAAGAAAAGCCGAGAGGAAACTAATCATCATGCTTTCGCAGGAAGATTCCAAGAACAAACTGCATCATATTCAATGCCAAGGAGCATATGGTTTCTCTCAGGGTCGGTTCCCTCTCCTTCATTTCCTCCTTTGCTCCGTGGCTTCCTTCTTCTCCGACTGCTCCATCCGTCGATTTTGGTATCAGGTTCAGGCCAAAATACTCCTCCGGCGTCTTCGCAAAGAATGAAAAATCCGAGCTGTCATTCCGACTGGGAAACTCCTTGATTTCCTTGGAGGCAGAACTCCTTATTGGTCCGACCACCTTGCCATCGTTGTCTTCGAGTCTAGTCACATGTGAATACAGGACGAATCCGACGAATTCGGCCGGCGACTGCATGAATGGCGGTTCCATGAGATGGTCCGGACCGATGATCCTCGAACCATGATCTTCTTGCTCCATTGACAAGAAGTCGGGGTTACTTGGGAAGGTGAATGTGGACTTGTTATTCTCGTGTGACATGTCTGTGAAACAACTTAGTTAGAATTTGGGATGTTCCTCTGGAATATAAAGGGCTCGTTTCCTAATCCTACTAGTAGTGAAACAGTAATTAGATGTTGCTCTTACTAGCTTGGATCTAATCCGTGTAGCTTGTTCATTCCTAGTCCTAGTTGGTCATAATGAAATCATGGAGATCTAACGGTTCAAAAGTTTATAGTCGGATCTATTTTATTTTATTTTTAGCCGTGTATGTCCATTTTTTCCGTTCGAAAAGTATATCTCCATTTAACCCTGCAACAACTAGATAAGCTTTCCATTATTTGAACAATTAGAGATGGTGATGATGATAACAATAACAACAAGTATACGGCACTGTGGACTTCCCGTAAAAGGAATAGGTTTGGTCGGTTCATAAAAATTTATACATTCCATCACTTATTATTTCAGTCAATATAATTTCATTAGGTTTAATAAACAAAACAAAACAAAAAAAGAGAAAAAAGAGAACAAAAAATACGTGATGATCCAATTAACCAAGCAGAAGACAACAGAAAGGATAAGAGTGCACAAAGATTGACTAGACGCCCAAATTTTCTCAAAAAGTTTTAATCCCTCATTTTCCATCGCCAAATTTTTTTAAATTTTTTTTTATGGAAAGTCGGTCATAATATTGATTAATTTTCGATCCAAAACGGGCTAAGGTTTATTTATTTGTATCCCATGTTTTTGCCAGCTATTTATCCAGATTCTCTAAATCAAATTACATATACATAAACACATTGATCATCTAATAAGTAAGCTTATAACACTCACTTGTAATCGCGTCACATTGCTCTTCTTATTAAGTTCCTTTCGTTGCTTATATTCAAGGATAAACATATGTCGATCAATTAGAATTCTAAAATATTTTATGAATTTAGGTTTTTAAAGATAATAACTATTTGGAGATATATGGAAAATCACGAGTCAACCGAAGGTTGAAAAAGATACGGTATATTATTTGATACTTAATTTGATGTACGAGCTGAAAAACTAGACCAACATAATTGATACATATTTTGGCAGTTTTATGCTTATTTTAAGGGAAGTCTTAATTCCTCAATATCTTGCAAGTTAATCAAGTATGTTCTCTTCAAGTCTACACTCTTTTCCTTCCATCTGCTCCATTGATTGATTTTGGTTTCAGGTTCAAGCCAAAATAATCCCGCGGCGTCTTCGTGAAGAACAAAAGATAGGAGCCGTTGTTCCGATGTGCAAACTCCTCGATCTCCTTGAAAGCGCTCAGTCGACCAAAAACCACGGAAGCATAACTCCTTATTGGTCCGACAATCCTGCCATCATCGTCTTCGAGTCTGGCTGTGAGTACACAATATGCCCTGAATTACGCTCGTCTTGCTCCTTTGAAAAGAAGTTGGGGTTACTTCGGAAGGAGAATGTGGAAATTGTTGTTTTCATGCGGCATGTGGTCTGTGGAACAATGAGAGAAGTTGCTAAAAATAAGTCCCTTCAATTAGGGGTGTGCAACCAGACCGGGCTTACCCGAAAATCGGATCGGCTAAAAAAAAAAAAACATGATCGGGAATCTGTTCCCGCTCAAACCTGTCCGGGTACTGGTTTCAATTTTTGGGAGCCGACTGAAATTGGTCTGGTTCCTGGTTCTAGTGTGGGAGAGTGGACGTAGGCTTTCGAAAGCCGAACCACTATAATCTTGTGTGCATTGCTTCCTCTCTAATCTCGCTTCTATTTACTGTTTGGTAGAAGCACTACGTGACTTTGCTAATACATGTGCCTCTATCGAATTCAATTAATTTATTATTTTATCATTATTTATTGAAATTCTATTGATATACTTATTCACCCATCTAGGTGTATAGCCTAGCCGGAATAACAGACCACTATGCCATTGACCCAATTGTAAATTTCGTTGCTACACTTTTCATTCGGGAAACAGATCACAAATCGTCCTCACTTTTACTAATTCAGTCTACAAAATCTTTTAATTTTTTTGTTCCTAAACCTTTTAGGTTTACCGATTCAGTCCAAAAATCTTATACCTTTTGTCGATTCAATCCTATTGGCCAAAAATTGCTCATGTGGATGCCGATTATCTTACTTGGCATCATAGACGGTAGACACTAGCATGGACAAGTTTTAACAAATTTCGTAATTTTATTTTGATTTTAGTATTTTCTTTTCTTTTCTTTTTTTCCCTTTCTATGGGCTGGTAGCCCCTCCAGAGGGCCGTAAAATCTTCGTCGGTCGCAGTCCCTTTCTAAGGTCGGGGAGGACATCACAGGCCCTCGCCAAATCTGGCCAAGGAGTGTGACGGCCCTCACCCAGGCCCTCGCTGCAACCTCGCGGCCGGCGACAGCTTTGCGACCCTCGTGTATGGGTCTAACTAGGGTCATCAGCCCCTCTGGCTCTCGCCTTGCCCCACTGGCCCCTTAATCCGGAAAGGAAAAAAAACAGAAAAAATGATCGAAAAGAAAATAAAAAAGTTCGAACAAAATTTAAAAAATATATATTAAAAATTATCTAAGTCAGTGCTTGCGGCAACATGTAGGACGGCTGAGGTCAACGTCAGTGATTTCCAACTAATATGACTGAATCAGCAAAAGGTGAAAAGGTTTTGAATTGAATCAGCTAGTAAACCTAAAATGAATTGGCAAAAGTACCAAAGGTTTAGGACTTTTTTGACAGTTTATTCTCAGTTCAACGGTGGTTGAACTCTTCATTTGGGATGAATCTTATGGAAAATTTGGAGCAGTCTGAAGGATTTTTCTTAGAAATCGCTCTTGGCTATGTTTTAAGGCTTTGTGTTGTTTGGCAAGCGTGGGAGGTCTTGTATACATAAAGACTGAATTGAGCGCCACCGCGGCTACCATGACCTCCACCAAACAAACAATCATTGCCAAAGCGCACAGATTGACCACCTCCGACCACAACCAACAAATTGATAAAAGTGCGATATGTTTAAAATTTTTTAAGCAATTTTTCCGGACTCTCTCTCCGTCACCCTTGCATCAAGATACAAAAAAAAAAAAGAACTGCTTGCTATTCCCTCCTCAATTCACACATGTTTAAGAGACACTCATCACATCCACTCCATCAAATAATCACTCACTTTTCTTTCGAAAACAAGACTCCTTTCTCTTCGTACAAAATTAGACTATAATCATGCGCGTCAATACCAGTTATGCTTAATCGATAGAGTATGCTTCCTCTTATACCATCCGTAAGACCTATAAACGGGTTCAAATCTTTTGGATTTTCAATTCATAGCATGCAAAGTTCAAGACAATAAAGATATGACATCAACGTTAGTAATTATGTTATCGAAGATTTATTTGCTCCTATCTATTTTGCTGATAGGAGGAAAAAAAAAATCCATGTAACATAGGGATAATAGAAATAGAGATGATGATGATACTAACAACAACAATAACAAATATATGGCACTCGACTTCTCGTAACAGGAATAGTTTTTCTCAGTTCGTAAACAGTTGAACATTCCATCACTAATTATTTCAGTCAATATAATTTGATTTGATGTAATGTAATAAACAAAACAAATAAAAGGAGAGAAAAAAGGGGGAAAAAATTGGCTCGTACTCTGAAATACGTGATGATCCAATCTTCGCAAGAAAATTCATCCATGAAAATCAATTTTACACAAAGGTTTAAACACAAAGACAACCAAATAAGGAAGTGACTAACAAAACCCCAAACTAAGAAAAGCCGAGAGGAAACTAATCATCATGCTTTCGCTGGAAGATTCCAAGAACATACTCCATCATATTCGTTGCCAAGGAGCATATGGTTTCTCTCAGGGTCGGTTCCCTCTCCTTCGTTCCCTCCTTTGCTCCATGGCTTCCTTCTTCTTCTCTAACTGCTCCATCCGTCGATTTTGGTATCAGGTTCAGGCCAAAATACTCCTCCGGTGTCTTCGTAAAGAAAGAAAAATCAGAGCTGTCATTCCGACTGGGAAACTCCTTGACCTCCTTGAAAGCAGTCGCTCGACCGAAAGCCTTGGAGGCAGAACTCCTTATTGGTCCGACCACCTCGCCATCGTCGTCTTCAAGTCTAGACACAATTGAATAAAGGACGAATCCGACAAATTCGGCCGGCGGCTGCATGAATGGCGGTTCCATGAGATGGTCCGGACCGATGATCCTTAAACCATGATCTTCTTGCTCCATTGACAAGAAGTCGGGGTTACTTGGGAAGGTGAATGTGGACTTGTTATTCTCGTGTGACATGTCTGTGAAACAACTTAGTTAGAATTTGGGATGGTCCTCTGGAATATAAAGGACTCGTTTCCTAATCCTACTAGTAGTGAAACAATAATTAGATGTTCCTCTTACTAGCTTGGATCTAATCCGTGTAGCTTGTTCATTCCTAGTCCTAGTTGGTCATAATGAAATCATGGAGATCTAACGGTTCACAAGTTTATAGTCGGATCTATTTTTTTTAGTCGTGTATGTCCGTTTTTTCCGTTCGAAAAGTATATCTCCATTTAACCTTGCAACAACTAGATAAGCTTTCCATTATTTGAACAATTAGAGATGGTGAAGATGATAACAGTAACAACAACAATAAACGGCACTGTGGACTTCTCGTAAAAGGAATAGGTTTGGTCGGTTCGTAAATTTATGCCTTCCATCACTTATTATTTCAGTCAATATAATTTCATTAGATTTAATAAACAAAAAAAAAGAGACAAAAAAGAAAAAAAAATACGTGATGATCCAATTAACCAAGCAGAAGACAACAGAAAGGATAAGAAAGCACAAACATTGACTAGACGTCCAAATTTTCTCAAAAAGTTCTAACCCTTCATTTTCCATCGCCAAATTTTTTAAGTTTTTTTTATTGAAAGTCGCTCATAATATTGATTAATTTTCGATCCAGAACGGGCTAAGGTTTGTCATTTGTATCCCTTGTTTTTGCCAGCTATTTATCCTGATTCCCTAAATCAAATCATACGGTATACATATACACTCGTTTAAGTTCGCGTCTAAGAGTAGTTTTCAGATTAGATGGTGCTTACGGAGCCAGCGCAGTGTTTACCAAATATCTAAAATTAAAATTTTCACCAGTATTAAATAGAGTATGCTCAAGGGAAACATATTCAGCTAATGTTTGTTTATAAAGTGCATTAGTGAAACGGAATAAATGATGAGAGTTAGGATTGGCAAACCTGGAAATTTATTATTGGCTAGTGTCAATCCCCGCTTGCGTTGGATGTTTTTTCGTCAGATGCCGATGAAATGTTGCATAGCCATCTCCTTTACCAAGTTTGTATTTTTGCGGACAATATTTATAGCTTATATCAAATTTGCCTTCGTTTTCATTCCATACTTTGTTGAAATGTAGCCATAAGTCGGATTCTTTGCTCTTCCATCCCTGCTCCTTTGCTATCGACGATTCTTCGACACCAATTGCAGTGGCAGTGGCAGTGGCAGTAGAAGAATAAATACTTTCTTGCGTTGCGATGTGCTCGACGTTAGAATTGGGAACATCGTCATCTTCCCAACATGCATATTCACAATGATCATATTCATGAACAGGATAATAGGATTCTCTCATCGCCATCGGGCTCTTTCCATTTCCAGTATTTCTGCTTCCACTTGCCATTTTTTTAGAGAATTGATCGGAAAGATGATTTAAAGAATTGAGGCGGAATTGAAAGAGAATAGCAGATTAAGAGAATTTGACTTGAGAGTATTTGAGAGAATTGAAAGAAATTGTGAAAAAAATAAAGAGGGATTGAGAGGTTTTTATATAAAAAAAAAATTTAAGGGTTTGGCCGTTGCAATTTCCAACGGGCCGAAGGCCCGCAAGAGAAAAGGACGGCCGTCTGGGGAAGAGCCGTTTGGTCTTCCCAAGGGGGGGCGGGGCCCATTGCCCACCCCCACTTTTTTTCATGTTTTTTTTAATAAATGCAACGGTTCGGAACCGCGGGCGGGTTCCGGGTCTGCGGTTCCGTTTGGCCATGTCTAGTATGACATATCAACAGCGCGGTCGGTCACATAACAAGTTAAGTGTACTTTTGTTTGATTCATAATAGAACCTTACCACACGCATAGAAAACCAAAATTAAGGGGAAAAAAGATACGTTGGACTATACAATGAGATTATCTTAAAATATTCAAGCACGTTATTTCCTCTAAAGTATCTGATCCCCACGTATGCATAATGTCCGCCGAGACTTCCAACCTTTCCAAGAAAATCTAACCCCATTTCACTTTTCCATGGCCAAAATTTTTTTTTGCACGAAAAATTATTCGTAGTCGTTTGGTTCTCGCGAAGATACTACTCACAAGTCACGAACCATAAGTTATAATTCCATGAAAATCTGGGAGCAAAGCCTTCAACAGAAGACCCCAAACCAAGAAAAGCCCAAGAAAGATTGTTTCCTCAGGTTGTGAGGAAATAACGTGCTTGAATATTTTAAGATAATCTCATTGTATAGTCCAACGTATCTTTTTTCCCCTTAATTTTGGTTTTCGTTGCTACACTTTTCATCCGGGAAAAAGATCACAAACCTTCCTCACTTTTGCTAATTCAATCAAGAAAATCTTTTAATTTGTTCTTCCTAAACCTTTTAGGTTTACCGATTCAATCCTAAAATCTTTTACCTTTTGTCGATTCAATCCTATTGGCCAAAAATCGCTCATGTAGATGCCGACTATCTTACTTGGCATCATAGACACTAGAGAGGACAAGTTTTAACAAATTCGTAATTTTATTTTGATTTTAGTATTTTTGTTTCATTTCTTTCTTTTTTTCCTTTCTATGGGTCGGTAGCCCCTTCGGACCTTGGATGAGGGCCGTAAAATTCTCGTCGGTCGCAGCCCATTTCTAAGGCCGGGGAGGACATGACGAGCCCTTGCTAGATCTGGCCAAAGAGCGTGACGGCCCTCACCCAGGCCCTCGCTGCAACCCCGCGGCCGACGACAGCTTTGCGACCCTCGTGTAGGGGTCCAACTAGGGTCATCAGCCCCTCTGGCTCTCGCCCAGCCCCATTGGCCCCTTAATCCGGAAAGGAAAAAAAAACAGAAAAAATGATAAAAAAAGAAAATAAAAAAGTTAGAACAAAATTTTTAAAAAATATATATTAAAAATTATCTAAGTCAGTGCTTGCGGCAACATGTAGGACGGCTGAGGTCAACGTCAGTGATTTCCAACTAATATGACTGAACCAGCAAAAGGTGAAAAGGTTTCGAATTGAATCAATTATGCTTAATCAATAGAGTATGCTTCCTCTTATACCAGCCGTAAGACCTATAAACGGGTTCAAATCTTTTGGATTTTCAATTCATAGCATGCAAAGTTCAAGACAATAAAGATATGACATCAACGTCAGTGATTATCTTATCGAAGATTTATTTGCTCCTATCTATTTTGCTGATAGAAGGAAAAAAAATCCATGTAACATAGGGATAATAGAATTAGAGATGATGATGATACTAACAACAACGATAACAAAGATATGGCACTCGACTTCTCGTAACAGGAATAGTTTTTCTCGGTTCGTAAACAGTTGAACATTCCATCACTAATTATTTCAGTCAATATAATTTGATTTGATGTAATGTAATAAACAAAACAAATCAAAGGAGAGAAAAAAAAGGGGGAAAAACTGGCTCGTACTCTGAAATACGTGATGATCCAATCTTCGCAAGAAAATTCATCCATGAAAATCAATTTTACACAAAGGTTTAAACACAAAGACAACCAAATAAGGAAGTGCCTAACAAAACCCCAAACTAAGAAAAGCCGAGAGGAAACTAATCATCATGCTTTCGCTGGAAGATTCCAAGAACATACTCCATCATATTCGTTGCCAAGGAGCATATGGTTTCTCTCAGGGTCGGTTCCCTCTCCTTCGTTCCCTCCTTTGCCCCATGGCTTCCTTCTTCTTCTCTGACTGCTCCATCCGTCGATTTTGGTATCAGGTTCAGGCCAAAATACTCCTCCGGCGTCTTCGTAAAGAATGAAAAATCAGAGCTGTCATTCCGACTGGGAAACTCCTTGACCTCCTTGAAAGCAGTCGCTCGACCGAAAGCCTTGGAGGCAGAACTCCTTATTGGTCCGACCACCTCACCATCGTCGTCTTCGAGTCTAGTCACAATTGAATACAGGACGAATCCGACGAATTCGGCCGGCGGCTGCATGAATGGAGGTTCCATGAGATGGTCCGGACCGATGATCCTCGAACCATGATCTTCTTGCTCCATTGACAAGAAGTCGGGGTTACTTGGGAAGGTGAATGTGGACTTGTTATTCTCGTGTGACATGTCTGTGAAACAACTTAGTTAGAATGTGGGATGTTCCTCTGGAATATAAAGGGCTCGTTTCCTAATCCTACTAGTAGTGAAACAATAATTAGATGTTGCTCTTACTAGCTTGGATCTAATCCGTGTAGCTTGTTCATTCCTAGTCCTAGTTGGTCATAATGAAATCATGGAGATCTAACGGTTCACAAGTTTATAGTCAGATCTATATTTTTTAGTCGTGTATGTCCGTTTTTTCCGTTCGAAAAGTATATCTTCATTTAAGCTCGCAACAACTAGATAAGCTTTCCATTATTTGAACAATTAGAGATGGTGAAGATGATAACAATAACAACAACAATAAACGGCACTGTGGACTTCTCGTAAAAGGAATAGGTTTGGTCGGTTCGTAAATTTATGCCTTCCATCACTTATTATTTCAGTCAATATAATTTCATTAGATTTAATAAACAAAAAAAGAGACAAAAAAGACAAAAAAAAAAAAACGTGATGATCCAATTAACCAAGCAGAAGACAACAGAAAGGATAAGAAAGCACAAACATTGACTAGACGTCCAAATTTTCTCAAAAAGTTCTAACCCTTCATTTTCCATCGCCAAATTTTTAAATTTTTTTGATTGAAAGTCGCTCATAATATTGATTAATTTTCGATCCAGAACGGGCTAAGGTTTGTTATTTGTATCCCTTGTTTTTGCCAGCTATTTATCCTGATTCCCTAAATCAAATAATACGTATATATATACATACACATATACATATACATATACACTCGCTTGTAATCGGGTCACTTGGCTCTTCTTATTAAGTTTGAATTACGCTCGTCTTGCTCCATTGAAAAGAAGTTGGGGTTACTTCGGAAGGAGAATGTGGAATTGTTGTTTTTATGCGGCATGTGGTCTGTGAAACAATGAGAGAAGTTGCTATAAGTAAGTCGCTTCAATAGAGTGGATTATGATACTGATAGGAGATATTATATACAAACGCTTTCTATGAGTACATAAAATAATAATAATAATAATAATAATAATAATTTTTCAATCCTAAGCAGTTTAGGAATTAATTGGACGAGAGACCGACTTTCCTTCCTTTTCCTTGACTTCAGGCTCCTTTCCTTTCGACGGAGCCATTCTGTCAGTCGATTTTTGTTTCATGATCAAGCCAAGATATTGTTCACACTTCGTAAAGTAGGAAAAATTGGGGCCATCACTCCGATCGTAAACCTCCTTGATTATCTAAAGAGCGGTCTTTTCATCGAAAAAGTTGTAAGTATTCTCTCAGCGATCACTATCTCCAGATCCATTCGCGAGTGCAGCTGGGATCCTGCTCCGTGCAGCTGGCGATTGTGTGTGAACAATTTGGTTGTGGTTGAGTCATCGTGGTGGAGTTAGGTTTCAAAGAATTTAGCTATGGAGCATATGAAGAATTTCCTTTGTTTTGGTCAAGAGGATTCCATCCGCACGACGAGATTCCAATATCATAATGTCTTCTGGTCTAATTATGACTCCTACTACAAATCTTACCTTAAATGTTTGAAATCCGGAGTGGTTTAAAAATACTTCCGTAACGCTAATCGTTGTTATCGCTTCTAAAGATGAGTCAATGAAAAATATTGACACGATTAGCTGCAATTCATGGCTAAATATTTTTGTTGATTTGAAAATATTTAAATGATCAAAATTAGAAAAAATCTTTTTGAAATCATTCATTTTCATGAAACCAACAATTGATTAATTTTCAATCCCAAGCACGCTAGGGTTTATATATTTGTATACTTGCTTTTGGCTAGCTATTTATTTGTATAGTTTAAATCAATAATATTCTATATATATCCACCTATTGATTACTTAAAGCAAATATTATTAGCTTACAATCGTGTCATGTCGATCAACGTCATGTGACCTTATGATTGACTTCTGTACATTGTTTTCACTAAAGTGTGTTACAGAATAAACCTGTGTCATCAATTAGAATTTTTTTACTGTTATATGGATTTAGATTTCACAAGATAGTAACTATCCGGAGATATAATGAATGAAATAGAAAGTAGATTTAAATGTCTATTGAGTATCTCTATATAGCTGTGATTAATTAATTGATCATGGAGTTACCTGGAGCTTGAAAAATATATGGATATATTATTCGATGCCTAATTTGATGTACGAGCTAAAAAACTAAACCAAGATAATTGAATACATATTTATACTTATTTTAAGGAAATTTTTAGTTCCTAAATGTCTTGCAAATTAATTAAGTTCGTTCTCCTCAAGTCTATCCTCTTTATGAATGTATAATTACATGTATATTGGGTATTTCTATAATTGTGTTTATTTATTCCCTTGTTGTAATTAGTCACTCATACAAATACATTTTACACAACCCTAGTTTGGGTTGAGCTACCATAAACACTTTGTCGTTATTTCTCTCTGACTCTAAACATCAACATGGTATCAGAGCTCTCTTTCTCTCTCTCTCTCTTTGTTGTTCGCGATTGTGCGTCCATCCCCTATTACCCTCTTCTATTGTTGCTCGTAATCCGGCTTGCACGTGAGAGAGTGTGTTGAAGTTGTTGTTATTGTCCCACATCGCTTATGAATGAGTCTTGTATGCTTTTTATATTCATGTGGTCTCCCTCCACCTAAAAGCTTAAGCTTTTGGGTTGGACTTTCTAACATGGTATCAGAGCAGGAAAACGCATCACGTTCTTCAACAACTTTGTCTCAAATCAACACTTCTTTTGCTCCAATTACTGCTTCAACAATGTTCGGTACATCTACGAATTTTTTTTCTTCTCTACCATGTCTCTGGTCATCATCTTCTTTTTCTGCTAATCTCAATTTCCCATCACATCTCAATAATATACCGTTTGCATTCGCCTCTTCTTCTCTTTTCACTGCTCCAATCTCTGCTGCTGCTCAAATTACTGGAGTGCAATCAGTCTCGCCATCTCTAGTTCTTCCCAACATTACTAATCTCGTCTCCATCAAACTTGATGCAGATAATTATCTTCAGTGGAAATCTCAGTTTGAGTCGATTTTAATCTTCAACGATCTGCTGGGATATGTGGATGGATCTTTTCCGTGTCCGCAGAGGCTTATCAATGATCAGAATGGTACTGTGATCGCCAATCATTCTTATTCAATTTGGGTCAAGACGGATCAATGCGTTCGCAGTTTGATTAACTCAACCCTCACAGTTGAGATTTTCCGTGAAGTTCATGATCTTCAGACATCTCGAGAGATTTGGCTTGCTCTAGGGTGACGTTTTACTTATCGATGCGCGGCCAAGAAAATTGGATTGAAGCTTGATTTTCATAACGCCACTAAGAAACCCGGTCAGTCAATGTCTGATTATCTTCAGCATTTGAACTCATTTGTGGATTCTCTCACCGCAATCAGTTGCTCCGTTTCTGATAAAGATTTGGTGATTCAAGCCCTCAATGGGCTCCCATCAGAGTGTGATCCTTTTGTCACATTGGTCACCAATGGTCCTACTATTATTTCCTTCAATGATCTGCGGTCGCGCCTCCTCATACAAGAAGAGCGATTTCTCTGAAAATTGAATGCCTCATCTTCATTTGATATTCATCATGCTTTGATTGGACATTCCACTTCACCCAATCCACCGTTTCGAGGGAGTCGTGGTGGACGTAATTTTAGGGGTCGAAGATCAGGTCGAGGACTGGGAGGACGGTTCTCGCATGATCAACCGGATTGGAAAGCCTCCAATGATTGATTTAATTTCCAGTCATTCTTTGTCCCATACGCTAATCGATCCTCACCTGCCTCCAATCGGCCTCGTGGTGGTTCGCGGCCCTATGTTCCTCCATTCACCCAGGGATGCATTCTTGGATCCAGGCCTCATCTTTCTTGTCAAATCGGTAACGGAGTTAGACACAATGTGCTACAATGTCGGCAAAGATTTAACCATGCCTTCACTACAACTAATCTATCGGACTCTTTCTCAGCTCTCTCAATTGGTGAGACCTATGATCCAATGTGGTATCTTGATAGTGGAGCGTCGGCACACATGACTAGTGACATTGGTAAAATCCTAAATCCTAGACCCTTTTATGATTTGACAAAAGTTTAAGTTGGTGATAATCATTTATTGCCTATTAAGCAAGTCGGTACAGCTTATTTACATACTGATTCTCGATCTTTGTTGTCATCACATTTCTATCATGTCCCTAATCTTGCTCGTGATCTTCTCTCAGTCACTCAACTTTGCCGTAAAAATTCTTGCACTGTTGATTTTGATGGTTCATTATTTTCTTTGAAGGATCACCGAACCGGGAAAGTTCTCCCCCAAGCTAATTCTTCTCATGGTCTTTATCCGATTTCCAATTCCTTGGTGGCCTCTCACTTGCGTCCTATCGTGGCTTCTTCTGCTTCACTCACTCGCTGGCATGCTCGTCTTGGTCATCCAAATAAACAAGTTTTGAATCATGTTTGCAATTCTAGTTTTAGGTCGGTATCATGTGAGTCTTGTCTTGTGGGAAAATCTCATCAATTGCCTTTTGAGTCTGGTAATCATCGTGCTTCTTTTCCTTTAGTTGTAATTCATTCTGATGTATGGACGAGTCCCATTTTATCCAATTCTGGTTTTAAGTATTTTGTGTTATTCGTTGACGACTACTCTCGATTCACTTGGATTTTTCCAACGAAAAATAAATTTGAAGTGCCTACTCACTTTCATCGCTTCTGTTGTTTCGTCGAAAATCTATGCAATGCAAAAATTAAATTCCTACAAACTGATGGGAGAGGTAAATATACCAGTAATTCGCTCCAAACATATTTACATGAAAATGGTATTATTCAATGCATTTCTTGTCCAGACACCCCCATCTCAAAATGGTCTATCAAAATGCAAAATCAGACATTTAGTCGAAATGTGTCGAACCTTATTAATCCATGCTCATATGTTTCATTCGTATTGGGTTGATACTCTTCTCACTGCCGTTTACACTATTAATCGGCTTCCTACTCCTGTCTTATTTGATATTTCCCCTTTTCATAGTCTATTTGGATTTCAGTTTGATTATTCATTCTTTCGAATTTTTTATTGTGCTTGTTATCCTTTTCTTCCATCTCGTGTCTGACATAAACTTACACCTCATTGTATGTCATATGTATTTCTTGGGTATGCGTCAAATCACAAAGATTATCGTTGACTTAATCGGTCAAGTGGTCGTGTTTTTATCAATCGTCATGTTCTGTTTGATGATGAGAATTTTCCCTTTTTCACAAAGTCCTTCAACTTTTCGTTCAATAAATAATTCTTCCAATTCAATTCCTTCACTTATTATTTCCTCCAATCAACCAATTCTTTTTCACCTCCGCTGCCTCTCCTTTTGAATCCACTCACTGTGTCCCAACCTAACTCAGCTTCTGACCAAATTCCTCCTACTTCAAATTCACAAGTCCTTTCTACATCTCCACCTAGCTCCTCCACTTCTGTATCGTCTCTTCTCACTCATCCTATGCAAACTCATGCTAAATCTGGAATTTCTAAACCCAAAAAAAAAAATCTCTCTAATTCTTTTCATGAAGAGACACCGACTTGCTATTCTAAGGTTATTCTTGACCCACATTGGGAAGCGGCCATAGCAGATGAATTTAATGCCTTGGTCACCAATCACACGTGGGATCTTATACCACCTGACCCTTCTAAGAATTTAGTCGATTGTAAATGGGTTTTTAAGATTAAGGAAAAATCCGATGGAATTATAGAACGCTTCAAAACTCGTCTAATTGCACAATGATTTAAGCAACATGCAGGATTGGATTATGACGAGACTTTTAGCCCGGTCGTTAAACCTGCTACGATTCGGGTTGTTCTCTCTATTGCTATTTCATCATGATGGAATGTTCGTCAACTTAATGTTAAAAATGCCTTCTTGCATGGCATCCTTTGTGAGGAAGTTTACATGCGCCAACCTCTCGATTTCTCTAATAGCGAATATCCCAATCACATGTGCCGTCTCTGGAAAAACCATATATGGTTTAAAGCAAGCTCCACGTGCGTGGTTTCTTCGCTTCAGTAGTTTTTTTTATTGTCATTGGGTTTCATGGCGAGTAAGGCCGATCCCTCGTTTTTTGTCTACGTTTTTTCTCGGGGTCGTATATGTCTTCTACTGTATGTTGATGATATCCTTGTTACCGGTGATACTCCTCATTTACTACGATATTTGATTACTCGACTCTCGCAAGAATTTGCTATGAAGGATCTTAGACCACTTCATTATTTTCTTGGCATTGAGGCTCATCATCGATCTAACGATACGCTTTTATCTCAAGCTAAGTATGTTGATAGCCTTTTGCGCAAGTTTGACCTTGCCAAGGTAAAGCCTGTATCTACTCTCTTGGCATTGAAAACTCTATTATCTGTTGATGATGGTGAGCTTCTCGCTTCTCCAACGCTGTATCGACAAATGGTTGGTACTTTACAATGTGTCCATGACTAGACTTGATATTAGTTTTGCTGTGAACTTGGTTAGCCAATTTATGCATCAATCTAAATTACCTCATCTGCAAGTTGTCAAGCGTATATACCGGTATTTAGCTGGCACATCCATCCATGGATTACTTATCGAGCGGTGTTCTCTCACTTCATTAACAGCTTATGCGGATGCAGATTGGGCTGGGTGCTCCGATACTCGACGTTCCACATCAGGTTTTTGTGTTTGTCTAGGCACTAATCTTGTTTCGTGGAGTGCTAAGAAGCAACCCACTGTGGCTCGTTCTAATATAGAGGTTAAGTATCGTGCTGTCGCTCATTGTGTTGCTGAGACCATTTGGATTCGTCATTTACTACGTGAGCTTGAAGTCCCACTTTCCACTCCTCTCATTGTTTATTGTGACAATATCTTTGCCACATGTCTTGCTCTCAATCCCATATTTCATGCTCGCACCAAACACATTGAGTTGGATTTTCACTTCGTTCGAGAGAGGGTTGCTTTCGGTGATCTACATGTTCGCCACGTGCCTACCGCGTATCAAGTGACAGATATATTTACAAAGAGGTTACCTAGTCTACGTCATGCGCTATTGAGGTCAAATCTCTCAGTTGTTACACCTACTTCGGATTGAGATTGAGTATTAATGTACAATTACATGTATATTGGGTATTTTTGTAATTGTGTTTATTTATACCATTATTGTAATTAGTCACTCATATAAATATATCTTACTTCGACCATATATATATATATCTTTCACAACCCTAGTTTGGGTTAAGTTACCATAAACACTCTGTCGTTATTTCTCTCTAACTCTGAACATCAACACTCTTTTCCTTCCGGCTGCTCCATTGGTCAATTTTGGTTTCGATTCAGGCCAAAAAACTCGCTCTTCTTGAAGAATGAAAGATTGGAGCCGTGATTCCAATATGGAAACTCCTTGATTTCTTTGAAAGCGCTTGCTTGACCAAAAGCCTCGGAAGTAGAACTCCTTATTGGTTCGACAAGTTCTCCATCATCGTCTCCGAGTCCAGTGATAGTTGAGTACAAGACGGACGCGACAATCTCAGCAGGCGACTGCATGAATGGCTGTTCCACGAGATGGTCCGGACCGATGAGCCTTGAACTACGCTCTTCAGGCTCCATTGACAAAGAAGTTGGGATCACTTGGGAAGCTGAGTGTGCAATTGTTATACGTACACAACATGTCGTCTATGAAACAATTAAGTTAGAATTTGTGAAGGTCCTTTGGATTATAAAACACGCGATTCCTAATCCTACGAGGAGTGAAACAAGAATCAGGTGTTGCTGTTAGTGGCTTGAATCTAATCCATGTAGCTTGTTCATTCCTAGTTCTAATTGATCTTAACGAAACCATGGAGATCTAACAGATCACAAGTTTTCAATCATATCTATTAATCTTCCGCGTGTATGTCCAAATTTTTCTTCAAAAGGTGTACATCTCCATTTAACTCACTGGATGAGCTTTCCATTCTTTCAACAATTAATTAACAATACAATACATCTTAACAGAAAAAAATTATTTTCTTTGAACAATTAGTTTCCATTCTTCAAAATAAAAAAAATCGACCGAAAAAAAAATGGGGAAATTACAACAAGACGCCAACTCATGAAATAAGGATACAGGATTTGGTCATTTAAGTTAGATTTGGGAAGGATCCATTTATCACGCATATATCAAACGAAAATTAAGTTAAAAAGAAAGAGATCCGTAGAAATTTCAAATATTTACGTACCGGTCACAAGATTTGACTGGGACTAAGCAAAAACAATCGGGACAACAATGAAATTCCCTGAATATATACCGATCACAAGATTTGCACTTGAAAATTTCTCGTGAAGCTTAAATAGGGAAAATTACCAAAACAAAAAAGTATAAATCTATTGTAATTGTACCAATTTAGTTCTATGCTTTTTTTTTCTCAATTCAATGCTTAACCTTTTGCATTTGTGCCAATTCAGTTCATCCAGCTAATTTTAGTCGAAAATCGCTAATGTGACAAATCTTAATATGGCTAGGCCAGCCTCGCCTGGGGCAGGCGAGCTTTCCCTAAGGTCGGCAAGTAGTCAACCCTCCCTCTGGCCAGCTGCAGGACATCGACAACCAGCTGAAGGTTGAATATTATACTAAGTAAAATTTCCATGTCAGTGCCAGCAACGCCACGTCTATGATTTCCGGCCAAAATATAGATCGCATGGACTGAATTGGCACAATTGCAATATATTTTGGACTTTTTTTTGTAATTCTCCCATTTACGTAGAAGCACTCGAGTGGATGATGATGCGCAAAATGATTAATGGCTAAACGATGATCACTTGCTAGTCAAGTACAAATTGGAAAATCAGAATGTAAGGTAGTAACTTTTGTCGAACATCCAATAAGTGGCTTGATATCGATGATATGAGGGTAAAGTCAATATTCGCTAGTGGACTCAACTGTGAGTAACTATATGTTGGTTAATTTCCTTAACCGTATACAATCGCTTTATTTCCCAGGGGAACCAATCAATATTTCGGTTACGAAAAAGGGTTGGGATAAGAAACGCTCAATTTTTCGTGCTCTTGCTATATCCCGTCATTGTCAAGCTAAGATTCGAATGTACAAACAAGATGGTTAAATGAGAAGCTTGTATCCTAGGATTAAGGGAAGGCCTTGAGCATAAAGATTGAAGACCTTTTAGTATTCAGGGATTCGGACTTGATCATACACCACGTTAAAGGATGAGGTCTGTGGAAGGTGAGACTATGCCATCCGTTGGGTGGTTTACACCTGTGACATTTGATCAGAACAAAGCCACCCGTGATGCTTTGAAAAATCCGTTTTGCTTTAAAGCTGCTTTTTTTTCACCGGTGAATTTTCAAGGTCAATTGGTAATTTTACAAACCAAACTGCAAATTGGCAAATATAGTTGTTACTTTGGTGTAGCTTCAAATTGATAATACTAGTAAATTTGGATAGTCAAAAGAAAAAATGAAGTGAAAGTTTGATAAAGTTACTGATTAATTGGAAATCGGTAAAATCGAAATGTCCATCGATAAGTTACTGGTATATTAGCGGCTCAATGATTGGCGTGACCTCAAGTTCACTGGCTAGAGGTTACGCTGCTATCGGGCCGCAGCATTAACGCTGCTGCCGGACACGTAGTAGCTTTACAGTGAATTTTTATATCATCCAACGGACCCTCATTCGCCAGTGTAATAGAAAGTTGCATTTCTTTCAGACCCAACCATACTTCCTTGTGTATCCCTCACCCTTTCGGCACCCATTGACGCCTCTCCACCTCCGCGGCCGCCTCCGTGAAGCTGCAGCCAACTTCTTTCCCCTTCCAAACTGCCGCCGCCATCTTCTCAGCTTGATTTCACCCCTCCCCCCTTCTCTCTCTCTCTCTCTCTCTCTCTCTCTCTCTCTCTCTCCTGCCGTAATCTCTGTCGTTCTTTATCGATGAAGAGTGGAAGAGCTCAACAATGGCGTAACGCCTTGCCATTGAAGAGCTCGACGCCACCTTGAGCTCTGAACCATGCATTCGAGAGCATTCCTCTGCTCATCTGATTCTGCACCGTCGACGAGATCCGTGAAGGGCACACGAGTGCACGACAATTAATATTCTTGCAAGGAGAGAGGGAGAAAGAAAAGAAGGGCTTCGTTCGCCTTGGGGGCTGAGGTGTAGGGATTTTGGTCTTGGAGGCCGTTTACTTTCCTTTCGAGTTAAAGGTACATGCGGGTCATGGGAAAGCTCGGGAATGCTTGCTAAGCGCCCCGGCAGCGGCATAAACACCGCATAAATATCCCAATCTCACTACCAATACTTACAAATTGCTATTTTACTAGTCACGGACAATCCACAACGGAATTCTGCATTGAACACACTTGAATTACTACTCCATAGAGGTTGGTAGTATTTCGTAAGGGTGATGGAGTTGTTGCTATGCTAGCCTCCCTGAGTAAGCTCGAGATCAAATGGTGATCAATTTCTCTCCAGTGCAAATACAAGAAGGAACCGCCTTCTACACCAACATGAGAGCAGATACGGAGGATCCTTACAGCATATAGCACAACGAAATTAGGATAAAATTAAACCAAAAAGAAAAAAAAAATGTACAGTTTATTGCAACTTAACAAACATATGTCGCTATGTACAATTCAAAGGACGAAAAATAAGAGTCAACACGTTGACCTTCACCGGGGAATATCACGTGTCAGCAAGAATTTACAGTTGAGTGCTGTACATAAACTAACTTGTTAATAGCATATGAAACCGAACACAACCGCGCCGTTGTTGACCACCCGATTCATTAACAAATATGCCTATCATGGATATGTCATGCTCCAGGATCGTGTAATGAATATGTACAAACTTTTTAGCATCACACGATCGTTGATACCTTGACCTAATGTTTAAAAGCAAGCGTGTTACTGTCAACGCACATTGTTGCGGGGCTCGGTCTATTCAATCAACATATAGAATTAACGACACCATAACCACCATCATGACCAGATAATGTTCTTAATGGATCACCTATACAAGAACTGAGAGGGCTTATGGGTTGTAAGCAAGTACCTTGCAGGCTACAATCATGTCAGCAGTGACCAAAGCTTTCTACGGCATCTTCTTCTCTCGTATTTGCTCCCGAGATTCCAAAGAGAAAAGAAGACCCAAGACCCACATCCTACAGAATTGAAGTGAAACATCAATAGTAGCATGGCCAAGAATTAAACTAGAGTACACGGTACAGGATGTCAATTCATATATCAAGGTACTAGCAAAAATCACCAACTCCTGTCAAGGAGTTGATAATATTCAGATCAACTTATTAATCATATTCTACAAAACGATTCACAAAATTTTTCTAAATTTGAAACAATTTTGTATCGTATCATCCTAAAATATGCATGCAAGGCCAATAATGCTTTCCCCATGTAATATTCTCTGAAAATATTACCATATGTGCAAGATCGGGATCGCAGATATGACTATTTCGATTAATGCAGGAGTACTAAAGATTGAAAAGAAAAAAAATAGAAAAAAAAAAGGCATATTCGAGGAAAGTTTGTCTAGCCTCAACTAAAAATAAGATTACGAGAATTCTTGCGAGGTGGGTTTCAAAATTGAGAACAACAGTGTTCACTTGCGGTTCTATCATAGTCAAGTAGGTTTGAAAGAAATAAGGAGAGACTTTTAGAGCATATGAAGTAGACAAAACATAAAGACCTTGAATATTGGATCTTAGTCGAAGAATTAGCATGAAACAGAGTGAAAAGGAAGTAAATTGATAACCCACTCCAGATTGGTGGGACATCACTTGGTCACTTTTGTTGAGTGGTCAGCATTTGAAACACCATTAGCTACTTTGTCAAGCCACAATATGATTTTCTAAGCACCAAGAGGATTCTAGTACTATTATCTCTATGATCCATGAAACTGCAGTAGAAAATGATAAGATTTTGTAAATGTCTTGCAAGATCCACATTAAACTCCACAGAGATAAACTGTTGCACACAACCCAGGTGGAGACTTAAGTTTCAATTATAGGATTGTCAATTTCCTCATTGATTGAAAAGCCCAGAATTGCTGTATGTTCATAGATGCAAGGTTTCCAATAAGTGAACATAATTTATCTAAACCTAGATATCCCATTGCTCCTAAAATCAATATTCACACTCATAGCCTTGGAAAAAAAAAAGGTGCTGCTTCTCTGAGAAATTGAATAGGCACAGAGGTATCTTACGACAAAGTATCAGCTGCATAAAATATTGGTAGCCTTCCTATTCCAGCATCTCTCTGTTTTTTTCCTTCAGAAAATATAGCTTGCTCAGCCCTTGAGCTCGTAGCTGTCAGCACAAACTGAAAGACGCATTTATTAGTACAGGAAATGCACATGAATCAAACCAATTTGAACAATTAGCAAAGATAAGAAATAAGCACGGTTAAATAAAAGAAAAGGAGAAAGGTTGTCTGCTGACTTGGCAATTTCTTCTGAAGACAATAGAACTGAAAGTTCAAGTACATACTCTATGGCAAATGAGCTATCTAACAAGAATATGTTACCGCATTCCTCTGCAAAATCGGTTTGATGACTAAATACACGCATATCTACTTTCCTTCAGAAGCCGGAAGCCCAATTCTGATATCTAGCAGCGTCAACAGGTTGCTTGCCCAGGTGAACATTAGGGTTTGCTAGCTTCTTGTAGATCTGGTACTTTTTGGTCTGACCTATTTAAATTTTCATCATGTTTCCATGTTAATGAAACAGAGCTTCAAACTTGGAGTCCAATTCAGCACGTATGACATTTATTATAGCAATTATTACAAGTTAGGGAACTTTATGACTAATGCTTATCTGAGGAAGCTAGGCCAGTATTGGACATGATTCAGATACAGAACTATATCGATGTTTAGCAGCAAACAGCCAAAGTGGATGATAAGCATGTATTTTGGGCAGAAATTTGTTGGTTGGAAATAAGAGGCGCGTATATCATTTCACACTTGAAATGGAAATACATCACGAGTGCTCAAGACAATTGCTGAAGATTAACTAGATTTTTTATTAACCAGCAAAGAGAAAAAGCTTTGCTTCTAGCACTATGTGCTCACACTAAAGGAAACAGACGAGAAGGCAAAGACATACCAGTGGAAAAAGTATAGCCATAACACCATAGCCCACCAGAGGTGAGAAAAAGAAACTAGCCAGGACGCAGGGGTTTCCTGTAAGGAATTTAAGCAAATTTATTGAATACATAGATTGACTTGCCACCACGTAAACCTCATTTTAGACATGCTCACAAACAGTAAATAAAGTGGCTCACTAGATACAATCAGAATTAAAAGCAAATCCCATTTCAGCATTCTCTTAGAAGTACAAGCATTGAATCTCCACATGAAAATGCATACATAATAGCATTAAAAAGAATGCCATCTATGGAAGAGAAAAATAATCATATGAGCTTCAGAGAAACACATGAACCGCTTTTCAACATGACATGTTGCGAGATACCATTATGACCCGCACATTGATTTAGAAGATCTCAATTAAAAGAGAGACATGAAAGTCTGTCATAACAGATCAACATCGCATGTGCTTCTGACAAACCACATAATTCAACATCAACCGCAAGTTGACACAATTAATTGTTCATTAAGCCAAACTTTGACCCTTAATAGCATGCCTTTCTCACCAACAAGTGTGTTTATGCCATAAGAAATACACAATAAAATCCCACTACAGATACTCTTTGATAAGTGGATCCCACATAAATCATGGTGAACAAGCATTTGATAAGTGTCATGACAAAAATCTGAGATTAATCCATGATCACATCCCACCCAATACACAAACACTGAGGCTGCAATAGTAAGTATCATGATCAGAAAGAACGTTACCAAAACCAGCAAAGAATGCCCAATTGGATTCAAAGAAGTCTAGCCTTTTGTCCAGACTGACTCCAGTAAAGTTCCATTTGTACCTAAAAAGTTCCACATGAAGAAGTAACAAAAGGCAAGCAGGATGTATAACCCAATAAAATACATTGAGAAGGTTACATACTCGAAACAGTAATAAGCATACATCCAGGAGAGCAGCAAAACATTAAGTGGCTTTCCAATATAGGGAACAAATCCTAGAAAATAAACCTGCACAGTGCAGTAACTACTTCTCAGCTTGTCAGGCATACAAATGGTATATGAAGAGGCGTTAAAAGAAAATGCAGTTGTTAAGGCAACAAGCAGCAGAATATAGTAGAGTAAATGTGGCATGGGTGCACTAGTTTGGGGTAAATGTGGGACGGGTGTATCAGTTCGGGAGTTTTTATAACGCAAAATTAGTTTAGGGTAAATGTGCCAAGGCCGTACCAGTGGGATTTTTTGTGGTATAAACCAAAAATAAATGAGATCTAGCATTCTCTCCCTCAACTGCATCTACATGACTGACTTCATATGGTAATTCCATCATAAATCAACAACTTTTGGGCTTCATTACAGTCATTATTCATCGTTGGGAAAACATTCTACTAATATTGTTGCCACAATGGCATAATCACTTGGGCAGCTATAATTGTGAAGCCATACACATCACAGGATTCAGGAACCACATCAAATTCTACTGTACTTGAGCAATTAAAAATCTTTTTACTCTATCCAGCACCTGTGGGTTGTAGAAGGTGTTTGATCACGAGGATAGGTCCATCTAAAATGCATTTAACCTATGATGCAGCTAAGCAAGATTAAATCTAGACTTTATTTCACCTCTAGGAAGAAAAAGGTCAGAAGCAGTATTGAATACACCTGCTCTCCAATTCCAATCATCAACCTAAGGAAAATGAGACCACTTCAGCTTCAGATGAACTAATACCAAAAGCAAACTTCCATAGCCAAGTATAAGAATTGTTGATCCTGTTTAGTCCTATACCCTCCAAGATCAACAAGTTTTTCCGTTTCAATCTTTCTTTCCAACGCCACTGCTTCATTTTTGCTTGAGGGTTGCTCTAACATAGAGCGAGATCCTTCAATAGCAGCAAATCCATGTTTAGCTATGTCGCCGTACCTGCATTCACATCTTCCACCAAAATCTTAGATTTTCTCCACGACCTATATCAGACGTACTCGGAAAGATTGCACAATATCAACAAAGAATTCTACTTTAAGGAATTTAAAAAACGTAGACAGCACAGTAAGGGTGAAACTTTACATCTGGAAACCTCCCTATCAGGTCAAAGCGAACTGGCACTGAGAAGGCAAAACCAAATTACAACCTCAAAAACTGAAATCCAGGGCACATTCTTATCATGACTAGAATGCAAGCAATGAACGAAGACCATTTCTTAAATCTCTCAAGGACCACCTCGTACAAGATGGTTATGAAACATGTCCATCGGGAGCACCTTCTTCCCCTAGACCAATTTTATCCCCCACAAAACGGAGGTTAACCAAACACCAACAATTCTATTGTCTTTAACCTTTCTCTTTTTGAAAAGCTTTACATTCCTTGTTTTCTTGCATCAAATAAACAAAAGACATGTGGTTTTTGCTACCTCTCAATATTAGGACTTCAGCATAGAAAATGTACTAGGTATAGTTGACCCACTTATTATTTCAGTAATTTATTCTTTCTCCTTGTTTCCATTGAAAAGTACAAATGTCGACTCCTGTGTTTAAGTTACAAGAAAGGCAATATACAAATGCTTAGGGTACTTTATCTCGCAGTCATGATGCTAATCGCTATACTTGCTTCATGGAAAATTCACAGAAATCAAACAAACAAGACTACCACAGTAATAAAAAGACACAAAACTAACTAGTGTAACGAGGGAAATACCATATAGTGCTCAAAATGAAGCTAAAAATGTACAATGGGTAGAACCAGAAAACCTGCAAAAAAAAAAAAAAAAAAAAAACATCCAAGTGAAATTTAATCAATCCGTGAGGGACTATAAGATATTTCATGAACATAAAACATTAACTTTCTCATTATTGAAATCTACCGGTCATTCTTTGAGTTTCTGTGAATCTGATGCAAATTCGACTCTCTTAAATTCTTATCTTGAGTTCCTCTCCCCCCTAAAGGGTACAGTATTCAAATCACTAATAGTACTCTTTCAATTGAGCAATTTCAGGGGTCAGTAGAGTACTTTCCATGCCCTATGTATTTCTCGAGACTATTTCCCAAGCTTAAGTACCTAGACATCAAACAACATTATTATGATTTGTTTCTTTCCTAGTCCAAAATCAATCAATACTCAACATTTACAATGCGATTAACTTTAGTGCTAATCTAGGAAGAAATCAAAAGTTAAGCAACATACAAGTACAACAAACTATGGAATACTGCTCTTTTACTCCTATGCTTCTATTGGATGGTTGGGAACTTGGGAGTTCAGCATTGAAGGAACCAAATGTTTGATCGCCTAGGAACTTGTACTGAAGAATAGTTTTGTCAATTGCCTCTTCCATCTCTTGATCACCAACAGAAGAGAAATCGTGAGGGCTTCTACGCATCTCGAAAGCCCCAAATGCATTGTCAAGGACAAATTGCCGTTTTATGTTGTTGGTCTAGAGGCAACCCATAACATATGATCTTCTATTTATCAAAACTTTGGTTCCCTGTGATAATATTTGTGCACACATGCACTAATTAAATTCCACATAATTCTGAAAGCTACTTAGGCATGGACAAGCCACTTGCACAGAGGCATTGTTCACGATAGTCTGAGAACAGCAGGTCTGAAAAAATAAACCCAGATAGTCACAACAAACTAACAACTATAGGTATAATTGGGTGTCCTCATGGTATTCTTCACTGAGTTTGTTCAGATGGTGAATGCTTCTTTTATGTAATGTGAATTGTTTGCATTACATACATGAGTTGTCTAGGCTCAGAGGATATTTGGAAATGACTCAATAAAAGCACCAATCTTATAGTACGTATCCATTAATTAGGATATCCAAGAACATCACTCAAGAGTAATGTCATCCAGTCAAAATGAGAGAAGCAAAACAAACGCCCCTTTTTTTCCTCAAAAACTACAGCTTTGGGTAGTGCTCACTCCCCTGCCAACACAAGGCCATAAAACAGCACGTGTTTAATATTTAATAATTAAAAACTGCAGATGTCAAGAGCAAACTTACATAAAGCAGTTGTACAAGTCCAAAATGTAGGAACGAGTAGAGCTTCGAAACAGCAGAAAATGGACAAGAATCTTGAGAAGTAATCTGACAGCAGTTCCCAGGCAATATCCACTGAAGTGTAGGGATGACAAGCAAATGTAAGACAAGTATGCTGCAAATAAATTGAGGTTATTCTCGTCACAAGTACAGCACATCAAACTTTGAAGAACGAAGTCGAAGAGCATTGATAGAAGAGTAAAGAAACAAAATCAATTGATAATATCAATTCCTACAACTTACAACTGTCGTCCGTATATATCAATCTAAGATTCAACTGATTATAACTCTCGAGGAAATATCTATGACCGAATGCAATGAAAATGCTAAGGGAACACTTCACAATTTTGAGTCAACTAGTTTCTGGAACACAAAACGACACATGCTTTGCTCGTGTTTCCTGACTGAAGATTATGGTATATTTTCAGCTCTTCCAGCTAAACATATGTGATTTAACTGTCCTGGTCATCTACTTCACAGCTCTACCTTCACCTTTCTAGCTCAAAAATGCCTCGTGCACCAAACTTGAGTTTCTAAGAGGAGCAGCAACCACCAACATCAACATCAACAACACATTTATCCCAAACTAGTTGGGATCGACGGTTGATGAACCCCAAAGATTCATAAAAATAAAGCAAAACAATCGAGGGAAAAGAGAACAATATGTAAAAATAAATAAACAAAGATATATACACACACACTACCCCTCCACAATACTAATAGCCCTCTTCCACTCCGTCCTAAGACAAACCGTACGCCAATCTATTTCTCACCTCCTTAAATCTTATTTTACTACTTTCCCCCAAGTAAGTTTCAGCCGACCTCTTTCTTTCTTTGTGGTATGCTCTCGATAGCAAACTTCTGTTCGTACCGGGGCATTTAGGGGCCTTCAAAGAATATGCTCAAACTACCTCAATCTATGTTCTCTCATCTTTTCTGCCACCGGTTCTACCCCAACTTTTCGTCGAATATCTTCATTCCTTATCTTATCCATTCTTGTATGACCACACATCCACCTTAACATTCTCATTTCCGCTACTCTCATTTTATGCTCATGTTTCCTCTGTGCTGGCTAACATTCAGCTCCGTACAGCATGGCAGGTCTTACTGCTGTTCTATAAAATTTTCCTTTTACCTAAGAGGAATTTTGCAATCACACAAAAATCCTACTGCACTGCGCCATTTCATCCAACCTGCTCTGATTTTATGGCTTACATCCTCATCAATCTCTCCCTCCTTTTACAATATTGATCCCAAATATCTAAAAGTATCCTTCTTGGATACCTCCTGTCCGAGCATTTTTACGGCTTCTTGATCCTCTCTTCCTGCCGGGTCGAACTCACACTTCAAGTATTTCGTCTTACTTCGACTTAACGTAAATCTTTTAGACTCCAACGTGCTTCTCCATAATTATAATTTAGCGTTAACTCCAGCCCTGGTCTCATCAATAAACACAATATCATCTGTAAATAGCATACACCACGACACCTCATCTTGAATTTCTTTTGTTAGCTCATCCATAACTAGAGCAAAAAGATAAGGACTCAAAGCAGAACCTTGGTGTAAGTCTAATGTGATTGGAAAATAACTTGATGTGCCATTACAAGCCTTCACACATGTAGTAACACCGTCATACATATCCTTGATTGCCTCTACATACTTTGAAGGTACTTTTTTTCTTCTCAAGGACCCACCACATAACCTTTCTTGGGACCCTATCCTACGCCTTCTCTAGATTAATAAACACCATATGGAGGTCATTTTTTCTTTCTTGATATCTCTCCATCAATTGTCGTATCAAGAAAATAGCCTCCATGGTAGATCTTCCTGGCATAAATGCAAATTGATTGTCAGAAACCTTGGTCTCTATTCTCAAACGATGCTCAATAACTCTCTCCCACAACTTCATTGTATGGCTCATAAGCTTAATGCCTCTATAGTTGGAACAATTTTGAATATCCCCCTTGTTCTTATAGATAGGCACAAGTATACTCTCCCTTCATTCATCAGGCATCCTATTACTTTGGAGGATATTGTTAAAAAGGCTAGTCAACCAATTTATTGCTACATCCCCTAAGCATCCCCACACTTCAATAGGAACACCATCAGGCCCCAAGGCTTTACTAGTCTTCATCTTTTTCAATGCCTCCCTAACGTCCCGTGCTTTGACTCTATGCACAAAACTTCTGTTTAGATCATCAGAAGCATCTTCCAATTCCACTACACTTCTATCGCTCTTCCCATTAAAAAGTTTGTTAAAATAGCTCATCCACCTGCCCTTAACTTCTTCATCTCTTACCAAAAGTGTTTGTTTTTCATCCTTGATACTTCTCACCTGTGTCAAGTCTTTACTTCTCTTGATTGATGGTAAAAGCACTAGTCCTTTCATCAAATGTTAGCATAAATATAACCCATTAAGTATTCACAATGTTCATTACTGACTAGTCTTTCTACAATCTTACTCTTCTTTTTTCTTAGCAAGACTCTACCCTAATTCAGTGGAGAAGCTTTTAGGCGCTCCAAAGCATGATGTAACCATCCAACCATGCCAATAACCTCGTAGAATGTGCCAAGTATCATTAGTTATTTCTTCCAAATTTATGACACTTTTCACATGGCAATTCAGTTGGGTGGGCAGGAGCATAGTGCTCTAGGAGAACCGGAACCTCTCTTCATTAACATTAAGGACCAATGGGTACTTCCAAAGGTCCCATCATCATCAGTTCCACTGAAATTTTCCTCCTTTTGCTCAAGCACAAGTTTCAAGCAAAGCCAAAGAAACTTTTGCAGAATAAAGAGAGAACCACAACAGACAACTGATTGCGCAACAGCACCGAGCTCATCACAAAGAATTACAATATTTTAAAATTTTCATTTGAATACCTCCATAATCCATGCCAGGAGAAAAAAACAACACACTTCATTCTGTATTACAATATTATAATTTCTTGACCGCATTCTGAACAATGGATAATAAATGAAGTCCCCTCAAGAAATATCATCAAACAGTAAGGATATTTGAAATGAGGGCACTGGGACATGAATCGACCTTAACAAAGAGGCACATTTTCACACACAAATCAACGGACGCCACAGTCTTGAGGTAATGAACTAAAGAGAAGTGTTTCCAAGCTAACGTAGCTTCTGATCTCTGTCATCGCTAACATATAGACCAGCAACGAAAGTCTCAAAGAACTCAAAATCGTACGTTCAGCCACAGAGAGACCTCGAAGTACCCAACTTCTAAAACAGCATCGCAGTCAAATTCATCCGATAAAACAGGATTCCCAGAGACACGACTAGTACCTCCCGAGGAATATGAGGCCGTTCAAGAGAAAACACTGTCCGGTCCTGATCGAGAGCTTCTTCGACCTACCAAAGCGCGAATTCAACAAACAAACAAAAATTCAGTGAATTTCAAATTCGTCCATAATTTCCGGGAAAAGAGGACACGAATCGAGAGGTGGCGAAGCTAGGAAGAGCCACGACGAGCTAAAGACGAGGAAGAGGAAGGTAACTTGAGGCAGAGGGAGACGACTCTGTGAAGGCAACACGCGTCCGCGAATCCGGCGAACCAGAGGCGCGACGCTGCCCCCATCTTCGACATCGCATCCTCCGTCCATGGCTTCGCGGGCTCCATGGGGGGGGGCAATCGACGTTGCTTGGAGCTGAGAACCAGGGACGGAGGGACTAGCTTGGAATCTGGTGGAGTCAGAGTTGACCGATTTCGACAGAAGGAACCCGTGTCTGTTGAACTTACGGAAACATAAAAATACGAGACATGTGCCGTATTACATTCTATTAAAAATTATTTAACTTTCATATTAATTTTTTTAGTTCAGAAATATTGAAAGATTTATATTAGATGAGATATCTTTAACAAAACCTTGTAACATAATTAATCCTGTAGTATAATTTGAATTCATGGTATCGTCACTTTAGATTATGTTTTACTAATTATGATATATTCTCACTTGCTGTTGAAGGAATGATGATAAATATATGGGGTTATTCGGAATCAGTGTAATTTTCGTTCCATATAAATCGCATTACCATAGGAATCATGTATGATGAATTTGCACCTTAGATTACAGCCTAAATCGATACACATGTAATGAGTTTACTCTAAACTAGTATACCAGCTTCCGTTAGCTTTCTTTAGTTGGAGGTTTTTCGTGGTGTTAACCCAATTTAAAAGAAATTAGCAAAGGGTAAATTTATCACAAATATATTAATTTAGGGTAAACTTGTCACAAGTGTACGCATTTGGATATTTGATGATTGAAAAAATAATTTGGCGTAAATTTATCACAAGTGTACCAGCTTGGGATTTCTCGTGATATTATCTACAGTATTTGTTGCAACGAAATTGTAATGTGTAATTCATTTAGGCCATGTTTAACGAACCACATATAAGTATAGGATGGACAACTTCGATCATATTCGATATTTGGGGTAACAATAAATTCGTGTGTGTATGTATATATAATTTTAATATATATAAAAAAAAACTACCTAAGGGGGTGGGGCGATGAGAAGAAGACAAAGCTTGGTTAGGGTGAGCGGTTTAAGGTTCCTTAATCTGAAACCTACTATTCAGAACAGGTTCCTCATTTTTTTGAAACTTGGAACCTACCTTGTTACAGGTTTTAGAATTGGTTCAAGGGTACCCGAAAGCCTACCAATCTCTTTTCTTTTCTTTTCTTTTCTTTTTTCATTTTTAGTTAAGCAAAATGAGAATGAATGCTGCAACTGCTAAGGAAAGTAAATGTGAGCGGTTTTAGATCCATACAGATTATATTTAGAACTTGAAACCACCCGTTAGAATAGATTTCTCATTTTTTGGAACCTGAAACCTAAAAATTTATTTGGCTCCAAATTATATATTCATCATCGAATGCTATAGAACATTGTAGCATCGTGCAAAGACATATACACAAAAAAAAAAACACAAAAATTTATTTTAGGATCTAGGGTCAAGTTCTAAGTTTTAGGTTCTAGATAGTGGAACCTGAAACTTACTCGTTAAAATAGATTTCTTAATTTTTGAAAC
Organism: Rhodomyrtus psidioides; assembly: GCA_021437785.1. Lineage (NCBI taxonomy): Eukaryota > Viridiplantae > Streptophyta > Magnoliopsida > Myrtales > Myrtaceae > Rhodomyrtus > Rhodomyrtus psidioides. The sequence continues at coordinate 1,124,228 of JAILYB010000044.1, read as the reverse complement.
CTTAAACCTACCTTACATACCTTGAAACCTAAAACCAGACCGATTTCCACATGTTCTTGATTCTACTATAAAACTATGCTCACTCCTAGGCTCGCTAGAATTTGAAGTGACATATGTGACAATGGTGGATCGAGGGAGAAGAGCCAAGCCCATGAAGGCAAACACATCATAGATGGTGACAAGTTTTCATGGATAGATCAGTTATTTTCTTATTCTCTCATTGTCCTATATTATATATATCCAAACCTTTGTCAAATAATGTTATAGTACTTCATAAATGCCATATTATCCTATTCAACATAAAAGAGAAAATGACACAACTGGCCCATGAACATTGATTCAATGTGCAATGTGGTCCATAAATTTTTAAATTGACAAATACGATCGTTGAACTTTAGCCCAACGTACAATGTGACCCATGAACTTTCAATTTGTTCAATGTGATCCTCGAATTTTTGGAACATGTTCAACTTAATCCCTAAACTTTTGGCCTCGGTGTTGGGATTTGCTGCTTCGTGCATGGTCGTCAGTTTCCTTCGCGGGGGTGCGCATGTACCTTGGGGTACTTCGATGTAATACTTCTGTCTCTACCCTCGTGGGTTTCATGCAAGGCCTTTCGTCCCTGGGTACCGCTTTGCGCGAGATGTTTGACGCACATTCACTATTTTCGGATGAACGGAAGTGTGTGTCTTAGATGTGAAACTGTACTGTCCGTAAAGTTTCCATAACAACACTATGTCTTGAGGGAAAATTACCAAAAAAGTCCTAAACCTTTTACATTTGTGTCAATTCAGTCCTAAACCTTTTTTTCTTGCCAATTCAGTCTTAAACCTTTTGCAACTGTGTCATTTAAGTCCATCCGGCGAATTTTGGCCGGCCGGCGCTGACGTGGATGCCGGCCGGCCGGCGACCTAATATTTTAATACTTTTTAAATATTTTTAATGATTATTTTATTTTTTAAAAAAATATATGATTTTTTTCTGTTTTTCCTTTTCCCCTTTTCTCTTTCCACGGTTCCACCTGCTTCTTCCTCTTTGCTGCAGATTGTCGCTGGTTCTTCCTCCACCGCGACTCCTCCGCTCCCTCCTTCTTCCTCCGGCCGCCCAGCCATGGCCATGACTCGGCCCGGCGAGATCAAGGCAGGTGGTCCCGGCGATCTCAGGCTCGCCTCAGGCTAGCCTAAGGCCGGCAAGCCACGAGCTCTTTCGCCTGAGGCCGGGGAGCAGATTCCATGGGAAGATGAAGGCCTCGTGTTCGACTGGAGGACTCGCGATTCGCAAGGAGAAGACGAAGGCCGTGAAGACTCCAACGGAAGAAATTGAAATTAGGGCTTGGGATTTGGGGGGTCGGCCGAACCCGAGACCCACAGGATAAGACAAACGAGTTCGGCCGAACCCGAGACCCACGGCGCTTCCTGCTATTTCTCTGCCGATGCACCCGCCGCTCTCCTCGTCTCCGTCTCCCGCCGCTCTCCTCTCCAAGCGAAAGATCCTTTCCCATGGAATCTGCTCCCCAGCCTCAGGCGAAAGAGCTCGTGGCTTGCCGGCCTCAAGCGAGCCCGAGATCGTCGGACCAGCTGCCTCGATCTCGCCGGGCCGAGTCATGGCCATCGCTAGGCGGCCGGAGGAAGGAGGACGGAGCGGAAGGACAGAGCCGCGGCGGAGGAAGAACCAGCGACTATCTGCAGCAAGGATGAAGAAGGCGATGGAACCGTGGAAAGAGAAAACGGAAAAATGAAAAAAGAAAAAAAATTCCAAAAATTATAAAAAATTAATAAAAAATCATTAAAATATTTAAAAAGTATTAAAATATTGAGTCGCCGGTCGGCCGGCGTCCACGTCAGCACCGGCCGGCCAAAATTCGTCGGATGGACTTAAATGGCACAATTGCAAAAGGTTTAGGACTGAATTAGTAAGAAAAAAAAGTTTAGGACTGAATTGGCATAAATGTAAAAGGTTTAGGACTTTTTTGGTAATTTTCCCCTTGTAATCCCGTTTGGGAAGAAATTTGATGCTCTAAGTGTGGTCCAACAACATTTCTTTTTTTAAACCTATATATCGTTGCTTGGACCTTAATCGGAACATGCTCGACAAAGATGAAGACGACAAGTAATCAAAGTGCCCTGAGGGAGAGAGTGTGTGTGTCCTAAATTTAATTTTTTTTTTAACCAACAGTCCCATTTTTTCAACCGATGGCTAATTGAAGAAATAAAAAGTGAGCAGTAGATTTCTATGTTGATTTGCAATGTCAATTGAGTTATTATTACGTGACATTCAACTCAACAAATTCGTGGTAAAATTTGAAGGACATTAATAGATAGTAAATACGTCACGAGTATACCAATTTGGATTTTGGATGACACAAAAAACAACTTGGAAAAAATTTATCACTGATTGTAATAGTGAAGTTTTTGGTGGCGTTAATCATATAAATTGTATTAATAAGTATATTAAAAGTTTTAAAACTTATCGCGAAAGTATAATTAAATCCTAAAACTTTCAAAAGGTATAATCAAGTCCTAAAACTTATCATCAAAGTCACCTAAAAAAGCAGTTTCAAAAAGTTTTAGGAGTTAAATTGATTGTTCATAAAGTTTTGGAACTACAGTGGTCGTGTTTAATGTCCCAACACAAAACACTTGAAAACTGGGTAGCGTATAATTTATATACCGGTGGCATCATTAAATGCATCAACTTTTCACACATTGAGATATTGTGGTTAAATTGGTTCCCACACTCTACTACTGATTCCCATAGTTGATTAAAGAAAAGTAGTCTTTCTCCATAAGGTTCCTTACGCTGGTACTTCCGTCCTCCTCCTCCTCCTCCTCTTCTTCTTCTTCGAGGAAAACAAATACATCTTTTTGATTTAACTCAAAATATTTTAAGAGAATGTTTGCTCAATGGTTTTTCTTTTTAATCTAATAAAAGAGAAATGTAGTGATAAAATTGAAATATTTGATTTGTGATTTTTTTCTTTTGGCTCGCCTCATCATTTTGTCATATTTACAACTTCAAAACTTTAAAGCAAACATTTTATAAATTAAAATTGTTATCCAAACTTTTTAGAAACGTCCGTTAAAGTCATGAGAGCCACTTAAGTGATTACTTGTTAAAAGTTGTAGCACTTAGATAATCGTACACACGGTTTTAACACCAAAGTGGATGCCATACAAAAATGTAACACTGATGTCGTCCTTTTCCCACGTAAAAGATATCATCTTCTTTGTTAAACTTCTAATTGGATCACGTTAAATTGAGAATGAATGGGTGAATTTAAGGAATCCATACTTGTTACTAATGGTTTTCCTTAATCTATAAAGAATCTGTATATAAAAGATTTCAAGCATTCTTACTATGCTGCATTCCGTACTCTAATTGGGACCTATACATTCCACACATTGGGGGAAGAACGAAATCAACACCGTATGTCTAGGCATTCCTAATAAATAAATGCAGAAGTTATATGCATCATCATTCATAGTTTTGCTTACTGAGGTGTATTGGGTTGGCCGGCAGATCTGACTAATTGCTGAAACATCTTTCTTTCATTGATAGGTTCCATTCCTAGAAGAACAAAAGATGTCAGAGAAAATGTTCCTAGGTATTACTCAAGTCAACAGCTCAAAATTACCAAGCAGTGGCAACACCTTGATTTATCTCATCAACCACCCTAAATGGGCAGTTAGTCAGGTCTTGAAGGGAAACAAGATAAAGAACAGTCGATACGGAGCGTTCTTGTATTTCAGAAATATGTTACCCACTCCTGTCGTGCTTTCATCAATTCAAAATTAAATGTTTAGACTACAAAGTACCCCTCTAGATTGGTGGTGAGCGCTGAGAACTTGAAGTTGTCCAACTTGCCTGATTTACCACACAAGAGGACTAAGATCAGAATAAACAATGGAACAAGTTTACAGCTGAGGGATACATGTAAGGCAGAGGGATACAGTGAGTGGCTCTATGGCAAGACGAATAGTGCATCCCATATAGAAACTGCAAAACAAGTGCCAGTTTCTTCTTCAGTGGCCCATGATTGTGAACAAATTCCACAGTTTGTAAAGAACATATACAACCGAAAAAATATGTAAGAGCGACCAATGCTTTATTTCTGAGTTCAATCGTCTCTTTCCAAACTTTGACTCCATAAACCTTTTGTGAAAACTTGAGAAATTAACCATGAACAAAAAGATAATACTAATGGCTTGCGCAATCGGTTGATCTCATGATAACTACTTTGTTTCAAGAATGCCACTTAAAGCCAAGAATGCAATTAGCTCCCATTTGTTGACCAACTGATGGCCGGAACACCGAACATCCTTTGAACTTCCAAATTCGTTAACATGATCATTACATTCCTCCCATAGAGTCCCAGAGATTTCCACAAAGATATTTGAAGACTAAACTGATCACGTTGACAATAGTCACATTAATAGTTATATCAATTCCTTTTCTTTATAACCCTGAACCTGAAATAGTTAGGCAACTAAATAGGAACGATTTTGCATAGACTATTAAATAAAGTTAGATTATATGCATATAAAGCTTAAATAAATTCCCAAAACAAGGGACATTGGATACTTTAACACCCCTTCTTACGTGCAAACGAGATTGCGAACAACACATGCAATTGAAAAAAGGAGGCACATGAGTAAAATAAACCTGAGGCGGAACTTGACTTTGTTACAAATGATAGAGAGTACAATCCAAAACCATGAACTATTACATGGAGGGACACTACATGCATATAATGCTCATCCCGTAGATAAACAATGAGAGATAGTGTAATAAATTTTAAGCTGTCGACGGATCATCGAAGAAACTAGTGCCAAAATAGTTTTCAAGCAAGGCACACGCTTGTTCACATTGATGTTGATTATTGCGTCAATAAAGATTCCTCTTGTATGCAGGCAATAAGTTCAATCAAAAGTCATAAAACATGAAGCAAAGTTGAACAGACTTTACAGAAATTGTGGCAAGCTCGAATACATTTACATGAATTTCACTTTTATAACTATTCCATATTGATCAAAGTCTGAGCCATGCTCATCTGGATAATACCACCAAATAAGTGAGTACGTAGTCATTCCAGCATATCAAGAAAACCAATCGCTATAATCACACACAGCCAATGAAACCTCCCCCGCAACAGCCATCTCTTGGAAATTACGACCAAAAGTCTATTAATCTGACTCACAATATTTCTCAAGGTAGGCTGCCAATATTCCTGCTGATAGTTTCACATCAGAACTTATACAGAGAAAATGAACTCATGCGGATGCTGGTAGAAGCAATCCTGTTGTTAAGATATGCATCTTGGGAAAACCCAAATGATGACTACGGAAACGGGAAAAGAAAGTTATAATAACCAAGAAACAGTTACCCATAATGACAAAAGAAAAGGAAAGAAAACGACACCGATACAATTGAAAAAATAATCATAGCAACAGTTAAATGTATGAAACAATGTTGCATATGTCTCTCGTCTTGATGACTAAATGCTCTCGACACTTGTGACCATTGCAAAAATTTTGCAAAGGCTTATATGGGAAAATGCCAAACACTTGAGCCCTCCACCTAGTAGTTGCACTTTTAGTTTGCAATTGGTAATATAGTACATAAGCGTAAAAAATACCAGGAGACAAACTTCACGGGAAGACTAAGTATAACATAGTCAATTTGGTCCAGACTTTCCATTTACCCTATCACATGACTTACTATGGTCGAAAATTTGCCTTTCTTTTGTTAATACACACAACGAAGCAAGTAGTTGCAAAAACTTAAGATGGCAAATCTTATAGTGATATATGCGACGATTGGGCCTAGTTTTAGCATTAGCGAGAAAGATATCATTGCATAAATTTAGCCATGTTGCCTTAATAGTAAATGCTACCATACAGTTCCAAGACCTTATTTTGCATGAAACCTCCTAGATGCATAATGGAAAACAGCAATTTCTAGCAAGCTCATGCTCAAATTTGACAAACAAATCCACTGATCATATATGCCAACTTGTACATTCGGATAAAACAGTAGAGGTCATTCATACATAGTGAAGATAAATGTATATACAGGCGTGCTGCATAGTTAGCATTTCAGCTTTGAGACTAGTAGTTAACCCATCCAGAAACAACTTCAAGCACAACTAAAGCCCTCACCTTAAGGGCATTTATTTCTGCTAAACATCTCGTCAGTTCCCTTTTATCAGCTTCATATTTCCTCGCAATAGTCTCTATCTGTAAATTAAGTGAATTTAAGGTTGAAGTAGCACATGTTTGATACTAAGGAAACAGCAAGAAAAAGCAAGAGTTGCCTGGCGCTGACGATCCTCATATTCTGCCAATATATTGGGGTTTAGAAAGAGAATTGAATTCGCTGGAGAAATATTATCTTGTATAGCAGCCTCAAGTTCCTCAACAGCAGTTGGCATCTGCACACAAATCCACGTACCCTCAGGCAAATATACTAATATTGCCAAGTGAAGTGCTTAATTAATCTAAACCTAAAATGACAGCCTAAGCATTTGGGTGAAATTACAAAAGAAAATAAAGCAAGCAACCACCTCAAGGAATGCCTTTTCAAGTTCTGGAGTAATCACTGTGACTGCTTCTGCCTGCTGCTTCGCAGCAGCTAGCTGTCGCATATGATCTTCTACCTCCTTCTTACCTGATGGTAAAGCAAACTGCAAGTTTGCCAGAGTAAACACATTTAAACTGAGATTAAAATTCTCATCCAACAATTAAATAACCACAGAATCCTTCAAATGAAAGTTTCTTCTGAAATCCTGGAAGCATGGATTAGAATGATTGGTCGAGTAAACAGAGGCACTTGCAAAACATTGTAACTATCGTCCATCGGTTTTGGTCCATATCTACATGAGGTTAAGAATTCTTTTTCAAGAATTACGGTTATTTATTTTTCATTAACATTAACAGAGTACCAATAAGTAAGATACTGAGATAGTAAGAAACCTTCTGTGATCTCTTTTTACTTTTACAAGTTTGTCTTTTATATGTTGCCTATTATCTGTTAAAATTAGTTTCCGACATTTGTCAAGATAGCATGACAACATGTTGTTAATACCCCTTTTATATTTAACTCCAAGGTAGTGCGCAGGTCTACTACAAGTTTGATGAGGACAAATACATGAAAAAAGCACTTCAATCAAAAGGAATAAAATCACAGAACACACACAATATTCGAGGTGCAGTGACGCTTGTAGCGCAAACTTCTCATGCTCCTTGAGACTGATTTCCATTTCTCTGATCTAAACAAATAGAACAGGAAATACCGAGAAGTAAGATTTAAGATGATGTTATAAAAAAAAAAAAACAAACACTATCCATGACAGATTGAAGATGATATTAGCCAAGAAAATGATCCTGGTGTACAAATCAAAAGAGAATAGAAATGAAACTCCTTGAGAGGCGAGACTTGAAAGCCAAAGATGGAAGAGACACAGAGGTTATGGGAGCTTGAAATATACTAGGAGTCTTCTAAAGATGAAACGCAAAACCAACACTATTGAATCACTTCATTTTGAGTCATCCTTTTTCCCTGCCCTGAGCATGCAAAATGACTGCTGTGAAAATGCACATGAAAAACTAAAAACTTCACTAGTGACCTGCTAAGTTTTCCGCCAAGAATTTAAATGGAACCGTACAATAGCAATCCTCTACTTTAATATATAAACGAAAATGTATTCCCAACATGGAACCTTTCCAAATTACTATTACATGAGATATATTCAACAGCAATACTCAGTTAAAACAAAACTGAAAAAAACATCACTTGGTACAACACTATGTTTTGTTACAAGCATCAGTGGATGCAACATTATGAGATGGAAAAATCAGTACTCAATAATCGTTTCATATCACAAGTAAATCACCTGATAACTACAGACCTCAGGCCCACCAAATACATCTCCACAATTGAACTAAAAATAACCATTCCGCTGAAAAAGTCTGGATTTCATATTCAAGCCAGCTCGGTTGTTGAGAAAGGCAAATCACCAGCTTTTTCAAGTGCCTGTCACGTTCTTCAGATAGGCCACTGCACACAGGCCAGACATAGGAGGGCCATGTCAATCAGGTAAAGGAAAGATAGCATCTACCAGGCGCTATGCAAGTAGATATAGGAACACATGGGCCAAACTTTGCAATGTTTTGAGACACCATGAGTCTTTGATAACAGAAGGCATTTGCTTTTGCAACAGAAGCTAGTCAATAAATCTCCTGAACTTTCTAAACTCTGCTAAGCAAAAACTGTCACTAGGAATGATGACCTAGAAATGAAAACCTACTAGACAAGAATATAGTCAAGACTAGCTCAGAGTGGAAACGAACAAAATGACACAAAATAACTCCAAATGGTACATTGATCACATGTACCTTCCACTTGTAATAAGGGATGTGGCCTTCTAAGTAACTAGCATGGTCCCTGTTCGAAACATTAACCTGATTTTACAGTGAGTTAACAGTGAATTGAAGGCAATAACTATTAGCTGCGAAATTGAATTAACAGAATTACTTGAGTACCTCAAGTAGCACAGGACCGTACACCTCCTTATTCAATGCAGATCGATGTTCTTGCAACCACTGATAAGCTTCATCTATCTTCACAGTTCCAGAATTTTTTAGTGCATATAGAAGTCTGCTCTTTGTACTCTCCATATCCTTCAACCTACAAAAGATGCAAGTGAAATACTGACATTTTCCCAATTTAAATTGGGGGAAAAATTAGCGATCTTTTACAGGATTAAAGTGCACACCTGTCTAAACAATGCTGCAATGATATTTTAAGTTGACCCAAGCTTCTTTCCTGGTCTGACTTCCGATGTCTCATGTTCCTTTCAAAATCTTCTATTTCTAGGATAGAAGCACGTAACTTGCTCTGACAAGAGACAACAAACAAAGTATCAAGAGAAAAAAGATAGGCGATGAACAAAGCTTGCAAGTTAATAAAATTCCAATAGTACTATGAACTGTTGATGTTTTTTAATAAGATTGGCTAAACAAGATTTGTGTGACTATGGCATATAAGGAAGCCGTATCATGAATGTAATTGGATTTCCTTCAAGAGGCACTGCTGATGTTTTTTGCGATATGCTATTTATTCAAGCTCCATATGATTTCAGCTGTCGTTGGCTCGTATACAGTCAAATTTTTAAGTTCTGATTCAGAAGGAGCAAGTTCCTCCATTGCTCTTAAGATTCTTTGCTGCCGAGATGCTTCTTGCTTCCTCAAATCCTGGACTTCCTTGTACTATCCCTGTGCTTGCACCTCCTAAAAGCATGGAAATATGTTTGGAAAAAATAGAAAATTTTGAATAAGAAAGTGAATCATTACAAAAAAAGAAAGCGTTTTTTTTTTTTGCCGTTCCTTTTGTTTTGCCTCTTTCATTGTTTATATACAAAAAAAGAACGTGTTTCAATTCTACCTTGATTTTCATAAAGATTGTGAGGCTCTTTATTCATAAAATAAAAAATTTAAACATAAACATCAAATGTTGGGTTTTAATTTTTGTCGTTCCTTTTGTTATGCCGCAACCCTCTTGGCGTGAATGGCGATCTCGAGGGTTAATGGGTCGTCATCGTCCAATTCACAGTGATTGGATTTCAGCCCATTACCCAAATCACAACTGAGAAGGAATTCGAATCAGGGTCAACCTTTCAGTGTGGTACTCTAGTGACATGTGCGTACGTGTATGCCTCAGAGTCCCTACCAATCATTTCTTGGATGGTATAATTGGAAAACCTTATCAAATAGTCGGGAGTCTCTATTCGATTCTACGAGAACCAGAGAAGTGGGATCAGGGACTTAGTTACGCCAATTATCGTAATTAACGCCCTTTCGGTGTGACATCCCGGTCCCCGATGATTCCGAGAGGTGCTAAGAAGGATCGAAAGATGTTCAAGGGCCAGTAAATGGCAAGGAGACATTCTCTTCGTTCATGGATTAAGGCGGAGGTTAAATTATACAGAGATGTTGTGCATAAACAAAAGTGGTCGGACCTCATAAGTTGTGACGAAAATGGTTAAATATCAAATCAAGACAAGTAATTGAATGGATGTTTTGATCAGGATGCGGATTAGAGATGCATTACGTGGAATGATTGAACCCAAAGAGATTTGAAATAGATTATAAATCATAATTAGGAACAACTAAACATGATTAACATGATAAAAAGTGAATGCGACATAAGGATTAATAGATCAAATAGAGTCTTGATCAGATTGAGTTATATGTTTAGGAATATGCATGAATGATCAAACTATACTAGACTATCATTAGGTTATAGATGACGACACATTTTAGCTAGGAAGTTAAAGATGATTGTCCAACGTGCAGGAGGCCACACGGGAACTCCTTTTCAGCCGTGCATGAGAGGTGAAGAATCACACGAGTTGGCCATTTCGTTAACCATGTAGATATATAATTAAAACAGTGGATGAAAGGATGTGGAAGGGAAACGAGAATAGGGCATCAAACGAGAATAGGAGGAAGGTAATTAAAGAGCATTAACTAGCTCTTGATCTTGGCGTGCCTAGGAAATGGAAAAGGGCATTAATAAGGGAATTAGCCATAAATGACCTCCTCACCCTCCTATATACTATACATGCCCAATTAGAAGGGAAGATGGAAAGTTTTAAGAAAATTCTAATGAAGAGCATTAATAAGGGAATTAGTCATGGAAGGCATTCCTTTGCTATGATGAGTCCGGGCAAACCCGTGAGAGTAATAAGTGTAATCTGGCCGTGAATGGTATAGTTAGGTGTCATGGTTATAATATTGATCGGGATAGAGTTATCCAATGTAATTCTGGAATGAGATCATAAACCGAACAGAATAGTGGGTCGGTTGTGTTTACATGGTTTACATGCCTTGGTGGTCCACACCTTGAACATAATGATATGAGAAGCCAAAAGTGTATATGGTAACCAGTAAAGAATTAGGTGACGACCAGATTAGTCTTGTTGAGCAAAGTTACAATAAGGAAATGAAATGAATAAGGAATAGGTTCGGTTTTATAATTAGCTTGCTGGTAGTCTAGTGTTCATGAAAGAATGTCATGACATATTTGATTGAGGTACTTGGTGATGCGGGTGAGAAGCCGTTCTTGATGCATTTTCATTGATGATATAGTATGGCATGTGATATGAATCTCAATTGGATGTGATTGGATTCTTATGTTAAAGTTACTATTATAAGGTTTAGCATTTAATCATTTGGGATGAAATTGTCACGTATAGCATTATGTCATGCGCATGAATTGTGTTGGAAGTGTGCATGAAATGAAATGACATCATAAAGGATCCCTTTTATACGTATTGATATGATGTATAGAGTTGATGGATGAAGCATCCGTCCGCGGCCGGGAAGCCCCAGCTCTACCGCCCCTACCGACCGCAGCCCGCAGGGCACAACCGCCGCCGTCACTACGACCGACGGCGGTGCAGCCTCTGCTGCTGCTGCTTCTGGACGGTCCTCGTCGTGCTCGGGCTCTGCCTCCTGGCCGCCATCGCCGGCACGGCCCTCTATGTGCTCTACCGCTCGCACCGCCCCCAGTTCTCCGTCTCCTCCCTCCGGACCGCCACCCTCAACCTCACCAGCCAGCATACCAATTGCATGACATGACATGTGAAGTTTGCCAAATGTTGGCCATGAATGTGTGGCACCCTGAATCAGGTGCGAGACATGCTATACAAATATCCGAGAAGCCTCGGGGGAGAGGATAGCATGCAATTGGAGCCTCGGAGTAGAGGATAAGAATTCGGAGCGTCACAAATGATAGATCAACCGCGGGTTGATCGAGTTGTGTTTGAAACTAGATTATGTGTTAACATACCTAGAATTGTCATTTGGTCTCATTTGTATTATACTTTATAATTCAATAAATGTAATGATGTGGTTCTAGGTTAGTGGCGATTCTATTGGGTAATTTTCTTGCTAGCATATGCTAACCCACGTTGTGAGAACATTTTTTTTCAGATTAGAAGATATGGCGCCTTTGCCTGAGACGGTATCGGAGCAGGAGGATAGGAGGCTCGTGTCGTTACATTCGGTGCCTAAGTTGAACGAATTTTCTAACCTCGGGATTTCATGCAGATGAGTTGGAGTGGAATTCTAAATCTAGGAGTTCATGTAGATAAGAGTGATTATTCTAACAATCACAATTAATAAAGAAAGTGCGCAATACGAGGAATCCATAACATGCGGATAAACCACATCAAACCAAAGCATGGCATTCCTAGTATAGCCCTGTTGGCTTAAAGAATCGGTATTCAAAGCACGGGAAGAGTTTAGGAGCGATTTGGAGACGATTCGCCCGTGAGGTGCAAAATCATAATTTTGAAGAAGTTGGGGGGACGATCTGGCAAAAGGGCCCAATCGTCATTTTGGAAGGAATCGAGAATCCAAAGCATCGAAAATAGGATTGACCAGTTGAAATGGCCCATTTTATAATTTTCGACATTTTTCTGAATTTTTCAGGGATTTTCATAGACGATTTATCCTTAAGGGGTAAAATCATCATTTTTAAAAATTATTGGAACACAAAAACCCCAAAAATATGGTTGACCAGTTGAATGTGGTCGTTTCCTAATTTTTGAGAATTTTCAGAGTTTTCAAGAATCTTCAGGACAATTTATCCTTAACGGGTAAAATCGTCATTTTTTAAAATGATCATGACACGAAAATACCAAATATATATAGGATTCGCGCCGGTTGAATATGGCAATTCCTAATTTTTTGGATTTTTTGAAAATTTTTGAAAATTTTCCTAATTTTTAGATTTTTTTTTTAAATTTTCTATGATTTTCCATTTTTTGGATTTTTTTAATATTTTTTCGAATTTTTTTAGAAAAATGTCCGGACCGGATTGCGTTGACCCGGTCCGGGCTGGCAAACATCGGGCCCGCAACAAACGGGTCCGAGCCCAACTAGGCAAAACGGCGCCGCTTTCGTAATTTTGTTTGTTTGTTTTTTTATTAGATTTTTCAATCAATATCCAAGTACAAGCCAAAAACTTGAATTTCAAACATGACACGTGTCATTATCAAAATTGTCCGTTAAAATTTTTTAAATTTTTCTGTGAACGGTCCAGATCACAATGCGTGGCCAAACCTGGGCCACACCATCGCAAAAATATTTTTTTATTTTTCAAAAAAATAATTTTTTATCCAAAAAAGCCAGATTGTGACAAGTGGCAAAACCACATTAGCCCGAATCTTTTTTTTTGTGTGTGTGTTTTAACAGAAAAACAAAATCGGTTAACGACATGGCCGCCACGCGGCTGTCACGTCGGCGACACGCAAGCGTTGACCATGGTCAAACCGCCGGGGAAGCCGGAGCCGCCGGAAAGCCACAACAGACCTAAAACTTAATGGAGATGCCCCCATTTTCGCACTAAACGACTCCTCAGCCATCATTATCTAACATATCAGAATTAATCCAAGAAACCAGTTCAGACTACGCTAAATCGGCTTGTACAGTCAGACCAGGTCCGGTTTTCCTTCCGGCGAACACGAGTTTCGCATTTTTCAGCCATTCAAACAAGACCTTAAGTACTCGACGAACATCCGTGGAGCCTAGGCAAACTTACCTGATCGTCCTTAGCACAGTGCGATCTTCCGTTGGGGGGTCGGTAATTCGCAACTCGGGCGAGGTTCGGGAAGGGTTCGGCCATGGGGAAATCGGCGTTTGATGCACAAAGAAAAGTCAAGGCGAAGCTTAGTAATGATTCTAGAAGCAAATCGAGACAAATGATGTGCAGATAACACGCTCGGCATTGAACATTCGAGGCTTGAGACTCAAAACCGAGACTGAACACATTTCATCGAACACAGAGGGTGCGAGTTCGAAAACTTGCTAAAATGATCTCGTCGAAGACCCTTGGGAGATATCAAGCAAAACCGATCAATGAATCGCACTATATGCATCATCAGGACGATCAGGAACTATCAATTGTGGTCATATTCCATCAATGATCGAATCGGACCAAAATGCACAGCAGACCAAGAACAAAAACAGAGTAGATCAAGGCTGAGGAAGACGCACCTGTTCGACGGTGAGGATGAACTTCTACTGCGATTCTGGAGTTTCTTTTTGCGTGAACCAAGCCTGATTGAGATTGATGAAGCTTGATTGCTCCTTATTGCAACAGAGAGCTCCCTGTCTTTCCCACCCCAGAGAAGCTCTCCCTTTCTCTGTATCCCTCTCAGTCCTTTTCTACCCCCTTCAACCCCCTGCAATCTGTTCCAGCTTGTGGATGATAAACCAATCATTTTCTCCCAAGTCTTTTTTTTTTTTTTGGGGGGGGGGGGGGGTCGGGGTCTCCATTCTGTTGGAGCGTCCCCGGATCAATAACAGCCCTCAAACTCATTTAGCCGGTCAAAATTTCGTCAACCAAGTTGGTGTTACGTGCATGTCACGCGCCCGGAGCGAGTTGGAATTCGTCGGAATCAGTGCGGGTAGTTGTTCGATGCTCGTTCATGGACTGGGTCTGAAGAAGTAGGCGTCAATTTGGCGTTCCCTTTTTCTGCTTCTTTGGGCGTGGGAGTGAACCAGAAGAATTGGTTATGTTCGTTGCTCTTTTCTCTTTAGTTGACTTGGTCAACGGGTTGACCGGTTTGGCTCAATCCAACCCGGTTGACCCGGTTTCCAATTTTTAGCATAATTGAACCCCAAATTGACCTATTTTCTCAAACCTAATGTCAAAATTGAAACCTACAGCATGTGTTTTGTCTAAGAATGTCAACTCATCGGTTCATTTTTTTGCAAAAACCCCAATTTTAAGTTTAACCAAAATATAAAATCTGTCCAATTTGGCCCTTTGATGACCAAATCGTGCCAATCTAACCTCACCAATGTGTTCAAAAGTTGGAAAACTTATGGATCAAGGCTCATTCGTGGATGCTTTTGCCATTAAAATGTTTACTTTGACGCTAATTGACAATTGAGGACTAAATCGAAAGTGCCGATAGACCCAATTTACAATTTGATCAAAAATCAAAATTGACTGAACTAAAATGCAATTAAAGGTGCCGGAATCAAATGTCATAACTGACTTCACCTCAAATGAGTTTTTTTGTTTCAATTTGGATTCACATTTGTGAAGAGGCACGTGATCTCAAATTGATTTTTTTTTTCAAATTTTAAATAGCCGAAATGAAAGTATAATTAAGATAAAAATATTGGATATTTTTCCATATTTTTATGGCCAAAATGCTATTTTTTGTAATTTTTTGATATTTTCTATTTTTGAAAAATATTAAAAAAGCAAAAAATATGAAAAAAAATATTTTTTACTCAAAATTGGTTCCTTACATTCCTTACATTAGGACAAGGTTCCCAAAATTCATTCTTCAATTTTATGAATTTTATGGATTTTTGAAAGTTTTTCAAAAGAAAAATGGACTAAAAATCAAGTGTCAACAGCTCATTTAGTTTTTTTCTATAAAAAAATGAATTTCTAATTCTAAGTTACTTTTTTATAATAAATGTGAGGCTATTTATTGGTAAAATAAAAAATTTAAACAAAAACATCAAATGTGGGATTTTTTCGAGATTTTTGTTGTTGTTCCTTTTGTTATATACAAAAAAAAAAAGAACATGTTTCCAATTCTATGTTACTTTTTATGTAGAATATAAGGCTCTTTATTCATAAAATAAAAATTTAAACAGAAACATCAAAGAAACATCATATTGTGTTTTTTCGATTTTTTTTGCCATTCATTTTTTATATACAAAAAAAATGCTTTATTCTTCATTAATTTTCATAAAGAATGTGCGGTTCTTTATTCATAAAATAAAAAATTTAAATAGAAACATCAAATGACCAGTTTTCTGAAAAAAAAAAAAAAATTGGCGTTCCTTTTGTTATGCCCCTTTTGGTTTTTTATATGCAAAAAAAGAAACACGTTTTTAATTCTACGTTTCTTTTCGTAATGCATGTGAGGCTGTTTATTGATAAAATAAAAAAGTTAAGCAGAAACATCAAATGTTGGGTTCTTCCGAGATTTTCTTTTGCCGTTCCTTTTATTATGCCCCTTTCATTTTTTATATAAAAAACGCGTTTTTAATTATATAAAAAAAGTTAAATAGAAAAATCAAATGCAACTCAAATGTTGGGTTTTTCTGAAATTTCTTTTGTCATTCCTTTTGTTATGCCTCTTTCGTTTTTTTTTTATACAAAAAAGATGCGTTTTTAATGCTACATTAATTTTCATAAAGAATATGAGGCAAAAAAGAGTATCGGGAAATTAGAAACGAGTTATATATTTCATAAAGAATATGAGGTTCCCACCAAAAAAATAAAGAATATGAGGCTTTTTATTCATAAAATAAAAAAAAATAATAGAAACATCAAATGACACGTCAAATGTTTGGTTTTTTCGAGAAAAAAAAAGTGTCATTCCTTTTATTATATCCCTTTCGTTATTTTATGTGTAAAAAAATTATTTTTTTATTTCTACATTACTTTTCGTAAAGAATGCGAATCTCTTTATTTATAAAAAAATGTTAAACAGAAACATCAAATGATTTCCTTTGATTTCTCTTATCAAACGTGTAATTTTATAAATCTGAAAATATAAAATAATTGAAAAACGTTAAAAAAATTGTCTTTAATGATCAGGTAATTAGCAGCATAAAAAACTAGTTGATCCCCTGCGGCACAAATTTTGGGGGGGAGCTTTGACTGTGAGAATTTGGGGATTGGTGCATTCGGGTGGGGGGAAGCATCACTCCCTCGGGACGCTGCACTGATGCACGATATCATTTCATGGACAGTCCTTGGCGAATTGACAGATACGTAAAAGTTTGGCGGTAGCCAGGACGGTTCTGGGGCGCAGGTAGGCCCCACGCAATCACTTATTCAGAACATTCGATAACGACAATTATCTTTATATATATATTTATTTACTAAAATGACATTTCTTTCTCAAAATTGCCCAAACCCCGAAAATGTGATCAAAACACATTCAAAATTATGGAAAATCTTCATTTGAAAAAGCCAAAAACATTTTTCCTTATCTTTTTCTCCATCTACTCCTTCACGCTACTTTTCTTTCTCTAACAATCGACGAGAATTGCAACAATTGACGGCCGGCCATAGTCGCTTGCCGGCCTTGGGCGAGCTCAGCTCGGAAGATCTAGTGAGGCCGACGAGGTCAGCTTGTCCGAGACTAGCAAGCTCGTCCTGGTCGGCCTTGGGCAACTGGCTGAAGAAGGAGAGAAAAGAAAAAAAAATAGAAAAATTAAAACTTAAAAATAAGGAGTATCTTAAATAGAAATAAAATTAAAATTTAAAAATATTAATTTTCATGAATTCATAGAAAAACAAAAGGTGATTGAAAAATAAATATGTCCATCCCCGTTAGTTCATAAAATATTTTTCATGAATTAATTTTCACCGACAACACAAGTCATTATCATCAGAAGATAGGATTTTTTTTTTCATGAAATCAAATAAGCCGTAGAGATCTGCAATTCGATAAAAAAAAAATAGAGATTTATATTATGCTATCCTCATGCATGCTGTATGGATGTACACTTAAAATTTGCTTTGCTTGTTTTGAAGTGAGACGAACTCGAGTGAAGATTCGATCCAATTGGAGGAGTAGTTACATACACACACATCGGACGAAATTGAAAAATTGTTCCCATTTCTTCTTTTCTTGTATCTTTCTTTTTTGGTTCTTTTGTTTGTAAGGAGATGTTCGAAATTTGTACTTAGTACTCCTGTGGCAAAGTCACCATCAATCTGGTTTGTATCATGTCTCTTGATTTTCTTTTGAAAAAAAAAATAAAGAATGTTCGAAAACCGTCTTCGTTTTGCGAGAAGAGGGCAAATGCGTCTGGCTGCCATTTCCTCCATCTTTTTATCCGATTGGACAACGGAGGAGTAGTCACGGGACAAAATTGGAAAATCTTTTCCATTCCTTTTGTCATGCCCTTTCATATTTTTATATATAAAAAAGTACATTTTTAATTCTACGTTACTTTTCGTAATAAACGTGAGGTTTTTTATTTATAAAATAAAAAAAGATTAATACCGTGAAAAATCCTAAACTGGTATACATGTGACAAATTTACCCTCAAATTATTTTTTAATCACAAAAAATCCTAAACTGGTATAACTATGACAAATTTACCCCAAACTACTTTTTTTACCATAAAAATTCTAAACTAGTACATATATGACAAATTTACAATTTGTTAATTTTCATTAAATTGAGTTAATACTACGAAAAATTTCAAATTGATATACTTATAGAAAATATATGGTAACGTGTATATTCGATAATAGTCACGTGTCATCCAACTTAGCAATTTGACGTTAAAATTGAACAAAAACTAACGGATGATAAATTTGTCACGGCTGTACCAGTTTAGGGTGAATTTGTCACAGATGTACCAGTTTAGGATTTTTCATAGTCAAAAAATAATTTGGGGGTAAAATTGTCACATGTGTACCAGTTTGGGGATTTTTGGTGGTATTAACCCAAATAAAAAAGTTAAACAAACTCAAATGTTGGGTTTTTCTGAAACTTTTTCTGTCGTTCCTTCCGTTATGTTTCTTTCGTTTTTTTATATAAAAAAAGACCCATTTATAATTATACGTTACTTTTCATAAAGAATATGAGGCAAAAAAAATGTAAGGTAGAATTGGAAACGCGTTATGTATTTCATAAAGAATAAAGATGCGCCATTTTGTGAACTAAAACAAGGTGATGCTGCTGTGGCAATTTGAGACCAAAAAAAAAAGGAGGTGATAAAAAAGGAGTTTCATATATGAAAAAGGGTACCGTTTATGAATATACCTGTGACACTTCTTAAATATATTTTATTTAAAACGAGCCCGATCTCGTCATATATGACCTTGCGTAAAAGGAGTTTCCATTGATTTACGTAATTTCTTTATTTCTTAAGAGGAAATCTGCACAACATTATTGCCCTATTACCTCAATTGCGTGGTGGGCTCGAGCTCTCCGCCCGTGGTGGCATGAGCTCGTCAAGTCGGCGTCCCACCCGCGAAGGTCGCTGCCGCCATAGCTGTGGAGCTCAAGCTCCGGTGGCCATGGCGGTGGACGTCTTCTTGATTTCCCGGTGGAGATGCAACGCGAGCGAGAGAGACACAGTGAAGGGAGGGCAGGAATTTTAATTTTTTTTATGGTGGACCCTTTGTGCCACGTGTCGCATACTGAATGGTGGTCTGGACCACATCAGATTTCCCACGTCTGCACCCAATATTTTCTCCCCCTCGGGACGCTGCACTTTTGCACGATATCATTTCGTCCTATGTGAAAGTTTGGCGGTGGCGCGTGTAAGTAGGGTTTTGGGGCACAGGTAGGCCCCACGCAATCACTTGTCCAGAACCAATTTTTTCTTTTTGAACCAACTTTGCTCAGAACATTCGACAACGACAATTTGCATCTTCGCTTTTGGGAAATATCAAATGCAAACACAGGGTTCACCTTCGGAGATTTTGCGCCTTCGCATCAAGATGTATTACACACACACACACACACACTAAAATGACATTTTCTTTCGCAAAGTTGCCCAAACCTCGAAAATGTGAAGAAGACACATTCAAAAATTATGGAAAATGTTCTTTTAGAAAAGCAGAAAATGTTTTTCCTTATCTTTGCTCCATCTATTCTTTCACGTTACTTTTCTTTTTAATTATAGCAATCATGATTTTGTTATTTTTTCAACATTTTAATATTATAATATTTGATATAATCGGCAGCTGGCAACATCTGCTTGCCGGCATCGGGCAAGCTCATCTCACCAAATCTGGTGAAGCCTACAAGGTTAGCTAATCCGAGACTAGCGAGCTCGACCTAATCGGCCTTGGCCAACTGGCTAAAGAATAAGGGAAAAGAAGAAGAAGAAGAAGAAGAAGAAGAAGAATAAACTTAAAAATAAGGAGAATTTTAAAGAGAAGTAATATTAATTTTTTTAAAAAAAATATTAATTTCTTAGAGAAAAAAAGGGTAATTGAACAATAAATATGTCCATTTCCTGTGGTTCATAAAATATTTTTCATGAATTAATTTTCACTGACAATACAAGTCATTTGATTTTTCATGAAATCAAATAAGCCATAGAAATCTTCAATTCGGTAAAAAAAAAAAATGGAGATTTATATTCTGCTATCCTCATGTATGGATGTAAACTTAAAATTTGCTTTGCTTGTTTTGAAATGGGGCGAATTGGAGCGAAGGTTCAGTCCGATTGGAGGAGCAGTTGCATAGAGGACAAAATGAAAAATTGTTTCCATTTCTTCTTTTCTTTTCCGGGTCTTTTGTTTTTAAGGAGATATTCGAAATTAGTACACTTTGTAATCCCGTGGCAAAGTCACCATCAATCTGAGTTGTATCGTGTTTCATGATTTTTTTTTTAAAAAAAAATAAGAATTTCCAAAACCGCCTTCGCTTTGTGAGAAGAGGGAAAACGTGTCAACTCAGCCATTTCCTTCATCTTTTTGTGCGATTGGAGAAACAGTCACGGGACAAAATTGGAAAATCCTTCCTATTTCTTTTTCGGGTCTTTTGGTTTCCAGAAAATATTCGATTTTTTTTTTGGAGGGGTTCTTTTTTATGATTAAGATTGAATGGGATACGACAATGTTTTGTAGCTCAAATCGAAATTAGGATTTGGTACTTCAATGGCAAAGTCACCACTAATTTTAGTTGCATTGCTTTGATTGACATTGTAATCACCTGACTACGGGATGTCGATACGCACACATCTGAAAATGTATCCATAAGCCACGAATTTCATTTTGAGGAGCAAGATATGTCCAGATGTATATCCTTCTAGCTATAAAGTCAAAATTCTACCCTCGCTGACACGTTTCCAGATAAAAAGTTTAATATGATTAAGAAAAATTTTCAATATATCGCGGGATTAACCCGAAAATTAATAAAACATGAAAATGAAAATGCGATGATGGGTGAAGAGACGAATTTTTCTGGGACCCACGAAGTGGAGAGTATTTTATCGTCTGAAAAGGCTGAGCCTGTCTCAATTTTCGGTACGCTCGTTTTGCTCGGTTGGGACCCACCATCGCAGTGGATGAAATCAAAATTTAGCTTTCAATTTTGAAATGGGCAGGACAATAACTTGACTTATGACAAGAGATTAACGGATGGTAATCTTCGATACATGTACCCTTTTTTTGATAAAAATAAATAGAGACATTGCACGGGTTTATGTTTAGTTAATTTGACATGTTCATTTCGACTATAAAAATGCAAATAATGTAAACAATAATGCCTAGGATTATTTTTTCCCGTCCTCTTAAATCGAGAACGACTATGTTGAGACACTTGACTAAAATAATGCTTGTGCGATCGATCAACTCGCCTTGCGAGAGAGGCATGGGTTTGCGGCACATACCGGCCTCAAGAGAGGCTCGAGCTCGTGGGCAATCGGTCGTCGGCCATTGCCGTGGCCGGAGAAGAAGGGAAAAGCAAAAAAAGAAGAAGAGAAAAATTCGAAATAAATCAATAAAAAATAAAAATATAAAATTATTAAAAGTAGTGTGTGGAAGGTAATCAGGTTCAATTGTCCCTGCCGAACAACATAAAATATTTATCAGTCTATTTTCAGGATTCAATCGAACACCGAAAAATGACTTCTTGAAAATTATTTTCTAAAAACGCTTTCATTTTTTCCTGAAATGAGAGGAGCTTAAGTCATAGGTTAGCGGACGTGAGGCACACATGATGATGATGATGATGTCATGATCATGCCGCGCGAAAGGTGGTTGTAGAGGAGCATCTGTGAAAGGGCGATTCCTGTTGTCTTGGGAAGGGGGGGCGAAAGGCTCGATTCGATTTGAAATCATCATAATCTAATCATAAACGTGCTCCTACTAAGATCATCCACTACTTTGACCGATATTTAAAAGCTTTCCCTTGTTAGAATCGAGACAAGTTCTCGCATTCATTCCCAGAATCAGGACAAGGCTCCAATGTTCTTGGCATTTAAGGTATAGCTCCCGAATTCTCAAAGTGTTCGATCCGCCCACTGCATTGAAGTTCCAAGAAAGTTGGAAACTTGATTGGTCTTATGCTCATTACACGTGTCGGCCCACGCGTCATGTTAGCCTCCAGGGGTTCGCCGTAAACACGCTTGATCCTAAAATGCATTATGATTAAACATGAATTACCATCATAATGGACTCCGATCAGTATAATACAAAATTGCTTAATGGGCAGCCTAATTTAATATCCTGGGGGGGTTTTTCTCGGCTTTGTTAACATATATAATTAAGCACCGAAAGACTACATGACCATGACAAAAGCATGCATGGCATGTATAACTTAAATCACTAAATGGCATGCATGACGAATGATGATTCTTTTGATGTAACAATCAACTAGGCAGAACCTAAAAGAGACATTAACCTATTTTCCATGTCGGAATGCAGGAGAGTTTCGCATGTCACTCGCCAGGTGTCGCGTGTGAGTAGGGTTTTTGGGGCCCAGGTAGGCCCCACGCAATCACTTGCTCAGAACATTCCAGAACGACAATTTGCATCTCCGCTTTGAGGGAATATCAAATACAAACACAGACAGAGTCCACCTTCAAAAGTAAGGAAAATATACTTTTTAGAAAAGCCAAAAACATTTTTCCTTATATTTCCTCCGTCTACTCCTTCACAGTTACTTTTCTTTTTAAATTATAACAATTATGATTTTTTTTTTTGGTTTTATTTTTTCCCTTTTCCTTTCTATTTGTGTGATCTCCTTATCCCTTGATGAAATTACTATTGATGAGATTTTAAGCTGTACTAAAATTTAGAGGAAAGCAAAAACTTTTCGGAGCATTGATTCTTTTTCGTAAGCATTACTCCACGTAAAAGAGCAATTTTTCCTCCAATCACAATTTATACAATTGAGAAAAGAAAAAAAATGACATTCACGGATCGATCGGGACTCGGGTATGAATATAATCTTTTATCTATATGGATATGGATTTGGTTGAATTATGGAGGCGATGCATGTTTTGGTTGAATTAGCGAGATATCATGCACCCACCTAATCAATATTTCATGGTTGCAAAACAGATCTAATCTAAGGGCATTGTGCTTCGCTTGCAAACTTTGAGCTGAATTGCCCGGAGGAGATTACAGCTTTGCTTCGACCAGGCTGTCTATTCTTATTGCTGTTCTTGCGCCATCTCGAAATAATGAAATGAGTCGTGCGTAGAGGCGCACGAAAAAAATCAAAGCCAATGTCCCTAATTAAAACGTCGATTTCCGTTAAGTAATAAAATACTTTTTCATGAATTCATTTTCACTGACCATAGAAGTCATTGTCGTGAGAAGATTCATTTTTTTTTTTTTGTGAAATCAATCAACGCATGTCAAATAAGCCGTAGAGATATGCAATTCGGTGAAAAATGTAGATTTACGTTCCGCCATCCACATGTATGTATGTAGACTTAAAATTTACTTTTGCTTGTTCGGAAATGAGACGAACTCTAGTGAACATTCAGTCTTCGGTCACATTGGAGGAGTAGCTACATACAGGACGAAATTGAAAAATTGTTCCCATTTTCGTCTTTTCTCGTTTTTTTTTTCCGTCTTTTGTTTTTAAGGAGATAATTCAGAATTAGTACTTGGTAATCCTATGCCAAAGTCGCCATCAATTTGAGTTGTATCATGTTTCGTGATTTAAAAATAAAATAAAATAACAAGCTCCAAAACCGCGTTCGTCTTTGTCTGAGAAGAGGGATAATGCGTCGATGAATGAGCAGCCATGTCGGATTGGAGGAGTAGTTACAGGACGAAACTGGAAAATTGTTCCCATTTCTCTTTTTTTTTTTCTTCTTTTGGGTCTTTTGGTTTTTAGGAAATATTCGATTTTGGGTTCCTTTTTTATGATTAAGATTGAATTGGAAACGATAATGTTTTTGTACCTTAAATCGAACTGCCAAAACCGCCTTCGACCGAATGTCATGCATTGTTTTAGGGACACAAAGTTTGTAACGAGAAATTGATTCGCGTCTCCATTAGGAAAAATTCTTATGTTAGTCAAGATCGAAAAATAGTTGGCGATTCCTTTATTTACAAGGGGGCAAATCTGACCGAGCCCCGTTAAAAGTAATTACATTACAAGCTACAATGACATCTTCGTCATTAAGGTACGCAATCCACATAGATGATTTCACGAAGTGGAGTTTGGCAATACATCGAGTAAATAAGTGGACTTAATTTGAGAATTATAGAAATTTCAGAAAAATTAAGGCTAGTTCATAACGGGATTAGTAAATGTAAGCGAGGATTCTGGGATTAGCTTATGTAGACCTCCGTTTATGCTTTTGTACATTACGAAAATACGGTATTTTTTTTCTCTTTCTGAAACTTGCTATTAAAATAATTAAACAAGCCTAGCCCCCATTCACCTTGAGCCTGGCGCCGAGGCAAGCTTGGACAACCATTTGATTTTGGTCTCTCTCCCAACTCCATTCCGTTACGAAATTAGCAAGAACTCGCTGCGGTGACAAAACGAACACCAAAATGAGAATTTTTCTTTTTTCTTTGAGAGAGAGAGAGAGAGGGGGGGGGGGGGGGGGGAAGCAGGTAGGCTCAGTACGGAAGTGAGCATGAGCATCATTTCATTGGCCTGCATCATCGTCATCTTCTTCTGAGACCATACCAGTACTCGTCTTTTATTCCTTCCTTTTGCCATTTCCTTCGGCCTTGTCACTCACTGAGAAGCCGATGCCGGAGATAGAAGGCCTCGTCGTCGTTTGTCTTTGTCACTGGTCAGTGCGCGCGCTCTCTCTCCTCCTCCTCTTCTTCGTCCTCGTCATTCCTTCTTTTTGCCATTTCCTTCGGTCTTGTCACTCACTGAGAAGCCGACGCCGGAGATAGAAGGCCTCGTCGTCGTTCGTCTTTGTCACTGGTCAGTGCGCGCGCTCTCTCTCTCTCTCTCTCTCTCTCTCTCTCTCACAAGTGTGCACCATTGCATATGCATTACGAGTTTTGCTCTGTTCTTTGCGTAGACTACATAGATTTCTATGATTTTGCTCTGTTCTTTGCGTAGACTACATAGATTTCTATGAGCGTCGCTATCCTGATCTGTGTACTCTCTCTATTCATGTTGATTTTCATGCCACGCTCATGTGCTTCTTTTGCCATTGAATTGTTCTTCAAAGAGCTTTTGTAGGGCTCATGAGGACAATGTGGTGGATGTTGGAGGTAATGGGTTTTGAGAGAGTAGAGAGTGTTTGCTTGAATTATTATACCTTGAGACATCAAGTTTGGAATGCTCAACAGTGTTACCTCCAGCGTAGGGCGAACCCTAGAATATATATAAGTAAGCTATTGGGCTCCAGCCCATATGGACCCAGATAATCAAGCTTTCACCTATTGGGCTTGTATGTGAACATATTACATGGATTATATTCTCAATATATCCAACAATCTCCTCCTATGTTCACCATACAGCACAATCCAATACGGTGGTCAGTGTGATGTTCAAATAAACATGAATCATCCACATTCAGTCCAAGACAGTCAACTCGGATCAGTCAAAGAGTTTTAACAGAAAAATGTTAAACTCAATCATCATTTGCAGTCCAAATAAGTGAATCATCCTTATTATGAATTTGTTCTGAGATCAACATACCATAATAAATCTCTGAATCAATTCACAACCAGCATATGCATAGCAGTCAAGTATAAGTATGCCAATCAAAATAGTCTAAGGCCTTACAAATACAAGAGACAAGCATAATGATGTTCACAACACAATGACAGAAAATATAAGTCTCAAATAAATAGACTTCATCAAAATGGGCATTTGTAGGTGAACTGTCAAGTCCCCCACACACTCTGAATGATATATTCATTCATCAAGTAGGTCATCCTAGTCAGGATCCCACTCATTAAGCTCTCCTCCATCTCTACCATCCCCTGTAGAATCTCAAATATGAATTTCATATTACCATGAATTCAATCATTTGAATAATCTACTAAAAGTGTCTAGTTCTACTAAAAGAACTTAGCACCATAACACAAGGCAGAGAAGAACATATATTGATGTCATAAACCATCATAATATCATGTTCATAAGCATCAAGCCAGTTTCATAAAATTATGAACAAGGCCTAAACAGTTTGATTTACAAAGAGCCATCAACCTAAGTTTATTCGTAAGAGAATAACCATTATCTAGTTTCAAAGAACCGGACCAATAGTAAAGTCACTTACAATAACTTAGTCATGTAATGTCAAGTTTCAATTAAGAACAAGACCAGCAAGCTTCTTATGCAACAAACTATTTCTATGTTCCAATTTGGAATGTCACAACTACTGATTTCTTAAAGCCAAATAATCTCACATCAAGTTTGGAATGTGATCATTTAACCAAAAGATAGTCCAAACCTGGTTGGATTGTATCATCAAGTTTGGAATGACACAAGCTTCCCAGATAGAACCTTTGAATCAGGTTAAAGTTATCTTCATCAAGTTTGGAATGAGACAACTAACCCTTTTTAGATTTATCGACAACGATGAATATCGATGAAACACATAAACTGTGCTTATCATTTTAACCAACAAAAGAAGATTCGATAATTCAAAACACACAACTAGAAGGTAAGTAAATGGTAATTAAGACTTGTCTACACAGTCTTTAACCCCATTTCCCCCATTGTTTTAAATAATCGATCTTTAGGCAGACCTTTTGTGAGAGCATCGGCCAAGTTATCCTTCGATCTCACATCGATCAAGGTGATAACTCCTTGTTCTCTCAGATAATTCAACAACGCATGTCTCAGTCTCACATGTCTTCTCTTTGAATTAAAGAGAGCATTCTTGACGACTTGGACAGCTGCTTGATTATCACAGAACAGGCTTAAGGAATTAATCTTTAGCTGAGTCAAAGGAATATCCATAATCAGATTCTTTATCCACTCTGCCTCTTCACCGGCTGAAGCTAAAGCAAAAAGTTCTGATTCCATAGACGACAATGCAATACAAGTCTGTCTTTTGGATTTCCAAGTAATAGCAGCTCCACCCAACGTGAATACATATCCACTTGTGGACTTACTATTTCCAATCTCTGAGCACCATGAGGCATCAGAATATCCATCCACAGTTGGAGGAAAACCAGAGTAACATAGAGTATAATCTTTAGTACCTTTAAGGTATCTCATCAGCCTACTGATGGCATCCCAATGCTCTTTACTATGATTACTAGTGAAACGACTCAGCATGCCAACTGTAAAAGCTATGTCAGGTCTAGTGCAACTCATAGCATACATGAGACTACCAATCAGTTTCGAGTACTTTAACTGATTCACGCTGGTCCCTTCATTGGGACTCAGTCTTTTATTATAATCACATGGTGTCTCAATCGGTTTACACTCACTGTATCCACAGGTAGAAAGTAGCTGCTCAATATAATTAGTCTGGCTAAGGGAGACGACTTGCCTTTCAAAGCTTAGACGACTTGCCTTTCAAAGCTTACTTTCATACCAAGATCTTTCATGTCAAATTCTTTAGCTAAAGTAGCTTTCACGTCACTCACTACAGAATGATCGGAGCCAAGAATTAACATGTCATCAACATACAAGCAAATGATAACTATCTTATTTGACATAGAACGATGGTAAAGACATTTATCTGAGTAACTAGACTGGAAGCCATAACTCTTTACCACTTTGTCAAACTTAAGATGCCACATCTTAGGTACTTGTTTAAGACCATACAAAGATTTGTTCAATTTACAAACTTTGTCCTCAAGGCCTTTCATGACATACCCTTCCAGTTGTTCCATGTAAATTTCCTCATTTAACTCTCCATTTAGGAAAGCTGTTTTTACATCCATTTGATGCACTACAAAGTGTTCAATAGATGCCAAAACAAGAATAATTCTTATAGTTGATAGATGACACACAGGTGAATAGACATCAAAATAGTCTATTCCACTCTGCTGATTATAGCCTTTAGCTACTAAACGTGCTTTATATCTGGCTATTGATCCATCACTATTCAGTTTTTTTTTCAATACCCACTTACAGCCTATAGCCTTAGCCCCTTTTGGCAAATTAACTAGCTGCCAAGTGTGGTTCTGTAGCAAAGAGCTCATTTCATCATTTATGACTTCTGCCCACTGTCGCGACCCTCTTGAGGTTGTCGGGCTCTCGAGGGCTAATGGGCCGTCCTGTCTGGTCGGACGCGGGCCTCTCCCAAGGCCCATTATCCAAATCGCAACGGAGGTATGCGTGATCGACTTTCAATGTGGTCTAGTGACATGTGCTAAGTGTGCATGCCATGGAGTCGCCACCAATCATTTTTTTAGGGTATGATTGGACCACCCAATCGAATAGTTGGGAGTTTCTATTCAATTCTGTGAGAACCAGAGAAATGGTTTCGGGGACTTAGTTACACCAACTGTCAGAGTTGACGCCCTTTCGGTACCTAAGTTGACTGAATTTTCTAGCCTGAGATTCATGCGGATGAGTAAGGTATGAACCCTAAATCTAGAAATTCATGTAGATAAGAGTGATTATCCTAGCAATCACAATCAGTAATAAAATGCCCAACTCAAGGAATCTAGATATGCAAATAAATCACATGGCATTCCTAGTAAGGTCCTATTTATCAATCACAGCTCAAGAATGATTTAGCTGTCCTAGCCATTCTACACACGATCTAACCTAAGAAAAGCATTAGGAAGCATCGAAGGAGTTCGAGAGTACTCACATGGGGTTCGCCGTGCCCTGGTTTGGTCTTGGACGAGCTATCGAGCTCATGCCGACCCGATTATATTTGGGGATGTACACCACGAAATCATGTGAAACAAAAACGAAAATATTCAGCAAGGGGCATTTATTGTAGATGGTGGTCGATCTAATTGGACGTCAAGACTAAAAAAGATGTAGAAATTTACAAATTAAAATACTCGAATGACATTTTTTTGCCAAATTCAACTCTATGCGTCGTGAAGAAACACATGCAATTGAACTTAAATTTTGACTATTTATGAGTTCAAAATGTAAAAGAAATTAAAATAAAAATATTGACTATTTTTCTATATTTTTACGACATCGAACGCTATTTTTCTTCATTTTTCATGTATTTTTCTATTTTTGGAAAATATTAAAAAAATATTAAAAAATATGAAAAATTATTTTTTTTTTTATCAAAAATGGTTCCTTTAGCTTGGTCAAGGCTACCAAAGATGATTTTTTAATTTTTTTTAACTTTTTATAGATTTTTTATGAATTTTTAAAAAATAAACTATGAAAGACTGATCAAAAATCAGGTGTCAACAGCTGCCCCTCTTTGAGAGGAATTTCGTCAGAGGTTTCTCTCAAAGACAAGGTGACACCTGTGTTCCGATCAACTCGACTGAGAAAAGAAAAGAAATCATGACATCCAATTTTCATGCCCATCAATGTGTGCTTTTCCTTAAAAAGAGATGTGCTCATTCAATTCCCTGATATGATGTAAGAAAGTTAAGGAGTAGATAGACTTCCCTGCCCCTTACCTGTCGAATGCTTGCGGCATTTGCTGTGTCTGATGGGTTCAAGTAGATTCCTAAGGACTTGTCATCGGAGTGTCCTGGGGATGTTAAGCTCTGACCTGTATGGTAGGTCAAACCATAATGGGATTCCTAACTGATAGGAACCTAAGGAAGACGCATCCCACATTTGGGAATTTGCCAAGGGTTTTGATCCGTGTGGTGGACTAAACTAGAAATTGCTTGCCTAATGTAAGGCTTATTAGGGAAAACGACTCCTCCCGCGTTCGGGATTCATCAAGGTTTTGATCCGTATGGTGGATCGGACCATTGGGTTGATCCTTCAGGCGGTCTCTACCAGTCCTTTGACCCTTCAGGCGGTTTCTACCATACATTGACCCTTCAGGCGATTTCTACCATTGTTTTGACCCTTCAGGCGGTTTCTACCATACATTGACCCTTCAGGCGGTTTCTACCATTGTGTTGACCCTTCAGGCGGTTTCTACCATTGATTGACCCTTCAGGTGGTTTCTACCATTGAGTTGACCCTTCAGGCGGTTTCTACCATTTATGAGATTCCAAATTGATATGAATCAAAGGATGACGTACCCGCTCTTCGGGGCTAGTCGGAGACTCGATCATTCTGTGGATCGGTCTTAGAAAAGATTTGCCTACTAAAAGGCTTCACCTAAGGATGACGCACCCAGTCTTTGGGGTGGCCAAAAGTCCTGCAGAAAGCTTAGACCTGAAAAATTTTCCTCGCCAAGAAGATATTAGTAATCTTTGGGAAGACAATAATTGTCTAACTGACAAAATTCTACGACTTAAGTTTTAGTCATGAAATGTGCATTTTGATTGTTGGAGGTTATCCAAAACATTTCTGCCATATACAGATGTGATCATAAATTCCTTGCACGGAAACTCTAGATCAAACAATTTGAAAATTTCAAAAAGAGTTTGCTCAAAATATCCATTGGAGTATTTCTCACCCAAGAAGGCTCCTCACTGCTCTGTGATAATGATCTTTAAAAGGGAAAGTGCTCAATTTCCTACCGACCTGTGCCTGGGTTTCAGGATCATTCGCAACGCATACATTTCGACCGATCAGGAGGTCTTTCACGGGACCGTAGTGTTAGGCTTGGATATCGGTTTCCAAGGGGGACTCACTTTTGAGTCAAGGCCGTTGAACGAAATTTTTCACTATCTGATCCGGGTTTACAAGTCAAGAACCCTGCAAAATGAGAAAGAAATAGTCTTGCTCGTACTTCTTTGAGCTAAGTTATACATTAACCCAAGTGTCTTAGTCAGATAAGACTACTTCAGGGTTGTAACATTGGAAGGATTGGGGACCGAAAAAGGCTTATTTTTTGCCCAGAAATTGTGAAGGGTTTGACATTGGTGATCATTGCAAATTTGCCACATGTCCTTCGAAGAACATCTCCATTTCTTGAAGTGTACACTCCTCTTTTAGAGCGCACAAGGATGTTTAAAAGCGTCTCTTGTTACATTAAGAGACCGTCTGTTTGTGTGTTTGCAATTTGAGCACGACAACATTTGGAGAGTAGTCATCTTGATCTAACTCCTTTGCAGGGTCTTTTCATCGTCTCTCTAGACTTTACTGGGGATATTTTGAATAGACATCAGCCTTGCTTTTTACCAGGCACTTTGCTTTTTCTTGATGTCTAGGGATTTTTCTTTTCCCCTTTTTTTTAATCCCGTGTTTTTCTTTTCTTTTGGAGCTAGGATTTTCGGCAATCATGCTAGATATGCAACTTAAACTTTGGCACGCTTCCATTTCTAGAGTGATGTTGCCTTTGCTTTGGAATATGCAATGATCACCAATAGGTTGATGAAATGAATTTGCTGGCTCAACATGGTTGTGCAAAGGATAACAGTGTGTAGGATAGAGAAATGAATCATTCTCGTCATCCTATGACACTTGGATTATCATATAAACAACACACAAAGATTTATGTTAGTCCGAGCAAGAAAATTTCTAACCGTTTACTTTCTGATACTGTTGGACTAACCTTCATTTGCCCCAATGTGGGGTGGTTCTTGACAGGGTTGAGAATGAAAATCGCCGTTCAATGGGGTTCTCAATGGGCATCTGTAGTGTTTGGAATGAAGAAATAAATGCCTCTGTCATCTCGATCCATGTAATCGTTGCGAATGACCCTTATATCCATAGGTTAAGGTTTCGCTATCATTTCCAATCTCCTCATCTCTCAAGTGTGTATGGGACGTGTTTGGATTAGGCTCGCTTCTCTTATGAGAAAATACCCTTTTGAACAGTTCAAACGACTCTTATTGGAAAAATTCATTTCATTTCATCAAGATTTATCCTTCAAAGGGATTTTATGATGCACCATACATGTGTAATTCATGTTCAGACAATCTCATGTTTTAAAACATGAATGTCAATGAAGTAAGAATTCTATGTCTTTTTAGATGTGAGAATCGAATTAATTCTGAAAGTTTTTAATCTCCAATGAATTGGGAAAAGGGATACTTACCTGCCCATCGAGGCTGGAGATCCTGGAGATATAAAAGGGATATGTCATTGTATATTCTAAAACTTTACAAAAATTGGAACGATACATCTTACCCTTGGTCATATGCTCCAACGAGTGTACAAGGGTTGTGAAAATCTGCACTTCACATAGTAACACAAGATTGTTGGGTGTTCTAAAGTTCTTTCGACTTCTTGGTTTTTGGAGAAAAATGAAACTTACATGTCTGCCCTGATGGCGAGCTCCTGCCGAGGATAAATATTAAGCATTATTTTGGGTTTCCAAATTCAAAACAAATTGGGACGATACTACTTTACTCTTGATTTGAATTCCATTCTGCATGCCAATGTGCGGATTGTAGAAGCCGGCCCTCAAGCTTGTGGCCATGATTTCTTCGTCTGGTTGGGCAACGAATCCACCTCGAGGATTTACGTCGGAGGAGATTCATTCATCATTTTGGGCGTGTTTCATGCACTGTTTTGTTATTTGAATGCATGGCTTCTTGGGTGCCTCATCTCTGTTCATCACCTGAGAGGAAAATGAGAGAACATTATCCCCGCATCTGATTGAAAATCATTTAGGAACGATACGTTCTTTTTACCAAATGGGTGGCTCCGCGGCCAAATGTGTTTTACATTGAAAGGATGGATTCCATTACGCTCTGCGGATGATAACTATTGCTTCGGGGACTTGCCCCACGGATCAAACGATGAATTTGATGTCTTCGGCTTCGACATGCTTTCCAGATGTAGGAATGGTTTGCCCCCATTTTCAGTGGAGATGGGTTTTGTCGAGTGGGCAAGATCAAAAACTCATCCTAGATTTGGCTTTAGTCGAAGGTTGAAATCCCGACCTTGGATAAGCGAATCATGATTCATCTCCTTCTGCTTCGGATTTGTCATTTGCGTGCTTCACATTTTACAATACCAACTTCGCCGCTTGATGAAAATGAATCGATGATTTTCGAATTGCCCCAAGTTCTATAGTCATCTGCGTCGAATCTCTTTGAACTTCATCGGGTGATAGACAAACTGATAAAATGATTTTTCAATCCTGAGATCGAACTCCTGACGTTTCGTACCACTTCCAGTTCACTGACTACCAGGACAAAGCACTATTGGCGTCCCTAACTGGTTCGTTTTTTGTTATAAAATTCTTGAAGCAGTTAGCGACCCCCATCGAGAATGAAACAAGCTCAATTTAGAGTTCATAACGACTAAAGGTCCCTTAGAACGATACAGAGCTAACCGTCTTTGAGCTCGCTCGGGCTTTTGCTCGCATTTTCCTATGTGAAGCCTTTAAATGTTTTTCTTCGTGGCGTTCAATTGATTCGCCTCGACTCTAATCTAACAAGGGATTGTCGTACTCAAGCATGATTATGCTCGCAGGTAGTACTGATCGCTGCCCCAGATTAACTCTAGGCATTAAGGAAGATTATCTTGCATGGAAGACTTTATGACAGAAAGATTAATGATACATCCATTCACATGTGCCTAGTTCCCTTGAGGATTCTCGGTGATCAGCCAGCTACACCATGAATCAGACATATAATCGTCATTTTGGATCATAACTTCATAAGTCCATCAGTTTTAAACTGATCGATCCAGATATGGAGCTCCTCATCAAGGAAATCTTTTGATTCTTCGAGCAACTGATATTCGGGTTGACCATCATCGCTTGGCGTTGAAGGATTCCTGTTTCTGTTGTGAGCGATCTGATTCTTCGAGCTAGAACCTTCGTCGTTGCTCGAGATTATAAGAGGATGATTGATCGGTTCACTATCAAAAGCACATTCCATTTGGGAATGGGAGAAACAAAAATCCTCAAAGCATCCGCCCGCTTGATCTTCCGAAATCATATGCCCAAGCCGGGCAGATCTTTGAACACTAGGCGCAATATGTTGATCGGGGATAGGAAGAGCACTAGCGAAAAGTTGCTGCTCAAACCAAGGAGTTCGTACCTGCTGCACTTGTGGCATATACTCTTGAGGGGTGCTGAGATGATTCGGGGGAATATTCTGATTAGCGCCCAAGTAGTCGATGGTGCTGCTACCAGCTTGGTCGGTGCCTAGATTCGGCAGGGTATTTCTTACTTCATGGGCATTGTAGTTATAGCCATGCCTAGTGTTTAGGCACAAGTTGAGTTCTTTCAGGTTCAGTGCTGTGTGGCGCTGTCTTAGCGCCCTTCTGTAGCTCTTGAGGTGACTCGCGACTCCATCTTTAGTGAGTCCTGGTATGTTCATGATCTCAAGTATGCGCGTTGGATATGCTGAGTTGATCCCTAGTTGCTGAACCGCACTAAGGAACTTGAGATGAAGCTCGGGGGACCAATTGACCCTCGTCTTCTTGCGACCCGGAACAGTGTTGACAACTTGGCTATTGCTCTCTGGCCTATTTCCAGTAGAATTTGATCGAGCCGGAAATTGTTGTGGAGGGAATTGATCAGCTTTGGATTGGTCGGTCGTGATAGTAAGCTCATCGTTAAGGAAACTCCAATCATGGTGACGCATATCACATCCTTTAGAAGGCATCGATATTGACTTCGTAGAATTGATTTGTTCATGCATATCTCCAACAAAATCCGATTGTATCGAAGATGGTTCGAGGGAGTGGGGTGGTGAATGAGCATTTTCAATCCTCATATAAGGCTTATCAAGGAACATTTCGCCGAGAGTGATAGGGCCACCGCAATTAAGGCAAGCGATAGTGCTGGGAGCTTTCTTATACCTCATGTTCTCCGCTCGAAGCTTTTCGTTTTCCTCCTTTAGAATCGCAAGTTCTTGACGTCTGTGTTGAGCCCTCAATTTGGCTCGCTTATTTTGAAACCAAAACTTGACCCTCAAAGGTTTCATCCCTAGCTTCTGGCCCAATTCATTTCTTTGTTTCATGTTCGGGAGAGGGCATTCACTAAAGAAAGCTTCAAGCTCTTGGATTTCATTCTGAGTGTGGCACTGGCGACGTTTCCTTTTCCGAGATTGACCATCGCTGCTGCTGTTGTCGTCGCTGCTGAGATCCTGAACTTCGTTGCTGAAAGGGTTGGGTTCTGTGGTTCTGGTACCAGACGCCATCCTGGAATCTTCGAGATCTCTCAGTAGTTCATTTTCTGAGATTTTTGGATTAGTCGCCTCTAGCAACTGATGGTAACCCTCAAACATGTTGGATCGAAAAATGTTCGATCAATTTTTGCTCACTCAGGGTTCTCTACTCTCTCATGTATGCTCACTCTCTCTAAATTTTCTTTTGAGTGGTTCTGTATGCCCATGAAACGTTCTTTAAACATGGATGAAGATCGTCAGGCAAGCGTTGCTCCCAAGATTTCGTATTTCCCGCTTTGTCGTCTTCTTTCTTCTTTTCAACGTGGAGGGACACCAAATCGATTTCCTTTTCTCGATATCCATGTCTGTCTCCCACTTATTTTCAAAAAGGTGGAACTACGCTCGCCTCCTGCTCAGTTTTTTAATATGATGGGACCGCCAAATCCTTTCGCAACTTTTTTCGATAGTTGCGCTTAACTCCCGCTCAATTTTAATATGGTGACACCGACATATCTTTTTACAACTTTTTTAGGTTTATCAAGCCTGAAATCGCGGACTGCGACAGATCTGATGGTTCACCGAAAGAGCCACCACTGCTTTACCCAATTAACTTGGCTCCACGAGCATTATTGATGTGCCTTTCTTCATTCTCGAGTTGCTATAAAAGGAGGAGTTAATGCAGAGAAGATTAACACTCTTACATAATTGCCTTTTCTTATTTTAATCACTCTACCACACTCATCTTCTTCTCCCTCACTCCAACGAAAATGACCTCCTCTCCTATTCGCGCTTTCTCGGCCGAAATTTTGGCCCAGTGGGAAAAACTCTATAACCTCCTCGGTCGAGGCTATGCTCATATAGCCGATCACCCAGAAACTGAAGATGAAATCCGCATTTTGCTCGTGGAAATAGACACCACCTCCATCGAGGGCACTAATTTAGAGAGGGAATATAGAATCTTCCCAACCCTCTTTATAAACTTTTTAGAGACTTACCGTGTCGCTCATCGAAAAGCTACCGTGGCTCACGTTTTGCGAGCTCGCTATGAGGATCGGTCCAACTGCTTGGTGTTGGCCAACCTTGTGGCCGATAGTCACAGAAAGGCTGTTGAGTTCGCCAACAAGCGAGTCTCGATGTTGCTTCGCGAGAGGGGAAATTTGGTGGAGCGCTTGGCCTTATCCCTGACCACCTATGAGCACGACCGTCGTAATGTCGTGTTGAAGTTTCAATGTGAGTGGCAGGAAGAAAGGCTTGACAGCATTACCGCGGATATAGCCCATGGGAGAGGACTAGTTCGGGACCTGGAAATAGCCGCCGAAGATCACGGGACCAAGGTTGCCGAGCTTAAAGGGGAATGTAAACGCCTTCTTCTTAAGCTTGCAGATCTCGAGTCTCGAGGTGGTGAGTATAAGCAAAGCATCAATAATATGGAGGGCCAACTTGGTTCCTTTGTGATGCTAATTAGGGCTCATTGCGGTTTTATGTTTCCACCCCGATGATTTGTATGATCTGCTTTTAAGGTCCCTCGATTGAGAGAAATGAATGAAAGCTCTAATGTGTGTGTCTCAACTTCTGTATGGCTGACTTTCTCGAACACCTGACCACTCTCAACCTAGGCAAGCTGCGCTTTGACATTGATGATTCGAGCGTGTACATCTTGATTTTTTAATCTTGCTTATGATCGGATAAAGGAACCTCCCACCGCGATTATCCACAAAAAGACTTCTCTTCTCTACTTGTTTTTAACCTGTTTCAAATGAAAAGGCAGAATCAGAAGAAAGAATTTGAAAAATAAAGCATAAATCCTTTCAATTTTATGCTTACTTGTGATTAATAGGGATAAGAGCTTTTACAAGGGTTTTGGCCTTGTGCAAAAGCTTTTATTAATATTCCTCAAAGGAAAGCATATCATTGAAAGGAATGTAATTCACGATAATCGCCTTTGATCAATTCCAAGAAAATCAATGGAATGTTCAAAAGTACACAATTACGATGTGTTTTAAATTCAATTGAAGATACGGTATCCAAATTAAAGCCGTTTGCTAAGAACGAGAGTAATTTGGATATCTATCTTTTCATTAAATTTGAAAAACACGAATACTCTTGATCAATTATTGTGGATTACCAATGATGCAAAACATGCATGAACCAATTCAAGTTTATAGTTCCTTCTGGCGAAATTGGGATTGTATTGCCCTATACGGCCAAAAGGTTGTATAAGACTTCCAATTTCAATTTCATCCAAAGGAATTATAAAATTGATTTTGGAGTATTCGAGTGATTAGAAGAAATGCCACTATCACATTCCAATGACAAGTCAATAGAAATACAACAAATTTCAATCTGAATGTATATAAACACAAATAGATCCCTAATACAATCAATATAAGGGATCAGATAGAGAGGATCTCAGCAAAATAAATCCTATACAAGAAGGCTAGAAATGAAAATTAAAACAAAGGAATGTGATCTTAATACTTAGAGATGCCCCAGTTTCGATCTTTGAGACGTGACTTCAGGATCACCTATTCCAAATCGTCATCTTCATTAGATGATACCTCAATGATGTCCATAGCAGGCTCTTCTTGTCCACTTGGCGCTCGTAATGGGATGACACCATCTTCATCTTTCATCAAGAACATTGGGAGGAAAACATACATATCTATCCTCAAAATGGCATTTAATCCAATCACTGGAATTATGCAATGAATATAATGATTAAGAGCTGTAACAAGTTCGAGGGATAGAAAAGTCTTACCAACCAAACTTAAGAGAAAATCAAGCTTCTCTGTATTTTTAGCAGTGTTAGGTATACTAACCTTCCATAGACAAACGCATGAGACAAGTGAGGGAAAACTCCTAAAAATCAAAAGATAGGGCTTGGTACCTAAAGCCAAGGTTCTCACCTCGAATTCTGGGAAGAGCCGATTCCATTGCACAACTATCGTTGCATTGGGACTCAATCCATAGTTCGAAGTGAGCGGAATTGAAAAGTGGATTACCCCATGTTTTTCCTCACGGAGATTCCATTTTCAATTCCTTCTATTGTGTTCCTAAAGAGGGCGCCTGGGGTTTTAGGCCCAATTGTGTGTATTCATTGTGTCGTGCTAAAGCAAAAGACATGCATTTTATTTAACAATCACCGCTTCAATATAAACATCCACACAATCATACATCCAAAACTCCTGCCTGCATAAAACAAAGTTAACAAGCACTTCACCCCTTATTTCTCCCGTCTACAAAAACATCTAACACATTCGTTAGCATATACACCTCACTTTCGAGAGCATCTGCATAAAATTAGGTTAGAAGAATCAATCAACTTTTTAATCGGCTCAAGTCCACTAAATGGTTAAGAACCAGTCCCCAGTGGAGTCGCCAGTCTGTCGCGACCCTCTTGAGGTTGTCGGGCTCTCGAGGGCTAATGGGCCGTCCTGTCTGGTCGGACGCGGGCCTCTCCCAAGGCCCATTACCCAAATCGCAACGGAGGTATGCGTGATCGACTTTCAATGTGGTCTAGTGACATGTGCTAAGTGTGCATGCCATGGAGTCGCCACCAATCATTTTTTTAGGGTATGATTGGACCACCCAATCGAATAGTTGGGAGTTTCTATTCAATTCTGCGAGAACCAGAGAAATGGTTTCGGGGACTTAGTTACACCAACTGTCAGAGTTGACGCCCTTTCGGTACCTAAGTTGACTGAATTTTCTAGCCTGAGATTCATGCGGATGAGTAAGGTATGAACCCTAAATCTAGAAATTCATGTAGATAAGAGTGATTATCCTAGCAATCACAATCAGTAATAAAATGCCCAACTCAAGGAATCTAGATATGCAAATAAATCACATGGCATTCCTAGTAAGGTCCTATTTATCAATCACAGCTCAAGAATGATTTAGCTGTCCTAGCCATTCTACACACGATCTAACCTAAGAAAAGCATTAGGAAGCATCGAAGGAGTTCGAGAGTACTCACATGGGGTTCGCCGTGCCCTGGTTTGGTCTTGGACGAGCTATCGAGCTCATGCCGACCCGATTATATTTGGGGATGTACACCATGAAATCATGTGAAACAAAAACGAAAATATTCAGCAAGGGGCATTTATTGTAGATGGTGGTCGATCTAATTGGACGTCAAGACTAAAAAAGATGTAGAAATTTACAAATTAAAATACTCGAATGACATTTTTTTGCCAAATTCAACTCTATGCGTCGTGAAGAAACACATGCAATTGAACTTAAATTTTGACTATTTATGAGTTCAAAATGTAAAAGAAATTAAAATAAAAATATTGACTATTTTTCTATATTTTTACGACATCGAACGCTATTTTTCTTCATTTTTCATGTATTTTTCTATTTTTGGAAAATATTAAAAAATATTAAAAAATATGAAAAATTATTTTTTTTTATAAAAAATGGTTCCTTTAGCTTGGTCAAGGCTACCAAAGATGATTTTTTAATTTTTTTTAACTTTTTATAGATTTTTTATGAATTTTTAAAAAATAAACTATGAAAGACTGATCAAAAATCAGGTGTCAACACCCACAGTAAGGATTCCCTAGATCTCATTGCTTTCTGATAGGAGAATGGATCATCCTCTAGATGGCAAGTGACAAAGTCCTCACCAAAACTTTTGAAAATTGTCTCTCTTGTAGATACTCTAACTGGATCCGGTTCAATAACCAGCTGTGTGGGATTACTGTCAGAAGGGCCTGTTTCAGATTTTACAAGAGACTTTGTAATCATATCTGTAGATCCAGAAACACTCAAGCCATGATCTCTGAGAAACTTGTTCTCGAAGAATTCTGCATCTCTAGATTCTATCACTGTGTTAGTAGATAGATCCAAAAATCTATTTGCAGCACTATCTTCTGCACTACCCAAATATACACAAGTAATTGTTCTAGGTCCCACCTTAGGTCTCTTAGGATATTGTATTCTTACATAAGCAATACAACCCCAAGTCTTAAGAGTATCATATCTACAATGATGCTTATGCCATATCTCATAAGGTGTCATAGACAACTTAGAGTGCGGCAACCTGTTTAAGATGCGATTAGTAGTTAAAACTGCTTCTCCCCAATAGGAGGAAGGCATGCCAGCTGTAAGTAACATGGAGTTTAGCATTTCAGTTAACGTTCTATTCTTACGCTCGGCAACACCATTTGATTGAGGTGAGTAAGGAGCAGTGGTTTCAAGTATTATCCCCTCTGAAGTACAAAATTCCTTGAACCCTGTCATTGTATATTCACCTCCTCTATCACTCCTAAACCTCTTAATTTTCAAGTTGAGTTGATTTTCTACTCTAGACTTGAAAATCTTAAACTTTTCAAAAGCCTCATCTTTCGATTTCAATAAATAGACATGACAATATCTTGAAAATCGTCTATGAATGTTATCAAATTCTTCCGACAACCTCTTGTGACGAAATTTCTAAAGTCACAAAGATTAGAATGTATTAGCTCAAGAAGTTGTGTGCTTTTAGAAACCAACTTAAGAGGTTTTCTAGTGATTTTAGCTTGGGCACACACTTCACATTTGTCAAATCGAATAGAAGTGTCCAATGAAATGTTGTGAGTTTTAGCTAGATATTGCATTTTCCTGTAGCTCACATGTCCAAGTCTATAGTGTAATAACTTTGGATCAATCAAAGTAGAACTCACATGGTTTATGCTATCAGTATCTAAACTCAACCTATACATTGCATTAACCATGAATGCACAACCGAAATAACATGAGTTAACTGATAAAGTTACTCTACCATTCATAGTTGAAAATGACATACCAGCTTTATCAAGTAAACTCATAGAAATCAAATTCTTTTTCAGTAAAGGTACTACTCTAACATGTTTCAGAGTTAGTAATTTACCTGAAGAAAGCACCAAATTTGCAGTTCCAGCATGAGTCACCTCTACTTCACCACCATTGCAATTTTCTGCGGTGTCTTTCACTTCTGTGACCTCAGTGAGTAAGTTTTTGTCATTTGTAGCATGACAAGTAGCGCCACTATCCAACCACCACTCAAAAGAGACACTGGCATTTTATTTTTCATCATTCCAATGAAGGCTTGAGGCTCTGACTCATTAACTAGCATATTAGCCTCATTTAGTGTTGTGTCTTTCTTTAGCTTCTTTGGTAGTTTACACAACACAAGACCGACAAAGAGATTATCGGACAAATCAGAGTTATCCTCTTTCAACTTGTTCCTCATGTTCTCAAGTTCAACTAACTGTGAGGTGATACTCGAATTCATATTGAATTTAAAGTCAAAGAACTTCTCCGCTAAGAGAGTTTTAGAGAGCCCCTCTTGTTTTTGGAACTGAGCGTTCAAGTGATCCCATATCTCTTTCGCCGTCTTACACTCACTATAAGTCATAGCTAGACGAGGATTTAGAGAGGTCAACAAGTAATCTCTACAAAAATCTTCATCTTTATTCCATTGATATTCATCCACATCTTCAGTGGTAGATGCAAAATCACTTAATACAGTATAGAATATTTCACGTTTTTTCATGCCAAATTGAACGTGCAATTTCCAACCATGAAATTCAGTCACATCAAATGATTGCAACTTTATAATATCATAGGAACTATGTTTTGCCATTCCAATCAGAGCAAAGAGTTAGAAAGAGTGCACCTTTGTCGCGACCCTCTTGAGGTTCGCCGTGGGCTCTCGAGGGCTAATTGTCGCGACCCGTCCGGAAGCGGACGCGGCTAATGGATTACCGATCACGGGTCTTGGATCGGCGCGAGCCCTCCCAGGCCCATACCAAATCGCGGCGGGAGTATTCTTCGACGATAAGAGTCGATCGCTTTCGACCTTCAATGTGGTCGTGGTGGCATGTGCAAATTGTGCATGCATTTGGAGTCGCCACCGGTCTTTCTTGGAGGGTAGACCGGAAACCTTACCGATCGATTGGGAGAGATCGATCAGTTCTACGGAACCAGAGATTTTGGGTTCGGGGACTTGGTTACGCTGGTGTCGTTACCAACGCCCTTTCGGTACCTAATGCGAGTGATTTTCCTAACTAGGATTTCATGCAGGCACAATTTTGGGTGAGGTAAGTCTGACTTTGCACATTAACCAGTTTAACATGCTCACGTAATCATAATAAATAAATAGATGTCAATCACATAAATATCTATCCTACGTGGTGATCATGGAATTATGATTTAATGGGTCTCGAGCCAATGAGACCACATATAATCATTTTAATATTTTAATAACGGAGAGCCGCTCTTCGC
Organism: Rhodomyrtus psidioides; assembly: GCA_021437785.1. Lineage (NCBI taxonomy): Eukaryota > Viridiplantae > Streptophyta > Magnoliopsida > Myrtales > Myrtaceae > Rhodomyrtus > Rhodomyrtus psidioides. Next base: position 1,081,937 of record JAILYB010000044.1, on the reverse strand, counting down.
TTCTTCTTGGTTTCTTGGACTCTTCAAGAATTGGGCCCCAAAGAGCTCGCCGACTTAAAAGGCTCCTCCACGTAATCCTCGTAGCATTTACATCAACAATTGACTATGCTAAAAATAAAGATTACATGAAAAATAAAAGGAGTACGCAGCCTCCATTTAATAATTACAATCCCAAATATATAAATAATCATCATACATTCATATATACATCAATCACATTGATTAGAGATATTTCCATGATCACCACCCTTTCACGTAAGTAATAAATTCACAATTTAAAACTTAGGAAGGCACAATAAAAATTCTACGTTGAATCATATTCAGAATTTTTACGTAAAATAAGATAGCCATAAATTTTCGATTCAAAATTGGTTTAGTCTCAATTTTTGCTACGTTGATTAATTTATCATATAAAATAATCAATCTCCATTAGCCATGTAAGACGAACAATTCGTTAATACATATTGGCCATAGTATTGCAAAAATTGCAAAAAATCAATTAAATGCACGAAAACACCTAAGGATTGGCTCTGATACCACTGTTGGGATCCACGTAACACGTAGCGGAAATAAATAACAACCCACACATGTATCTCCAGAGGCGTACTTCGTGCATTTCAATCGAAAAAAATCACAAAGTCTCAAAGGGAGTAAATAGATTACCTCTCGTAGCGTGCTTGAACGGAGGTGTCGGTTCGATGTTCTTCGATCTCAGCCTCCACAAGTGTTAGGCATCTAGTTCGGACGCACCACCAATTGACGAACGGGGAGACGACTAATAACTCCACAACAATTGTGCTAGCAATATGCGGAATCAATATTCCGAACTTAGTATATTTTGCTCGCTCAAGATTATGAGAATATAGAGAGTGTTTGTGTTCTTCTCTCTAAGCTCTCAAAAATTTGCACACTCTACAAAATGTCTCTCCCCTTCAACCTCAAAACTCTTGCCATCCTTTTATAGCCAAAAATACCTTCCAATAAATTGTATTTAAAAATAGCACTAACAATTATAAATTCTATCTAAAAATAGCACTCACAAATAAATGACATTTAAAAATAGCACTAACAATAGCACTCACAATTTATAATACAAAAATGCTATTTAAAAATAGCACTAACAATAGCACTCACAATTTATAATACAAAAATTCTATTTAAAAATAGCACTAACAATTATAAATTCTATCTAATAATAGCACTCACAAATAAATGACATTTAAAAATAGCACTAACAATAGCACTCACAATTTATAATACAAAAATGCTATTTAAAAATAGCACTAACAATAGCACTCACAATTTATAATACAAAAATTCTATTTAAAAATAGCACTAACAATTATAAATTCTATCTAATAATAGCACTCACAATTTATGATAAATAAATGCCATTTAAAAATAGCACTAACAATAGCACTCACAATTTATGATAAATAAATGTCATTTAAAAATAGCACTAACAATAGCACTCACAATTTATAATACAAAAAATGCTATTTAAAAATAGCACTAGCAATAGCACTCACAATACAAAAATGCTAAAAAAAGGAACTAACAAAGGTGTTAAAAATAATAACCATTATTATTATTACAAGAGTTAAAGAGGTTACCAAACAATACAAATATGCATAACGTATAAATACGTATGACGTATAAATACGTAGAGCATACGTATACATCCGTGAAACCGAGGACTAATTGAAAGAAAAATGTGCAATTAAGCCCTTTTGGTAAAAATTGATTAAATTGGAGGGCAAATTGACCTAATTGCACTTTAAGACTTTAGAATCCAATGTCATAGCTTATAAAAAGTGAGAATTGAAAACTAAAAGACTCGAAAATGATTTTTTTTTTTAGGCTCGGTTCGGGTTTATGTTTGTGAAGGAACATAGTGACCCGAGCCGAATTTTTGAGATTTAAAGTGACACACTTGAAGAGGAAATTAAAACAAAATTATCGAATATTTTTGGGTATTTTTCTGACCACGAATGGTATTTTTCTGATTTTTTGGGTATTTTTATAATTAAATAAACTCGAAAAATATTAAAAATACCGAAAAATATTTTTTGTTCAAAATTGGTTCCTAAGGTTAAACCAAGGCTTCCAAAGTTGATTTTGTGATTTTATGACCTTTTTTGATATTTTTAATTAATTTTAAAGAATAAAAATCACAATAATAAATGGTAAAAAAAATCAGGTGTCAACAGCTGCCCCTCTTTGAGAGGAATCTCGTTAGAGGTTTCTCTCAAAGATAAGGTGGCACCTGATTCCTAACCGACTCAACTGGGAAAATAAGAGAAGAAATGTTATGACATCGGATCCTTAAGCCTATTGATAAAAGCTCAAATCAATCCCCGGTTTGCTCTAACAATTTGAACATGGGCTGGAGTGAGAGAGGCTTACCTGAAGCTCACCTGTCGGATGCTGCCGGTTGCGACGACTTTCAAGAAGATGCCTAGGACTCGTCATTCAGAATATCCCAGGGAGATTAAGCTCTGACCTGTATGGTAGGTCATACCATGATGGGATTCCTAACTTGTAGGAACCTAAGGAAGGCGCATCCCACGCTTTGGGATTTGCCAAGAATTTTGATCCGTATGGTGGATCAGACCTTTGTGTTGATCCTTACTGCGATATTTATCAATGAGTTGACCCTTATGCGGTTTCTACCATATGTGACCCTTCAGGCGGTTTCTACCATTAATGTGATCCCTCAGGCGGTTCCTACCTTGAGTTGACCCTTCAGGCGGTTTCTACCTTTGATTTGACCCTTCAGGCGGTTTCTACCTTGTGTTGACCCTTCAGGCGGTATCTACCATGTGTTGACCCTTCAGGCGGTATCTACCTTGTGTTGACCCTTCAGGCGGTATCTACCTTTGATTTGACCCTTCAGGCGGTATCTACCATATTTTGACCCTTCAGGCGGTATCTACCTTGAATTGACCCTTCAGGCGGTATCTACCTTCATTTGACCCTTCAGGCGGTTTCTACCTTGTGTTGACCCTTCAGGCGGTATCTACCATGTGTTGACCCTTCAGGCGGTATCTACCTTGTGTTGACCCTTCAGGCGGTATCTACCATAGTTTTGACCCTTCAGGCGGTGTCTACCATCAGTTTTGACTTTGAAAAGGGGTCTCATGACGAGGGTTCTCCACGTCCGATGAGACTGCCTAAATTATGAAAAAGGGGTCTCATGACGAGGGTTCTCCACGTCCGATGAGACTGCCTAAATTATGAAAAGGGGTCTCATGACGAGGGTTCTCCACGTCCGATGAGACTGTCTGATTTTTGAAAAGGGGTCTCATAACGAGGATTCTCCACGTCCGATGAGACTGCCTAAATTATGAAAAGGGGTCTCATGACGAGGGTTCTCCACGTCCGATGAGACTGTCTGATTTTTGAAAAGGGGTCTCATGACGAGGGTTCTCCACGTCCGATGAGACTGTTTAAATTATGAAAAGGGGTCTCATGACGAGGGTTCTCCACGTCCGGTGAGACTGTCTGATTTTTGAAAAGGGGTCTCATGACGTGGGTTCTCCACGTCCGATGAGACTGTTTAAATTATGAAAAGGGGTCTCATGACGAGGGTTCTCCACGTCCGGTGAGACTGTCTGATTTTTGAAAAGGGGTCTCATGACGAGGGTTCTCCACGTCCGATGAGACTGCCTAAATTATGAAAAGGGGTCTCATGACGAGGGTTCTCCACGTCCGGTGAGACTGTCTGATTTTTGAAAAGGGGTCTCATGACGAGGGTTCTCCACGTCCGATGAGACTGCCTAAATTATGAAAAGGGGTCTCATGACGAGGGTTCTCCACGTCCGATGAGACTGTTTGATATTTTGAAAATGGGTCCTGGGACGAGGGTTCTCCACGTCTGATAGGACTTTTCTTTTAAAAGGGTTTTTCTTCCCCTCTTTTTTAGAGACCCCGAAGTTTGTCGGGAATTCAGTTTTTGAAGCAGTGAAAGATTTTATTTTGACAAAGCTTCACTTGAGTCTGTTGAGGCGACATTCTGGGAGCTGGGTTCTCCAGGTATCCTGCAGAAATTTGAGCCTGAAATATTTTTCTTCACCAAGAAAACGTTAGTAATCTTTGGGAAGACCACGGCTGTCCATTTGACAAAATCGTATGATTTAAGTTTTAATCATGAAATGTGCATTTTGATGCTGGAGGTCATCCAAAGCATTCTTGCAACATGCAAATGTGATCACAAGTCCCTTGCACGGAAAATCTGGATCAACAGTTTGAAAATTCCAAAAAGAGTTTGTTCAAAACGTCAATTGGAATATTTCTCGACAAGAAGGTCTTCTCACCTGTTTTGAGATGTGGTTTTTATAGGGGATGCACTCAATTCCCTACTAACCTGTGCCTAGGTTTTAGGCTCATTCGCAGCGCATACATTTTGATCGGTCGGGAGGTCTTCCACGGGACCGTAATGTTAGGCTTGGATATTGGCTTTCAAGGGGGACTCGCTTTGGAGTCGAGGCCATTGAATGAAAGTCTTCACCATCTGCTCCGGGTTTACAAGTCAAGAACCCTGCAAAATGAGAAAGAAATAGTCTTGCTCGTACTTCTTCGAGCTAAGCTATATGTTAACCCAAGTGTCTTAGTCAGAGAAGACTGTTTCGGGGTTGTAACATTGGTAGGATTGGGGACCGAAACAAGCTTATTTTTGGCTCAGAATTTATGAGGGGATTGACATTGGTGATCATCGCAGATTTGACACCTGTCCTTTCCTTTCTGCATCTTTAGTCTTTGAGGTGCGCAACTGATTTTGAGGTGTACACCAACTCTTTAGAGAGCCCCTCTTGTTGCATTCAGAGACCGACTCTCTCCATGTCTTTGTTCTGTGCTTGGCAGCATTTGGGGAGCAGCCTTTTTTATTTGACTCCTTTAAGAATTTTTTTTTTTTTTTCATCCAAGTTTCACTGGGGATCAAGCAAACAGCTTTCATGAGCATCGGCCTTGCTTTTACCAGGCACTTTGCTTTTTCTCGATGCCGTGGATTTTTCTCATTGATTTTTGAAATCCCACTTTTTCTCATCTTCATAGGATCGCGTTAGACCTATGATCAAAGGTCTAACAAGGTTAAACATTAACTTAGGAATTCTTTTGCAAACCCTAAGTCTTGAACTTCTTCGTTTCTGAAGTGATGCTGCATCCGTCTTGGAATGTGCAATGATCACCAACGGGTTTATGAAATGATTCTGCAGGCTCAACTTGGCTATGCAAAGGATTCGGTGTGTGGGATAGAGAAATGAATGCTTCTCATCATCCTATGGCACTTGGATTACCATATAAACAACACACAAAGATTAATGTTAGTCCGAGCAAGAAAATTTCTAACCATTTTCTCCTGATGCTGCTGGACTCACCTCCATTTTGCCCCGATGTGGGGTGGTTCTTGACAGGGTTAAGAATGAAAACCGCCGTTCAAAGGGGTTATCAACGGTCACCTGTAGTGTTTGGGGGATATGAAACGAATGCCTCCGTCGTCCCAACCCATGTAATCGCTGCGAATGGTCCCTACTTCCGTAGGTCCAGATTCTGCTGTCTTATCCGCTCCATTTCTCTCTTAAGTGTGTATAGGACGTGTTTGGACTAGGCTTTGCCTCTCGTCTTTTGAGAAAACGTCCTTTTGAAAGTTTTGAACAACTTTTGATTGGAAAAATCTCTTTCGTTTTCTCCAAAAATTTTACCCGTCAATGGGATTTTATGATGCCCAATGCATGTTCAGATAACCTCATGTTTCAAAACATGAATGCCAATGAAGTTAGAATCCTATGTCTTTTCTAGACATCAGATTCTAAAAGCTTTTCTTTTCTTCTCTATTTTTTATTCAACATTTTCAATGGATTGGGGAAAGGGATACTTACCTGTCCCCCGCGGCTGGAGATCCCTGAAAATGCGGAAGAAACATGTTATTGTTCGTTCATGAATTTTTCAAAAAATTAGAACGATACATCTTACCCTCGGTCGTGTGCCCCTGCGAGTGCACACAGGTTGTCAAAATTTGTCCTCCTTGATGGTGAGTCCCTATCAAGGATAAATAGAAAGTGTTAACTCATATTCCCAAATTGAAGACAAATTGGGACAATACAACTTTACTCTTGGTTCTCATCCCGTTCTGACGTCGCGTATTGATATGAACCACGTCTATCAAATCCGCTTATCCATGCTTGGAATATTTGCAATATCAATGGTTCAGCTGCCCCCGGTTGGGCAACGTCTGTTTTGTTATTTGAACAGATGGCTCCTTGGGTGATTTATCCACGTTTAACACCTGAGAAGGGAAAGAAATGAGACATTACTTTGGTATTCGGTTGAAGATCGTTTGGGAACGATACATCGTTTTACCAAATGGGAGGCTTCGTGACCAAACGTATTTCGTGCTGAATGGGGGTAGATCCCATTATGCTCCGCGGGTGATAGTCATCGTTCATGGAATTTTCTCCACGGATTAAGTGATTAATCCATGGCCCTTGGCTCGAAGACGTTCAAAGGGTAATGTTGACACTCAGAGCGGTTAGTTTTCAGCGTTAATTACAATGTTCCCGCGGGAACTTTACAACGAAATCTGTAACACATTCATTCGATGTATTCACCTCTCACTCTCCTGAGCCTTCTAATGATTTAGCACACGAGCTTCGAACCAGATGTCCGGTCGCCGGTACCGGTCACGACTGCGAAGATGCACTTGTTCCAAAATGCTTGACCCATAGGCTGAGTTGCTCATTCAGGAGATCGTCCGACCGCTCGAGTCGTCCAAGTTGAGCATCCTTAATTGCTGGTGACGGACTTCTCCCATTTTCGGCATGAACAACCTGGTTTCTCGGTTTATGCGTGATCCACACGCCGAGTTGCTCACTGAGGGACTCGCTTGAAATTTCAAGCCATTGACGCCCAAGTCGGGCATCCTCAACCGTTGGCGATGGGTTCCTCACACTACTTTCGACATGAACAACCTCACTTCTCGAGTTGGTATTTTCATCGTTGTCCAGTAGGTTTGTACCCGATGCTGGATTCGCCGTAGGAATAACACTAACGATCGGTTGGTGCTCAAATTGGGGAGTCCATACCTGCTGAAATTGTTGTACATACTCTTGGGGAGTACCAGGGTAACTCAGGGGGGAATTCAGCCGATCGAACCAAGAATAGATGTTTTCAAGGAGATCGTCTGAACCATCGAGCGACTGACACTCAGGTTGAGTATTGTCGACTACTGGAGAAGGAATCTTTTTGCCATTTTCGTCATGGACCACCTGATTCTTCGAGCCGGAATCTCCGTAATCGTCTCGCAAGATTGTATGTGCATCTCCTGCCAGTGTTAGATCCGCTGTAGGACTAGTATTAACGGCCAGTCGGTGCTCAGACTGGGGAGTCCCGATTTGCTGAAATTGCGGTACATACTCCTGAGGAGTACTGGGATAACCCATGGGAGTACTCTGATTGATGCCTGAACAATCGACCGTGTAATTGTCAGTCCCATCGGTGTTAAGAGGTGATTGGATGCTTCCTGCTTCATGAGGATTGCGATCACAGCCATGCTCATCGTTTAAACTTGAACTGCCTCTCTCTTGGTCTAGCGCCACTCGTCCATCTCTCAGTAGTCTTTTGTAGCACCAAAGGTGGTTCCTGACTTTATTTCTATCCAATTCCGGCATGTTCATGATCTTGAGTATGCGCGATGGGCGAGCCAAACTGATCCCTAACTGTTGAACTGCATCAACAAATTTGCTATGAAGCTCCGAGGTCCAATAAAACCTTGTTTTCTTGCTAGCCGAAGTAGGGTTGGCAACTCGGCGGCTACTCTTCGTGGAATCTGGTCGTGTTGAACCGCCTCTATCTTGGTCTAGCGACGCTCGTCCATCTCTCAGTAGTTTCTTGTAGCGCCAAAGGTGATTCTTGACCATATTTTTAGTCAGTCCCGGCACGTTCATGATTTCGAGTATGCGCAATGGGCAAGCAAAACTGATCCCCAACTGTTGAACTGCATCAACAAATTTGCTATGAAACTCCGGGGTCCAACGAAATCTTATTTTCTTGCTAGCCGAAGTGGTGTCAGCAACTTGGCGGTTACTCTTCTCGGAATCTGGTCGTGTTGGAGGTTGCTCTGGAGGGGATTTAGTGGTCTCAGATCGGCTGGTCATGATGGTGAGTTCATCATCGAGCGGACCCGACTTGTCATGACGCATGTTCCCTTCCACAATGGGCGTCGACTTTGACCTTATAGCACTAGTTTCCTCTTGTAAATCCTCGGCGGTACCCGCCTGTTCCGAAAGATGTTGCGAAGGGCATTGCAACAAATGAGCATTATAAACCCCCAGATCTGGCTCTTCAGTGAATACTCCGTCCGTGGGAACAGGGTTACCGCACTCCAGGCAAATAGCGATGCTTAGAGCTTTTTTGTACTGAGTGTTTTTTATTCGAAGCTTTTCATTTTCCTCCCTTACAACCGCTAACTCGTGCCGATCGCGTTGCTGCTTCAGCCGGGTTCGTTTGTTTTCAAACCAGCACTTGACCTTCCGAGGCTCCCACCCTATCTCCTGGCCCATTTTGATTTTCTGTTCCATGTCCGGATAGGGGTATTCCCTGAAAAACAATTCGAGTTTATGGACTTGACCTGAAGTGTTGCGTTTGAGATATTCCCCTTTCTGACGCTGATAACCGTCGCGGGTACTGTTCTCGTTAACCAAGCCGCGGGTTTCATCATTAGAAGGATCGGTCTCCATGGCCCTCGTGTCAGGTTCGGTCCTGAGATCTTCAAACTCTTCCAGCAGCTCAAGCTCGGAGACCTCCAAGTCTGGCGCTTCCAGTAAATGACAGAATCCCTTGAACATTTTGACCGGGATATCACTGTTTGATTTTCCGTTAACTCAGCTTTCTTTGTTCCTCCTTGGATCTTCACTTTCTCTGCAAATTCTGAGAGGTTAAAGGAGCCGGATCACCGTTCTTCGATCAAAGGTGATGGCTACCCGACGAGCGCTCTTCTCAATGTTTCGAGATTCCCACTTCGTCCTTTTGTGATGGCTACTTGACGAGCGTTTTTCTCAAGGCTTCGTAATTCCCACTTTGTCCTTTTTTGCTCTTTTCTACGTGAACGGAGCCTGAAGATCTCTTGCGTTGATTTCGCTTTGTCGAGCACTACGCTTGTCCCCCTGGCCCAGTCTCTAGAGTAACAAGCCTGCCCACCTTTCGGCGCCATTATGTTTCGTAAAACCCGAGATCACAGGACGGTGGTGGATTCGTGACTCATCGGGGATGCATTAACGAAACCCGCTTGGCTCTACTGCACATAAAATATTATTACCACTTCTCCCTGTACTCGAGCATTTATAAGGTGATAGATTGATGTCAAGAAGATTAACACTTTAGCCTTATCAGACTCAGCCTCTCAAACACTCTTCACATTCTCACTCTCTTCTCCGTCATTCCATCGCATATGGATTCCTCCTCTATGCCTGTTGCCTTACCTGAAGCTTCGACCCAATGGGAGAGATTTTACCACCTCTTGGGTAGGGGTTATGGCTACATAAACAATCATCCTGAAGCTGAGGTTGAAGTTCGTACTCTGATTCCGGCCCTGGATACTGCGTGTATTGAAGGTACGAAACTGCAAAGGGAGTTTGTGATCTTCCCAACTCTCTTTAACAATTTCATGCAGGCTTACGAAGTTGCTAGCCGGGAGGTCACTTTGGCTGGTATCGTGCGAGCCCGTTATCAGGACCGAACTGAGTCCCTGATGTTGGCCATGCTGACGGCCGATAACCATAAAAGGGCTGTTGAATACGCCCACGCCCAGGTTTCGATGCTGGTCCGTGAGAGGGACAACTTGGTGGAGCGTCTGGCTCTTTTTGACACCGCCTTTGAGCAAGACCAGCACAACTTCGTGCTGAGGTTCCAGTGTGCCTGGTTGGAGGAAAGGCTTGAAGACCTGAGCATGGATATAGCTCGCGGGAGGGTGCTGGCTCATGACTTAGAGCTTGAGTTCGAGTACTATGACACCAAGGTGAACGAACTTAAGGAGAAATGTCGTCTCCTTTTCTTCAAGCTTGTAGACCTCGATTCCCGGAGTGTGGGTTGTAAGCAAGGCATGGATAGCATGGAGAGTCAGTTAAGCTTTTTTGTGATGCTTGTCAGAACTCATTTTGGGTTTACTGCTCCCCCTCAGTGATCCACTTGTAAACTTTCCTGCTGAATGAAATAAATGCGAGTTTGTTTATATATGCTCTTTCATTCTGCATTGTTGACTAGCCAAGAAAGGTTTTTGCTTTCGGATCTACGCGACTCCTTTTTCGCCTGTGTCAACAGATTGACTACGCATCATTCTCACAGCCCGACGCTTTATATTTGGTTGACCTGAATGCCTCGTGAGAAATAGATTTGTAGTTGCTCGAAACTTAAAGATTGCCCCTGATTTTGCGGTCATTGCGTTTGGGGCCGCTAGTAATCTTTCACTTTCGAGCTCGATCACATTCTGCTAGTAACTCTTGCTATCAATTCTGCCTTCACGCGTCGGGGCTGATTTTACCTTGAACTTAATAACAAGGAATTACTGTATACACACGAGATGACGTTTGCGAAAAACATTATGCAGAATCAACTCTAGCTATTGAAGAAACAAACACATGCACCGATGAGAACTTTACAATAGGAGATACATCCTTCTCGCGTACATCCCCTTCTTTCTTGGGGCATGTCCAATGACTAACCAGTCTGGCCTCAGCTTAGGTGTGCCATTACCAAGTGCAGATCATGGTTGCCAACCTTTAATAGCTTCCAACTGATCGAACCAGGTATCAAGTCCTTCATCGAAGAAATCACCCGACCCCTCGAACGATTGATGTGTAGGTTGAGCTGCATCGCCCGACGGGTTCTTCGAACTGGAACCTCCATCTTTGTCTGGGATTATAAGAGGAGATTTGATCGATTGACTACCACAAGCATCTCCCACTTGGGGATTAGGGAAATAAGAGTGCTCCAAGCTTTCTCCCATTAGATCATCTGAAGCCATATGCTCTAATTGGGCAAACCCTTGAGCACTGGGCGTGGTGGGCTGATCTGCGACAGGATGAACACTGACTAGCTGCTGCTCGGACGGAGGAGTGCTTACTCGTTGCACTTGTGATGCGTGTTCTTGAGGAATATTGAAATGACTCGCGAGGATATCCTGATCAAATCCCCAATAGTCGTCCAGATTCGACCGGGCCTCATTTGTCATAAGGGTGCTGGGTTCGCAGCCGAGTCTATTGCTCGGATTCAGTTCTGCATAACGCTGTCCTAACGCCCTTCTGTAGCAACCAAGGTGATTCGCGACTAATTGCTTGGTAAGTCCCGGTACGTTCATGACCCTAAGTATGCTTGTCGGACCTATGAAGTCGAGTCCTATCTGTCGAACTGCGTCCAAGAACTTGAGATGAAGCTCCGGGGGCCAAGTGAATTTCTTCTTCTCGTCGTCCAGAGTGGCGTAGATAGCCTGCCGACTAACCTCTAACTCCTCTTGAACCGTATCTGATCTTACCGGAAGCTGTTGTGGAGGAGATTCATGGGCTTCGATGAGGTGACTCCGATCATAACGACACGTATCTTCTTCCTCCGAAGACACTGGTATAATTTCTGTAGGATCGATCTGCTCATGCGCGCCATTAGCAGGATCTGATTGTACCGGAGATGGCTCAAGGGAGCAGGGGGATAAATGAGCACCTTCCATCTTCGTAGAAGGCTTACTGGGGAACAATTTACTGAGGGTGGTAGGGCCACCGCAGTCAGGGCAGGTAATAGTACTGAGAATTTTCTCATACCACATGTTTTCCATTTGAAGGTTTTGGTTCTGCTCTTTTAGGGCCGTGATCTCCTTACGCCTGTGTTGGACACCTAGTCTGAAACGTCTATTCTGAAACCAAAAATGGATTCTCATAGGATTCATTCCCAGCTTCTGGCCCAATTCAATCTTTTGTTCCTCGTTTGGGCAAGGGCATTCATCGAAGAAAGCTTCAAGCTCCTGGATTTCTTTCCGAGCGTAGCGCTGGCGACTTTTTCTTTTCCGGGGTTGAGCGTCGTGGCCACTGCCGTCGTCACCACTGCGATCTTGATGTTCGTCACCGGCGATGTTGAGTTCCATGGCTTCGATGTCGAATCTGATTCTAGAGAATTTGAGGTCTTTCAACGAACTCGTCACTCGGGGTTCTCTGTTCTCTTTTGTATACTCGCTCTTTCGATTTGTTGCCTCCTTTTCCTCGAAAGCTAGGTCTGTTCAGCGTTCTGTTTTTGAAACGACGGAACTGTTTACCTCCTGCTCAGCTTTCCGACACGAAGGGGTAACCAAATCCTTCCGCGGCTTCTTCGATAGTAGCGCTCGCCTTTCACTTTTCCTCGATAGTCATGCCTGTTCAGCACTGTCTTCTCTTTTTAAGTGGCAGAGCTGTTCACTCGCCGCCCAGCTTTATGCGTGATGGAACAACACAATCCTTTCGCGGCTTCTTCGATAGTTGCGCTCGCCTTTCACTTTTCCTCAATAGTCATGCATGTTCAGCACTGTCTTCTCTTTTTAAGTGGCAGAGCTGTTCATTCGCCGCCCAGCTTCATGCGTGATGGAACAACACAATCCTTTCGCGGCTTCTTCGATAGTTGCGCTCGCCTTTCACTTTTCCTCAATAGTCATGCCTGTTCAGCATTGTCTTCTCTTTTTAAGTGGCAGAGCTGTTCACTCGCCGCCCAGCTTCATGCGTGATGGAACAACACAATCCTTTCGCGGCTTCTTCGATAGTTGCGCTCGCCTCCCTCCCAGCTTTAATAATGGCGAGACCGAATTTGTCAGGCCTGAAATTGCGGATCAGGACATGTCTGATGATTCACGGGAGGAGCAGCCCTCGCTTTACATTAATTAACCCGGCTCCACAAGCATTATTGCTGCAACTTTTCTCCACTCTCGAGACGCTATAAAATGCGGAGTTGGTGTTTGGGAGATTAACGCTCTCATATAATTTGCTTCCATCCTCTAATCGCTCCACTACACACATCTCCGTCGAAAATGGCTTCTTCCCAAGTTCACACTTTCTCAGCCGAAGCTTTGACTCGATGGAAAGAGTTCTATAACCTCTTGGGTCGAGGCTACGCTCACATAGCCGATCATCCCGAAACCGAGGATGAGATCAGAGTCATGTTCGGGGACCTGGACATCACCTCCCTCGAGGGTACCGCGTTGGGGAGGGAATACAATATTTTTCCAACGCTCTTTACGAACTCCTTGGAGGTCTACCGCGCTGCTCATTGGGGAGTTACCGTGGCTCGTGTCTTGCGAGCCCGTTATGAGGATCAGTCCGACCGCCTAGCGTTGGCTGACTACCTGGCCGATAGTCACAAAAAGGCTGTTGAGTTCGCCAAAGAGCGGGTTTCGACATTGCTACGCGAGAGGAGGAATCTGGTGGAGGACTTAGCTCTATCTCTGGCTACCTATGAGCGCGATCGACGTAATGCCCTGCTAAGGAATCGGAGCGAGTGGCTGGAAGAAAGGCTCAACGGCATAAACGAGGATATAACTCGTGAGAATGGACTTGTTCGGGACTTGGAAGCAGTCGCCGAAGATCACGAGACTCAGGTTGTTGCAGTCAATGATGAACGCAAACGCCTCCACCTCAGGCTTGCGGACCATGATACGCGGAGTGGTGCGTATAAACAAAGCATCCATAACCTGGAGGGCCAGCTGGGCTCCTTTGTGTCGTTGATTAGGGCTCACTTCTGCTTTACTTTTCCACCCCAATGAATTGTATGATCTGGTTTGGGCAAGAATGAATGAAAGCCCCTGTGTTTGTTTTAGCTTTTATATGATCCATTTCTTCGAGCATTCGGACATCTTAGACTTGGATGAGCCGATCCATAATAAGTCGAGTAGATGTGTTCTGATTTTCTAACTCACTCATGGTCAGATGAAAGAATAGCCTCAGACTTATCCAAGAAAAGATTTCTTTATGCTACTTGTTTTTCACCTGCAAATGAAAAGACCGAGTCAAAAGGAATAATCTGAAAAAGAAAGCATAGACCCCTTTCAATCTTATGTTTGCTCGTAATTAATAATGACAAGAACTTTTACAAGGGTTTTAATCTTGTGCGAAAAGTTTTTATCAATATTCCTCGAAAGAAAGCATACTATTGAAAGGAATGTAATTCACGATAATTGCTTTTGACCAATATTCAGAAGAGCGAATTAGTCAAAAATGCAAGGCATAACGACGTGTTTTTAAATTTAATTGAAGATACGGCATCCAAATCAAGGCCGTTTTGTTAAGAACGAGAGCAATTTGGACATCTATCTCGTCATTAAATTCGAAATAACGTCAATACTCTTGATCAATTATCGTGGATTACTTAGTGACGTATGACATGCATGGACCAATTCAAGTGTATAATTCCTTCTAGCGAAATTGGGGTTGGATTACCCTGTACGACCAAAAAGGTCGTGTAAGATTTTCAACTTTAGTTTCCTCTAAAGGAATTATAAACTTGACTTGGGAGTATTCGGATGATTAGAGAAAATGCCACTATCACATTCCCATGACCCGTCAAAAGAAATACAACCGAGTTCCATCTGAATGTATACACCAATAGATCCCTAATACAATCACTCTAAGGGGTGAGATAGAGAAAGCCTCGATAAAAATAAACCCTATACAAGAGGACTAGTAATGGAAAATGAAACCAAGGAATGTGATCCTAACGTTTAAGGATGCCCCAAGTTCGATCTGTGACTTCCGGATCACTTGCCCCAACTCGTCATCTTCATTGGACGATATCTCAATAATGTTCATAGTAGGCTCCTTTGTTGCTCACTCGGTGTTCGCCATGGGATATCATCCTCCTCGTCTTCTATCAAGGACGTTTGGGAAAAACACATGCATCTATCCTTGAAATGGCATTTAATCTAATCACCAGAATGCAATGAATGAAATGCCTATATTTATATGAACTGTAATAGTTTTGAGGGATAGAGAGTCTTACCAACCCAACTCGTCGACTTATGTGCGATTTTAGGTGTACCAACCGCCCAAAGACATGCGCATGAGACAAGTGATGGTGAACTTCTAAAAATCAGAGGGTTTGGCACCTAAGGTTAAGGTTCCCACCTCGAGTTCTAGAAAGAGCCGATTCCATTGCACAACTATCGTTGCATTGGGACTCAATCCATAGTTCGAAGCGAGCGGAATTGAGAAGTGGATTACCCCGTGTTTTTCCTCACGGAGATTCCATTTTCAATTCCTTCTATTGTGTTCCTAAAGGCGGCGCCTGGGGTTTTAGGCGCGGTTGTGTGTGTCCATGTGTCGTGATCATCACAATGCAAGTCATGCACAACAATTTATCAATCAGCACTTCAAATCATCCACACAACATACATTCCTACGCCACACCTGCGTAAAATAAAGTTAATCACAGACTACACCCCTTATTACTCCAATCTGCAAAAACATATAACACCTATCGTGAGCGGACTTACCTCACCTTCAAGAGCGCCTGTAGGGTTAGAAAAATCACTCAATTTTTATTACGGCCTAAGTCCACTTGAGGTCTAGAACCATAGTTTCTAGAACAAGTCCCCAGTGGAGTCGCCAGCTGTCGCGACCCGTCCGGAAGCGGACGCGGCTAATGGATTACCGATCACGGGTCTTGGATCGGCGCGAGCCCTCCCAGGCCCATACCAAATCGCGGCGGGAGTATTCTTCGACGATAAGAGTCGATCGCTTTCGACCTTCAGTGTGGTCGTGGTGGCATGTGCAAATTGTGCATGCATTTGGAGTCGCCACCGGTCTTTCTTGGAGGGTAGACCGGAAACCTTACCGATCGATTGGGAGAGATCGATCAGTTCTACGGAACCAGAGATTTTGGGTTCGGGGACTTGGTTACGCTGGTGTCGTTACCAACGCCCTTTCGGTACCTAATGCGAGTGATTTTCCTAACTAGGATTTCATGCAGGCACAATTTTGGGTGAGGTAAGTCTGACTTTGCACATTAACCAGTTTAACATGCTCACGTAATCATAATAAATAAATAGATGTCAATCACATAAATATCTATCCTACGTGGTGATCATGGAATTATGATTTAATGGGTCTCGAGCCAATGAGACCACATATAATCATTTTAATATTTTAATAACGGAGAGCCGCTCTTCGCTTCTTCTTGGTTTCTTGGACTCTTCAAGAATTGGGCCCCAAAGAGCTCGCCGACTTAAAAGGCTCCTCCACGTAATCCTCGTAGCATTTACATCAACAATTGACTATGCTAAAAATAAAGATTACATGAAAAATAAAAGGAGTACGCAGCCTCCATTTAATAATTACAATCCCAAATATATAAATAATCATCATACATTCATATATACATCAATCACATTGATTAGAGATTTTTCCATGATCACCACCCTTTCACGTAAGTAATAAATTCACAATTTAAAACTTAGGAAGGCACAATAAAAATTCTACGTTGAATAATATTCAGAATTTTTACGTAAAATAAGATAGCCATAAATTTTCGATTCAAAATTGATTTAGTCTCAATTTTTGCTACGTTGATTAATTTATCATATAAAATAATCAATCTCCATTAGCCATGTAAGACGAACAATTCGTTAATACATATTGGCCATAGTATTGCAAAAATTGCAAAAAATCAATTAAATGCACGAAAACACCTAAGGATTGGCTCTGATACCACTGTTGGGATCCACGTAACACGTAGCGGAAATAAATAACAACCCACACATGTATCTCCAGAGGCGTACTTCGTGCATTTCAATCGAAAAAAATCACAAAGTCTCAAAGGGAGTAAATAGATTACCTCTCGTAGCGTGCTTGAACGGAGGTGTCGGTTCGATGTTCTTCGATCTCAGCCTCCACAAGTGTTAGGCATCTAGTTCGGACGCACCACCAATTGACGAACGGGGAGACGACTAATAACTCCACAACAATTGTGCTAGCAATATGCGGAATCAATATTCCGAACTTAGTATATTTTGCTCGCTCAAGATTATGAGAATATAGAGAGTGTTTGTGTTCTTCTCTCTAAGCTCTCAAAAATTTGCACACTCTACAAAATGTCTCTCCCCTTCAACCTCAAAACTCTTGCCATCCTTTTATAGCCAAAAATACCTTCCAATAAATTGTATTTAAAAATAGCACTAACAATTATAAATTCTATCTAAAAATAGCACTCACAAATAAATGACATTTAAAAATAGCACTAACAATAGCACTCACAATTTATAATACAAAAATGCTATTTAAAAATAGCACTAACAATAGCACTCACAATTTATAATACAAAAATTCTATTTAAAAATAGCACTAACAATTATAAATTCTATCTAATAATAGCACTCACAAATAAATGACATTTAAAAATAGCACTAACGATAGCACTCACAATTTATAATACAAAAATGCTATTTAAAAATAGCACTAACAATAGCACTCACAATTTATAATACAAAAATTCTATTTAAAAATAGCACTAACAATTATAAATTCTATCTAATAATAGCACTCACAATTTATGATAAATAAATGCCATTTAAAAATAGCACTAACAATAGCACTCACAATTTATGATAAATAAATGTCATTTAAAAATAGCACTAACAATAGCACTCACAATTTATAATACAAAAAATGCTATTTAAAAATAGCACTAGCAATAGCACTCACAATACAAAAATGCTAAAAAAGGCACTAACAAAGGTGTTAAAAATAATAACCATTATTATTATTACAAGAGTTAAAGAGGTTACCAAACAATACAAATATGCATAACGTATAAATACGTATGACGTATAAATACGTAGAGCATACGTATACATCCGTGAAACCGAGGACTAATTGAAAGAAAAATGTGCAATTAAGCCCTTTTGGTAAAAATTGATTAAATTGGAGGGCAAATTGACCTAATTGCACTTTAAGACTTTAGAATCCAATGTCATAGCTTATAAAAAGTGAGAATTGAAAACTAAAAGACTCGAAAATGATTTTTTTTTTTTAGGCTCGGTTCGGGTTTATGTTTGTGAAGGAACATAGTGACCCGAGCCGAATTTTTGAGATTTAAAGTGACACACTTGAAGAGGAAATTAAAACAAAATTATCGAATATTTTTGGGTATTTGTCTGACCACGAATGGTATTTTTCTGATTTTTTGGGTATTTTTATAATTAAATAAACTCGAAAAATATTAAAAATACCGAAAAATATTTTTTGTTCAAAATTGGTTCCTAAGGTTAAACCAAGGCTTCCAAAGTTGATTTTGTGATTTTATGACCTTTTTTGATATTTTTAATTAATTTTAAAGAATAAAAATCACAATAATAAATGGTAAAAAAAATCAGGTGTCAACACTAATGGGCCGTCCAGTCTGGTCGGACGCGGGCCTCTCCCAAGGCCCGTTACCCAAATCGCAACGGAGGTATGCATAGTCGACATTCAGTGTGGTCTAGTGTCATCTGCTAAGTGTGCATGTCATGGAGTCGCCACCAATCATTTTTTTGGAGGGTATGATTGGACCACCCTATTGAATAGTCGGGAGTTTCTATCCAATTCTGCGATAACCAGAGAAATGGATTCGGGGACTTAGTTACGTCAACTGTCAGAGTTGACGCCCTTTCGGTACCTAAGTTGACTGAATTTTCTGACCTAAGATTTCATGCAGATGAATGGAGCACGAATCCTAAATCTAGGAATTCATGCAAATAGGAATTACTATCCTAGCAATCACAATCAATAATAAAATGCGCAAATCAAGGAATCCAAATATGCAAAATAAACACATCAAGTCAACATGACACTCCTAATAAGGCTCTATTAGCCTAAATAAGTATCAATCAAGTTTAGGAATGATTTAGACATGATTTTACCCAGAAGGGGTAAAGTCGTAATTTTGAGACAAAAGGGACGATTTGCCCAAAAAAGGCAAAATCATCATTTCGGAATGAATTTAGAGTAAAACAATGTCAAAAATAGGTTTGGTCACTCAATTGACCCATTTCCTATTTTTTTTTTTGCAATTTTCATGATTTTCTGGAATTTTAGAAACCGATTTACCATTCGAAGGGTAAAATCGTCATTTTCTAAAAATGAGAATGAAATGTGAAAATCTTAGACATAAGGTTTAGCCACATATCTGGTCCATCGCCAAATTCTAAGCAATTTCCTCAATTCATTGGAATATCAAAGACGATTTACCCTTTGAGGGGTAAAATCGTCATTTTGGATTAAATGGGAGAAAATCTCAAAAACGAAAACAAATCAATTTATTTTGGTCATTTTCAGCCTTGGGAATTTTTTATAATTTTTAGGAATTTTCTGCAATTTTTCTCATTTTTTTTTTAATTTTGTCTTAATTATCCATTTTTTAGGATTTTTCTGATTTTTTATTGTTTTTTTAAAGATTTTTTTGAATTTCCGAAAATAAAACCATCCGACAGTCCTAGACGTGACACGTGGCATTCTGATAGCTGTCGGATTATTTTGAATTTTTATATCCGAATTTTTTTTTAATATTAAAAATATATTTTTTATTTTGAAAATCGCCGGATCGCGACACGTGGCTCATCCACGACCGTCCAATCCAGCGTTTTATTTTTAAGCGACACAGACCCACATCGCTGACGTGGCTTCCTACGTGGTGCGCCACATCAGCGTTGACTCGTTGACCGGCGAAGGGGTTCGCCGGAGAAGACTACCGGCGTCGGCGTCCCTTCGTCGGTGCCTCGTCGGAAGGCATATCTTGGTCGTCCGACATCCGATTGACATGAAATTTTTGCCAAAATTCTCATAATGAGCTCCTCTACAACATATATAAGCCTTAACACAGCAGAATTACGTTTTCTATACTTGTAACTCCAACCGAGACCGAATTCCTGCGAGAGATCGTCATAACCGTTCTACACGTAAAACAACCCACCTAAACCATTGGGAAGTATCCTAGGAATTCCAGAATACTTACTTGATCCATGCGAGGCTTCGGTTTGGCTCGAAACGAGCCACGACATTCACGACCGATTGGAGGGTCGGAGGCCGACTCGTGTTTTTACACGATGAAATCACATGCAATCAAAAGCAAAAATGAGCGGGGAAGTGTAAGTAACAGATCGCAATAAAAATCACAGCATATGGGCGATTCAAACTCAAGTTGCCATTGGAGGCCGAGGTGAAGCTCCGAGACTCAACTCATGTGTTTTCGTGGTCTCCGGCGGCGGGCGGCGGCGAGCTGGTGGTGGTGAGGGTGGTCGGCGTAATCCAAAGGAGGATGAAAAATCAAGAAGAAAAGAAGGAAGAAGAAGAAGAAGAAGGAGCGCGACGGATGATGAGAGAGGGGGGGGAGGAGAGTAAAATAAAAATAAAAATAAAAATAAAATAAAATAATAAAATAGTAATAAAATAATAATATAATAAAATACTAAAAAGTAAAAATAATAATAAAATAGGCAAACGCGAAGACAAAATGATTAGTCCCCTTTTCCTTTTAAATGATGATGTTTTCACTCCTTTTCCTTTTAATCATTACTAATATTTTTTTCAAATTCAATTTTATGGCGATCAGAGAACACCTAAAATCAAATCTGAATTTTACTGTTTTATGAGGTCCTAAAATAAAGAAAATAAAAAATAAAAAATACCGACTATTTGTATATATTTTTGTGACCTCGAATACTACTTTATTTTATTTTATTTTTATTTTTATATTTTTCGAAAATAATAATAATAAAAATATGAAAAATATGAAAAAATATTTTTTTTATCCAAAATGGTCCCTTTAGCTTGGCCAAGGCTACCAAAGTTGATTTTGTAATTTTTCAGCTTTTTATGGATTTTCTATGAATTTTTGAAAAATAAAGGAAAAAAGGTTGATCAAAATTTAGGTGTCAACAGCTGCCCCTCTTTGAGAGGAATCTCGTCAGAGGTTTCTCTCAAAGACAATGTGACACCTGAGTCTTGATCGACTCGACTCGTGAGACTAAAGGAAAAGGAGTCATGACATCCAGTTTTTCATGCTTGTCGATGTATGCTCTTTCTTGAAAGGGGAAACATTCATTTGACATGAGAGAGTGAGATAGTAGAGAGACATACCTGCCACTTACTTATTCGTTGTTTGTGCGATTTTCGCGATGTCTGATGGATTCAAGAGAATTTCTAGGAACTCGTTACTAGAGTATCGTAGAGAGGTTAAGCTCTGACTCGTATGGTAGGTCAAACCATAATGGGATTCCTAACTAATAGGAATCAAAGGAAGACGCGTCCCATTTGGGATTTGCCAAGGATTTTGATCCGTATGGTGGATCGGACCATTGAGTTGACCATTTAAGTGATTTTTACTATTGGGTTGACCCTTCAGGCGGTTTCTACCGTTTGTTGATCTTTCAGGCGGTTTCTACCTTTGTTTTGACCCTTCAGGCAGTTTCTACCTTGAGTTGACCATTCAGGCAGTTTCTACCTTTTGTTGATCCTTCAGGCGGTTTCTACCTTTAATTGACCCTTCAGGCGGTTTCTACCTTGAGTTGACCCTTCAGGCGGTTTCTACCTTGAGTTGACCCTTCGGGTGGTTTCTACCTTGAGTTGACCATTCAGGCGGTTTCTACCATTAATTTGACCCTTTAGGCGGTTTCTACCTTGAGTTGACCCTTCAGGCGGTTTCTACCATTGATTGATCCTTCATGCGGTTTCTACCATCATGTGACTCCAAACTGATAGGAATCTAAGGCTGACATACCCTGTCTGGTTGGGACTAGTCAAAGACTCGATCGTTCCATAGATCGGTCTAGAAAAAGGTTTGCCTATTAAAAGGCTTCACCTAAAGGTTGACGTACCCTGTCTGGTTGGGGCTAGTCAAAGGCTCGATCGTTCTGTAGATCGATCTTGGAAAAGGTTTGCCTACTAAAAGGCTTCACCTACAGATGACTCATTGAGGTCTCTTTTGGAAGGTTTGCCTAACTTTAGGCTCACCTGAAGGCTATTTTGGGATTTATGGGTTACCTGAAATCTCGCAGAAGGCTGAATTATCCTTTCGACATGCGAGGTACCTTTCTGGGATCTGGGGGCTCCAATTATCCTGCTGAAAGCTGAAACTTGCAAACTTTTCATTAAAAAGGTATCAGTTTGGGACCTGGGTTCTCCAGGGATCCTACAAAACATGACCCTATAAGCTCTTCTTGACAGAGCAAGGCGTCCTTCTAGGATCGTGGGTTCTCCACGAAACCCTATAGAAGGTTAAGCTTGAGTACTCCACTTCACGGAGTAAAATATTCATCTGGGATCTGGGGTTACCAAAAATCCTGCAGAGATATTAAATGTAGGTATTCCCTTTCACAAGGCATAGGTTCTTTTGGGATTTTGGGTTTCCAAAGATCCTGCAAAAGTTTAAACCTGAAAGATTTTTCTTCACCAAGAAAATGTTAGTAATCTTTGGGAAGACAACGGTTGTCTAACTGACAAAATTCATGACTTAAGTTTTAGTCCCGAAATGTGTATTTTGATGCTGGAGGTTATCCAAAGCATTCTTGCAACATGCAAATGTGATCAAAAATCCCTTGCACGAAAAATCTGGATCAAACAATTTGAAGACTCTAAAAAGAGTTTGTTCAAAACATCAATTGGAATATTTCTCGACAAGGATATCTTCTCACCTTCTTTGAGATAATGACTTTTATAGAGATGCACTCAATTCCCTACTAACCTATGCCTAGGTTTTAGGCTCATTCGCAGCGCATACATTTTGATCGGTCGGGAGGTCTTCTACGGGACCGTAATGTTGGGCTTGGATATTGGTTTTCAAGGGGGACCCGGCTTGGAGTCGAGGCCATTGAATGAAAGTCTTCACCATCTGCTCCGGGTATACAACTCAAGAACCCTGCAAAATGAGAAAGAAATAGTCTTGCTTGTAATCCCTAACTCTTGAGCTCCTCCATTTCTGAAATGATGCTGCATCCATCTTGAAATGCGCAATGATCACCAACGGGTTCATGAAATGAATTAGCAGGCTCAAGTTGGCTGTACAAAGGATTCGGTGTGTGGGATAGAGAAATGAATGCTTCTCGTCATCCTATGGCACTTGGATTACCATATAAACAACACACAAAGATTAACGTTAGTCCGAGCAAGAAAATTTCTAACCATTTTCTGCTGATCCTGCTGGACTCACCTCCATTTTGCCCTGATGTGGGGTGGTTCTTGACAGGGTTATGAATGAAAACCGCCGTTCAAAGGGGTTGTCAATGGTCACCTGTAGTGTTTGGGGATATGAAACGAATGTCTCCGTCGTCCCAATCCATGTAATTGCGGCGAATAATCCCTACTTCCGTAGGTCCAGATTTTACTATCTGATCAGCTCCACTCTTCTCTCAAGTGTGTATAGGACGTGTTTGGATTTAGACTTTGCCTCTCGTTTTTTTAGAAAACATCCTTTTGAAAATTGTGAACCATTTTTTATTGAAAATTTTTTTTCGTCATTTTCTCCAATAAATTTCCTCCCAAGGGGGTTTTATGATACACATGCATGTTCTAATCATGTTCAGACAACCTCCTGTTTTAAAACATGAATGTCAATAAAATTAGAATTCTATGTCTTTTCTAGACATCATATTCTAAAAGCTTTTCTTTTCTCTCTATTTTTTTATTTGACATTTTCAATGGATTGGGAAAAGGGATACTTACCTGACCGCCGTGGCTGGAGATCCTTGGAGATAAAGAAGAAATATGTCAGTGTGTGTCCCAAAATTTTATAAAAATTGGAATGATACATCCTACCCTTGGTCGTGTGCCCCAGCAAGTGCACACAGGTTGTGAAAATCTGTCCTCCTTGATGGCGAGTCCTCTTGATTTGCATTCCGTTCTGATGTTGCGTATATCATCTATCAAATTCGTCCATCCGTGCTTGAAGGTATTTGCAACGCCTACGGTTCATTTGCCCCAGCTGGGCGACATCTGTTTTGTCATTTGAATGCATGAGCTTTTGGGTGCATTGTCTCTTGTATCAACTGAGATTAAAAAAAAATGGAGAAAAACTTATTCCCAGATCTGATTGAAAATCAATTAGGAACGATACGTCCTTTTACCCAACGAGTGGCTCTGCGGCCAAATGTATTTTGCACTGAAGGGACGAATTCCACTATGCTCCACGGGTTTGGGGAATTTGCCCCCATTTTCGATAGAAATGAGCCTTATCGAGATGTATACAATACAAATAGATCTCTAATACAATCAATCTAAGGGATGAGCTAGAGAGGATCTCGGCAAAATTAATCTTATACAAGATAACTAAAAATGCCAAACCAATCAAAGGAATGTGGTCCGAACACTTGGAGATGCCCCAGTTCCAGTCTTCGAGATGTGACTCCAGGATCACCGATTTTTTTAGGTGGATTTAGATGTACCAACCATCTAAAGACATGCACATGAGACAAGTGAGGATAAAACTTCTAAAAATCAGAGGATTTGGCACATAATGTCAAGGTTCCCACCTCGAGTTCTAGAAAGAGCCGATTCCATTGCACAGCTATCGTTGCATTGGGACTCGATCCATAGTTCGAAGTGAGCGAAATTGAGAAAATGGATTACCCCATATTTTTCCTCATGGAGATTCCATTTTCAATTCCTTCTATTGTTTTCCTAAAAAGGGCGCCCGGGGTTTTAGGCGCGGCTGTGTGTGTTCAATGTGTCGTGCTAAAGCAATAAACATGCATGTCATTTAGCAAACATCGCTCCAATATAAACATCCACACAATCATGCATCCTAAACTCCTACCTGCATAAGACAGAGTTAACAAACACTTCACCCCCTATTTCTCCAATCTACAAAAATATTTAACACCTCAAGGGTTAAAGTACGTACTTCAACTTGAAGAGCATTTGCATAAAATATATCAGAAAAACCAATCAACTTTTTAATCGGCTCAAGTTCTCTACAGTCCCCAGCGGAGTCGCCAGTCTGTCGCGACCCTCTTGAGGTTTGCCGTGGGCTCTCGAAGGTTAATGGGCCGTCCAGTCTGGTCGGACGCGGGCCTCTCCCAAGGCCCGTTACCCAAATCGCAACGGAGGTATGCGTAGTCGACATTCAGTGTGGTCTAGTGTCATGTGCTAAGTGTGCATGTCATGGAGTCGCCACCAATCATTTTTTGGAGGGTATGATTGGACCACCCTATTGAATAGTCGGGAGTTTCTATCCAATTCTGCGATAACCAGAGCAATGGATTCGGGGACTTAGTTACGTCAACTGTCAGAGTTGACGCCCTTTCGGTACCTAAGTTGACTGAATTTTCTGACCTAAGATTTCATGCAGATGAATGGAGTACGAATCCTAAATCTAGGAATTCATGCAAATAGGAATTACTATCCTAACAATCACAATCAATAATAAAATGCGCAAATCAATGAATCCAAATATGCAAAATAAACACATCAAATCAACATGACACTCCTAATAAGGCTCTATTAGCCTAAATAAGTACCAATCAAGCTTAGGAATGATTTAGACATGATTTTACCCATAAGGGGTAAAGTCGTAATTTTGAGACAAAAGGGACGATTTGCCCAAAAAAGGCAAAATCATCATTTCGGAATGAATTCGGAGTAAAACAATGTCAAAAATAGGTTTGGTCACTCAATTGACCCATTTCCTTTTTTTTTTTTTTGCAATTTTCATGATTTTCTGGAATTTTAGAAACCGATTTACCATTCGAAGGGTAAAATCGTCATTTTCTAAAAATGAGAATGAAATGTGAAAATCTTAGACATAAGGTTTAGCCACATATCTGGCCCATCGCCAAATTCTAAGCAATTTCCTCAATTCATTGGAATATCAAAGACGATTTACCCTTTGAGGGGTAAAATCGTCATTTTGGATTAAATGGGAGAAAATCTTAAAAACGAAAACAAATCAATTTATTTTGGTCATTTTCAGCCTTGGGAATTTTTTATAATTTTTTAGGAATTTTCTGCAATTTTTCTCAATTTTTTTTTGAATTTTGTCTTAATTATCCATTTTTTAGGATTTTTCTGATTTTTTATTGTTTTTTTAAGTTTTTTTTTAAATTTCCGAAAATAAAACCATCCGACAGTCCTAGACGTGACATGTGGCATTCTGATAGCTGTCGGATTATTTTGAATCTTTATATCCGAATTTTTTTTTTAATATTAATTTTTTTTATTTTGAAAATCGCCGGATCGCGACACGTGGCTCATCCACGACCGTCCAATCCAGCGTTTTATTTTTAAGCGACACGGACCCACATCGCTGACGTGGTTTCCTACGTGGTGCGCCACGTCAGCGTTGACTCGTTGACCGGCGAAGGGGTTCGCCGGAGAAGACTACCGGCGCCGGCGTCCCTTCGTCGGTGCCTTGTCGGAAGGCATATATTGGTCGTCCGACATCCGATTGACATGAAATTTTCGCCAAAATTCTCATAATGAGCTCCTCTACAACATAGATAAGCCTTAACACAGCAGAATTACGTTTTCTATACCTGTAACTCCAACCGAGACCGAATTCCTGCGAGAGATCGTCATAACCGTTCCACACGTAAAACAACCCATCTAAACCATTGGGAAGTATCCTAGGAGTTCCAGAATACTTACTTGATCCATGCGAGGCTTCGGTTTGGCTCGAAACGAGCCACGACATTCACGACCGATTGGAGAGTGTCGGAGGCCGACTCGTGTTTTTACACGATGAAATCACATGCAATCAAAAGCAAAAATGAGCGGGGAAGTGTAAGTAACAGATCGCAATAAAAATCACAGCAGATGGGCGATTCAAACTCAAGTTGCCATTGGAGGCCGAGGTGAAGCTCCGAGACTCAACTCATGTGTTTTCGTGGTCTCCGGCGGCGGGCGGCGGCGAGCTGGTGGTGGTGAGGGTGGTCGGCGTAATCCAAGGGAGGATGAAAAATCAAGAAGAAAAGAAGGAAGAGGAGGGAAGAAGAAGAAGAAGAAGAAGAAGAAGAAGAAGGAGGAGGAGGAGGAGCACGACGGATGATGAGAGAGGGGGGGGGGAGGAGAGTAAAATAAAAATAAAAATAAAATAAAATAATAAAATAATAATTTAATAAAATACTAAAAATTAAAAATAATAATAAAATAATCAAAAGCGAAGACAAAATGATTAGTCCCCTTTTCCTTTTAATCATTACTAATATTTTTGTCAAATTCAATTTTATGGTGATCAGAGAACACCTAAAATCGAACTTGAATTTTACTGTTTTATGAGGTCCTAAAGTAAAGAAAATAAAAAAAAAATACCGAATATTTGTATATATTTTTGTGGCCTCGAATACTACTTTTATTTTATTTTATTTTTATTTTTATATTTTTCGAAAATAATAATAAAAAAAAATATGAAAAAAAAAATTATCCAAAATGGTCCCTTTAGCTTGGCCAAGGCTACTAAAGTTGATTTTGTAATTTTTCAGCTTTTTATGGATTTTCAATGAATTTTTGAAAAATAAAGGAAAAAATGTTGATCAAAATTTAGGTGTCAACAATCTTGAAGTCCTAGGAGCTCACAAAGTCGAATAACACCTCTAACATTGGTCAAACTGCTCTATAGAAATGAAATTTGCCAAAACAGACCTCAAAATTGAGTCCGGAGCGCCCAAACACCTTAAGATGGACTGCCATTGTCGTCGGAAACTCGCTGAAAATTGATCGAAAATACGCCACAAATACACTGGAAATACGCCAGAAATACACTAAAAATACGTCGTGAATACACCCACATAGTGCTACAGTAATCCGAGTGCTACAGTAAATCCCGCGTGCTACAGTTATCTTCAATCTATAGTAACTCGTGCTACAGTAATCTTCAATCTACAGTAAACTCGAGCTACAGTAATATTCAATCTATAGTGTTTCTTCCGACGGCCGTATCTCCTCCGTCCGACCTTCGTTCGACGCGAGTGACCACTCAAAACGCTCGTATCGACGAGTAGAACGAAACCAAAGTGGTCTTACCCTCTGAAATTGGCTATATTTTATGGGTTCTTGATTCAAAGATTTCGGCCATCCGAATTTCAAACTCAGATCCCGGCCAAACCAACAGTCGAAAGCGAAAGTAACTTATACCTACGAGTTCGTCTCGACGATATCTTCAAGTAGACACCTTGCTCGTTCAAATCCGACACACGAACATAATACTTCAAGATTGTTGGAGGTAATGGGTTTTGAGAGAGTAGAGAGTGTTTGCTTGAAGTATTACACCTTGAGACATCAACTTTGGAATGTTCAATAGTGTTACCTCCAGCATAGGGCGAACCCTAAAATATATATAAGCAAGCTATTGGGCTTGTATGTGAATATATTACATGGATTATATTCACAATATATCCAACAGTGGAAGCAACATGGTGGGCATGGAAATGCTCTTTGTTGTCATTACTTGAAAGATTCAGCCACGACCTGGTATAGAATTAGGATTAGGGTCGGAGGGTGCACATGTTATACTTCCAAAAGGAATATTAAGCCTGATGATCCGTTCGGTTAATGGAATTATGGTATTGAGCTGCAGTGGGTCCATCCGAGTTAACGCTTTCTGTCAAGGGGCAACCCAAATGCAGTACCGTACGTTTACTTGTTTAGAGGGATGACTTAAATGTCATGCGTAGCTATTGCTTCTTTGCCATTAATAATGCGGTGTCGCATCTCCTCTGGAACATGTTAAACCGTAGACTGAGAGATGTCCGTATCTTCTTCATGCTTAGTTAGGTCCTGAGTATTCTAATTGAGTAAGTGGAGTTGGAGACGGTTGACGATGCTTAGATAATGATGGTTTCTTGTTCCTCTCTGCATAGATCTCAATTTTGGCTTCGTTTGTTGTAGCCATGCATGCCTCATGATTGCTTCTTAAGTTAAACAGTTATGTGTGTTGTTGGAAGAAATGGTGGCCGCTAGAGATGACAGTGAACCTGTTTTGCCGCAACACCAACCGGCTCAAGGACATAAGAATGGAGAAGGAGAGTTGCCTATGTTGCAGGACCAGTCTGCTCAAGGACATGACTCTGGAGAAGGACTAGAGCTGAGTTTTGTATGTAAAAAAATTTTGGAAAATTTCTCGCCGTCGTCGGGTCCGTGCTGATCTGGTTAGGGAAGTTCCGGCAGCTTTCGAAGCTTGTTTTACGTTGGGAATTATCTGTAGGTTTTGGTGAAGGGAAGTAGTTGACAGGGCACTTAGGATTAGTTCAATCAGCCTTGCACAATCAAACCATTTATCGGATATTCGAATGAGCGATTGCATAAGCATCTGCTAATCTCATCCCATCAGAACTTTAATCTGTTCCAGCTTCTTTTTTCTTTGTAGCTATATCATATGATACTCATTTGATATAAAGTGAAATTATTTCTAATGACTTGGTTTTCGAAAACTTCGCAAGAAAGCAATTCAGTTGAAGAGCAGAAAAGCTAGACGGAGAAAGCACTTACTCATAGTTAGATTCAAGCATTTTATGCATATTCAAAACAAAATGTAAATGCTTACATTTCAACGTCTCCACGAGATATAGAAAACACGCGATATTTTAATTTAGTTTTGTGGTGTAAAATCTGTGCAGGTTGAGATCCTCAAACCCATCATGAGAAAGGTGAATCTATATCAACTCTCATGCAGGCCGAAGAGCATACTCTCATCGTCAAAAGTCTTGAGCGCGAGGGCTCAAGTAAGCTTCCATCAGATCTATTTTATCTTTAGGATTTTGTTAAAGTGTTCCAATAAGATACTTGGAAAGTTCGCGGTTTTAGATTCGCTGTTTTACTTGTGTTATGTGTAGTTAATGCACATGGTCTATTTTATCTTTAGGATTTTGTTAAAGAGTGCCAATAGGGTACTCGTTAAGCCACACATTGACGAAAGTGCACGATTTTAGATGCACTGTTTTACTTGTTAACCAATGCGAAGAGAAAAGAGTTCATTTGTAACTGTCTAATTAGTGTTTTGTAAATCGGATCTCCAATTCAGAAGTGCACGGAGTATTTCTTGAAGCATCCTATATAGCCGTGTTGGAGTATTTTATAGCATTTATGTTTCTTATGATTACGGGATTTGCAAGGCATAATCCTTTATTTAATTGCTGTTGAAGATACCAAATTTGTACTCTTCTCGGTCACATCCAGTAAAGCTACCCAAAATAGTCACCAAGAATGTTGCTCTCCTCACGCGCAGGTCCTCAACCGAGCGCATCCTATGCCACGCATATGTAGTCGGGGTCACTCATCATGATTTGGTAAGTGTTGTGAAAAGTTAGAGCTCTAAAGTTGTGCACGTTTAATGTTTGCACCGTAAATGTGATGGTATGGCTTTGATGGAAGGAATCAGGAAGAGATGTGGTACGTACGATGGCCTGTGTACAACCAGAGGTGATTGCATTGTGCATTATTTTATGCTTCGTAATGGACTCGTGCTCTTTGAGAATGTTTGAGGAATTTGGGGTTCCCGTCTGAGTGCAGGGGGTGCTTTTAGAGCTATGCCGCAGACAAGCGAATCTACTTTTCAACGTCAACCGAAATGAGATGCAAATTGCCTTTGATATAGGAAAGAAATATGGTGCCGAAATCATACTGTGTGACATGCCAATACATGTATTGCCTTAATTCATTTTCCAGTCCATTAATTTCCTACGCTAGAGCACGGATAAGAATCCAAAAACCAATTCAACTTTCACTTATTTTGTTGAATTTTAATTAGCCGAATGACTTTTATGGGCATCGTGAATCTTCTTCGTAAATGATTACCATATTCCACTTCTATCTGGATTATACCTTGTCGCGATCTTGAATTGCAATTTTTAGATGCTCGAAATATACAATTGGTTTACTTTTGTTCGTGCGCTTTAAATTTCTTTCCTCTTCTGCGACTTAATTTTGCTTTATGATTGCCACAAATTATCATGCAAATGGCTGTGGCAAGACTTCCACCCTTGGAAATGACAAGGTGGGAAAAGATAAAATATTTTGTTTCATGTGAGTTTGGAATGGTAAGAATTATTGCGTTAGATCTCCCCGAAAATATTGGAAGTGCTTCTTGCATGTTTTGTAGTGAACCATCAGAGAGGAGTCAATCCACGCTGGTAATATTTCTGGTATTTTGCATGGGTACAAGGCTAACTCTGGGGACCATTATGAATGGATGGAGAAATATCCCATCTCACTCCATCCAGTGACGGACCAGCGAGATCGGTGAGTACTCTTTATTTTTTAAGGTTTCTCGTTATTGAACTCACTTTGCCTTGTTCTTCTTTCAGGTACATGGCGTACCATTGGCAACTAGCTGCCCGAAGTAAAAGTTCAATTGTTGCAGTTGTGGGTAGGGCTCAAGTTCCTGGCATCATGAATTACTGGAATCAGCACTTGGATGTTAGTTTTAAAAATTTATGGCTTACACGTGTTAATTCGATCGGTTCAAGCTCTTTTTTATTTGTCTAAAATCCAAAGTTTTAAGTCTGACTTGTATTGTTCCATTGTGTCAGGAAAAAGATTTCCATATCATGAATGACAAAGTACTTAGACGCCAAATCAAGGGACTTTTCTTGTATTTGGGTGTCACTCTCCTCCTACATGGTATCATGGCATTTGGGAGTATTTTATATGTTCTTTTCCTTTTGTTGGGTTATTTGGTGAGGGGACAATGAGTCACTGTCGTTTGCATTTCCTCCATATGTGTGAACGATTTGGTTGTGGTCGAGCCATCATGGAGGAGTCAGATTTCGTTGAGAAGATGCCTCTCGAATGCAACTTGTCCAAAGACATGACTAATTGAAAGAATTTAGCTATGGAGCTTATGGATAATTCTATTTGTTTTGGTCAGGAGGATTATATCCGGATTATGTGATTCCTAAATCATTATTCTAGTACAAGTCTTTCCTTTATATGTTTGAAATCCTGAGTGATTTAAATAATTTGGCTTATCACACCACACTTGTAGATATTTTTTTTACCATGTTTATCACACACACACATATCAAAATGGGACTCGTTCTCGCTAAATAAATTCTTAATTAGATAGTAATCTACTGTTTACTCCTTGGGAACTCAATTAGCTTATGCAAGCAATTGTTGTCGATGCTAAATTATGTTTAAAGACTTCATAATAGGCCTCAAGACAAGACCATCAACTGGTATAATTAGTGAATAAGAAAATATGATTACATGTTTACGGAACAGACTTACTGAAATAGATGGGTCCCTAGTTCCAGCATGATTTTGTTATTGAGGCTCTATTTGTTCGTGAAAAATCAATAATTTGAAAAATACTTTGGTAACATCAATTGTTGTTATTGCTTATAAAGACGAGTCAATTAAAAATATTGACATGATTAACAACAATTCATGCCTGAATATTTTTGTTGATATGAAAATATTTACACAATCAAAATTAGAAAAATATTTTTAACTCATTGATTTTCATGAAACAAATAATTGATTAATTTTCAACCCCAAGCAGGCTAAGGTTTGTCTATTTGTGTACTTGTCTTTTTTTTTTTTGGTCGAAAAAAAAGTATGAGGGTTTAACTAATAGAGATGACAAAAACAAAGATAATGATGTCCGAGCTGGAAAACTGAACTAAGATAATTGAATATGTAGCATACTTATTTTAAGGAAATTTCTAGTTCCTAAACGTCTTGTGAATTAATCAAGTTCGTTCTCTTCAACTCTATCATCTTTTCCTTCTTGCTGCTCCATCTGTTGATTTCAGTTTCGATTTAGACCGAAATACTCCTCCAGCCTTCGTTCTGATGTGGAAACTCCTTGATTTTCTTGAAAGCGCTCGCTCGACCAAAAGTTTCGGAAGCAGAACTCCTTATTAGTCCGACAAGTTTGCCACCATCTTGAAACTTCTCTCGTGTCTGATCCATGCGACCGAAGCTTCTACCTCCACCTTCGTTAATGGCGGACGAGCGAGTTGCAGAGGGTCTCCTCCCTCCTCTCTCTCTTTTTCTCGGTCTCTCCCCCTACCTCTTCGTTCTCTTCTAGTTTGTTCGAATAACGCCTTGAAGTCCTAGGAGCTCACAAAGTCGAATAACGCCTCTAACCTTGGTTAAATTGCTCTGTAGAAATGAAATTTGCCAAAACAGCCCTCAAAATTGAGTCCGGAGCGCCCAAACACCTTAAGATGGACTGCCCTTGTCGTCGGAAACCGGCTGAAAATTGATCGAAAATACGCCACAAATACGTTGGAAATACGCCACAAATACACTGGAAATACGTCGAGAATACACCCGCATGGCGCTACTGTAATCCGAGTGCTACAGTAAATCCCGCGTGCTACAGTGATCTTTAATCTACAGTAATTCATGCTACAGTAATCTTCAATCTACAGTAAACTCGAGGTACAGTAATCTTCAATCTACAGTGTTTCTTCCGACGGCCGTATCTCCTCCGTCCGACCTCCGTTCGACGCGAGTGACCACTCAAAACGCTCGTATCGACGAGTAGAACGAAACCCAAGTGGTCTTACTCTCTGAAATTGGCTATATTTTCTGGGTTCTTGATTCAAATATTTCGGCCATCCGAATTTCAAACTCAGATCCTGGCCAAACCAACCGTCAAAATCGAAAGTAACTTATACCTGCGAGTTCGTCTCGACGATATCTTCAAGTAGACACCTTGCTCGCTCAAATTCGACACACGAACATAATACTTCAAGATTGTTGGAGGTAATGGGTTTTGAGAGAGTAGAGAGTGTTTGCTTGAAGTATTACACCTTGAGACATCAAGTTTGGAATGCTCAACAGTGTTACCTCCAGCATAGGGCGAACCCTAGAATATATATAAGCAAGCTATTGGACTTGTATGTGAACATATTACATGGATTATATTCACAATATATCCAACAGTGGAAGCAACAGGGTGGGCATGGAAATGCTCTCTGTTGTCATTACTTGAAAGATTCAGCCACGACCTGGTATAGAATTTGGATTAGGGTCGGAGGGTGCACCTGTTATACTTCCAAAGGGAATATTAAGCCTGATAATCCGTTCGGTTAATGGAATTATGGTATTGAGCTGCAGTGGGTCCATCCGAGTTGATGCTTTCTGTCAAGGGGCAACCCAAATACAGTATCGTACGTTTACTTGTTTAGAGGGATGGCTTAAATATCTTGCGTAGCTATTGCTTCTTTGCCATTAATAATGCGGTGTCGCATCTCCTCCGGAACATGTTAAACCGTAGACTGAGAGATGTCCGTATCTTCTCCATGCTTAGATAGGTCCTGAGTATTCTAATTAAGTAAGTGGAGCTGGAGACGCTTGACGATGCTAAGATAATGATGGTTTCATGTTCTTCTCTACATAGACCTCAATTTTGGCTTTGTTTGCTGTAGCCATGCATGTTTCATGATTGCTTCTTAAGTTAAACAGTCATGTGTGTTGTTAGAAGAAATGAAGGCCGCCAGAGATGACCGTGAACCTGTTTTGCCGCAACACCAACCGGCTCAAGGACATAAGAATGGAGAAGGACAGTTGCCTATGTTGAAGGACCAACCTGCTCAAGGACATGACTCTGGAGAATGGCTAGAGCTGAGTTTTGTATGTAAAAAAATTTTGGGAAATTTCTCGCTATCGTCGGGTCCGTGCTGATCTGGTTAGGGTAGTTCCGGCAGCTTTCGAAGCTTGTTTTACGTTGGGAATTATCTGTAGGTTTCGGTGAAGGGCAGTAGTTGACAGGGCACTTAGGATTAGTTCAATCAGCCTTGCACAATCAAACCATTTATCGGATATTCGAATGAGCGATTGCATAAGCATCTGCTAATCTCATCCCATCAGAACTTTAATCTGTTCCAGCTTCTTTTTTCTTTGTAGCTATATCATATGATACTCATTTGATATAAAGTGAAATTATTTCTAATGACTTGGTTTTCGAAAACTTCGCAAGAAAGCAATTCAGTTGAAGAGCAGAAAAGCTAGACGGAGAAAGCACTTACTCATAGTTAGATTCAAGCATTTTATGCATATTCAAAACAAAATGTAAATGCTTACATTTCAACGTCTCCACGAGATATAGAAAACACACGATTTTTTAATTTAGTTTTGTGGTGTAAAATCTTTGCAGGTTGAGATCCTCAAACCCATCATGAGAAAGGTGAATCTATAACAACTCTCGTGCAGGCTGAAGAGCATACTCTCATCGTCAAAAATCTTGAGCGCGAGGGCTCAAGTAAGCTTCCATCAGATCTATTTTATCTTTAGGATTTTGTTAAAGTGTGCCAATAAGATACTAGGAAAGTTCGCGGTTTTAGATTCGTTGTTTTTCTTGTGTTATGTGTAGTTAATGCACATAGTCTATTTTATCTTTAGGATTTTGTTAAAGAGTGCCAATAGGGTACTCGTTAAGCCACACATTGACGAAAGTGCACGATTTTAGATGCACTGTTTTACTTGTTAACCAATGCGAAGTGCAAAGAGTTCATTTGTAACTGTCTAATTAGTGTTTTGTAAATCGGATCTCCAATTCAGAAGTGCATGGAGTATTTCTTGAAGCATCCTATATAACCGTGTTGGAGTATTTTATAGCATTTATGTTTCTTATGATTACGGGATTTGCAAGGCATAATCCTATATTTAATTGCTGTTGAAGATA
Organism: Rhodomyrtus psidioides; assembly: GCA_021437785.1. Lineage (NCBI taxonomy): Eukaryota > Viridiplantae > Streptophyta > Magnoliopsida > Myrtales > Myrtaceae > Rhodomyrtus > Rhodomyrtus psidioides. The sequence continues at coordinate 1,046,345 of JAILYB010000044.1, read as the reverse complement.
CCAAATTTGTACTCTTCTCGGTCACATCCAGTAAAGCTACCCGAAATAGTCACCAAGAATGTTGCTCTCCTCACGCGCGAGTCCTCAACCGAGGGCAGCCTATGCCACGTATATGTAGTCGGGGTCACTCATCATGATTTGGTAAGTGTTGTGAAAAGTTAGAGCTCTAAAGTTGTGCACGTTTAATGTTTGCACCGTAATTGTGATGGTATGGCTTTGATGGCAGGAATCAGGAAGAGATGTGGTACGTACGATGGCCTGTGTACAACCAGAGGTGATTGCATTGTGCATTATTTTATGCTTCGTAATGGACTCGTGCTCTGTGAGAATGTTTGAGGAATTTGGGGTTCCCATCTGAGTGCAGGGGGTGCTTTTATAGCTATGCCGCAGACGAGCGAATCTACTTTTCAACGTCAACCGAAATGAGATGCAAATTGCCTTTGATATAGGAAAGAAATATGGTGCCGAAATCATACTGTGTGACATGCCAATACATGTATTGCCTTAATTCATTTTCCAGTCTATTAATTTCTTATGCTAGAGCACGGCTAAGAATCCAAAAACCAATTCAACTTTCACTAATTTTGTTGAATTTTAATTAGCCGAATGACTTTTATGGGCATCGTGAATCTTCTTCGTAAATGATTACCATATTCGACTTCTATCTGGATTATACCTTGTCGCGATCTTGAATTGCAGTTTTTAGATGCTCGAAATATACAATTGGTTTACTTTTGTTCGTGCTCTTTAAATTTTTTCCTCTTCTGCGACATAATTTTGCTTTATGACTGCCACAGATTATCATGCAAATGGCTGTGGCAAGACTTCCACCCTTGGAAATGACAAGGTGGGAAAAGATAAAATATTTTGTTTCATGTGAGTTTGGAATGGTAAGAATTATTGCGTTAGATCTCCCCGAAAATATTGGAAGTGCTTCTTGCATGTTATGTAGTGAACCATCAGAGAGGAGTCAATCCACGCTGGTAATATTTCTGGTATTTTGCATGGGTACAAGGCTAACTCTGGGGACCATTATGAATGGATGGAGAAATATCCCGTCTCACTCCGTCCAATGACGGACCAGCGAGATCAGTGAGTACTCTTTATTTTTGAAGGTTTCTCGTTATTGAACTCACTTTGCCTTGTTCTTCTTTCAGGTACATGGCATACCAATTGCAACTAGCTGCCCGAAGTAAAAGTTCAATTGTTGCAGTTGTGGGCAGGGCTCATGTTCCTGGCATCATGAATTACTGGAATCAGCACTTGGATGTTAGTTTTAATAATTTATGGCTTACACATGTTAATTCGATCGGGTCAAGCTCTTTTTTTTTTTGTCTAAAATCCAAAGTTTTAAGTCTGACTTGTATTGTTCCATTGTGTCAGGAAAAAGATTTTCATATCATGAATGACGAAGTACTCCAACGCCAAATCAAGGGACTTTTCTTGTATTTGGTTGTCACTCTCCTCCTACATGGTATCATGGCATTTGGGAGTATTTTATATGTTCTTTTCCTTTTGTTGGGTTATTTGGTGAGGGGACAATGAGTCACTGTCGTTTGCATTTCCTCCATATGTGTGAACGATTTGGTTGTGGTCGAGCCATCATGGAGGAGTCAGATTTCGTTGAGAAGATGCCTCTGGAATGCAACTTGTCCAAAGACATGACTAATTGAAAGAATTTAGCTATGGAGCTTATGGATAATTCGCTTTGTTTTGGTCAGGAGGATTATATTCGGATTATGTGATTCCTAAATCATTATTCTAGTACAAGTCTTTCCTTTATATGTTTGAAATCCTGAGTGATTTAAATAATTTGGCTTATCACACCACACTTGTAAATATTTTTTTTTACCATGCTTATCACACACACACTTGGAATCTAAAGTCTCGAAGTGCAATTGGGTCAATTTCCCCTCCAATTTGATCAATTTTAAACAAAAGGGCTTAATTGCATAATTTTCTTTCAATTCAGTCCCCGGTTTCGTAATTTTTGAAATTAAATTTTATACGGGCATACCCATTGAAATTAAACACCTCTACCCTATGTTTTTCATCGTGATGAATCCATTGGTGGCCTCAATTTTGACTAATTCGGTCGTTTGGGCCCTCGATTAATCAAAAATCAATTTCGGATCCTAAGGGTAATTTGGGGTTTTCATTGAATTTCAACCAATTGATTCACAAAAATACCCCTATTTGATAGAAAACATGTCAAGGAATCCAATTTTGCCGTCAATTGCATGAAAAAGGGTCGATTTATGGCTCAATTTGGCAAAATTGGTCGAACCGGACCGGTCGGGTCAAGCCCGACCCGCATGGCCGAGAGAGGGAAAACAGGGGGGACGGCGTCGAAGGTGGGGGCGCTATTTTTTAAGGAAAAGAAGCCTCAACGTGGGGGACAGGATGCTAATGGTCCATGAACGGAAGTGGGGAGAGTGACCATCAAAAAGCCGGTCGGCCATAGGCCGAAAAAGCCAGGAAAAAAAAAAGGAAAAAACAGGGGAGCCGAGGCGAGGGATTTTGGTGGAGCGAGTTTGAGAGAGAGAGACCGGGAGGAGGCTCCAAGGAACTCGCAGGATCATCACCGAAGCATCCACCATCGTCGGCGATCCCAAGACAGGTCGGTTTTCCTCCCCGACCTCCATTTCTTCACGTGTACGCCATGTGTTCGACGAAATGCCTATACGGGCTTTGAATTTTTTAGCCCCCGGCCGCGCCTCCCCGAGCTATATTCAATGAAATTCTGGCCTTAAGACTTTATTAGAACTATCTCTAAGTTCGACTTGCCCTTGTTTTTGCATTGTGGCGCGATGAAAAACGAGCTCGGGGGTACCGTCGGCCATGGTTCGGATTGGAGTTCGTCGGAGCATTTCCGATGGTCGCCGAGGTCTAAATGACCTCAGGTAAGCTTCCCTAACTCTATTAGATGCTATGTGAATGTTTAGAATCGAGTTTGAAGGATAAAAAAATTTTATGCACATACCTCGCCGGAGTCGGGTTCGGGGGGGTTCGGTTCACCGTTTTTCGGACGTGCACGGTGCTTTTTTTTGTTTGCGTTTTGGTCCTGAGGCGTTGTAGAGCCGAATGGTGAATTTAGGCAATTAAATCTGAGGTTTCAAGAGCTTTCGCGATTTTCCGGCGACGATTCCGGCGAACTCGCCGGAATTTACACTGTTCCGGCGAGTCGCCGGTCGTCTTCTCCGGCAGCTGTAAGGTCCGTTGACCGGTCAACGCTGACGTGGCATGCTACGTCAGCAGCCACGTCAGCGTTGGGGGGGCCACGTCCGTGTAAAACAAACCCAGATCGGACGGCCGTGGATTCGCCACGTGTCGCGATCTGGGATTTTTGAAAAAATTAAAAGATTTTCAGAATTAATAAATGATTTTCGAAAATAATAAATTAATTTTGATCCGACAGTTACGATTGAGCTACGTGGCTCTCTGTAGGTCGTCCGATCTAGCGGAAGATCGGACGCACGATACAAAGCCACGTGGCACGACGTAGACCGTCAGATCTAGGGGATTTTCGAATAATTAAAGAAAATGTATAAAAAATTGATAAATTGATAAAAAAAAAAATAGAAAAACCTTCAAAAAATCAAAACAGCGTCGTTTTAGGCCGGTTTCGACCCGTACGGTCGGGCCGGGCGTCCGAGAGGCGTGGGCCGGGTCCAACCCGGCCCGGATAATATTTTAAATAATAAAAAATTCAGAAAATAATAAAAAAAATAATAAAATGCAAAAATTCAATAAAAAATAGAAAATCATAAAAAAAACTCAAAAAAATTCGAAAAAATTCAGAAAAATTCTAAACAATTCCAAAAAATAGGAAATGGCCATATTCAACTGGCCACGGCCTGTTTCGGGTCTTTCGGCTCCCCCAGTCTTTTCAAAAATGATGGTTTTGCCCTTCCGGCAAACCGTCTTCCAAAAAAATTCTAAAAAATTCTAGAAAAATCCCCAAAAAATAGTAAATGGCCACAATCAACTGGCCAAGGTTCATCCCGGTCGTTTCGAACCCGATCCTTCTAAAAAATGATGATTTTGCCTTTTGGGTGAATCGTCTTCCAAAAATTGAAGAAAAATCAAGAAATTCCAAAAAAATTCTCAAAAATGGGAAATGGCTACAATCAACTGGCCATGGAATGTTTTTGGTAATTCAGTATCCGAACCTTCCAAAAATGACGATTTTGCCCTTCGGGCTAATCGTCCCTAAATTTTCCCATTTTACCCCTTATCCAAAACTACACATTTCCTAAGCCCTAATGGCTATACTAGGAAGCCATTGATTTGAATTGATATGCATCGATGTGATTTATTTATGCATTTGTTTGCGCTTTCATTTAAATTGATTGTGATTGATAGGAATAGTCTTCCAATCTGTATGAAACCCTGAATCGAATCTATCTCACCCAAAATTGCGCCTGCATGAGCTCTTAGCTAGGAAAATCACTCTCGTTAGGTACCGAAAGGGCGTTGGTAATGACACCGACGCAACCAAGTCCCCGAACCCAAAATCTCTAGTTCCGCAAAACTGATTGATCGCTCCCAGTCGGTCAGTAAGGTTTCCGGTCTACCCTCAAAGAAAGACCGGTGGCGACTCCAAATTCATGCACAAATTTGCACATGCTACCACGACCACACTAAGGTCGAAAGTGATCGGCTCTTATCGCCGAATCCATAAAAAAATACTCCCGCCGCGATTTGGTATGGGCTTGGAAGGGCCCGCGCCGATCCAAAGCCCGTAATCCGCACTCGGGTGTGGCGGAAAGGCCCGCGATCGGCAATCCATTAACGCGTCCACTTCGGACGGGTCGCAACACCATGCATGCTTCATGATTGCTTCTTAAGTTAAATAGTCATGTGTGTTGTTGGAAGAAATGGAGGCCGCCAGAGATGACCGTGAACCTGTTTTGCCGCAACACCAACCGGCTCAAGGACATAAGAATGGAGAAGGAGAGTTGCCTATGTTGCAGAACCAGTCTGCTCAAGGACATGACTCTGGAGAAGGACTAGAGCTGAGTTTTGTATGTAAAAAATTTTTGGGAAATTTTTCGCCATCGCCGGGTCCGTGCTGATCTGGTTAGGGTAGTTCCGGCAGCTTTCGAAGCTTGTTTTACGTTGGGAATTATCTGTAGGTTTCGGTGAAGGGAAGTAGTTGACAGGGCACTTAGGATTAGTTCGATCAGCCTTGCACAATCAAAGCATTTATCGGATATTCGAATGAGCGATTGCATAAGCATCTGCTAATCTCATCCCATCAGAACTTTAATCTGTTCCAGCTTCTTTTTTCTTTGTAGCTATATCATATGATACTCATTTGATGAAAAGTGAAATTATTTCTCATGACTTGGTTTTCGAAAACTTCGCAAGAAAGCAATTCAGTTGAAGAGCAGAAAAGCTAGACGGAGAAAGCACTTACTCATAGTTAGATTCAAGCATTTTATGCATATTCAAAACAAAATGTAAATGCTTACATTTCAACGTCTCCACGAGATATACACAACACACGATTTTTTAATTTAGTTTTGTGGTGTAAAATCTTTGCAGGTTGAGATCCTCAAACCCATCATGAGAAAGGTGAATCTATATCAACTCTCGTGCAGGCTGAAGAGCATACTCTCATCGTCAAAAATTTTGAGCGCGAGGGCTCAGGTAAGCTTCCATCAGATCTATTTTATCTTTAGGATTTTGTTAAAGTGTGCCAATAAGATACTTGGAAAGTTCACGGTTTTAGATTCGCTGTTTTACTTGTGTTATGTGTAGTTAATGCACATAGTCTATTTTATCTTTAGGATTTTGTTAAAGAGTGCCAATAGGGTACTCGTTAAGCCACACATTGACGAAAGTGCACGATTTTAGATGCACTGTTTTACTTGTTAACCAATGCGAAGAGCAAAGAGTTCATTTGTAACTGTCTAATTAGTGTTTTGTAAATCGGATCTCCAATTCAGAAGTGCATGGAGTATTTCTTGAAGCATCCTATATAACCGTGTTGGAGTATTTTATAGCATTTATGTTTCTTATGATTACGGGATTTGCAAGGCATAATCCTATATTTAATTGCTGTTGAAGATACCAAATTTGTACTCTTCTCGGTCACATCCAGTAAAGCTACCCGAAATAGTCACCAAGAATGTTGCTCTCCTCACGCGCGAGTCCTCAACCGAGGGCAGCCTATGCCACGCATATGTAGTCGGGGTCACTCATCATGATTTGGTAAGTGTTGTGAAAAGTTAGAGCTCTAAAGTTGTGCACGTTTAATGTTTGCACCGTAAATGTGATGGTATGGCTTTGATGGCAGGAATCAGGAAGAGATGTGGTACATACGATGGCCTGTGTACAACCAGAGGTGATTGCATTGTGCATTATTTTATGCTTCGTAATGGACTCGTGCTCTGTGAGAATGTTTGAGGAATTTGGGGTTCTCATCTGAGTGCATGGGGTGCTTTTAGAGCTATGCTGCAGACGAGCGAATCTACTTTTCAACGTCAACCGAAATGAGATGCAAATTGCCTTTGATATAGGAAAGAAATATGGTGCCGAAATCATACTGTGTGACATGCCAATACATGTATTGCCTTAATTCATTTTCCAGTCCATTAATTTCCTACGCTAGAGCACGGCTAAGAATCCAAAAACCAATTCAACTTTCACTTATTTTGTTGAATTTTAATTAGCCGAATGACTTTTATGGGCATCGTGAATCTTCTTCGTAAATGATTACCATATTCGACTTCTATCTGGATTATACCTTGTCGTGATCTTGAATTGCAGTTTTTAGATGCTCGAAATATACAATTGGTTTACTTTTGTTCGTGCTCTTTAAATTTCTTTCCTCTTCTGCGACATAATTTTGCTTTATGACTGCCACAGATTATCATGCAAATGGCTGTGGCAAGACTTCCACCCTTGGAAATGACAAGGTGGGAAAAGATAAAATATTTTGTGTCATGTGAGTTTGGAATGGTAAGAATTATTGCGTTAGATCTCCCCGAAAATATTGGAAGTGCTTCTTGCATGTTATGTAGTGAACCATCAGAGAAGAGTCAATCCACGCTGGTAATATTTCTGGTATTTTGCATGGGTACAAGGCTAACTCTGGGGACCATTATGAATGGATGGAGAAATATCCCATCTCACTCCATCCAGTGACGGACCAGCGAGATCGGTGAGTACTCTTTATTTTTGAAGGTTTCTCGTTATTGAACTCACTTTGCCTTGTTCTTCTTTCAGGTACATGGCGTACCAATTGCAACTAGCTGCCCGAAGTAAAAGTTCAATTGTTGCAGTTGTGGGCATGGCTCATATTCTTGGCATCATGAATTACTGCAATCAGCACTTGGATGTTAGTTTTAATAATTTATGGCTTACACATGTTAATTCGATCGGGTCAAGCTCTTTTTTATTTGTCTAAAATCCAAAGTTTTAAGTCTGACTTGTATTGTTCCATTGTGCCAGGAAAAAGATTTTCATATCATGAATGACGAAGTACTCCAACGCCAAATCAAGGGACTTTTCTTGTATTTGGGTGTCACTCTCCTCCTACATGGTATCATGGCATTTGGGAGTATTTTATATGTTCTTTCCCTTTTGTTGGGTTATTTGGTGAGGGGACAATGAGTCACTGTCGTTTGCATTTCCTCCATATATGTGAACAATTTGATTGTGGTTGAGCCATCATGGAGGAGTCAGATTTCGTTGAGAAGATGCCTCTCGAATGCAACTTGTCCAAAGACATGACTAATTGAAAGAATTTAGCTATGGAGCTTATGGATAATTCTCTTTGTTTTGGTCAGGAGGATTATATCCGGATTATGTGATTCCTAAATCATTATTCTAGTACAAGTCTTTCCTTTATATGTTTGAAATCCTTAGTGATTTAAATAATTTGGCTTATCACACCACACTTGTAGATATTTTTTTTTACCATGCTTATCACACACACACATATCAAAATGGGACTCTTTCTCGCTAAATAAATTCTTAATTAGATAGTAATCTACTGTTTACTCCTTGGGAACACAATTAGCTTATGCAAGCAATTGTTGTCGATGCTAAATTATGTTTAAAGACTTCATAATATGCCTCAAGACTAGACCATCAACTGGTATAATTAGTGAATAAGAAAATATGATTACATGTTTACGGAAAAGACCTACTGAAATAGATGGGTCCCTAGTTCCAGCATGATTTTGTTATTGAGGCTCTATTTGTTCGTGAAAAATCAATAATTTGAAAAATACTTTGGTAACATCAATTGTTGTTATTGCTTATGAAGACGAGTCAATTAAAAATATTGACATGATTAACAACAATTCATGCCTGAATATTTTTGTTGATATGAAAATATTTACACAATCAAAATTAGAAAAATATTTTTAACTCATTGATTTTCATGAAACAAATAATTGATTAATTTTCAACCCCAAGCAGGCTAAGGTTTGTCTATTTGTGTACTTGTCTTTTTTTTTTTTTTGGTCGAAAAAAAAGTATGAGGGTTTAACTAATAGAGATGACAAAAACAAAGAGAATGATGTCCGAGCTGAAAAACTGAACTAAGATAATTGAATATGTAGCATACTTATTTTAAGGAAATTTCTAGTTCCTAAACGTCTTGTGAATTAATCAAGTTCGTTCTCTTCAACTCTATCATCTTTTCCTTCTTGCTGCTCCATCTGTTGATTTCAGTTTCGATTTAGACCGAAATACTCCTCCAGCCTTCGTTCTGATGTGGAAACTCCTTGATTTTCTTGAAAGCGCTCGCTCGACCAAAAGTCTCGGAAGCAGAACTCTTTATTAGTCCGACAAGTTTGCCACCATCTTGAAACTTCTCTCGTGTCTAATTCATGCGACCGAAGCTTCTACCTCCACCTTCGTTAATGGCGGACGAGCGAGTTGCAGAGGGCCTCCTCCCTCCTCTCTCTCTCTCTCTCTATCTCTCACTCTCTTTTTCTCAGTCTCTCCCCCTACCTCTTCGTTCTCTTCTAGTTTGTTCGTTCCCCCCCTTTCTGAATCTGTTGCCACTGGATTCCCTCTGTCCTTCTTCGTTTTTTTTTTTTTTTTGGGGGTCCAAGAACGAACCTCCCCCGTGGATCTGTTATCGTCCGTTTTCTGTTTTGGCCTACCTCCGTTCGCACTTGTATTGCAAGTTTTAGTTCGCCGGTTGAAGTCGGGAACCTGTGGGCATTATGGGTGTCTCCCTTCTTGCAACGGTACATGCTGGCCTTCAATGGTATGTTGTCTCATTTGATGAATGGTTTAACCACATTTAGGTTGCTGATCTGGTTCGGTCTCCATTACATATCAACAGCATTGGTCCCAATTTATACTTCATTAAGTAATACCTCTATGATGTCATCCCTCGGAATTGGATTATGAACGGCGGGTGGCTTGGAGATATCGACGCAAAGGTTGGTTTCAACTATATCAGGGCACTGTAGAAACATTGGGTAGAATATTATGCAGACTAAAGGTGGTAGAATCTCACAGAAATAACCGAAACAGCAATAGACAAGTCAGAGAATTACCTCTTAAGATTTTCACCGTTCCTTTAGGCTTAGCTAACTTCTTCTTCTCGTCTTCCTCCGGCACAAGGATTCTTGCTCGGTTGCTCAGCACATGATCCATATCGACTCCTAACAGAAATAGCTAAGCGCATAAAATTTTAGCATGATTTGAATTTGTCATTGCAAAACAGTAATGTCGAAATCAAGATAAATGAAATTCTTCGACCTAGATTTGTACGGTGATTCACTCAACAATCATACCCTGGTTAAATCAACGCCAATCTTCACTGGGTAATGGCAATGCTGCGGGAGGCCACTGGGAGATGTGTTGGATTTAAATCCAATGACGAATGGAAATCTTCCGGTTTGAAAGGCCAATTTATAGCCAGCATTTTATATTCACATGATGATGCCTTCTATTATCAGTCTTTTATCTGAGATTTATTACCATATCGGTCCATCGAATTGCTTCCTCGTAATCAAATAATATTTAAGAATAAAGATTAAGGAATGCAAGGAATTATTAATTGACTAGATCTTATTCCCAATTTAAAGGAAATTTACCATGGATTGTTGAAAAAGAATCAAGGAAACAATCAAGGACAATCCTCGTATGTAATTGTCATTTCCTTTCTTTGGAGCAATTATGGATTCTAGAGGAAGTCTGTTATTCACTGTGATTATGATAAGGAGTCCTACATGCATTTTTATGTTATAGTGACACAGTGATGCCTCCTATCACGAATCTCTTATATGAGATTTGTTAACATATCAGTCCACTGACTTCCTTCCTCGTAATCAAATGATGTCTAAGGTTGAAGATAAGGAATGAAAAAGAATTTTTAATGCCTAATGGACAAGATCTTATTCCCAATTTAAAGGAGTATTACCGACTCTTCCACAAAGAACCAAGCAACAATTAAGGACATCCCACGTATCCAATTATTTTCCTTGTATATGTCATTTTCTTTCTCTAGGGCAATTATGGATTTTAGAGGAAGTCCATTTATTATAATAAAATTGAAAAAATTCCAAGTGAGGGACTGAAGTGCCATCATTTTCTCAAACAAGTGTTCGAAATGGATTTTGTTTGTCGTCGGGAAGGCGATGTTGAGGAAACCTATCAAATAGGAATGAACTTGTCAGGATTATTGAAGAGGAAGGACGTTTTTCAACATCAAGACGTTATGGGATTAGAAAGAGAACAAGTGCAGTGTCTTCTTCTGTAAACCAAGGTAGACTGAAGACCTCCTAGAGGAGGTCGCTACGGTCGATTGCGTAACGATCTTCAGCTTGACGGCCAATAAAGAAAAATGAGGCTTCGTGCAGATGAAGTGGGATATCCTCAAGTATTGTGGCATGCAGAGGAAGCTCGTCGGCATTCTGATTGGAACCAATAATGGGACTCGGCCCGAGATCTCACGTATGTTTGTACTACTTAGTATCTTCATGCAAGAACAGAGGAACGCTCATATACAAGCATGTCGCCCGCCCTAGCCAAGCCTTCTCTTCTTACAAGATGTTCCTATTCCTAGGATTTAAAATGCCTTTTTTTTTGTTTTAAAGATGTGCCTAGCAAAGGGCATTCTCATTATTTACATTCTTTTTTTCTTTTTTCTTTTTCTTAACTTTTATTTTTGCTTTTGTCCCTCCTCCCTCCCCGAGTCACAAGCGGAGGTCACTGGACTCAAGTGAGGGCTGCCCTCGACCGCCTAGACCAGGCGAGGGCGACGGTTGCCCTTGCTAGATCCCGATGAGGAATCTCACATATCATTATACAAATACCTTTACTAAATTAAAATACACGCATCACATGTACGTAAGAACAAATGAAATATAGTAGGTCAAAGCATCATTTCCTTATATAAGTTGCTCAAAATGATTAATGTCATGTTAGCATTAGAATCTCATATTATAAATACATTAACACAACACTTTTTTATGCTTGAATGTCTATGTAACTTTTATTCTAAAAATAGACAACAAACTGCAGAAAGCACGGATAAATAAAAACATTATTATTATGTTACGCCCTTCGATTGTATTCTACTACAAAAAGGTAAAATAAAAGTATCTCTCTTTGTTTCCTTTTTTTTTCCTCTGGCGAATGTATGGCAAAAGCTCTCAGATGTACTCACTATATGTTCCATTTATTTTTAGCTAAAGGTGGATTGAAAAAATATTTAATCTTTTCAAGCGATGCATGTTCTGTCAATGAAATTAGAGGGCCTTATGATGTTGCAAATGTGTCGTCCTTGCTTGGTATTTCAAGCGCTGCATCTCCCATCTCCAACAATTGTAGGGACAGACAAAACTCTATTTTATGAGGCTCGTAGGTTTATTGTTATTTGATTCATTCCTTGTTGGCCCATTGTTATTTTCTGCTTAGCTCATCGACCTACATGGTGCAGGGCTCTTACTGCAAATGCTTTAAAGAAGAAGAAATTCTACAAGGAGACCATTAGAGTTGAGATCATGTCATCATCCGAAAGATTAGGTTCTGACTCCTGAGGAACGCTGATCTGGCGACCTGCTTAAGTGGGATCCTCTCTCTCGTGGTGATGGTGGTATGCTTTTAGATGACCTTGAAACGTCCTCCTCCATATAAATAATGTGTCCGGAGCTTTCAAGACAACTTATTTTAATCCGATTATCAACAACATGTCATCAAAAGATTTTCGAGTTAAAGGATTTGACATCTGGGAATAAGGCAGCTGAACTTTCATCAAATCAGAGTAAAATTTCGCATTGCGCTTCTCGGGTAGTGAGCTCATTCGTGATGAATAACAGCTGGAAAATAAATACTAGATGTAGATTCCATCTGAAGAACTGGAATTAAAGAGGCAGATCCTACGTTCAGGCTCTTAGGCCCATTAAGCTTCGTAGATCAATCTTACTCCAAACTGATGAGGAACTGAAAAGTAAGCCCTCGGGCCTCGGGCCTCATTCTTCCTTAATGGTATGCAGCAAGTCGGGAAAAGTGTTAAAAAAAGTCCTAAACCTATTACCCTAGTGCCAATTTGGTCCTAAACCTTTTTTTTTGTGCCAATTCAGTCATAAACCTTTTATGATAGTACCAATTTAGTCCTAAATCTTTTTTTGGTGCCAATTTAGTCCTAAACCTTTTGCATTAGTACCAATTTAATCCTATATATTTTATATTTATGCCAATTGAGTCAATTCGATCAATTTTGGCCGAAAATCATTGGCACAAATATCAATTATCCTACGTTGCACGATTTGCGCTAACGTGGATATTTTTTTAATATTTTTTATATTTTTAAATATTTTTTAAAAATATTTTTAAAAAAACAAAAAAATTGCTTAAAAATTATTTAAAATTATAAAATAATATTTAAAAAATATCCAAATCAACGTTTGTCATGCCACGTAAGATAATAGATGTCCACATTAGTCATTTTCGATCAAAATTAGTTGGATTAACTCCACTAGTATAAATTATCAAAGATTTAGGACTAAATTGACATTAATGCAAAAGATTTAGGACTGAATTGGCACTAATGCAAAAGGTTTAGGACTGAATTGGCACTAAAAAAAAGTTTAGGACTACATTGGCACTAGTGCAATAGGTTTAGGACTTTTTTGACACTTCTCCCGCTAGAAAATAAACACTAGATATAGATTCCATCAGAAGAACTGGAATTAAAGAGGCAGATCCTACATTCAGGCTATTAGGCCCATTAAGCTTCGTAGATCAATCTTACTCCAAACTGATGAGGAACTGAAAAGTAAGCCCTCGGACCTCATTCTTCCTTAATGGTCTGCAGCAAGTCTCCATACATGCAAGATGAGCGATGGACAAAATGGACGCCAACATAGAGAAAAAAGCATGGGCCTTTGGGCCTGCTTGTTTCAGCATTAAAAATGGACTATGGGCCTCTAAAATTCTTCGGCCCAATGCAAATGGTGTTTGATACATTTATTGTAGAACTTTGGGAAAAATACAATTATATTTTTTAAGGGAATTTGACCCAAGGCAGATCCCCGAGGAACTTTGCAAAGTAGCGCGAATAGTCTTCTTTTTTCTTCCACCTTTAGCCTCGCTCAACTTTCATAATCCCGAGAATGTCCTCGAAAACTTTAATTTGCCGGTGAAGGTCTCAGCTATGACCATGTCCTCACAATAAGGAACAAAACCGTCAGTCTCTCGCCAGGTGACCTGCGACAACTGGCGATCGGCAACGGCGGCAACGACCGGCGGCGGGCGATCGGCGACGGCGACCGACAGCAGCGACTGGTGGCGGGCGACCGACGACGGCCGACAGGCGGCAACGGGCGGGGGTGCCGCCGGAACTCTGAAGGCAATTTATTCCAATTCAATTTTTATGACTTTTTAGAATTTTTTTCCTTTTTTAAAAAAATAAGTGAAATTTTTTCCTTTTTTGAAAATTTTTATGACTTTTTAGAATTTTTTATTTTTTAATATTTTTTTAATCAAGTGAAATGTTTTCCTGTTAAAAAAATTTCTGATTTTTTTTTATTTTTTAAATATTTTTAGTCAAAAAAATATATCTTATTATTAAAAAAATATTTTATTATCAAAAATATTTTTTATTTTATTTCTTCTCCAGCGGTGGTGGCGAGCGGTGACTGGTGACCGGCGACAACTGGTGACCAGCAACGGCGGCGGCGACGGGCAACCGGTGGGGGCGACCGACGGTGGCTGGTGGGGGTGCCGCTGGAATTGTGAAGGCAATTTATTTCAATTCTATTATCGACAACATGTCATCAAAAGATTTTGGAGTTAAGCGGGTATTGAGCTCATTCATTAGGAATAATGAAAATTTAGAGCCTGGAAAGCTTGACGGATTGAAAATATTTTTTTTGTACAGAATCATAGTCCACTGTTTGGTATATCCACACTGCATCAAATGCCCAGCGTTGAAGTTTCTCCGAAGCCGGCTCTGCTGAGTGAAGCTCTTGATATTGCAGAAGACTAAGAGGAGTTTGGTTCTAGAGAAGGCGAAAATTTAGATGCAAATGCATTAAAAGTGCATGTTAACTCAAACCAATTTGATTTAGTTAGGTTGGAATCGTCACAACCTTCCTCGCCCGATTAATCTATGCAGCCTTCGCTTCGATTTCGCCTTTTGGGTTGCTTGACACACCTTATCAGTATCACGTTAATAAGAATACTAACTGCCCGACAGTTACTTATCTAGTGGGAATGTTAACAAGGATTCCATAGACACCAGCTAAGGCCGCCAGCATTAGAAAAAATTGCATACTGACATGTTTTAAAATTTGAAAAGCACCATACTTCAAGAATGTAGAATAGTTAAACTATATATATGCACACATCAAGGTCTGTTATACGAGTTCTGCTATACTAGATGTAATCCGCGCTTTCTGCAGTTTGATCATTCCATCAGGGCATATCGGACCAATCGGGATCGGTCTTCTAGGGCACTCTCCATCAATCACGCGGCGCCTTCAGATGATTCTTTCTACTATACTAGATGTAATATGCGCTTTCTGCATTGGCTACAATTTTATGGTTAGATGATTGACCTTCTGAACGTGTTGAAAGTTACTTTACGCTGTAAGAAAATTCCTAATCATGATCAGATATTACTAATTACGGATTCATTGATGATTACTTTTTTTTTTTCACGTGGAAACCTGCTATTGACAATGATAAGTTCCTAACCACGTAAAAATTCTGCGTTTCTATGCCAATTGCGAAATTGCTAGTTGTTTAAATCGTATTCATATACAAGAAGTTGCGATACCAGGTCAAAAATTTCTAATGGATTTGCTTTTATTTGCTCGCTTGAGTATGATCCAATGACTGAAAAAAAAAGGTTGACTCACTTTTAACGCACCTATCACTAATGCAATTCATAAGCTCGCATGACTTTAAGGCTCTACATTTTTTGCCAATTGAATTTATAAACACTTGAGACATCATAGGGATCGCAATATCCCGATGCATGACTCTTGTATCGGTTTAAAAGAGCCATTCGAATAGTAAATACTTTCTCCTATCGACCATCCTTAAAAAGTTCGGTATGGTGTCCAATTCATTCCACCCGTTCCTTCCCCTCCACGCCTTGTACCATGGATTCCTATCTCAACCCGTCCCAATCGAGACATGATCTCCATCGCCCAAATCGGTCCGGGCCAGAAAATTCGACATGTCTCGTCCAACCCGATCAAGCCTAGCACGAGACTCCGCCAAATTCGACCACCGCGATGCGGGTCCAAGCCGAGACTTTCTCACGTTTCGTCATGTCCGACTCCGATCACAGGCACGAAGTCCGTCCCTTTATGCCAGGTGAAAAGAACGGGATGTAATTGTCACGCAGCTTGCAAAATGCAAAATGTGTCCGAGATTGCCAGGTGGGCCCCTCGATTTCTCTCTCTCTCTCTCTCTCTTTTTCTTTTTTTATTTTTTTCTTTTTTCCCCTTCGGACATCATCTTCACGAATTCAACCGCGGTGCATTGCAGTTGACTCAGCTTTCAACCCACTTTCCCCTTCTTTCCTCGTCCCGCTCTTTTTACGGGCGAGCTGGAGTGGGGCCCACGTGTCCTAACAACCCTCCTTCCCCCCGTGACCGCGATTATGTGGTTGGGCCCCACCTAGGGAAGGAGGAAGGAAACGGCGGTCCCCCATTTGTCCTCTTTTCCAGCGCATCTCATTCTTCGCCACTGGTCATCATGAAAGGAGGGAACAATAATGCTACAATCATGAGGGTGATTTGGGGAAATTCACAAAAAAAATTAATCTCTTGTGAGCCCATCTTAGTACCCCCTAATTTTACTTAATTAAGGAACCTTGACTTCTTATCATCACGGAGTGCCAACTTTCTTGTTTCCTTTGCTTTTGAAAAATATTCTTCCACAACAGCTCTGACATCGAAAAAAGAACCGATCTTCGATGTTTAGATAGTTGTACAAGGATCTTTATGACCCTCGAGCACGTTTGGACCCACTAAGCTCGGACCCACGATTCGAATGAGCCTGTACAAAGTGCATTTCCTTCTTGATCGGGGACCACCCACTTAAGTTGATCATGTCATGAGCACAGCTCATTATTATCTTGGGATCATGGACCTGGGTCATTGTCATTGTCCTTGCCAGACTCATGCCGATTAGATCTAATTGATATTATTCCTTAGCGAAAGCATCCCCATTCATCCTCTGAAGGCGATCTTGAGAAACAAAATGCCCAGACGAGAGAGGCAAAAATTGATAACGATAATGTCAGCCGATGAGCGAGCCACAAGCGATCGGGTTCACGTCCCTATCCTTTCATGTCTTTTCCACTCGATCGTCGCGGCCTTATGCCAATGCAGCTTGGCCTGTTGGATGTCTTCTACAGTACGTGTGGTGATGTACTACTCAATCGAAGCTGAGGTGTGTGTGATCAGTAAAGTTTTGGATCTTTTCGAGTTCTTTTTTTTTTTTAAACTTCCTTTTTTTTTTTGCTTTTATAAAAAAAAAGGGAAATCGATTTCTGATTTCAACATTGAGTGAAGACGATGTTTTGTTATTATTGATTGATTCAACACCCGAGTCAATAAAAGAATCTCATTCCCTTTCTTTTTTGCACCAAGTTTGCTGCATGCAATTCGTCCTCTTTTGAGTTCGAAAGCATCTCGAAGTGGCAACAACGTAAACACAGACAAAAAAAGTGGTCATGGAAGCACCAGTTTGGTCCAATCGAAGGCACCGTCCATTTCGTTTATTATAAGCTCGGTAGGTGTTGCAATGATTGAGCATATGGGATCCTACAAAATAAACTGTCGTGTTTTTTTCATGATAGAATCATTCCGACCCCATTGTCGGGTTATGATCTTTCCCTTCTCTTTTGGAATATAAATTTGTATGACTTAACTCTGAGGTGCGTCGATTTCAGGGTGGGTCGACTCTCGCCCTGGAATCTAGAACCGAATTGTACAGGTTAGATTCTTAGTTTGTGGAATTGAGGACTAGCCCACCCGATCCTAGAATCGGACCGGACCGATCGGTTCCAAGATCGGTTCTAGAACCATTGATTCTTTTTTTCAGTTTCTTTTATTCAAATTTCCAAACATTAAAACCAAAAACAAAAAATTCATTGATTAGGATTTGCTTCTGAATAAAAAAAATAGAAATTAAAGATATATTGGTTGGTCTAGTCTGGCGACCTCGCCGACCCACAGGATAAAAACAAAGAAAATAAAATAAAAATATTAAAATATTAAAACTAAAAATCTAAAAATCATGAAAGTTATCCACCTGCTATGCCCGTAAGACTGATGTCGTTTATATTAGCAATTTCTGATCAAAATTAGCTAAGTTCACTATATTTGCAAGTCATTAACAGTTTTAGGTTTCAATTCTCACAGTGAAAAGTTTAGGACTAAATTGATATAAATGTAACAGGTTAAGAATTTTTTCAATAATTTTCCCGAACCTTGAACTTATAGCAAGGTAGATCGATTATCTTTGTTGCAAAGTATCAATAGGGGTAATTCAAATCTCGATTCAGTCACGCCTCATCTGTATCGCTTCCATTTTCTTGAATGATCCATTATCTCGAATGAAAAAAAAAAAGGAAGATGAAGATGAAGTGCAAAGAGAATAGAACCGGGTCGTGTCCCTTCCATGTGACATATCGACGACATTCATTGATGCAATAGTTGATTTTAAGATTCAAGGATTCTCACCAACCCACCCAATACGAAATGAATAGTGTCGGTTGGTTTATTTGGTACTCACGGTCTTCATTATTAATGATCCAATCGAGAGAGTGCGATTCGAGGGTCATTGCGGTCTCGGGAAAATCATTAAGAAAAATTTTAAATTTATTAATTCCTAACTTTTTAATCTAAGCAATCCAGTTATAAAATTTTTTACCATTTGCAATATAGTCCTTTTAGCCATTTTTGGCCGAGAATCGCTAAGGTGGATATTGGTCGTCCTACATAACATGATCGGTACCGTAATAAATAATTTTTTATTTTTTGAATTTAAAAATGAAAGAAAAAAATTAGTTTTTTTTAGTTTGCAAAATTTATTACCACCAATACAGGTTATGCCACGTAGGATGACCGGCGTCCAAATTAATGATTTTCGACCAAAATTGATCGGAAGGACTACATTGAAAAATCGTCAAAATGTGTAGGATTAAATTGGCCGAATTGAAAAGTTTATGACTAGATTGACATTTGCACTATAAGTTTAAGATTTTATTTTAGAGTTCTTCACACCGCATAGCATGATCGGGTTGTCTTTCGCAGCATCTTGAGTTCAAGCCTTCAACCGAATTGTAGCGTCCGGCCCAATCTATGCTGACAAGATTCGACATTAGAAAAAAATGAAGAAAGAATTTCTCACGTCAACATTGAGTGAAGAGCACGCTTGTTCTTCATGATTTAACAATCAACCCCATAAAGAAATTCATTTTTTTTTTTGCACCATTTTCTTGTATGCATTCTGTCCTATGAGTTGGAAAGCATCTCGAAATGGCAACAAAGTTCAGACAAACAAGATGTGTATTGAAAGACCAATGAGGTCCACCAAAGGCACCAACTCTTTCGTTTAATAAAAGCTCGATTGGTGTCGCATTGATCGTAAATATAGGATAATGTAAAATCAACGTTATCTTCATTTTCCCAAGTTGAATCATTCCAACTTCATTGTCGGCTCTTGATTTTTCCCTTTTATTTTGGAGTATAGTATGTTGTGATGTAATGTCCATTGTATTATGAGAAGTGAGCTTGCATGTCGAATGTCATAATTATAGTCCTAAAGTCCCGAGCTGATACTTTATAATACATTTACTTCAAATTAATTTTCGTCGTATTTACCCAAGTTATTTTTGTATAGCTAGTAAAAAATTCAAATTGGCGCCCATGTCATATTTATCTCCAACAAAAATTCGTACTATAAAAAAAATCTCTAATCGGTACACGTATGTCACCTCTACCGCAAACTAATTTCATGTTGCAAAAAATCCTAGATCACCAGAATTAGGAATTTTAGTGATTTCCCATTCTAAGATTTTGGAAATTTGGGATTTTTTTGTTATGGAGAGAATATGGCATGAATGTATTGTATAGGGTCTCTTATAATACAAAAATAAGTTTGAAGTAAACGTGATGTGAGTGCACCAATTCGGAACCTTGATGAGATGATAATTAATTTGGGCAATTGTGACATAAGTGAATTAAATTGAGATTCTTTTATAGTATTGGTTTAACAATGAAAAACTCCAAACTGGTACACTTGTAACAAATTTATCCTCAAACTATTTTTTTACTGCAAAAAATCTCAAATTAGTGCATACGTGATAAATTTACATCAAATTATTTGTTTAATCACAAAAAATCCAAACTGATTCACTTGTAATAACTTTACCCTAAACTAGTACATTTGTGATAAATTTACCCTCCATTTATTTTTCATTAAATTTCTCAATCAAATTGTTGAATTAGATAACAAGTGACAATTAATGGGTGTATCAGTTTGACGTTTTACCATTTATTTGTCACAAATATATTAGTTTGGATTTTTTCATGGCATCAACGCTAGTTTAACAGAAACTAACGAAGGATAAATTTGTCACATATTTATTGGTGTGGTTTTTTTGGTGATAAAAAAAATTTATAAAAAATTTATCACAGTTGTACCAATTTAAGATTTTTGTGGCAAAAACATTTAGGTAAATTTATCACACGTGTCTCAGTTTAGGGTTTATTGGTGTAAAAAATTAGTTTGAGTTAAATTTATCACAAGTGTACTAATTTGAAATCTATTGAGGAAAAAAATATAATTTACAATAAATATATTACGAATATATCAATTTGAGATTTTTCGTGATATTAATTTTATAATATTAGTTCTCCGGAAAAATGCTTTTTTTTTTAGCATTTCGAACCCGCATGATCTGAACCATCCTAGCGAAAGGACACTCTCACGGTCATTCTTGAGCTAGGAACTTGTGATTTGTCAATAATGCTTGTCACAGTGCACAAAAAAAAAACCATAATTAGTGCAAAAAAAAGCTTTGATTTTTTTTTTTTCCTTTGTCGCGGATAAAGTTTTTTTTTTTGTTTTGAAGAAGGTGAATCATAATATCGCGGCTAGAAAGGCCTCGTCCCCGAAACCCCCCTCCCCCGCCAGGGAAAGGATTTAGTGACATAAATTTAAAGGTGTCATTAAATTTGGACCGTCCAATTCAAAATGAACAGCCTAGATCAATCAATAATTTTTTAATGAAAAATGATATGAACTGATCTGGACCGTTCATTTTGAATTGGACGGCCCAAATCGATCATGATAGGGAATGATAGAAAATTTTTAATGCTAAGAAATTCAGATTCCCCCCGCAAAAAAAAAAAAAAGGACAAGCCTCGTCCGTTGGATCAAATCAATTATTATCGCTTTTGTTTTATTGTCTGAGTTGACGTCAATGCTCACAATATGACAATTTTACTAGATAGACTGCAAAGAAAATCGAGCCGGGGTTTTGTCTTTCCATGTGACATAACAACATTGATTCATGCGATAGTTGACTTGAGATTGACGAATCACGAGCAACCCACCCATTACGAAACGAATCTCGTGTCAATTGACTTATCGTCAAATTTCACATATTCAAACCAATGCGGACTCTCCCCATCAATATATTTGAATTTTTGAATTTGACATTTTAACATGCACAAGGTTTAAAAGAAAACATCGGATTCTTTCTTGCCTTGTCCCTCCGTCTTCTCATTCCCCAATGGCTTTAGCCCGCTCGTTGCTTCTCATCGCCCCTCATAGCCATTGCCCATCGCGAGCTTGCCGTCACCATCTCCCCCTGTCCCTAGGACTTATGTGATGAGAATGAGCAACGAAAGTTCAATATTTTCACTTAAGGAGATCACCAAGAGTGAGCCCAAATCTGAGCCCGTCAATATATTATGTTGAACCCACATTCACTCAAAAGCTTAAGCCAATGAATAATATGCCAATTTGGATATATTAACTGCTCAATATCATATTGATTCGGACTTTTCTAACACAACTCACACATGCATCCTAACATTATGTTCTCCCCTTGACACCAGTGACTATGGATCACAGGCAACCCAAGATTTGGGAGGTCATTGAGCTTCAATTTCCAATCGAAGGCGATGACAAACACGGTGGCGGTGGTCACAACGCACATAAGGAAGAAGTAGAAAGAGAGCTAACTGACTTTAAAGGCACCAGCTAAAATCTATATGCATGCCTGCTTGTTCCCACTGTACAGTTTCACAATAACTTCATCAATCAAGTTATCTGTACTATCGTGGAAAAAAAAATTGCAATGTTGACGCATGACTTTGGTAGGTTTTGATCCTATGTAAGGTTCTTGTGTAAGGAGATTTTGCATGTACGTTTCGCGAAAAAATGAGTGCTTTGAGAAAACATTTTTCGAAAAATAATTGCATGACTCAGACATTTAAAAAAAAAAGAAAAATGAATTTCTCATGTCAACATTGAGTGAAGAAGACGCTAGTTCTTCTCGATGTAACAGCAACCAACTCAATAAAGAAATTCAATATCTTTTGGACCATTTTCCTTGCGTGCATTTTGTGAGCTTTTTTCGAAAAAAAATATTTACAAATTTAACTCAAAATAAAAAAATAATTATGAATTTAGGTCTCCTTCGATAATTCAATTGACGAGGGAAACCTGTGGGCCCACCCGCGGGCCCGCCTTCCTCTCCGTCGGCAATTTCAATTGCCGAGGGAAGGGTAGAGGGGCCCATTAGGAGGGGATAGCTTTTTACTTTTTTATTTTTATTTTTTAATTATTTTTAAGTTGCTTGGCACTTGCCGAGCAATATTTCTTTTTATTTATTTATATTTATTTTTATTATTCAATTTAATTTCACTTAATCATTTTTTAAATTTATTTTTCTCGTCGTTCTGCGGTCTTGTCGCCTCGCTCGTTCGTTTGCTCGCTTGTTCATTCGCTCGTTTTTCTTTTTCTTGTTATCTTTTAATTATTTTTTATTATTCAATTTATTTTCTTTTAATCATTTTTAATTATTTAACTCGTCATTCAGCAGCCTCGTCGCCTCACTCGGCGTCGTCGCTTGCTCATGTATCACAAAGACTCCTCTCGACTTCGCGGCCCTATTGCTTCTCTTGTTAGTTCGATCGAACAAGCCAGCGAGCGAATGAGCGAGGTGACGGGGCCGCGAAATTGAAGCGCGCCATCGTAATGCACAAGCAATCGAGCAAACGAATGAACAAATGAGGTGACAGGGCCGCGAAGTGTCATAGTGGTGCACGAGAGAGCGAACGAACGAGCGAGGCAACAGGGCCGCAGAAAGACAAGAAAAAGAAATTAAAAATGATTAAAAGAAAATAAATTGAATAATAAAAATTATTAAAATAAAACAAGAAAAATAAAAATGAGCGAGCGAGCGAGCGAACGAACGAGCGAAGCGACGGGGCCATGGAGTCGAGAGGCGTCTTCGTGATACATGAACAAGTAACAAGGCCGAGCGAGGCGACAAGGCCGCTAAGTGACGAGTTAAATAAATTACAAATGATTAAAAGAAAAAAATTGAATAATAAAAAATAATTAAAAGATAACAAGAAAAAGAAAAACGAGCGAATGAATAAGCAAGAAAACAAACGAGCGAGGTGACGGGATCGCAAATCGATGAGAAAAAGAAATTAAAAATGATTAAAAGAAAACAAATTGAATAGTAAAAAATATTAAAAGAAAATGAGAAAAAGAAAAGTGAGCGAGGTGATGGAGCCACGGAGCCTCGCCTAATCGAACGAGCAAGGCGACAGGGCCGCAGAACAACGAGAAAAAGAAATTAAAAAAAATGATTAAGTGAAATTAAATTGAATAATAAAAAGAAAACAAGAAAAAATAAATAAAAAAGAATGTTGCTCGGCAAGTGCCAAGCAACTTTAAAAAAAAAAAGCCGGCAATTAAATTGCCGAGGAAGGGGAGGGGGGCCCACCCAGCACTAATTGTCGAGGGGGACCTAGGGGCCCACTCCCTCGGCAATTTAATTGCCGAGGGAGACCTGGGGGCCCACTCCCTCGGCAATTCAATTGCTGAGGGAGACCTAAACTCATAATTATTTTTTATTTTGAATTAAATTTGTAAATATTTTATTTTTTAATATTATTTTCGGAAAAAGCTAGCATTTTATCCTATTTGAGTTCAAAACCAGCTCGAAATTGCAACGAAAGTACATACAAACAAGAAAATATAGAGAATTGATGCGGTCAATTTTAGAAAGAAAAAGATCTCTTGGCATTTAATCAAATGCTGAAAGCCCAATGCTAGTCCCTATCAACATTGAGCTTTCGATTTTTTCAAGTTCAGTATTTGGTCAAATACCGACTTAAAACTCAACCAAATGCTTCAGCATCCTCTTAATAGACTTTGGGAGGGGGGGGGTGAAAGCTCCGGAAATGGATCAAGTGCCTTGAAGGCACCTGATTCAAATCGGAAAGCTCCTTAGGAATGCTGAACCAAACTTATCCTAAAGAGTCCACAAAAGACACCAACCATTTCGTTCTGGTGTCGCATTGATTGTGCATATGGAGTAATACAAAATTAACGTTATCTTCATTTTTTCATGATAGAATCATTGCAACTTCATTGTCGGCTCATGTCTTTCCCTTTTCTTTTGTAGTGCAACATGTTATTGTGTAATTTACAATATATCATGAGAATTGAGCATGCATGTCTCTCTTTCTCTCTCTGCTTATTCGGACAAGTAGGCAGAAGCATCCAAACAAAAAGCAGAGCCTTTTGTTCACAGAAGAGAGAGAGAGAGAGACCCAATCACGGAGTCGTGCAGTGCTTTATCCACTAGTGCACTATCCCTGCCACTACTACATGTATAGACCCATTAGATTCTCCCGGTTGGCATCCTCTGTAGCGCGCGGCATTACTCGCAGTCTCGTTTTCTTCCGTGCAGTCGCCCATTAGTAGTCACGGGCTGCTACAAAACAAACTGCCTTCCCCTGTTCCACCACCGCATTCCGCCTTCTATAACCCCCCGAAGCCGGAATCACTCGCCCTCTCCCCCGTGTCGCAAGCCATTGAATTCGTTCAGCAGAGTTGCTTTCGGGAGGTCCCGTGCCCTCCCAACATGACCTCCGCCCAGAACAGAGCGCCGAGGGCGTGCTCTGTTTTGCTCTGCCTCTGCTGCATTCATGTGTTCTGGTGCGCCGTCTTCGGAGCCCGGTTCGTTGAGGGCCAGTCGCCCAAGCCGGTCTTCGCGTGCGACGTGGACAGCGACCCGAGCCTTGCCGCCTTCGGGTTCTGCAACGCGTCGTTGGGGGTCGAGGCGCGGGTGGCGGACCTGGTGAAGCGGCTGGCTCTGCAGGAGAAGATCGGGTTCTTGGTGAGCAGCGCGGGCAATGTGGACAGGCTGGGGATCCCCAAGTACGAGTGGTGGTCGGAGGCGCTACACGGTGTGTCGTACGTCGGGCCCGGGACCAAGTTCTCGAGCCTCGTCCCGGGGGCGACCAGCTTCCCTCAGGTCATCCTGACGGCGGCCTCGTTCAACGCCACCCTGTTCGAGACCATTGGGAAGGTTAGCGAGTTCACATCATTCGCCCCCTCACGCTTCTCTTTCTTGTTCCTCTGTGCTTTTGACTTTCGCATGCGGAAAAGGATAATGTATTCGATTCTGCGCGTTGTTGTTGTTCGCATCATGCATTATAATACGATAGAAAAAAGCCCGAAACTTTTACCAGCATGGTAGGGAATCCTTAGCCGAAACTTTTATCCAACCAGTGCATGTTGCGAAGCAACTCCGGCCACAGTGACGGCTGGCAGGGACCACCGGCGGCCGTCACTCGAATCCATAGATGCTGTGCGTACAGTGAATTTAGTAACTTTATACCTTGATATATAAAAATCTCATGTAAAGGTAAATATTTTCGACGTGCTAAGATTCCAATGAATTCTTTTTTATGTCACTCCTTCGATCTAAGTATCTGCTGTCTGCCCGCCTCTGCTCCTAACATTCAAGTTAGTTTTGTGTCTACATTCGCGGCCGAACGTCAAAAAGCTGTAGTGTCCCACATATTGATCAACATTCTATGCCTTAACTCTATCAAATGCGGCGTCAAATAAGGCCCGATTGTGCGTCGTTGGAAGTGCCGGATGAAGGATTTACGCCGCATCTTCGTCCCGCTCTTCGATTTGAATACGATCTCACAAACTGCAAGATCAAGAAGTAGCCACTGAACACATTTGCTTCGGAGGATCTGCCTTTTTTAGGTGAATTTGCAGTGATGAAACTGGGAGATCTTTTGGTAGGGATCCTCAACCACTCTTGTACCAGTTGGTACAACCTTTTTAGCTGTACGCCATATAAATTTTGCAGTAAGTGCCCCCCAAAGAAAGAGAAACTAACAGAGAGCCAACTGACTTTAAAGGCACAAGCTAAAGTCTATGCATGCTTGCTTGTTCCCGCTGTAAAGTTTGACAAAAACTTCATCAACCAAGTTGTTTGTACTATTGTGGAAAAAATGGAGTGAGCATGGTTGTAGGATAGAATCGAGAACCTGAAATCGAAACTTGTGGGAACCCCTCCGGTTTCAAGTTTCAAGATATGTAGGGTAGATTTCAAATTTGCTCTATCAGGTAAGCTCTAGGTTCCACTATCTAAAACTTGGAACCTGAACCATAGATCCTGAAACAAACTTTTGTGCTTTTGTTAGTATATATTTTCGCATGGTTCTATAACATTCGGATGATAAGTGTATAATTTAGAGCCAAACAAATTTTTAAATTCTAGGTTCCAAAAAAATTAAGAAACTTGCTCCAACGGGTTAGTTTCAGATTTTAAATGTAACCTATAAGGAATCTAAAATCGCTCATCTCTACTTCGCCTCAGCTGTTGTAATCTTCACTCTCATTTTGCTTAATTAAAAATGAAAAAAGAAAATAAAATGAAAGAAATTGACAGGTTCTCGAGTACCCTAGAACCTACCTTAGAACCTGTGATATGGTATGTTCTATGTTATAGGATATGACGGGGATGTTCTAGGTTCCAAAACTGAGGAACCTGTTAAGACGGATAGGTCCTAGATTCCAGGTGGAACCTGTTAGGAGCCTGAAACTGCTTACCCCTAGGAAAAATATGTAATGTTGACACAATATTTGGTAGGTTTTGATCCTACGTAAGGTTACTATATGAGGAGATTTTGCATACACCGGGTGTGTTCGATTCACAGAAATTGAGTAATTTAGAGAATATTTTCTAAAAAATGATCGCTAATGGAAAAAAATTTCATCGCCTACGAAGTAGTTAGGCATAGATTGTTATTGATAATGAAAATATTTTGCGTTGACTAATTTTTTTACACGGTATAAGCAAATCATCCTTTTGAAAATGTTCTCCAAATCGTTCATTTTCCGTGAGCTGTACGCACATTAAAGTAAAAAGGACAACGGAAAACGACTTCTTCATTTGTGAGTATGGACCATCATTTGGATTTGGTTGGGGCGTGTGTTCTATTTGGTGGAGATGACAATGACAGTGGAGCTTACAAAATGGTACGTTGTCATGAGTATTGCTGCATCATTGCACAAAGTAGTTCCTTCCTCTGCACTCAATGAGGGACAAACTTCGAAAGTTAATGCTGGAAACAGAAGACATTCCATTCATATGCCCTTGAAATCCATACTATCTTTGCTGATTGTCGACACCGTCGTGTTTGCCGAACCGGAAATGAACGAGTTCTTTATCCCGACTGCAGTGAAAGTGACAATTTTTAAGCCCTGTGCAAAATTATATAGAGAAGAGTAGATGAATGACCACACAAGTAGTTTTGTTGAAGCAGGTGGTTTCAACGGAAGCCCGGGCGATGCACAACGTGGGGCTGGCCGGATTAACGTTTTGGTCCCCCAACGTCAACATATTCAGGGACCCGAGATGGGGACGGGGACAGGAAACGCCGGGGGAGGACCCGTTGCTCTCGAGCAAGTATGCGTCGCGTTATGTCAGAGGCCTACAACAGAGAGATGATGGAAATGCGGACCGGCTTAAGGTCGCTGCCTGCTGCAAACATTATACTGCGTATGATCTCGATAACTGGAAAGGCGTCGATCGCTTCCACTTCAATGCCGTGGTAAATAACAATTTTGCAGACTTCTCTCCTTTGTTTTTTTTTTTTTTTGGTTCGATTTGGTTTATCGACTAGTTATATGGATAACCGCGTCTAGTTAATCACTGGTATCGCTTGTGGTGGACCGATTAGGTGACGCAACAAGATTTAGATGATACGTTTCAACCGCCATTCAAGAGCTGCGTCCTTGACGGCAACGTCGCGAGTGTGATGTGCTCCTTCAACCAGGTTAATGGTGTGCCAACGTGTGCAGACCCAGACCTTCTCGCCGGGACCATCCGAGGAGAATGGAAATTAAACGGGTAACATTCCGCTGCTCGTGCGTTGCTGTTCGATACATTTGATCGACTATTGCGATGTAATTTACGTGGAAGGATCGGTTAATGCAGATATGTCGTTGCGGATTGCGATTCAGTGGACGTGATCTATAATTCCCAGCACTATACTAAAACACCGGAAGAGGCCGCAGCTAAGACCATTTTAGCAGGTAGACACAAAATTTCATATCGTCCTTCGATCAATTGCGATGAAGGCGTTCAAAAATTCGCCGTTCGACGACTCTGATTCCCTTTTTGACAGGGTTGGATCTCGATTGCGGATCTTTCCTCGGCCAGCACACCCAAGCGGCGGTCAATGGTGGACTGTTGAATGAATCGGCGATCGACAAGGCCATCTCTAACAATTTTGCCACGCTGATGAGGCTTGGCTTCTTTGACGGTGATCCGAGGAAGCAGTCGTACGGAAAGCTCGGCCCGGATGACGTGTGCACACCGAGCAACCAGGAGCTCGCCCGGGAAGCCGCGAGGCAAGGCATTGTGTTGCTCAAGAACACGGCAGGATCATTGCCCCTGTCCTCGACCGCCATAAAGTCCCTGGCGGTGATCGGACCCAATGCCAATGTCACGAAGACCATGATCGGGAACTATGAAGGTAATCGAGGAATTTATGCGATAGACAGATGGCGGAACATCCGATCAGCTCCATGGTTTGTACCAGTCATGGAAAATACCTTAAATCAGAACTCGTATGTTCCTTGCAGGCAATCCTTGCAAGTATGTGACGCCTTTGCAAGGCCTAGCGGCCATCGTCTCGACAACGTACGTGGCTGGCTGCACGGACGTAGGATGCAGCAAAGCCCAGACAGACGACGCAAAGAAAGCTGCGGCCTCAGCAGATGCCACGGTGCTCGTGATGGGTGCCGACCAGTCAATCGAGAGGGAGGGTGTCGACCGCATCGACATCCACCTCCCAGGCCAGCAGTCCCTGTTGGTCTCAGAAGTGGCGAACGTGTCGAAGGGCCCTGTGATCCTCGTGATCATGTCGGGGGGAGGGATGGATGTGTCGTTCGCCAAGGATGACGGCAAGATCACGAGCATTATGTGGGTCGGTTACCCCGGCGAAGCCGGGGGTGCTGCGATGGCGGATGTGATTTTTGGGAACCACAATCCTAGTAAGATTCAGAGTCTTTAGCGCCACTTCAAATTTTGCAATCCTTAATTCAAATTCTGACCCGGGAGTCGCTAAACTTTCACTTGAATCAGGTGGAAGATTGCCAATGACATGGTATCCGCAGTCATATGCGGATGCCGTCCCAATGACGAACATGAACATGAGGCCCGACCCGGCCACCGGCTACCCAGGCAGGACATACCGCTTCTACACAGGGCCGACCGTGTACGCGTTTGGGGACGGGCTGAGCTACTCCAAATTCAGCCACCGTCTAGTCCAAGCGCCCCAGCTCGTGTCCGTGGCCTTAGAGGAAGGACATGTTTGCCGCTCGTCAGCGTGCGAATCGCTGGATGCCGCAGGTGAGGCGTGCTCGAATTCGGCCTTTGACGTGCATTTGAGAGTCAAGAACGTGGGAAGGTTCGGCGGGAGCCACACGGTGTTCTTGTTCAGCAGCCCTCCATCGGTGCACCGGTCGCCTCAGAAGACCCTGCTGGGGTTCGAGAAAGTGTTCTTGGCCTCGCAAAGTGAGGCACAAGTGCAGTTCAAGATCGACGTTTGCAAGGATCTAAGTGTGGTCGACGAGCTCGGCCGCGGGAAGGTCGCCTTGGGGACGCACGTCCTCCACATCGGGGACTTGAAGCATGCACTGAGCGTGCGGATTTGATCGCCCGGCTCTTCCCGAACCCGCGATGAATCTCAAGTATATTATACAATGTACGGCTAAAATACACTACAAGTGTTAAAATTTATGTACGGCATTCACTTTAGTGCCAAAACTTTCAAAACAACCACTTAAATGTCAATTTTTTTTTTTTATAAAAAAAACGATCACTTAAGTACCAATTCCGTTTTGAGTTGATGTGGCTTGTCAGAAATCCGACGTGACCTATTTTTTTTTATTAATATTTGAGCTGATGTGACTTGCTAGAGCTAGCATTAAAGTGAGCGGTTTTCAATAGATTTGACACTTAAGTGATCGTTTTGGCACTAAAGTGAGCGACTTACACAAGTTTTGGCACTTGTAGTGTACTTAAGCCTACAATGTAGGCTAACCTCTCTCACTATGTACCATCAAAATTGATCGAAGAGGTTACCCCGACCAAACTTTTACTAAATAATTAGGTTACGTTTGGTTGTTGGGATTTCTAGATAGGATAGGACTAGATAGGATTAGGATAAGATATAAAATCCATGAATTTTGTTATATTCTATCCATTGTTTGGTGACTGGCAATAATTGTTGGGAGCGCACAGCGAAAATTCGATACTTTTCACTTGGGAGATCGCCAAAAGAAAGCCCAAGTCCGAGCCCGTCAACATCTAACTACCTTCACTCAAAAGTTTAAGTCAATGAATTATGGGCCAACTTTGATATATTAACTTTTCAACACCACATTAATTCTCCAATGTGGGACTTCTCTAACACAACTCGCACATGTTTCCTAACAATCTCCCCCTCACGTGTGGGCTTCAGTGTTAGGTTTGCTCCCCATTAATCCAAGTATCATTCTACGCCAACTTATCCCAACTTGAATCTTCATCAACGCCCATCGGGCCCGTTGCTACTCCACAACGTTCACCGACCCGAAAATCGTATTGGCACCATCTCAATCTGAATCTCCATCAACGCCCATCGGGTCCGTACTGCTACACCACAGTGACCATCAGCCCGGAAACCGCGTTGGCACCAGATTCTTTTTTGAGACGCGATCACCAGATTCCTTATTGAGATATTCGCTAGAACAGATCGGAGGCCCACTAATCAACCATCGGCTTTAATACCAATTGTTGCGCGAAACAAATAATCAAACGATAAAATAGACAGAACGAGAAAATAAATTGAATATCAGATGTACGTGGTTCGGTCATAGAGATCTACGTCCACGGGGAGAGCAGCAACGAATTCCACTATAGAAAGAGCAATACACGAAGATTACAAAACTCGAGTTACATAAACACACTCTTGGTGTTTCCCAACCCCAATTACATTCAAGAACGCACATAGTGTTTAGTCCCCAATTACTAGCGAAATAATCTCTCAATCTCGTAAAGGAATTATATCAAGAATTCAAGTGTCGAAGCCGGTGAAAAGTATCGGACTTCCGCTGCGCGCTCCCAACAAATGGTATCAGAGCTGATGGTTGATTGGTGGGCCTTCGATTTGTTCCGGCTAATATCTTAAGCAGGAATGTAGTGATCGCATCTCAAGAAAGAATATGGTGTCAACATGATTTTCAGTCCGGTGGACGCTGTGGTGTAGCAGTGCGGGCCCGATGGGTATTGATGGAGATTCAGATTGAGATGGAGTCAACGCGGTTTCCGGGCCGGTGGACGTTGTGATGTAGCAACGGGCCCGATGGGCGTTGATGAAGATTCAAGTTGAGATAAGTTGGTGCGGAATGATACTTAGATTAAGGGGGAGCAAACCAAACACTAGAGCTCACACGTGAGGGAGAGATTGTTAGAATGCACGTGTGAGTTGTATTAGAGAAGTCCCACATCGAAGAATTGATGTGGTACTAGCAGTTAATATACCTCATTGGCTTAAGCTTTTGAATGAAGGTGGGTTCAACTGGATATGTTGACGGGCACGGACTTGGGCTCTCTCTTGGCGATCTCCCTTGGTTAAAGTATCGAACTTCCGTTGTGCGCTCCCAACAACGGAAGTCCGATACTTTTCACCTGGGAGATCGACAAGAGGGAGCCCAAGTCCGAGCCCGTCAACATATCCAGTTGGATCCACCTTCACTCAAAAGCTCAATGCAATGAGTTATGGGTCAACTTGGATATATTAACTGTTCAACACTACATTAATTCTTCAATGTGGGACTTCTCTAATACAACTCGCTCGTGCTTCCTAACAATAATAAAGCTGGATATTTTCATATTAAATTCTGTATATTGTTTGGTATGAATGATATATTAATGTGAATGAACCAAAAAAACGACGACTTTTTAAACCACTTTTCTATAGCAGTACTGATCACCTAGTGACTTTTTCAATCGGATCAGCGAATCCATTGTAATTTGTCGTATTAAGTGTGTATCGACTATAAAAGGCCTCCAGTGTCAAGTAAGAAGGCAGACTTTGCTTACTGTGAAATATCGGTGTGTTTTCTATACCATAAGTTTCTAAATTCTCTCATTCTTTCCTATAAGCATGGTTCTTCGAATAGCAGAATCCTCTTATTGATTCAGTAGTACGATTGGTTTTGTTCAGTATGCTCTTCACTTGCCACTATGTGGAACCCGTGAATTAGAAATTTCTGGCACCTTAAGGGTTAAGCTTCAAGAATGGGCTTGAGTGAGCAAAACTGTAGTCTCCTGTTAGGCCACGAGCGCCGTGTGTTGGGGATAACATACCTGCTAAAAAAAACTGAGTGGAAGACAAGCATAATTATCAAGAAAAGAAAAATTACGCAAAACGATTTGAGGGCACATCCATGTTGAAAAACTTAGTGGGAGACCAGCATAGGTAAAAAAAAAAAAAAAAAAAAAAAACCAAACTATGCGAAAAGATTTGAGGATTCCACCACGTTGAAAAAAGAAAGAAAGAAAGAAGACGGAGCACGAAATACGAAATCTTGAGAGAGGTGCCCACTTGGTGTTTTTCATCCATGCTCAAAGGAAGGTTTCTAAGCATACACAACCACTCAGAAAAATTAAGAGAGACTGAGCATACAGGAGAAGCCTAAGCCTTCGGTAATAAATAGTATAGCACACTTCTTTTTTTTACCCAAAGGCATATTCTTCATGTTATGGAACATTGAGTGAACAAAAACCAATCAAAGACATTTCAATTCAACATGTTTAACGGCTACCGTCACTTACTAGAAACGACCGACCTAAGCTGCTCTGAGAGCAAGTTGTTGAGAGACTTTGAAGATTTCGGGACCAAATCTGGCACCGAAACCATGGAACCCGACCCTTCCAATGATAATGTTCAAGATCTTAGCAATGACAACAACAACAACGATGGTCAACGCCAGAAAAGAAAACGTCGCCATCACCACACTCAAAGTCAAATCCAAGAGCTTGAAGCATGATAGTCTCAAGTCTTTCTGGAAGATCAAGCCTTCTACTCTGAATCATGAACAGAGGCTTCTCCTCTCGAAGTTCCTATGGAAGCCTGTGCTAATGTAACTCGTATCGTTTCTTCTACTTGTTCTAGTTTTCTATCTGAAAGATAAGAGAAATGAGCTTCATCAGAATGAAAGGAAGTCTCCTTTTGAACTTGGTCCTCAGATAAATCCGCAGTTATTATTGCTGAAATCACTCAAAAGGGTATGAGCTTCTCCAAGTAGATCTTCTTTTTCTAATGAACACAACTTCTTCTCAATGTCTCTTTGCTTACCACAGGTCGAGGAAAATTCCTTGAGAATATTTTCGTCCAATTCAGATACTTGTGAAACATTATTTGGAGTTTCAGCGAGAGTATCGCTCTTCCCAGAGACTTTCTCCATGTCTCTTGCGTTTTTTTTCATCCACTTCCATGACTTTCTCTTATCCTTCTTCCTCTTTTACTTCATGGTAAGGTTGTTTGTTTAACCAGTTGGTCGGATCTCCTTATGCTCCAAAATTTGACGGGAATTGCCAGAGGAACATGTTATATTATCTTTAACGTCCAGCTCATTAGCTTGCAGGCTCTTTCCTGAGACATTCTACATGGCTCTTGCCTCTTGTTTCATCAACTTCCACAACTTTCTCTTATCCTTCTTTCTCTTTTGCTTCATAGTAAGGCAGTTTGTTTCATCAGTTGGTCCGATCTCGTCATGCTCCTAAATTTGACAGGAATTGACAAAGGAACGTGTTATATTAACGTCTGGCTCATTAGCTTGCAGAATATTATGTGGGACTTCTGCACAACTATCACCTTGAGTAGTGCTTGTTTCCTGGATCTTTCTTTTCTCTCCGCAGGTAAAGGATTTAATCCATTGCATGGCTGAGCCTCGGAATTCTCCAGGGAAGCTGAGCTGGAATCGGTTGGGCAAGGTAAAGATATAATCACGTTCACCGAAGAAATTTTCTGAGCAGAATAATAATTTGTCCATCCTAAGATCAGAAGCATTTCTGTTACTCTTTACCCTCTTCCTTTTTCTCTTCTTCTTCACTACTGAGCTACTACCACTGCACGGCACTGCCTCCATAACTTATTGAAGAATATAAAGACCAGAAAACAATGGATCGATATCACTGAACTATTAAGTCCAACCCGAAAGCCCAGCGTCCTAACTTCCTCAAGGAATAATAGTAGAGATTTTTCCACATGCAATGATCTCTTCTTTCAAAGCAGAAGAATAAAAGTTTCCCAGAGATGGATATTCAAATTATTCCAATCCTTAATGCCCCTTTTACTCTTCCAAGCTGCATCATGAATGTAAATGGAACCAACAAGTAAGCTCGATATATATGCCCTCGAATACGTTTCCTACCTAAAAAGCATATTCATACAAGCAAGCATATACAGTAAGATGCAATCAGTCGGTTCTACTAGCTCTAAAACAATTGAGCAAAGAAAACAGCAAGGATAAGGTAAACTTGCCCAAGAAACGATGTTAAATCTATAACAAGGCCATTCAAATATCTTTTGTAATTATGCAACTATTTCCCGCATGCACGTTATCCCTTCTTGCGTCCATACGCATATGCATGAGACTTAACCTATCAAATGTTGCTAATCCTAACACGAAGAGCTTGGAATTCAGAACTCCGGTCACCGTAAAACGATAAGTTAAAGCTGATTGACATTTCGATGCACAGAAGGTACTATCATTAGTAACTGAAAAGGATTAACCGGATCCCACTCAGACAATTTCTAAAAGAGGGATTTATCATGCTAATACCAGTTCTTCATCTGCTGTATTGCCCCAAAATATTATCATATTTGATTGACGTCCTTTTCCTACTCAAACAATTGAAGATACTGCCTCAGCAGTGAACAAGTACCAAAAGCCACCTATGAAGCCATATGCTCTCACACACCAGTATGAGGAACCTTCACATGAAAATCAAAGAGAGAAGCATGCAAAGCACCCCAGCTTCAGCTGCACGGGAACTTCATTTCAATCACCTCAAGTGGCAACAAAGGGTGCAAAATTAGCACCCACATCTCCTACAAACGTGAATCATATGAAGATTGTTGCAATCAACAATCTCTAACTTTCTTAGCTCCTCAGGTTCGCCATTCAAGTTCTCAGACACGACAAATCAACATGGACTCTGGAATTGAACAGAAAATAGTCGATTCCGTCTTTTTCCAGGAGATTTGGCTTACCCACGTGATGAATGAATCATTCACACTATGAAGCGACTGAATCAACTCGACAATATCAGCTACCAAAAGCCAGTCTAATCGAAGACTCGTAGCAAACCCAATTGAGAGAGAGGGGGAGGGGCGACGTCATCGTGAAAGAACACTCGGAACCCAATACCCAGAAGAAGCAAAACCATCAAAACGAAAAACAAAACGCAGAAAGAAAAGTCAACCAGCATCCACCATTCTTCGCATGGCGATCCGAGGTACTTTGCAAAGTAACGCGAGTAGACTTCTTTTTCCTTCCAACTTTAACCTCGCTTGACTTTCGCAATCCCGAGAATGTCCTCGGAAACTCTAATTTGCCGGCGAAGGCCTCAGCTATGAACGAATATGCTCCCAATGAGGAACAAGAACATCAGTATTTCATCAGACAAACTTGAGAACACGCCTTCACAGGATGGGTTGAGCTGGGACCAAAAACTCGCAGAGGAGGTTGTACTATTTTTCCGATCAAGTGAAGCTTTACATGAATCCACCAAAAACAAAATGATTCGACTGATTATCGCTTGTTTAGTATGGAGTTTTTACAGTGTCTCAATGTCTATATGATTTGACCCGCAAAAAAAATGTCCATATGAAAAAAGTAATTAAGAGAGCAAATGGACAATGATAGGCCACACCCCCACATGTATGTTGTAATAGCATCTTTAATCTTTTACAGCACTAGCTCGTCAATTGGAACCCAATTCAAGATTTTTCTTGGAAGGCAACGGGAAGGAATTGGGATGTAATAATATCGATTCATGCATATTTTCATTGACATTTGCATGTGGGGCTTGTGTGAATCAAGATCCAATTAATAAAATGATTGAATTTTCATTCCTGGTGGATTAATTGCTTTATATAACAAATGTAACTAGAAAAAATGGACAAAGATAGTTCATACCCACATGACACGGAATTTTATCTAGAGATGGCAATATATGTGAGAACTCGAATTTTTTTAAGCTCAATTTTAGTGCAACATGTTCCTGTAAAACACTAATTATGCTAACATCCAATCGAATGAGACAAAAAGTTCAAAGCCAACTTTATGTAGGTTTGCCCCATATTCATTTTCAACCAAATTATGAGTATACTAAAATGAGCAAATAATCTTATTACTACTACTAATAGTAGTAATATGATTCGCTAGATTATATTGATATGGTTTTATTGTTTCTTTCCGTTGACTAGGCACCATTACCAATGTTCAAGTCTCAGCATCCTTCCTCCACCATTAATGGACAAATATTAATTGGATAGTATGCCTAAACCCGCTCCTTGTGCGGGTCAATAAAACCCTACACAAATATAGAAGTAACATCGTAATTAACTTAAATGAATGATGAAATTAGTGAACTTTAATTTTCGAAATGGTATATGGATCGAAGCATCTTTACAACATAAAATGGTTGCGTTATTGATTTATATACTAGATAGCAATTTTTGATGATGCTCGAATTATTGATGGTCGAGATTTAGTGCTAGAAATCCAACGATTCATAATCTTAACGAAAATCCAAACCACTAGAATCAGGAGAAATGCATCGATAAGGGATATCTCTAATGTAATCTTAATTAAGTTAACTAAGCACCATTAAATCATTGAGAAGTTGAAAACTTAACAACACTTTTTAAGTTTATCATTGGATCAAGATAAGAATAAAAAATGACCAGCTCTCGATCCTCTCATGCATGTGGTACCTGGTGATATTGCTTTTCACGTGATTTCATTTGTCATTCACCGTGAAATGCGAATCGTCTTGCTTAGTAGCACATTAACTTTGCTTAAACTTTATGTTGTTTGTAGAGTCCTGTTTGGATGTTTGTTTCTTTGTGCCTTTTAAGGCTTTTTTCTTTATTAAACTCTGCTTTGAAAATCATAATAAGTATAGTTAAATAAAAGATTCCCTTTGGTATCTTGGTTTTACCCAATTCCAAGGCTCTTGTTAGGAAGCAAAGAGTCAAATCACTTATTTGTTCTCAAAGATCCAAGTGGCTTAGAAACCTAAATGAAAAGCAGGTGGAGTCGTGTGAGGACCTCAAGACAAGAGTTGGGCCGTAAGTGTCCAACATAAGTCCATCTTCTTCTTTAGGATTATTGAAATGTTTGTCAGCCCAAAACATTATGTCAACATGTTTAGAATTGACCTAAAACATTGAACGGTCGTGTTATTGATTTGTGTATTGAATGGCAATTGTTGATGATGTTCTACTTATTGACGTTTAAGATTTAGTACTAGAGATCCAAGGCTTCAAAATCTTACCAAAGGTCTAAACCACTAGAAAGGAAGAGATGGGCATCGACATAACCATAGTTACTAAGTACCATCGAATCCTTGGGAAGCTAAAAAGTTGTTAGCACACTTTTCAAGCTGTCATGGACAAAAATAAGGGAAAAAATGATCGTACTCGGCCTTCTCAATCAAGTTTTTCATGTGACTGAATATGTGGTACCAAATGATATTGCTCTTCACGTGATTCCATTTGTCATTAATCGCGAGATGCGGATCTCCTTACTTATTAATTAGCACATTAATTTTGCTTAACTTTATGTTGTTTGTGGAGCCCATAAGGCTTTTTTTTCTTTATTAATCTCCTATTTGAAAATCGTAATTATAACCAAATGAAACATTCCATTTTGCATCTTAATTTTATCAAATTCCAAGGTTCTTGTTTATTTTTTCCCCTCACCGTTCCACATCATCCTGCACGATTCCATACAGGTGCGCCAAGCCCATTTGATTATCATGTAGCGTTTCTAATACGATGATCATTGGGCGTGCCACATTCATGTCTTATGGTTATTTCTTGCGGATGTGAAGGCACTGAAAAGAAGTGCAGATCTTGCGAACCGTTGCACCCGAGGGACTGATTTTACGTCTCGACCGGCCACAAGAGATTGGTCTGGTCTGTGAACTAGCTCGAGGCACTGAGATGGCCTACGGAAAAGCTTCACCGGCACGAGCGCGATGGGATCTGTCGGAGCTGGAATGTTGCGAAGAGGCTTGCCCGCGTCGCTTGGAACTATCTGGACAGTGGAGACTCTGCTGAGAACTTACTTGAACTCGCCTGGACTCACCTCGAAGTTTGCCTGAACTCACCTCGAGATGATGGACGGTGATCAAGAGTACTTGAAGAGCCACCAGAAGATCAGAAACGTGATGAAGCAGAGGCATAAATTTCATTCACAGAGGCGAGGCGGGGCGGAGCAGCCATTGCTGGAAATCACCGCACAGAAGCGGCTCGGCGAGAATCGAAAATTTCTGTTGACGAGCTAGAGAGGAGCTCACGGCCTCACAGGCTGGGAAGATGTGGTAGGAATGGCGGCAAGGCACGGCCGAGAAGCACCTCGGCGGTGATTCTCTCTTCTCTTTCTACCTTACGTGCTTTTTTTTTTCCTTCTAAAATTCTGAAGGAAGAATTACGAGGCTTAAGCGCACTAAAATAAAATTCTTTAGGGCTTCACGCTATTTTGATTATTTACCAAATACTCCCCCAAGTTTTGGAATATTTGCAATTTGGCCATCTTCGTGCATCGAAGTTTAATGGGCTGAAATAACTTAAAATAGGCCCTAAGACCTGTGATTTTCGGCCACACTCACTCCCTTTCCTTGGCCCAGTTCCTTCGTGGGTTCTGGTCGGTCTGCTCGTCAATTTTAAGTTCTATTTCCTCCACCGGTTCAATTTAATACAAATGCTTTGCATGCGAAAAATTAAAAATAATCTATATAAAATCATATTAAAACGACTTAGACATTTTTGCTAGCGACTAAGGCCAACTTTTTATGAAATTATAGACATACTAATAAGCCAAGCATGTTAAAATTTATTTATTTATTCGATCTTTTTATCTCACCAAAGTTCATGATATGCCTTATCGATGTCAAGAACGGAAGAGCTAATGAGCGCAGATAGTCATGTTTTGAAGCTCTAACATGACATTACTTCATTTAAATACGGTGGTTTGTTAAAAGTGATATACTTAATCACATTACTTCATTTAAATATTCGGCTCAGTAAGGAAAACTAATTGCATCTTTAGAAATATTGGAATTATGAGTCTCATGTAATTACATGGCATACGATATGTAGTTCGAAAATAAAACATATTTTTTTATTGGTTTAACTCGTGCTTGACAAAAAATACAAGAATCAAATTTGAAATGAAAGATAGAAAATTATAATTACGCGAGCGAGAGGCTATTAATTCAAGAAGATTCTACATGATTTTCTCTATTTTTCTATTTGACAATACATTGCAACATCAACAATTTGAAAAATGTTAATGTAAGCGAAAATCAGATGAATTGGAAGACTCATAACCTGTTATATTCTCCACGAGGCTCGGTTTGGACATCTAGTTCCACTAGAACTCCAAATTTAAGATCTAATTTTAAACCGTCTAAATTAAATTAAGCTTCTTCTTCCCAATTTTAATAAGAAAAGCAAATCAAATCTTACTCACGATGTTTATTCTCTCTCTTCATGATCCATCTATAAAGAATCCATTCGCAATTCACTCTTTTCGCGAGTCTCTTATCGGTTCCTAACATTTCAACGAGCCAATAGTAGGGCCATCAAAACTTTCCGACGATGATGGCAACCCAATAGTGGATTTAATTTCAAGACAATAGTAGAGATAATATGTTTAGAATTGATATAAAACATTGAACGGTTGTGTTATTGATTTGTATATTGAATAGCAATTGTTGATGATGTTGTACTTATTGACATTTAAGATTTAGTACTAGAGGTCCAAGGATTCAAAATCTTAACCAAGTTCCAAACCACTAGAAAGGAGGAGATGAGTATTGATTATGGATATGTGTAATGTAACCATAGTTAAGTTAACTAAGCACCATCCAATCATTGGGAAGCTCAAACTTGTTAGCACACTTTTCAGATTGTCATGGACAAAAAAAATGATAAAAAATGACCGCCCTCGGTTTTCTCAATCAAGTTTTTCATGCGACTGAGTATGTGATACCCATTGATATTACTCTTTACGTGATTCCATTTGTCATTAACCGTGAGATGCCGATCTCCTTACTTATTAGCACACTAATTTTCCTTAACTTTATGTTGTTTGTGGAGCCCTTAAGGCTTTTTTTTTCTTTACTAATCTCTTATTTGAAAATCGTAATTATAACCAAATGAAAAATTCCATTTTGCATCTTAATTTTATCAAATTGCAAGGCTCTTGTTTTTTTTCCCCTCACCGTTCCACAGCATCTTGTTCGATTGAGTACATCCATATGCTCCCATCCCTTTCATTGCATGTAGGGTTTCTGATTCCGGTAGTGGCGCTCGATCATTAGGCGTGCCCCATTCATGTCTTACGGTTATTTCTTGCGGATGTGAAAGCACCATATAAGGAAGTGCAAAACTTGCAAATCGTTACACTCGAGGGACTGATTTTATGTCTGGCTGGCCACAAGAGATTGGTTAGGACTGTGAAATAGCTCAAGGCGCTGTGATGGCCTACGGAAAAGCTTCACCGGGACGAGCACGATAGGATCTCGTCGGAGCTGGAACGTTGTGAAGAGCTCTCCTCGCGCGTTGCTTGGGAACTATGTGGACAGAGGAGACTCGGCTGAGAACTCACTTGAACTCACCCGGACTCACCTGGAAATTTGCCTGAACTAGCCTCAAGATGCTGGACGGTGATCAAGAGTGCTTGAAGAACCACCAGAAGATCAGAAACGTGATGAATCTGATGATGCAGAGGCTGGGTAGGGCAGCGATATGAGCCTTCAAGAGTGACATTTTCTTCTTCTTCTTCTTCTCTCTCCCTGTCGTTATCGGTTCTTGTATTTTTTGTCAAGCACAAGTTAAATAGATCAAAAAGTATGTTTTATTTTTGAGCTATATATCGTATGCCATGTAATTAATTACATGAGACTCATAATTCACAATATTTCAATAGATGCAATTAGTTTTCCGTAGTGAGTCCAATATTGAAATGAATTAATGTGACTAAGTACATCGTCTTTAACAAACTACCGTATTCAAATGAAGTAATTTCATATCAGAGCTTTGAAATATGACTATCGGCTTCGATCTGCGCTCATTCCATCTTCCATTCTTGACATCGATAAGGTACATCATGAGCTTTGATGAGATAAAAAGATTGAACAAATAAATAGATTTTAACATGTCTGTATTTATCAAATTCAATTCTATCAAAACCAAATCTGTGAAAGACCATCTTTTCTATATTAATTATATAATTTTGCCTTTTTTTTGGGGGAAGAAAGAAGATTTTTGGGTGGACCAAATGGACTCGAAAGGAAGCTTGTCTCCTACATTTTTATCATGAAGATATGGTACAGACTCTCTCTCTCTCTCTCTCTCTCTCTCTCTCTCTCTCTCTCTATCCTCACATTTAGAAAGTTCGTAGCTTCTGCAGAATACAACGACAAGTATCTTAAATAAGTTAAACTTTTGGGAAAAGCAATGTCTTTATCGACCAGAAAAAGAAAAAGAAAAGCAACGTCTTTGATATTGTATTATAGTTAAAAATCCATTTTTTTATAATCCCGTTTGCATTTTTAAATTTGTCTCCCTAATTATCAAATCCATATGTTGTTTTTGCAAGCGATGTGGGATAAACTAAACTTCCAATTGCTTATCAGCATGGTTTGTCCGAACCTTATAGTAATGTAATCTATCAATACCAGCTACTCCAAACTTTTTGAGTTGAATATCATGTCATGCTACCATTACACCAGTCATGAGCTCAAACTATGGCGTACTTGTAGTACCAACAATTAGTTTCTATTATGTTAAATAAGATAATCATTATTGCTTGAAAAAATCTCCATAATAAAACCTTGTATCAATTCCTATATGTTAGACACCTAATTTTTGGCTGCCCATTTAAGATTAATTTCATAAAAAATTGGGAATTAACTTTGGTCCCTAGAAATATATTTAAATTATTTTAGTGTAGTTCTTGTATAGATTATTTTACTTTTTGCATGCAACCCATTTTGCATTAAACTGAACGCGGAAGACACGAACATCAAATTGACGCGCAGACCGTACTTCCAACAGAGTCCAGGTAAGTTCTCAGCCGAACCTCCTCTGTCCAGATAGTTCCAAGCAACACGGGCGAGCCTCTTCGCAACATTCCAGCTCCGACGAGATCCCATGGTGCTTGTACTGGTGAAGCTTTTCCGTGGGCCATCTCAGCGGCTCGAGCTAGTTCACAGTCCAGACCAATCTTTTGTGGCCAGTCCAAAAGTAAAATCAAGAGCCTTGGAATTTGGTAAAATTAAGATGCAAAATGGAGTGTTTCATTTTATTATGATTACGATTTCAAATGTGATATATTAGTAAAGAAAAAAAGCCTTAAGGGCTCCACAAACCACGTAAAGTTAAGCAAAGTTAATGTGCTAATAAGTAAGGAGATCTGCCTTTCACGGTTAAGGACAAATGGAATCACGTGAAGAGCAATATCATTGGGTATCACATATTCAGTCACATGAAAAACTTGATTGAGAAGACCGAGGGTGGTCATTTTTAATCCTTATTTTCGTCCATAACAATTTGAAAAGTGTGCTAACAAATTTCGAGCTTCCCAAGGATTCAATGGTTCTTAGTTAACTACATTACAGATATCCATGATTGATACTCGTCTCCTCCTTTCGAGTGGTTTTTAAATTTAGTAACTCGTCTCTGTTTCTTGAATCCTGGGGTAAAACCCTTCCATGGCATCTAACACCAACTTTACAACCATGGCACACTCTACCGCACTCCTGAAATGTTAATGCAGGAACACCACGTATCTGCTTTTCTTTCTTTGCCGCCAAGTGAAAAACCCCCTATCTCTCTCTCTCTAAATTTCATCCTCTTCGTCAGAATATGCATTTCCTCAACTCAGACTCAGCCCTCGCTCCAAGCGCCGGGTTCGTCCTCAGTCTTCATCATGTGACTTTTTCGTTACGCTCTTTCAAAACTCTAGTCTAAATGTGGTTTTTTTCTTTTTCTTTTTGGTGGTTTTCGATGTTGGTTTCGATGGGAAAAATATATATATCTTCACCAAGCTGCGGAGTAGGAGAAGGAAAACCTCTTCAAGGCTTATAAGCAAATGCAGTCGCAAGCAGCCCCCGATTCTTTGCCATCATTGCAAAGTTGGTGTTAGATGCCATGGGAGGATTTTGCCCCAGGATTCAAGGAACAGATACGTGTTACTATATATTGGGATGATTAATAAGGAGTTGTATTTTCCTCTTGGAGAACATTGTACAATCTTCGGCGGAGATGCTGGAGCCCTAGGACAGGGAAGCTGCAATGAAACTGGGTTGTCGAATGGAAGGGGAAGCTGAAACTTTTTAGGAGCATCCTTCGGCAATCGAGGAGGAACTGCCTGCTTCTCCGGCAGTATCATATCCACAACCTCGGACTTGCTAATAGCAACACTCAAATCTACTCGTATGCGTATCGGGAACTGCCTGCTTTCTCCTTTCCATCCTGAAATTAGTAGATGTTGCATACACATGTAAACAAATAAAGTTGAAACAAGAAAAAAAAAAGGAAATTTAAAAATACCAAAAGAAGCACTAAACTAAAGAATTTTTTTTTTGGCCCCCCACTAAACAGAGTTAAAAGGACCGATTATTGACATTGCCAGTGTTAGTAATCAGGTTATCCTCATCCATCAAAACGGAGAACGGCCAAACTTGTTCACCTAAGGGTTCCTTCTTATCATGTCATATATCAATTTTAACAACCCCCAAATTCCAGAAACATTCAGCCCCAAATTTCACCGGATGAGAAATCCGATTTCGGACACATCGAAGCGGTGTTAATTGCACACTTGCCTTAAATAATCGACGAAACAACCATCGAAGGAGATTGCCCGAATTCGACAGTGGTCGCCGAAGACTGGTCTGATTGAGTTGAGTTATCGCATCTTCGGGTGGCTTCGGGGTTTAGAGGTCACAAGGCTCAGTGTGCCAAAGTGAACAAGGGAAAGAAGAAATGAGCTGAGAGAGAACGGGTTGTTGCTTTGGTTAGTAAAAAATGCAAGCTCATTAAAGCAACGAACATGTAACGACTCGTACCCAACCCAATATTTACTTTAGCAATTTTTTTCTCCTTTAATTGTTGCTTTCGCTGAACTTATGTATTACTTCCTTAGTATGAAATAAAGTTGCTCGTTTCGAAAAAAAAAAAAAAAAAAAAAGTAG
This sequence comes from Rhodomyrtus psidioides, assembly GCA_021437785.1. Classification (NCBI taxonomy): domain Eukaryota; kingdom Viridiplantae; phylum Streptophyta; class Magnoliopsida; order Myrtales; family Myrtaceae; genus Rhodomyrtus; species Rhodomyrtus psidioides. Next base: position 1,001,788 of record JAILYB010000044.1, on the reverse strand, counting down.
GGAACTCCGGGATCGGGTTGTCGATGAGGTGCAATAACAAGAGGCATGTCTGTCGTTTAATGTTTGGAATCGAACCAACACACTGCGCAGTTTTTTTAGAAATGATTCGACTGGATTATCACTTGTTTAATAAGGACTTTTTACAATCCCTCAATGTCTATATGATTTGAACAAAAAAAAAATGTAATTAAGAGAGCAAATAGTCAATGATAGGCCACACCCCCACCCACATCTACGTTGTAAGTAGCATCTTTAATCTTTTACGACGTTAACTCGTCAATTTAGAATCCGACTCGGATTTTCCTTGGGAGCAAATAGTCAATGATAGGCCACACCCCCACATGTACGTTGTAAGTAATAGCAGCATCTTTAATCTTTTACACTGTTAACTCGTCGGTTTAGAATCCGACTCGGGATTTTCCTTGAGAGGTATCGGGAAGAAATTGGAATGTAATAATATCGATTCATACATATTTTCATCGACATTTGCATGTGGGGCTTGTGTGGAATCAGGATCCAATTAATAAAATGATTTAATTTTCATTCCGGGTGGACTATGTGCTTCATATAACAAAAGTAACTAATAAAGAGAACGAATGGACAAAGAGAGTGCAGACCCACGGGACCCGGAGTTTTATCTAGAGGTGGCAATATGTGTGAGAACTCCAATTTTTTTTAGCTCAATTTTAGTGCGTCAAGTTCTTATAAGACACCAATTATGTTAACAACAAATCAAAATGAGCTCAAAAGTTCAAAGCCAACTTTATGTAGGTTTACATGGGTTTGCACCAGACTCATTTTCAACCAAATTATGAGTATACTAAAATCAGCAAATAATCTATTTATGTCGATATGTTCTTATTGTTTCTTTCCTTTGACTAGGCATCATTACCAATGTCCAAGTCTCTAACGTCCTTCCTCCACAACTAATGGACAAACATTGAATAGGTAGTATGCCCAAACCGCTTCTTGTGCGGGTCAATAAAATCCTATAACAATGTAGAAGTAACATCATAATTAACTTAATCGAACGATAAAATTATTTAACTTTAATTTTGAAAACGGTGCATGGATCGAAACATCTCTAAAACATAAAATGGTTGTGCTATTGATTTTTATACTGAATAGCAATTGTTGATGATGTTCTACTTATTGATGGTCAAGATTTAGTACTGGAATCCGACGATTTATAATCTTGACGAAGATCCAAGTCACTAGAATTTAGGAGATATGTATCGATGATGCATATCTATAGGTAACCTTAGTTAAATTAACTAAACACCATTAAATCATTGAAAAGCCGAAAACTCACTCGCACACTTTTCATGTTTGTCATTGGACCAAGGATATGAATAAAAAATGACCGTTCTCGGTTCTCTCTCGTGCGTGTGGTACCAATAATATTGCTTTTCACGTTATTTCATTTCTCCGTAAAATGCGGATATTCTTACTTAGTAGCACATTAACTTTGCTTAAATTTTAGGTTGTTTGTCGACTCCTATTTCGATTTATGTTTTTTTGTGCCTTTTAAGGCTTTTTTTCTTTCTTAAACTCTTCTTTGAAAATCATAAATTGAAAGATTCCTTTTGTCATCTTAGTTTTACCCAATTCCGAGGATCTTTTTAGAAAGCAAAGAGTCAAATCACTTATTTGTTCTCAAAGATCGAAATGGCTCATAAACGTAAATGAAAAGCAAAAGGAGTCGCATGAGGATACCTTATGACCGAAGTTGGGCTGTCATCTCCATTAAGCGTCCAAAATAAGCCCAACTTCTTTAGGACTGTTGAAATGTTTGTCAGCCCAAAACATTATGTCAATATGTTTAGAATTGATTTAAAACATTGAACGGTTAAGTTAACTAAAGTACCATCCAATCATTGGGAAGCTAAAACTTGTTAGCACACTTTTCAAATTGCCATGGACAAAAATAAGGATAAAAAATGACCGCTCTCGATCTTCTCAATCAAGTTTTTCATGTGACTGAGTATGTGGTACCCAATGATATTACTCTTCACGTGATTCTATTTGTCATTAACCGTGAAATGTGGATCTACTTACTTATTAGCATGTTAACTTTTCTTTACTTTATGTTGTTTGTGGAGCCCTTAAGATTGTTTTATTTACTGATCTTTGATTTGAAAATCGTAATTATAATCAAATGAAAGATTCCATTTTTGCATCTTAATTTTATCAAATCCCAAGGTTCTTGTTTATTTTTTTCCCTCACCGTTCCACATCATCTTGTTCGATTCCATACAGGTGCGCCAAGCCCCGTTGATTGTAATGTAGCGTTTCTAATATGACGATCATTAGGCGTGCCACATTCATGTCTTACGGTTATTTCTTGTGGATTTGAAGACACTATAGGGAAGTGCAGAACTTGCGAACTGTTGCACCCGAGGGACTGATTTTAGGTCTGGACTGGCCACAAGAGATTGGTCTGGACTGTGAACTAGCTCGAGGCACTGAGATGGCGTACGGAGAAGCTTCACCGGTACGAGCACAATGGGATCTTGTCGGACCTGGAACATTGCGAAGAGGCTTGCCCGTGTCGCTTGGAACTATCTAGACAGAGGAGACTCGGCTGAGAACTTACTTGAACTCGCCTAGACTCACCTGGAAATTTGCCTGAATGCGCCTCGGGATGCTGGACGGTGATCAAGAGCACTTGAAGAACCACCAGAAGATAAAAAACGCGATGATGCAGAGGCGTGAAGTTCATTCACAGAGGCGAGGCGGGGCGGGGCGGGGCGGGGCGGGGTAGCTATATGAGTCTTTTAAAGGAAAGCGTGACCATTGTCTTCTTCTTCTCTCTCCCTGGCATTCTCTCGCAGTGCGGTGAGAACTCTGAATTGCACGTGTCTCGAATTTCTGAACGTCCACACCTGAACGGTCGACCAATGTTGTTGGAGACTTGTCGCCGTTGCTGGAAATCACCGCACAAAAGGGGGTCGACCACAATCGAAAATCGCTGTTGACGAGCAAGAGAGGAGCTCACGGAGTCACGGGCTGGGAAGCTGTGGTAGGCATGGCGGCAAAGCACGGACCAGGAAGGACCTCGGCCGTGATTCTCCCTTCTCTTTCTACCTTACGTGTTTTTTCCTCTAAAATTCTGAACGAAGAATCTCGAGGCTTAAGCGCACGTAAATAGAATTCTTTAGGGCTTCAGGCCATTTTGGTTATTTACGAAATAGTCCCTCGAGGGCCGCTTGTAACTGCACCAACTTCGCAACGACCGCAAAGAATCGAGGGCCGATTGTAACTGCACTTGCTCGTAAGCCATGAAGAGGTTTTCCTTCTCCTACTCCGCATCTTGCTGGAGATTTTTTTTTTCCCATCAAAGAACCAACATCGAAAACCACTGAAAAGAAAAAACTACAGATAGAGTTAGAGTTTTGATGAAAGAGCATAACGCGAAAGTCACACGACGAAGATTGAGGACGAACCTGGCGATTGGTGCGAGGGCTGAGCCGGCATTGAGGAAATGCAGATTCTGATGAAGAGAATGATTTGGAGAGAGAGAGAGAGAGAGAGAGAGAGAGAGAGAGAGAGAGAGAGAGAAAAGCAGATACGTGGTGTTCTTGTAATAACTGCTCAGGAGTGCGGTAGAGTGTGCCATAAGGTGTAAACATCTACTGTCGTTGCAAAGTTGGTGTTAGATGCCATGGAAGGATTCTGCCCCGGGATTCGAGGAACCGAGATGGGTTACTGGATATTGGGGGAATTAGGAGGAGTTGTATTTTCCTCTTGGAGAATTCCGTACGATCTTCGGCAGAGACGTTGGAGCCCTAGGACATGGGAGCTGCAATGAAACTAGGCTGTTGAATGGGAAGGGGAAGCTGAAACTTTTAGGAGCGTCCTTTGGCAATCGAGCAGGAACTGGCTGCTTCTCCGGCAGTATCATATCCACAACTTCAGACTTGCTAATACCAACACATCAAATCTACCGGTCTGCGTATCGGGAACTGCCTGCTTTCCTCCTTTCCATCCTGAAATTTGTAGATATTGCATATGTTGAAATATCAATTATTTGGGCTTATTGTTAGTGAGAGTATTTTAGTCTTCTTTATTAGTGAGCTCTAATTCTCATTGTATATACTGATGTAATCCCTCATTATGAAATAACAATTACATTTTCCCCTTTTTCATGGTATCAGAGCTTTGGGAATCCTTACTTACCATCGTCTACAACCATCATCGTCATCGATTACCCCTCATCCCGGCATCGCACGAGGCCGGTGATCGTTGCGCCCGACTCCAGCGACCCAGATCCAAGGTCGCCCAGCTCCGGCGAGCCAGATCTGAGGTCGTCCAAGCCAGGCGGACCAATTTCCAGCGCCGACTGAAGTCGTCTAGGCGACAAGCTCTCTCTGATCTGTTCTCGGATGCAAAATGTATGCATAAGCAGCTGATTTCTCTGCATTCGTTTCAGACAAAATGCAAGGCAAATGCAGCTTCAGATATGCCATGTATGACTTTGATTATGCTGTGTAAGTCTGTATAAAAAAAAAAAAAAAAAAGAGGTCTCATGGGCTATTCTTGTCGAGGAAGAAGAAGAGGAAGGGAATTTGAAGGTGCTTTCCAGGTTCAAATCTCGGTCGTCCATCGGTGAAGTCAAAACCATGATGTATGGCCATCAATTCGCCCATTAGCAAGTCTGCAAAGTTCTTGAAGGAGCTAGTGTCTACTGTAACTGGGAGAAAGTAGCATTTCTTTGAAGCAAAATTCTATTTTGTTGTTGTTTGCATATGATGCCTCTCACTCTCAGTTGCATTTCACTAGATGCTTGCTCCTAACAAGAGTTCTGGACCAATTCAAGGATGCCAGATTTCTCATTTGTTCCCTGGCTATTTATCTGAGAATAATTCCCATCCTCCTAGGTGCGGTGTGGACAAGGATTTACTGTTGGATGAGTTTGTCACACATGAGGTAGGCTTTGAATATATTAACAAAGATTTCGAGTTACTCATTAGGGGAATGTGTCTCCGGTGTGTGATCTGGATGAGCAAATGAGTTGCCTTTTTGCTGTTCTTTTACAACTCAGCATTGCCCATAGTGTAAAACCATTTATGTGTTCAAGAACTTGGCTGGTAGGAACTGAACTTGTTAATGGCTTTTGACTGAGGTGCTATCGTCTTCTTTGAGATTGCGAGTCTTCACATTTACAGATAAATAGTGTGGACTCTATAGATGAGGTAAAGGAACCCTTTTTCTCTAGTTTCAGATGCTCTTGGCTCGAGGTCTCCATCCTTATAGCTAAGCCGAATTGCCATAGAAAAAGCGAAGTTGAAGGATTGAACTTGTTACTATGCTCAGCACTCGGTGCTTCTGGTGTCTAAGATGAGAGAGGAGCAGATTATTGGATGTGACTTTGGTTTGGCTGATTGAGCATTGTGACATTGTTCTTGGGTTTAATTGTGTTCTTGTTCACTAATGGCTGCTTATGCTGATGTTGCTAAGTCTCAAGTTAATAACGCGCCTGATCAGTCACAAGAGCTGCCTAGTATTATTATGTTGTCTCACACTAAGTATGAGTCCTTAGTTCGCTCCAACCAGGTGGTGGATTCATCTGCTCCTACTGCTACTTTGACACAAACTTCTTTAGGTAATCCGTCTTGTTTACTCTCTACTGCGCCCACTTCTTGGGTTGTAGACTCAGGAGCCACCAATCATATGACTAGTAATTCTAACTTATTATCTGATATTACCTTTGTGTCTCCTAGTTCAGTTACACTTGCTGACGGTTCACAGTCCCGTATAACCTGTCAAGGGAATGTAACTTTGGGCCCCTCTCTTTCTCTCTCATCTGTTTACCATTTACCAGCTTTCCCATGTAACTTACTTTCTGTCAGTTCTCTTGCCAGAGAGTTGAATTGTGCTGTGACATTTACCTCTATTCATTGTACCTTTCAGGATTTGAGGACTGGACGGACAATTGCTGGAGGACATGAGTCTAATGGGTTGTACTACCTGAACAAAGATCTTATTGCTACTGCCGTTCAAAAGAGTACCACCTCCGACTCCTTTAAAATACATTGTCGTATGGGTCATCCACCGTCCGATATACTTCGTCATTTCTCTACTACTTCAGAGTCTGTGAGTCCTATCCAGTGTAAGGCTTGTCAATTTGGCAAACATCATCGGGTGTCTTTTCCTTCGCGTGTCCAGCGTCGTGCGTCTAGTCCTTTTGAGTTGGTCCATTCTGATGTTTGGGGACCGTGTCGTGTCAAAGATATGTTTGGTTACAAATACTTTGTTACATTTGTGGATGGTTATTCCCGCATAACTTGGTTATATTTAATAAAAGATCGAACTGAATTCTTTTCTTGTTTTCGTATGTTTTACTCGGAGATTCTCAATCAATATCATGTTTCTGTTAAATGTTTGCGATCTGATAATGCCAAAGAATACATTTTCACTGATTTTCAATCATTTCTTACATCTCATAGGATTTTGCATCAGACATCTTGTCCCTACACACCCCAGCAGAATGGGGTGGCGAAACGAAAAAATCGTTATCTCTTAGATGTTGCTTGTTGTCTACTTTTTCATATGAACCTCCCAAAAATGTTTTGGGGGCAAGCTATCCTTACAGCATGTTATCTCATTAATCGTCTTCCATCTTCTGTGCTTCGTGGGGGTATACCTTTTTCCACCCTCCATCCTAAGAGTCCACTTTTTTCTTTACCACTCCGTGTGTTTGGATGTGTTTGTTTTGTGCATCGTCTTGGTCTTGGTCATGATAAACTCGATCCACAGACTAAAAAGTGTGTGTTTCTTGGGTACTCTAGAACTCAGAAAGGGTACAAGTGTTATAGTCCAGATAGTCGATGGTTGTTTGTCTCGGCAGATGTGACTTTCTTTGAAAACCAGTCATATTACTCCTCTGTTGACCAACCGGTGACTTCCTCTGAAGATATTTTGTCCTCAGATATGGCTCCACTATCGCCAATCCCCTTGACTGAGGTGTCTAAGCCATCGCCTGATTTTCAATTTTTCGACCGAACCTACCAACGTCGCCATTCTGTTCAACATGAGGTAGTATAGTCGCCGCCTACATTGGACATGCATGCTTCTCCACCAATTCATGTCCCGACCTCTGATCCGCCAGTTTCTTTTGAGCCCGATTCTACTACTGATGTTCCAATTGCATTGCGCAAAGGTACGCGTTCTTGTGTCGGTCAACCCAATTCCCGTTTGGCTCCCTATACTGGTTTGTCTAGTCGTACACATACTCGTTATCCTCTTTCTAAGTTTTTATCTTATGATTGTCTTTCTCCCACATATTCTTCGTTTGTTGCTTCTTTATCTGCTGTGTCCGTGCCAAGTACTGTTGCAGAAGCTCTTGCCCATCCTGGTTGCCGGCAGGCTATGGTGGATGAAATGCAGGCACTACAGGATAACGAGACGTGGCAGCTTACATCGTTACCTAATGGCAAACAAGCTGTGGGGTGCCGTTGGGTTTTCACAGTAAAGTTTCAACCGGATGGTTCTGTTGAGCGTCTGAAGGCTCGTCTAGTTGCTAAAGGTTACACCCAAACCTATGGAGTTGATTATGATGATACATTCTCTCCTGTTGCAAAGATACCTTATGTTCATGTTTTCATCTCTCTTGCTGCTCGATATGGTTGGACACTTCATCAACTTGATGTCAAAAATGTCTTTCTTCATGGCGACTTGACAGAGGAGGTATATATGGAGCAACCCCCGGGATTTGTTGCTCAGGGGGAGCCTACTGGTGTTTGTCGCCTGCGCAAAGCATTATATGGTTTGAAACAGTCTCCTCGTGCCTGGTTTGGCCGTTTCAGTGATGCAGTTGTTCGGTTCGGTTTGCGACGTTGTACTGTGGACCATTCCGTGTTTAGCTCCACTTCTCCTAAGGGATGTGTGCTCCTAGTTGTATATGTGGATGATATAATCATCACTGGTAGTGATTATGTGGGTATACAAAAGTTAAGGCAATTTTTATAGACAGAATTCAGCACAAAAGATATGGGTTCTCTGCGATATTTCTTGGGCATTGAGGTGGCCTATTCACGTGATGGTATTTCATTATCCCAGCGGAAGTATGTTCTGGATATTCTGAGTGAGGTTGGTTTTCTTGGAGCGAAGCCTATTGATACTCCAATGGATCCTAATGTGAAACTTGATGTAGAACATGGTGGCTTACTTCAGGATCCGAGTAAGTATCGGAGGCTAGTGGGTAAGCTCAACTATTTAACTGTCACCTGACTAAATATTTCTTTTGCTGTTAGCGTGGTTAGTCAGTTTATGAGTGCTCCCCGCACTACACATTGGGAGGCAGTTTTACGAGTTGTTAAGTACTTGAAAGGAGCACATGGTAAAGGGCTTCTGTTCAAGAATCATGGACATCTTAATGTCATTGGATATTCTAATGCTGATTGGACTGTGTGTCCTATTGATAGGAGATCGACTTCTGGTTATTGTGTGTTCTTGGGAGGCAATCTTGTGAGTTGGAAAAGTAAAAAATAACAGGTCATGTCACGATCAAGTGCAGAGGCGGAATATCACGCCATGGCTCATGTGACTAGCGAGTTGCTTTGGTTAAGGATGTTATTATCTGAACTCAACATGCCACCCTCAGCTTCTTCAGTTCTGTGTTGTGATAATCAGTCTGCTATGCATATTGCTTCAAATCCAGTCTTTCATGAACGTACGAAGCATATTGAAGTAGATTGTCATTTTGTGAGAGAAAAGATTCAAAACAAGGATATAATACTTCAACACACACGGACCAAAGACCAACTTGCTGATATTTTCACTAAGTCGTTGCGGAGTAGTAGAGTGATTACTTTGTGTAACAAGTTGGGGCTCTTTGATGTTTATGCACCAACTTGAGGGGGAGTGTTGAAATATCAATTATTTGGGCATATTGTTAGTGAGGGTATTTTAGTCTTCTTTATTAGTGAGCTCTAATTCTCACTGTATATACTGATGTAATCCCTCATTATGAAATAACAATTACATTTTCCCCTTTTTCAGCATACACATGTAAGCAAATATAGTTGAAATAGGAAAAATGAAATTTAAAAATACCAAAAGAAGCACTACACTAAACAGAGTTTTGTTTTGTTTTTGTTTTTTTAAATCCGACCACACTAAACAAGAGTTAAAAGGACCGATTATCGGCATTGCCAGTTAAGATCTCTAGAATGAGAGGAACTTGTACAGAAGAAAAGTTTTGTCAATTGCCTTGTCCATCTCTTGATCACCAACAGAAGAAAAACCTTGAGGGATCCTGCATATCTGGAAAGCCCCAAGTGCGTTGTCAAGGACAAATTGCCATTTTATGTTGTTGCCTGCCTCATTTTAGTTATGGTTGCTGTGGTTTCTTAACACCGTTCGTTGAAGCCGAGTTGTGAGGTTGCTTCTTAAACTCTCAAGCAGTGATAGATTGTCCGCGTGTAGCGGCGCCGTGATTTCTTTGTTAAATTTATCCGGCACAAGGGAGAACACTTTTGTTACAAAAGATTCAAACCCCAACATTTTACATCTCGAACTATAGCAGAAAAGCCTTTGGCGTCATCTTCTTCAAAGAAGAAGGAAGTTGGGGGTTGAGAAAACCAATTCAAGGAGTACATCCTTGTCCTACAATTAGTAGCAACCTGATAGGCGTATGTATTTGCTTTGTTTTTCCTACATAAAAATTTTACTTCTGCACTATTCTGTATCTGTATTAGTTGATATCTGAATAGTGGACGTCTATCTTTGAAATAATCATCTTCATTTCCCCTTCTGAATTGAGTATAAATTTTTCTGAATCATCCTTCCACTTCGATTTTCATCCTCCCTTTAGCTCCGTTCTGACGTTGATTGCTTAAGCCTGGTTTACTTCTTCATCTGCAGATGTATTCTCTTGCAATCTCCAGCTAACAAGATGCTTGTTCTGACACCCCAAAACTTAGGGCCAGTTTAAGCTTAGGGTTTGGACTTTTTACCGACAGTAGCCAAAGGGTCGAGATGAGCCACCAAAGAAAGAAATCGTCTGCGACATGGATCGTGGCCTAGTATATCAATCGGTTACGCTATTGATTGAGGATTGACTGTGTGGCGACCGTAAATCAAGTGTGAATCGATTGTAAATGCTTTAAAGAAGAAGAAATTCTACAAGGAGGCCATCAGAGTTGAGGCCATGTCATCATTCGAAAGATCAGGTTCTGAGTAGGGGTGAGCGGTTCCCGGTCCGGTCCGGTTCCCCTCAAGAACCGGGAACCGGACCAACAGTCCCGGTTCCCATTTTTCGGAACCGCGAACCGGACCGGCCACTCGAGAACCTGGAATCGGACCGGACCGTCGGTCCGGTCCGGTTCCGGTCCGGTTCCAAGGAACCAATAAAATGACAGTTTGCAAAACGCAGTACCAACTGTATGAAGGAATAGAAGTAAGAAGAGGTAGAATATTTAGAGAATGAAAAAAGAGAGCATGACACATAAATGTCTACCAAATTCTGCACGAGTTCTTTTCCGAGATAGTGATCAATACGGTAAATTTGTGGTTCATCAAATAATTCTCCAATTTGAGCACTAAGTTTTTCTGCGGCTTCGAGATCCTTGCCAAAAGGTTTTTCCACAACAATTCAAGTCCATCCTCCAAGATAAGCTGAAAAGGCAAGATGCAGTTGTTCATATATGTTAAATACAGACATTTTGTCTAAACATAAAAATAAGCCCTATCTCTTATTGCCCAAAACTTTGTCCCCAACTGTAAATTACTTGTAAGATTCACAAACTCCAACAGTTCAGCAATGCAAATCATATTATCACCAAAACAATTAGAAAGATGCATAGAAGAACCTATTTGCATACAAAAACAGACAGAACACTCGTTGCCTAGTTAATAAAAAGTGGTGCCAAGAACTCAAGTGGATTTTATGACTCTCAGCATACCCGGACAAAGATATGAGCATATTAAAGTGGCACCATGCTCTCACTGAGAAGATGCATCCCAGGCTATCTTGATAAACAGCCACCGATTCATAAGGGGCCTGTGAATAAAATTAGATTGGCCTCCAATTAGTAAGCACTCGTAATAACTTCAAATGAAACACAGATGAAGAGTAACCATTCAAACAATATAGCTCTATGCAACTTCAGATATCCTCTTACATTTGTTCATGCAGCAATTTCTGATCAGCTTGCAGACAGATGGATATACAGATGGGGGAAGTGCTAGATAAAACAATCTCCTCGATGACCCTTCGTAACTATTTTTTGAAATTTCATGCTCTGAAATTTCTTTGTCCAACATCTGAAAACCCTCTTCAGAATCATAAGAACCACTTACGTATTTGATCTGAAAGTGATCATCAAGAGTTAGCATGAGAATGCATTGTAAAACTCTAGTTACTAGACCAGCAACTAACCAGTTGGAGAAACTTCACAACATTGTTATAGTGCTTGGATGAAGCAGCCTTGTTATCAACAAGAAACCTGATACATTGGTTGCCAACGAGATTTATACATCGTCAATACAGTTAGGAAAATGCCATTCTAGAAACAATCTAGAGACCTGGCGGTAGAGATTGAAGAGTGCAGGAAAAGTCTTCTTCTTGGCAAGATCTCCAGAAGCACCGAGCACTACAATCGAGAGGCACCCAGTTTCCGACCCATCGATGTCCCTCGAAAAGGATTCGCATCTGAAACTGGATCTTTTCTCAATGGACCACCCACCCGATCCCGTCATTCCAAGAGTTTGAAGACAAATATGCTACTTCACGATCGGGGCACCTCTTTGATCTGCAGTTAAAAGCAAGAGAAGGGTCAATTCAAGCAAAAAAAAAATGATCATCATTAAGCACAGCTAATTGCCCCAAAGGTTCAGTTTCATTAGTCAAAACATCATAACGTCACCGACCCAATCCCTCTCACACATCCCACTGCGAACACGACAAGACGAAACCTTTACGAGTGGGATTTAGCAAAATCGGAAAAAAAAAACCCCAACCTTGACAGTAAAGTCGTGAACTGAGGCTTTCCCTGGTTGGCTCGTCATCGTGCGATTCGATCCCAAAGCACCGAACTCGGATACCTTGCAACTGCGACAACGGGGTGAAAGGAAATCCTTTTTTGGGTCAGCGGAGAAGGACGCGTATCGAGGAGGGATCGGGAACAGTCGGCTTCGAAATGCGACGGAGGAGCTTTAATAGCGGAACTTTGGTTCTACGGAGAAGACGAGCGGAAGAAGAACAGAGCGTTCGACGACGAAAACGGGGAGGAGATGAAGAGGCGAGAGAATGCCTGGCAGAAAAAGAAACCCTAACGAGTAATGGCCGAGACTTGGGAGGCGAGAATATTTGTCTTTTTTTTTATCAGCGACCGGGCGGTTCGGGCGGTCCGGTTCCAGAACCGGTCCCTGGAACCGGGAACCGGACCGCCCGGTCACCGGTTCCAATTTTTGGAACCGGGAACCGGACTGGATCCCCCTAAAACCGGGAACCGGACCACCGGTTCCGGTCCGGTCCAGGCGGTCCCGGTCCGGGCGGTCTTTTTTGCTCACCCCTAGTTCTGAGGAACTCTGGTCTAGCGACCTGCTTAACTGGGATCCTCTCTCTTGTGGTGAGGTTGATATGCTTTTGGATGAACATAAAATGTCCTTCTCCTTATTTCCGAAACTGTGAAGGCAATTATTTCAATCCGGTTTTAGACAACATATCTAAACATTTTTGAGTTAAGGATTCGACATATGGAAATAACGAAGCTGAACCTTCATCAGATCAGATCAAAATTTTGTATTGCTCTCCTCGGGTAATGAGGTCATTCGTCGAGAATAATGAAAATTTAAAGCCTGGAAAGCTTTGACGGGTTGAGTGCATTTTCTATACATAATCACAAGTAATGGGCTCGGTTAGCTCATCTTGGGTCGCCCACCCATTCATAAAACCCAACACATACAATACTAGCTACAATATTTGAGATGTTGTCTGTACATAAAATACATCAATTTCTTATAGTTCAATTTACGTAATTTAACAAGTATATTATCAGTTTTGAAGCACTTCCTAGATGGCATCTTTTGTTTTGTTGAGTTTTTCTTTTTTCTTTTTTTCTTTTTCAAGTCAGAAGGGTTTGCAAGTCTACCATCCTTATCTAGTGTTGGAATGTTTCCTAAGGGGAATGTCAATAGGTATCCATAGACAACATTCAAGACCGCCAAATTAGTAAAAATTGCATACCGACATATTTTAAAAATAGAAAAACAGCATACTTTAAGATGTAGAATAGTTTAACTGTATATACACATCGAGTTCTATATAAGAGTTCGACTACACTAGATGTAATCCGCGCTTTCTACAGCTTGTTGTCTTCTTTTAAAAAAAAAAAAATCAAAAGTTGTATATACATTCAAGCATAAAAAGGTATGGTGTTGAAGTATTAACGAAATGAGATTCTAATGCTAGCATGACATTAATCATTTTGAGCAACTCATATAAGGAAACGATGCTTTGACCCACTATATTTCATTTTTTCTTACTACATTTAATTACCAGTTGGTCAGAAAATCACTTTAAGATAAGCCGACAACTGAAAACAACAATAAAGATAGATCTTGAGCTCTAATGCATTCTCTGTGTTCTTTCAACGTATTGTTGTCCTTGTAGTCTCTACACGGTAATGGTGCTAGTGACACCGAACATAGGCCCGCCTGCCTTTTGGCAAAACCGTAATTATTAGAAAGGAGTTTCTCGATGTGTCCTCATCACTGATGTAGATATGAGGTTCGGTGACCGATCGCCATATGATGCTATGACTGATCCGTCTTTGTGGAATGGGCCAGCCTCTACAAGCAATATCAAGTTGATTCGTTTTTCAGATTTAATTATTTTATTTCTTGGTGGAAATCGCAACTCTGTCTTGAAATTATGTACTCTTTTTTCATATGAAATGAAGATTTGCATTCTGACCAAAAAATTATATATGTATTTCAATTTAGCAAATGCACTTGTATACTAATATGGAACAATATGTTGACATCAAGGTAGGAAACTTCTTTGATACAAAGACGGTGCAATTAGAAAGAAATAATGAAGAGATAGGACCAAAGCGGCGAGAGTGATAAATAGGTAACAAAATGAGTGGAGAGCGTAAGAAAAGCATTCAATTAGCCAATAGGATCGACTACTTACGAATTGAATCGTTATTGCGTCTCAGATGTATTTTAATTTAGTAAACATATTGGGTACTAATAGAATATCATGTAAACTCTGAATTAGGAAACTTTAAAACAAAAACAACCAAAAAAAATAAGGAATGGTGTGAGCGGACCGGAGCTTGCGAGAAACGTCCACCTTACAATAAGAATTATCAATCCCTTGTAAATTCGAATCTTATGCATCAACCTTCAAAATAGACTCTTAGAAAGTCACTGTTATTTATATTTTACTAGCAAAAGCGAACACATTGCGCATACTTCATGAACATCAGCTTGGATCTGGTCAGGTTGGCTTTGACCGACTCTCTTGATCCATGTACCAACTAGAAGATTACATTTATAAAGCGGGCAAATCGGGATCAATCTTCCAGGGCACTCTACATCAGTCATGCCTCCGGAGGATTCTCTTGATCCATGTACCAACGGGGTGCGTACGTTTTATAACCCGGACATCTCGGGATCGATATTCCAGCGCACTCTCCATCAGTGACGTCTTCGGATGATTTTGCCACATTTAACTCTTGGCTTGAGTTCGATTTTAGCTGTAAAATATCAAAAAAGAACGTTTTGGCTCTCTTTAGTTCATCAGAGAAAAGAGCAATCCAACTGGCTCATCATTCCAAGGAAACTGACAAAACTTTTGCTCAGGATGGCGATACGATGGCCTGGCCTCTTCCTCAAAGCATCTAATTGTGTCCTTCACCTATGTATTTCTAAATTGATCAGTTAAACTTCATGCGTTTGTTTTTTTTTTTTTTTTTGATAACCGAGGTGTCCGAGCTCACGGCGAACCGGGTCTCAACCCGGCGGGTAAACTTCATGCGTTTCATCTTGGTTTATTCTAAGAATCAAGATGGTGGTGATGGATTCAGCTTTTGTTAGCCCCACTAAATGTTAAAAGACATAATAGTAAACAGGAATATCACCGAAAACTATGAATTTGTTTGTATCCTTGAAAATTTTGACTTCTTTTGCAATGGTACATGCTGGCCTTCAATGGTATGTTGTCTTATTTGGTTGAATGGTTTAACTACGTATAAGTTGCTGATCTGGTTCGGTCTCCATTACATTTCAACAACATTGGTCCTAATTTAAATTGTGTTAAGTAATACCTCTTTGATGTGATCCCTCGGTAGTGGATTATGAAAGGCGGGTGGCTTGGAGATGTCGACGCAAAGGTTCGTTACAACTGTATTGGGACACTGTAAAAACATTGGGTAGAAAATTATGCAGACTAAGGTGGTAGAATCTCACATAAATAACCGAAACAGCAACAGACGGGTCTAAGAATTACCTCTATGGTTTTCACTGTTCCTTTAGGCTTAGCTAACTTCTTCTCGTCTTCCTCCGGCATAAGGATTTTTGCTTTGTTGTTCGGCATATCCATCTCGTCTCCCCACAAAAATAGCCAAGAACATAAAATTTTAGCATGATTTGAATTTGCCATAGCAAAAACAGTAATCCCGAAATTAAGATAAATGAAATTCTTCGGCCTACATTTGTAAGATGATTCACTCAACAATCATACCTTGACTAAATTATCGCCAATCTTCACTGGGTATGGAAATATTATGGGAGGCCACCGGGCGATGTGTTGGATTTAAATCCAATGATGAATGGAAATCTTCCGGATTGAAAGTCCAATTTATAGCCAGCATTTTATATTGACATAATGATGCCTTCTATTATCAGTCTTTTATCTGAGATTTATTACCATATCGGTCCATTGAATTGCTTCCTCATAATCAAACAATATTTAAGGATGAAGATTAAGGAATGCAAAGAATTATTAATTGGCTGGATCTTATTCCCAATTTAAAGGAAAATTACCATGGATTCTTGAAAAAGAATCGAGGAAACGATGGAGGACAACCCTCGTATCTAATTGTCATTTCCTTTCATTAAAGCAACTATGGATTCTAGAGGAAGTCCATTACTCACTGTGATTATGGTAAGGAGTCCTACATGCATTTTTATGTTATATTGAAATAGTGATGCCTTCCATCATGAATCTTTTATCTGAGATTTATTACCAGATCGGTCCATTGAATTGCTTCCTCATAATCAAATAACATTTAAGGATGAAGACTAAGGAATGCAAAGAATTATTAATTGGCTAGATCTTATTCCCAATTTAAAGAAAATTACCATGGATTCTTGAAAAAGAATCGAGGAAACAATCGAGGACAACCCACGCATCCAATTATTTTCCTTTTATATGTCTATTTTCTTTCTCTAGAGCAATTATGGATTCTAGAGAAAGTCCATTACTCACAGCAATTATAATAAAAATGGGAAAATTCCATGTAAGGGACTGAAGTGCCCTCATTTTATCAAACAAGTACTTGAAGTGGATTTTATTTGTCATAGGGAAGACGTTCTCGAGGAAAGCAACCGAATAAGAAAGAACTTGTCAGGATGATTGAAGAGGAAGGAGGTTTATGACCACCAAACACGTTATGTTATTAGAAAGAGAACGAGTCCTGGGGTCTATTTCTAAGACCTCCTAGAGAAGTTCACTATGGCCGAGCGCGCATTACATATTTTGAACACAGCCAATCCATCTCTTCAAGCCTGGAGAGAACTACAGCGAATACTTAGGGCAACGTTATATGCCCAGCACGAGGAGAGACGGATAACAATGATGCCACCACCCCAGCCAGCGACTACAGCAGCACCAGTTGGGCCACAAGATAATGACCCACCTGAGACTGTTCAGCCGACCCGGCGAACCACTAGAGCTCATCCAGATGATAATGTTGTCCCATATGCCATGGAATATCATACATCAGATTTCGGTCCGGGGTTTACTCCAGGATTTGCCCAGACAAATTTCGCTACAGGGTCCGGCCAGACAAATTTCGCTGCAGGGTTCGCCCACTTTGCTGGCCCATCTCATGCGGGTTCTTCGTTTCAATATGGTGACAATCAAGAGTCGCATACGCCCGTTACTTCTCCAGCTTCATGGGGTTCTGATTTCCATCCTCAATTTCAAGCCCATCATATAGTTGGCTATGCACAGTCTAGGCATGGCATTTTTTCGGACTTTGATGATGCAGTCCCACTACAGATTCATGATCCATCACAACATATGCCTTCATCATCTACACGTCCTGCTCCTCCCGATGTTCGTTCTCATCGTTACAACACCAGACCCGCCCATCAACGGAGAGCACCTGATTGCGGAACAGGAGGCCATGTAGGAAGACGACATCATTAGTGCATGTTGCTGCATTTCAGATTGAGAATTGTTCTTTTTGGGGTCAGGTAAATTGAGTTGAGGATTGTTATCTATTTTACATGGCTAGATGACTTTTTAACTCTGTGGTATGTTGTGGCTAGATGACTTTTTAACTCTGTGGTATGTTGTGTTTCACAATAATTTTATGCATATTTTTATTTAATAATTTACATATTAATTAATTTAATATTTTAATTCAATGGCGAGGGCGCGCGAGCGGCGCGGAGGCTGGGCCGGCGCTCGACGGGCCGCCGCGCCCAGCGCGGGACCCGCGCACTGGCTCGACCAGCGCGCGATGGACCGCGCGCAGGTACAGCCAGCGCGTGTCCGCGCGCTAGGCTGCGCAGCGCGCGGCCCATCGCGCGTTCCCTTAGTCTGCGCGCAATGGGCCGCACGCTGTTCCTGTCAGCACGCGCCTGTTGCGCGCTTCTTGGGCCAGCGCGCAAGCGTTGCGCGCTGGCCCAGCCCGATCGCTGGTCTCGGCGTTGGCCCACCTAGCGCGCGAGACCTAAATCCGTAAATTCTTTCAAAAAGTGTCTAATTTTGTAAATATTTTTTTTGTATTAAATTGGAAAAAAAACTCCCTGAAGTGCCCTCATTTTATCAAACAAGTGCTTGAAGTGGATTTTATTTGTCATAGGGAAGACGTTCTTGAGGAAAGCGACCGAATAAGAAAGAACTTGTCAGGATGATTGAAGAGGAAGGAGGTTTATCACCACCAAATACGTTATGTTAGTAGAAAGAGAACGAGTCCTGGGGTCTATTTCTAAGACCTCCTAGAGAAGTTCACTATGGCTGATTCTAAAGGTAGAGAAAAATGAGGATTCGTTCAGACGAAGTCGATATCCTCAAGGATTGTGGCGTGTATTGGAAGCTCGTCGGCAGTCTGATTGGAATCAATAATGGACTTTGCCCGAGATTTCACATGCATTTGGACTATTTAGTAACTTCATGCAAGAACAGAGGAAAGCTCATATACAGGCCCTTCCCCCGCCCTAGCCAAGCCTTCTCTTCTTATAAGATGTTCCCGTTCCTAGGATTTGAAATGCCCTTATTGTTTTAAAGATGTGCCTGACCAAGGGCATTCTCGTCATTTACAATTTCTTCCTTTTTACTTTTACTTTTTTTTTCGTTTTCTTTACTTTTCTTTTTTCTTTTGTCCGTCCTCCCTCCCCAAACCACTGGCGGAAGTTGCCGAACTCAGGCGAGGGCCAACCTTCGCCCCCCTAGCCTAGGCAAGGCCAAGGGTTGCTCTCGCCAGATCCCAGCAAGGAATCTCATACAGTATGCAAATATGTTTACTAAATTAAAATACATACATTACGTGTATATAAGAACAAATGAAATATAGCAGGTCAAAGCATCATTTCCTTATATAAGTTGCTCAAAATGATTAATGTCATGTTAGCATTAGAATCTCATATTATTAATACATTAACACAACACTTTTTTATGCTTGAATGTGTATATAACTTTTATTACAAAAATAGACAATTATCTACAGAAAGCACGGATAAATAAAAACTTTATTATTATGTTACGCGCTCCAATCGTATTCTACTAGAAAAAAGGTAAAATAAAAGTATCTCTCATTGTTTTGGCAAAAGCATTCTGATGTACTCAGCACTTGTTCCATTTATTTTTAGCTAATGGTGGTTTCAACTTTCAAGCGCCGCATGTTCTGTCAATAAAATTTGAGGGCCTTATGATGTTGTAAATGACAAATGTGTCGTCCTTGCTTGGTATTTCAAGCGCTGCATCTTCCATCTCCAACAATTGTATGGACGACAAACTCTATTTTATGAGGTTCTTAGATTTATTGTTATTTGGTTCATTTCTTGTTGGCCCATTGTTATTTTCTGCTTAGCTTATCGACCTACATGATGCGGGGCTCTTACTGCAAATGCTTCAAAGAAGAAGAAATCCTACAAGGAGGCCATTAGGGTTGGGGCCACGTCGTCATCCGAAAGATTAGGTTCTGAGGAACTTTGATCTGGCGACCTACGTAAGTGGGATCCTCTCTCTCGTGGTGATGGTGATATGCTTTTAGATTACCTTAAAATGTCCTTCTCTGTATAAATAATGTGTCCGGAACTGTGAAGGCAATTGATTTCAATCCGATTATCGACGACATTTTTTCAAAAGATTGCCGAGTTAAGGATTTGACATATGGAAATAAGGTAGCTGAACTTTCATCGAAGTAGATTCCATCTGAAGAACCGGAGGCCAGAGGATTCGGTAATAGAAGCGGAACGTAGAGAAACTTTCCTACACTCTTCGGCTGAAATTGAAGAGGCAGATCCTACATTCAGAGATCAATCTTACACCAAACTGATGAGGAAATGAAATCAAGATTCTGGCCATCTTGCTATATGATTGTAACAGAACAGAGAACACATGTGATATCTGAACATATTGCTCACAATGCGGGAACAAGACCGCCAGTCTCTCATCAGACAACCTTAATAACACATAACCTTCACAAGTTGAGTTGAGTTGGGAGCAAAAACTTGCAGAGGATGAAATGAGTATAGGCTCTGTGGTTTCTCTGGACAACTGGTCCAAGACTGCTAATTAAGGCACCCCACTTTCTTTATTAGGTATGTGCATAAAATGGATGTTTTCAACACTTACCTACAGCGAGTTCATTAGTCCACAACTTCCTCGACTTCCTCGACTTCTTCGTCCTCCATGTTGATACTACTCAGTCAAATACTTGAAAGGATGAAAAATCGAAGATTCCCATGGGAGCCTGGCCTAATGTAGCTTGTATTTTTTTCTCTTCTTGTTCTGGTTCACCATCTGAAAGATAAGAGATACGCGCTTCATCAGAATGAAAGGAAATCTCTTTAGTAGGAGCTTCTCCAAGTACATCTTCTTTTTCTAATGAACACAACTTCTTCTCAATTCCTTGAGAATATTTTCATTCAATTCAGCGACTTGTGAAACATTATTCAGAGTTTCAGCGAGAGTGTCGCTCTTTCCAGAGTCGTTCTCCATGGCTTTTGCCTCTTTTTTCATCCACTTCCATAACTTTCTCTTATCCTTCTTCCTCTTTTGCTTCATGGTAAGGTAGTTTGTTTAACCAGTTGGTCGGATCTCTTCATGCTCCAAAATTTGACTGGAATTGCCAAAGGAACGTGTTATATTATCTTTAACATCCGGCTCATTAGCTTGCAGGTTCTTCCTAGAGATATTCTCCATGGCTCTTGCCTCTTGTTTCATCCACTTCCACAACTTTCTCTTATCCTTCTTTCTCTTTTGCTTCATGGTAAGGCAGTCTGTTTCACCAGTTGGTCGGATCTCCTTATGCTCCAAAATTTGACAGGAATTGCCAAAGGAACATGTCATATTATCTTTAACGTCTGGCTCATTAGCTTGCAGAACGTTATACGGGACTTCTGAACGACTATCATCTTGTGTAGTGCTTGTTTCATGGATCATTCTTTTCCTCTTCTTTCTCTCCGCAGATAAAGGATTTAATCCATTGCATGGCTGAGCCTCGGAATTTTCCAGGGAAGCTGAGCTGGAATCAGCTGGGCAAGGTAAAGATATAATCACGTTCACGGATGAAATTTTCTCAGCTAGGTAATTCTCTTTGTCCATCCTAAGATCACACACATTTCTATTACTCTTTACCCTCTTCCTTTTTCTCTTCTTCTTCACTACTGAGCTACTACCACTGCACGGCTCTGCCTCCCTAACTTATTGAAGAAGACAAAGACCAGAAAACAATTGATCGATATCACTGAACTATTAGTCCAACCCGAAAGCCCAGTGTCCTAATTTTGCAGCGCGGTCCCTCATGAAATAATATATCAACATTAACATCACTTTTATCCTTAACTAGTTAGGGTCAGTGGTCGATGAACAAAAAAAAATGAACTAAAAGCAAAATCGATTGAGGGAAAAAAGAAAAAGAAAATTGTAATATGTGTGTGTGTAGTGAAAAATGACTAAAAAAGACAGTCAAGAACATAGGAATTATGCCCCTTCACAATGCTAATAGCTTTCCTCCACTCCGTTCTAAGACCAAACGTACATCAATCTATTTCCCACTCCATCAAATCTTGTTTTACTACCTTCCTCCAAGTAAGTTTCGGTCGACATTTTCCTCTCTTCATGTCAAGCTCTCGATAACAAATTTATGTTCTTACCGGATGATCTAGAGATCTACGAAGAATATGCCCAAACCATCTCAATCTATGTTCTCTCATCTTTTCTGCCACCGAAGCTACTCCAAGGCTCATGTTAGGAAGCAAAGAGTCAAATCACTTATTTGTTCTCAAAGATCCATGTGGCTTAGAAACCTAAATGAAAACCAGGAGGAGTCGTGTGAGGACCTTAAGACAAGAGTTGGGCCATAAGTGTCCAACATAAGTCCATCTTTTTCTTTAGGATTATTGAAATGTTTGTCAGCCCAAAACATTATGTCAACATGTTTAGAATTGATCTGAAACATGGAACCGTCGTGTTATTGATTTGAGTATTGAATGGAAATTGTGGATATGATGTTCTACTTATCGACGTTTAAGATTTAGTACTAGAGATCCAGGGATTCAAAATCTTACCAAAGGTCCAAACCACTAGAAAGGAAGAGATGGGCATCGGCGTAGCTGTAGTTAAGTTAACTAAGTACCATTGGATCCTTGGGAAGTTGAAAACTTGTTAGCACACTTTTCAAATTACATGGACAAAAATAAGGATAAAAAATTACTACCGTCGGTCTTCTCAATCAAGTTTTTTATGTGACTGAGTTTGTGATATCAAATGATATTGCTCTTCACGTGATTTCATTTGTCATTAATCGTGAGATGCGGATCACCTTACTTATTATCACATTAATTTTGCTGAACTTTATGTTGTTTGTGGAGCCCTTAAGGTTTTTTCTTTACTAAACTCTTATTTGAAAATCGTAATTATAACCAAATGAAAAATTCCATTTTGCATCATAATTTTATCAAATTCCAAGGTTCTTGTTTATTTTTTTTTACCCTCACCGTTCCACATCATCTTGTTCGATTCCATACAGGTGTGCCAAGCCCCTTCGATTGTCATGTAGCGTTTCTAATATGATGATCTCGTGTCTTAAGGTTATTTCTTGCGGATGTGAAGGCACTGTAGGGAAGTGCAGAACTTGCGAAACGTTGCACCCGAGGGACTGATTTTACGTCGGACTGGCCACAAGAGATTGGTCTGGACTGTAAACTAGCTCGAGGCGCTGAGATGAAGCTTCACCGGTACAAGCACAATGGGATCTCGTCGGAGCTGGAACATTGCGAAGAGGCTTGCCCGCGTCGCTTGGAACTATCCGGACAGAGGAGACTCGGCTGAGAATTTCCCTGAACTCGCCTGGACTCACCTGGAAATTTGCCTGAACTCGCCTCGAGATGATGGACGGTGATCAAGAGTACTTGAAGAACCATCAGAAGATTAGAAACGTGGCGATGCAGAGGCGATAAAGTTCATTCACAGAGGAGAGGCGGGGTAGGGCGGGGCAGCGATATGAGTCTTTCAAAGGAAAGGGTGACCTTTTTCTTTTTCTTCTTCTTCTTATTCTCTCTCCCTGGCGTTCTCTCGTTGTGCAGTGAGAATTCTGAATTGCGTGTGTCCCGAGTTTCTGAACGTCCGTACCTGGACTGCTCTAAACGGTCGACCAATGTTGTTGAAGATTTGCCGCCGCCATTGCTGGAAATCACAGCACAGAAGCTGCTCCACGATAATCGAAAATTGCTGTTGACGAGCAAGAAAGGAGCTCACAGTCATGGCCTCACAGGTTGGGAAACTGTGTTAGGCATGGCGGCAAGGCACGGCCGGGAAGGACCTCGGCAGTGATTCTCTCTTCTCTTTCTACTTTACGTGTTTTTTTTTTACCTAAAATTCTGAAGGAAGAAAAAAAAGAATTACGAGGCTTAAGCGCACTTAAAAAAAATTCTTCAGGGGTTCGCGCTATTTTGGTTATTTACCAAATACTCCCCCAAGTCTAGAAAATTTGCAATTTGGCCATTTTCCCTCATCGAAGTTTAAGGGGCTGAAATAACTTAAAATAGGCCCTAAGATCTTGTGATTCTTGGCCACACTCACTCCCTTTCCTTGGCCCAGTTCCTTCATGGGTTCTGGCCGGTCTGCGTGTCAATTTTAAGTTCTGTTTCCTCCGCCGGTTCAATTTAATACAAATGCGTTGCACAAGTAGGTCATAGTTTGAGCTCATGACTGGTGTTTTGGTAGCACGACGTGATGTTCAACTCAAAAAGTTTCGACGATCTGGTAGAGATAGATTACATTACTATAAGATTCGGACAAACTATGCAGATAAGAAATGGGAGTTTACTTTGACATCCCCCATCGATTGCAAAACAACCGCATGTGTTTGATAATTAGGACAAAATAAAAATTCAAACCGGATATAAAAAATGGATTTTTAACTATAATACAATAGTAAAGGCGTTGCTTTTCTTCTTCTTTTTTTGATTGATAAAGACATATTGATTTTCCCAAAAGTTTAACTTATTTAAGATTCGTATTTTTCATTGTATTATGTAGAGGCTACGAACTTTATAAATGTGAGAATAGAGAGGGAGTCTCTGTACCATTTTCATGATCAATGTAGGAGACAAGTTTCCTTTCGAGTTCATTTGCTCGACCTAAAAATCTTTCCTTCTTCCCCAAAGGAAAGGAAAAATTAGGTAATTAATATAGAAAATGTGGTATTTCACAAAAGGCTTTGATAGGATTGAATTTGATAAATATAGACGTATTAATGAGCCAAACATGTTAAAATCTATTTATTTGTTCCATCTTTTTTTTTTGTAAGTTAAGTATGTATTGACTGTTCAAAAGCTAGGTACAAAATAAACCGGACACAAAAATCATGAATCAATAATGGCACTAGTGTGCTATGATAGGTTCAACGGTGAACCGGTCGGAAGAAGCAACAAAGCTGTAAAACGCGCTCCACCTAGAGGCCAAGGGTCGGCCCACATGTTCCATCTTTTTATCACATCAAAGTTCATGATATGCCTCATTGATGTCAAGAACGGAAGAGCTAACGAGCGTAAATCGAAGCAGATAATCATGTTTCGAAGCTCTAACATGAATTAATTCATTTAAAAATTTGGCTCAGTAAGGAAAACTAATTGCATCTTTTAAAATAGGATTAATACCACCAAAAACCTCAAACTGGTACACATGTGACAATTTTACCCCAAATCATTTTTTTGGCCATGAAAAACTCCAAATTGATACATCAGTGACAAATTTACCCCAAATCTGTATAGCCGTGACAAATTTACCCTTTGTTAGTTTTCGTCAAATTTTACCGTCAAATTGCTGAGTTGGATGACACATGGTAATTGCTGGATGTACATGTTACCCTATGTTTGCTATAAGTGTATCAATTTGAATTTTTTTGTGGTATCAACTCACTTTAACGAATTTAACAAAGGGTAAATTTGTCATATGTGTACCGCTTTGGTATTTTTTATGGTAAAAAGAAAGTAGTTTAGGATAAATTTGTCACAATTATACCAGTTTAGGGTTTTTGGTGGTAAAAAAATAGTTTGGGGTTTTTAGTGGTCAAAAAATAATTTGGGGTAAATTTGTCACATGTGTAACAGTTTGGGGTTTTTCATGGTATTAACCCTTTTAAATATTGTGAATTATGAGTTTCATGTAATTACATGGCATACAATATATAGCTAAAAAATAAAACGTACTTTTTGATCCTTTTAACTTGTGCTTGACAAAAAATACAAACACCAAATTTGAAATTAAAGATGGAAAATTACAGTTACGCGAGCGAGAGGATATTAATTCAAGAAGATTCTGCATGATTTTCTCGATTTTTTCTATTTGACAATACATTGCAACATCAACAATTTGAAAAATGTTAATGTTAGCGAAAATCAGATGAATTGGAAGACTCATATCCTGCTATATTCTCCACGAGGCTCGGTTTGGACATCTAGTTCCACTAGAACTCCAAACTTAAGATCTAATTTTGAACCGTCTAAATTAAATTAAGCTTCTTCTTCCCTATTTTAATACAAATCGAATCTTACTCGCAATGTTTATTCTCTCTCTTCATGATCCCTCTATAAAGAATCCATTCGCAATTCACTCTTTTCGCTAGTTTCTTATCGGTTCCTAACATTTCAACGAGCCAACGCAATTTTCCTCCGAGAAGGGCCATTAGAACTTTCTGATGATGATGGCGACCCAATAGTGGATTAAATTTCTAGGCAATAGTAGAGATAATATGTTTAGAATTGATATAAAACATTGAACGGTTGTGTTGTTGATTTGCATATTGAATAGCAATTTTTTATGATGTTGTACTTATTGACGTTTAAGATTTAGTACTAGAGTTCCAAGGATTCAAAATCTTAACCAAGTTCCAAGCCACTAGAAAGGAGGAGATGAGTATCGATTATGGATATGTGTAATGTAACCATAGTTAAGTTAACTAAGCACCATCCAATCATTGGGAAGCTCAAATTTGTCAGCGTACTTTTCAATTTGTCATGGACAAAAATAAAGATAAAAAATGACCGCTCTCGGTCTTCTCAATCAATTTTTCATGTGACTGAGTATGTGGTACTCAATGATATTGCTCTTCACGTGATTCCATTTGTCATTAACCGTGAGATGCCGATCTCCTTACTTATTAGCACATTAATTTTGTTTAACTTTATGTTGTTTGTGGACCCCTTAAGGCTTTTTTTTCTTTACTAATCTCTTATTTGAAAATCGTAATTATAACCAAATGAAAATTTTCATTTTGCATCTTAATTTTATCAAATTGCAAGGCTCTTGTATTTTTCCCCTCACCGTTCCACAGCATCTTGTTCGATTGATTACATCCATATGCGCCCATCCCTTTCATTGCATGTAGGGTTTCTGATTCCGGTAATGACGCTCGATCATTAGGCGTACCACATTCATGTCTTACGGTTATTTCTTGCGGATGTGAAAGCAGCATATAAGGAAGTGCAGAACTTGTAAATCGTTACACTCGAGAGACTGATTTTACGTCTGGCTGGCACAAGAGATTGGTTTGGACTGTGAAATAGCTCAGGGCGCTGTGATGGCCTACGGAGAAGCTTCACCGGTGCGGGCACCACGGGATCTCGTCGGAGCTGGAACGTTGCAAAGAGGCTCGCCCGCGTCACTGGGAACCATCTGGACAGAGGAGACTCCGCCGAGAACTTACTTGAACTCACCCGGACTCGCCTGGAAATTTTTGCCTGAGCTAGCCTCAAGATGCTGTACAGTGATCAAGAGTGCTTGAAGAACCACCAGAAGATCAGAAACGTGATGAATCTGATGATGCAGAGGTTGGGCGGGCAGCGATATGAGTCCTCAAGAGTGACCTTTTTTTCCTCCTCCTCTCTCCCTGTCGTTCTCTCGTTGTGCAGTGAGAATTCTGAATTGCGTGTCCCGAACTTCTAAACGTCCGCACCTGGACTGCACGGTCGACCAATGCTGTTGAAGATTTGCGCCGTTGCTGCAAATCACCGCACAGAAGCGGCTCGACGAGAATCGAAAATTGCTATTTGACGAGCAAGAGAGGAGCTCACAGTCACGGCCTCACAGGCTGGGAAGCCGCGGTAGGCATGGCGGCAAAGCACGGGCCGGGAAGGACCTCGGCCGTGATTCTCTCTTCTCTCTCTACCTCACGTGTTTTTTCTCTAAAATTCTGAACGAAGTACTACAAGGCTTAGGCGCACGTAAATAGAATTCTTTAGGGCTTCGGGCCATTTTGGTTATTTACGAAATAGTCCCTCGAGTTTGGGATAATTGAAATTTGGTCATTGGGAAAAGATTTCTTTTGCGATTAAGTCCTTAATTGGTCGGCCAGCCCATTAAGTGGGCACACGCCGCGCTTGTGAACTTATATGTTCTTTTGGGAGCTTAAACTAGGCTTTTTTCTAATAAATTAAGCTTTTAATTAAGAGGCATTTTCCCTAATTGAAGTGTAATGGGATGAAATAACTTAAAATAGGCCGTAAGGCCTTCAGATTTTCGGCCACACTCACTTCCTTGCCTTGGCCGAATTCTTCATGAGTTCTGGACGGTGCGCCCGCAAATTTCAAGTTCGTTTCCTCCGTCCGGTTCAATTAATGCAATTGCATTGCATGCACAAATTAAAATAATCTATACAAGAACTATACTAAAATGATTTAAATATTTTTGCTAGGGACCAAAGTTAGTTCCCAATTTTTTATGAAATTAATCTTAAATGGGCAGCCAAAAATTAGGGGTCAACATATGGACTCAATACAAGGTTTTATCGTGGATATTTTTTCAAGCAATAATGATTATCTTATTTAACATAATAGAAACTAATTGTTGGTACTACAAGTACGCCATAGTTTGAACTCATGACTGCTGTAATGGTAGCACATGATATTCAACTCAAACAGTTTCGACTAGCTGGTATTGATAGTGTTGACATCCAAAAGTTACCACAAGAGGTCTCGTGCCAAGCACATGAAGAAGGTACGATCGGCTGCAATCAGATGTACCACAATCAAGTATGGGTCAGCCATCCCAGTGCCACGTGTCAAGGCGAAGTTGGCGGTATTTGCCACCAAATCAAAAAGGGAAAAGAGGGCGGAAAAAGTCACGATCAAGATAGCTACAGAAATGGGCAACAAACTTTGAGAGTAAAAGGAAGATGGCGTGCAAAAAAAGAAACCATCGTTGGTGCCGTCAGCAAAAACCCATTGACATATAGGAAAACGTGGGACGTAACGTGGTGCCGAAGAAAGAAAGTGTTCGATAGTTACCCAAGCCTCTCTATAAATGCCCAGAGTCGACCAAACACCAAAAAAAAAAAAAAACACACAAACACACACACACACACACACACATACACACAAATCAAGCCTTTTATCTACTCATTATCTTAGCCTAACTTAGCTGTAGCTTTCAGATTCCGGTCGCCGATTCGATTTTGACGAGATTCATATCTTGGGTCGGTGTCGTTGGAACTGAAGGAGCAAGTGTTCCAGAACAAGATAATCCCGTTGGTCAAGGTGATTTAGCAACGCCATGAAACTGAAGGAGCTATTTGGGAGATTGAGGAAGTTATGAGGAATAGATATCTTTATTTGTTTGAAGGGTTGTAACAGTATTTCAATTTCGAGGACGAAATTTCCTAAGGTGAGGAGAGTTGTGACGCCTTGGAAATTCGACTTCTGCCTGAATTCAATAAAAGGGATTAAAATTGAATTTCATTCTATAAAATATTTTGGAATCGTAAGGACTAAAGAGACGATAATTGGACGAATTTTGAAGTTTCGATCAGATTAGATTAGATTTGATTTAAAAATTCTCAGTCATCTCAAATTAAGATTTCAATCCTCTCGTCAGAGCCTAATCTTGACCGAGCTTAGCCCGTGAAATTACCCAAAATTTCCCGTTGTCCAGTGTACCAAATTTCATTTCAGCCCTAAAATGTCAAATGACCGAATTGCTCATCAATTATTCACTATAGGACAAGACATTTGAATTATTGACTTCACTAGTGGACCCCCAAGTCTAATCTCCCACCAACCAATCACTCCTCGTTACTCTCTCTCTTCTCCTCTCTTTCTCCTCTCTCTTCCCTCTCACCCGTGGATCTCTCTCTGCTCACGCTCACCCTCTTTCTTTTTTCTCTTCCCGTGGACAGCCAACCCGACTCCTCCTCCTCTCCTCCCTTGAGTTGTGTCACCGGCCAGCACCTCTAGCCGCTGTTTGCCGCCACCTCCGACCCTCCGCCGCCGTTTCTAGCCGCCGGGAGCCGTCGGAGCCGCGCGGGACGTCGCTGCCCTGTTTTTCGCCTCCCTTAACCCGAAACCTCCTCTCCTCCTCCTTGTGTTGTTTTGAGCAGCCTCCACCACTATCCGACCACTACACGACGTCCAGACATCTTTCACCGTCACCCCCGACCCCTCGGGCGCCGTCGTCAGCCTCCAGAAGCCGAGGAAAGCACTCGGAGA
Source organism: Rhodomyrtus psidioides (assembly GCA_021437785.1). NCBI lineage: Eukaryota > Viridiplantae > Streptophyta > Magnoliopsida > Myrtales > Myrtaceae > Rhodomyrtus > Rhodomyrtus psidioides. The sequence goes on along the minus strand of JAILYB010000044.1, from coordinate 972,391 downwards.
AACCGTCCCCTGTTTTCGGCCCCAGATCCGAGAAGGTAGAGCTCATCCTCCGGTCGTTTCCCGCGCTACCGTCTCCTCCCACCACCACGCCGTGACTCACCCATCCCCTAAGCACCTCCTCGACGCCACCTCGCCGGCCGTTGTCCGCCGGAGCCGCCACGAACAGTCCCGAAGTCCCCGGTGCCTTGTTTTTTAGCTTAGCTCGGGTTTACGTCGAACCCAGCCAAACCCGCTACTCTCGTCGCCCACGACCACCGCCACAGGCCACCTCAGACCCCTCTCTTGACCCTTGAAACTTGTGGGAGGTCGTCGTTGCCTGTGGAGCCACAAAGAAGCCCGGATCTCCCTCCCCTGTTCTGCTCGACGTTCCCCTGTTTTGCGCGAGCTACTGGTCGCGACTGTCGGGCCGCCTCCGCCCGCCGTACGCCGCCCTTGGCCGGTCCCGACGGTCACCCTCCGTCGCCTGGTGAGCCCTCCAGCCATTGCCGAGAATCCCCTAAGTCAGCCCCGTTTCCCTTTGTTTTGGTTCTGACTTGCACTGTTCACAGCCGGCCGCCGGTCGCCGGAGCCCCGCCGTCGCCGTCAGCCTCTTGCCGGACATCCACTTCGTGTGCCAGCTATGTTGGGTCGAGTCACCGCTCGTTAGACCGAGGATACCCGTGTGTTCACCAAGAACCGCCGTCGTCGCCGTTCGTTGTCGCCGCCCGTGCCGTTGCCATTGAGACCGCCCGAGCTTGTTTAGTTGTGAGTCAACCTCTAATGCTTGGCTGAGGCGCTAATTGCACCTAGCATTAGTTAATTAGCTCATTATGGTGTTTAAGTAATTTAATTACGGTCAGATTAGTTAAAAACATGATTTAGGTTAAATGATCGTAATTGGTTAAGCTAGTCGGATTAGTTAAGTTGTTTGCGGCTAATTGATGATTATATTGATTGGTTGGGCAATTGATTTCCGTTATTTTATCGCGAGCGAACGATAGGTTAGAGACGAGCGTACGATTGATTGTGATCAACAATTGGATATCGTAGCGAGATCGAATAGTTTCGACCAACGTGTTGTTGGACACGTTTATATTTTGCGACAAACTCATGCGACACGTTTGTCGCAAAATATAAAGCGTACATTTTCAACGACAAACGTGTCGCATGAATTTGCCGCAAAATATAAACGTGTCGCACAACGAAATTTGCGGTACGTTTGTCGCAAAAATATAGCTTAGAAATTCATCGCATATTGGGGACAAATACAAAAAATAATAATTTTTTGTCTAAAAATATAAAATAATTGAAAAACAAAAAAAAAAGATTTTAGCTACGGAAAATTAACGAAGAAAAAAAATTCCTCGATAATTTGCAACGAAACATCAGATTTATTGCAAATTTCGTTGCAAAATATATAGCGTACATTTCTAACAACACGTTCGTAGTAGAATTCGTCCCTAATAAAATTCGTCGAAAATTAATAATAAATATAATTTTTTTATTGCAGCCAAAAATATGTGTATTAAAAAAAAAACAAGCAAGCTTGCTTGGTGCAATGCTTGCGCGCTGGTCTACCCAGCGCGCGAGACCTAAATCGGTAAATATTTTTTTTTGTAACTAATTTTGTAAATATTTTTTTTTGAATTAAATCGGAAAAAAACCCCCTTTTAGGAGAGTGAAAACTGTAAAATGAAAGTTCTATGTTAACATGGTCGAGTTTAAACTTGTACATGATGATCTCCCTAGATCGTCAATCATTTGGGACCGATGAAAATTCCATATATTTTTCATTAGTCAATGAATAACATAATATGCATGATACCATAATACATATAATAGGCAGCAAATATTAATGTTAACCACTCATGCCAAGAAACCTTATGGTTACGCTTCACCAGGTGACAAGATTCGACCTTTATTCTAGTATATTATAAAAGCATATTGCTGTAAAATCATTGAACCATCACATGCAGGCTACTTTAAGTTATGAATAATAATATTAGTCAGAGATTTAGGCTTGATTCTGTCATGGGGCTTGCGGGATGTTTTATAGGCTTTCAAGGTAGATGGGTGAACGGATCCCCTGCTTGTATGGCAGGATATCATAATGTCAGGGGGAAAATCTAATGGTCCAAATCACTATGATCCCATGCCCTTAATGCTTGAGGCCCTGGGTTATAAAAATAAAATAAAATGGGGGTTAGATCAGCTGTGATCCATATAGTCCGCTACAGTTTGTCGGCCATGTGGCTTGGTGAGCGGTCCAATCTCATCAACAATTTAACAATAAATAAAAAGGATTAATACCACATAAAACCTCAAATTAGTATATTTATAATAAATTTATCTTAAATTATTTTTTTAGCTATAAAAAATCTCAAATCGATACACTTATGATAATTTTATCCCAAATTGATACATCTATGACAAATTTACCATTTGTTAATTTTTGTTAAATCCAACCGGCTAAGTTTATGACATGTGGTAATTAGCGAGTGTATCAGCCTGAGATTTTTAACCTCTATTTGTAGAATTTTTCGTGATATTAACACAATTTAACAGAGAGTAAATTTATCACATGTATACCAGTTTGAGATTTTTCATAGTAAAAAAATTAATTTAAAGTAAATCTATCATAGGTGTACCAGTTTATTATTTTTTATGGTCAAGAAAATAATTTAAAGTAAATTTATCGCAATCATACTAATTTGAAATTTTTTATGATTAAAAAATAATTTAAAATAAATTTATTACAGTGATATTAATTTGGATTTTTCATGATATTACCCTAAATAAAATATCGGACATAGAAACTTGTGAGTCAACCTGTCAATCAGAATAACCCTGGTCCCTGCGGTATGCCGTGTTCAGGAAAAACAAGTCCCTGCGTCCATACCTGCTTTATATCTTTGGTCCATCTTTGAGCACCATCATTCTCCAATGTTCTAACATCATTCTTCTTTCTCTCTCCGGTCTCCCCCAAACGCTGTACCAGATCTCAAGCTAAGACTTGCTGTCGATTGTTAAACTCCATCGTCTGATGGCCTCTTCTTCGAAACCCAGCAAGATTTACCATGTGTTCTTGAGTTTCAGAGGCCCGGATGTCCGCAGCAATTTTCTCAGTTATCTTTATACAGCTCTTGATCTGAAAGGAGTCTACACCTACGTTGATAGCGAGGAGCTTAGGAAAGGAGAACAAATAGCATCGGCGCTTATGAAGGCCATCCAGGAATCGCACATCGCAGTTGTCGTTTTCTCCGAGGATTACGCCTCCTCATCGTGGTGTTTAGAAGAGGTGGCGAAAATCATGGAGTGCAAGGAGGAAAGGGATCTCATGGTCTTTCCCGTGTTTTACAAAGTGGAACCCAGAGAAGTAAGAACACCAAGAAAGAGGTACAGAGAAGCTATGATTAAGCATGAGTCCAAGTTCGGAGAAAATTCTGAGAAGGTGAAGAGATGGAAGAAAGCTCTTTTCAATGCTGGTAGCTTGTCCGGGTGGCATTTGAAGGACGGGTAAGTAGAGGGTGAGTCCATATTTTGTTTAAAAATGTGATCTTTAAAAGTAGAGACTATTCGCAAAGTTATCAATTATTATTTTTATTAACATTCATTCGAGTTACTTACCATCACTCAACAAAAAAAAAGACCAACCATTGCTTTAAGATGGCTTTTCCCGTAATAACAAAATTTTGAAAATGGGAATTCACTGGCCGAAAATTTCAATGACTCGTTTGAACAAAATTAAATGTTGAAACTTAGATCGACCCCAAACGGACAAAATGTTAAGTCGTGTTATAGCACTTACCCTTCTTTGGAAGGAATAAGAAAGTTATGCAATGCTTGATACATGGTTATTAATTAGTGTGCATAGGCTATATAAGGCAATGACATCGTGCTTCAGGCTATTTAATAGTTTCGGAATTTTGACCATCGTTCAAAGTCCTAAATGGCTTGATTAACCATTTAAATAAACCACATATAGCAGTCGAAAAGAAAACTAAGTAAATTATTGTGCATAAACTAAAAGAACATGAATCCCTGGGATGACTAGAAGTTGAGCCCGGAGCTTGTTTTGATTGATGTGAATAGTCAGAGTTCTAATTCGACTCGATCGGAGTACGTTTTGTTTTGTTGTGATTATCCGAAAATGGCACACACTGCTTTGTCATTGATAATTGGTGATTGCTGCTATTTGCTTATTCAAACTGCTAAAACTATGCCACAACTACTTTTTTCGATTTTGTCAGAGATGACTCAGAGCATATACAAAGAATTGTGAAGGAGATCGCCACTCACCTAGGCCGAACACCTTTGCAGGTTGCTAAGCATCCGGTTGGGATAGATTCCCGTGTGGTTAAGCTGAAATCGATGTTAAACCTTGAGTCTAATGATGACATTCTCATGGTGGGATTATGGGGACAAGGAGGCATAGGAAAAACAGCTTTAGCTAAAGCAATTTATAATGATATTTTCGGACAATTTGAAGGTTCTTGTTTTTTGCCAAATGTTCGAGAAACTTCAAAAGATTGCAAGGACTTAGTTACTTTGCAAGAAAAATTACTAATGGAGATATTATTAAGGAAACAAGAACTAGTAGTGCCCAGTGTTGATGCAGGCACTAATTTTATACGAGAAAGGCTTTGTCACAAAAAAGTTCTCCTGGTTCTTGATGATGTGGATGACTTGCGCCAATTAAATGCTTTGGCTGGGGAAGATGAGTGGTTTGGTCATGGGAGTAGGATCATCTTCACTACGAGAGATGAACATTTGCTAACTGCTCATGGGATAGATCAAGATTACGTATACGAAGTTAAACCGCTAGATGGCAGTGAAGCTCGTGAGTTGCTTATTAAGCATGCTTTTTCCACACATCAAAACTTAGAAATTAGGGCAGGTCTAGTGGATGGTGTTCTGAATTATGCCAAAGGCCTTCCTTTAGCCCTTGAGGTGCTTGGTTCCTTCTTATATGGTAGAAGAGAACATGAATGGAAAAGTACACTGAGAAAACTTTCTCGGATTCCTAACAAATCCATTAATGATGTGCTCAGAATAAGTTATGATGGACTGGAAGAAAATGAGAAAGAGATTTTTCTCCATGTTGCTTGCTTTTTCAAGGGGCAAGACACTAAGTACATAAAGGAAGTTCTCGACAGTTGCGATTTTGAAACAGTGATAGGACTTAAAATTCTCATTGAGAGGTCTTTGATTACAAGTGAGAAAGGAACCCTACAAATGCATGACTTGATTCAATTGATGGGTATGGATATTGTGAAGCAAGAATGTCGCGATGATCCCGGGAGACGCAGCAGACTATGGCAATATGATGATGTTGTTGACGTTTTGTCCTATGACATGGTAAGACTTGTGAATACCATCAAAATTCTAGTCCTTATCTTTGATTCTATTTACTAAATATGCATAACTTAAATAGTCTTGTCTTTGCAGGGATATTGTGCAGTAAAAGCCATAGTGTTGGAGCCACCTGAGCTGAAAGAGATAGGTATTGGTCCTGATGCTTTTATAAAAATGAGAATGTTGAGATTGCTCATCTTGCACAATGTGCACAATTCTTTTCAAGATCCCGTGTCTCTTCCTAATTGGCTAAGATGGTTTGAGTGGCCTGGTGCTCGACAGTTTCCAGAATTTCCCTCTGGTCCAAAGAAATTAGTTGGATTTGATATGAGCAAAAGCAACATCATGATAGTACCAAAACAATTTAAGGTGAGCTTACCTACATAGACCTTTTAATTTATCTATTTCGTTTGAGTATACACGTAGTAGTACCCAAAAGGAAGTGGTGGTGTTCTGATTTAGTAAACACTTAATCTGTTTTCTTTCAAAATGACCCGAACTACTTGTCTTAAAAATATTTTTACGTGCAGCAAAATTGGCATTTGAAAAATTAAGCGAAACAACTTTGTTAATAATATTTAATGGAAACCTTTTTTTTATAAAATACACAATCTAAAGAAATTTCATAAAATATGTATGGAAAGACAAAGATAACTCATGATATGATTTTTTTTTTTTTACGAAGATCATTGAATAGTGACATAAGATGGTGGAAAAAGAAAGATATTTCAAAATTTAATGTTTTTAAGAATGTTATTGCACATAAGAAAATTCAAATTTTAATGAGATATGCAAGAGATAAATAGAATAACCAATTTCACATCTGTCCATGAGATTACTATTTGTAAAATAAGTAATTGAGGATGATTAATGGAAAAAAGTTAAAATCCCTTATAACTAGGACGTTTTCTTTACTTTATGTAATAATAAGGATGAAGGTCAAATACTTTCTAAACTTAATTACTGTAAAGATCAACATGTTATATTTCAAAAGTCAAATCAAACCTACCTTGTAAAGAAACTCAAAATGCAAATCTGCTAGCACGAGATGTGCAACCCAATTCTAACTAGGGATATATTCACTAAAAGTCCTAAAACTTGTCACAAAAGTGCAATCGAGTCCTAAAACTTGCAAAAAGTGCAATCAAGTCCAAAAATTTGTTAAGATGGTGTAATCGAGTCCTAAAATTTGCAAAAAGTGCAATTGAGTCCTAAAACTTGTCAAATTGATGCAATTGAGTCATTCCGTTTACTCCATCCAACTTTCGTTGATGGTAAATGCTGACGTGGCTTTTAAAAATATTTTACCTCTCTTACGTGGTGATGACGTGGTTTTAATTTAATTTTTATTTGAATTAATTTATCAAATAGGCTAAAATTGAAAAAAAAAACCAAAAAAAAAAAAAACAAAGAACTGAGGAGAACCAGCGGCGGGGCTCTGAAGCCTTCACCGCTATCGCCCCAGGGCTCTGACGCTGCCACTCCACCGCCGCTGAAAAGGGCCGGCGACGGTGGGGAAGTCGTCAGCCGGGGTCGCCGGGCCTTGGCCAAGGGCCGGCGACCCTCGCTCCAGCCGAGTGCCACTAATGTACATATCCCTTTCAACAATGGATTCTTGCTCGTATGATGCCTTGGCCTTCTTTGGATCTCTGGTAGGAGATTTGCTTTATGGGTGACAATGCAGGATATGCAAGTGCGGGCCCAAGATTTTTCCTTGTTCTCTCTGTTTAATTAAAAAAATCAAGCCAGCTTCTTGCAGCGGGGAGTTCTATGAGCTCAGAGTTGATTCGGAGAAATGGGTCTTCAAGAATCCGTCTGAGATGGCACTTCTCCCTCGCCAAGCTCACAATCTGGTCTTTCATCTTCCTCGCCCTAATCTTCATCTTCTTCTTCCGATCCCCATACTCCTTGACCCCGCAGGCCCTCGACCCCTGCGACCCCACCCAACGACTTCCCCGTCGTTGCTGTTCCTTTGGGGCGGTAGCGTCGAGGGCTTCAGAGGCGTACATTGGCGGCACTCGGCCTGAGCGAGGGTCGTCGGCCCTTGTCCGGGGCCCGGCGACCCCGGCTGACGACTTCCCCACCGTCGCCGGCCCTTTTCGACGGCGGTGGGGTGGCGGTGTCAAAGCCCTCGCCCTCGCTGCTAATTCTGATGTGCGTATTCTTCTTTGTTTTTTAATAAATAATTTTAGCTTATTTTGTAAGTTAATTTTTAAAAAATTATAATAAAAATCAGATTTGAGGCAAAACCACGTCGTTTTGGCCACGTCATCGCCACGTAAGAGAGATAAAATATTTTTAAAATTTTACGTCAGCATTTTCCATCAACGAAAGTTGGATGGAGTTAATGGAAGGACTCAATTGCATCAATTTGATAAATTTTAGGACTCGATTGCACCATCTTAATAAGTTTTAGGACTTGATTGCACTTTTTGCAAGTTTTAGGACTCAATTGCACTTTTGTGATAAGTTTTAGGACTTTTAATAAACATATCCCATTCTAACTATGATGGTTGTTTACGTATAACCTTCTTTATTTTTCTGAAAAATTGTATAATGATGGAATAAAAATGAAAAAAAAAATTATGGGTTACCAAAGAAAAAGGAAAAAAAAAATTATGACGAGTGAACCCATTGACATGCACATAAAGTAAAAACACCCAAGGAGTAGCTGGTTGAATGGTCAAGCATTTGATATGGGTGTAACAGATTAGATATCCTAATCACAGTATTTCTCACTCAAATTAACCTTAGAGGTCAATGCACTGTGCTGTCAAGGAGGGCATTGAATTGCCTAAATCAGTTGCTAAGGAGCATTATTTCCAAGTTGACGTAACGAAGTATTTGTTAGGAACTTTGCCAGTAATGCTTGTGATACATAGCACTAGTTTCTTAACAGAACGTCAGAGCCAGATTTTGAAATACATGAAATTCTTATTTTCTTCCTAATGTTTTTCAAAGCTGTCTTCATGGTCTTTGCAGTGATTACATTGTTATAGTATTTATGTCGTGCATTCATCTGTTATATATTGGTATAGCCAAAACTAACAGAGTGTCCGTTCCTATGCTTGCAATTTTGTACTTCACTTTGCTATCGCTACATGGCATAGTTTCATCATGTGGCCCGTATTTGCATACTTGCCCCGTGCTACATGATACTTCCCTTTGCTTATGTGGTGACACATAACGCATACATGGTTTTGTCTCACATTCACATGCTCGCCATGGGGCAATTCACTCTACTGTGATTACCACATGGCAAGAGATGTGTCATTGTGTTACCCCCAAACTAATTTTCATTTGCAGATAGAGGGTAGATTTGGATATGGGTACTAGTTTGAGATTTTTTATGAGACAAAGTATTTTAGAGTAAATGTGTCATGGCGTATTAATTTGATATTTTTGTGAAATGAAAAATTAATTTTGGGTAACTTAGTGTATCGATTTTGGATTTTTAATCGTATTGACCCTTATATTTTTTTTAATAATTGTCTAGCATAACTTATTTGTAAATAACTTTGTATCTTACGTATCAATATATCATCCGGATTGTTCAAATAAAGTTTAGAATCTATAACGATTAGAGTTGTCTTTGATTTGCTAAAGTGACCATGAAAACTAAATTGCTAGATAAAGCTTGCTCGTAATTGTGCCATGTGGTTCAATATCGCGCAAGCCTTACCGTTTATATAGATTTGTAATTACTAGTAGTAATTCTCAAAAAAATCAGTTCATAGTAACTTTGAATGAAAGTTAATTAATAGGTTAAGAAATTCACTCAGAAACCTGAATAGTAGGTTCCAAGTTGCCTTATTTAACTATTGCTTCGTGCTTTCTTCCACATGAAGATGCTTGTTTCACAGCTATGAATTTCCTTAAAAGTGGCCACGGTAACCTACATATACCCATTTTTGCCCTCTCATAATGTTAGTCAAAGTTGTTTCGATGTTTTCGCAGGACTTCCAACACTTGAAGTCCATTAATTTGAGTTACTGCGAGTCGCTGGTTGTGATGCCCGATCTCTCATGTACTCCAAATCTCAAGGAATTGTATCTCCAGGATTGCAAAAACATGGTAGAAGCACACGAGTCGATTGCAGATCATGACAAGTTACAAGTGTTGAATTTAAGTGGGTGCTCCGAACTTAGAGTTTTTCCCAAAGTGCTCCGGTCAAAAAATCTCCAAACTCTCAATCTTACTGGTTGCACAAAGTTTGAAAGGTTCCCTGATATTCCAAATGAACTCGAAGACTTGGAAGAGCTCTGGCTACTAAATACTGCTATTAAAGAATTTCCTGCATCAATAGAAAATCTTATCTCTTTGGAGAGAATGTATTTAGATAATTGCAAGAATCTGGCGACTCTCCCATCTAACATTTACAAGTTACAAAACCTTGAAGACTTGGGACTTCGAGGTTGCACAAATTTTATCAAGTTTCCTAAGTATGAGGATTCAGCTGATACATGCATGGAGAGGGGACTTTCAAATTTAAGATCTTTACGGCTTGAAGGATGTAATCTGTCCGAAGTAGAGTTTCTTGACAACCTTTCCTGTTTTCCCTTGCTGAGACAGTTATATCTAAGGGGGAACAATATTACCAGCCTTCCTCCATCCCTCAATAAGCGGGCTCATTTGTCCCGCTTGATTGTTGAAAATTGCCATCAATTAAAGGAGATTCCCGAGCTTCCACCAAATTTCAGCTATCTATTTGCGGAAGGTTGCGAATCTCTGAAAAAGAATGGACATTTAACCTCACTTCATCATTTTGTCCATAGAGGGTTGACCATGGCTGATGCTCACTCAAGTGGCCGGGTTAGATTCTCTCTCTCTCTCTCTCACACACACACACACACATCGATGTTGAATATATGCTGGATCCAGTGTGTGCTTGTATTGTAAAAAAGCAGAAAATGTAAGATTGGAGGCTTAAGAAAAGCAAAGAGATAAAGTGATTCTGCACGTTACATGCAGTGATTCTGCACGTACTTGCATGTAACGGAGTTGCTATCGTTCTTTTTTTATAGGAATGATTTCTATTACATGAGACTTGTATTTTAATGCAAGTAAGCACCAAGGATAACTTATAGAGCTCTAGTCAGAAGCGGAATTCACTTGAATTAGTCACTAAGTTATAATTGAAATTTATTTTATTTGTGTGCCAATAACAAATTTGGGTACTTTCTAACGAATTTCTGCATAATTGATGTTAATAACAGATGCCTGAGGATTTCCAAATTCTTCTATCTGGAGGAGAGATGCCAGAGTGGATCTTCCCTATAGAAGGGGGCTCTGTATCTTTCATGGCTTCTAAGGATTTGTATGATAAGTTTCTTGCATTGGCTCTCTGTTTTGTTCTCTGCAATGAACCGGAAAAGGAAACGATGGTTGTATCCCATGTCAATGGCAAAAGGGTGGAGTATGATATACATACTTCATACGGATCGGATTTGGATCATATCTCGCTTGATTATCTCATACCATCTGACCTGTGGGGAGAAATTGATATCAGTCAAATTGATGGGAGTTACGTACAATTTAGCAGTGCGGTATCAAGTACAAGGGTGAAAAAGTGGGGAATCCGAATATTATGCAAGCCACTAGAAGATGATTTAAAAGTTGTGCTTCAAGACAGTAAGCTAATGGATCGAGCTTTACTTTACGAGGTTCGTCATGTATCGACAGATATAGAAGCTAAGAGTTCACTTATGCACGGAGATAGTTCGAGCAAAGCAGATCCTCAACGAGGCTTGGGAGATTGTCAAATGAGTAGGGAGGAGCACGGTCAAATAGTACCAAAGGGAAATCATGACCTTTTCTCGCTCGAGGCATGTGAGCCAAGACCAGGTGGATTTCTAATTCGAGTGGCAGAGATGTGTATGGCAGTGTTTGCTCGCTGCTTTTGTTGCTACCATGATCGAGAAAGGTGCTAATGAAGCATTTGTTAGGTGAGTGAATTCGGCTGATCTTCACTAAAATGCCTTCTTTCTCCTTGTTTTTCTTTTCTCGTGTTTCAACCGTATATCTTCAATAAATTCTGTAAATGTCTTTTCTTATTGCTAAATTCTGTTTTCCCCGCTAGGCAATCTTCGAACTCCACCAGCGCCACTTTCAGCATCACTACTGCTCCTCTTCCATCTTACACTAGCGAGCTCTGACGAATGTCAGATTGCCGCATGCCAATGGAGGCGACGAACAAAAGAAGTTCGTCTTCCTAAAATGGAGTCCCTATTGAACCGACGACGATAGAGGCAGGCGAGCTAAAGCAAAAGACCACCACTGTCGTTGGAATCCATGGGAACTAATGACGTAGCTTCAGGTGAACCATTCTAACTGAGATTCGTTTAGCTTGCTAAGGATTAGGTAGAACCTGTTAGAAGAAGACGTGATTTAATATTTATATATTCCAACACTCCCCCGGATTAGGTAGAACCTGTTAGAAGAAGACATGTGGACAAATTAATTGGAGAGGCAATTTGGCGGGACCACTTGCCAACTGCTCTAAAAGCTTAAGCTATTAGAAGAAGGCGTGCTTTAATATTTATATATTCCAACATGAGATACCAAAAATAAGACACCCTGGAATGAGGCAACTTATAGTTTCTCAAATTAGTTTGTTTTTGCTTTAATGTTGTTTTCAGTTCCAGTGTTAGGTGGGATTTGCATCTGAATTACATGATGAGTGAGTGAGAGTTTGTGACCAGGACCAGCAAGATCTTTGATCATGCAGCTATGACACATGGATTCATTCATTAGCATACTGCTACTGAAATATTTCTACTGCAGGCAACTTGATGTTGATTTCCCGCTTGAATTGCCTGTATCCAAGTATGAGAGAAATTCTAACACTTACACTCATTTTTGTTTTTTTCCTATCATATAAGCCATGAAAACCGACTTTTAGAGCTAGAAATTGATACTTCGGCTGCTCTTAATACTCTGATTATAAGTCAAAAGTATTGTGGATACATGAATTAAATCATTGCCTTTCTGAATATGACATCAAGCAAGAGGATGCATCTTGCAGAAAAAGGAACACGTTGCTTAATTTCCACCGAATGGAGCTAAAAAACCAGCCCTAATTATTGCATTGTTTCACGATAGAGAGAATGAGGCTGTTATTGTAATGGTGAGCATGGTTCATATGCAATGTTTGGAAGATGAAGCTGATTGATACCCTCTTATTAAAAGCCTTGAAGAGAACTTGCCAATATCTCTTTGAAGAGATATTAGAATACAAGTCATCCGAGAATCTTCTCTCAATCAGATCACCGATGCCGACATCTCTCTGAAGATGAAGCTTTTTACGGCGTGTTGTTTGCTTTCCAAGGACATTAGGTTTAAGCCATAGGTACCCCAAACACGCCTCTTGTAAATCTGATGCAAGAAGTAGGCCAAGGATTAGAGCCTAGTTGCTGTCGATTGGATTAAAAATGGCACGCTTCGGAGATAATTTGGTTGCATGAAAACTTTTTCCTAGAGTACAGACATTTCCTAAAATCGATATTCTTAGGACCTTAAATGTAAACTTCCTGAGTTAAGCAGATTCCTTTTATCGGCGAACTTGTTTTGCTAATGGAATCTGTCTCAGGTTTCAAGCTGATGAGCTAGATCGAAATGCAGAATCATTACAGACATTGGGTGGTTTCCCCGAAAATTTCATATATGCTCCTCCTCCTTTCAAGTGTCTGCCTGATTTATGAATTTTTCCATGTTCTTTTTCTTGTTTCTCTTGCAAAGATGGGAATGCCGATCAAAGTGTTTCAAATGTTGTGGAGGGATAGCGGCATCAGAAGCAATTTCTTTTCGGCAAAACTTTTATAAACGGGGAAACTCCAATGGTATGAATGCCGGTTGTACATTTTAACCAACACTGTTTGTTCGAAAGAATGTCATAATACCGCAGCTAGCACCTATCTACATTAAACAACCTGGGGGAAATGGGAGTGCTTTTTTCAATGGACCATAGTTAAATGCACTCTTTAAGGGTGCGCATGAAATCACTTTTGAAAACGACGGAAATTCATTTGGTAAAATCAAATTTGAAGTAGAAACGTGTTTGGTAAAAAAATTGACTTCTAGTATGATTTTTTACTTCTGGCAAGATTTTGGGCCAACTTTCAATTTTTTTACTTCTCCAGCCCAAAAGTCATTCTCGGGGTGCCCGACCATTGCCACAGACGGCGACTGTCGCGACCCAAAAAAAATAGGTTAATGGATTATTAGGTTAATCTAATGAATTAACTAGCCTAATACGGACTCTCCCAAGCCCTACCAATTCGCAACTTAAAAATTACCAAAATGATTTATAAATTGGAGCCGTCACTAATCATTTTGAGTAGGTTGATTAGAAACCTAAGTAAAACAGCGGGAGAACCATTTTACTTCTACGAACCAGAGATTATAGATTCGGGGACTTGATTACACTAGTTAATTAAAAATAATGCACTTTCGGTACCTTAATTTCAAGTGAGATGTCCTAAATTGACAACTCAGATTGAATCAATTTGAAGCTCAGAAAATGTAATTTTTTTATTTTCGTTTTTTATATGCAATGCATGAATGATATAAATGGGGAATTAAAGTCATGTTTTCCTATATGCGAAATTTAACTAATTAATTAAGGCATGCGAAATGATGTGGCATAGAAATGCGATAATGCAAATGCAATAATGATTCTCGAAAAAATGATAATGCATGGGTATATGCAATTTCCAAAATATGATGAATGACATGGCATAATGACATGGCAAGATGATGTGAAAAAATGACGTGGAAAAATGACGTAGCATAATGACATGGAAAATGACGTGGCATAATGACATGCGATTTACATGGCATGCAGATGGTTTTTTTTTTTTTTTTTGGATTTTTATGCACTTTTCGGATTTATGAAAAAAAAATGAAGAATGAATTAAGAAGTTATCCCATTTAACCTGATATGCAGACATGATATGATATATGCACGAGATTGAATATATGCTATCCTAATTAACGTGATATGTAGACATTATATGATATGCATGAATGAATCTCCTTCCCTTTCTTAAAATTTCGACCAAATGAGGGATATCTTGAAGATTTATTATCTTGATTTAACTGCTTAAGGTTTAATGAGATAAGATTTCTAAGAAATCTTATCTCCCTAAAAATTCAATTAGATGGGGTTTTTAGGAAACCACATCTTACTAAAATCTTCAGGAAATCTCAAACCATGGCAAGTCCAATCAACACAACACAGACACCCGAATATTCACTGCGAGATAAGGAAAGAAATCATGATCGTGTCGTTATCCCTTTCAATTTTCGAAAATTTGACCAACTTCCATTAGAGATTGATTTCCTGAAGATAATCAGACCTAAGCGGTGATAGGTCAGATTAACTAAATCCATAATTTAGTGATGAAAATTAAGCTTTGATGTTTATATCAAATTGGTGGTATCTTGAATTTCCGAAGAAAGTCTCAATTTTTCCATTGAAAATTTAATCAATCAAAACGGCAATCAATCAATTAAAGATATACAACCCTTTTAAATTCAGAATATTCTGGATAAGGATTGTTACCTAAATTGCCGATTTGGTTTCGCCCGAAGTTTGAACCTCGACGGCTTCGACGATTGAACGGGGTAGAGGCTGAGCTGCACACGGCGGATAGTGGCTGAACCGGAGCGTCAAGGCCGCTGGATAGTGGAGTTGTGACGGTCGACGCACGCGCAAAGGCGTCTCAACTAGTTTGGATGTGAGCTCGAGGATACTTTTCTGAAGGCGGAAATTCTGCACGCGTGCAAGCAAAAGGCAACTAATTAGATGCTGAATAAGAGTCAAACTGAGGCTGACTCAAACTTAGAATCGGAGCCGATCCACGGACTGGTGAGACTCGTTGGTAGTGCTTCGTAGCTAGTTCGATATTTGGGACAAGGCTACCAAACGAGCTTCTTTTCGTAACCAATTAAAAGCACTCTCAATGGACGAATATAAGGCAGTCAAACGATCATCAATTTGACTTGTGGTTACTGGGAGTGATGACGTGAATGACCTGCAAAGGGAAAGAAGCATAGTAATTTTTTCTTTGAGGATCTTCTCTCTTTGGAGCTCATACGAAGTATGATCGTGCTTGGGTGCACGCTGAACTCCCTGACGCCAGCTTGCAAGAACAGGACAGATTGGTGGTCAAAGGAGAATGTCCTCCTGAGGTGCTGCGGTCAGGCTTCGCTGAGTTGTCTGCAGTTTGTCCTCTTACCTGGATGTCTCACTTTCCCTCATCATGTGCTAGAATGCAGGCACATCCAAAGGGAAGCACCGGAATCTTCATGAAGGCAAACTGTAACCGCTGGAAATTTGCCAAAGACCTACAAGACAGGGAACAAGAGCTCGCAATTGCATTATTAGATCAGGACAAAAACCGTAAGAAAACGAACCCACAATTTAAGCTTAATTAATCGAAATTCTCATTGTGGACTTCGGGGAATGATGGGCGCCGCTTAGACTTGATCAAATAGTAATCTCCCGTTGGTACAACATGAACAAATGGAGAATTCGTCCGTTCGTCGAGATCAAAGGACAAATTCATCCAAGAAAGACCATCGCCGGTGTGAGCTTTTCCTTCTTGCGTTTGAAGGACTTTTTCCGATGCTCTTCCGATATAGCCGTATATTATAATAAAGTGGCCCCCTTTTGGTGAAACCTAAGTGCTTTATTTATAGTGCAAGTTAGATTTCTTGCTCACCAACCCTAATGCTTGTGGACTTATAGGCTTTATTCGAAAAAATTGGACAATTAATTAAAGCCTTTTCAAATTTAATTGAGTGAAATGGGCTAAATTAAATCCAAGAATAGGTTCAAACCCCTTCAAATAAATTCGGCAACCCTCTATGCCTTAGTCGAAAATCTCAATCTAAGTCTGGTCCAATCGTCTGTTAGATAAACCTCAATTGACTCACTTTGACATTAAATAAAATGACGCGACTGACAGAAAATTAATTATGCCATGCATGAGGAAATTATTTTTTGCGCGAATTATGACTAACTCTCATTTTGTGCTTAAATGAATGAATTTCTAAAAAATTCAAAATTTAGGTGTCAACAGCGACCGACGGAGGTGTAGGCCCCCGCCGGCCCCCGTCGGTCACCGCCAGTCGCCGCCGTTCGATCGTCCGCCGATCGCCGGTCGGCCGCCGCCCAGCTGCCGTCATCGGTCATCGCCGCCGCCATTGAACATTTTTTTAATAATGTTTCGAACATTATCTTTTTTAATAGTTATCAAACACATTTCTCTATCAGAAATCAACTTCTGAAGCAAAAGCTGCAAATTCAACTTCTGCTCAAAAGCAAAAGCTGAAAAATCAACTTCCCTGCCGGAAGGCATTCTCCTGCGATAAGTGATTTCATGCGCACCCTAAGAGGCTGTTATGAGCATAATAGAGCAATTCTACCTTTCGAACCAAAGTTTACTTTATCAATCAATGAATTTGAGCATTGTGCCTGCTAGTAACATCTCCCTGAATGACCCTTCCGGATGAAGCTCTCTTAATATCTAATGCTACGGTCTTCTATCACTCATCCCCGTTCATATTGATCCAGAAGAATTCAGGAGTCCTCGTTCTATTTCTACTTTTCCAACCTTGGGCTTTCGGTAATTGCAGGTCTTGCTGGACATCTCTCTCTCCCTCCCCCTCATGTAAATGGTCTTTCGCAGCAAAAGATGTTGCATCCCAGGTGAATAAAGCGGGCCCAGGGAATTTTTTTGGTAGTTATGGAAGTTAATAAAATTGGAAGCACAGAACTAGTGGGGCATTGGCTGCATAAGAACCCATTCAGAGGTTTGCTTCATTAGGGATAAGGCCCACATCTTGAGATGGTGGGTACACTTTGTTGAAGTTTTTTTCGTAAAACAAACAATAATGTTGCCTTTTTTAATCCCACGTAGGATAGAAAGAAAGATGCAAGTCTATTTATTAGTTAGAAGGCTACTCTAGTCTTTCAAAATAAAGAAATGCGCTTGTGATTGCGCAATTTTGACGGACTTAGCACGCTTGCGCGCCGCGGACGAATTCTGAATTATTATTTTATTATTTTATATCGAAATAAATAAATTATTTTATAATTATATTATATATATTTTAATTAATTGTGACTATTCGGACACGAACGGTTGTGTCCGATCGGCGGTTGCCACTTATGAACAGTTGTGTCCGAATGACTGTTATCACCACGAGCGGTCATGTCAGAATTGTAATTTTTCGACATGAATTGGTGCGATATTTCGGACATGAATTGGTACGATGTTCTGAACATGAATTGGTGCTATATTTTGAACGTCCATTCGTACATGGACAGTTTAAACACCAAAAGGTGTGTTTATTAGTTTTATAAATAGACAATTTTGTTCATTTTTTCATTATCAACTTTCATTCTATGTTTTCCTTCAAAAGAGAGACAACCATCTTTTCATTGTTTCGCAGAGAGTTTTTAGAAGAATTACTGGAATTTCTACCCAGTATTCTCGCCATGACTTTGTTGTTTCCTGAAGGGAATTTGCCAGAAACCTATAGCAACTTCATGGGGCAAATTGATCCTAAAATAGAGTGATTACATCCCTCAAAGTCCAACTATATTGTTACTCCATTTTTCATATTTTCCAACAATTTTTAGGATCAATTCGTGCAACAATGGAGTCGGCGACCATCAAAGTGATGAATCAGAATATGGTCAAGTTAGATCGGTTCGACGGGAACTACTTCTCACGTTGGAAGGACAAAGTGATGTTTCTACTTACGGCTTTGAAGATGACTTACATTCTGGATCTGTGTCTGACGCCTATTGAAGATCATGTTCCTACCGCTGAAGGAGAAGAACCAAATGTCGAAGAAATTGATAGGGTGAATAAGGAAAAGAAGAAACGTGATGAAGATGAACTACTCCGTCGCGGACACATTCTGAATATGTTATCCGATCGTCTGTATGACTTGTTCAAGGAAATGAAATCTGCTCAGGAAATCTGGAATGCACTGCAGTTCAAATACAAAGAAGAGGAACAAGGTACGAACAAATATCTGATTGCGAAGTATTTCGACTTCAAATTTATCGATACTAAACCCCTTCTGGAGCAAGTCAATGAACTACAAGTTCTAGTGAACAAAATCCGTGCTCTAAAAATCGACCTTCCAGAAGCGTTTCAAGTTGGAGCAATTATTGTCAAATTACCTTCAAGTTGGAAGGACTATGGGAAAAGGCCGATGCACAAGACAGATGACATTACTTTGGTTCAACTCCAGAACCATCTTCGCATTGAGGAAGAGTCACGCTTGTGTGAAAAATCTGGATTATATGAGACTAAAGTGAATGTCATGTCGGGTTATGGATTTCAGTCTAAAAATAATCCGAACTTAAAACGCAAGAGAGAGCAGAACTTTAAGAATGCACAAAAGAAAAAAAAAAGGAGGCTGTTTTGTTTGTGGCAAATAGGGACATTTTGCAAGGGCCTGTGGGCACTGCAAGAACAAACTTCCAAGGAGAAAAATACACTAATGCCAATTGTGAAGGCATATACCAATTATGTTCAAGAAAACTATGTGGCAATGGTTACGCATAAGTTTTCAGACTTGAAAATCTTTGCAAGAGTTGATGGTACCATGCTCTGATATGGTCCCAAATAATTGAGCTCTGATACCACTTGTTGAATCTCAAAGGTATGCTCTGATACCAAATGTAGAATCTCAGAGACACAATACTCTGATAACACTCACTCAACAGAAACTCTCAAGAAAGGAGATGAACTACTTTATTTTTTTGAAATCTGCCTTCACTCTCCTTACAGAAACGATCACAAGACTCGCCTTTATATAGGCATCAAACATGACTCTTGACATACCCTAGATACGTGAAAGGACACGTCTAGATACATAGTGATAATTACACATTGGAATGCTAAAAGACTCTCGAGACACACAACTAATGATGACTTTTGAAAAATAACAAAGTAATAAAGACACTTTAACACGCGTGCCGAAAAGACATTCATCGAGAACCGAACAATCTTTCGACAATCACCAAAATACGAAGAGTCACAAGAGGTAGGCGGTGATATCTTCAATATTCTCTGCCTCTTTCAATTTTTCCCTACCCCCTTCTCATCAATAAACTCAAGACGTATACAACTTTAACGTGAACAGATGGCCGGAGTCAAATCTTTCCCTAAGGGAGTAGAAAAATCATGATAGGAAGTACCCTTTTTATGTGATCTCCTATAGGTACAAGTAGATACATTGATACACTGACTTTACATTTCATACATCTACCTCGATCCCTTACATGTGAGGCCCATTGCTCATGCAATTTGTAGTGGGCGGATTAGTCCGAATGGGGAGGGGGAAACTAAGATTGCAACCTCCATTAATGACGACTTATTAGTCTTTTTCGGATTGTGACCATTATCTCAAGTTTTAGATCCCACATTTTGTTTCTAGGGATCGAGGAGATTTTATCTGGTGTGAGATATCACATTATTCGAGGCATTAAAGATTAATCAATGAATCACTTCTCCCTGTCAATTCCTTTGAGTTTCATTCTTGCAAACTTACTCTCCAGGGGGCACGTTATTATCACGGCTTGGGATGCAAGCAATGAAAGAAGGTCATTTCCTTATTCTCTCAATGACCACCTCGGTGCAAGTTGGTTATGAAACGCATCCACTGGGAGCACCTCCTTCCCCTGTACCAATTTTACCCCCGCCAAACAGAGGCTAACCAAACACCAACAATTCTACTTGAGTGCCTCTAACATTTCTCTTTCTGACAAGCTTTACATTCCTTGTTTTCTTGCATGAAATGGACAAAGACACAAAGACATGTGGCTTTGCTATCTCTCAATTAGGACTTCAGCATAGGAAATTTCTAGTTGACCCGCAAATTGTTTCAATAATTTCTTCTTTCTCCTTGTTTCCATTGAACAGCATAAATGTCAACTCCTTTCTTTAAGTTACAAGAAGGGCAATATACACATGCTTAGGGTACTTTTATCTCGTAATGCTCATCGCGATCCTTGCTCCATGGAAAATTCACATAAATCGAACAAGCAAGACCACCAGAGTATAAAAGACATAAAAGCTAACGAAGGAGTTTTGGCTATGGTCAACAAAGCCTAGAGATTGACGATCAACGGCAGGGAAAGTGAAATAGAATAACATGGTTATCTTAAAATATCTATTATATGCAGGCGGGAATAAAGGAAGGAGTCAGATTTATCCTATGAGAGCAAAAGTAACAATACAGTTTACATGCTACAGCGTCTGGTTTGGGCTTTTTTCCAAAACATGCTAAAAAACGAAAATATTTACCAAATCAAGTTTAAAAAAATAATAATTACCAAACCAGGTCCCGCTCAGCAGTCATACTACCGAGCCAGTTTCGCTTGTGACGGAACAGTGCCGCTCGGCAGTTCACTCTTTTTTTTTTTTTACAATTCAAGCTCGAAACAAGCCGAGCGAACCAGATATCAAAATAATAATTAAAAAAAATGTGAACAGTGTGGTAGAAAGAGAGCACTACTGTCACCAAGCTCACATGTAGTTTGCTGGTGTACATCTCAAGTCTGGCCCTGTCTGGACTGCATCAATAGGCAACCATGAAAATAAAGGTTGAGTGTATAGGTAAGAACAAAAGCATTATTAGTAAAGGTTGTGCCATGATCCGAGCAGCTCGGTCTCTCGGCATGCGATGTGCTGCCTGTGTCTCTAGGGCGTACCAGCAAGTTCCTCCATGAACCACGACACCCCCGACGCACCAGCCTTGCTGCCTTCTCCGTTGATTCTTGCACCTTGTCGATTTTTTTCCTTTTTATGTTGTTGATCCTTCACTGACTCGAGCGGTGTAATTTTTTATTATTCTGGTTTTGCAGGTTATTTGTTATCGAAGTAGGATTTGAGAGAGAAGATACGTGGAGGACGACGACGCTCGTTGAGGGAAGATGCCCGTTCTCAAGTTGTCCTTCAAGATTGGTGATGGTAGTTCGCCCACGAAGGGTTGAAAGGGGAAAGACAAAAAGGAAGAAATTGTCCAGTCAAAGAAGGGACACCACACCAGTTTCACGAAGCAAAGAAGTCCCCAGAAAACTTGGCAAAGAGAAGAAAGCAGAACCATCATAATTTTTTTTTGTCTTTTATTCCATTTCCCTTCTGAACAGGGTCTGATCAAGCAAGTCAAGAATCGCTCTCGTGCTTGAAGAGTTAGAACGTTGCAACCAAGGACGTCCAGATCTCTACCTTTTCACAAGCAACCAAGCCAGACCGATTTCCACCTCTTTTCGTCTGTAGCATTCCTCTCCGTGCGTCGAAGCCTACACTGTCCAGCCGCAAACCCCAACTGTCCAGCCATGCTTGAAATGTACACCAACAAACTACATGTGAGCTTGGTGACAGTAGCGCTCTCTTTCTACCGCACTGTTCACGTTTTTTTATTTTGATATATGATTCGCTCAGCTTGTTTCGAGCTTGAATTGCAAAAAAAAAAAAAAAAAAAAATGAACAGTGCCGCTCGGCAGTTATGCTGCCGAGCGGGAAATGGAATAGTGCCGCTCGGCACTTTAACTGCTGAGCGGGACCTGGTTTGGTAATTATTTTTTTAACTTGATTTTGTAAATATTTTCGTTTTTTAACATGTTTTGAAAAAAAAAGCCCGTCTGGTTTAGTTGAGCAACCTATTTCATTCCTCGTTTTTATTCTAATGTTTCACGGAATCCAAAATCGGTACTCTTGTTTTTCCCAAGCATGAAATTAGTTGGAAATAAATCCAATTTGTCGGAAGAATTGGGATTTAGAAAAATGAACCAAACGAGACGCATATACCACGGACTCCGTGGCACGGAGTCGTAGTGCGGGACATTGCGACAGGATATTCGCCGCTGTCGCACGTGTGGACAGAAGTGACAAAAGCGACATTTCTCAGCTTCCCACACGCGCGCACTCCCACTCTTTTTTACTCTCTCTGGCCGCCGTCGTTCTCCCCTCGCGGCGGCGCTCCATATATTTACACTTCGAAACTCTCTCTCTCTCTCTCAATCATTCACTGAAGCTGCGAGCTCTCGGAACTTCACTCGACGTCCCAATGGCGCCCGCGTCGATGTCGCTGGTCTCGCCGTCCCGCGGTTCCCAGCAGCTCCTCTCGTCATCCTCAATCACGCCTTCTCTCTCTGCCTTCCGCGCCCGTACGTCCATTGGCGCCTCCACGAAGCCGTCCGTGTCCCCGAGGATCGTCTGCTGCTCTGGCCCTTTGCCGTCCGCGGTCGCGGTCGCCGTCTCCAATGGCAGACCGGACGGCGAGCGGAGAGAGATCCGGCTCGGTCTGCCCAGCAAAGGGCGCATGGCCGACGACACTCTTGGCCTCCTCAAGGTATTAGTTGCTTTCCACGACTCGCGTTTGCGGTTCTGGTTGCTGAAAAGTTGGTTCCAAATGAGAAATGTATAGAAAATTGAGTGACCATAGAGAACCGGATTTGAATTTGACGATGAAAGTGGCTTAAATCTATGGAATGCGGCTCTGGGGGACTTGCGGTTTGTGTTTTATCTGCATACTAACCTTCTTCAACTTTGTTCCTGAAGGATTGCCAATTGTCAGTGAAGCAGGTTAATCCTCGACAGTATGTTGCAGAAATTCCGCAGGTACTGAAATTTCATGAAAATGTGTGCCTTATTTCGGTTGGTGTAGACATGGTGGTATGACATTTTGAGTTCGTTTATCGTTTTTCACTTAGTCTTCAATTTTGATTTTTAAGAACTACTAGAGATAGGTTAAAAAGAGAGATTTTGTAGTCATCACATCTGAGATATGTTGACAGGGAACCAAGGAGAGCCAACCCTTTACAAAATCACTAATATAAAGTAGGATCTATGTACTAATTAAGAGAGAGCGTAATCTTCACAAAGTGCTGATGGTTTGAACCCAAAAGGTAATGCTGAACCATCTTTGTAAGACGCAAGAAGAAGAATTGACCCACTCTAGTCACTCAATGCTGTGGTTGAAAAGGTCCGCCTCCCAGAGTACTGCTGCGGTGAGAGCTAGACAAGCGCTTCTCTATTCTTAGATAGATTTACTCCCACTCATATAACATAGAAAACTCTCCATAAAAAATGAAATTAAAGTAGCTAAGAAAATATCCACCGCACCGTATAAATTTGTTTACTGTAGACATTTGGTATTTCAGTTGTTAGTTCTGTATACTGCAGACTCTTCTTAATTGATTTGGTGGCCAACTTATCTTGCAGCTCTCTAGTTTGCAAGTCTCATTTCAGCGACCAAAGGACATTGTAAAAAAATTGCTATCTGGAGATCTAGACATTGGTATAGTGGGTTTCGACACAGTTAGTGAATTTGAAAAGGTAAGCAGAAGATGCTATGTGCTGTGTCTTTGATCACTGGTTGGATTTTCTACTCATCATTTTTTATTAATTTTCACCTGCTTTCAAAGATTTATACTCCGAAGCTGTGAAAACAATTTATTGCACGGTTTTCCCCTGCTTTGGATGAAGTGGAAGATCAAGAGCGCTTTATCAAGCAAGAATTCATATTTGCTTCCCTCTTAAACCAAAAATGTTGGAATAAATGTTCATGCTAAAACCATAAAAAAATATATATATATATATATGAATATTTCGTTTCGATATGAAACATTAATGTTCGCATTTTTTCGAGACTAGGTGTGTTTGGTATCAAACAAAAGTTAAACTTGAAATGCTAAGGGCATCAGCTACGGCCAGAAAGCTAAAACTAACGTCACACCAGATGCCCACTGCAAATTGAAAATGCTGCGTGTTGATTACACATTAACTACTATGAACAATATTGATTAGGGAAGAGTTGTCTGAATAGTTGAACTTTAAAGAGTCCCTCTGATGGAAGATCCTAGATTTCCTGTTGTCTTTAGAAAGTGTAGGCCATCCTTGATACGTGAGAAAGAGGTGAGGGGACTTTGTCAAAGTTCAGTTGTAGCCTCAGTAGTATGTCATCCTTCCCCTGCTTGTTTCTAATCAGAACGTTGTCCTTGAAAGATGAAAGATTGACTCGGCATATAGATCCCCTGCAATTGTGCAGATTTGTAGCTAGTAGATGACGGGGTGTTCCCTATGTGATATATATGCAGCAGAGAATTTGGATCACAGATCTTACCTGAATGGATGACAATAGTAGTTGCGGATCACATATTACCTTGCTTGAGTTTGTAGCACTTGTTGTCTCAATCTGTTTGGGTCGTTTACTCTTTTCCACATAAAAAATTCAGAAAAATGGCTTGGATTAGCAGAATGACTGGATGATGTCGAGTTTCGGTATGTACCTCTGAAGTCTTTAGATAGGTTATGTGGTTAGAGTGTTCAGAGTGTTCATATATTATGTGTTTGTTTGGATGTGTGGATAGGAACCTATGCCTTGAAATCCTAGAATGATGATTGAGTGGTCACCTTTTGAGGAATGCTGGACAGAGACAAAAACTTCCTGATTGCTTCAACTTCACATATCAGAGCTTTTTCTGATCTTTTCGTGGTGTTTTTGTGTTTTCATCAAGCTTTTCAAGTTCATGATATTGTAAAATGTTGGTTTTGCAACACTAACTTGATGTAGTAGACTGTCCTAAAAGAGCTCATGCTCCTTTTATTCGGGGTAACGAAGATCTTATTATTGTTCACGAAGCTCTGGATTACGGGGATTGCCGTTTGTCTCTTGCAGTAAGAAAGTTTGCGCTCTCTATTTTGATATAGTAGTAGGATTTTTCCCATTGGTTCATTGCTAGGGAAATTCTTAATGTTGATATGTTCTTTCGATCTTCTATTAGATTCCCAACTATGGGATCTTTGAGAAGATCAAATCAGTGAAGGAGCTAGCACAATTGCCCTTTCAAGCAAAGCCAAAGAAACTTCTGCCGGAATAAGGAGAGAACCACACTAGACAACTGCCTGTGCAACAGCACCGACCTCATCACAATTCATAAAAGAATTACAATAGTTTAAGAAGTAAGTTCGAATATCACCATCATCCATGCCACGAGAAAAAATATATATTGGAAATGATGGCATCGGCCAAAGTTCAGGGACCGTGTCATTTTAAAGTTTAGGGATCATAATGGTCAAATTAAAAGTTCATAATCACATTACTTATTTGACCAAAGTTCAGAATCCATTTGTGTCATTTTTCCTATTGAAAATGATGGCATTGGAACACGAAAAGACCTTAAAAAAAGGCACTTTTTGCGGTTGAATATGTTGGAGTTGGCGAATACTTCGAGGACCCTTGTTTTTCACATCAGGCACGCCCACGTGAGCTTAGCGAAACTGAAGTATTATCTGACGATATGTGACACATGCGCACAAGATGCGGGGGTTCGGGGGCAACGCTCCCGACACTGGTGTCTCGCTACTCGATCAGCCGGCGGGGCTTCCGTTGCCCCACTTATCGGTGAGCGGGCGGGGGTTTGGGCGCAACGCCCCCGTAACAACAACGGGTTTGAGCTTTATTTTAAGTTGGCCCGTATGTTGTGGGATTAAAGAGGTTTCTGATAGGTTTAAGTTTTGGGCCCGTTTATGGCATATATATTTTGCTCATTTTTTCTGATAATTGTAACGAGTTGTTGCTGTAAATATAAACATCATAGTGAGATCTCTTTGCAGGACATAGCCTATTCTAGGGTGAATTTGGGTAAACTGTGCGTCGTTTATTTTTCTTCTATTATCTGTGTGTTTGTTCTGAATCAGCTAGCGATACATCCCTTCAGAATCAACGGACACCAAAGTCTTGAGGTAATGGACTGAAGAGAAGTGCTCTCAAGCTAACATAGCTTCTGATCTCTGTTGTCACTAAACATATAGACCACCAAAGAAAGTCTCACAAAACTCAAAATCGCAAATTCAAACTTCTAAAACAGCATCCAGTCAAACACGAAGTCAAATTCGTCCAATAAAACAGGATTCCCGGAGACACAACAAGTACCTCCCAAGGAATATTATGAAGCCGTTCAAGAGAAAACACTGTCCGGTCCTGATAGAAAGCTTCTTCGGCCGATCAAGCGCGAATTCAACAAACAAATCATTCGATCAATTTCAAATTCCTCCATAATTTCCCGGAAAAGAGAATACAAATCGAGACGCAACGAGTTAATTATCGCTTTTATTGGATATACAATATCAAATCATGTTTATAATATGACATTCTTTTAGTTTAGAGATATTAAGAAATTCACGTTAGATGACATCTTTAACAAAATTTTGTGAGAAAAATTATCAAAAAAGTCTTAAATTTATTACAATTGTGATAATTTAATCATAAACCTTTTCCTTTTATCAATTTGGTCATGTTTGTATTTGTACCAATTCAGCATTTTTCGTCAGATAAGTTGACGGTGTTAGCTGAAGGACTCGATTGCACCAATTTGATAAGTTTTAGGACTCGATTGCACCTTTTGTAAGTTTTAGAACTCAATTGCACTTTCATAACAAGTTTTAGGACTTCTAGTGAACATATCCCTTATTTTTAGGCCTAATTCCAAAAAAAACCTCAAACTTTGACGTTTGTCCCAAAAATATCCATAACTTTTTTTTTGTCTCCTAAAAAACCTTCAACTTTTGATTTTGTCCCAAAAAAACCTCAAACTTTGGTTTTTGTCCCAAAAATAACCATAACTTTTTTTGTCTCATAAAAAACCTCCAACTTTTGATTTTGTCCTAAATTTACCATAGTTATTAAAAAAAAAGAGTGTTTCGCGCCCAATTGAACAGATTCTATGATTGTTCGACAAAGATCAAAATGTACTTCCAATTGTTTCAAAGGAAGAATGTTCGACACATTGCAGCCGCATTCATTCATTTCGAGACATAATTAAGTTACCCGAGATTCACATACAAATTTCAGCGGAAACAAGATATTAACAAATCGTCTTCTTATACTTCAAATCTTTACCAAAATGATGATCACAAGAAAGCATTGGGGGCAGCAGTTTGTCGTCACAGAGGCAGGGTCGGCAGCAGCTTGTTGTCATAGATGCAGGGTCGGCACGATGGTCCTCGGTGGGAGGCTCGATTGGCATCAAGGACTATCAACGGGTAAGGAGCCGATGACGAGGGTTGCTATTGCCTCGGGATAAGGCCACACCATCGGGCGACGGTTGAGAATCACTTGGAATTTCGATAGAAGCTAAACGGCCGACATCGGGGTCGTCGGGAATTCTACGATATGGGTTTTGAGGGTTTTTTTGTGATTGGACTAGTAGATTTGAGACAAATTCAAAAGTTGAAGGTTTTTTAGGAGACAAAAAAAAAGTTATGGATATTTTTGGGACAAAGGCCAAAGTTTTGAGGTATTTTTTGGATTGGATTTGTAGACTTGAGACAAAATCAAAAGTTGGAGGTTTTTTAGGAGACAAAAAAAAATTGTGGATATTTTTGGGACAAAAACTAAAGTTTGAGGTTTTTTTGAGATTGGGCCCTTATTTTTATATCGAAAGTCATGGGGTTTCCTTGATCTGGGATCTCGTTGGTGTGAGGCGCGAAGGCGAAGACGTGGTAGACGGTCTGATTTTCTGATTATTCTGTATCTTAGTATCTATGTTGTATAAAAATATTTACAAAATGCTGTATAGCATAGTACAAATTAGTAAATTACCTCATTATCTTATCCAACAATCAAGATCAAAAGTCAAAACTACCAAAGACGGCCTTGTGAGATCAACTTTTCTTTCATCTTTGTTCTTACTTTAAAAAAAAAAATTCTTAAACGCATAACTTAATTACTATATTTGCATTTTACAGATTATGGCAAGCCACAAAAATTTGACATTGGACTATTTAGTCGTATTATACGCAGACGGTCTCGTCCACATGCGTCGGGTAAGACTCGACTCGCATTATATAATCGTAAATTTGCTTTGCAATTCAGTTACAATGTCATTTTTGTTGTAGTTTTAACCTATGTAGCACCGATACTTCTATTTGGCGGAAGTATCGGTGTCGGACGCGCATCGGACACCGATACGCGCCGATACGCGTCCGACACGCGTGTCGAACGTGTCGGACACGCGTGAATAGGTTTTTTTTTTTTTTTTTGCTATGAAATCAAAATATTATTTTAAAAAACTTGCTTTGCTGAATTTAATGCATATAACCTGTTTCGGCTTTAATTTATTTTTTTATATTTAAAAATATATATTTAATACGACGTGTCCCCGACGTATCGGATTTTTCTGTTTTTGAGAAATGGCGTATCGACGTATCGTGTCAGTGTCGGTATCGGTGTCAGTATCAGAATCGGTGCAACCTAGGTTTTAACTAATTGGAAAGGATAAGATTGGTGCCCATAGACCTTAAACTAGTGCTGGTACAGCCAATAGACCCTTGTTCGGTTCTAGGACGAGTACTCCTCTCAAATGGATTCCCATTCCAATCGATCTCTCCTTTACAATTAGTTTGGATTGCAAGAAGTTTTGGTCTTCAATGGGAAAATATCTACTTCTCACCAACAATGGTGAACCATCATTTTTTTCAGGGCTAACCGTCGCCGACGAAGTTCCTCAACAAGCGATGGAATCCGACTATTGATAACAAAGTCCAACGACCGACGGAGGAGTTTTTGGCTATGGGCAACAAAGCCTAGAGGCTGAACAGTAGTCGAGGGTGAAATAGAATAACGTAGTTATCAGGATTTTATCAAAATCTAAAACTAGGATTTACTAAGTAACCTTTCTTGTTCCTTATTTTTCCCGAAGAATTCTTTTCTACGGAATCTAAAATCGGTACTCTTGTTTTTCTCAAGCGTGAAATTAGTAGGAATTAAAAATTTCATTTTGTCGGCGGAATTGGATTTAGAAAATGGACCGAACGAGACGCATGTACGCCCCGGATTGCGGGACATTGCCACGGGATATTCAATTGTTCATAAGGCGAGATATTCGCCGCAGTCGCACGTGTGGACGAAAGTGACATTTCTCAGCTTCCCACGCGCGCGCGCTCTCCCCACTCTTTTTGACTCTCTCCCCGCGCCGTCGTTCTCCACTCGCGGCGGCGCTCCATATATTCACATTTCGAAACTCTCTCTCTCTCTCTCTCTCTCTCAATCATTCTCTGAACCTGCGAGCTCTCGCCGTCCCAATGGCGCCCGCGTCGATGTCGCTGGTCTCGCCGTCCCGCGGTTACCAGCAGCTCCTCTCGCCATCCTCAATCACGCCTTCTCTCTCTGCCTTCCGCGCCCTCACGTCCATTGGCGCCTCCCCGAAGCCGTCCGCGTCCCCCAGGATCGTCTGCTGCTCTGGCCCTTTGCCGTCCACGGTCGCGGTCGCGGTCTCCAATGGCAGACCGGACGGCGAGCGCAGAGAGATCCGGCTCGGTCTGCCCAGCAAAGGGCGCATGGCCGACGACACTCTCGGCCTCCTCAAGGTATTACTTGCTTTTCGCGACTCGCATTGCGATTCTGATTGCTGAGAAATTGGTTCCAAATGAGAAGTGTATGGAAAATTGAGTGAATATACAGAACCGGATTTGAATTGCGATTCTGGTTGCTCTGGGGGACTTGCGGTTTGTCTTTTATCTGCATGCTAACCCTCTTCAACTTTGTTCCTGAAGGATTGCCAATTGTCAGTGAAGCAGGTTAATCCTCGACAGTATGTTGCAGAAATTCCGCAGGTATTGAAATTTCATGAAAATGTGTGCCTTATTCCGGTGTAGAAATGGTCGTATGACATTTTGAGTTCGTTTTTTGTAATTCACTTAGACTTCAATTTTGATTTTAAGAACCACTAGAGATAGGTTAGCAAGAGAGACTTTGTAGTCATTATATCTGAGATATGTTGACAGGGAACCTAATATAAAGTAGGATCTATGTACTAACTAAGAGAGATCGTAATCTTCACAAAGTGCTGATGTTTTGAACCTAAAGGGTAATGCTGAACCATCTTGGTAAGACGCAAGAAGAAGAATTGACCCACCCTAGTCACTCAATGCTGTGGTTGAAAAGGTCCGCCTCCCAGAGTATTGCTGTGGTGATGAGCTAGACAAGCGCTTCTCTATTCTTAGATAGATTTACTCCCACTCATATAACATAAAGAACTCTCCATAAAAATGAAATTAAAGTAGCTAAGAAAATCTCCACCGCAACGTATAAATTTGTTTACTGTAGACATTTGGTATTTCAGTTGTTAGTTCTGTAAACTGCAGACTCTTCTTAATTGATTTGGTGGCCAACTTATCTTGCAGCTCTCTAGTTTGCAAGTCTGGTTTCAGCGACCAAAGGACATTGTAAAAAAATTGCTATCTGGAGATCTAGACATTGGTATAGTGGGTTTCGACACAGTTAGTGAATTTGGACAGGTAAGCAGAAGATGCTATGTGCTGTGTCTTTGATCACTGGTTGGATTTTCTACTCATCATTTGTTTATTAATTTTCACCTGCTTTCAAAGATACTCCGAAGCTGTGAAAACAATTTATTGCACGGTTTTCCCCTGCTTTGGATGAAATGGAAGATCAAGAGCGCTTTATCAAGCAAGAAGTCATATTTGCTTTCCCTCTTAAACCAAAAATGTTGGAATAAGTGTTCATGCTAAAACCATAAAATATATATATATATATATATATATATATATATATATATATATATATATATATGAATATTTCGTTTCGATATGAAACGTTAATGTTCGCATTTTTTCGAGACTAGGTGTGTTTGGTATCAAACAAAAGTTAAACTTGAAATGCTAAGGGCATCAGCTACGGCCAGAAAGCTAAAACTAACGTCACACCAGATGCCCACTGCAAATTGAAAATGCTGCGTGTTGATTACACATTAACTACTATGAACAATATTGATTAGGGAAGAGTTGTCTGAATAGTTGAACTTTAAAGAGTCCCTCTGATGGAAGATCCTAGATTTCCTGTTGTCTTTAGAAAGTGTAGGCCATCCTTGATACGTGAGAAAGAGGTGAGGGGACTTTGTCAAAGTTCAGTTGTAGCCTCAGTAGTATGTCATCCTTCCCCTGCTTGTTTCTAATCAGAACGTTGTCCTTGAAAGATGAAAGATTGAATTGGCATATAGATCCCCTGCAATTGTGCAGATTTGTAGCTAGTAGATGACAGGGTGTTCCCTATGTGATAAATATGCAGCAGAGAATTTGGATCACAGATCTTACCTGGATGGATGACAATAGTAGTTCCGGATCACATATTACCTTGCTTGAGTTTGTAGCACTTGTTGTCTCAATCTGTTTGGATCGTTTACTCTTTTCCACATAAAAAATTCAGAAAAATGGCTTGGATTAGCAGAATGACTGGATGATGTCGAGTTTCGGTATGTACCTCTGAAGTCTTTAGATAGGTTATGTGGTTAGAGTGTTCATATATTATGTGTTTGTTTGGATGTGTGGATAGGAACCTATGACTTGAAATCCTAGAATGATGATTGAGTGGTCACCTTGTGAGGAATGCTGGACAGAGACAAAAACTTCCTGATTGCTTCAACTTCACATATCAGAGCCTTTTCTGATCTTTTCGTGGTGTTTTCGTGTTTTCATCAAGCTTTTCAAGTTCATGATATCATAGAATGTTGGTTTTGCAACACTAACTTGATGTAGTAGACTGTCCTAAAAGAGCTCATGCTCCTTTTATTCAGGGTAACGAAGATCTTATTATTGTTCACGAAGCTCTGGATTACGGGGATTGCCGTTTGTCTCTCGCAGTAAGAAAGTTTGCGCTCTCTATTTTGATATACTAATAGGATTTTTTCTCATAGGTTCATTGCTATGGAAATTCTTAATGTTGATATGTTCTTTCGATCTTCTATTAGATTCCCAACTATGGGATCTTTGAGAAGATCAAATCGGTGAAGGAGCTAGCACAAATGCCTCAATGGACTGAAGAGAAACCACTCAGGGTTGCTACCGGTTTCATCTACGTATGTTTGAATTTTCAGATCTTAAATGCCATTGCTTATTGTGCCATTTCTCCACCTTCAATAGCAAATTTTGTTATTGGGTGCCAAAGCGATTGCCCTTTATCAACTGCTTAAGCTTAAGTTTCTTTCTTGTGTCATTATAGCTGGGGCCTAAGTTCATGAAAGAAAATGGACTGAAGCATGTGAGGTTTTTGACTGGTGAAGGAGCATTGGAGGCAGCTCCTGCGGTAAAAATACAAATTTCTTTCACTTATTTGATATTTTTTTAGCTTACTAACTCATTACCCATATTGGCAGATGGTTGTCACAATGAAATTTTTTTTTTTTTATTTAAGCGTATGTTGTCTTTAAACTAGCAATGGAGTGTCTCTTAAGAGATTCAGCAGAAGGGGTTGGGGAACCCATATTCTGGCAGAGTTATGTCGAGGAGGGACCAATCTTGTGTGCTCAACTAGAATTTTTAAAATCTAGAAGTTTAGACCATTTAATTTTCCAGGTTGAAAAAGGTTCAGACCATTTGAATATTAATTTTGAAAGCAAAAGATGATGAAATGCTTTGAGAGTCTTGTGACTCTGGATTCGAGTCTCTTCTCTTTTTCCACCTAGACGAGTATAAGATCTGTACTGAAAGTGCAAATTGGTGAATACAAATATTTTTGCTCGATATGGGAGGGTTGTGTTATTCTTTTCATGCTGTTTTAGGGGTCAACCTTTTACCACATCTTTTACATTATGGTCAAATACCTCGTTTCCCACTAATTTTTTAGGTTGGTGTATGGAGTGCAGCCCTTTATGTCACTCCTAAATGCACCCCATTTAGGAGATTAAAAATGGTGTCTGGGAATCTAGTTACATGAGAGTCTTCTTCAAAGAAGAAAGGCAGAGAAATGTTTCCTACTGAAGAGGGGAAACAAGGAAAAGAAGGGAGTGGAAACTACCATCTCTTTCTTGACGGGTAGATGCAGTGAAAGAAAGGACGGACTAGTGTACATCCCACTAAGTTTCCTAATTTAAACGGCGGTATATTGCGCCTATGGAGACCTTTTCCTATCCACATTATGGGGCAATGTATGTACATTACCTGTCCTGGAGAATGTATATTTCAGACTATATCAAGCCACCATATTTTTTGCAGGAGGATCCTTTTAAAAAAAGCACTTGAATCTTTTGATGTTTCCTTCAATGATGCAGTGGTTGGATATATCTGTCCTTACCTATGGATCTTGTGGCCATTCACTTTGTGATATGATCCGTTGGTGTGATTAATCCACGAATTGCAGGTTTTTTCTCTTTTGAATAATTGAAAAATTTTATCCCTTGGAAGGAAATAGTTCTACGGACATTTGCTTCATCCATTATTAAAAAGAATCTGAAGTATACTTATGCCCCCATATATTAAGCTATTGCGAAAGCAACCTCATGAGCGTATCAACTTAGTTCAATTGTGTATTTGTTTAGAAGCTGCATTTTACGTGAATAGAAAACTTTGTATGACTGCCATTATGTCTTGGCATTTGGCACACTGGTATCTGCAATGGCATCTCCATGAGGGGAGGTCAAGGATTAAACTGATGCTAATTGATGGCATTGGCAGTGTAGTATTGATGCCGTGTCTGCATGATCTTCAGTTGACTTCTTTTCTTTTCTTTGGTCATCCAGATGGGGACTGCTGATGTTATTTTGGACCTTGTAAGTAGTGGGACAACATTAAAGGAAAATAACTTAAAAGAAATTGAAGGTGGGACAGTGTTGGAAAGCCAGGTGGGTAACATATTGTCCTTGGCAAACCCGCCATATGATAGTTTCTTCAGTCTTTTTCGAACTTCTCTTACCCTAGGGCTGAATATTATCCTTCAGGCTGTTCTTGTGGCAAGCAGGAATTCGCTAGTGCAACGGGAAGGTGTTCTTGATACAACTCATGAAATTCTTGAAAGATTGGAGGCACATCTTAAGGCAGTTGACCAGTTCACGGTGCGTGGATTATTGTATATATGATGATGAACTTCCTGTCTAGCATCCCGACATACTTCCCATTAGTGCTTACTACTATTAAGTTGCACCTTCTGTTGCCACCCCGCTTTCACTCATTACTATGTTACCGAGCTGCTTAAAAAAGATACATCCGTGTACTCATCAAGAAACAAAATTTGACCGGGTGACTTATGTTAGTGCAACCTTTCTGTTGAGGCCAATTTAGCAGTGTCCAATCAGATATGATGTGGTTAGTACTCTGTGGACATAAGTGTAACTTATCTCATTGTCAAGTATGACTTGTTCAACCTTTTCTTATGCACCAACTAAGTAGGAAATTGCTGCAATAAAAATGTGGGAAAATAATATAGAAATTCTGTAAGTGCAATACTTTTAGAATATACACAAGTCAGATTCTGCATATACATAATTGTGATAGACTCCTTTACCCAAGTTTCAAAATGAGTGCTTCGTAATTGGTGTCAATTCTTGTTACAGGTAACAGCGAATATGAGGGGGAGGAGTGCAGAGGAAGTCGCTAAGCGAGTTCTCAGTCAACCATCACTCTCTGGTTTGCAGGTAATGCATGGAGCCCTTTTTTCACGTACTCCAAGTTGAGCCTCAGCTTGATTTGAAGTTTAAAATGTAGTTATCTCATTCTCACTCTCCTGAGTTTTTGAGTCTCTTGTACTCATATGCTAACAGGGACCTACAGTAAGTCCAGTCTTTTCCAAACGTGATGGAGAAGTGGTTGCCGACTACTATGCATTAGTCATTTGCATTCCTAAAAAGGCGCTCTATAGCTCTGTGCAGCAGTTGAGAGCAGTAAGTCCTAATATTGGAAATAGCCCATACACAGCTGCTTTATGCAAAGATTTGTTTTCCCCTGGTCACATCCTCATATGAAGTGAAGATGTTTGCAGTAATATAATTAATCATAGCTTGATGAGGACCTTTTGAGTAATATTGAAACTTCTATCGTACAGATCGGGGGTAGTGGAGTTCTAATATCTCCATTGACTTACATTTTCGACGAAGAGACTCCCAGATGGCAGCAGCTTCTGTCCAAACTCGGGCTTTAGTTCCCAGTAGCCAGTGCTCAGGTTGACTAGAGGTGCCCGAGTTGGAGAACCGCCTTTTGGAGAAGATAGAGGAGGCGGTAAAATCTATCGGGAATGTTGTATCTTAGACATGTCGGTAGCTTTGCTGTATCTGTTCTTTTAGATTTGCCATATCTTTTCCTCTATATTTTTCTCTTTGGTCTATAGCGATAAGTTTTAGAATCCAAGGAAGTGTGGGAACATCCTAAAGTTTATT
Organism: Rhodomyrtus psidioides; assembly: GCA_021437785.1. Lineage (NCBI taxonomy): Eukaryota > Viridiplantae > Streptophyta > Magnoliopsida > Myrtales > Myrtaceae > Rhodomyrtus > Rhodomyrtus psidioides. The sequence goes on along the minus strand of JAILYB010000044.1, from coordinate 936,861 downwards.
TGGCGACGTTGTTTGTAAGTGATTATGTCATTGATGACAATCGGCTACGATGGTGATTCCACAATGCACTTTGGAAGATATACAGTTGCTGCTAATACCTACATAACTCGAAATGGTTTAGCGGTATTGGTAGTGCTGCTAATGCCTACACGAGTCGGATGAGTTAGGCAGACTTTTCAATTTTTCTGAATCAGGAAAATTTCCTCTCTTTCTGGCATGTGGGCTTTTTTTTTTTTCCCGCAAAAGATGGCCCTCCTTGAGCAAATGGAGTACCCATTTGATATCTTCGTGGCACGATCTACCTTCTTTGTGGGCGCCTTTGTTTCGCAAAGAATGAAAGATTTTGAAAACATTTTCTTGGAAACGACCGTTCGTGTCGCTCGTTATAATTAATCAACGAGACACACTTTTATGATCGACGTCAATTTATGTCTAAATATTTTCGTATGTTTTTTGTTTATTTTATTCTTATTAACAATCCAAGAGATTGTTTTTTTTTTTTTTAGAAATGTTTTCCATATTATTCAATTTAGCCACTTGCTGTGGAATGGCTGCTGCATCCACCGGATAAGCCAGGAAAATTAAAAATCACTTGGGTCGTGACATATTGGGCGATGCAACCAACAATTGAACACAGTACAGTAGAGCTCTTGCGCATCTGCTTACGTGATGGGTCAATGCTCAATGCTCAATGTTCCAGAAAGAACTTTTGGACTTCTAGTCTTTCTCTCCGACGGATGTCGGCAATAATCACTCGTCCCTTCCATCTCATAGATGGCCGGATGTTGGCCGCTAAAATCTTTCTCACTTTCAAAGGAGGAAACTTTTGGGAATCTTATTGAATTTCTCTGCCAAGGCCTCGTGGGATCTACGCATTCTCCGATCGTGATGGGATCGAGGTCGGAGAAGAGATCATGCCTAGGATGTCAAAACTAATCAAGCACACGGAGACATGCATTCCCATCATCAATGAGTACGAATTGAGTAGTACACTTCAGTGAGAGAAGAGAGAGAGAGAAAAGAAAAACATACAAAGAGTCTGAAAATCAAATAAAAATTGACATTTCGAATCAACTATTTCTTGCAACTTCGATCTCAAAGTTTGACAGAATCACGGCATTTTAGGCCCTTAATTGAAACAATGTCCAACTTCAAGCCCTTATTTGAGAAAATAAAGGCACTTGAGGTCCTTTTTTGGGAATTTTCCCTTGAATCAATGACTAATATATTTCAGTGAGAGAAGAGAAAAAGATACGAACAATCTGAAAATCAAGCTGAAGTTGAACATTCCGAATCAACAATTTCTTACAACTTCGATCTCAAAATTTGATAAACATTATATATATGAGACTATTGTTGCATTTGTTTCCCGTTGTAGTCCTAAATCACCAAAATATTTCTATTTTTGTTTCTTCCATTTTCTTTGCGTTTTTTCAATGCCAATGCAAAGCGGTATTGGGAGCGGAAGAAAAGCCGATTTTTCTCGCTCCTCCTCCTCTTAAATCCCAACCTTTATGTCCTTCCCAGCTCCAACATTGCCAAGGACTATTTAAAAAAAAAAAAAAAAAACTAGTTCCAGAGCCTTTGGAGGGGTTCTCATTTGAATGCCCATCGCTCAAGCTTCTATTCCTCGAGCGATGTTTTAGGGCCTGCGTGATAACTCTTCAGAAATCAACTTTCTCTGTCATAAATCAATCGGGTAGAGAAATTCGTTTGGTAAAAAAATTGATTTCTTGTATGATTTTTAACTTCTGAAGTGAAAAATCACTTCTGATAGATTTTTTTTGCTAATTTTGAGAAGTAAAAAAAAATTGAGAAGTAAAAAATATATATATATTTTGCATTCGGCCAAATGCTGAAAGCTCGATGCCGATCCCTATCAGCATTGGGCTTTCAGCTTTTTCAATGTCAGCATTTAGCTAAATGCTGGCCTAAAGCTGAATAAAAAGTTTCAACATTTTCCTAAGGGGCTTCGAGGGCTGAAAGCTCCTTGAGAAAGGTGAACCAAACCCATCCAAAATCTCCACAGGTTTCGAAAACTTATAACGGATGCATGTTCGAGTCAATCATCCCCGTAAAAAACTCTCGACGGTTTAAAGAAGATAAGAGAATCCATAATACACGACAAGTAACGAACGAGCGGAGTCACTTAAAAGAATGAGAGAGAGAGAGAGAGAGAGAGAGAGAGAGAGAGAGAGAGAGAGAGAGAGAGAGAGTTTCCATCCATTCACTCGATAGCCCTACAATGTTCATTCGCTTTCGGGCCCAAACCCGGTCAAACCGGTGTGAACGCTAATCGGAGACGGCATCTTCTGATCTTTGCTTTGGCCGGTTTTTAGCCCCTCCGCATCCCACGAAAAGACAAAAAGGGGGGGGGGGGGGGGGGGGGGGGGGACGACACGCATACTGCATGCATGTTTTTTATACATTTGAAAAGGATGCGCCTCTCGGTTACTACTGCTGTACTGCAGCAATGGCGGCTTATTGAAACCGACAAAGTCTCCTCATATAAAGGAAAGTTTCGCTTCCCAATCCTAAGTCCTTAAAAGAAAATCTTTTTTTGGTCTGAATTATAAAACTTTTTCGGATATCTTCTTCTTCTTCTTTTTCTTTTTTTCAACCCAGTTCCAAAAAGAACCTTTGGAGTTGGAGGGGTTCTCATTGCTCGAGGGCTTCTCTTCCTCGAGCGATCTTTCCAGTCTTTACGCCCTTTTTCTCTGTTTCGAAGGAGGAGATGTTCGGTGGCTCCAATTGAATTTATCTGTCAAGGCCTCTCCCGCTAGTTCAGGATCTTTTACATTTATTGATTGTGATGGGATCGGAGAAGAGATCATGCCTAGGATCTTGAAAGTAATGAATTACACGGAGAAGTGAATTCCCATCGTCTCCAAAGATTTAACATGATCCAGGACGCTAATGAATCGTACTGGACCTGGACGTACCAGTATGGCAAAATGTTGTCTTTTTCACTAATAAAATAGCGTTAGTTTTTTTTTAATTATAATTGAATCAATGACTAACATACTGAAGTGAGAGAAGAGAGGGAAAAAAAAATTACGAACGGTATGAAAATCAAATAAAAATTCACAATTTTCGAATTGGAGATTTCTTGCAACTTCGATCTCAAAATTTTATTATGAATGCTATTATTTATTATTTTTTTTTTGGGTAAGTATGAATACTATTATCTTTTGCGTCGCTTGAAAGTAGTTTGAGTTTGTCTCCTGTTGTAGTCCTAAATCACGAAATTATTTCTATTTTAGTAATTTCTATTTTTTTTGTGATTTTTTTTAATGCCAATGGAAAACGGTATTGGCCGCGGACGCAGAGGCAGAGCCGCTGTTTCTCGTTCCTCTTCCTCTTTAAACCCGTTCTAAAATCTTTCCAGGTATTTGTTGAATGCCTATATTTTATTCTGATGAGGATTTTTTTTTTTTTTGGGTAAGTTGATTCTGATCAGGTATTTGTTGAATGCTCTTTTGTTTTTGTTGCCACTGGCTCATTCTTTTTTGGGAAAATTCCATTTAAGGGCCTGAAGCGCATGGATTTTCTCAAAGAAGGGCCTGCACTGGATTTTGTTGCAAAGAAGGGCCCGAAATGCCCTTTTTGTTCCAAAAGAAGGCCTGATAGAAGGATAGTTCCGTCTTTTAATGTTTTAATTTCATTTTCATTTTTTTTTCCTTTCCTCTTTATATTTTCTTTTCTTTTTTCTATTCCCCTTTACCTTTTTCTTTTCCTCCCCCTCCGACTGTTTTTCTTTCCCTCCTATTCATCTCCCTCCACCTCCAGCACGTCTTCTTCTTCATGGGAGTAAGACCTGCACCAACTCAGTCTCGTTGCCCGCTGTCACTACCACCGACTCCCCAAGCTCATCCCGGGTGGCAGATCCTCTCTGGTAATGCTTCATGGTGGTGGCACATCATCTCTGATAATTCTTCATGGTGATGGCGAAAATCTGGGATTTGTTCATCCCGCCGTCGCGCCCTCTGCACAGACTGAGAAGACTCGCTGTCGGCCTGCTCCCGTGTCCCACTTTGCCACTGAACCATCAACGCCGGGATTAGCCCACCACACCATCGTTTCTGGTCAGGCCTACCCCTCGTGTTGCCACTGGCCTAATTCTGCACCACCTCTACTCACGCTTGCGTTGCCATTGATACGAGCTCACCTGCTTCTGCTCACGCTTAAGGGACACCACTGGACGTCGGGCGCGAGATGGCACCGACGCAAGCTGCCTGATCTGACTCAAACATAGACCACCGCGGCCGATCGCCAAGCCAACCCGTTGGCCTGATTCACGAGGCCCATGCTATAAGCAACCTGCCATGAACCCGAGTGAAACTACTCCGATAACCTGGCGCTGCCGTCGTTGCCTACTGCAGGGTGGTCATTTTCAGGCTGTACCGACAGCTGCTGCCACAAGACAGATTAGTCGATCTCTCCATCGTCTCTCGGTTTCTCGGTGCTCGAACCTGCGCACTCTCTCTCTCTCTCTCTCTCTCTCTCTCTCTCTCTCTCTCTCTCTCTCTATATGTGCTCTTTCTCGCCTATAAGCTTGCTGGGTCTGATCTTGGCTTCTTTGTAGCCTAAGACCAGATCCCCTCTCTTTCCTCTCAGGTCCTTCAAGCAGAGTGTTTGGTTTTGGTGAAAACTTGCGTTGTTTGACATTCAACGCAGGCGGTCCTCTATGTCTTTCTATTTCGTTGATTTGGGCATGAAAAACCTTATCCCTTTCCTGCTCAAGTTCGACAAAACAGAGGGAAAAGAGGACCACCAAGGTGTGTTGGTGCCTGCTCAAGTCGAAGATGCGTTGGCTCGTCGACAGTTCTGGCAAGCCTGGACGAGAGGGTGATTCGGCTTGGAAGCATCGGCGACACGGCCCGTCCAGATCTGGCGATGGCGGCTCGTCCATGGTCGTGAGCGACGGCGGAGAACTCGACTTGGACTACGGCGCCGGCGACGCTACTGTTCCAGAAATGGAGTTGTGACTCCAGATCTGGAGCTGGTGACGACGTCTCCTTCATGGTCACAAGCGACGACGGAGGACGGAGGGGTGGCTCCGCATGGACGAGCGACGCTACCGACGGCTGGAGGTGGAGGATGAACAGGAGGGATGAGGGAAGGGGAGGGAAAAGAAAAAGGGAAAAAAATGAAAATGAAATTAACACGTTAAAAGACGGAACTACCCTACTATCAGGCCCTCTTTTGAAACAAAAAAAACATTTCGGGCCCAAATCCAGTGCAGGCCCTTCTTTGAGAAAATCCATGCACTTCAGGCCCTTAAATGGAATTTTCCCTTCTTTTTTTCCTTAAGGGTAGCTTTAATCACGTTTTCTTGGTGTTATGATTACAGGATGAATCTGAAGGTGAAAATTCCCAGGAATTCAAGCCGTCGGAATCCGGAGAAGGGTACTCGCAAGAACAGAAAGGTACATATGCTAATTAACCTTTTTTGTTTCTTCACTATGAGTTACTCTTTTCTCAGTAAGAAGAGGCGACATTAGTCAACTCTGCTTTGAAGAAGCTCGGGTAGAATTCCATAATAGATAGAAGGAAAGAAATCTGACGGGAAGTCAATTGGATACAATACTAGAGTTATGGGTAGAACCTGTAATACGTCATTTTCTTGTCCTTCCATTGTGAAACAGAGAAGGTCTTTGTTCTGTCTGTTCTACTATGATGAGCTTAGTCATTTTGTAGTGCTGTTACTGGAAAAAAGTTGACATTTCTCAGCTTCCACACATACAAACTCCCACCCTTTTTGACTCTCTCTCTCTCTCTCTCTCTCTCTCTCTCTCAATCACTCTCTGAAGCTGCCAGCTCTCAGAGCTTCACTCGCCATCCCAATGGTGTCGCCTCAATGTCAAAGGCCTCGCCAGCCCGTGGTAGGCAGCAACTCCTCTCGCCATCTTGTGGTTTACAGCAGCTTCTCTCGCCCACGCCTTCTCTCCCTACCTTCCGCCCCCGCACATCCATTAGCGTCTCCATGGAGCGCTCCACGTCCACGAGGGTCGTCTGCCGCTCTGGGTCTTTGCAGTCCGCGGTCGCGGTCGCGCTCGCGGTCGCAGTCTCCAATGGCAGACTGGACGGCGAGCGGAGAGAGATCCGGCTCGGTTTGCCAAGCAAAGGGCGCATGGCCGATGGCGCTCTTGACCTCCTCAAGGTATGACAGGCATTGTGGTTTTGGTAGAAAATTGAGTGAATATAGATTTGCTATAAACATAGTGTTATCGAAATTGAATTTGACGGTGGATGGCTTAAATATCTGACATGCCACTCTAGGGGACTTCTGGTTTGTTTGTTTGTTTTTTTTTTTTCCCTGCATACTAACCCTCTTCCACTTTGTTCCTGAAGGGTTGCCAATTGTCAGTCAAGCAGCTCAATCCTCGACAGTATGTTGCAGAAATTCCACAGGTATGGAAATTTGTGCCTTATTTTGGTATAGACATGGTGTGGTGTTATGACATTTTGAGGTCGTTTATTGTAATTCACTTAGTCCTCGCTTTCGATTTCAAGAATTACTAGAGATAGGTTAGCAAGAGACATTTTTTGAAGTCATCATATCTGAGATATGTGGACAGGGAACTGCTGACCCTTTACAAAATAATTAATGTAGAATAAAAGGACCTATATGCTAATTAAGATAGTGTGTAATCTTCACCAAAGTGCCAATGGTTTGAACCCAAAGCGTAATGCTGAAACCATCTTTGCGAGACACAAGGAGAAGAAACACTCTAGTCACTCAAATGTTGGGGTTGAAAAGTTCTGCGCCTTAGAGTACTTCGGTGGTGATGACTAGACAAGCGCTTCTCTATTCTTAGATATATATTTATTCTTACTCGTATAGCATGGAAAAATCTCCATGAAAAAGTAATTAAAGTAACTAAGAGAATCTCCATGGCACTGTTCTTAATTGATTTGGTGGCTAACTTTTTTTTTGCAGCTGTCTAATTTGCAAGTCTGGCTTCAGCGACCAAAGGACATTGTGAGAGAATTGCTATCTGGACATCTTGACATTGGAATAGTTGGTTTAGACACAGTTAGTGAATATGGACAGGTAAACAGAACATGTTATATGCTGTATGTTTTATCATGGGTTGGATATTTTACTCATCATTCTTTATTATTGTTCGTCCGCATTCAAAGATTTACACTCTGAAGCTGTGAAAACAATTTATTGCACGGTTTCCCCACTTCAATTTAAAATGCTTCGTGCTGATTACAATAGTTATCTGAATTGTGAGCATTTGACAGAAGATCCTAGTTTTCCTGCTGTCTTTAGATAGTGTGGGCCCTCCTTGATATGTGAAAGAGGCGTGGGGGCTTTGTCAAAGTTCAGTTGTAGCCTCAATAGTATGTCATCCTTACCATGCTGGTTTTATTATCAGAATTCGGTCCTTGAAAAATGAAATATTGACTTGGCATATAGATAATCTGCAATTTTGCAGATTAGTAATTATTAGTAATAGGGTACTTCCTATGTTTCAAATATGCAGTAGAGAAGCTGGGTCACAGATCTTACCTGAATGGATGACAATGGTAGCTGGGGATCACATATTACCTTGCTTGAGTTTGTTGTACATCACAAAGCTGATTAGAGAATTTGCAGTAAATAGCCAAGAGAGAAGAAGCAAGAGGGAGAAGAAGAGAGGAAGAAAACAAGTCGTGAAATTTCTATAAGGAGTTCTGACGCAGAGAGAAGCGAATCTTGAAAAACAATTCCAAAGAATGCACGAATTTAATTGAATAATGATGATAATGTAACGATTACAAAGACGGATGTCCTATATATAGGATATGACTCCTTTAGGAAATAAAATTACTTAAAGTTTACCTAAAACGAAATATTGAAATCAAATATAATCTAATCAAAGAGAATTCAAATCGATTATTACGTCTAAAGATAATTTCTAAATTTCCTAAAATAGAAAAACTATCCGAAAAGATATCTAAACGACTTGATCATGTTTCTCCAAGAACCTACACGCTAATTGTCCTACATCAAGTTCTCTGTCTCTATATTACAGAAACCCTACACCTATCGTTATATTTGACTATAAATTGTTCTTACACCATAATACTCTTATTTATGTTAAAAGAAATCGCAAAAAGGGTTGAACCACCTATCTCAAACTGTAAAGAAGCTTTAATTTATTTCAAAGAAGTGAGATTTAGGACAGACACTAGATTCAAAGAATCACCTCATTAATGCCGCTCTATGCTGTGAAAGAGAGCAAAGAAGAAGGTGAGAAGGAGCTGCGATGGGGCAAGAGAAGAGAGAGAGAGGAAAGAACTATTGGGGTAGAAGAAATTAGGGTTAGGATTTCAGTTCAGCTCTTGCTCTGATACCATATCGAGAGAAAAAACTGAACGAAATTGACGCAGAGAGAAGCGAATCTTGGAAAATAATTCCAAAGAATGCACGAATTTGATTGAATAATGATGATAATGTAACGATTACAAAGACGGATGTCCTATATATAGGATATGACTCCTTTAGGAAATAAAATTACTTAAAGTTTACCTAAAACGAAATATTGAAATCAAATATAATCTAATCAAAGAGAATTCAAATCGATTATTACGTCTAAAGATAATTTCTAAATTTCCTAAAATAGAAAAACTATCCGAAAAGATACCAAAACGACTTGATCATGTTTCTCCAAGCACCTACACGCTAATTGTCCTACATCAAGTTCTCTGTCTCTATATTACAGAAACCTTACACCTATCGTTATATTTGACTATAAATTGTTCTTACACCATAATACTCTTATTTATGTTAAAAGAAATCGCAAAAAGGGTTGAACCACCTATCTCAAACTGTAAAGAAGCTTTAATTTATTTCAAAGAAGTGAGATTTAGGACAGACAATAGGTTCAAAGAATCACCTCATTAATACCGCCCTATGCTGTGAAAGAGAGCAAAGAAGAAGGTGAGAAGGAGCTGCGATGGGGCAAGAGAAGAGAGAGAGAGGGAAGAACTATTGGGGTAGAAGAAATTAGGGTTAGGATTTCAGTTCAGCTCTTGCTCTGATACCATATCGAGAGAAAAAACTGGACGAAATTGACGCAGAGAGAAGCGAATCTTGGAAAATAATTCCAAAGAATGCACGAATTTGATTGAATAATGATGATAATGTAACGATTACAAAGACGGATGTCCTATATATAGGATATGACTCCTTTAGGAAATAAAATTACTTAAAGTTTACCTAAAACGAAATATTGAAATCAAATATAATCTAATCAAAGAGAATTCAAATCGAATATTACGTCTAAAGATAATTTCTAAATTTCCTAAAATAGAAAAACTATCCGAAAAGATACCTAAACGACTTGATCATGTTTCTCCAAGCACCTACATGCTAATTGTCCTACATCAAGTTCTCTGTCTCTATATTACAGAAACCCTACACCTATCGTTATATTTGACTATAAATTGTTCTTACGCCATAATACTCTTATTTATGTTAAAAGAAATCACAAAAAGGGTTGAACCACCTATCTCAAACTGTAAAGAAGCTTTAATTTATTTCAAAGAAGTGAGATTTAGGACAGACACTAGATTCAAAGAATCACCTCATTAATGCCGCCCTATGTTGTGAAAGAGAGCAAAGAAGAAGGTGAGAAGGAGCTGCGATGGGGCAAGAGAAGAGAGAGAGGGGGAAGAACTATTGGGGTAGAAGAAATTAGGGTTAGGATTTCAGTTCAGCCCTTGCTCTGATACCATATCGAGAGAAAAAACTGGACGAAATTGACGCAGAGAGAAGCGAATCTTGGAAAATAATTCCAAAGAATGCACGAATTTAATTGAATAATGATGATAATGTAACGATTACAAAGACGGATGTCCTATATATAGGATATGACTCCTTTAGGAAATAAAATTACTTAAAGTTTACCTAAAACGAAATATTGAAATCAAATATAATCTAATCAAAGAGAATTCAAATCGAATATTACGTCTAAAGATAATTTCTAAATTTCCTAAAATAGAAAAACTATCTGAAAAGATACCTAAACGACTTGATCATGTTTCTCCAAGCACCTACATGCTAATTTTCCTACATCAAGTTCTCTGTCTCTATATTACAGAAACCCTACACCTATCGTTATATTTGACTATAAATTGTTCTTACACCATAATACTCTTATTTATGTTAAAAGAAATCGCAAAAAGGGTTGAACCACCTATCGCAAACTGTAAAGAAGCTTTAATTTATTTCAAAGAGGTGAGATTTAGGACAGACACTAGATTCAAAGAATCACATCATTAATGCCGCCATATGCTGTGAAAGAGAGCAAAGAAGAAGGTGAGAAGGAACTGCGATGGAGCAAGAGAAGAGAGAGAGAGGGAAGAACTATTTGGGTAGAAGAAATTAGGGTAAGGATTTCAATTCAGCCCTTGCTCTGATACCATATCGAGAGAAAAAACTGAACAAAATTGACGCAGAGAGAAGCAAATCTTGGAAAACAATTCCAAAGAATACACGAATTTGATTGAATAATGATGATAATGTAACGATTACAAAGACGGATGTCCTATATATAGGATATGACTCCTTTAGGAAATAAAATTACTTAAAGTTTACCTAAAACGAAATATTGAAATCAAATATAATCTACTCAAAGAGAATTCAAATCGAATATTACGTCTAAAGATAATTTCTAAATTTCCTAAAATAGAAAAACTATCCGAAAAGATATCTAAACGACTTGATTATGTTTCTCCAAGCACCTACACGCTAATTGTCCTACATCAAGTTCTCTGTCTCTATATTACAGAAACCCTACACCTGTCGTTATATTTGACTATAAATTGTTCTTACACCATAATACTCTTATTTATGTTAAAAGAAATCGCAAAAAGGGTTGAACCACCTATCTCAAACTATAAAAACCTTTGAAGTGAGATTTAGGACAGATACTAGATTCAAAGAATCACCTAATTAATGCCGCCCTATGCTGTGAAAGAGAGCAAAGAAGAAGGTGAGAAGGAAATGCGATGGGGCAAGAGAAGAGAGAGAGAGGGAAGAACTATTGGGGTAGAAGAAATTAGGGTTAGGATTTCAGTTCAGCCCTTTCTCTGATACCATATCGAGAGAAAAAACTGAACGGAATTGACGCAGAGAGAAGCGAATCTTGGAAAACAATTCCAAAGAATGCACGAATTTGATTGAGTAATGATGATAATGTAACGATTACAAAGACGGGTGTCATATATATAGGATATGACTCCTTTAGGAAATAAAATTACTTAAAGTTTACCTAAAACGAAATATTGAAATCAAATATAATCTAATCAAAGAGAATTCAAATCGATTATTACGTCTAAAGATAATTTCTAAATTTCTTAAAATAGAAAAACTATCCGAAAAGATATCTAAACGACTTGATCATGTTTCTCCAAGCACCTACACGCTAATTATCTTACATCAAGTTCTATGTCTCTATATTACAGAAACCCTACACCTATCGTTATATTTGACTATAAATTGTTCTTACACCATAATACTCTTATTTATGTTAAAAGAAATCGCAAAAAGGGTTGAACCACCTATCGCAAACTGTAAAGAAGCTTTAATTTATTTCAAAGAGGTGAGATTTAGGACAGACACTAGATTCAAAGAATCACCTCATTAATGCCTCCATATGTTGTGAAAGAGAGCAAAGAAGAAGGTGAGAAGGAACTGCGATGGGGCGAGAGAAGAGAGAGAGAGGGAAGAACTATTGGGGTAGAAGAAATTAGGCTTAGGATTTCAGTTCAGCCCTTACTCTGATACCATATCAAGAGAGAAAACTGAACGGAATTGACGTAGAGAGAAGCGAATCTTGGAAAACAATTCCAAAGAATGCACGAATTTAATTGAATAATGATGATAATGTAACGATTACAAAGACGAATGTCCTATATATAGGATATGACTCCTTTAGGAAACAAAATTACTTAAAGTTTACCTAAAACGAAATATTGAAATCAAATATAATCTAATCAAAGAGAATTCAAATCGAATATTACGTCTAAAGATAATTTCTAAATTTCCTAAAATAGAAAAACTATCTGAAAAAATATCTAAACGACTTGATCATGTTTCTCCAAGCACCTACACGCTAATTGTCCTACATCATTTCTCCTCTTCTTCAGAAGAACTCGTCCTCGAGTTCATCGTGTCTGGATCTGCTTCCTCTTGTACTTCCAGTGTCTCCACCTATTCCTTTTAAAGAACATGATTGCCTGAGCGGGTCGCTGGTAAAATCCCATCACAGTACTGTCAGCTTCCCACTTTGTGATTGCCATGTGAAAATCATAATCTGTACAAGATTGCATTGCTTTTGTCACATATGTTTCATTGCCTGCAATTAAACTCATGTTGACTAGTATTACAAAGTCAATGTGCATCGTTATTCCACTAGCTAATGCTGCAGCCTGACCACTAAAGAAGTCATCTATTATCTGACTTCCCAAAGCCAGACGAGTGTGCGGATCAATTCCTCCTGATATGACATATTCATCAGTAGCATCGAACACGGTGATATCATCACCTACCTTGATAATGGGCTTCACATCAACAATTTTCCCATCCTCCACATAAACATCAGCAACCTCTTGATGATGAGCGTTGTCCACAGTCTCTCCCTTGATCAAAATCTTTGACTCGCTCTATTTTTCCTCGGTGCTTCCTTTTGGATTCTCTTCACCTTTGTTTACTTCTTGAGCATCGTCCCTGTCTTGCTTGCCCACTTTCTCGTTGGAAGCCTCGGCTTCGAGAACGATCTTTGGGTCTTTTTTCTTTATCTCTTCTTCCATCCTCGGTTCCTCCTCTAATTTCTCAGAAAGCTGGTCCTTGTCCTCGACAAGAGCCGTCCCTTCAGGTTTTTGAGCAGATCGTGAAACATGAGCAGCTTCATCCAAGGGACGAGGGGTAATTTTCGTCCTTCCCCACACGAACGAATAAATGTTTTCATACGCTTTGTGAGTAACATCAACATCATATTGCCAGGGCCGTCCCAACAAGACGTGGCATGCATCCATCTCAACAACATCACAGATTATCGTATCCTTGTATGTTTTTCCAATAGAAATAGGCAAACGACAAATCTGAGTTACCTTGAATTCCGGTCCCTTACGAATCCAACCAATCGTATAGGGTGATGGATGAGCTTCAGTCTTCAGTTGGAGATGATTGACAAGCGCCTGCGATACAATATTCTCGCAACTTTCGCTATCAATAATGACGTTGCAGACCTTGCAGTTTATAGTGCAACGGGTGCGGAAAAGGTTATTTCGCTGTGAATCGTCCTGTCGTGGGGCTAATAGCAATCGTCTCACCACGCAGTTAACATGCTTGTCCTGGAATTCCTCATGTCGGTGGCCTCCACGAACAAATTCATGTTCATCTTGGAAATCTTCATCTTCTTCTTCAGAATCCTCGACATAGTCTTGACGTTTGTGTTGGGAATTTCCTCCACGCTCCATGGCAACTTCGGAATCACGAGCGACAGGAATTTGCTCGGCTGGAAGAACACCAAGTGCTTGGTTTGTGGACAAACGCTGGATGGCCTCAAGGATCTCTTGAAACCTTCGATCGGATTGACCGATGAATTAGTTGAACTCAGCCCGTGTATAGGCTAGTTTTCACGGCCCTTAGCGACGGGGAGATTGATATTCACGTTATCAGTTATCGTCACAGGAGAAACCTGGCTCTGATACCAAATGACGCAGAGAGAAGCGAATCTTGGAAAATAATTCCAAAGAATGCACGAATTTGATTGAATAATGATGATAATGTAACGATTACAAAGACGGATGTCCTATAATAGGATATAACTCCTTTAGGAAATAAAATTACAGAAAGTTTACCTAAAACGAAATATTGAAATCAAATATAATCTAATCAAAGAGAATTCAAATAGAATATTACGTCTAAAGATAATTTCTAAATTTCCTAAAATAGAATAACTATCCGAAAAGATGTCTAAACGACTTGATCATGTTTCTCCAAGCACTTACACGCTAATTGTCCTACATCAAGAATGCTTGATTGGGTCAATGTGACCCAAAGCTATCTATTTATAATAAAGCCAAAAGGTCAAAAATTACAATATTGTTCTTATTGCTGCTATTCATAAGATAATAAAAAATATAGACAAATAAGCCCTCATCGGTCAAATACTCTCAACAACCCTATATCTTTAGTAATGTAACATAGTACTTGTTTTATGAATCTATTTAAGTGGTTTACTCTTTTGCATGTAAACAATTTAGAAGAATGGCTTGGACTAGCGGAATTGCTAGATGATGTCGAGTTTCGGTATGTACCTTTGAAGTCTTTAGGTGGTTAGAGTGTTCATATTTTTTGTGTTTGTTCGGATGATAGGAAATCATGACTTGGAATCCCACAATGATGATTGAGTGGTCACCATGTGACGAATGCTGGATAGAGACAAAAATTTCCTGATTGCTTCAACTTCATATATCAGAGATTTTTCTGATTTTTTTTGTGGGGTTTTTGTGTTGTCATCAAGCTTTTCAACTTCGTGTAGAATGCTGATTTTGCAACACTAACTTGATATAGTAGACTGTCCTAAAAGAGCTCATGGTCCATTTATCCAGGGTAATAAAGATCTTATTATTGTTCACGAAGCTCTTGGTTATGGAGATTGTCACTTGTCTCTCGCGGTAAGAAAGTTTATGCTCCGGATTTTGATATACTGATGGAATATTTTCCAGTCCGTTCATTGCTATGGAAATTTTTTGTGTTGATATGTTCTTTCGATCTTCTATTAGATTCCCAACTATGGGATCTTTGAGAAGATCAAGTCGGTGAAGGAGCTGGCACAAATGCCCCAATGGACTAAAAAGAAACCACTCAGAGTTGCTACTGGTTTCACCTACGTATGTTTGCATTTTCAGATCTTAAATGTCATTGTTTATTGTGCCATCTATCCAACTTCAATAGCAAATTTCCTTATGGAGTGCCAGAGCGATTGCCCTTTATTAACTGTTTAAGTTTAAGTTTCTTTCTTGCGTCATTGTAGCTGGGGCTTAAGTTCATGAAAGAAAATGGACTGAAGTATGTGAGCTTTTCAACTGGTGAAGGAGCATTAGAGGCAGCTCCTGCGGTAAAATTACCAATCTCTTTCACTTATTTGGTATCTTTCCAGCTACCAACTTATTACTGGTATTGGCAGATGTTTTTTGATTGTCATGATGGATTTTTTCATTAAGCGCGTGTTGTCTTTCAACGAACACTGAGTTTATATGTCCTTAAACCCATATTCTGATAGAGTTATGTCCAGGAGGGAGAATCTAGAAGTTTAAACCATTTCATTTTCCAGTTCGAAAAAGGTTCGGACCATTTCAATTTTTGTTATGTAAAACAAAAGACGATGAAATGCATAGAGTCTCTTCTGGCTCTGGATCCAAGTCCCTTTTCTTTTTCCATCTGGACATAGAAGATCTGCACTGAAAGTGCAGATTGATGAATACAAATATTTTTGCTCGGTATGGCAGGGTTGTGTTATTCTTTTCATGCTGCTTTAGGGGTCAGCTTTTTAGCCCTTCTTTTATGTTATCGGCAAATATCTCGATTCCCACTAACTTTCTAGGTTGGTCCATGGAGCGCAGCCCTTTATGTCATTCCTAAATGCACCTCATTTAGGAGATTAAAAATGGTGTCCGGGAATCTAGTTACATGAGAATCTTCATTAAACAAGGAAGGCAGAGAGATATTTCCTGCTGAAGAGAGGAAACAAGGAAAAGAAGGGAGTTGAAACTACCATCTCTTTCTTGACGGGTAGATGCAGCAAAAGGAAGGACAGACTAAGATTTTCCTATGCTAAATGTCGGTACATTGTGCCTATGGAGACCTTTTCCTGTCCATATTATGGGAGGAGATCGCATATTTGAGACTACATCAAGCCACCATAGTTTTAGCAGCAGGATCCTTTAAAAAAAAAAAAAAGCACTTGAATCTTTTGATGTTTCCTTCGATGATGCAATGGTTGGAACTTGGATCTATCTGTCCTTGCCTATAGATCTTGTGACTATTCACTTTGTGATATGATTCGTTGTGTGATTAATTCATGAATTGCATGTTGTTTTTTCTCTTTTGAATGATATTTGCTTCATCCTTTGTTAAGAAGAATATGAAGTACATTTATACCGCCACATATTAAGCTATCGGGAAAGCAACTTCATGAGCATATCACCTGTAGTTCAGTTCATACATTTGTCTAGCAACTGCAGTTTAGGTGAATAGAAAAATTTGTATGACTGCCATTATATCTTGGCATGTGTCACCCTGGTATCTGCAATGGCATCTCCATGAGGGGAGGTCAAGGATTTAACTGATCCGATGCTAATTGATTGCATTGGCAGTATAGTATTGATGCTGTGTCTGCATGATCTCCAATTGACTTTCTTTTCTTTCTTTGGTAATCTAGATGGGGACTGCTGATGTTATTTTGGACCTTGTAAGTAGTGGGAAAACACTAAGGGAAAATAACTTAAAAGAAATTGAAGGTGGGAAAGTGTTGGAAAGCCAGGTGGGTAACATGTTTGCATTGGCAAGCTCGCAATAATTTTTCATTGTCTTTTTCAAACTACTCTTACCCTAGGGCTGAATATCCTTCAGGCTGTTCTTGTGGCGAGCAGGAAGTCACTAGTCCAACGGGAAGGTGTTCGTGACACAACTCGCAAGATTCTTGAAAGATTGGAGGCAAATCTTAAGGCAGTTGACCAGTTAATGGTGCGTAGATTATTGTACATATGACGAACTTCCTGTCCAGCATCTGAACATACTTCCCATTAGAGTTTACTGCTATTAATCTGTACCTGCTGTTGCCACCCCCCCTTTCACTCATTACCATGTTTCTGGGCTGCGTTAAAAAGATATACTCATCTAAAAACAAAATTTAACTGGGTGAATTATGTTGGTGCAAGTTTTCTGTGGTGTCCAATTAGCAGCATCAGTCGGATATGACATGGTGTACCATATCTCGTAGTCAAGTCTGACTTGTTCAACCTTTTCTTATTAAATAACTAAGTAGGAAATTGCTGCAATAAAAAATCAGGAGATATAATATGGAAAATTCTGTAAGTGCGATACAAAGCCTTTTAGAATATACATAATTCAGATACTGCAGATACGTACTTGTGATCTACTCCTTTATCCGAGACTCAAACTGAATGCTTGATAATCGTTATTAATTCTTGTTACAGGTAACAGCAAATATGAGAGGGAGTAGTGAACAGGAAGTCGCTGAGCGAATACTCCGTCAACCATCACTCTCTGGTTTTCAGGTATGCAGTGAGCCCCTTCTTCTTGTACTCCAAGTTGAGCCCCATCTCACTTTGAAGTTTAAACTGCATTTATCTCGTTCTCACTGACCGGAGTTACTGATATTCTCGTATCTAACAGGAACCTACCATAAGTAAAGTCTTTTGCTTACGTGATGGAGAAGTGGTTGCGGACTGCTACGCAATAGCCATTTGTGTTCCTAAAAAGATGTTCGATAGTTCTGTAGAGCAGTTGAGAGCAGTAAGTCCTAATTTTGGATATAGCCTATGCACAGCCCCTTTATGCAAAGATTTTTGTTTCCCCACTGGTCACATCCTAATATGAAGTGAAGATATTTGCAGCTGTTAATTTTTGTTAATCATAGCTTGACAACTCTCCGGAGTGCCTTTTGAATATATTGGAACTTCTATTGTGCAGGTCGGGGGAAGTCGAGTTCTAGGATTTCCATTGACTTACATTTTGGATGAAGGGTCTCCCAGATGGCAGCAGCTTCTGTCCGAAGTCGGGCTTTAGTTCTCAGTAGCCAGTGTTCAGATGGGCTAGAGGTGCCTGAGTTGGAGAACCGGGTTTTGGAGAAGATAGAGGAGGGGGTAAAATTTACCAGGAATGTTCTGTCTCTGTTATGTTGGTACCTTTGCCATATCTGTTACTTCAGATTTGTGGCTTCTTTTCCCCACTTTATTTGGTTTATAGCGATCGGCTTTAGAATCTAAGGAAGTGTGGGAACGTCCTGAAGTTTATTTTCCGACATAATTTGTAAGTGACATATCATTGATGACAATCGGCTTGGATGGTGATATTCCGCGACGCGTTTTGGAAGATAGACAGCTGCTGCTAATACCTACACAAGTCGAAATCGAGAGCGCGTCGTTCGGCCTTGTTGGTAGCTGTGCTAATACCCCCACGCCAAGTCGGACGAGCTGGGGACTCGAAGGAAAATTTGAGGATCGAATTGTACTGACCTCAGTAGATAAGGGACGGATGGCGTCGCAAATGAAAATGTTCTCACACCCATCCAGTTTGCTTGATGACGGCCTTTTACCACTGGAACGATGTTCGGAGCACAATCGTAGTCTTCATAGATCGACCAACTCCAAACCACATTCCTCGGAAGGATCGACCATGAGGATCGCCCCCCTTGCACCTGTTCTCCGCGACAATCCGTTCAAATCTGTTTCGGATGCATTCACTTCACCCTAATGGCTGCCTCGGTTGGTGCACCTATCGAGGAAATTTAGTATCGTGGCTTATGAGAAAATTTAAAAAAAAAAACGAAAAAAAAAATTAATTAATTCGACAAACTCACAAGATGTTACATGTATATATATTTCTAAAATCTGAAGTGTATTTTGCTAATTATGTGATTCATAGCTGCGATTAGCGAGTGTCGAATGTCAATCCCATGCAACGCATCCAGGGATTTGGATCACCTGATATTGAGTTTTTCGTGACACGCTTACCATTACTCAAATCAGACCGTCCGACTTTGGATCACCTAATAAACAAAAATTATATTTAATCATTTTTTGTACTTCTTTTCCCCATAGAGATATTTTTTTTTTGTTTCTTTCAAATTTAACCAAAAAAAAACTAACTAATAGAGGCGAGAGGGGCAACCTCCCGACTTTGGCCACCGCCTGAGGGGAGGGGGGTGGAGATGGCGGCGAAGGCGAAGGACGGCGTGGTCACCGGAGCCTCGACAAGAGCCGGTGACCCCGTCGACCAGAGGCGAAGGGAGAGGGTGGGGGCCGTCGATCCCTGCCCAGACTTGGGCAGTGGTCACCAGCCCTTGCCTAGATCCGGGAGAGGGCCCGATCCTCTCCCGATTTGACGAAGGCCAGAGGCTCCCGCCGACCACCCGCTGATCCACCAGCAGCGGTGGGCCAGCTGCTACAGGCAGGCCTCCCGCCTGTGGCTGCTCTTTTATTTATTTATTTATTATTATTTAAAAATTAAAAAAGGAAAAAATAGAGAAGATTAAACAAAAAATCATAATGAGAAATGATGAAAATACCCTTTAGGCTAGGCCCTTTTGAAATTCTATGACTATTTCAGGCTCTTATTTGAAATATATTATGTTAATTCAGACTCTTATTTGAAACAAGATTCACTTATATCCTTATTTGAAAAAATAAGCGGACTTCAGGCTATTTTTTGAAAATTTCCCTAAAAGTTTTTTTGATAATTCAAAGACTACATTCAACAAGTTAAAATGTAGAGATGACATTGTATATTAGACAAAAGTTCGGGGGCCACATTAAACAAATTAAAAATTCATAGATCGCACCACATATTGGACTGAATTTCATGGACCATTTATGCTATTATCTTTATTCTGAATCGACGATTTTGAGCAACTTCCGATTTGCATGGTTAAAAAACTTAATGATTTGTATTTTTGTTGCTATGAAAGTCCACCCATCTTTTTGGGTCATTTGAAAAGAGGATAATTTTTGTTTGATTTAAATACGCAATTTTCATTTAGTCCAAAAATACTTGTAATAATCTTGGGTTAGGAATGCCATCTAGAGGTTTACTGCCATGGTTGTCTGGATATCATGTTTGGTGATGTTTTATTGCTACATAAGAATGTAATTTTCAGGTTTTGCCTCTCTCTCTCTCTCTCTCTCTCTCTCTCTCTCTCTCTCTTTAAAAGGCAATTTTTTTATTTTTTTATTTTTTTTGCATTTGGCTGTAGCAATAGTCTTAAATTACAATTTTTTTTTTTTTAACGTTGTACGTTTTATTTATTTTTTTCATTTTTTTTTAAATACTGGAAAACAGTATTAGGCGCGGGACGCAGAGCCGCTCTCTTGTTCTTCCGGCTTTAAACCCTAGTGCGAACTGTCAAGGTACCTTCTGCTTCCCCGGTGACGGACTTTTCTTTGGCAAAGCAGCGATGGGAGCTTTGAAAGAGAAGATGAAAAAGGAGAAGAAGGCTGACAGGTCGAAGCGCATTGAGGAGGAAGAAACGGTGAAGGAAGAAGCACCGCGAGCTCGGTCCTATCCGGAGGCTCTGGACGGCGGGGGTTCGCCCGTTGATTCCGGCTCTGATTACGAGGTTTTTTTGTTTTTGTTTCCTTTTGTTTTGCTTTTGCGTTCTTCTGTCGGTCTTGTTGAGATTGATGCGTGCTGTCGTAGGATTACTCTGACGATGGAGACTCAGAAGATTTCGTATGGGGGGAAGAGGACGAAGAGTCTGGGGAAGAGGGCGCTACTAGTTCCGGTTCTGATCAGGTATCTGTTGCATGCTCTGTTGTTCTTGTGTAGGTCCAATTTGTGCATGCTTGTATGCGACTGGCATGTGTTTCCCCGGGGGAGGCAGGCTTAATCACGTTTCTTTGGTGTCATGATTCTAGGATGAATCTGAAGATGGAAATTCCAAGGAATTTGAGTTGTCGGAGGAGATGGAATCCGGAGAAAGTGACTCACAAGAGCACAAGGTACATGGTAATTGCCTTCTTTGTTTCTTCACTGTCATATATCTCTGCTTCTTAGTGAGAAGAGCGATCTTATTAGTACATTTAGTATTGGTTCTGAGTCTGAGGCATAAAAGGACTACTACGAGGAAACTCCGAGTCAATGTCACCTTTGAAGCTCGAGTAGAAATTAGAAGGAAAGAAGATTCTGAAAGAGAACACATGATGGGAAGTCAATTGAATGCAATACTAGAGTTATGGTTAGAATTTGTAATATGTCATTTCTTGTGCTTCCATTATGAAACAGAGAAAGTCTTTCTTGTGTGTGCTCTGCCATGATGAACTTGTTTGTATTGTGATCTTCTGCCCTAAACCTGAACTTAATGCTGTTGCTGGGCATTTGTGGCAGGGCTCTGTTAAAACAAAAAATAAAGGTAAATTGAGCAATGATCGTGCCCAAATTGATGATGGTGAAAGTGAAATCTCTGAATCGGATCAAAGAGCTGAAGAGAGTGATTCATCCGAAGACGAGGTCTGCTTACTTCTCTAGACTGGGGGCATATTTGGAATTGTATGATGCTCACCTATGATTGATTAACACTTGCGTAATTTACAGGTTCCTTCACGGAATACAATTGGTGATGTTCCTCTTGAGTGGTATAGGGATGAAGAACATATTGGTTACGACGTAAAGGGGAAAAAGATAAAAAAGAAAGAAAGGCAAGATAAATTGGATGCTTTTCTTGCTAGTGCTGATGACTCAAAAAATTGGTGAGTTCAACTGTCCTTTCAATGGTTTCTCTCTAGTGAGGTCCTCATAGGATAACATTGAAAGTACCATATGCTTCAAACTCATGGTCTGTCACACCCTTTAATTTAGCAGTTTAACAGAGTATGAAGTCCCTATCCAAAGATCAAGGAGATGGGGCATTGTTTTCTCACTTTGACATTGTTCTAGTTGACTATTTGTTTTTTGCAAGGTCTAGTATTTTGTTCCATTTTTCTCATCCTTCTTCTTACAATGTTTAGTTGAGCAATATTTTTATTTCCTTGTTGGTTACTTTGTTTAGTCTTAAATTTTCGAAAAAAGCCAACAGATTAATATTTGTGATCATCAGATTCTTTTGTTAATAAAGTTCAACCCATGGAAGATTGCTTTCCCTGATTGTCTTATCATTTTTTAGCCTTGATTTGTCAGTTTTGCTGCATTGCCAGTTGCCTTTATCCAATCGGTGCTTAATCTGAGTTGAGAGCTTGCTTAGAATTTCTTAGAAGAAAGTTGAAAAAGTTTGCTCTTATCCGTTAATTGGTTTAGATAGAATTTTATGTGTTTTTTATTTGATTTCTATTCAGGCGCAAGATACACGATGAGTACAATGATGAGGTAGTGGAGCTGACAAAAGATCAAACAAGACTTATTCGTAGACTGCTCAAAGGGAAAGCACCTCATGCTGGATTTGATCCATATCCGGTTTGTGCCACTTGTCATCATTGTGCTATAAAGTTATGTTTACTTATTGTAGGGGCTTCAATGTGACTTTTTTCTTTCTAAAATGCAGGATTATGTTGACTTTTTCAAATGGGATGATGCACAACATCCACTATCAAATGCCCCAGAACCAAAGAGACGTTTCATTCCTTCAAAGTGGGAGGCCAAAAAGGTCAGTCTTTTCAGCATTTCCTTATTTGAATTACATATGGGAAGAAGTCAGTATTCCTTGAACACATTTAAGATTCTTTACTGGGGTCTTGATCCTGATAGCTTCTATTCTTGTTGTGGTTGGCTTTGAACCATGCTTATCAATTGCTGCTTACTATTACTAATAGCTGAGATCCATTTCAGATACTCAAGTTTCTGTTATCCAGTGCACCATTGCCTTTTTTCTCTCTTAATATTTTGTTGACTGTTCAATTTAAGTGTCTTTAAGCTGTACTGGGGAAGCCCTGCATATATACCACTGTGGTGGGAAACTGAAGCACATTTGCAATTCACCTTAGGACCAATGTTTGCTGATATATGCATTGCATTTTGCATCAGAATATCATTGTTATCATGTGAACATGGCTCATATTGGTCACCAAACATATGTAGGTTGCAAAGTATGTTAGGGCAATTCGGGAGGGATTAATTAAGTTAGACAAGCCAAAAGAAGAGCCGCGTTTCTATAACCTGTGGGGAGATGATCCCAACTCAAAAGACAGGGCTGGTCATCTAGCCTACATCCCTGCACCAAAACCCAAATTACCAGGTGATTTGTCTTCTACAGTTCATTAATAGTCAATCCTTTTTTTTTATGAGTTTTGATGACAAATACCCCTTTCTTCTCTCCTCTTTGCTAGGGCATGAAGAATCTTATAATCCTTCTTTGGAATATATACCCACACAGGAGGAGATAAATTCCTACCAGCTTATGTATGAGGAAGATCGCCCTAAATTCATTCCTAGAAGGTAAATGCGATATTTTCCGTTTTCTCGACTGGTCATATTTTTGTCTTGCTTCCTGGTTTTATGTTTATTTCTGTTTCTATGTAGGTACACATCTCTCAAAAGTGTGCCGGCTTATGAGAATGCTGTTAATGACTCTTTTGAGCGATGCATGGATCTCTACATGTCATATAGAGCCTGGAAAAAACGGGTAAGTCGATATGGCAGGCTTTGGATGATACGAGAGGAGACCAATGCTGTCTTTGAGTATAATTATGTACTTACTAGCAAGTATCAACTGCCATTCAAAATTCATCAATGAATTGATTTTTGCAATGTAATGCCGCAGCTTAACATTGACCCCGAGTCTTTGAAGCCCAAGTTACCTAGCCGGAAGGATCTTAAGCCTTACCCAGTGACATGTTATCTTGAGTACAGAGGTCATGAGGATGCTGTTGTGTCAATTTCTACTGAAGCTTCAGGGCAGTGGATTGCTTCAGGTACGTGTCATCTAACATATTCTTCTTTCTTTGAATTGCATGACTTTTAGACTCACCATCTTGTCTTCTATTGTGGCAAATGAAGGTTCTGCTGATGGAACTGTTCGCATTTGGGAGGTTGAAACTGGCAGATGTCGTGGGGTGTGGACTATAGGTGAACCGGTCGTGTGTGTATCCTGGAATCCATTATCTGAGCTTCCAATTTTGGCAATTGCTGCGTGAGTTCCAGCAATTTGGTGTTTAATCTCCTATCCTTGTCCTGGCTTCACATGTTTATGTTGATGTTTTTTTTGCCTTGTTTGTCTCTGCAGGGGCCAAGATGTGCTACTTCTTAACACAGGACTGGGTAATGAAGAAGATCAGGAGAAGATTAAGGAACTTCTCCAGGTTGAAATATCGGGGACAGCAGGTGACTCTGGTAGGTTTGTTACCATTTTATGCAACTCTGAAGTTCAGAGAAGTTTCCTGAAATTTTGACTTGGTAAAGATAGAGCTTAGCACGATTTCACAATTCAATGAGGAGCTCTCATTGGATTGGGATTCTTCTCCTCATTGAGCGAGTAGTTTTATCCCCTTGGTGTCCTGTAGTAAATTTCTCTTTTCTTTTGAGAATAGTTAGTAGTCTTAGTTATGAGGATTTGTGCGAATTCAACAAGTTTCTTTTTCTTATTATAAATAAAGTCATTCTGTTTTGTGTCTAGACATTTCCTACTTGGATTGTTCGTTGTTTAGAGGTTTTCTTCCTTTAACTTGAAGTAGCATTTAATAGTGTGTAAATACATGCTCTCCGGTGGAGACAGATATTCTACTTAATATGGTTTGAATATTAGCAGTAATTTTCTTTGGAATCATGTGATGCAATAAATGCTTAATAAACGCCATTGGTGATCCTTTTGAGATATCATTCATTGTCAGTCTCTTCTGGTTCTCAAATAATTTGGGGTCATTATTTTGGAACTCGTCTTCCTACGTCAGATTTGTTTGAAGTTTGATTTGAAGTTGATTTTAACTTTGTCGGATATATGTCTGTGCATAGATGAGCAGCCCTTGGTTAGCTGGCTTCAAGATGATAGGCACAAGCATGAGGCAGTCATACTAAGACATTTGAAGGTACCCTTTTTAGAATTTATTCAAATTATTTTGTGCTCCAGTCATTGTTATGAAGGCGTTTTCACTAAAGCCATAGGTGCTGGTTTCTTGGGTTTGTGCAGACTGTGACCTCAGTCGAATGGCATCGCAGAGGAGACTATTTATCCACAGTGACACCTGCAGATATCCTTGTGCTTTAATGCTTGAGTGCTTTATGACAATGCATCTCCTTCAGGGGTAGCTGAATACATAATTTGAAGAGAAATGAATACTCCCAGCATTAAGATATATATGTAGCACTAATAGTGTGGCTTACACGAAAAAATCCAGAACTTCCGTTGTTGTACTAGTAGGTAAACTTTTTCATAGAAGGTATGTAGGGAAAATAGGCGTTGTTTGTAAGACGAGATTCAATGTCAATCAGAGTATTCGCATCCATGAGTAATTTTGTGCAATACTAAAAGTCTTAAGTTTTGAAAGCTATTAGCATTGTGGTGGGGCAAAATTCTTATGTTCCTGATTTTCCTTTTTAGTCCTTTTTTTCCTTTTATTATATTTTATTATATATATTTATATAATTTCTTTTTCTCAATCGGTTTTGCTTTTAGTTCATTTATTTTTGGGTTCATCGACTGCTGACCTCAACTAGTTTGGGATAAAGGTGATGTTGATGTTGACTAAAAGTCTTAAGTTTTGAACCAGCTATGAGTAATCTTAGAGATTATGATGATCTCTTCTCTCCTTTCTCTCTCTCTCTCTCTCTCTATACCAGCCAACAAATGGTAAGAGGAAATGATGAACCTCAACTTGTTCTTGTTACAAGAGATCTAATCACATTGCCACACTCATAATCCTTGCTCTTTAAGCCTTTGACACAAATGAGACTGTTGTCGAGAGACCTGTGTATGTTTAATGTTGTAGTTTACTTGTCATCTTTCCTTCCTGTTATTTTGGTAGAAGCATCTTTTGGCCATGAGCTTCTGTCTTCTTTTATTATTGTCCTAGGCAAATTGTTTGTGAGTTGACTTCCCAAAATAGATAAAAACTTTATTTGCTTCTTTGCATTTTTTGGTTTGAGATCTCCATAATTTGTGGAATGTGTGATAATCACTTTTTAAATTTGCAGTAGGTTTAGTCACTTTTTCTAAAAAGTGTCCTTTAACTTTCCTTACGTGAATCAAGAGCAATCTTAATACATCAGTTGTCAAAGAAGATTACTATGAAGATCCCATTCAAGTTGCATGGTCTTCCAGTTTCATCAGTTTTTCATCCTTCTCGATCCATCTTCTTTATTTCAACTAAGAAGAATATTCGCGTGTATGATCTCTTGAAGAACAAGCTCATCAAAAAGCTTGAGACTGGACTTCGTGAAGTTTCCTCGATTGCGATTCATCCTCAAGGTATGATAAAAAAAATCCGATGTTACTGTTCTCTTCTTGTTGATTTCTAGATCCCTGTATTTCTTAGTTGTCTTCCCTTGCAGGGGATAATGTAATTGTTGGAAGCAGAGAGGGAAAGCTCTGTTGGTTTGATATGGACCTGTCATCTCAACCTTACAAAACACTCCAGTAAGTTTGCTATCATCTTTGTGACAAGGCAAAAGTTATGGGAATTGGATGAATTTTCGTTTTGGGGAAGCGTGAGTTCATTGTTTGTAGTTACACGGCTGCCTTTTCTGGGTAGATAATTTTATTGTTTGCATGTATATAGTTTTGGCAGATTTCAGCTTGTTACTTGTTAATTCTGATTGCCAGGTGTCATTCGAAGGACATTACAAATGTGGCCTTCCATCGTTCATACCCCCTTTTTGCATCGTGTTCTGATGATTGCACAGCCTATGTGTTCCATGGCATGGTTTATTCTGATTTCAACCAGAACCCTCTCATTGTTCCCTTGGAAATTCTCCGAGGGCATGTGAGCTCGAATGGAAGAGGTAAGCGTTTGTTCTATTTTTTAATTCAGATTTGATGATATGCTAAAGTGCTATTTGCAATGAAAAATAAATCTATATTAACACTGAGGAGGAATACCTATCCCTAAAAAAAAAGGAAAGGGGGGGTGGGGTTGTGGGAGTGGTTTGTTAGGGAGGATATCAAGTCGAGGATGAGTGAGTTTCTATAAATTAGCTTGGGGCCACTAAAAGGTCCACAATTCTGCTGTTTGTCACTCAGCTTAGTGCAATGCAAGAGTTTCTTCCTTAGTTGGCAAAGTCTTAAAGCAGCTCTGGCCATAAGATTTTTAGATGTCACCGTTAATTTGTTCCTTTGTTGACAAAATCTTGAGCCTTCCATAATTAATGTGAGGCTAGAGCCTGGGGCCACCTGAAACCTATGCAGACTCCCTGTCCAATATACTTCTTGGCAGCAGATCAAAGTTTGGATAAACGTGGATGGTGCATCAGGTTTCCTTGACATCAGCATAGTGGAAGCAGATTGAAAGAGAACTGACCTTTCAATTTTATTAAATATTTAGTCAAGTTGCTCTGATATTTGTGTCTGAGATTCTTGCTTAAACCTTATAAAGGTGGAGAAAATGTTTTTTCCCCATTGTTACACTTGAAATCGCATCCTGCCTTAGGTCCATATTCCAATCTTATAAGCAAAATGGTTCGAAATATTTTTGCTGGGACAGGTCCCCTCTACTCTCACACTGTCATTATCTGCACATCTAATAACAAGCTAACTAGCTTTGCTATGCCAATAAGAAATTGGCATCTGGGTATATTGTTATTTATTTATTGTTCTTCTTATCGGCAGGGGTGATGGATTGCAAATTCCACCCACGGCAACCTTGGTTGTTCACAGCTGGGGCTGATTCTGTGGTCAGACTTTACTGTCATTAAAAGATGACTCTTCAGAAAAATGATCCCTTGATTTCTGCAAACTTGAATATGACTATTAAACAGAGCTGTGCTCTAGAAGGCTGATGCTGAGTCATGCTGCATGGCGGATTAAGTGAAACCAGAATGGCGATGGAAGGGCCGTCCAGCAGCCTTTTCTCATAAGTTGCAGATTAATTTGTTATTCTGCCGATGCTAAATAGCTTCAGAGCATAAATCTAGAGAAGAATCATAATATCATTGGTTAGATTTAATATTCCCCTCAATTTTGCTGTGTATGTGGTCAATTGAATGTATCCCGTGGAACTCGCAATTGTTTGTTTATGAATTTTGAGGGAAAGCAAAGAGAATGCTACTACTGACATCTTGGGTTGTGAAGTTTTCTCCATACATGTACGATCGAATGCAATCTTCGATGTGGATTTCAGGGCGCAGAAGATAAAGAATAGACGGTAGACACTAAAGATTAATGTAGTTGCCATCAAATTTTTTGAGGATGCAATGAGTCATCATCATTAGTCTTGCTTTTATTTGTCTTCCTTAAGGCCACCTGAAACAATTTTAGACCCAATCGGCATGGGTTAGCTGCGGTCGCCAATTCGTTGCACTAATCGGTTGATCGTGCTTGTAAGTGGGCAAGGAGCAACGAAGCTTGTTCCATTTGCAATCCGGATGCAAACATCTGACTCGAATAACTCGTTCTGGCGTGCGAGTTGCCATAAGCCGAGCTGAGCTAAGGTTTAACAATCCAAACGTGCTTCTCTTCCTCGGTCTTTCTTTATTTCCTCTAAAAAATCAGAGCGCAAATTTGACATAGGCTTTGAATTTTAGAAATTTGTGTGAATTAGGCTCTATTACCAATCAATAAAGAACAATAATGAAAGAATCGGACACCAACAAAAAGGGGAGGGAGATTCAGACGGGAGAAAAAACTCAATAACCAGCCTTTCTATTATTGATCATACTACAATTGTTATGTTGGCATGTAAACGTAAACTAAATCACGATATATCTCCTTTTTCAACTGGAATATGAAAATCTTAAAGGATCAAATCGAATATTAATACGGCTGTAGTACTTCCAGTTCCTGTTAACTCATCAAGGTAAAGTATGTGTACACGTATTCTGTTAAACCCCATGAATTTTACCAATGCCGTTAATCAATTCCACAATGAGTATTGCAGTGAAAATAAACGTGAGATTATTAGGCTATAACTAAAAATTCCCGAATAGATCAACCTTTCGAACTTGTGCTCAGCCTGGAATGCAATCATGAAGTTGGATGCAGAGGCTCAGCCACTGCTGCAGCTCAAGGTGGGAAAAGCTACATCAATGACTAAATTATCTCTGCTTCAAAATAAGAGGACTTCTCAAAACTGTACACAATTTACTGCACTGATCAGGTGAGGTTTGAAATGTAGACAGATTATTTGCATGTGCCTCTAATGATAAAGACAGTTTCTACAAGAAAACTTGTGCATTTCACCTATCGTTACCCAATGCTGTTGACATTACAGTAGTTGGACAGCTGCAATGGCTGGTATTTTCTCTCGTAGTTTCTGCGTGACAGCAACTCGAACAGTCATGACCCCAGCTGCAGGACCAGTGATTCTAACTTTAACTATTGGTTCTTCGATTGCCACTAGCTCAAGTGATCCACCTGCCGCACCAACAAGGTATGGCCTTATCTCTTCAAGAACCTGAAATAATCGAGAGTAATAATATGTTAGCCAGCAGATTTCCAGATGACGCGCATAAGATATCTTAATGGGATCACCCCAACTAGTTTGGGATAAAGGTGTTGTTGATGTTGATGATTTTTTTTTTTTTTTGGGGGGGGGGGGGGGGGGGGGGTTTAAGTTCTAGATTTTAGTGCATGAATTGGACACTCGTCTTTCCTACACTGCATTTGTGTAGGGCCGAGGTTCAAAACTTTAGTTATTTGCAGTGCAGTTGGGCAGGTCACTAATAGATCCTCAACTTGCAAGCTCTTTGTGTACTTGAGGACCTGAACCTAATGCGAAACATTCAACTCTAAAGGGGTAAACAGAAAGACAGATTGAACTTAGCAGGAAAGGTAAACAAAAAACACACCCTTACTTGAGAGCACAAGGTTCAAAACTTTTATTAGTTAAAATATCCAAACGAATTTCAGGGACCTAGTTGTCAATGTAGTCAGGCTTAACTCAAAGAGAGGTCAGCAATTAATCCTCAACTCGTGAGCGTTCCATGAAGTTGAGGACCTCATGCTGAGCATTCAACATCAACAAGTGGCAGATAAAAGGACAGAAATGAAGCTTAGCAGGAGGAAAAAGACAAGCCAATCATTACTTGCAACTTGCAAGCATAGGGATCCAATACCCCATTACTAAAAGTATCCAAACCAATTTGTAAAAAAAGAAGCAAGCAGAGATACCTAGAGACCCTGAAGCAATTAACAAAAAGAAATTCTTTAAGGAAATATCCAATAAACAAAGTCCTAACAGTTGGGGAAAAGGAAAAAAGCATTAGTGATACCAAGCAACATATATTTGCTACAATATCTTACTTACCTTCTCTATGTTTTCCTCATTCATCTCAAGGCCAGTTTCTTCATCTGCTATTGGTTCCACTGCAACAATTTCGGGAATTTTCTCCATCAGACGACGCTCAATGCCCATCTTCATTGTCATTACAGAACTAGGACAAGAACCACATGCTCCTTGTAACTTCAACCTCACGACATTGCCATCGATCTCATGCAATGCAACGTTACCCCCATCAGAAATTAGATAGGGTCGGATTTCATCAAGCACACTCTCAACATTCTCTGCTGTCAGTGGAAGTTCCACCATTGAATCAGGTGTAGCGACGGCCTTCACAACTACATGTCAAGAATGGAGGAACACTTTAGCAAAATCCACAGTAATTACGAACATTTTTCCCCTAAAAAAGAGTGCCCCAGATGAAGAAACAAGAACACAATGCTTTGGTTAAACAGGGAGCACATTAGGGAAAGTTCGTTTCAAAATTGACTAGGCTGGATCCCTCTGTAGCTATCATTTCCAGCAGATACCCCTCAAAGATTACCCGAGGAAGATTATAACTGATGTGTACATATGTTTGGGTTGGTAGAGCCGCAGAAGAAGACAGTTGAATATCAAATAGAAAGATCTCTAAATTTATGTCTTGCACACCAAATCCATCAGTAGGCCTTATTTTGGCACACTTTGAATACATTGAGAAATGTGGCAGACCCCTAAAAACTGTTCAACATGTTCCATTATCTCGCTAGACAACTAAAAGATCTTCATAGTTATCTGATTGAATTACCATGAGGTCAATCCAAAAACAACTTCCCTAGTCAAATCAAAACTTGTTGTATCTCAACAAGATACAGGGCAGACTAAGGCATACTTCCCTGATGCATCTTGATAGACACTAACACTTGGTTCATTCTACTGTCAAAACCGAAGTGCACCGTTAACACCACCTGAAGCCAAAACCAACAAAACCCCACAGACTCACTGGTATGTCCAATTAACCGATAGACCTTAACAAAGGTTTTTCTTCACTTACCCAAGAGGAAACAACCCTTAAAGTTCTCTCACTCTTATGAAGTGAAATAGATGGCCGGTCCGACCCAACCTAACCCAACCCAATATAACCACGAACTGATACAACATGAAGATACCGTTATTCAATCGGATGGTACAGAAATTCTCTTGCTAGTATCGGATACAATGTTTCTGTAATCAAATAGCTGTACACCCAAGCAGCAGGATAAAGTAGACTATATCGAGGCAAATAGACGTGCCTCTCTCCACAAAGTGCTTCTCGTCTCACCTCGTCTGCGCACCGGGGTAGGTGTCTGAACCCGCGTGAAGCGGCACAACGCCGGCGTCAACGGACCAATGCCCTTCAACAGCGACACATGAGCTCCAAGAAAGCTCGAACTCTGCTGAATTAAAAACCCCATTACCAAAAGGGAAAGCGATAAAAATCCCCACGATTACATACTCAGAGCAAAAGCAAGAGCTGAAGAAAAGGCCAGACCTTGGTAGCCGAAGAAGAAGATGGCGGTTCTGGGGTTTGGTGGAACTTGCAATAGGACCGGTTCGCCACCACCGTCTGCATGTTTCCGTCGGGTAACGAGAGAACACCGAGACAGTCCCGATTCAACGTCCAAACAGCAAGCCCCAATCGATATTATCTCGATCACAGATGGGTTTAAATAGCTCACAGCACAGAAGATGAACAAGGAAACGTAGTCCAAATTGAACACACCCTCTCTCCCCTCTCTACCTAGGAGCTATGTTTGCGTCTGCGATTTTTCTGTTCTTCGTTATTTCGGCTGCGGCAAAGAAGGAAAAAAAAAAATTAGGGGACAAATATGATTTTTTGTGGGACCGGGACTTAAACGACAAAAAATAGCATCTCCAGGACCAATTTTAACTTTGCAAAATGGAAGATCAAACGTTGTCGACATAAAATAACACGACACCAAGTAAAGCGAAGTTGGTCGGTGTTTCGACCAAAAGAACGAATAACCAAAAAAAATTTAAAAAAATCTAATTCTCAATTTTCACGTTTGTTTATCTAACTTGTATAATTTTCATATATTTCAGGATTAATACCACTGACAAATCTAAATCATGTTTACCGTGCTCCTCGATGACCCAGATTATTTCTTATGCGATCGGAACTCAGCAAAATTTGTATGACAAAAGATTAGTGCCATGAAAGACATAATTTATGATTTTTAATGATGTTCTTTTAAAACAAAATCATGTTGATATAAACTATTCTATGAATTATGTGAACTTCATTTTACTTTCTCTACTCGAATTGGTTCTCGAAATTTTTATACTTTTTGTTTCGTTCTATTACTATAATTAAAGCGGATATGATGGACCACTCGATCTCGTGACTTGTACATGACATATTTGACATTTCTTTTACTTAATTTTGCCATCTCAATAGTCAATTTTTAGGGAAAATTTCAGTTAAGGGCCCTAAATATTCTCATTTTTTCAAATAAGGGCTTGAAGTGAATCTTGTTTCAAATATGGGCCTGAAGTGTTCTCATTGTTTCAAATAAGGGTTTGAAGTAATAATATTAATTTCAAAAAAGGGTCTCTCACAAATTAATTAAGGGCATTTTCGTCTTTTTATTTTTAAAATTTCTTTATTTATTTATTTCTATTTTAGTTTTAAAAAAAAAAAGCATCAGGCGGGAGCGGCTTCCTCCCGCTTGTGGACGCCACCCCACTATTAATGGGGCAGCGAAGGCTGCTGTCGGGGTCGCCGGCTCTTCGGCGGGGGCCAATGACCCCGCCGACCGGTGGCAAGGGCCAGCAGGCCCTTGCCGCGACGGGAAGAGAGTCGCGACCCTCACCAGGATTTGCCCGTGGGCCGGCGGTAGACATGGCCAAATAGAACCCGGACCCGGAACCGGCTCGGAACCGGCCCGTTGATCGGGTCCACGGTTCCTAATTTTTCGGAACCGGCCCGGAACCGCCGGTTCCTGGCCGGTTCCGAACCGTTCAATTAAATTAAAAAAAAAAACCCGACCCCCCCCCGCCCTCGGGAAAGAGCCGTTTGGGGGAAGAGCCGTTGGGGCCCGAAGGCCAAAAAAAATTAAAATAAGTAAAAAAATCTATAAATACCTCTCAATCCCTATCTATTTTTTTCACAATTTCTCACAATTTTCTCTAATACTCTCAAGTCTCACAATCTCTCAAATTCTCTTAATCTGCTATTCTCTCTAAATTTTGTCTCAATTTTTCGATCAATTTTCTCAAAAAATGGCAAGTGGAAGCAGAAATACTGGAAAGGGAAAGAGCTCGATGCCGATCGAGATGGGAGAATCCGATTATCCCGTTCATGAATATAATCCTCGTGAATATGCATGTTGGGAAGACGACGCTGTTCCCAATCCCAACGTCTAGCACATCGCAACGCAAGAAAGTCTTTATCCTCCTACTGCCACTGGTGTCGAAGGATCGTCGATACCAAATGAGCCGGCACGGAAGAGCCGAGAATCCGATTTATGGCTACACTTTAACAAAGTATGGAATGAAAATGAAGGCAAGTTTGATATAAGCTGTAAATATTGTCCACAGACATACAAACTTGGTAAAGGAGATGGCTATGGACCATTTCGTCGGCATGTGACGAAAAAACATTCAACGCAAGCGAGGATCGACACTAGCCAATAACAAATTTCCGGGTTCGTCAATCCTAACGCTCATCCTTTATTTCGTTTCACTAATGCACTTTACGAAGAAACATTAGCTGAATATGTTGCCCTTGAGCATGCTCCATTTAATACTGGTGAAAATCCTAATTTTAGATATTTGGTAAACACTGCGTTAGTTCCGCAAGCACCATCTGTTTCGAGAAATACTCTTAAACGCGAACTTGAACATGTTTATACAAAACAAAAAAAAGAAATTGTTAAAATTTTTTAAAGAATTCAATGGACGTGTACATATAGGTAGTGATATTTGGACTGATTCTTGGAATATTAATTCTTATATGGGTATCACGTGCCATTGGATAGGTGATGATTGGGTTATTCAAAAAAGACTTATTGCATTTCGAGTTTTTCCTGAAAGGCATACGGCACATAATATTTATAGATTAATTAAGCAAGTTTTAGAATAATTTAATTTGATTGATAAAATTTTTTCAGTTGGTTTTGATAATGCAGCAGCAAATACTGATTCCATTCCCGAGTTAGAAAAACTTTGTAAACCCTCTTTTGGCGAATAATTTTTTCACATTAGATGTGCTTGCCATGTTTTGAATTTATGTGTTCAAGATGGTTTACGAGTTCTTGCAACATCTCTTCAGCCAATAAATAATGCAATTAGATATTTATGGAGCCGTCCTCAACTTATGAAAGAGTGGATAAAATATTGTAAAAAAAATGGGAGAAAGCCAAGAAGGTTTCCAAAAGATATTTCGACTCATTGGAATTCTACCTACGAGATGCGTCTACAAACTTTTAATTACAGAGATTTATTATGTTCCTTTATTTCGAATAATGTTGATATTGTTTTGCTCTCGCAACATTGGGAAGTTTGCAAATTTTTTTTAGATTTTTTGAAAGGTTTTAATGATTCTACTAATATTTTATCTGGTGTTTATTATCCCACTACGCATTTTTTTAATAGAGTATATTAACATTGCTGGTATTTTTAATGAATGTGAAAAAGATACTGAATTAGCTTCGAGTATTTTAGTAATGCGAGAAAAATGGTTGCATTATTACTTGAACATTCCTCTTGTCTATTTAGTTGGTATTGTTTTCGATCCACGTACTAAATTAGATGGTTTATTAGATTATTTGAATGCTTATTATTATGATTGTTTACATTTGGATGAAGTAATAGATATTCAAAGTATACAAATAGATGTTAAAAAAGTTATAATAGAATTATATAATGAATTTTGTAGTAAATATGGTTTAAGTGACAGTGGATGTGAACCTGTCCAGCATAGTGTCTCACGAAGCAATACATGTATTTCACTTGGTAGAGGGTATAAAATACTCATGAGTAGGTAAAATAAAAATAAAAAAGGACAACATGTAGTATTTCCGAATTAGAAAACCATTTAACAGTTTATTTTAAGTTTAGTGATTCCGAACACAGCGCAGATTTCAAGATTCTTGAGTGGTGGAAGAACCATTCAATTCAATATCCAGTTCTCTTCCTCATCGCAAGACAAATATTAGCGATCCCTTCTTCAACAGTGACAGTTGAACAAGCATTTAGTGTTGGAAGATTAATTTTGGACTCTCGTAGTTCAAGATTAAGTCCGGAAAGTGTTGAGTTTCAAGCTTGCGTCGATGATTGGACAAGGGCTAGGCTTCGACAACAAGAGCTGGATCGAGAATACGAATTCTTCAGTAATGATTGTGGAGATACTACCGCCACCACAACAACAGGTAGCGACGATTGAGGATGAGGTAAGTTGGGGTTACCAAAGGTAAGAGAACTACATGGGCTTTGATTCTTCTATCCCTAAGAAGATATGTAGGCGCTTAATGATAATTCATTAAGTTCAAGCCCATTCCTCATCTTTTTTTTTTCAAATTTTTTTACAATGTACAATTTGATTATAATTTTTAATTAATAATTTATTAATTTTATTTTATTATTTTAAAAATAAAATTAAAAGTTCGGAACCGAAACCGAAACCGGCCCTTTATGGGCCGATTTCGGTTCCACCATTTGGCGGAACCAGAACCGGCGGTTCCGTTGAACCGTGCATGTCTAGTCGGCGGCCCTCACCGTCGGTCGTCGGGGTCGCCGGCCCCGGCCGAGGAGCTGGTGACCCCGACGGCGGCCTTCGCCGCCCTACCAGCAGTGGGGCGCGGCCAGCACATGCGGGACCTCTCTCCCCTGTGCTATTTTTTATTTTAACATTTTTTGTTTTATTTAATTTAACTAAAAGCTAAATGAAAATTATATTTTGACCAAAATATCCTTGACCGGCCGGAATATTTAGCCGGCCGACCTACCGGCGATGAGAGATCCTTATTTGAAACATGTATAATCACTTTAAGCCCTTATTTGAAATAAAAATAGCACTTCAGGCCCCTATTTGAAACAAAACAAAGACCACTTCGGCCCTTATTTGAAAAAATGAAGACACTTCGGGCCTTTAATTGAAATTTTACCCAATTTTTATTAACGAAAAAACACGAAATTGATTGAACTGAAGTTAAAATATTTTCATGTAAAACTACCGCCGGGTAGTTGGTCTTCAGGTGATAAATTGATAATTCGCCAAGAAAATCAAAACTGAGGAGCAAAATGAAATTAGGTGAAAAGTGTAGGGGCTAATGTGCAATTCATGTAAAGATGACCCCCGCCGTTTCAGCCGCGTGCAACCTTATATAGCTCCCTCTCTCCCTCCATTTTCCGGGAGTGGAGAAGAAAAGCAGCAGAAAATGGCTCCGAAGAAGAAGCAGCCGCAGAAACCGAAGCAAACCTCGAGACCCAACACCACCACCGCCAAACCCTCGGCCTCCTCCGGTCCGAAGCTCCAGCTATCGGCCGAGAACGAGAGTCGTCTCCGCCGCCTCCTGCTCAACAACGCCTCCGGCCGATCGCCCGAGTCTGCTGCTCCCGCCGATGATTCCCTCTCCGATGCCCAAAAGGCCAAGCGCCTCAAGTCCGTTTACGAGAAGCTCTCCTGCGAGGGCTTCTCGAATGATCAGATTGAACGAGCTCTCTCCGCTCTCAAGGTTTACTGTGTATTCGCAAATGTTATTTCAGTTTCTCTGTAATTAGTAGCGAGGACGTGTACTGTGGGAGCCTTGATGTCCAGTTGCTTCCGATTTTTTTTTTCGATCAGCATTGAGAATAAGAACGGACAATATCGGATTGTGAAGCCAAAAAGTAAAAGAGGAGATATTGAAATGGTCGCTTGTATGTAGAGGAATTGAAGGGCTCAGCTTACTATGCTCGTCTATTTAGAGATTACCTATTCTTTATCAAATTTTTTTGCCCAACCTTTTCTTACCTTGCAACAGTGCAATGTTTTTAATTCTAACAGTTTTAGTGCGGCGGAGAGGTTCATGATTTTCTTTATCTTTTTTGCAAAACGGGCAGGGTAGTGCCACGTTTGAGGCTGCTCTTGATTGGTTATGCTTGAATTTGCCTGGGAACGAGCTTCCTTTCAAATTCTCCAGTGGGGTCTCTTCACTTGCTAGTACAGGTAAAATATAGCATAAGCAATGAACTCATAGCAAATGGATTATTTTAGTATATCGAGTCTGGGCTACAGCATCTGCATGACCGAGTGCGCACTGTGCATGTTCTGTCAGGAGGTTCTGTCAATGTCCTTGTATCAGCACGGGAAGATTGGACACCATCAATGGACCCATCTTCGAAGGTCAATGAGGATGCTGCCCAGTATTCTGTTAAGGTTAAGGGCGATTGGGACAATGAGAGTCTGGATTCCCACAAACCATCGCAAGCAGATTGGATTAAACGATATGTGGAACAGCAGGAAGAGGTTGGTTCAAGTATAATTTGCAAATTGTATTATTTTTGCATTTTGCTAAATTGATGTATGTTAATTGTTTTTTTTTTTCATTCTGTAATAATTAGAAAGAAAATTAAGTCACAGCTTAATCACTCTTGCTGTTGAATTTGGAAATTTTTCTTGTATACCTTTCAAATTGGATTATTTCACTTACATGTGGTGCTGCTACTTTTTAGTTCTTTTTCGAGTATACTTGTGGATTGGCCGAGTGTATTCTTCTATTTATCGTTGGTAATTTTTTATTTGACAATGAAAACTCCGATAAGGGTGTTTAGTTCAATTTGAAGGAAAAATCTGTATTTCCTTACATTCTTGAGTAATTACAAGGTCAATATATATACAAGAGAAATGAGACCCTAGTTAGGCAAGAAACCTAATTTAGGTATTGACTCACCTAAGTTAGGTATAGACTCACCTAAGTTAGGTATAGACTTACAAAGTTTCAAACAATCTTTACAACTTTTCAACACCCCCCCTCAAGTTGGTGCGTAAATATCTATCATGCCCAACTTGCCGATGAGATGCTCGAAGTTAGGTCTGAACAGTCCCTTCGTAAGAATGTCAGCTGTTTGTTGCGTTGTTGGCACAAATGGCATACAAATAGCTCCTGCATCAATCTTCTCTTTGATAAAGTGTCTATCGATCTCAACATGTTTAGTTCTGTCATGTTGTACTGGATTATGTGCAATATTGATTGCAGCCTTGTTGTCACAGTACAGCTTCATAGGCAATTTCACTGGTACTCGAAGTTCTTCTAGCACTCGTGTTAGCCACAACATCTCACAAACTCCATGGGCCATTGCTTGATACTCAGCTTCTGCACTACTTCGGGCTACCACATTCTGCTTTTTACTTCGCCAAGTAACTAAGTTCCCCCAGACATAAGTACAATATCCTGAAGTCGACCTTCTGTCGGTAATTGACCCTGCCCAGTCTGCATCTGTGTATGCTTCAATTTCTTCTTGAGTAGACTTTTTGAATAGCAGGCCTTTTCCAGGTGTGCTCTTTAAGTATCTCAAGATCCTATACACAGCCTCAAGATGTCTTTCATAGGGAGAATGCATAAATTGGCTTACCATACTCACAGCAAAGGCAATATCTGGCCGAGTATGCGACAAATAGATTAGTTTTCCTACAAGTTTCTGGTATCTCGATGTATCAACAGGAACCTCATCTTTGTCGTCTCCAAATTTCTGATTTGGATCTATTGGAGTATCTGCTGGTCTACAACCACTCATTCCAGTCTCCTTTAGAAGATCCAGGACATATTTCCTTTGTGAAACTACAATTCCCTTCTTTGATCGAGCCACCTCCATTCCAAGGAAATACCTTAGAGTTCCTAGGTCCTTGATCTCAAATTCAGAAGCAAGACATTCTTTCAACCTGTTCATCTCGGCAATATTATTCCCAGTGAGAATAATGTCATCAACATATACTATCAGAATTGCAACCTTCCCATCACGAGAATGCTTCACAAACATGGTATGATCAGCATGTCCTTGATCATACCCTTGTTTCTTCACAGACTGAGTGAACTTCTCAAACCAGGCCCTTGGTGACTGTTTCAGTCCATATAGTGACTTCTTCAATTTACAAACCTTTGACCCAAACTTTTTGTCAAAGCCTGGGGGGAAGTCCATGTATACTTCTTCCTCCAAATCTCCGTTCAAAAATGCATTCTTCACATCTAGTTGTTGCAGAGGCCAATCAAGATTGGCTGCAAGTGATAGGAGCACTCTGATAGTGTTTAGCTTAGCAACTGGAGCGAAAGTCTCAAAGTAATCGATGCCATAAGTCTGCGTGAATCCTTTGGCAACCAAACGAGCTTTATACCTTTCAAGAGACCCATCAGCCCTATGCTTGGTTGTGAATACCCATTTGCATCTAACCGTGGACTTTCCTTTGGGTAGATCCACCATATCCCATGTTCCATTTTTTTCAAGAGCTTTCATCTCTTCAAGAATTGCTTCCTTCCACTCAGAAACTTGTAGAGCATCATGCACAGTTTTGGGAATCTCCACACAAGACAAGGTTGAGGTAAAAGCACGAAAATTGGGTGAGAGATTTTCGTAAGACACATAATGAGACATAGGATGTTTGGTACAAGACCTAACTCCTTTCCGAATAGCAATAGGTATGTCAAGTTCATCAGTAGGCTCATCATTTTGTTGACTATCAGGTTGGACAGATTGAGTTGGAGCATTACCTGATGATTGTATGGAGTTTTGGTCATGTCCTGGTTCGGACTCATGGCACCCTAAAGGAGCAGAAGACTCATTTCTTTGAGTTTTGTTTCTTCTTGTGTAGACTTGAGCATAAGATGGAAGTTCAGCATTCTTGGTACTAGTTTCGCACCTGTTACTCTCACAAGTAGGATGAGATGCCAAAATAGGTAGACCCGAACTTCCATTATTTGGTTCAAAATTACGTATAAGAGTTGCTGGAAGAGGATTTTCAGATTCTGCAAGACGAAAAGACTCAATAATGGAGTTGTGCGAATCTACACTTTCTTTCCCCCCCTGAAGATGAGCTCCAAAAAAAGGTGTTAATTCGAAAAAGGTGACATCCATGGTGACAAACATTTTTTTGGAAACTGGATCAAAGCATTTATACCCTTTTTGGTTCGGTGCATAACCAACAAACACACATTTTTTTGCTCTAGGATCAAGTTTGCCCCGATTTCTATCATGGATGTGTACAAAAGAGGTACAACCAAATAGTTTTAAAGGCAAGGCTGCAGTAAGTCTAGAGGTTGGATAGGTCCTTTGAAGGACTTTCAGGGGTGTTTGGAACTTTAGCACTCTAGAGGGCATTCTATTGATAAGGTATGTAGATGTAAGAAGAGCTTCACCCCATAGGTATGTGGGAACTTTAGTGGTGAAGAGTAGAGCTCTAGTTACTTCTAAAAGGTGTTTGTTCTTCCTCTCTTCCACCCCATTTTGCTGAGGCGTGTCAGGACAAGAACTTTGATGCATAATTCCTTTTTCCAAGAAAAAATGTCCCAGAATTTTATTGAAGTATTCTCTCCCATTGTCACTCCTGAAAATCTGGATTTGCACTTGAAATTGTGTTTGTATCATGGTGTAAAAGTTTTTAAAAACAGATTCTACATCAGATTTCTCTTTTAACAAGTACACCCAACTTGCTCTCGTATGATCATCAATAAATGTGACAAACCATTTCTTTCCTGAGGGTGTAGGAATCCGAGATGGTCCCCAAACATCACTATGAATTAAAGAGAATGGTTTAGACGACTTGTAGATTTGAGAGGGAAAATTTGTTCGATGATGTTTGGCTAATTCACAGAATTCACACTGAAATGAAGATGGACTTTTTTTCAAAAACAACCTTGGGAACAAGAATTTCAAATATTGAAAATTCGGATGACCAAGCCTATAATGCCATAACATAATATCATCATCCTTATAAACAGTAACAGATTCGAAACAACTACCCTGAACTTGTCTAGCCGAGCTTGTTCCATCTTCAAAGAAATAGAGTCCTCCACTCTCTCTAGCACTGCCAATCATCCTCCCCGAGGTCAAGTCCTGAAACTCACAATGAGATGAGAAAAAATTAGCTCGACACTTTTGATCGGAAGTTATTTTACTAATGGACAGCAAGTTACAAGATAGTTTTGGAACATGAAGGACATTATGAAGCGTGAGGGCAGAGGACAGCTTGATGGATCCTAATCCAGCTATAGCCGAAAGGGAACCATCTGCAATAGTTATTTTTTTATTCCCTGCACACGGATTATAGGTGGAAAAGAGCTTTGAACAACCTGTCATGTGATCGGTTGCTCCAGAATCAAGAATCCATGGAGTTTTTTGGTGTGGATTTTCTATGAGGAAAGCAGTAGAAAAATGATTACCTTGATGGGCTGAAGAACAAGAGGGATTTAAAGAAGGTTGTAGAGGTTGAAGAAGTTTGTACAGATGCTCTAATTGTTCCTTTGTGAATGGAACCAAATCTGATTTTATTTGCTCTTCCTCATTTGTCGCCTGGAACGCGCGACCATCATTACTGCTCCTTTTTTTCCAGCCTTCTTTTTTCCAATTCTGCGGTTTCCCATGAATTTTCCAGCAACGCTCTTTTGTATGCCTTGGCCTCTTACAGTGGGTACACCACATACTATCTCGGTTATCCCTCCATGTAGGCTTTGAAGCATCCATTCTTCCTCTTCTCTTTAAAGGAACAACAAAACAAAAGCAACGAAGGCTTTAAGTGACTGAGGTTTTAGAGCAAAAAGTTAGACGAGCTTGAAGTGGGAGAAATATGGCTAAAGGGATCACAACAATGACGGTTGTGAAAATAATCCAGCAATGAAGGCTGTGATTGAAAGATTAATGCAGCAATGAAGGCTGAAAAATAAATCAGCAATGAAGGCACGGCTTTGAAAATAATCCAGCAATGAAGGCTGTGATTGAAGGATTATTGCAGCAATGAAGGCTGCAAAGACAGAATCAGCAATGGAGGCTGGATAAGTCAGCAGTATAGCTGAGAATGGAAGATTATTGCAGCAATGAAGGTTGCACTGCAACACTATCCCAGAAAAATGAGCCTAAAGCTCTGATACCATGAAGGAAAAATCTGTATTTCCTTACATTCTTGAGTAATTACAAGGTCAATATATATACAAGAGAAAGGAGACCCTAGTTAGGCAAGAAACCTAATTTAGGTATTGACTCACCTAAGTTAGGTATAGACTCACCTAAGTTAGGTATAGACTTACAAAGTTTCAAACAATCTTTACAACTTTTCAACACAATTTAACTTGAGAATAGGCCGGAACTGGTGATGTGCTTACAGGAAACAGGTCCTTGGTCTCATTAGGGCAGTTCCACAGTTGAACTGACTTTTCATCAGTTTTCTTTCTTCATAAAAGTTAGCAAATGTCTTACTAAGGTTCGCACAATGGGCTCCAACCTGAAAACACATGCACGTGATCCCTCAATTGAGATCAATTCTCTCGCTTAAAAGATGCGATTCCATATTAGACAATGTGATTTGATTTCTTACAAAAACCGAAACAAAAAAAGCCAAAAAAAAAGAAGAAAAAAAAAGAAGTTGGCTGGTTCATGGGCACAACCAGGAATGGGCTGGTTTCTAACTGGCGGGTGTGATTCCAATTTCTGGCCTTGAATCGATCCACTTGCGAATCAATCACCCCTGGACTTGTTATTTGCTAGTGAATAACAATGTTGCAGATTCTAATCTTTACCTGCCAAAAAATGTAGAGTTACATTTGTTTACTTTTCTATGTTATCTTCATAGATTTCTTTGGTTGCCATAAAAACTACTTATTTTTGTTTCCCGATGCTGTATTGCATCAGCTGGATAGTTCTGATACATGGGAAGATCACTTGGCTGATGAAGGTGCTTCGCAAAAGGTACGTAATTGCTTTGTAGCTTTAATTACTTTATTTATAACGCTGTGTACATTGTTTTTTTTTTTTTTTTTTTCTGAAAGTTAATACTAATACAATTGCTGATTAAGCACAACTTTTGAGTATTAGCGACTCGAGGAATCGATGATACTTGCGAGTGATTTGATATGGTATTCTGGTTTTCTTTTTCTTGCCATTCTGCATACTGAATATGATATCGGGGAAAAACTAGATTTTTTCTGATGAAATTAATTCAACTATAAGGCACCAAGGGGGTCCAAACCTGAGTGCAAGAAGTGATCAACAAAACAAATGAAAAGGAGCTCAAATATAGGACAAAGCATCTAATGTCAATCAATTCAGTTACATCCACATGCCTGTTTCCTCCTTCCCAAAGGTTTTGAGTGAAGTCTCTGCCAAAGGCTCTCTTACTCCAATGAAATCTTTGCATTTAAGGCACCGCAGATACTTTCCTTTTGTGATCTGAATGTTTGTTGAGACCTTCAGAGGGTCTCAGATATCTATATTGAATATGTTTCCACAGCTTCGACAACATGGTTTTGTTCTTTCATGTGTTTTCTTCTGCAAGTTGCACCTGGCATCTTCATGATAGAGATGTTCATTGCTTGTGAATTGCTGTATGGTTCAGATGGAATTGTTTTTTGAAGTTTGAGATTATAAAGTCATTCCTGGCAGCGCTTGTGACATTTTTAGTATCTCTACAAGCAGGGAGTTGATTTGAGGATTAGATGGTATTGGGTTTTGAAGCTTTTTATTAGGTGCGACAAGTTTCAGATTGAAGGTCATTTTTACATTTGTCTTGTTTTGCCAATTCTATAGGTACGTGGACCAAGGTCCTACGATGAAATTGCCAGGGAGTTCCATGCTGCTCGCTTGGATGCTTCCAGGGCCAAAGAAAAAGGAGATAAGAGTAG
Source organism: Rhodomyrtus psidioides (assembly GCA_021437785.1). Lineage (NCBI taxonomy): Eukaryota > Viridiplantae > Streptophyta > Magnoliopsida > Myrtales > Myrtaceae > Rhodomyrtus > Rhodomyrtus psidioides. Next base: position 892,915 of record JAILYB010000044.1, on the reverse strand, counting down.
CCAGGAAAAGGCAGGCTTAATTATCCGTAACCTCAAGCAAGAGTTGTCTGCTCTAGGTCCGTTTTATTGCTTTTACGATTTATCTTGTTTTACAATCATGTGGTAATGATTGTGTTCTCTTGACCATTACAAGCAGGATTATCTGAGGACATATTGGCACTGGACTTTGCTAACAAACATGCTTCGGAGAGTGTGACTAGTTCTCTTCCTGTAGAGCACCTGGAGACAACATCAAGAGATATCAGTCTTTCGTGTCCTTCTGTAGATGTGGATGTTACTGAAGTTGACAGTAGCATGGGTTCCCAGGACCCCAAAGATTCTCTTCAGAAACCCACCCATGCGACTCTACCTATTCGCGAAGAGAGCACAACAGAAGGTGAATTAGGGGAAGTAGAGCTTGGCGGGCTATTCTCAGATGACGCGCCAGAGAATGAACTGGTCACTTCGGAAGTTTTGAGACTACAAAAGAAAGAAAGAATGAGAGAACTATGCAGTGAAAAGAACTTGGAGGGTATCTGGAAAAAGGTAATGCCTGGTTGTGGTTTGTTTGTGGTGCGTAAATGCTGCAAAATTCCTTATCAAGTGAAATGAATTTGCGTTTGTCACCTATCACATAGATTGTTTCATTATGTAGCTCAATAGGAACAAATAGACCTGCAGTTCTGAGATGAAGATCATTCCCAGCTTAAACAAGAATGAAGTTAAAAAGCTTGCTCAAAACTCTTGATAGCTTCAGATCTGATGTTTGAATGCCCTGAGATTGAATCATGCATAACTACTTGAGTTGCACCATAAAAATTTTCTCCTTCTGGCTTTTCGTGAATTTGCTCTTTCTAGATGAAGTAGCTTGACTGATCTACGAGTGTGTGAAGAGAAAATCAATGGAACAACAATTTTGGACTCAAGTGTTTTTGCTTGCTTGTATTGTCTTGCTTTTACACATTACCCATACTTGATGGTATTCTTAGTATCATCTTCAACATCAACAACATCAACAACACCTTTATCCCAAAGTAGTTGGGGTCGGCGGTCGATGAACCCCAAAGATTCATAAAATAAAAGCAAGATCAATCGAGGGAACAAAGATAAATATGTAAAAATAATAAACAAAGATATGTATATATACTACCCCTCCACAATATTAGTAGCCTCCCTCCACTCCGTTCTAAGACAAACCGTACGCCAATCTATTTCCCACTCCATTAAATCTTGTATTCTTTGTATCATCTTAAGGAAAAAAAAATCTAATTTATGTTTTCCTATGGTTAGCTTTTAGCTTGAAAGATTTGGTGAGACCACTTGCCAACTGCTCTAAAAGCTTAAGCTGATAGAAGAAGATGTGGTTTAATATTTATATATTCCAACACTCCCCCTCACGCTTAGTCTGGTCTTTTTGCCTAGTACTAAGCGTGGACAAATTCATTGGGGAGGCAAATAGAGACCTGGAAAGATTTGAACTCAGGACCTCATGCTCTGATACCATGAAAGATTTGGTGAGACCACTTGCCAACTGCTCTAAAAGCTTAAGCTGATAGAAGAAGGCGTGGTTTAATATTTATATATTCCAACATAGCTTATAGATGATATTAAAGGCTGAGTTTTCAGACATCGATTATAAAGAATTGCAATGTCTAATATGGGATGGCTTGATGATTGATGAGATAAATCATGACCAAGTTGGTGTTGCAGATGGTGCTTTAGTTTATGGTACTCTGGGTTTTTTTTTTTTTTTTGTGGATACTGATTATCGTAATCAGGGACATGTTGTCTTGAGATATGATTTTCCTTACAATGGCTGCTGTGAACAGTATCTTTCTGTCGGTCATTATTAGATGGGACAACTGGGTATTCCTTATCAACAGAGAACATTAGTTTATGCATTTCAGGGACGACACCGGACTGGGTGTTTTGACTTGAAAGAGATTTGTATGTCAATCCCGTTTTGTGAGAGAAGGTTCAGTTGCAAGTAGCAGTAACTTTGGGCAGTTGTCAAGTCTGTTGGATGGGAACTTGCTTCTAGAGGTTCATTTTCTGGGAAATTAGAGAAAAGAGAGGTTTTTCTCTCTGGATAACACATCTTTTTGAGAAAAAGAGGTTTTTCTTAGGCAATAATAGAGTGTTAGTTCAAATTTGTCTCTTGGTTCTATTGCAAATTTTAATGCAGACTAGATTTTGACAGGGGGATCCGCCAAAAATTCCAAAAGCCGTGTTGCATCAACTATGCCAAAGATCAGGGTGGGAAGCACCAAAGTTTAATAAAGTACCTGGTGAATCAAAAGCATTTTCTTATGCTGTCAGTGTGGTCCGTAAAGCCAGCGGAAGAGGCAAAAACAGAAAAGCTGGGGGACTAGTTACTTTTCAGCTTCCTAACCAGGGTGAAGTTTTGGAATCAGCTGAGGTACCCATTTTTCTTGGTTTCTTACACTCCTGCCTCTTTGTGTGGGATATTATGTTTGGCTATGGTAATGTGTGTGAGCCCATTAAAGGAGTGGCTTTCCCTTATGAAGTAAAAGAAAGCCCGGTACGTGGAATGGGGGCTTGGTCTAAATGGTGCTCCACCCTTACCAAGTTCCAGCGGATCTCAAATTCAAATTTGATCTTCCCTCCCAATACCTGCCTAGCTGAAAGAACCTAAAACAAAGAAAGAAAAGCACTTTAATCCTTCTGTAGCATGAACCACTCCTGGAGTTTTATTAAGTGATTTGGTCCTTGATTGCTTTTTTTCCTTCTTTCATCAGCTAATATCATTTTACCATCTCCTATCTTTCTTGCATGCTTGTCTATGTCCTCTGCGCTCTTTATCTAAAAACTAAATAAATATCATAACAAAGATAGAAAGGAAAAATCGACATGAACTTCTAATAAAAATTTCTGTTGGAGCATCAAACTTTTTTTGAAACCAGCTTCCCTTGTCTATCCAGTGGTTAAGAATGATTTAACTTTTTTATTCCACCATCTTGGCCTCCTTTTTCATTATCTTTTTATGCCTTTGCCAGTTTCTATACCTCAATCTCACAGTCTCTCTGTCATTGACTGTCTCCATACTTATTCTCTTGTAAATGCATATTCTTGTCTTGAGATGATTATGTTGAGGTGCATTCATGCAATTACTCTCCCATATTTCACTTTGAACTGGATAAAAGTTGCCAAATACATGGATTTGGCTTGTTTCTAGATATTTGTGCTCCCTTGCAAGTTTCTATATTCAGTCATGAAAATTTTGGTGTGCTGCTCTCACCTAGAAGACTTTGCTGTAAGAAAGATGTTGAATTATCATGTTTTTTAGTAGGAATATGTTTGAATTCTGTATTTTAATAATTCTGTATTTTAATACCTAAAGTAGGTTTACCTAACTTAGGTGAGTCTATACCTAAATTAGGCCTCTTGCCTAACTTAGGTAAAGTCAATACCTAAATTAGGCTTCTTGCCTAACTCGTGAGTCTATACCTAAATTAGGCCTCTTGCCTAACTTAGGTAAAGTCAATACCTAAATTAGGCTTCTTGCCTAATTCGGGTCTTCTTTTCTTGTATATATATCCACCTTGTAATTACTCAAGTTATGTAAGGAAATACAGATTTTTTTCCTTCATGGTATCAGAACTTTAGGCTCATTTTTCTGGGATAGTGTTGCAGTGCAACCTTCATCGCTGTAATAAACTTCCAATTCCAGCCTTCATTGCTGGTCCTATTTTTTTTGCAGCCTTCATTGCTGCAATAATCTTCCATTCTCAGCCGTACTACTGACTTATCCAGCCTTCATTGCTGGTATATTGCTGACTTATCCAGCCTCCATTGCTGCAATAATCCTTCAATCACAGCCTTCATTGCTGGATTATTTTCACAGCCGTGCCTTCATTGCTGGTTCTGTTTTTTTTTGCAGCCTTCATTGCTGCAATAATCCTTCAATCACAGCCTTTATTGCTGGATTATTTTCACAACCGTCATTGTTGTGATCCCTTTAGCCATATTTTTCCCACTTCAAGCTCGTCTAACTTTTTGCTCTAAAACCTCAGTCACTTGAAGCCTTCGTTGCTTCTGTTTTGTTGTTCCTTTAAAGTGAAGAGGAAGAATGGATGCTTCAAAGCCTACATGGAGGGATAACCGAGATAGTATGTGGTGTACCCACTGTAAGAGGCCAAGGCATACAAAAGAGCGTTGCTGGAAACTGAATGGCAAACCAACGAGCTCAAGACGAGAGTGGGGAAATAGAGGAGGACGGTCAAGGCCCAAAGCTCGTCTAATTGAACAAACCAGCCAGCAGATCAGTAATAATGAATGGCAGGACAATGAATCCTTCAACAATGAGGAGATAGAAAGAATTAGAGACCTTTTAGCGTCTCTTGAAAAGCCCTCTGGTGCATGTTCTTTAGGACTCTCAGGTAATCCTCTATTTTCCGTTGGTAAAAATGCCTCAGAAACTCTTTCTAGTGAAGCTTGGATAATAGACTCAGGTGCTACTGATCACATGACTCACACTTCACATTTCTTTAGTACCTATACTCCATGTCCAAGCAATAGAAAGGTAGTGGTGGCAAATGGTTCCCTAGCCACTGTTGCAGGAGTTGGTGATATCCATATTACGCCCAATCTCACTCTCAAAGGTGTTCTCCATGTGCCGAAACTATCAGCCAATCTTGTCTCCATACAAAAGCTCACCAAAGATCTCAATTGTTATGCAATCTTTTACCCTACATACTGTGTTTTCCTTGAGCAGGATTTGGAGAGGAAGATTGGACTTGCTAAGGAAAGGAATGTGTTGTACTATCTTGAGACGCCGAGGGCTTTGAAGAAAGTCATGAATAATTCATCTTTGTCATTTCTTAGTGCTTCAAACAAAGATGTCATTTGGCTTCACCATTTTCGTTTTGGTCATCCATCTTTTCGAGTCTTAAATATCATGTTTCCTTCTTTGTTTAAAGGATTAGATATGACTGAATTTCAGTGTGATACATGTGAATTTGCTAAGCACACTCGTGTATCTTTTCCTATTAACAACAAAAGAAGTTCTCTTCCTTTTGATTTGATTCACAGTGACATTTGGGGACCTTCCACAATTCCAAATATCTCAGGGGCTCGTTGGTTTGTTTCTCTAATCGATGATTGCACTAGGGTCACATGGATATTCTTACTCAAAAACAAATCCGATGTAAGTAGTATTATTCCTAACTTCCATTCCATGGTTCAAAACCAATTTGGAGTCAAAATTAAGTGCTTTAGGTCAGATAATGCTCGAGACTACTTTAATCAGATCTTGTCAACCTATTTCCAAAAGGAAGGGATCATTCATGAGTCATCTTGTATAAGCACACCACAACAAAATGGGGTTGCTGAAAGGAAAAATGGTCATTTGCTTAACACTACTAGAGCATTGTTGTTTCATGGGAATGTCCCTAAGTCATATTGGGGGGAGGCTGTCCTTACATCTGCATACATGATTAATAGACTACCATCAAGAGTATTAGATTTCAAAACTCCCATGTCTATTCTTTCTAGCTTTTATCCCCATTTCAGGACAACAAATAATCTCATACCTAGAGTCTTCGGTTGCACCTCGTTCGTACATGTTCATAATCAACACAGGGGAAAACTAGATCCCAGAGCAATCAAATGTGTCTTTCTTGGTTATTCATCTACACAAAAGGGATACAAATGTTATCATCCCCCCTCTAGGAAGACCTATATATCAGCCGATGTTACATTTGTGGAAAACAAACCATACTTTCCGGAGTCTTATCTTCAGGGGGAGAAATCATTAGTGGAAGATAAAGACTTTGAAGACCTTAATCTTGATTTACCTCCAGATAATCTTCCAACTCAAACTTCCACTTCTATTAAACTTGTCCCTGATCAATCAGCTCCTTTTGATGAATCAGTTCCTACTACTTCAAATTCGGACTCACTCCCTACATCCGAATCTATTCCAGAACAAATCTCCACTCCTGCATCTACCCGTATTTATGACTCTATGAGATTTCCTCAGGTGTACTCAAGACAGGAAGCTGTTCCAAACCAAACACAAGTTCAAGATTCTCATCTGAATTCTGCAAATGAATTCCCGGTAAGTTCCGACTCTCCTTTGCATGCAGAATCAATAGATATGCTAGAAAATATGCCAGAAGATGACTCCTACCTTCCCATTGCTGTTAGAAAAGGTACAAGAGAGTGCACAAGGCGACCTTTATACCCACTATCTCACTATGTGTCACTTGAACGCCTATCACCATCTCATAGAAATTTCATTATGAGTTTAAATACCATTGCTATTCCAAACACTTTATCTGAGGCATTTTCTAAAGAAGAATGGAGGAATGCAATGAGAGAAGAAATGGATGCACTGGAAAAAAACAAGACCTGGGAGATTATCGAAAAACCAAAGGAAAAAAATCTTGTGGGCTGCAAATGGGTTTTTTCCTTGAAATATAAAGCTGATGGTTCTCTTGAGAGATATAAAGCAAGATTGGTGGCAAAGGGATATACTCAGGCTTATGGAGTAGATTATCACGAGACATTTGCTCCTGTGGCAAAGATGAACACTGTGAGAATTTTACTTTCTATAGCTGCTCACTTCAATTGGCAACTTCAACAGTATGATGTGAAAAATGCATTCTTACATGGAGACCTAGAAGAGGAGATCTACATGAGTATTCCACCGGGTTTTGAAGGGAAGATGACAACAAACAAAGCATGTAGATTACGGAAAGCACTATATGGGCTCAAGCAATCGCCTAGAGCTTGGTTTGGGAGATTTTCCAGAGTTATGAAAGGTTCGGGGTACAAACAGAGCCAAGGCGATCATACTCTCTTCATTAAGCACTCGACAACAGGGAGAGTGACGGCACTTCTAGTGTACGTTGATGATATTATTGTCACAGGTGATGATGATGAGGAGAAACAAGAGCTAAAACGTTGTTTGATTAAAGAATTTGAAATAAAAGAGCTAGGAAGACTCAAATACTTCCTTGGGATTGAAGTTGCTTACTCTAGACAAGGGATTTTTCTTTCTCAACAAAAGTACGTGACCGATCTCTTAAAGGAAACTGGAAAGCTTGGGTGTAAACCAGTAGCCACACCTATTGAGCCTAATAAAAACCTTGGGGAGGCAAAGGAAGAACCTGCTGTAGATCGAGAAATGTACCAAAGATTGGTTGGGAAACTCATCTATTTGGCTCATACTAGGCCCGATATTGCCTACTCAGTAAGCGTGATTAGTCAGTTTATGCATGACCCAAGAGAATCACACTTACAAGCCGTCAATCGAGTGCTACAATACTTGAAAGGAAGTCCCGGAAGAGGAGTTATGTTCAGAAGAAATCAAAAACTTGTGCTAGAAGCTTATACCGATGCTGACTATGCAGGATCGTTGGTGGATAGAAGGTCAACATCTGGTTATTGTATATTTCTTGGTGGAAATTTAGTGTCTTGGAGAAGTAAAAAACAAAACGTAGTTGCAAGATCAAGTGCTGAATCAGAATTTCGAGCAATGGCCCAAGGAGTATGCGAGCTATTATGGCTCAAAATCATCCTAACAGATCTGAAAATCAAGTGGGAGGGTCCTATGAAGCTGTACTGTGACAATAAATCAGCAATCAACATTGCTCATAATCCTGTACAGCACGATAGGACAAAGCATGTTGAAATTGACAGACACTTCATCAAAGAAAAGTTAGAAGAGGGGTCGATATGCATGTCCTACATACCTTCTGGAAATCAACTTGCAGATGTGCTGACCAAGGGACTTAATGGTGGAATCTTTTACGAAATAACTTCCAAGCTGGGAATGGAAGACATCTATTCCTCAGCTTGAGGGGGAGTGTTGAATTATCATGTTTTTTAGTAGGAATATGTTTGAATTCTGTATTTTAATACCTAAAGTAGGTTTACCTAACTTAGGTGAGTCTATACCTAAATTAGGCCTCTTGCCTAACTTAGGTAAAGTCAATACCTAAATTAGGCTTCTTGCCTAACTCGTGAGTCTATACCTAAATTAGGCCTCTTGCCTAACTTAGGTAAAGTCAATACCTAAATTAGGCTTCTTGCCTAATTCGGGTCTTCTTTTCTTGTATATATATCCACCTTGTAATTACTCAAGTTATGTAAGGAAATACAGATTTTTTTCCTTCAAAAGACACTGAAGAAGCTTGTCTCATCTTGTACTGCCAATTCTGATATTATTAAGGTCAGAGAGCATGTGGTAGATCCAGAATCGACACACTAAATCTCAGAAATCGTCACAATGTTCTGATAGTTGGTGATGGAGAAGAGAGAAGGAAGCCTAGATCTAAGTGGAGAGATGGACCAAACATACAGGAAATGAACTTCACATCCATTCATCAATTAGAATTTGATCGACTGTCTAAGAGAATGCCTTGCCTTCCTGATATGTTTTGAAAGATCAATCCCTCATGGATAGTTGTCATTGGTTTTTGCACCAACCACAGGGAATAGAGTTCGTGTCTTCAGTCATGAAAATGTTGGTGTGCTGCTTTAAACCTAGAAGACTTTGCTGTAAGAAAGACACTGAAGAAGCTTGTCTTATCTTGAACTGCCAATTCTGATATTATTAAGGCCAGAGAGCATGTGGTAGATCTAGAATCGACAAAATAAATGTCAGATATCGTCACATTGTTCTGATCATTAGTGACGGAGAAGGGAGAAGGAAACCTAGATCTAAGAGGAGAGACGGACCAAACATACAGGAAATGAACTTCACATCCATTCACAAATTTAGAATTTGATCGACTGTCTGAGACAAAGCCTTGCCTTCCTGATATGTTTTGAAAAATCGATCCCTCGTGGAGAGTTCTCATTGGTTTTTGCACCAACCACAGGGAATAGAGCTGCATTTGGCGCTAATGATGCTTTCCCAGTGAGAATTTCTTTCCTTAAGAAACTAGAAAGCCACTTACCTTGAATAGCTTTATTGAGGAGTGTCGATTCTTAGAAACTGAGAGTTCTTTTGTTTGTGAGATCCATGTTAATTTTTCGAGCACGATGCTCATCCTTTTGCTTTTATTCTTCCATGATCTTAATGAAGACCTTATATTTAATAGTTTGTTGGAAAATCTCCTATAATCTCTCCCTAATTGTTTGGAATATTCTATGATATTATGTGATTTGATTTTGCTGTAAATTAGCTACTGATAGAGATTAGGGGCTGATTAGAATCTATACCTAAAATAGGTTTCTTACCTAATTCAGGTCTTCTTTTTCTTGTATATATTCACCTTGTAATTACTCAATCAAATCAAGGAAATACAGATTCTTTTCTTCATGGTCTCAAAGCCTAGTTTTCTGATCTGAATTTCCTACCTCTGTTTTTCCGCGACTGCTGCTTCATTGCAGTCCTTTTTTTCTCAGCCATATTGCTGACTAATTTCCTACCTCTGTTTTTCCGCTACTGCTGCTTCATTGCAGTCCTTTTTTTTTCAGCCTTACTGCTGACTTAACCAGCCATATTGCAGGCCTTCATTTGTGTGATAACCACCTTTGTTACTCGAACCCTTCTTAGTCTCCTGCTATAGTCTGTCCATTCAAGTTGTCGAATGGAAGAATCAAGGAAGTCTATCTCCAACCAATTTGGGTCCTCTCTTAAGGATCAATCCAACTCATCGGTTGGAGACTTCCCCAACATGAAGGAATACCGATTGGATGGAAAAAATTATCTTCAGTGGGCACAGATTGTGAGGACGTTTCTTAAAGGAAAGGGGAAGCTCAGTCATCTAGAAGGCACTGGTCCAGGACAAAGTGATCCTACGTTTCAGACATGGGATGAAGAAGATTCCTCAATTATGTCATGGTTGTGGAGCTCAATGCAACCTGAAATCAGCAAAAACTACATGTTTCTCCCTACTGCCAAGGACATATGGGAGGCTGTTCGTCAGTCTTATTCAAAAATTCAAGATGCAGCAGTGATTTATGAACTCAAGACAAAGGCTTCAACAACAAAACAAGGTAACCGTTCTGTTACAGAATACTACAATCTCATGAGAGGTCTCTGGCTTGAAATAGATCACAATCTGAATATAAAGATGAAGTGTGCTGAAGACACTAATACTCTCCAAAACCATATGGAGAGAGATAGGATTTTTGAGTTTTTGGCAGGTCTGAATGCAAACTATGATCAGATTCGAGTTCAGATTCTCGGAAAGAAGCGGCTGCCATCCTTGAATGAAGTGTTTTCTACTGTAAGAGGAGAAGAAAGCCGACAGATTGTAATGCTTGAAGACCATCACATCGAAGGATCCGCCATGAAAGCAATTAAAGAAGAAACAAATCCTGACAAAAACAGGAGACCAGATCCGATTAAGACAATGAACAGTGAAGGTCTTTGGTGCAGTTTCTGCAGAAAACCTCGCCATACAAGAGAAAATTGCTTCAAGCTTCATGGAAGAACGCAAGTGCTCAGCAGAGCTAAAAGACAGCCGCAAGCACACATGACTAGTGAAGGTAAAGCTGCCCCTATGGATCAATACAGACCAGCTGCCCCTATGGATCAATACAGACCTGTCAATCAGGAGATATTTAACAGAGAAGAAGTTGGTAAAATCAGGGCTCTCCTTGACTCCGTATCTAAGTCTTTTGACATGTGTTCATTGGTCCAATCAGGTGCGTGTCTAATTTTCGAAAACTCAACAGCTTCTCAGTACCCAAATTCATGGATTCTTGATTCAGGAGCAACCAACCATATGACACATGATCCCACTAAATTCGAAACTTATAAACCATCATCAGGAAATAGGAGTATTACCATAGCAGATGGATCTCCTGTTACCGTAGCTGGCCAAGGAACCATAACTCTAAATCCTTCACTTAAACTTGACAATGTCCTTCATGTTCCTAAGCTATCCACCGATCTCCTTTCCATTCATCAACTTACCAAAGATTTGAATTGTAAGGTGCTTTTCTCTATTGATCATTGTATTTTGCAAGACCTGAAAATGGGGAGAACGATTGGATTTGCTAAGGAACGGAATGGGCTCTACTATCTTGAGGATTCGAGTAGAACTGGTTGGCCTCTTGTGGGTTGTAACACCTTTTACAACTCTTGTAATTCTGTCCACTCATCTCAAATTTGGCTTCACCATTTTCGGCTAGGACATCCATCGTTTAGTCTTCTTAGAACTATGTTTCCTTCCATTTTTAAAGATGTTGCTGTTGAAAATCTTCATTGTGAAGTTTGTGAAATTGCAAAACATCATCGTGTTTCATTTCCTCTGAATAATAACTCTAGAGTTTCAACACCATTCTCTCTTATTCATACTGATGTGTGGGGTCCATCTAGAATTGCTAATTTTATAGGAGCTAGATGGTTTGTCTCTTTTATTGATGATTGTACTCGTACAACATGGCTATATCTTATGAAGGACAAATCTAATGTTCAGTCCATATTCCAAAACTTTCATAAAATGATAGTCAATCAATTTGGGGTGTCTATTAGGAGACTTAGGTCTGATACTGGGAAGGAATATTTCAATCAGTGTCTTGATCATTTTTTCCAAACTCAAGGTATTATCCATGAGTCTTCCTGTGTTGATACCCCTCAACAAAATGGAGTCGCCGAAAGGAAAAATAGGCACCTCTTAAATGTTACTCGGGCTCTCCTCTTTCAAATGTTTGTGCCAAAGCATTTTTGGGGGGAAGCTGTTTTAACTTCGGCATATCTTATTAATCGGGTTCCTTCCCAAAGCTTAGGACATAAAAGTCCCTTACAGCTCTTGTCTACTTTTTATCCTGATGTTTCCCATAAATATCACATTTCCCCTCGGATCTTTGGCTGCGTTGCGTTTGTGCATATTCATAACCACAACCGGAGCAAACTCGATCCCCGTGCTCTAAAGTGTGTCTTTATTGGGTACTCTAATACTCAAAAAGGTTAGAAATGCTATGACCCTTTAACACGTCGAGTTTTTATCTCTTTGGATGTCACTTTTAATGAAAACCAGCCGTTTTTTCCTTCCCACCACTATCTTCAGGGGGAGACTTCTAATGAAGATATTGGGTTTGAATCACTACCTCTACTACCTAGTACATCCCCTTCTTCCCCATCTCTATCTAGTCCTAGCCCTCTTAATCCACCTAGTCCTTCATCAAGTTCTCTTCCTAGTTCATCATCATCTAATTCTTCTATGAATGAACCATCAAGTCCTCTATCTAGTCCTACTCCCTTGTCAAGTTCTCTTCCCAGTTCATCACCATCTAGTTCTTCTATGAATGAACCAACCAAACTGCAAGTTTACTCAAGAAGGAAGAAGCTCAATCCGGAACTGGATCAAGTCCCGTTATCCGAACCGTTATCAGGTAATGAAATCACTGACCCTTCTTCTAATAAACCAGAGTTAAGTGATTTGGATTTACCTATTGCCTTGAGAAAAGCTACCAGGAAATGTACCCAACACCCTATCTCCCAATTTGTGTCATATCAAAGATTATCTACTCAACACAAAGCCTTTGTTACTGCTCTTGATTCAATTACTATCCCTAACTCGGTACATGAAGCTTTTGAGGATAGGAATTGGATACGAGCTATGTCGGAGGATGATACATGGGAAGTTGTGACTTTACCCAAAGGCAAGCAACCAGTGGGATGTAAATGGGTTTATACCCTCAAGTACAAAGCTGATGGGACCTTGGAGAGGTATAAAGCAAGGCTGGTCGCAAAGGGGTACACCCAAACCTATGGGGTGGATTACCAGGAGACCTTTGCACCGGTAGCAAAGATGAACACAGTACGGGTGCTACTCTCTCTTGCAGCTAATTTTGGTTGGTCTTTGCAGCAATTTGATGTGAAGAACGCGTTTTTACATGGAGATTTGGAAGAGGAAGTCTTTATGGAGCCTCCTCTAGGTTTTGACAAGGACTTTGGAAACAATCAAGTGTGTCGGCTTAAGAAGGCTCTATATGGTCTAAAACAGTCCCCAAGAGCTTGGTTTGGAAGGTTCATGAAGGCAATGCTTGGGATGGGTTACAAGCAGAGTAGAGGGGATCACACCCTGTTCATCAAACATTCAAATGAAGGTATGGTCACAGCTCTACTTGTGTATGTAGATGATATAGTTGTGACTGGTAATGATGAAGCTGAACAAAACTCTCTTAAGAGTAGTCTTGCTCAACAATTCGAGATCAAAGATCTTGGAAAGTTGAGATACTTCCTTGGTATCGAGGTGGCCTACTCTAGGAAAGGTGCTTTTATATCCCAAAGGAAGTATATACTTGATCTTCTCAAGGAAACAGGATGTCTCAATAGCAAGGCGGTGAGCACTCCTATTGATGCAAACCGCAAAATGGACGGACAAGGAGAGAGTGGCATAATTGAGAAAGGGAGATATCAAAGGCTGGTAGGAAGGCTTATTTATCTATCTCATACTAGGCCAGACATAGCCTATGTTGTGGGAATTGTAAGTCAATTCATGCATGATCCTAAAGAAGAACATATGCAAGCTGTCTACCGGATTCTTCACTACCTCAAAGCTACTCCTGGAAAAGGTATTTTGTTTAAAAGGGGTGACAAGCTGAATCTTGAAGCCTATACTGATGCAGATTATGCAGGGTCACCAACAGATAGAAGGTCCACATCTGGCCATTGCACTTTTCTAGGGTGAAATCTTGTCACTTGGAGGAGTAAAAAACAAAATATTGTTGCAAGATCTAGCGCTGAAGCTGAATTCAGGGCAATGGCGAATGGGATATGTGAACTTTTGTGGCTCAGAATTGTCATTGAAGACCTCAAAGTGGGACATGAAGGAACTATGAGACTCTATTGTGACAATAAATCAGCAATCAACATTGCCCACAATCCTGTTCAGCATGATTGAACCAAGCATACTGAAGTAGACAGACATTTTATAAAGGAGAAGCTTGAATCTGGTTTGATAAGTACTCCCTACATTCCTAGCAAGGATCAGCTGGCAGATGTACTGACCAAAGGCCTACCAGTGTCGAGATTTCAAGAGATTATCAGCAAGTTGGGCATGGAAGATATTCACTCACCAACTTGAGGGGGAGCGTTGGAAAATCTCCCATAATCTCTCCCTAATTGTTTGGAATATTCTATGATATTATGTGATTTGATTTTGCTGTAAATTAGCTACTGATAGAGATTAGGGGCTGATTAGAATCTATACCTAAAATAGGTTTCTTACCTAATTCAGGTCTTCTTTTTCTTGTATATATTCACCTTGTAATTACTCAATCAAATCAAGGAAATACAGATTCTTTTCTTCATAGTTCTTATCAGATTTAACAAATAGCTAGCTGGTTTAATGGTACTCGTCTTTCATTTTAGCCTTTCATTTTAGCATAGGTGGTGTTGATTCATCTGATAGCGTACCTACTGATCAAAATATCAGTATTACCCTAGTGGTTGAACTATAGAACTGTGACAATGGGACATTGGGTACCAATAGCACCCCTCTTGCCTCTACGTTGCATCATCTTGCGTCTTCTTTCCTCCAGTGTTGGTTGATTCATCAAGTATCTGCTTTGATGCTTTGAGAAGCCTCTTCTATTGATACAATCATATTTTCATTCTGACCTAAGATCCTATTCTCTTGGAGAAAGAGCTTTTAGTCAATGCAAATAATTGTTCTGCTCTTTGCTTGTATAACCTCTTTCAAACTTTTGACAGGACGGGCAAAATAAAGTTGCAGCCTACGCTCTCTGTCACCTGTTTCCGGATCTTCCTGTTCATCTTATAATCACAGAGCCTTATGACTCGCTTGTTCTGCACTGGAAGGAAGGTCAGTGGTTCTCCATTCCAAGTCATTTCTGTTTGAAGACTGCATCTTTTGGACTATATTCTGTTGTGCAGGATGAGCTACATCAGCGCACCTACGTCATATGGCAGACCAATTTGAAATCAGGATGTTCATAACTGTTCTTTTTGCCGGCAATACTTCTTGTATTGACATCTTGAATTATGCAGAAGAACGGTCGATTAGCAGTGAAACCAATGAGGAAGATAGAAGGGCTGATTTTGTAGACTCATTGTTGAGATCAACTGAAGTGGCCGGTGTCACTGATAGATCACTTAAGGAAAAATCACAAGAGCCTCATGCTAAAGAAAACAGAAGTGCGCATGGCAATAAAGACACTCAAAGTATGTTCCTATTGTGGGTGCAATAGTCTACGTCTATGTTGAATGTGCATTTTATCTTGGTTGGTATGCTACTGAGTACCTAGTTTGGCACTCTTCTACCCATTCCCACATTTATTTTGATGGTACTCTTGTCATGTTGTGATGATGTTTGACAAGTTGATGGAACTTGGTGTTTACGGCCTTTTCTTCGACATGCTTTATGATTTTTCAGAAATGAGCATGAATTGTTATCTTGAATTGGGTACTGTCCCAAGCCAAGTCCAGCTCTTTTTCATGTGTTTCACTACCTACCGTTTGTTTCATCTAGGTTGGAGTGGTTTTGGTTTAATTTGCTGGTAGAATGTTCATGCAGACGTCTTCAACTTTCAAGTTTTCCTTGGGTTGGTCGTATTGGAGCATGATTTTGATATGCATGTCTTTTCTTCTGTATTTGGGTCCTTTTGTTGTCGTCAGCTGCGGTGGAAATTATGCTAGTTAAAGCTATATGTTTTTTTACATGGGAAAAGAACTGTTCCCTTCTGCCTAAGTGGTCTGGCCTTTTGAGTGGGTTTTGGATGGGCGGTTGGTTTACTTTAAGTAGTAATACTGATATTACATGATAAAAATCGTAGCTAATCAACCTGAGAGATTTCTTTGTTCCTAAAAAAAGAAAAAAGAAAACCTGAGAGATTTCTGGTGCCATGGACTTCTATGCACAGAATAGCACATGCTCCTTTAGCGATCTTCTTATGTGAGAAATAATCATACATCAACACTTTCACATCAATTGATTAAGGATGTTTATTATCTCATGAAAGAGTGAATCGCAATGAATTGAGAAGAGCATGGCAGAGATATTTATTATGGTTTAACTTTACCAATTTACAGGAGTAGAGCTTTCTAAAGAAGCAGAGTGTTCTTACCTAAGAAAGGAACACGAGAGTCGAAAGAAAATGCAGAAATACAAGGTCAGTAGATTATTTCTCTTCAGCAAATGTTGATATCTGGTCTGAAATACATATCTGCAGTTCTGCACCCTGTTTTTCAGTAATATTGCGCCTGTCGACTTATTATCTTAATCTCAACGGGTATATCGTCACTCAAATCATTCATGAGGACTGCAAGTCTATAGTGTGTAGAAGTTTCATGGTTCAAATCTATTGTTTTCTGTGGAAATGATTTCCTTTTCGGAGGACATAGGACTGGATTGTCCTAGTTAAAGGTTTGATTTGCATGTAAAAATGTTCTCACATACTTGAACAGTTTTTGCATGGATTTGCGGAAAGTCATCTGACATAGAAATCACCTGCCGTTTTAAGTGGAAGGAGGATCTATGTCGACTCATTGATTTATTATTTGAGAAGGCAGATTACAGGGAATTTTCTCAAGCTTTTGTGATGATGGTATTGGACCTTTTTATTGATCATATTCAAAATCAGAGAGGTTTAGCTATTGCACTGAGAAAAGTTTTTTTTTTTTTTTTGTGGTTTTTAGCTTTCTTGCTTCTTATTTAATATGATTTCTTTGCCATCTCTCTCTCTCTCCCGCCCTCGACTTGTCATCCCATCGTCCCATCAAACAAACTTGTTCTCAAAAAGAAATTCTTAGCATCTCCCTCGAATGCTCGGAACTTCTGCTCCATTATATTTATCCCACTTTCACCAGCTCATCAAAACTCTACTTCCAAAAAAGAGAATCTGAAGAACCTGTCTTCAATTTATTGAGTGAAATCATCAAAAGAGAAAAAAAAAATGAGAGTCAAGTGAAAACATGGAGAGCAGAAGACTTGTAAAGAACAGGGATGCTCTCGGTCAAGACTTTCATAAACCTTCTGATGCATGTGATTCACATTCTTGTTGGTCATCTATTAAGTTAATTGAGACCTCAGTGAGAGTGACGCATGGCTAGATACGGCACTATGTTTCTAGTACTGCTATTGATTTGAATTGTCTCCATTATTATTATTATTGTTGCTGTTGTTGTTTTTGTTTTTTTTGTGTGTGTCTTTGTTTGTTTTTTTTTTTTTTTCCCTTCTCAGATAAACAGGGCCAAAGAGGTTCTTGGTTTAGTTGATGTGCATGTTCTATTTCTGACCATAACTGCTTTGAGGTCTAGACTGGTTCCTGGTTGAACCAATAAACTGGCTGGTGTAACTCACTTTGCACATCGTTGGCTTGATATCACATCCACCTAGGAAATTAGCATACAAGTGAGCATGTGCGGCAAATATGAATATGCCATAATAAGAGTTGCAATGCTTTTAATACTGAGACTAGCAATCTCTTTATTGATTCTCCAGTAGCAAAACTTAACTGATTTCCCTTTATTCAATAAGTGAAACTTCAGTATACATAAACAGCATTTTTCTATTATTTAGGAAATGCTGAGAGCTAGAGCTGCGTTGCCTATTGCTGCTTCGAAGAGTGAGATTTTGCAATTGCTGAAGGAGAACAATGTTCTTGTTGTTTGTGGGGAAACAGGTTCTGGCAAGACAACTCAGGTGAAGGTTACACTGAAGTTTTTGTAAAGATTGTCTGCTTTCTGATGATTTCAAAAGCATGATTGCGGATGGGTTGAGATGTGCTTGATTGGACCTGATTTTTACCATATTCTCAAGCGGTGATGTGATCTTTGGCGGGAAATCTTATGTGCTTTTAAATGGCCTTTATCGCAGGTTCCCCAATTTATATTGGATGACATGATTGAATCAGGATGTGGTGGATATTGTAACATCATATGCACACAGCCAAGAAGAATAGCAGTAAGTTTAGAATTTCTTCAACGTCTTCTCTCTGGTGACCTTGCAATTATTCATGGGAGAATAGATTTGTAATGTTTGCTTCATTAATGTTTTTCCTTTATCTCTATGTCTGCCCCATTGTAATTATGGTCGCTGCTGTTTCTTTACACTATTCGTTGAAGCTGAGTCGTGAGGTCACTGCTTAAACTTTCAAGTACTGATAGATTGTCCACGTGTAGAGGGGTGGTGATTCTTTGTTAAATTTTGCTGGCACAATGGAAAATACTTTTGTGTTGAAAGAGCAAAAACCCAACGGTCTACATCCCAACTATAGCAGAAAAGCCTTTGGCATCATCTTGTTCAAAGAAGGAAGTTTGGGGTTGATTCGAAGTTTGGGGTTGAGAAACCCAATTTGAGGAGTACATCCTTGTCCTTCAATTAGTAGCAACCTGATGACCATATGTATTTTCTTTGTTTTTCTAACATAAAAATTTTACTTCTTCACTATTCTATACCTGTATTTGTTCATTTCTGAACGATGGACTTCTATCTTTGAAATAGTCATCCTCATTTCCCCTTTTTGAAGTGATTATAAAATTTTCTGAATCATCCTTCCGCTTCGATTTTCATCCTCCGTTTAGCTTCGTTCTAACATTAATTGCTTAAGCCTGATTTACTTCTTCATCTGCAGATGTATTCTCTTGCAATCTCCAGCTAACAAGATGCTTGTGCTATCCCTGGCAGTCACTCCTGCTGCATCCTCACTGGAGTGATCGTAAGCTCCATTCCGACTCATATATACAACTCTCATCTCCTCTTATCCTCATTCTTCTGAATCATTCCTTCTCCTCATAATACTTCCTTCCTCATACCCCAGTATCCCACATCAATGTTGTCAAACTCTGAGATCTGTATGATTAACCCTTCAAATGATTCTGTCTCATATGAGCGGTAAATGCGAATGAGTCGTATCAAAAGATGACAACTAATAATTTTTAACTTATTTTAAAACATTCTTTTAACCAAATTAAGGATTTTGGACTTGTTGGAAGCAAGTTCTATGAGTGGTGGCCTCCTTTATTATATTATGCTACACCTTGCAACTCAAAGCAAATATATTACAAAAAACTGTGAAGTTCCTTTGACACTGAGGGAATAAACCAACTACTCTTCAAAAAGGACCTCCGAACCAAGTTAACAAACTAAAGGCTATCCCAAACATACTGTGCTTTATGCAGCATACCCTGTTCCTAATCCCGTACTCTATGATATCAGTAGTATGTGCCACTAATTTAAAGTGATAAAGCCTGCAGGTTTGACTCTGGATTCAATAGATCAATTTTTCTTGGCTAATCTTAATGCTGATCTGACCCATCTTTATCTCGCATATAGGACCTAAATGTGTTCCACAAGATGTCCTAATGTATTTCTCTATGTACAAGGACCCTGAAGGGGCTAGAATGGGAAGTAGAGGAAACATATCTTTTATCATGCTTCTTCCAGCATTCAGCCTTTATTCATTCTTGTGTCTTTATACTTTCTGAAATCTTCTCTTCTACCAAAGCATTAATTAGTTAAGCATTAGCTCAATTGCTTATATCTTAACTGCAAATCAACAGCAAATACCTAGGTGGAGAAGTCACTTTTTTTTTTTCGTTTTTATTCCTTTCATTAAATTCTAATGAATTGCTAAACTTAGCACACTAATAGAGGATCTGATTTCTCATTTTAGGCTATTTCTGTGGCTGAAAGGGTTACTGAGGAGCGTTGTGAAGGTTCCCCAGGTTCCAAGGGCTCGTTAATTGGTTATCAAGTTAGGCTTGATAGCGCTCGGTATAATGTTTTTACTTCATCTCCTTTCTTAGACTACTAAGTAAATACGTACCTATGGTTCTTGTGGCGGTTGTAACTGGTAACGCTTTGTTGATCATTCACCGATACTGATTTTCGTTTCAATTTGAGATTTTCTGCTATCTTTTTACTTGCTCATTTCTTTTCGACTTAGCTTTTGATGTACCGTTGACAGCAAGAAATTATCGTGATAATAAGCTATTTCATGTTAAAAGACCACTTTTGATGAAGAAAAATCACAATGGTTGGCATTAAATCACGGAGGAGCAATCCAGATAAAAGGTAAATGAAGCAGTAGGGCATTAAGAACCATAAAGAAATTAAACATGAAACAACAATGAAGAAACTAAATTGGAGATTCCCAAGCAAAGGAGAACATGCAAATTTTCTCCCTTGCTTTGGAACCCAGCATGTTAGTTCGCTTAACTCCTTTTATCTGATTGTTTAAGAGTGGAAGTGATGCAGTCTGTATGTGGCTGAAACTTCTGTAATGATGAGGATGTGCTACATTGTACTCATCTATGCTCATGCTCAGTTTTTAGGTATTAGAAAGTTCAACCTAAAAGTTTAAGCTATTAGGTGGAGGGAGACCACATGAATATAAAGAGCATACGAGATCCATTCATAAGAGATGTGGGACAACAACTTCAATACCCCCTCTCACGTGCAAGCTGGATTACGAGCGGCATGTGGAAATTGACTAATGAGGTTGGGCCCACATACGCGGAAAGGAATAACACTGGCTCTGATACCATGATAGAAAGTCCAACTCAAAAGCTTAAGCTATTAGGTGGAGGGAGACCACATGAATATAAAGAGCATACAAAACCCATTCACAAGTGACGTGGGACAACAACAACTTCAACATTAGGAAAATCAAGCCCCCACACTGCTGGGAACCTTAGCTCCCCTCCTCTCAAGCTTTAACAGATTTTTATGCTTTTATGTTTAGCAATTTAAATTTCCTGAACCAGTAATCAGTTATGACTTTGAGGGAAGTATTGATTGAAACTCAGTTATGGAAAAGGTAGGGCCTTCAATGCTCTTGTTTGTTTCAGGATTAATAGGCCTAGTGATGTAACCTTAGATACACTCCTTTGGGATGCAGTAGCTTAATTTGGTTTAACCAATTGTTGATGAATCTGCATTTCTTGGCATGTTTATTTCTGAATGAAGCTGCAAGATAAGTTCCTTATGGTCATTTTCATTGTTATTTTACTTCAGTTATTGATGGTTATTGTTCACGAATATTTCAGGACTGAAAAGACAAAGCTTCTTTTCTGCACGACAGGAATTCTTCTAAGGAGCATTTCCGTAAGTTGACTTTTTATTAATTCCATGCATGTAGTGCGTGTGGTAAGGAGCTGTGCTGCTAGCTATTATGTGTGCAATCATGTACTTTGGTTGATGAAGCATGATTCTTAAACAGCCTATGACATTGCACATTTGTGTACTTGGAGATGTTAAGAAACATGATTGATATGTATTGTGGGCATCTTTTCTGACAACTTAAGCTTTTGGACAGCGATTGTTTACCATGATATGACATTGTACTCAAAGAGTCTATAAGGTGTAAGGAAAATACATATGGATTGGGGCTTTGTACTAGGAGGAACGCTCGATGCTCTTTTATGAATAAAAAGGTTTTTTGTCGAAAGATTTCATTAGGATATTCTCCTGATTCTATCTGATTGTTTCCTCTACTTCTTTTTTTTTTTTTTTTTTTTTTAAACAGGGAGACAAAAACTTGACCGGCATTACCCATGTGATAGTTGATGAAGTCCATGAGCGGTCATTGTTGGTGAGTTGGTAACAATTTGACAATTGTATCGTGTTAATGAGATTGTGTCTGTATGATCTAATATGCTGTTTCAAACGGTTTTCATCAAGGATCCGGGGCATTAACATACTAGCAAATAGGGATCACCTATTTCATCTACCCTTGTGTTTCTAATGGTTTTCATCTATTAAAGGGTCCCGTCCCACATTGCTTGTCTATGGGAATTCTATGAACCATATATTCACGCAGTCTATCTCTCCACCTCTTGGCTTAAGATTTTGGATTGGACTTTCTAACGTGGTATCCCAGCCAAGTTTTTCTCTAGTTTATTTTGACTGTGCGGCCACTGTTCATCAACTACACTTGTTCTGAATCTGGTTTTACACATGGTATCCTACATCGCGTGTCTATGGGGTTTCGGAGCCTCTTATTCATATAGTTTTCCTTGTTAGCTTAAGCTTTTGAGTGAATCTTCTAACACCCTAATGGCAAAACACTCAAGTATGATCAATTTACAATCTAGGACTATCCTTGTATGCCAGTTCTTCATGTCAGTTGTGAAAAGGGACCTTATTATGCAAATTTTAGAAAGAACATCTCATTGGTTTGTTGATGTTCATGTTTTTCCTTTTAAGTTTCACATGTAAACTTTATGAGTTGCATATTGGTTGGAAACGTTCGAAATGGTCAAAGCCTTTATAGCTTCTCTAACTTAAGGTGAGAGTTTTTCTTCATTTCCATCGAGTTGAGTTATCAAATAAGAATTTTGAATATTTTCTTTAGCGCACGCCGTAAACTCATTTCAATCTACTCTTATTTTAATGCCATATTAGTTCAATCCTTTAGACTGTTCTCGCTACAAGAAGAAGGCGCCACTTAGGGATCTCTGTGCTGTAAAAAGATCATGAACTGGAAATTTTTGGCAAAAGAACAATTTGTTAATTCTTATCTCGGTACCTTGCAAGCCTGCACTTTATTCTTATACCTCATTGAAAATCGACTGTCTATTAATTAGTGTGTCACATTCTTTAGTCATCATCGGCATAAGGGGGACCTTTATTCTCTAGAATGTTTTTGAGATCCTCAAGGCACAGACGTTATCATGCTTGACAACAAAGGATTTCAATAACAGAAATTAATAACTTCAAGTTAATGATGGGATTTGGATGAATCTAACATTTTGATCTCAAGTGCAAGATTTCTCCATTGTGGGTAAATAATAGAGAAGTAGATGTTGTTCCAAGTATTAAGGTATCGACTATTAGACTATCAACATTGCTTGTATATAAGGTCTACAGTGACCTTAAATAAATCATCTTCCTCCACCTAGTGGCTTTAACTTTTACATTTGACTTGTGATGTACTATTGGAGCCAGGTTTGATTTATGGTTGTTCTGCACGTGGCTCTCTGTTCATCAATTCCATGTGGTGTTCTGAATCCAGTTTGCATGTGAGAGAGAGTGGTAAAGTATTCTATATAACTTCCTATGGGGTTTACAGTGGACTTAGATACGTGTGATCTCCCTCTACAGAATATCTTAAGCTTAATGCAGATGGAGTAATGCATCTGTTCATGATGCAAGTCAGGTGTCCTAGCAGCTTTACTAAGTTGTTTTGACTTAGTTATGTTGGGATAAGTATCCTAACACAGTTAGAACTCAGCCTAGTAGAATTGGAACTTTGTCATTGGTCGTCTAATTGGTTTCCTTCTGAGTTTCCTTTTTCTACTTGGAAAAGGATTGCTGCACCATTCTATTTGTCGTCGGTCAATCCATGCGTTTTTCTTTCTATTTTTTCTTTATCACTCTATTCATATTTGTGACTATAAGTTTTCCTGTCCAATGGTGAATGAGATTTGTGGTACTTTTAGTTGTTCTTTGCACTTAAACTGTATGATCTGATTTTATTCTTTAACTGCGCTTTTCTGAATTTGAAGCTTTGTCATGATGCCTTCTACTCTTCTGAGTCGCTATGATGGCAACTTTCCTGTTAAATTCGAACCAAAATAGGTGTCAAAATCTAGGTCATGCTGTTCGTATATTCTATGTTTGGGTCATTCTGATTTTCGAGCTCTCCCCCAAATTTAAGGGATACATCTACATTTCAAAATGTTATTTTTTGGCATTGGAGAGAGGTACAATTACAATCTCGTCCTCTTTCTGCTAATGTCCTAATAGTAACTTATTTTCCTGACTAAGGCCATATTAACAGATACATCTTTGCAGACGAGTCGGACCACCCATCACCTTGTTGCTCTACATACTTAAACCATTATTTAATGAAGAATGACATGAAGTACTTTAGTGGACCTTAAGAACAAAGAATAGTCTGATTAGGCAATATAAACGGACATTCAATTATTTCAAACATTTGACAAGAGAAGTGAAATGGTCAAATTTGAGTGAGATGAAAGTAAAAAGGGCAATGATCCTTATTTGCTCAAAATGCATTTTTTTCTGCTGTTGCATAGATTTATCTGTATACGCAAAGGCAAGTTTTGGTCTCTTTGACTGGGTCCCTGTACCTAAATATTACACATCAAACTAGCTTGGTACATTGATGTATACATTCAAGACACCCTTGCATAAGAGCAAGCACAAGAGGTTGAAATAATAGAGATTGAGGTAGTGTGAGTAATAGGAGTTGCCCATAAAGTAGTGGCCAAACAAGGATGAAGTGGGACATCTTCTATTTTTGGGTGAATAATGGATGAAGTGGGAAAACTTCTCTTATGGGGTGAATGACACATGAACAGATCACACAGTTAACGATTATGTCTATTTGATCCTGTTGGATATATAAATCTTAAGCCACGCCTTCTTCTAACAGCTTAAGCTTTTAGAGCAGTTGGCAAGTGGTCCCACCAAATCTGTCATGGTATCAGAGCAGGAGGTCCTGAGTTCAAATCTTTCCAGGCCCCTATTTATCTCCCCAATTAATTTGACCACGCTTAGTACTAGGCAAATGACCAGACTAAGCGTGAGGGGGAGTGTTGGATATATAAATCTTAAGCCACGCCTTCTTCTAACAGCTTAAGCTTTTAGAGCAGTTGACAAGTGGTCCCACCAAATCTGTCAGATCCCCTTCCCTCTGACAATTGCGTTTACTTCCCTGTTGTCAAACCTATGTCTGAGTAAATTTAGCATGTTCTTTGTACTGCTGGAAAAGCAGATGACCTGGAAAACCGTTGACCAGTTTCTTCCCCGTGACAGGGTGACTTTCTACTTATTGTCTTGAAGAATCTTCTTGAGAGACAAACTGCTCATGATGGGCAGGTGCTCAAAGTAATTCTAATGTAAGTTGGCCTCTTAAATTGGACAATATTGTTCTGAACTATTTCATTTGTGATGATTAACGTGCTTCCAGTAACCCCTAGCATCTGCTTTATTTTCTTTTACCAGGTCGGCAACAGTTGATTCAGCTTTGTTCTCAAGGTACTTTGGTAACTGCCCTGTAATAACAGCACAAGGCCGGACACATCCTGTGAAATCTTACTTTCTGGAGGATATACATGAAACACTTGAGTATCGTCTAGCTTCAGATTCTCCAGCGTATATAAGATGGGAAACAACCTCTAAAGACAAGGTATCCTAGTTGCCAAAACATGCAACTCCTGTGTTGAAATTTTTGACATTCAGCCCTGGATAAGATCGAGAATGTTTGATAGGAACAAACCATCTTTCTATTTTGAAAGATTAGTTTAAAAAAAAAAAAAAAGATCGCTGATGCTTTGAAGAAGAAGCTACTTATGTCTCTCAACTGGAGGGCTTTTGATAGAATTAGAATATCAGCAGCACTATTTTTGCCAAATATATTTGCTTTCTGTGTTCACTGAAAAGTTGATTGCATTCGGCATTCAATTGATGGCTACTATTAAACAAAACTTTGGTTTTTCATTTTGACCATTTAGAGGTACCTACACTTAGGGTTCTATGTTGGCACCTTCAGTACTTATTAAAGATTTCAAATAATGTTCAAACAATAGTTGTAAAGTTAATGCTCTCTCTAATAAAAAGTAGACATTCTATGGTTAGTTGTATTCCCTCTCCATGTAGGGAGAACAAGCACTAGCTGTAACGTACATTCTGTTTTCAGATGAGGTGAACGTGTTTAGCTCTACATGTTTTGTTATTGTTGAATTCAAGGCATTCGAATGCACAAGTAAGGATGTGGATAAGCAATTATTGCACGAACATGATTGGTTTTTCATTTTGACCATTTAGAGGTACCTACACTTAGGTTCTATGTTGGCACCTTCAGTACTTATTAAAGATTTCAAATAATGTTCAAACAATAGTTGTAAAGTTAATGCTCTCTCTAATAAAAAGTAGACATTCTATGGTTAGTTGTATTCCCTCTCCATGTAGGGAGAACAAGCACTAGCTGTAACGTACATTCTGTTTTCAGATGAGGTGAACGTGTTTAGCTCTACATGTTTTGTTATTGTTGAATTCAAGGCATTCGAATGCACAAGTAAGGATGTGGATAAGCAATTATTGCACGAACATGATTGGTTTTTCATTTTGACCATTTAGAGGTACCTACACTTAGGTTCTATGTTGGCACCTTCAGTACTTATTAAAGATTTCAAATAATGTTCAAACAATAGTTGTAAAGTTAATGCTCTCTCTAATAAAAAGTAGACATTCTATGGTTAGTTGTATTCCCTCTCCATGTAGGGAGAACAAGCACTAGCTGTAACGTACATTCTGTTTTCAGATGAGGTGAACGTGTTTAGCTCTACATGTTTTGTTATTGTTGAATTCAAGGCATTCGAATGCACAAGTAAGGATGTGGATAAGCAATTATTGCACGAACATGATTGCTTAGTAAATTTTCCTGTCAGAAGCCATGGGCCTGATTTTCTTGATCCGCCAAGATGTATAAATGCATGGCATTATCGTTCATCATCAGCCAATTGTTTAGGCTGCCTGTTTGTTTGAACAAAAATCATCATTTGTTTTTTTTTTTTGGCCCAGAAAATAACTTAGTTGTGTGAATTTCGTTTTTCTTTTCCTGCATAATTCCTTTTTTCTTTACGACCTGCTATTCGAGGATATTGAAAATTTCACTACTGGAATTTCTTCCTTATACATCAACCTACGTTTGGGAAACTTTGGTGTTATGTGTATGTTGTGCAGATTTTTTATTTTTTATTTTTTTGCCTATTTGTCATGGATCTGGTTTCATTTCAGAGAGGTCCTGTGGACAACCATCGAGGGAAGAAGAATCTTGTATTGTCTGCATGGGGTGATGATTCTCAACTGTCAGAAGATTGTCTGAATCCGTTTTACGAGCCAAGTAATTACCAAGCTTATAGCGAGCAAACTCGCTTGAACTTGGTAAATGTTTATAGAGTCCACTTATCAAATAATGGATTACTTTTCTTTCCACTTACTATTTTCCCACTTCACAACCTTCTATACAGAGAAAATTGAATGAGGATATCATTGACTATGGTCTTCTTGAAGACTTGGTGTGTCATATTGATGAAACTTGTGGTGAGGGAGCAATACTGATCTTTTTACCCGTAAGTCACTTCAATAATTGTGGAAACTTGGTTTTGTGTTGTTTTCGTACTGAAATAATTGGAATACTCCTCTTTCACCACATTCACAGGGAGTCTATGAAATTCATCAGCTAGTTGATAAGTTGACTGCCTCTTATCGTTTTAGTGGGCCATCATCTGATTGGATTCTTCCTTTACATTCATCTTTGGCACCTAATGACCAAAAGAAAGCTTTTTTACAGCCTCCTGCAAATATACGCAAGGTACGCTTCTGTTATAATTTTCCAGTTTCCAAGATTAAGCACTCTTCTGACTGTGGTATTCTGAGCAGAAAATCACTTTTCTTGTTTTGCGAATGGGCGGTACACTTGACAGTGGCTTGTTCAATAACAGATATGCATGATGAAAAGTAGATACTTGGAGAAGGGAAAGGTTTTCCCATCGAATCATTGGATTCTTCATCTTATCCACGATTTTCATGTGTAGTGAGTAGTTGCAGTAAAATGAGTTTTGTAAGATTTGTTGATTGAAGCAAGGGATTAAAGGGATGCTCATTTCTTCACTATGAAGATGGAATAGAAAATGCATTGATGGGGTAAATTGTTGGAATTTTTTCTGTTGGCATATTATTATATATTGGACGTAGTTATCCAAATGAACATAGAATACCTTGTAGACAGTGACTCATCATGCAGATGAAATAAGTGAGAAGACCTTGTATAGCAATTTTATGCCACACACCGACATTTTACCCAAGTGGTATTGAGACTTGGCCTCTTTTTTTTTTTTTTTTTTTTTTTTGGGGTGGGGGGTGGGTGGGGGTGGTGGGTGGGTGTTTGGTTGTTGTTTCGGGGTTAATTAGCCTGGACATGTACAGGCCACTTATAAGGAAAAGACTCCATCGACAGTTGTTTCTAGATGTATCTATTGAAGTAATGATATCCAAGGCTTCTGTTCATTTATTTCCTTATTTCTGTGCAAAGTCTTCATGTCTTGGATAGTTAGATTGTTAACTGGTAGCATTTAAGAAAATACATATGATTTTACAGAAGTTTCACTTATTTAAAATCCTTAATTCCAAGTCATTTTGGTACAGTTAGATAGTAGATGCTGCTCATCATTAAGTTGAATTGGTCCCAAAATTCCGGAAGAAAAAAGCTGCATATGTTCTTGGCAGATGCCAGGAGCACATTTCGCCCTCTCCTTTTAAGAAACAAAGAAGTTGTTTTACCATTTTCTTTCTCTGCAAAGAAGAAATCTTAGGTCATTTATTTTAATCATTCTTGGGAGAGCATCATTTCTCATGTTGATGATATATTGGTTATTTTTATGACTTAAATTCTTCTATCATATTTTGATAGGTCATTGTAGCTACAAATATAGCAGAGACAAGTATAACAATCGATGATGTTGTTTATGTCATTGACAGTGGAAAGCACAAGGAAAATCGGTATAACCCACAAAAGGTTCGTGCTGCACTCCTCTTCTAATATGATTTGCATTGCACTGCAAACATGTAGAGCGTAGTGCCAGGATGGTCTTGTTTGCATTTTATTGTTTACATAACGATCTGGCATACTGTGGTTTAGTATTCGTGCAGATCCTCAATAATGCAACAGGTGGTATGCTTAGAACACCTTTATTCATATGTGAACACCTGCTATTACCATAATCTTATTGCTTGAAAATAACCTTTTGTTGTGGCTCCATTGTCTGTGAAGTTAAATGAGCTTGTAATCTTGTTCTGTAGAGTGTGGATGTTCATATGCTAATCCATCGGTGCACCTTTGTTTGACGAAATTTTATGTAGGCTATGGTTATAAACATTTTGATTATAGTTGATACCTAATGGCATGGTTCATGATAATTGGAGAGCTGTAGCTTTCAATGAGTTTATGCACTTGTTACAGCGGCTTAATTCTTTTCCTCTAGAAATTAACTAGCATGGTGGAAGACTGGATATCTCGAGCAAATTCAAAACAACGGCGAGGAAGAGCTGGGCGTGTGAAACCGGGAACGTGCTTCTGCTTATATACACGTCACAGATTTGAGAAGCTAATGCGCCCTTTTCAGGTGCTTATTATCGAGTTAATTTCTGACAGCTCTCTATTTGTTTAGAGAATCAATTCCATTTGTTTTAATTGTGCTCACTCGATTGTTTTATGCTCGAAGGCTCCTGAGATGCTTCGAATGCCTTTGGTAGAGTTATGTTTGCAGATTAAGCTACTTTCTCTGGGCAACATAAAATCCTTCCTTTTCCAGGTAATTAGAGTTGATTCTTGATCAAGTGTCTTTTTCCTGTTATTCTGTAATGATATTAGTTTACTTTGTCCAATCATTCTGCTTTGCAGGCCTTAGAACCTCCGAGAGAAGAGGCGATGACTTCAGCAATTTCATTGTTGTATGAGGTACTTCTTAACGACCATCAGGAATATAATTTTAAGTGGTGGTTCTGAATAAGAACCATGATGAGACTTGGTATTTTATGTTAAAACTTCCCAGAAAGATGATGTTAGCAGAAGCTTTTGATGGGGTATCATAGTCATAAAGAGATATTGGCTGTTATATGTTAATTCTGACATCAAGTATTTTGGTTATAATGGTATCCTGCAAATTTATTTGATACGTTAATTTTTATAGGTTGGTGCATTGGAAGGGAATGAAGAGTTGACTCCTCTCGGATATCATCTTGCAAAACTTCCCGTTGACGTACTGATAGGAAAGGTTTGAACAAATTCAACACTATATTCTATATGTTCAAGGTTGTACATGGGAAATACAAACCATAGCTTTTTTTGCTCCTAGAGTTGCTGAAATGCTCAGCCTGTCCACTTTTTCTCACATCATAAGAAAAAAAAAAAAAGAGGTAAGTTTACTAGCAAGTCTTTATGCCAAAAGAATGAAAATTGTGCGAATTTGCCTTACACTGTAATTTATAATCTTTGTAATATATAAAACTGATCTGAGTGGGGTTTAAGTATCTAAATTCCTATTTGTTTCAATTTTGTTGATGGATTGAGACATATCCCTAATGGGAAAGTCTGTTTCATTATTGGGAGCTCATTATTGGGAGCTATCTAACAACGCTTTGGAACTTATTCTGACAACATAGAGGAACAAAGGAATACTATAATTCAGGAATGATTTCAATCTGATTTACCTTGATCACAAAAGCTGAATTGGTAAAGTGTCTACTGACTATATAAACGTCAGTCTACAAACATGCCGTCTCTGTTTTGGCCAATTCATTATTGCAGCCTAGGATATGCTTTATCAATACCACATTATATTTCATTCCACTTTGCAGTTTCCTATAATTTTTTTCTGTCTCCTCCGATTAGCCAGTTTTCTCGAATTTCAGATATAGTGAGATATTGGCAGGGTGATCCTGACTTCGCTGATGAAGCTTAGTTGTGACATTTTGTTTCTTTCCTTGGTAACTTTGCTAAAGAAATTTCTTCTTTCATTCAAATTCCAGATGATGCTTTATGGTGCAATTTTTGGCTGCCTGTCGCCTATTCTTTCAATATCAGCTTTTCTGAGCTATAAATCTCCATTCGTGTACCCAAAGGATGAGGTTTGTTCCAAACTTCTTTCATATTCCATTTGTGCCCTTGTGCATGAACTCGGGCAAGTCTATGACCACATTGTATTTTCATCTCCAGAAGCATACTGTTGAAAGGGCAAAACTGGCATTGCTGACTGATAAGACAGATCTAAATGAGGGCGACCAGCAGTCCGACCATCTATTAATGATGGTTGTGTACAAGAAATGGGAAAAAGTTCTTAAGGAGGTTTGTTGGCTTCTGTTTCCATTAGGTCTTCAAATAGCTCTTCAAAACCTTGACTTATGAATAGACGAGCAGTGGTAATGCATGTTCAGGACGATGATTATGGCGTAATGTGTTTTCTCCTTTTATATTCTCTTTTCTTTATTTTGTTTTTTCTTTGAATATCTCCTGCATGTAAGTGTGTTTTGTAAGTTGGGTATTCGCATGGTGGATGGTGCTGAAGAGACTTTATTTACCAGTTACTTTCTGTTATTTGCCATTTTCCTTTCTTTTACAAATTGAACTTAGGTAAATGAAGTAATTCTCTGCTGTTAATATAATACATGTAGTTTTCAAACGAAACCATGTCTATCCAAAGCATGCTGTTCATTACTTGTGCCAATGTTGCTTCTGCAGAAAGGAGCCAAAGCTGCTCACCAGTTTTGCATTTCATACTTTTTGAGCAGTCCAGTTATGTTCATGATAAGGTGAATGTCTTCTTAACTTTTCATGTTGGTAGTAAGCCAATTGGTCCAACACCTCCTTTTTTTTCTTTTGCTTCTGATTTTCTGATGGAGGTACTAATATGTAGGGACATGAGAGTGCAGTTCGGAACTCTGCTAACAGATATTGGGCTTATCAGTATTCCCAAGAATTACCAGGTGGATGTTCTACCTGCAGTTGATGCACTAGTTGATCTGTATATTATACATTGTCTTTATTATTCTATTGCACATCTTAAAGTTGGTGGAGTACATTATTTACAACCTAGGATGCTAACCTGAGATGTCCAATATTGATATTTTTACATGAACAAGTAGTTGAAAGCATTGATATCCTTACATTCTCAAGCAGCTGTTGCGGTTGTTTCATAATACAGCCCTTTACAGTAAATTAATGTTATCACAGGTGATTTTATAGATCAAATTTAATGCTATAATGAAGTTAGATATTGTTTATTAGAAATATCACCATTTACGCAATCTTTCCTTTTTTTTCTCTTGTTAAAAAAATTACAGCAACCATAAAATTGGTACTTGAATCATACTACAATAGCTGGGACTATATCATGTAACTGTAGAGAATTATCTTTTGTCCTTTACTTATCAATTTCTCTTTGGGATATAATTAAAGAATCATAAATACACCTACCTACTCAAAATGGCAGAAAATCTTGGTAAAGGAGTAAATAGAGCAACGACAGAATCGGTCAAGGTATTTAGTTAGGACGATGTTTTGTATCTGTAGAGAATTTTCTTTAGTCCTTTATTTATTTTTTTTCTTTGTGATTAAATGAAAGAGTATATAATCAGCACATAAATATCCAAAATATTAAGTTATGGATCAGAAGTCCATCTCCCAAACAGTGTGCCTATGCATAATTTGTTGTTTTTATGTGCAGCGGATCACTTTTTCATCAGTGTGCTCAATGACAAATCAGATCTTAGCAAAAACATGGTGCAAATAGCATGAAGATTTACTCCTTAATTGGAAATTCAAACTATAATTTTTTTTTATGCCAAAAGCGTAATTATTGCTGAAATGGAATGAGACATGCTAATAAATTGCAACTTCCGCTCATTTTACTGAACTTTCATGGAGCTACATTTTTCTGTGCGTGGCTCACATTAATTTCTAGTGTAATCTTACGCCACCACAACAAACACCCCCCCCCCCCCCAAAAAAAAAAAAAAAAAAAGCAAACATCAACATCACCTTTATCCCAAACTAGCTAGGGTCGGCGGTTGATGAACCCAAAAATAAATAAAATAAAAGCAACACCAATTGAGGAAAAAGAAATAATTATATGAAAATAAAAAAACCATCTACCAATTAAATCTGATTGGCTGGACTTGCTTTATCATTCCCCCACCACTTTCCCTTTGTCTTGTTGGCTAGGTTCACGTAGGATTTTCTTACCAGAAAATGTACATCGTCTTCCACAAAACCTTTTTTAATATTGTGTAGTTGTATTGTATCATCTTTGTGTATAAGTTTTTTTTTTTTACTCTCTTAGCCTATTGTTTCCCTTAGGAGAATTTTCATATATAGTCCTAACTTACTACAACATTGGAACTTGTTCGTGATAAGTCTTATGTAAATCGTGAATTTAACTTTATTCATTAGGTGGTAAAAGGTGCATTATATCACAAGGAAGGAGCCCATTTTTAAATATGTTCTAACAGTGACATGATTTTGTGGCTCAGGTTATGCTAAGAAAGAAGGAAAATCTTGACAGTTGGCTTTCTGATTCATCACAACCTTTCAATAGGCACTCACATCATTCGTCAGTTGTAAAGGTAAGGAAAATATCTCTTTCAGTTGACTTTTGCATCCAATTTCTAGTAATAATTACAAATTGAGGAAGATGTAGGGTTTAGTATTGCCTAGCAGATTATCGGATTGAACTGGCTTGACAGGTATTCCACTGTTGATTACACCGTGAAAGATTTGGTGGGACCACAACCAACTACTCTAAAAGCTTAAGCTGTTAGAAGAATGCGTGGGTTAATATTTATATATTCCAACACTTCCCCTCACGCTTAGTCTGGTCTTTTTGTCTAGTACTAAGCTTGGACAAATTCATTGGGGAGGCAACGCTCAGTCTGGTCTTTTTGCCTAGTACTAAGCGTTGACAAATTCATTGGGGAGGCAAATAAGGGCCTGGAAAAATTTGAACTCAGGACCTCTGCTCTGATACTATGTTAGAAAGTCCAACCCAAAAGCTTAAGCTATTAGGTGGAGGGAGACCACATGAATATAAAGAGCATACAAGATCCATTCACAAGCGATG
The DNA here is from genome assembly GCA_021437785.1 of Rhodomyrtus psidioides. Classification (NCBI taxonomy): domain Eukaryota; kingdom Viridiplantae; phylum Streptophyta; class Magnoliopsida; order Myrtales; family Myrtaceae; genus Rhodomyrtus; species Rhodomyrtus psidioides. Next base: position 859,398 of record JAILYB010000044.1, on the reverse strand, counting down.
TGGGACAACAATAACAACTTCAACACCCCCTCTCACGTGCAAACCGAATTACGAGCGGCACGTGAAAATTAACTAAGGCGGTGGGCCCATATATGCGGAAAGGAATAACACTGGCTCTGATACCATGAAAGATTTTATGGACCACAACCAACTGCTCTAAAAGCTTAAGTTGTTAGAAGAATGCGTGGTTTAATATTTATATATTTCAACACACCGTATACTTAGTAAATGCGCCTCAAGCCTGATAAGCAATCAGTGGTTGAGTGAAAAAAATTTTACCCTCAAAAGCTTTGGTTGAGTGATAAAAAGATCTATCCTCGAAAGCTTTGGCTCCTTTGTCCTATTGTCGAATTCCATTATATTTTTTTCTTCCCTTTTTTCTTTTTTCAAATCAGACACAGTCAAAATCATCATGTTTAGACAATCTGCATTACAATTAAGCGATATCCCTGCTTGAATCCTATAGTTCTCTGTTTTTCTCTCACTCATGTCTAAGTCTCTTCTTTTCGAGATTCAAGTTTCAGCCTAGTAAATCCCTCACCTTGCCCCAGCAACGGAATTCATGGCAAGGGTTGGTTCAAACTGAAGGAGAATGAAGGGCACAATAATAAGATTATAGTGGATGGAAGAAGTTCTATAATTGTTAAAAGCAATGAAGAGGGACCCTGACAAGATTTTTAAGTCATGGAGTTCACACCACTTTAAGTGGGTTAAAGCGGTTTGAATGGTTGAAATGTGGTAAATGCCAGTTCTATCTGGTTCTCTCGCCAATATGGTTCCAATTACTCAACTAGACAGGAATAACTTCTGGCCGCCAGTTGAATTGGCTGGTCTAGTCCGGTTTGCAAAACACTGATTCCACTTCGGATCGTCAGTCTCCATTGGGATCAAATGTTCTGATGGCTGCAGAATCATATAAGATCAAGCTAATTGATTGCTAGAGGTGAAATCATCCCAACTAGTTTGGCTGATAATGTATAGGAAATTGAGGTTAAATATACATAGCATTCCCTTAGAAGTTAAGCACAACATCATGGTTTTGAATATCTCAGTGAAGCTAGATAACATGAAAGAATGGCACTTATTGTCTCAAAGTTGATTAAGTTTGCCGCACGTGTCCCTGTGCATACTGTAGACTAATCTGAAGTCAAATTCATATTGCTGGGATTTAGATCTCTCATCTATGTGTCTTTCACATCAATCAAGAGAAATGTAAGAGAGAAAAGTAAACGTGGTTTTTATTCCAACTTCATAAGAGACAACACTGGTCGGTAATCTTCTTCATAATGTCTAACATAGCAAAATTTTATGGTGTTGGCCACTTAATTGAACGTTAGATAAGTTCTAGAACTGTACAGAAGTAGGAAGGTGTTGAATATATAAATATTAAACCACGCCTTCTTATAATAGCTTAAGTTTTTAGAGCAGTTGGCAAGTGATCCCATCAAATCTTTACATGGTATCAGAGCAGGAGGTCCTGAGTTCAAATCTTTTCAGGCCCCTATTTGCCTCCCCAATGAATTTGTCCACGCTTAGTACTAGGCAAAAGACCAGACTAAGCGTGAGGGGGAGTGTTGAATATATAAATATTAAACCACGCCTTCTTCTAATAGCTTAAGCTTTTAGAGCAGTTGGCAAGTGATCCCATCAAATCTTTACAGAAGGAATCATCCCCTTGAGTAGAACATAAGAAAAACATACCACTGACCGGTTGGAGCAACATCAAAAGAAATAAAAGGAGGTTCGAAGATTAGGGGTGGTTCATCCATGGTTTATTTAATGGCTTGACTGCTAGAGACATGGTGATGCACTGTACATCTCCTTGACAGATAAGCTTCATGTTTGCTTTGGACATTGAGTGAAATAATGTCTGTCAATGCTTGAATAAGTGTAGACCTTATTTATGGCTTTTTCCTATTAAAATCACCCAAAGTATTTGCTTATTCATCCCTTTTGATACAGTATGGATAGAACTAGACTTGTTAGAAAATAAAAGAAGAGAAACAGAAATGTAAAAATACTGCTAGCATTGGAAGGTCAATCTGAATCCTCGGGATCAGAACCTCCTCTGTCCATCCACTAATCCTGGAGGCAGAAAGTAGTTATGCTTTAGTCGACACCCATAGGTTAATTTACGAGGATGGTAATTGTGCTGATTCAATGACCAGGATTTCTGTTTCCTTTTCTGTTTGTCTTCTTGGCCACGGATCTTGATTTCAATAACCATGTTTCAGTCTTCAGATGCCAGTGTTAAGCTTCCTTGTGTGTAGATTATGCTGTTGCCATGTTTCTCAAGCTTTTTTGAAACTCTTTGCAACTATGCCTATAATACCTAGTTAATGCTCTTAATGAAAATGTGGCTGCTGACGTTTGCGATTCATGCAACCTTCTAATTTGGATGAAATTCCATACTGAGAGATAAATGTGACATACCTCTTTCTTGGAAGAAGGAAGAACATTTGGTATCATTAAGTAAACATCTTCCTTTATCTCGGTATTAAATTGATTTGTGGTTGAGTGGTTGAATGGGTTGAATTAGCATTTGGCTCTTTTTTATTATTATGTTGTAAACATTATTATACGAGTTCGGTTTTCTGGTTCATATGTTACATCTAAAGCTTTTTATTGTCCAGATTCTAGACCATATTCTTTCGGTCTGATGACATCGCGATAATTTATTTGTTCATGTTATCTTTGTAGGCAATTCTGTGTGCAGGTCTATACCCCAATGTGGCAGCCACCGAGCTAGGAATGGCTGGGGCAGCTCTCAGCAATCTTATACAGTCGGCTGGTCCGTCGCCCAAGGGTAGTCTAGCCTGGTATGATGGAAGAAGGGAAGTTTACATACACCATACTTCCGTCAACAGCAGCGTTCGATCGTTTCAGCACCCATTTCTGGTCTTTCTTGAAAAGGTTTGTGAAGTTGTAGCTAATCAATTGCATTAATGTTTTTATAGTCTTCTCCTTTTGTATCTGCTCCCCAAATTATAAAAATCTGTTCCAAGCTCAGTTCTATGACATGTTGATACCATTTTTTTTTTTTTTTTTGTTCTTCTGACCTCAAACCTCTTAGTCTTACTGTCGTCCTTTTCCCTGTTTTTCCCCCCCTTGGCTTTTTTCTGCAATTGTTATACCATGAAACCTAGGACCACAAGAAACGTCAACTCATTCTTTGTCTATATTGGTATCAATTGGATAACTGGCGAGGTTTGTTAATGAAACAACTGGACATCCGTCCGTGTCAAATAAAGGGTTCAAGAGGGGGTCACAGTGAGCAAATCGTAATTGTTAAAATCGTTAGTGGGAAAGGCTGGTAGAAAGAGCTCAAAATGTTGCCTCCAACCTCGAATTGCATTAAGTTCCTAAACTAGTGTATACTTCAGTGAGGACGACTGCAAACTTTTCTCTGCATGCTGATCTAGCTAGAAATAATATTATTGATCAGACAAATAGTTATTTATTGACTCGAAGGAATTCACTTCGTCTAGCAGTACTTTCTGGCAGCACATAATCTGATGCCTAAATTAAGTCCTGGAGTTTTAGATGTCACAAGAATCGGTTCCCATGTTGGCGTTGCTCAGGTTTGCCATAACCCTTATAGAATAACCGAGTCATGATGGAGAGTTTGCTCAGTTTGTTATGCTGATTAGTGCATAACGCTTTTATGTGTAATAAGCATATGCTAATATAGTGCTTTTTCTTGAATTGACAATGATAGATTGAACTTTTGAACCTGGAGTTTGTCTGGGTTTTCCTTATAATCAGACTGAGTAATACACACATTCATGGTAGAGCACCTATTCTTGAATGAGTATAAGGAGGTCTGTACTTTTGTAGATGCGAAATTAGTTCGTTTCACAAGTGGTGTACATGTCTAAATTTTTATTTGAGCCCCATAACAATGTAGGCAGTGAGATATGCTTTATGGGTCACGTCAAGCTGACACTAGTGGCAAGTTGAATTCAAATTCTGTATAGAAGAAATAAATATTCACTGCCTTTTTATGATTAGCCTGTTTGATGACTACAGTATTGTTTTTCAGGTGGAAACTGGCAAGGTATTTCTGCGGGATACGACCATTGTTTCTCCATACTCGATTTTGCTTTTTGGGGGATCCATTGATATTCAACATAAGGTAGTCTTCTTGATGAATTTCTCTCGGAATATATGCATGTATTTGTAAACTAGGAAGTACATCAGAATGGTCCCTCTTCAATTTCTTTCAGAAAAATGACACATAAAAGATTTGGTTAATAATGACGGTAATCCACTTTTAGTTCGCTAGGATTCAGTAGTGACAGGATGAACTCAGTGGAGATAGTGTGTTCATGTTGATGGGTGCATGTGCACCAGTAATCAATGTCCTATGTCTCCCAGAAAAGCAAAGTAACACTAGTTGAACATGCCTGGTGAATTTTTACTGGAAATAGCGTTATGAAAAAATATTCTCCACGGCAACTTTTGGGATTGCCTTGTACTATTCCTTGATGTAACTTGTTATGCGAAAAAGTCGTACAGTTCCAAGCTGTTTAATATTTCTCCACTTGCGGTAATTTTTCTTCACGTTTATTGCTTATGATGCTGGGCTGTTTCAGTCTGGAGTCCTAATCATTGATGGATGGTTGAAACTGGCGGCACCGGCTCAAACAGCTGTCATATTCAAGGAACTTCGATTGATGCTTCATTCTGTGTTGAAGTCGCTGATCAGAAATCCTGAGGTACTGCCGTATGCTTCCTTTCATCTGAAGTCATGGAGTACTTAGAAATTGTATTACATGCCTATGAAGATTAAGGCTCATTTGATTTCATTCTGATCTGATTAAATGAATCCTTTCAATTCAATTTGAGTCGCCACTTCCCAAGCCATTACTTTCACTGCCTTTCAACGGGTTTATCTTTGTGGAATGTTCACTTATGCTTCTACATTGCTGTAGTCTATCCAAAATTCTCACTTTTAAAAGCATCATGTGACTTCTGAAACAAATAATGAGGTATCATCTGAAAACGTAAGCAATCTGATATTGCACTACGTAAGTACAATGAATAATAGTAATCCGCCGTTTACCACAAACCTCTCTTTTTCCCGTGGCAGTAATGCCAAAGATGGAATCATCAGTCATTCCTTTTTCTTCATTGCTTAGTCTCATTCCTCAACAATCAGATAAGCTCATCATTTTTCTTAAAAGGCAAGAGTTCAATGTGAAGTTGTAGTCCAGACCACACTGATGCATCGACTTTGGCAATTCTTTAGCTCAGCATTAAGAGAGAGCCTACGTAGACCAAGCCTTTGATCCAAAATGAGTTTTGTCTAATTTGGAAGCTTATCCTGCTGCTGACCGTGACAAAGTGGAGAACGTTTGCCTTGAATAGCATTAACCACTGTTCATAAGATATATTCGGGTTGGCTGTTATAGAGTTGGAATCATTGCACGAGAAATCTGTGCAGTGATGTCTGCAGCAAAATTTAGACACTCATTTTTGGTCTATCGCACCAAATGTTGGAAGATGACCTTCATTTTATTGCTTTCTGTAAAGCTGAAGAGATTTCACTGGAGATATGGATATACGAGCATCATACATTTTCTTCACATGAATTGCAAGTATTAGTTGCAAGCATATATGGATTTTGTGTTCATAATTTGCTATTCAGTTTCGTTAGAGGTGCATAGATCAAGATCGTAGAGTATCCTTCTGATCTCTTCTTCTTTATTCTTGCACATGGCAACACACATCGTGCTGATGCAGTTCGATGTCTTTTCAGGATACGTCTGCTAGCAATGAAGTCGTCAGCTCCATCATTAATTTGTTGCTTCAGGAGCAAACGCCTGTCAACTGAACTCTGAAATGGCATTTCAGCATTCAAATCTCCTGTTCACATTGGGCATATTATATGCCAAGATGTAAGTTCCAACCTATAGTGTGACGTTCATGATTTTGATTCTCAATGATGTTTCTTGACATTGTGATCCATGCAGTCTGGAGGTCGATGCATCTGATTTAAGCATATATCATCGGAGCTCGACGTGGAGGGCAAAGTCAAGGTTTCCATGTCGTTTTTCAAGTGTATGCAGTGAAGATGAGTCCCCCCAAGCACACGTGCCGCAGATGTGATTGTCCACATAATGCCATATGAGCTTACAGTACGACGCCTGAGTGGCTACAAATTACAGGACTCGTCTTTTGTAGATCTGAATGTAGCCCCTATGTTTTCGTCAGCATGATTGGCGTCTGGTAGCCTCCACCTTTTTTTGGCCTTTTTGAAGGTGAGGCTCTGCGAATAGATCAGAGTTGCAAGGAAAATGTCGTTATCATTAGAGTATATTTGAAACTACCAGTCTTCAAACTCGTGCCTTTATTTTGTCGAAGTTCTTTACATGAGAAATTTTTCTGTCAGCCGACAAAGTTCTTGTCCTCGTGATCATTTTCAGGATGGCCCAACTGCGCTAAGAAAAAGAAAAGTGGTCCTTGATGATATAGCAGCTAAATATTCCCCAAGAGTTTTTGATATAGTCCTTAATAACCATAATGTGGAACTAAGAGATAATTGCATCTTGATTTTTTTTTTCTATCAAGGGTAATCTCAGTTGCTTCCTCTATTTGTCAAATAAAATTGTCATCATCTTTGTCTAGTTTGGCATAATTGAAGAAACATTTGAATCTCAAAGACCATTGATTGGGGAATGACATTGCGGAACTAATTTAGCTAGCATTCCCTTGATTGCTCATGCAATGCCACATGCCTAAGATTCTCTCGTGTTAGTCATGATTTATAGATTGTACAAAGCAAGAAAAAAAAAATCTTGTACTATTGAAGGATGTCAAGTGTCCTAAAAAATTGAATTTTGCAAGTGTTAAATTTGTGAGCAAACATGTGTAGTATAATTCTGTTAAATAACTTACATGTTTTACAATCGTAATCTAAATTTTTCCTATCATAATAAACTTCCTAAAAAAAATTCAAAATCTCGAAATATTTAGAAAATGTAAAATGACTAAAAAAATCATTGGTCATGCCCTTCTTTAAGAGAGTAGGTAGTCCCACTCTGATTGCTTGTTTTTCATGCACCTATGGACTTGGCACTTCCTCTGTGAATAATAGACATCTGGAAAAAGTTGAAGAACCACCCAGTAGTGAGGACATGGGTGGAGTCGCTCAGTAAAGAGAGTCCGAAAAGGCCAAAGTCCCGATGGTTAGCTCTTGGCGTCACACAGTTGTCTCTATTAATCTAGTTTGTGATCGATTAGTGGAGCCAATCTTGTCGTTTTGGAGGGTATTCGCTACTTGAGCTACAAAAGATGCTTGCTAGTTCTATTGCGGCTACAACTCCCGATTTGTCAAGTATGCTACGAAGAATTGCATAAATTGGCATTAAAGCCCTTATTTAAAATAAGATTCATTCTAGTTTCTTATTTAGGAAAAGGCAAAATGACACAAATAGTTCCTGAACTTTGGCAGAATGTGCAATCTGGTCCCTGAACATTTAATTTGTTCAATTTAGTCCCTGAACTTGATCAGAATTTGCAATTTGATCCCTAAACTTTTGACTTGTTCAATTCAGTCCCTGAACTTTTAGTAAATAATCAAGTCCCTGAATTATAGGAAAATATTCAATATAGTCCTTTTGTTAATTTAAGATCAGGGATAACGTTGAATATTTTCATATAGTTTAGGGACTAAATTGAACATTTACTAAAAGTTCAGGGACTAAATTGCACATTCTACTAAAGTTCAGAGACTAAATTGAACAAATTAAAAGTTCAGGGATCAGATTGCACATTCTGCCAAAGTTCAGGGACCATTTATGTAATTATCCCTTAGGAAAATGATGATACTCAGGCTCTTGTTTAGAATTTTTCCTTATTTTATGTATGTGTGTATATGTTGTGTAGAGTGATTTTACGTATAGCTTTCTCAAATTTTGATTTTATTTTTTCCTACCTCTGACCACATTCGAAATTAGATCACGTCCATTTTGAAGAGGAAAAAGCACGGAAGAAAAATGCTTTCATCTTGCAGCCGAATGCATCATGAAATGGTCATCGTGACGTGGCGATTACTTTCAAGTTTCAATAGCGCAAAAACAAGCAAATGATGGTTTCAGTCGCTTTTTGCGTTGAGCTTTCCTTCGTCTTGCTACCGGCCATGGCACTGCACTTCGAAGCAGCTGAGATTCCAGCGGTTACCCACTATTTCACTCCAACTCGAGCGTGGAGGAGCCGTCCGACTCTGGAAGATCGCGACGGTTTCCGGGAAAATTCCGAATTCTCCACGCCGGTCTCATTCAGAAAATGATTTCTTTTTTCCTTTTAATAGCGGATTGCTTCTTTGGATTTGGCTTTTAGTTTAGACCGACTGCTGTGACTTGTGCATGATGTGAAGTCAAAGATTCCGGGATATTCTATTTATCGACAAATGTTGGTCCCACGTCGGAAGCATCTGAAGCGAAGTTTCCTTTTTTGCAGTCGAGGGATGTTCGCTTTCAGATGGTTGAGGAGACATTTCTTTATTTCTTTCTCGAAAAGAACTGATTTTTAATTGTGTTCAAAGTGTCTGACTTGTCTGAAAAATTGCATGCTTGTAACGTTCATGAACTTTGCACATGAATTTTCCAGCACAATAATTGGGAATGGACGGCGGTTGGGTTTGGCTGAAGTAGCTGGCTTGAACAAGTAATCATGGGGAAAATAAACAATTGTTCTATCTTTCTCTAAGTTAAATCCCATATGGCGTGTTGCAAGGTAGATTCCGAGAAAGTAGAAAGTCATTTGCTCAAAAGATTCTGTGGCAGGCTTTTCTTCTGCAGGAGGTTGGCGAAAAGAGAGCGCAAAAAGGTCTTCCTGTTGAGATCCTACTTTTGTCCTTGTTTGGTGACTCTGCAAATGGATAAGCCAATGTCATTTTCGAGACCGACAATATGAGGGAAATTGTTCAAGAGCTTTGGAGGAAAAGTTTTAGAAATGTTGACTGTTAGAAATCTTAAAACTTGGTCCCCAAGAATCTCTGTTATTGGTCCAGACGGTCAAGACCGTGTTGTGTTTGTGATCGAGGATTGATAATTTGAATTCTGGTGGTGTGAACAATTGAAACGAGGTTTTAGAAAGATATATAAGGGAGCTCAGCAGCCTCAGCTGACGACTCCATCAAACAAATCATACATTTGGCTTTTCATAAGAGGATCAAAACCTCCCCTCACCTGTTGTAGTTCTGGTACATCTTCATCATGATGTGCCAAGCAATTGTAAATCTTCCAACCCCTAATCAAGTGTATAGTAGACCCTTTATTGCTAATTCTGGTCTTCATTATCCATTTACTCCCAGGAAAGCTTTTCAGAGATCTAATAGTAGAACTCTGAAAGTACGCTTCCAGGAAAATCTTGGTGCTCTCCCAGCACAATTTTCCCAAAAGAAATTTGATTGGAGCAACAGGTTTGATAAAGACTCTAATAGGAGAAAAAGGCTGCAAAGCAGTCATTCAGATACAGGGGAAAGTTCTGATCTACCATCTTATAGCTCTGCAGATTTACCGGGTGTCGAGTATGAAGTTTTCTTGAGCTTCAGAGGCCCAAATACACGGAAAGGGTTTGTGGATTGCCTCTATCACGGGCTCATGGATGCCGGAATCCGTGCTTTCAGAGACAACGATGAGCTCCCAGTTGGAGGGAGGATCAGTTGGCTACTCCAAGCAATCAACAACTCAAAGATATGCATACCCATCTTTTCTAAAGACTATGCACAGAGTGAATGGTGCCTGCGCGAGCTGGCACAGATGGTGGAATGCAGTAAACTAACTGGGCTGGAAATTCTGCCCATATTCTACGACGCGGATCCGTCCGAAGTGAAGTTGTACAAGGGACCATATTTAGAAGCCCTCCGTCAACACAAGAAGAATAATAAGCCCAATCTTGTGCACCAGTGGGAAGAGGCTCTGAAGGAGGTTGGAAAGATCAAGGGCTGGGAATTAGAAAAGGACACTAATGGGTAACTTTCTTTGACCCTTGCCGCTATTTCATTTCATTACTTGTGACTGCATTTGGAATCTTGGTTTAGTTCTCCTAATCAAGGGAATGAAACAAAATTAGGGAAACTGCAAAAAAGTACAGCCAGAATTTCAGTTTCTCATGTTTATTGATATTGTCAATTTCTATGTCGCGCTGAATTTTTTTCCTCATCTTACTGTTGAGTCCCTGGATGGACAAGAATGGCATTGCTCATTCTCTGAAATTCCATTATCCTTAATTTGATGATTTTTCTTGTTGGAGTATTCTCATCCCTCATGCCGTCAATTATCCATGTAATGCAGGCATGAAGGAAAACTCATAGAGTTAATAGTTCGAAAAGTTCTGGTTAGCCTGAAGGTGCACCATTTGAATGTAACTGACCAGTTAGTTGCAATCGATGATCACGTGGATAAACTCATGAGAATGCTGAATGTGGGTTCCAATGATGTAAGGATCATTGGGATTCATGGAATGGGGGGTATTGGAAAGACCACTCTTGCGAAAGTCGTATTTAACCAGCTTTCAAGTCGTTTTGAGTACTGTAGCTTCCTCGCAGATGTGAGAGAAACATCACAGAACAGGGGCCTTGAATTCTTGCAGAATCAACTGATCTCACACATCCTTAAAAAGAAGGGTCCAGAAATTACTAATGTGGATGATGGCATCAACACAATCAAAGAGAGATTCTCCGGTAAGGAAGTTCTTATCCTTCTTGACGATATTGACCAGAGAGCTCAGTTAAATGCTCTCGCAGGAAAGCGCAATTGGTTTGGTCCTGGTAGTAGGATCATTGTTACAACCAGAAACAAAGATGTGCTCAATGTGCCTGAAGTGGATTGGGCATATGAATTGGAAAGGATGGATGAAGATCAGTCCATTCAACTTTTCAGTAGGCACTCATTCAGAAGGGACTGTCCTCCTGATGACTATTTGGCTTACTCGAATAAGGTGGTCGACATCACTGGAGGCCTTCCTCTAGCTCTTGAAACCATAGGTTCATTTCTGTCCGGGAAAATAAAAAAAGTTTGGGAGGACACATTGAAAAAGTTGGAGAAAGTGCCTCGTGATGAAGTTGGGAAAAAGTTGAGGATAAGCTACGATGCTCTAGATCACTGGCAGAAGCAGATCTTTCTTGACATAGCATGTTTGTTCATTGGATTTGACAAGAGAATTGTGGTTCATTTATGGGATGATGCTGATTTTTTCCCAGAGGAAGGTATTGAAGTACTCCGTCTCATGTCTTTGATAAAGATTGGTGATGACAACAAGCTGTGGATGCACGACCAGCTTAGAGACCTCGGTCGAGAGATTGTTCGACAACAAGGTAGCATGGAATTTGGGAGGCGCAGTAGATTATGGAACCATGAGGAAGCATTACGTACATTAATAAATCACAAGGTAAAAAAGTTTCCTTGTTGACCATTACCATCAGTGAATAATCATTCACTTCTAGGGGCTTATATGCTTTGATTTCATGATGTCAAATGCTGTTTTGTGCTTTTACCAATGGCCTCCTCAAAATGCTCCAAAGTAGGAACGAGCTATTTTGCTGATCTATACAGTAGAGTTGTCGTGGCTTTGGTCCTTATTCTGTTTTGTGTTGCATTGTAGGGTACCGAAATGATTGAAGCCCTCTGTCTTAAGTTTGATAGCAAGTCACAGTACTATTTCACCCGAGCGGAATTTGCATGTCTATCAAACTTAAGGCTCCTCCAGGTTAATGGCGTGAACCTTGCTGGTAACTTTGAAAATCTTCTCCCACAGTTAAGGTGGCTTTGTTGGCATTATTGCCCTTCAAATTTCTTGCCTACGAACTTTTATCTGGTAAATCTAGTCATACTTGATCTCTCTTGGAGCAAGATCAGCGAATACTGGGAGGGTTGGCATCAACTCAAGGTAGGACATGCTTTGTGACTCCCGTGATCTTATTCAAGGTTTTCAATATATCAGTATACCTATGTATTTATTGCTATCACTGTTGTTATTCTTGCAGATGTCGAAGAACCTAAAGGTTCTAAATCTTACGGGATGTACATGCTTATACAGGAACCCTGATTTTTCTCCCTATGAAGTTCTCGAGATATTGATTCTTGAAGGCTGTGAAAGTTTAGTCGGAATCGATGCATCCATTGGTGGCTTAAAGCACCTTGTTTCATTAAACATGAAGGACTGCCATTCAATCCAAGAGTTGCCTGAAAATTTGGGCTTCATGGAAGCTTTGACAGAGCTCATTGTTGATGGAACCTCTGTACAAGAAATTTTTATCATGCCTGGAGGGATGAAGAAGCTCGAAACTCTCAGTGCCCGTGATTGCAAGTCATTGACCCAAATTAGGAGCTCAATCAGCCAGCTGGAATCTCTCACGTGTCTTGCATTAGATAATGCAAAAATCACTCAACTCCCAGACTCTATTGGAGCGCTAGTAAAACTTGAGCGCTTATCTCTGAAAGGTTGCAGGTCAATAAACAAACTTCCAGACACCATCGGGCAACTAGAGTCATTGGTCGAGCTGGATCTATCCAGCACAGGGATAACTGAGATGCCCGATTCGATTAGCATTCTGAAAAACCTGAAAGTGTTGAAAGTCGAGGGAAGTTACATAGATCAAATACCAGTTTCTATTGGGATGCTGGAAAAGCTTGAGGAGATACATGCCAAGGGTTGCAACCTGGAGGGTGACATTCCCAGTGATATAGGGGAACTTGCCTATCTTAGAATCTTGAGCTTATCAGATAATCGCATTCGTAGTTTACCAAAATCTATTTGTGGACTCGCTCATCTGGAGACCCTTGATTTGGAGTTATGCAAAGAGCTTAAAGGGCTTCCAGAGCTTCCTAGTAGCTTGATTAATCTACGAGTTAGTTCTCAGTCAATGGAGAAAATCCCAGATCTCTCCAATCTGATTAACCTGAGGCATTTGTATTTGTCCGACGGCTCTCATCTGCAGGGATTTCCCACCAAGGACCCAACCAAGCTGGTTGAAGATCCTAACCCTATGTGGCTTGGAATGTTATCCAAATTGGAGACATTGCAGTTGTCCCTCTCGAAAATCACTACCTTACCAGCTAATCTGGGTTCACTTTATCGACTCAAGAAACTGGTATTGTCCTGTGTAGATCTGCAGTCCTTCATTCAACTTCCCTCTAGTTTATCTACATTATACATAGGCAACTGCAAGTCTATGACAATTGTTCCTGATCTTTCAAACTTGAGAAACCTGACAGAGTTGGAGCTCCTTCACTCAGCTATATCAGAGATTCAGGGCCTTGAAGGGTTGGAGTCGCTTCAAGTTTTCGATGTGATATACTGCAAATTGAAAAAGCTTGATGGGCTTGAACGGTTAGAATCCCTGAGACGCTTGATTCTACGTAACTGCGAGTCCCTTGACAGATTACCGAATCTCTCAAACTTGAAAAAGCTGAAAGAATTCAAGCTGCGAGACTGTGAACAGTTACTCGAGATCCAAGGACTTGATAAATTGGAGTCATTGGAAGAACTGCAGATATCCCACTGCAGATCCATCGGGAGTTTACCTGATTTGTCGAACTTGAAAAAGATGAAAGTTCTCGAAATTAAGAATTGTGATAAGATCAAGGATATTGGAGGGCTTGACAGATTGGAAACCCTGGAGGAACTGCAGATTTCAGAGTGCAGATCCCTGGAGAGACTGCCAAACTTGTCAAAGTTGAAGAAGCTGAAAGAATTGGAGATCGAGAATTGCGAGAATATAAGCGACATGGAAGGCCTTGACCAATTGGATTCCTTGGAGAACTTGAGGATTATTGGCTGCAAATCCATGGAAAAGTTACCGGACCTATCGAACTTCAAATGCCTGAAATCTCTGTACATCGAAGATTGTGAAAAGATACGTGAAATTGTAGGTCTTGGGATCCTGAGATCCATCAAAGGAGATAACTGTTTCTAGACATGACACAGCTTTATTTTTCTTCAAATTAAGCAATGGTAAGCTCTTTGTACAGGAAAAAAGGACAAGAATAAAAAAATTTAAATGTTGCTTTCTTTTTTTCTTTCTCTTTGTGATAGTGTCCTTCACATTTGTACATCTATAGATGCAACAGGACCGTTAACATGATGAAATTTCTTAATGTATTAAGTCTGAGATACTAATAAGGTTCCCTTTCTTTTCTCACTGGTTCGCGGGAGATTTTCTCTTGCAGTTCGTCATATATAAGCACAGTGATGAAGTTGAAAGCTCAATGTATGAACCTTCCTGTATCCATCAGCACTGAGCAGTGTAATGATTTCTCGTTGCACAGACATATGATTCTGAGTTTATGACTCTGTTAAGTAAATAAAGTTAATTACCGTATAATCTCCCATAGTCTATCTTTACAGTCATTTGTCATTCTTGTATCTATCGGCACTTGCAGTGTAATGATTTCTCAGGATTTACTTCTGCTTCGCTGATTTTCGAGCATGATTTCGATGCTAGATCACAAAACTCACATCAAGTACAAAGCAGTTCTCAAGTCGAGCACTGTGAGTTTTGGGTACTGACAAAGAGTTGATTGTTTTTTCAGTTTGAGCTTTAAATAGGATTGAAGCAGACATAGTCATCAGCTTGACGGCAATTGCCATTTCTGGACCATTCCGGCTATCCTGTACTATTGGACTGTCAGCACAACTTCAAATTCAGCTCTTTGCACACCAAAAGAAGTTACCGCCGACCGTCTTATATTCTGTCGTGATGAAGGCGGCAAATTAGTACTATAGGATTTGGTAATAATATGCTTCCTCCATATAGAACCCGGAATAGCTAGTATTCACAGCTTAGCACGATAAACTCAAGCAAGCCAGTATTATATCTCAAGTGGACCATACAAAGAGGGGTCTACAGCACTCCTTAGTCTTTTTTCTTGTGGAAGTTTACTTCCTTATGGTTCTTTTTACAAGGCAATTATATTAAGTTTAGCATAGCCATTGCTTGCAAACCTTTTTTCTTATCAAAGAAAATAAGACACCATTTGAGACTGAAACGAGAAAAAGTGAAGTGAGTATAAAGGAAGAACAGTTTGATAGGTTGGGTGAGAAGCCATTCTATTTACTCCTCGGGTTTGAACCCATCTACTCTCGCTCTCTTCAATGTCCGGACTGTTCAATGTGCAAGATGGAAATCCGGGGGGTTCCATGTACTGCTGCCTTTCCAGATACATCATCCCCGTCATTTAAAGCATCCTTGAGTGGCGCCGGGCATCTCACCAGTGCGATGCTTGGCGAGAGCATATGGCCCTTTCTCTGCAAATTGCGCGCCCAAGATCTTCAAATGAACTGTGCCTTACAGTTCTGCCTATCAACTTTTTCTAGCATGGCAGGGCCATATTTTCTTAAGCAATGGTAAGGCGCTCGTGCAGGAGAAGAGGCAAGATTGAAGAACTCAAAACATTGCTGCTGTTGTTATTTGTCTTTCTTAAGATTGTCTTCTCCACTTTGTACACCCAGAAATACAGCAGGATTGCTACTGATGGAATTATTTTAGTCTACAGAGCAAGGAGCTAATAAGATTTCCCTCTGATTAGTGTCGTACATAGGCACAATGATGAATTTGAGAGCTCAAGATATCACCATATCCTCTTATATCATTCAACACTTACCAGTGTGATGATTTCTGTCCGTAGCTATATGATCTTGAGTAGAACACCAGAAATGAATAGAACGAGTCAGCTCAAGAATACATGTGTCTGATGCAGACTGTCAAATGAGTCAGCTCAAGAATACATATTGCACGTTTGCATGCACATACAAACTCTCCTCCGCAGTTAGTTTTGCATCTCCAATTCTCGTACCAGCATAATCTGGATACTGGGTCACAAAATTCAGGTCAAGTAGTCATGAAGCCACGCGACTCTTTTCATGCCGCAAAATGAAAGAGACGGTCGGTAATAACACATTTAGTTTTCGTCGCACTTCACAATTCAACTATGCAAACAATAGGCCAAATTGAAGATCGAACAACCGGCGCTCATGTAGTAGAAACCCCAAGAGGAATATATGGATTAATTGCATAGACATTGATGCTAATTATACGCTTCATAAAGCACATATTTTCTCCATCGAACAATCTGAGATAAATACATTTCGTTTCCATTCAACTGAAGAGCAACACTTACATCCAGTGTGCAAGCTAAAAGACGAACACTTCCCCAAGTGCCATATTGACCTCAAGCTTTCAAGTGTTTAAACTAATTACATAGGCAAAAACAAAGTTACCAACTCCTCGGAATTCCATTAGTAAATCACTTCAGAGGAATATCCAACAGAGTCATTTCATCAAACACTTGAAGCACGCACGCACGCACGATTAGTAACTTGCCTAATCACCGGAATCCTTGTTGCGAAGCCTGTAGATGATGCGCCCGCGCGTCGAGTCGTAGCGGCTCACCTCGATCTGGACCTTATCCCCAGGCAACATCCGAATGAAATTCTTCCTGATTTTCCCAGAGATGTACCCAAGAACCACGTCCGCGTTGTCCAAGCGGACCCGGAACATGCCGTTGGGCAAGGACTCGACGATGACGCCCTCGTGGGTCCACTTCTGCTCCTTCATGCCCTGCGACGCCTTCTTGGCGCAGAGAGCGACGACGGGCCGCGGGGCGATGGGTCGCAAGAGGGAAGGCGGAGGAGGAGGAGGAGGAGAATCGTGGGGTTGGACCAGCTTGAAGAAAGCGGGAGGAGGGGTCTGGAAGAGCTTGCTGCTGCTGGTGGGTATGCGAAGGCATGCCTGGGGGGCGTTGGGGGTGTTGAAGAGAGCGAAAGACATGGCTGGAGAGCGAAGTGAAGGGAAGAGGAGGAGGAGAAGGAAGAAGACGAAGATATGTGAAGACTGGTTTTGACTTTTGAGTCGGTCGGAATGATAACCTCAGCCTCAAAGCTCGAAGGGGGGGCAATCGCCTGCGCTCCGGTGCAGAGATGAGAAAAATACAAATGCTTTTTATAGATTTATTCGAATATTGGGGGGTCCCACCATAAATCGTTTAAACTTTGTCCGAGGAACATCAATATTCTGAACAATTTTTTCGTCTGACCAATACTCCTAAATTTGCACAGGTGACACATAGTGCAAAGTCGATTAAAATGGTGATTTTCGTCGAGTTTTCAATCGTCAAGCGGTGCGCTGCCATGGCGAATTTTTAACGGCCATATGGACAGAAGGCACTTTTGAGTTGTTAGTACGAGTTTGAGGGTATTAATGAGACGAAAAAAGCTTGCAAATTTCAAAGTAAATTTGATCTAAAAAGCGATATTACCCCCCTTATTTTTCGGGTGATAAGATTTGAGAAACATTAAAAGTGGCAACAAAGTATTTATTGATTCGTAATATGTTTATAGATTTCGTTTTATAGGTAAAATCTTATAATTATTGAAAAGCGTATCCAATTCAGTGAAATAAATAATTTTAAAAGGCAGACCAAAAAAAAAATTAAATAATGTTCTCGATATTTCTCAGTTCAACATGTTTTATTCTCGTTCCGACTTACATGTAATCTCAAGTTACTTGAAAATGCGAAAGCGTTTTCAGCGAGACTAGGGAAAGAAAAGGTTGTTCACTCGCCCCGCCTCTCTTCTCGTCTCTCCCTCTCCCTTCCGCCACCGCCCCCATCGGCTTCGCCCCTTCAAGCCTCAACGCTCAACCTTCGACCACCGTACGCGCGCCTCTCCTCCCCGTAGCAACCCACGCCGTCGCTTCCTCTCCGCCGTATGTCCTCGTCGGATAAACTCGTTGGCAACCACCCGCGCCTCTGGTTCGATACTCTCTCCCTCTCTCTCTGTTTCTATGTATGGCTGTCTGTCTTGTGTCTATGATCAGTAATTTTAGTTCCTAAATATTAATGAATGCTGAGGACTTGTCCGTCATTGACATCCTTCAATACTTTAGTCTTCCTTTGCCAACCAACACTGTTTTTTTTTTTTTTTTTGGTAACCGAGGTGTCAAGGCCAACTTACGCGCACCTTGACTATTCCTCGGAAGACTAGCACAGTAACAGAGGGGATACAAATGTTTGTTGTCCCATTATTCACTTCGCCAACACTTTTTTGTTGTCCCATTATTCAAATATTCTTTTTTTCTTCCATGGACAATAGAGGGGATACAAATGTTTTAGTACGAGAATCTAACTTTACTTAAGCTCAAGAGCATAAGTGATCCTGGTTCACTCAATATGACATTGGGGTGCGGATATACATTTTTTTTCCCCAACTGCAAGCAGGGGAATTCGCTCAGTAGTAGAGACCTGTTCCTTTACCTCTTAACCCGTGTTACCAATTGTTCAATATATGCGAGTAGTATCGAATCCATTATGCTTCAGATTATTTAATGAAGTTGCATCATATCAGAGTAGATTTGTGCGTGCTGATTTTGGTTGGAGTATTTTATTTTGTGTATGAAAATGTTTCTCTGGCAATGTTTTTAATGTCTTGTTTTGTTATTTGATTAGTGATTTGCCCAGAAACTGTAGGTACTCGTGTCCCGTACTTGATGTGAGTGACCGGCCTTGTTAACCCAAGCTTTGTTGTTGTTCAGTGCCATATTATTTGTCCTTTGCCCATTAGTAGTCATGCTTGGTGAATCTGCTTAATAAACCTTGGTTTTTTTAGCATTATGCCATACCTCTGCATGTTAATCTCCACAAAATGTGAAACTCTTGCTATGTATCATGCATAAGAATTCAGTGTAGCGTTTTTCTGATGGACTCAATTTGTTCGGCTTTTTATGCTTCTAGGACGATGTCAGATCAAGTGGATATAGGAAGCATAATGGAAGAGCATGGAGAGAAGAAAGGTAAATATTTTCAATAATGACAATTGGCAAATCAGATGGCTTAGGAGTAGCATGATGGTTTTGTCTTTTTCCACCTTCCTCTTGGTTTCCCCCATAGTAGGTTGGTTAGGGCAGCGAATGAATGGAAAAAAGCCGATCATCTAGTAAGAATTGGAAAAATGGAGAAAAAGGATCTAGTGGGCAAAAAATATAACGGGGTCAAATGCGAGGCTGAGCATGGTATTAGTGAACTATTTGTTGCATCAATAGTTTGGATTTGGAATAAATCTATCCGACTTCAGTTTGATTTCCTTCTTCATTAGCCTAGAATTCTTTTTGCTCAAGCATATGGTATTCTTGCCTCCTGCTGTGCTTCTGCATATGGGTACACCATTCTTTCAGCAATTATCGGCCTTTCACTTCGCTACCCAGTATTTAATTTACTTTGGAGTTTGACTTGCCTCTTTCTGTGAGTATCTTACTGTTCTTAGTGATCATCATGATTATACTCAGTTGTAAATAGAATACGCATTACCATGTTCAAGGCATAATGCTACTAATCTCGCAAGTATGCACTCTGTAGAAGTGAACTTTGACTTTATTTAAAAAGCATTTGTTCTCATCATTATTAGGCTTATCCATGATGCAGGAAAATTGAAGAAGGTCAAGAGAAAGAAGAAGAAGAATCACGACTTGTCAGAAGTTGACCACCCATCAACAAAGTATGATGAACCTGATCAAGGAGAGGTTCATCATATGTCGTTAAGGATTGAGGATGCTTCTGAAGGAATGAAAAGTAAAAACTTTGATGCTAGCTTATGCTTATTAGTACTACATAAAGTTTATTTTGATATGTCCTGCGAAAGAAAATGTCATCTTGGCTTTGAGACTGTCTGGTAATAGGAAGATGATAGTATGTTATAAAGGAGTTACCTGATGATTCTACTTGGAAGGAGATGCTCTTAGTGTGAATTAACGTAGATAAGGCTTGCAGATAAATGTTTCACCTACTTACAATATATAAATTGTGGATCAAATTACATTGTTTACTGGTATTTGTTGTTTCACTTTTGTACCACGTAAGACTCAGAAGGCTAGGAGAGCGACTTTCCAGAAGAACTTGGCCGACTACTGAAAAAGAATGACAATCCTGATCCTGGGGAGGTTTATCCTGCGTCCTCCTCAGGGAATGGAGATACTTCTGAATTAACAAAAAGAAAGAAATCAGACATTTGCCTATGACTTTGAGGGGTATGTAAGAGCCATTGTCAAGATGTTCTTGAAAAGGATATTGTGGTGGCTCTGAGGTTATCTGGTGGTAACTGAATCCTATTTCTTTCCTTGGGAATATAACTAGAGGCTTGCAAAGTAGTTGTTTTACCTGACAGATGCAATATTGGTTGTTGAAGACAACTCTTTTTCCATGAGCAGTGATTCATCGTTCTTCCCACGCTGTAGGTAAGTCTAAGAAAGCTAGGAGAAATAAAGGGAAGCTTCTACAGTCTCCAAGAGATATTGACCAAGTAGTGGATAAGAACTCTGAACATGATCCGGATGATGTTCATCAAATTTCTTCTGGGGATGAGGATGAATCCAAAGGAATGAAGAGTATGAAATTTAACTCTTCCTTTGCTAGCCATTATTTTTCATCGCCAAGATGCAATCTGAGAGTCTTGCTAAATGGGGTTGAGAATTGTTTCAATCTCGTCACTGTCGACTTCTTGGAGCAATCATAGTGAAATTTTTCCAATTGCATGGAACCACGTTGTTTGGACTTCCTCATATTAAATTTGACATGCAGAGTTGGTGATGGAATACTATCAGAAAAGACCAGGAATAGAGGTATTGCAACAAAGAATTGATGATTTTATAACCACTCACGAGGCGACACTGGAACAGGTATTGCAGATCTATCGATTCTTTACTTCTTATTTGGTTTTTCGAGTGCCCTTGAGTATTGTCTGATGTGGGATAAAGGTCATGCACCTATCCCTGTAAAGTGACAGCATATCCTTTTAAGGTGATGAATAAAAGAGTATTCCCAATTTAAGTATCTTGCCGTCATCTCAAAGATATGCTTGCCCAGCAGGATAACTAGGTTCACTGATGATGTAATGCTGAATATAGTTTAAACCTAAAGAGTCGGATTTAACATGGCATGGGTGAACGAAATGATCAAGTGCCTTCTTGTCAGCAACATGAGGTTATTGCCATGTTTTACTGGTTTTTGCAGCTTCATGTGGACGTTTTCCCTGTTTTGTGAGACTTAAATGTTTGTGCATTCATTCTTGTATGAGTGATGTTTACTTCAGATACATGTTGGTTCGTGTTTGTACTGAGCCGAATGATAAATTATCATCATCGTCTATTTAGCTATACTTGAGCTTTTAATTGATTTCTTTAAGTTTGTCAGCAGTTTTCAGTTAGCCCCACTTGTATTCACATTGATCATTCTCGCTCCACAGGAAAGAAAAGAAAGAGAAGCCCGTGTTGCAGAGGGAGGATGGACTGTGGTAACCCATCGCAAAGGAAGGAAGAAGACCACAGATAGTGAAAGTGGAATTGTTGTTGGCTCTGTTTCCCAGGCTGCTTTGGAGGACATGCTGGCTAAGAAGAAGCGCAAGGAAGTTGGGTCAGATTTCTACAGATTTCAGAGAAGAGAAGTGCAGAGGAGTGGTATGATAATTTCTCTTGTAGCTTAATTTTGTTCTTTTTAGAGACTACCACTTGGGTAAGAGCCAAACTCCTTTTGTTGCTAAGACAATGGTACGAGCAACTTTGGAATGCTGACAGTAGCTTTTCTTGGTTTGTTTTTTTCCCCACATTGTTTCAGCTTTATTCTCCTCCCTTATTTGCTCCTGTTTGTAGATTTTTACTTCATTAACATACCATATTGATTTTTCCGTTACTGATATCTAAATAAACTAACGTCAGACATGCTGGATAGGTCCTTGGGGTGATGAAATGCATTCAGAAACTCATGAGAATACTTGTTACTTTTATTTGAGCTTCTCTCCACACTTTTATAATGTTAGATACATGTACACTGAGCATATGTTTCATAAGTGGGATGATTGAGCGTAATATTTCAATATTTTGCCTAGATCTGACCCATCATATAGAAATCTCCTCGCTCTTTGGTTGTTTTATCATAGATTAGATATCTGCCTAGCTGTATGGAGCTGCATACTATAGGCCATATCCGGATGTGGGCCTATGCATGTCTATTCGCATATGTTGTCTGTCTGTAGCTGTATGCAGGCACATCATGCATGGCATGCATTTGAGCTTGTATAGCCGGTCTATTATACTCTTTGCCCAATTGTGTGTGCTTCTCTAATCCTGGTTCTAAGCCTTCATGATGTTTACTGCTGTATAACCTTTCATTGACTACCATTGTCTACTGTTTTGGCGTTCATAAAGTTTCGATGTTCTTGCAGCATGTTGATTTCACCATTTCATTGTTCAGTAGATGGTTTCTTTTGTGAGGAGAAAGAACAAAAAATATTGGTTAGCACATACAAAAAGGGAGATTTCTTTCTGATATTGCTGTAAACACTTTTGATTGGATATAGGGAAATGCATCTTTGTTGATGTGGCACGTAGACATCCATGTAGTCTACTTTTATTTGGCGCTTGGCTACCGGTTTTAGTTTGCGTAGACGAAGCATCATCACCTGTCTGGAGTTA
Organism: Rhodomyrtus psidioides; assembly: GCA_021437785.1. Lineage (NCBI taxonomy): Eukaryota > Viridiplantae > Streptophyta > Magnoliopsida > Myrtales > Myrtaceae > Rhodomyrtus > Rhodomyrtus psidioides. Next base: position 836,933 of record JAILYB010000044.1, on the reverse strand, counting down.
TTGGGGACCATTTGACCTACAGTTTCCTGCAGAATGAGCAATCTGTGCATTGAATAAGCTAGGATGTTTCCTGGTGATGAGGTTTTTGTTATTTTTCCTCATAGTTCTTTTTGGTGCAGAGGTAATGATGTTGCGGAGTAAATTTGAGCAAGATAGAAAGCGAATACAACAGTTGAGAGCTGCCAGGAAGTTCCGACCTTACTGAAACCGCTGGAGGACTCTGTGTCCTTGCAAAGGCATTGAAGTGACGAATCTGCTACCCTGACTGCTCTCTTTGAAAACACTGGGAGCTTCAATTGGCTAACTTAAGGCGTCGCCACATTTTTTTCCTCCCTCTTTTCGAAGAACATACTAAAGTCCGGCCGCGGCAGAAGCCCACATCTCATTGTTCCAGTCTATATATTTGTTTCTAGGACCGTTCCACCCTTCTCAAAGTTACATTAAGAGAGATCTTGGAGTTTTTCATCGAAGCATTTCCAAGGCTGGAAATCTCACGATAAAATGAGGTGTAATCTGTATTATTCTCCTTCAGCTGCATGTATCATTGATCTGTATAAAGCATTGAAACAAGAAAATAGCATTACCACCATGTAAACGAGAAGTCGGTTCTCTGAAAAGTTCAGGACACTGGTTCGACAGACAATGCATGTTCTGTGTGATGTTCTCAGTATTGGATGATTAACTTCACCAATCAATTAGATTGCAGTCCCTGTAGTGCCAACCTCGTCCTCGACTTCGTCGTTCCCTTTTGGGAGTCGAAGGTGTGCCTAGATCCATCAGTCGTCTGCTAAGTCCTCGGTCATGTCGGCAAAACTCAAATCCGGCCATTTGTCAACTCCGAAAAGAATCCAAAATGTCACTGGCACGTCACCTGCAGCTCCAAAATAGGGTTGGCAATCTGCCGGGATGGCCCGGCTTGCTTTGAGCTGTCCCCGGCACGACCCATCTGCACGGACCGTGCAGCAAACCCTGTTAGCGTTGACAGGCCAGCATGGCACATGGTCCCGGTGCCATGTCAAACAGGCTGCATTTGGCACGGCCCGCTATATCGCCAGGCTTATTAGCTACAAACATCGATTGAATTTGTACCAAGTAAACTTCATCAACGAAAGGGGCGGATTCGACGTTAGATCCGAAATTTCTTAGCCTAGCTAGACCACTTTGTTATTTAAAAAAAAAAAAAAAAAAAACTTGTGCGTACGCACGATCAGAGTCTAATCAAATTCGAAAATGCCCAATTAAACACTCAGGAAATTAAGAGACAAGAATGACATGTTTAGACCCGATGAATACGCAAATCCGATCGGTCGCGCTAGCTCGATCATTGCGGGGCACCATGCCCTATGATTATTTACCAAGAATCAAACTCCACGAGCATCTCGACATGCACGTACATCTTTTTTTTTTTTCAAAAAGTCCATGTGAAGGCGGTTCCTATAATTGCAACTCCACTTAATAGAACATAATCACACATGCGATCCAGCTGCTATTAACTCTTAAATCTCTATTGAAATGGCTTTTGGGTCAACGCTGCTCTCTCTCCATCTAATCTCGACCGTTGATTCCTCCGTTCATCCAAAACTGAGATTATCTTGCCACGTCCCTTGTTTTTATCCTCCTGATTAAGTGTTTGTTTCGTCGCTTGTCGATGACTTTGGCAGTCGCAAGAACCGAGCCTAACTAATGGACAGTACTAGTTTCGATCTAGCAACAAATTATGGAAAAGCCAACTGTCTTTTATTATTGGGTTAACACCATATATAATTAAAAAAAAAATCTCAAACTGGTTCACATGTGATAAATTTATCTCTAATTATTTTTTTGATCACGAAAAACCCCAAACTGATATAGTTGTGACAAATTTATCCCAAATTATTTTTTTTTATCACAAAAAATCCTAAACTGGTACACATGTGACGGATTTACTCTAAATTAATTTTTTTTACCACGAAAAATCTCAAATTGATGTATCTGTGACAAATTTACCCTACGTTAAATTGTGTTAATATCACAATTTTTGTTTTCAAATTGATACGCATATGACAAACAGAAGGTGAAAATCTCAAACCGGTACACCCATCTATTGCCACGTGTCAAGAACTTAGCACTTTAACAGTTCGATTTAACAAAAACTAACGGAAGGTAAATTCGTCACAAATATACCAATTTAGGGTAAAATATTTTATGATAAATTTATCACACGTGTACTAGTTTGGAGTTTTTTGTTGTGTTAATCCTTTATTATTAAAGCTTGCAGCCTTGCAAGATTTAGAAAGAAAGAAAGAAAAAAAAAGGTAGTTGATGAATGCGATGGCTTAAATTCACGTGGAAAAGGCGTGCGATTGAGATAAACCTAATTCTCTTCCTCCTTTTCCTCCAACGCTCATTTCTCACTTGGGATTTTTCAGACAACTTTCTGGTTGGATGTACGAGGGAGATATAATATAAGTATGAGAGCGAGTGATGGAAGCAATGCATTAATTAGGGCTGTTTGGATCAACTGGTGAAAGAAAATTTGATCTTAAATTTTCAAAAGATAGCATCAGCCAGGCCAATGGTTTGAACGGTGGATAGGGATTAATGGGTCAGGTGGTGTGGTGTCCTACGTAAAAGTGGTACCACCTTTAAAAAAAAAAATTGAAAATCCGTTGTCAGATGACTTGGATCCCCTGTCAAGGTTTTCCTTGACAGAGTGATCCCCACCATTCAATGAGGTGGGCCCTCCTATTGAATGGTGGGGATCCCCTGCCCAGCCAAAACACTGAAATTTGTTCAAATATTAACAGAGTGGCCAAATTATCTGAAATAAAGATCTAAATTAGACACATAAAACATCGACCGCACGTTATAACGAATATATTACACATTAAATAAGATATTTAACCGAGTGTTTGGTGGTTGTCATTCAATAAACAATTGCACAGTGGTCATTCAACAAAAGGACACGTTTTTTTTTTTGGGTGAAAATGTCTTCTTTGTTCTTCCAACTCCACATCTGATCTGTCGCCCCACCACTTATCACGACAAAAAAAAAAAAAAAGTCAAGGAGGGACGCCCACACCTTATCAAGGTAGCGTCCTTGATAAGTTCACCTGCAGCCTTTCCCTTCCCCTGTCAATCGAAGGTGGTGGGGCCCACCCATGGGATCCCAAGGTCAAGTCACCATCGGAGACAGGCTGTGATCGTGATCGTGGCTCCATCACGACCGTCCAAGGCTAAACAGGGGGGGCCCCCCCACGTGGCTACGCTCAGCCGCCGTGGGGCCGACATCTCGCGACGTTGGTCGGCGTTTTCCCCGGCTGCTGTCCAATCAACGTGCGTGAAGGCGAAGAAGGTACGATTTTGTTCGTACCCCCCTCGCGGGAAAAGGGGGGACCCGGTAAAGGCAACGCTTAAAAGATGCTAACTTCTCATTTCAACCAAACGAACCAAACGGGAAAAAAAAAATATTATAAAAAAGAAGAAGAAGAAATCATTGCGAGTGTAAAAAAAAACGTTTTATTTATAGATCAGTCACGATCGTTAGAAAAGATAACATGTGTTCGGTGAGCGGACTTGGATCGAATCTTCCCCGATCGCGTGTGAACTATCGTTCCGACTCGCTTTTTCCACTAAATAAGTCTCTCGAGCCCCCACCTAATTGTACCTTCGTCTCGAATCCAGATCATCTGGCCTTCTTTTAAAAGAGCAAGCACTTATCTTTACGATTTGAAACATTCATTTTTAAACGAACGGCCCAGATCCCCTATTTTTATGGGGTAATTTTTTGAATTTTTTGAATTTTTTTATTTTTTTTTAGTAATAATCTGAACCATCCATACATGACACGGATGGTTCGGATTCAAAGGGCAGACGATCCCTTCGCCTTCATCCCCTTTGTGACTCGGACCGGGTCGGGACAGGCTCGTGGGTCGTCACGTCGCCGATCGGGTCTAGCTCGGGGAATCGGACTTTGATGACGCAATTAAGAATGAGAACACGCGGTTTAATTTGTGGCGTCGTACATAAGCGTTCTTCCTTAACGTTGTAAAATTTGAATTTGAATTTTCACATGTCATGTTGAGAAAATGAGAATAAGGAGTAACCTTAGAAATGAGGTATCCAGCTGTATTCCATATAAAACTTCAAGGGGAGGCCCGAGGCATCTCTGGAGGACGTGGAAATTGAATGCAACGAAATGGAAATTTTGATTGAACTGAATATTAATAACTAGACATCAAAGTTCTTGCGAGCACCCGTTTTGTTGAGTAAAAAATAAATAAGCTTACAAAAATTTGTAAAAATGATCGTTTATATCGATTTAAAAAATGAATAAACAAAAAATATTTTAATCATCCATGATATGTTTAGGGATAATCGCGGTTTGTAGTAGAAATATATTCCACTGACATGTTATTTCAAGCGTTACAAACGATCGTTTTTCAAATCATTCGTTTTTTCATGAACAAACTAAGCCCAAGTTAATAAATATTGGCTTATAAGCTTCACCTAAATTCAACATATCTATCTCCGCTCTTAATCTGTGAACTGTAAATACTATCGCTTGTCATATAAGATTTTATGGTAATGGTGTGTTTTTGTTTATCAGGAGAAGAGTGAGAATGACCAGCCGGTGTCGGCGACCCCTCGAACGTAATCATGTGAATTTTACACCGGTGACGGATTGCCTGGTTTAAGCCATAACTTAAGAATTAAGAATGGATATGGGGCGCAGCAAATCAGTGCCCCATGTGGATCGCTTCGAATGCGGCAAATTTACTCGTGAAAATGGCCCGTGAGAGTCGAGCAGAAGTTTTATCATGTCATGACACAATCAAACTTACACCACTGACGAACCAAGGTTTAACTCTTGAGGTCCAAGGAATTTCGAAATTGTGATCAGTGAGGCTCGCCAAATCATTTTTTTTTGGGGTCGAAGTCTCCAAATGTTGACACCTGATTTTTGACCATCCGTTATTATAGTTTTTATTTATAAAATTAATTAAAAATAGCAAAAAATGTCAAAAAATTACAAAATCAACTTTGGGAGCCTTAGCCTAGCCTTAGGAACCAATTTTGAACAAAAAATATTTTTTGAATTTTTTAATATTTTTTAGAATTTATTTAATTATAAAAATACCCAAAAAATCAGGAAAAATACCATTCGTGGTCAGAAAATTACAAAAAAATATTCAGAAATTTTATTTTAATTTCCTCTTTAATATTTTCACTTTTTACCAGGGAAATTTGGCTCGGTTCACGGGGTTCCTTCACAAACCTAATCCCGAACCGGGCCTAAAAAATCCTTTTCGAGTCTTTTAATTTTCAATTCTCGGTTTTTATAAGCTATGACATTGGATTCTAGAGTATTGAAATGCAATTGGGTCAATTGGCCCTCCAATTTGATCAATTTTAACCAAAAGGGCTTAATTGCATAAAAATCTTTCAATTTAGTCCCCGGTTTTACAATTTGTGAAATTAAATTTCACATGGGCACACCCATTAAAATCAAACACCTCTACCCTATAGTTTTCATCATGCTTAATCCATTGGTGGGCTCAATTTTGAATAATTCGATCGTTTGGACCTTCGATTTGGTGGAATTCATTTTTGGATCCTAGGGACGATTTGGGGTTTTCATAAAATTTCAATCAATCGATTCGTGAAAATACCCTTATTTGATAGAAAATGTGTCAAGGAGTCCGATTATGCCATCAATTTCACGAAAATAGGTCAATTTGGGGTCCGATTTGAAAGAATTGGTCGAACCGGGCCGGTCGGGTCCGACCCGACCCGGCCCGGTCCGACCGGGTCTGCAACATTGTTGCAGACCCAGCACGCCGAGCATGGGAAAAAACAGGGAAAGATGGGGAGACTGCGGGGAGCGGTTTTTCGAGGAGAAAAGGACAAGCGGGCGTGGGGGACATCGACAAAAGGGCCACACTCATCTCAGCAGGCGTGGAGGCAGACCGGTTGGCCACGAAACCGGCGGAGATTCTCGGTTAAAACCGAGCTCGGCCATGGAAAGGGGGAGGTTTTTTGCGCAAGTTTGGGGAGAAACCGGAGGTCGAGGAAGCTTCCCCGGACGCCACGGGACCTCACCAGAGCTTCAGCCATCGCCGTCGAGCCCGGAGCAGGTCGGTATTCTCCCCCGACCTCCATTTCTCGCATGCACACCACCCGTTCGACGAAATGCCCGAATGGGCTTTGTATTTTTTGAGTCTCGGCCGGGGCTCCTCGTGCCTCATTTGATGCGTATTCCGTCCCTAAGCTCCACTATCACTGTCCTTCCGCTCGTTTTGGTCTTTGTCTCGCAATAAAACCGTGCGAAACCGGTCGCCGGAGCTCCACCGTTTTTGGACCAAGCCGAAGACCCGGTCCGGCGAGGAAGGCGGTCGCCGAGGCCTAGGCACCCTCAGGTAAGTCCCCAAACCTTGCTTAAATGCTGTTCGAGGTCTTAGAATTGAGTTTTGATAAATAAAAAAAAAATTCTGTAACTTACCTCGCCGGCGCCGGGACTGTGGGGGTCCGGTTCGGTCGTTTCCCGACGTAAAATTTGCCATGTTTCGTGTGTATGTTGATGTTGAGGTGCGGAGGGTCCGAATGCCACAAAAATTTCCCAAAAATTTTGAGTTTTGGTTCGGTTTTGGGCATTTTCCGGCGACTTCGCCGGAATAATTACTGTCCCGGCGAGTCGCCGGTCGTCTTCTCCGGCGACCGAAGACCGGTCAACCGGTCAACGGCTGACGTGGCCGGCCACGTAGGCGCCACGTCAGCCGGGCGGGGTCGGTCCGTTCATTTTAAAACAAAACGAAATCGACGGTCCGGATCGTGACACGTGTCACGATCCTGGATTTTTGGAATAACAATAATTGATTTTCGGATTATTAATTAGAAATCAATCCGGCGGACGACATCGCGCCACGTGGCACTCTGAGAGACGTCCGATCTAGTGCAAGATCGGACGCACCGAAGGTGGCCACGTGGCTCAGTGTGGAGCGTCCGATTCATTGGTTTTCTTAAAAAAGGGAAAATAATTGATTTTTGATCCGATGGCTACGATTTGGCCACGTGGCTCACTGAGGGACGTCCGATCTAGTATTTGATCGGACGCACGAGACGAAGCCACGTGGCACGACGTGGATCGTCCGATCCGGGGAATTTTCGGATAATTAAATAAAATAGATAAAAAATCAAAAAATTGTTAAAAAATAGAAAAAATGCTTTAAAAAATCAAAACGGTGTCGTTTTAGGCCGGTGTCGACCCCTAGGGTCGGGCCGGGCGCCCGAGAGGCGTGGGCCGGGTTTGACCCGGCCCGGAAAATATTTTTAAATATTAAAAAATTCAGAAAATAATAAAAAAAATAATAAAATAATCAAAAAAATCAATAAAAAAATAAAAAAATTTCAAAAAATTCGGAAAATTCATAAAAATTCTAAAAAATTCCAGAAAATAGGAAATGACCACATTCAACTGGTCACGACCTGTTTTGGGTCTTTTGACCCCCGATCTTTCCAAAAATGACGGTTTTGCCCTTTCGGCAAACCGTCTTCCAAAAAATTTCTAAAAAATCCAGGAAAATCCCAAAAAATAGGAAATGGCCACAAACAACTGGCCAAGACTCATTTCGGGTGTTTTGAACCCCGAACCTTCTTGAAAATGACGATTTCGCCCTTTGGGCGAATTGTCTTCCAAAAATTGAAGAAAAGTCAAGAAATTCCAAAAAATTCTCAAAAATGGGAAATGGCCACAATCAACTGGCCATGGAATATTTTGGGTAATTCGGTATCCAAACCTTCCAAAAATGACAATTTTGCCCTTCGGGCTAATTATCCCCGAATCTTCCCATTTTACCCCTAACCCTAAATCACATCTTCCCTAAGCCCTTAGGGCTATACTAGGAGGCCAATGATTGAAATTGATGTGCATTGACATGATTTATTTATGCACTTGACTTGCGCTCTCGTTAAATTGATTGTGATTGATAGGACTAGTATTCCAATCTGCATGAAACCCTGAATCAAACCTATCTCACCCAAAATTGCGTCTGCATGAACTCTTAGTCAGGAAAATCACTCGCGTTAGGTACCGAAAGGGCGTTGGTAATGACACCGACGTAACCAAGTCCCCGAACCCAAAATCTCTGGTTCCGCAGAACTGATCGATCTCTCCCAATCGGTCAGTAAGGTTTCCGGTCTACCCTCCAAGAAAGACCGGTGGCGACTCCAAATGCATGCACAAGTTGCACATGCCACCACGACCACACTAAGGTCGAAAGCGATCGACTCTTATCGTCGAATCCCTTAAAGAAATACTCCCGCCGCGATTTGGTATGGGCTTGGGAGGGCCCGCGCCGATCTAAGGCCCGCGATTCACATTTCAGAGTGGGGGCCGCGATCGGTAATCCATTAGCCGCGTCCGTTGATTTTCGGACGGGTCGCGACACCAAACCACTTGAAAGTAACAACAGTTGAGGATCCGGATCTCCTGACATAATATCAGGGGATCCATAGCATCCCCACCATCCATAATATGGAGGGTGGGGATGGGGGTATGTCACGTGACATACATGCAGGAAATCCCCGCCCCAAAAGTTGAGAGCCTCCCGTTATTATTTTCTTTTCTTCACGTATGTCATTTTCAAATGATAAAAGCATATTTGACAATTAAAATGAGAGTCTCTCTTATTATTATTATTATTATTATTATTATTTAATTTTGGCCGAAGAGTAATACCTTATTGATTAGGGATAGTAAATTAGATGGACCACCAACTTACGTGGAAGCTGACTTGGACCGGGACAAGCTGTTGGACACGCGTATGAATACTCACCACGCGAGGGATTGAATTGATCGCACACTTGCGTGGAATACAATCATCGTTAACGTGCGGTACTTTAGTTTCTAAAAAGGAATTTAGTCCGTAATAAGATTCCGTTTATTTCGCCAAATATAATAATTTAAAAATTAAAAGTGATCGTTTCTATGGCATGATAATTGGCCGAATTTCCTAAAAACCTCTAGTTTAGGTCCAATCCCAAATTTATTCCGAACTTTTTTTTTTGTTTTGAGAAAAATCTCAAATTTTAGGTCCAATTCCAAATTTGTTCCAGACTTTAGGGACGGTCCCCGACATGTTCCGAATTTTGCTTTGTCTAACAAAAATCATAACTATATTAATAAATCTACCATGTGGTTTAGTCCTAACTTTTTTTTTTTTGTCGGAAACACAATTAGCATTGCTGATAAGAAGAGTTCCGTACAAAGAGACCCAATTGAGGGGCATCAACACAACGCAACTCCCAAAGAGGTTGGGGTGGGAAGGAGACCCAATGGGTCGATAGCTGATTCGCACTGATCCTGCGATGATTTCTCTTCCGTGAAGAATACTAAGTCACCCCCATGAAGGCCTAGAGCCCTTATCGGCTTGGAGGAAATTTCTATTCGGGAAATATAATCCTTTCATGACTCTACTCCATAATTAGCTCTAGTCTTTGGTGTTTGCCTAGCAGAGCTTTGTTGAAACTAACCATGTGTCTGAACCCCAAACCTCCTTCATCTTTCCTTGTTTTAAGAAGCTCCTACTTCCTCCAATGCATTCCTGCTTTAGATTCGCTATTTTTCCACCAGAAAGTGGCAATCCTTCTTTCGATGGACTTACAGATTGATACAGGAACTTTGAAGATCGACATAGCATATTGGGGGATTGACTGAACGACTGCCTTAATCAGCGTTTCCTTTCCATCCTTAGAAAACAAAATTTCCTTCCATCCTTCTAACTTCGCATCCACTCGCGTATTAATCCAAGAGAACATATGTTTTCTTGTTTCCTCCCAGTCAGAAGGAAGACCCAAGTATTTTCCTATTTTCCTCATCACCGACACTCTGAGGGCATTTTCCAGTCTATTCTGAAGCTGTAGGTGTAAGGGACAATTTAGACCCATAAAGATTCCTGACTTGTTCAGATTGATCTCTTGCCCCGACGCATAGCAGTATTGGTTCAAGATCATTGCTAGATTTTGGCACTCCACCAGTTTTCTATCCAAAAAGAAAATCGAATCATCCGCAAAGAGTAGGTGTGATACTGAAGGGAATAACATGTTTAACTTAATCCCCTTAATGGTCCCCTCGTTGACAGCCTTTCTCATCAACATCGAAAGAGTGTTGATTAAAAAATCCACATTAGCGAAGTAATGTGGCAATAGGTATGTACTGACGTGACAATTTCGCGTGGATAACAAATCTACCCCAACAAAGAAATTCTCGAAAATGTAATCACTCTAGGATATGAAAATTAGGAATGACTAAAAGAGATTTTTGGACAGATTGCTAATGGGATAGATTTGAGATTAGAGTAAAGAATGGTGATTTTTTCTTAGACAAAAAAAGTTCAAGGTATATTTGGAATCCAACCTAAAGTGGTAGATTTGGAATTTGACCTAAAGTTGAGGGTTTTTTCTGAGACAAAAAAAAGTTCAAGGCAGATTTGGAACTTGACCTAAAGCTGAAGCTTTTTTAGGGAATTAAGCCGAAAACAAATAGCCAATAACAAATGCTTTCATTATGGACAACAATTCATGTCTAAATATCTTCGCGGTCGATGAAAATATTTTTCGTTCATCCATTTTTGTAAGATATAAGCGATCATTTTGAGGACAATATTTTTCAAATCATGCATTTTTCCTGAGACAAATGGAGCCTAAAACTTGTCAAGAGAAGATCCTTGCCCACTTCATTCAAAATCAAAATGTACATTTCTTTTAGAAAATCTAAATTCATAAATGACATGTTGCCATGAAATTTTTCTTTTCATGGCAACTTAAACTATCGAATTACAAGTGGCACACGATGACTTTTTCCACTCGTGAGCAACTAAACCATACGACACGCAAAATAGTGTATTTGGCCAATCTTGATTAGGTGAATCTCGAATGGTTTTCGCAAGATCGATAAGGGGAGCAAGAAATTAGGAGGATCAAAATTTGTGGATTTGCACAAATTGCCCGGTCAAAATTAGTTGGCAACAACACGTAGGAAATTTGTAAGTAATGTTGAAACTAACACAAAAAATAAAATATTATCGATCATCAAGTCATTTCCACGATATCGCTAGTAAAAATAAATAAATTATCCCTTATAAGCGTTACTTAAAGCACATCCCCAATTCAGAAACAAGAGTTCTCCATATCAACTTCAGCATTGAACTCGATGTAGACTAATCTTGGTTTCTCACGTTCAAGAAATCTCTATAATCATATTTACCAAAAAAAAAAAAGAAATCTATATAATCATTTATCGGCAGCGCAATTACATACATGCTACCGTTGTGACGCAGGGTAGCGATAAACATGAAAATAATTCCTCAGAATAAACTGTGTTTGATTGATGATAACGCATTCATTACAAAGGGAGGACTTCCTTTATATAGATAAGACTCTTAAATGAAATATGATTGCAGAAGATAACACTAAAATAAATCTAATCTAATCTAATCTAATCTAATCAAACGGAATTGAAATCAAATATCGCGATTATCTATATCGCTAAAATTCTTAAAATAGAAAAATACCTAAAACTCTATCTAAAATCGTAATATTGCGTTTTCCCCAAAAATTATATGCTAGTTGTCCTACATTATTTCTCATCTTCTTCAGAAGAACTCGTCCTCGAGTTCGTGTGTCTGAATTTGCTTCCTCCTGTACTTCCAGTGCCTCTTCATCTTCCGCTTCCTCTTCTGACCTCTTTTCTGGAATTTGGACCACAACTCTGTATCACCTCCTTTTGTGCTAAAGACATGTTTCCCATGTGGTAGCGATAATCGTACAAGTTGAGTCCACCTTAAGTTGTCGTCACTTACTTCTCCATTAATTTCGCTGAATATCACATAGTTGTCGGGTTCCGTGTAACACCCTTCCATCAGATCATCGTAGTACTTCTGAAGTCCTTCAAGCTTAGCAACATAGACGCGTTTTGTTTCTTTCATGACACGATCCTCCAAGGCTATCTCAAATTCTTGTATAGTATCTATGGTGCCAGAAATATTTGACACTGAGCTTAAATTTTATCCTTGGATGTCAGATTCACGAGCATGAGCGTTATTCAGTTGTTGAATCACCTTAGCCGAATCATCAACTCCATATGGTTTCTCAGACGTAGCTTCAGCCACTAGAACCATCTTGTCCTCATTGTGAGAGACCATCAACGAAGAGTCTTCTATAGCAAATACATTAAGTGAGTGATCCTCAGAAAACTCACTAGCACTACCAACCTCGTCTACAGATACAATTGGCAAACTAGACAGCTCAAGCCCACATTTAGCAACGGAATTATCTGTTTCAAGGCTCTCCTTCAATTCTACATTATCAACAAGTTTCGATGTCTCGGAATTCTCATCATTATGCAGTTCATCATGAAAAAGTGCTGGTACAAATACAATTTCACGCGCCCGATGAGTAATGTTAACATCAATTGCCATCGGCTCACCCATCGACCTCTCCTCGGTTGCGGCAAAATCCTAGTGCATCCGCGTCGCCACCTAGGAAACTTCGCCAAGAGCGACCCCACCACCCTTCGTTGACACATGTTCATAGTCGGGTGGAAGGAACCGTACCTTTAACATTCGTTTCATCCGTCTCCACGTTCGGATGGGCGCTTTTCCTTGTCGGCGTCGGGATATTTGCGTTTGCTCCCACCAAGCTAAAGCATCGCGCCTCAACTTTTTCGCCACAAATTTTACTTGGTCTTCCTCATCGATCTCCATGGTTTCAAAGAACTCCTCAACCTCCCAAAGCCACTCTAGAAAGTCTTCGATATCCAAATTGCCTTGAAGGTAGAGATATCAACATTCAATTGATATTGTCCAGGATATCATTAGTATCCTACATATCGTCGACCTCCACGAACATGCTCATCCTGGAATCCACCATATCTGCGACCTCTTCGAATAGGCACGTCCTAGAAATCTTCTTCAGAATCCTCAACATAGGCTTGTTGCCTTTGTCGGTGACGTCTGTGATTTGCCCCACGATCCATAGCTACTTCGGGATCACGAGCGACAGGAATTCGCTCAGTTGGAAGAACGCTAGGTGTGTGGCTTGGGTTTGCGGACAACCGTTGGGCAGCGGCAAACAAGTCTTGCATCGTCCATCGGCGGTCTTGCAGAGCTCGTCGAGTTTCCTCGGCAAACTGGGTAAACACCTTCCATGTAATAGGCTCACCAAGATGGCCCTCAACTATGGAAGTATATCGGTTCACGTTATGGGACATCGTCGCCAGGAAAAAACTTGCTCTGATACCAAATGACGCAGGGTAGCGATAAACAGGAAAATAATTCCTCAGAATAAACTGTGTTTGATTGATGATAACGTGTCCATTACAAAGGGAGGACGTCTTTTATATAGATAAGACTTCTAAAGGAAATAGGATTGCAGAAGATAACACTAAAACAATTCTAATCTGATCTAATCAAACGGAATTGAAATCAAATATCGCGATTATCTATATCGCTAAAATTCTTAAAATAAAAAAATACCTAAAACTCTATCTAAAATCGTAATATTGCGTTTTCCCCAAAAATTATATGCTAGTTGTCCTACATCACGTTGCCAACCTTTTGATCTCTCTCTATTTAACAAGTGTCTTATGATGGAGCCGGTTGCTAAGGCTGCGTTTGGTAACACTTCTTGAAAAGTGTTTCTATTCCAAAAATGTTCCAAGAACACTTTCGGAACAGAAACACATATGGTAAAAAAATGTTACAAAAGTGCTCCACGGAACACTTTTGAAGAAAAAAAAAACAAAAAAACTTGTTTATGGGTTTTGGAACACTTTTTGGAAACAACTCGAGGGCGAGCTCGTGCAAGCCGCCACCGCCGACGCGGCTGCTACCCACTGACGACCGGCCGTCGGCCCCGGCTGCTGCCGCCGGTCTCTGCCGATCCTTCCTTTTGGCCAAAAAAGTATTTTTTTTTAACTTACCAAATGCGTTTCTGCTCCCACAAATCGTAGTCGGGAACAGAAACAAAAAAAAACATGTTTCTGTTCTAAATATGTTCCCAGTAACATAAACGTACCAAACACAGCCAATTGTTTCAAGACTTTCCCCTTTTATTTTTCTTTAGTACTTTTTCGGCAAAAGTACAACAAAAGTGCTAATATTTATGTACGGAGATTACTTTAGTGCAAATATTTTTTTTGAATCATTTAAGTGCCACATTAGAGAAAAAATGATCACCGAAGTGTCAATTCCGGCCAAATAGTACACGTGGCATTTTTTTATTAACTGTGTCAATTTTTTTTTTTAAAAAAATAACATACCTGGATGCCACGTGAAATTTTCAACATTAAAATAGTTAATTTTTTTAAAAAAATAAAATTAAATAGAAAATAGCCTAAAAATGAAAAAAAAAAGTTATCTCAAATGCAGCGGCGAGGGATGTGAGCCCTCACTGCCACCGCCCCCATCATTGCCGGCAATGGCTGGCGAGGGGAGGGGAATGGCCGACGATGCCCGATCGCAGACCCACAGCGAGGCTCGACCTTGCCCAGATCTGGGCGAGGCCTTTGCGGGGGTCGCCGATCCCCCACCCCTCGTTGGCCATTGCCGGCGATGGTGGGGACGGTGGCGGCGAGGGCTCACACCCCTCCTGCTGCAAAGGCTCCAACTTTTTTAAATTATTTTTTTCTTTTTTTAACTATTTTTATTTTTTCTATTTTTAGATTATTAGGTGGATTTTTTTTTATTTTGTGCTTTTTATTATTGCTGGTTAGGATCTTCGGCGAGCCACGTGTGCATCACGCATGATTTCTGGCAAGCCACGTCGGACATGACACTCAAATAACCGTTTTGTAAAAAAATTAGCACTGAATTGATAAAAAAAAAATATTTGCACTAAACTGATCTCCGTACACAAATATTGGCACTTCTGCTGCACTTTTACCATACTTTTTTTAATTGATCTCCGAACTCTTAACTCATGCAATTAATAATTATTTATTATAGTATTTTTCCCTCCAATAGTCCCCTTGTTGCCAATTCTAAAAAATTAAAGCTCAACTTACTTATTTGTTAATTTCGATTTGCGCACACTGATTATGCAAGAGGGGCACCAGATATTTCCAAAGCAAACTTTTTATTAGTATTGATAGGTACGTCAAAAGTCAATTTTTCCATAATAAACATCCGAAAGAACTTGCTTGGAAAAATCTAGAAGATGGAGGAGTTGCTGTCGCGAATTACAAATTTGAGGGCCACTTTGGAAAAAGTGCAAATGCAAAAGACCAAATTATATGTTTTTCTCCCAAAAAGATGCCGCTAATAAATGAAACAAAATCAGAGACGATGAGGAAGGGATGTTGGAGATTTTATCGGAGAAAGATGAGGAGTGACCAGCATTGAACGAGCTAAGCAGCACCGACACCGACACGTGATATGCGACACGACACAACATATAGACACGTCATTTCTAAAAAAAAAATAGAAAATTTTCGATACTTTATACGTTAGGACACGTTTTTATATGCACATGGTAAATTATCATGTACATATAAAAATATCAGTCAATACTAGTTTTTTTTTTGCTAATTGGGATATTAAATTTGGGGTGGTTGAATATAAAACTTAAGCATATATATTTTTGATGAATCTACATTTTGACTCCTAATTTATTGAAAATACATAAAATTAATCACGTGCGAGTCAAAATAGGGTTGTCGAGATGCTGGACTCCGTATCCCTAGCGCATCTAGAGTATTGATCACATGTCGAAAAGTGTCGGGCACGACACGACACGGCACGACACGATAAGAGTATCGGTGCTTCTTAGTCGATGAGCCCTCGCATGTTATCATGTGAATTTTACACCGGAAATAGGACGTTCCTTCCGCGATGGGTACGGGGTGCGCGCGAGGAATCCGTGTCCAGCATGGCACCCCCTCGGAAAATGTCCGGCGGATGGAAGAGTCGGAGTTATTCTTGTTACAACGCGGTCAAAATACACGACAGACGAACCAATGAATTTTAAGTTAGTAAGAGTATCCTTTGCTAATGAAAATGACAACCCGCTTACGTGGATGCTGACTTGGACAGGGACAAGCTGTTGGACACGTGTACGGATACTCACCACGCGACGCGACCCTTTCAAGCGGGATTGGATTGGAGCACTGAATCAATTCGGATCATGTTGATTGTTGATCCATCACGCTTGCTTGCGTGGAACACAATCATCATTTACGTGTGGTGCTTAGTAATTACCAAAAACATTGTTTTCTTGTGAAAAAAAGCTTAGTACGTATTAAGGATGTGTTTATTTCGCAAAAATTTAATAATTTGGAAAATATTTTTTAAAATATAGTCGTCTGCTTCCCCTACAAAAATGGATAAATAAAAAAAAATTCATTATCCATAAAAATATTTAGGCATAAAATGTTGTTGATGGTAATACCTTTTTACTTGAATAAATATTTTGAGCGACTACATTTTTTTTAGGTCTGTCCTATCTCTAACCGTCATCTCTCTGACTTTTGCTTTGCCTCTTTGCATACTACGGGAGCCGGACCCGGCACCTATGATACTAGCGCCCCCAGTCCCTAATCCCTTTACCAGTAGGGCCGCGTTCTTATTTTCTTTGACCCACGATCTTATATTTCACTGATCTTTAATAATTGAAACTCCAGTCGGTCAATTAGATCGATAAGGGAAGGCTACCTTACTTCCACCAAAAATTAATAATCTAAAAAACTTTTTTTCTAGAAATAGTTGCTTTTATCTCTTAAAAAAAGAATGAACATAAATATTTTTTTCATCGTCCACGAATATATTTAAATACAAATTATTCTTGATAATGAGTATATTTTTATTTGGCTAATTATTTCAAGCGTACAAATAATCAATTTTTCTTTTAAATAATTAATCTTCCGCGGAACAAACAGAGCTTAATCTAAAATATACTGGTCTAAAACTGTAATAAACCCTATTTTGAACAATGAAATTTTTTGGGCCCATTAAGGGCGCTAAGATAACCATTCTTTTCCTGACAACAATTGTTAGACATTTTTTTGTGTCTACTCCTGGAATAGTTTCTAAGCAGAGAAATTCATTTGATAACAAAATAAAATATCTATTCCGATTGATACTAGCATAAAATTTCTACAATTGCAGGCCAAGCAAGGCCGTTGGATGGCAGGTGGCTGTAGGGACATGAGAAAGTGGGAGACCATACGTGACAGAGAAGAAGTAAACGATGAGAATAATTTTTTATTTTATTCTGTTCAAAAAATAATTTTTTTTAAAAAAAAATTACTTTTCATTTTTGCATTATTTTTTTTCCATTAATAGGAAAGTAAAATTGAGCCACCAAACAGATTTTTGTTCCAAACTTGTTTCAGAAAAAAAAAATAATGGTTATCATACGTTCCCTAAATGCGTCACATTGATTTTATTTTTGAAAAAAAAAAGATATGAGGGATGGAAATGAAATGTTTGTTGGAAAGAAATAATGTCAACACAAAACATAAAATAGAGAGAGAATCTGTACGGATCTGTTGATATATGATTTTTAGTCATTTTTATTTCAATTTTATTTTCAAATTAATTAAAAATAGCCAAAAAATAATAAAATTTCAAAATCAACTTTGGAAGCCTTAGCCTAGCCTTAGGAACCAATTTTGAACAAAAAATATTTTTTGTAATTTTTAATATTTTTTCAAATTTATTTAATTATAAAAATACCATTCGTGGTCGGAAAAATATAAAAAAATAGTAAATATTTTTAGTTTAATTCCCTCTTCAATTTGGTTACTTTTAATTTCTGAAATTCGACTTGAGTCACTATGTTCCTTCACAAACATAAATCCGAATCGAGCATAAAAATTCTTTTTTGAGTCTTTTAATTTTTAATTTTCATTTCTAATAAGCTATGACATTGGTATCTAGAGCCTCGAAGTGTAATTGGGTCTATTTTCCCTTCAATTGATCCAATTTTAACCAAAAGGGCTCAATTGCACAATTTCTTTTCAATTTAGTCTCCGGTTTCGCTAATCTTGAAATTAAAATTTTTCAAGGGAAACCCATGAAACTACATACCTTATTCCTATACTTTTCTTCGTATCGGATCCATTGATATCCTCAATTTGAATTGATTTGATCGTTTAGGCCCTGAATTAATCAAAATCGATTTCGAATCCTATATACAATTTGGGGTTTTCATTCAATTCGAAGCAAAAAATTCATGAACATCTCCATTCTCAATGAAAAACATGTTGGAGAATTGAATTGTGACTTCAATTTCATGAACAATGATCATTTAGAGACTCGATTTGGCAAAAAATAGGAAACGGATCGACCAGGTCAAACTTGATCCGACTAGGCCGAACCGGGTTTGTACCAAAGGAGCAGAACCTGCTCTTTTGATGTAGAGGACAGAGGAGCAACAGCGGCAGGAAACGGAGAGGGCATCAGGGACAAAAACAGAGGAGTCGGTTGCTTTTCATAGAGGGCGAGGAGAGCATGAAGGTCCTCTCCGACCTAGAGAGGCTGGAGGATAAAGAGGGGAGTCGGCCACGAGAGAGAGGGGGAGGATTTTCGGTTCAAAGAAAATACAGAGGAGAGAGAGAATTTGAGAGGGGGGAGGAGAGCATTTGACCATTTTCTTCCACAGGCTGGCGTTCTTCCATTAGGGATGGACACAGAGATGCACAGATAGACGGCGATAGAGAGAACAAAAAGAGAGGGGTCGACCATGGTCGTCTAAAAAAAACAGAGGAGGAAGAGGCCGAGAAGAATAGCAAGGCGTAAGAGGAGGTCGAACACGCTTGGAGAGTTCGGAAAACGATCCCCAAGCTCTGCAGCTCCTAAAGCATCGTCGCCGTAGCTGCGGTTGCCAGTCGTTGAAGCGAAAATAGGTCGGTTATACCCCCGCCCCTTGTGCTCTGTTTTTGCTTATCTTTAGAGCTTGGTCCGGTTTGGTCTTCGGATCAAACCGGACCAAATAAAATGTATACCGACCTCATTTTCAACCACCATAATCATTCTTGACTATTATCTATCTTAGCTATGCCTGTTGAGCCCTTGGTTTGAGTGCATGCCACCTGTTCGACGGAATGCCTTTGAATCATTGGTGTGGATTAGTTCTCGATCATGCCTTTCCCGACCCCCTTCGTGTGTGTTTCTTGCATTTAGCAAGACTTAGAACCGACTCTAAGCCTTCCCTTGTAATTATTTTGCATCAATGCACATTGAAAATGGCCGTCCGACGTCCATGAATTTCGGCTCAAGTTGAGGAGCCGTGGTGGTGGTTTAGGTCGCCGTCGAGCTTGAAGGAGACTCAGGTAAGCTTCTTACTCCCATTTGGGTGATAGTAGGACAAGCAGAATTAAATTTAGAGCAAGAAAATTTGTTGTGAAAAGTTCTCACCGGAGCCGGATCTGTGGAGGTCGGTTCGGCCGTGATTGAGGTATTATCTGGATGGAAAATGCCCATATGTTAATGTTGGGATCATGGGGATTCGAATAGTGTTGAATTGGGCGAAAATGTTGTGAGTTTCGGTCTCGGTCCCAATTTTTTGGTGAAGATTCGGGCGACCTGTTCCGGCGAGGCGCCGTTCATCTTCCCCAGCCAAAGGGCCTGACCGGTCAGCGCCGACGTGGCGTGCCACATAGGCGGCCACGTCGGCAAGGTGGGGGCAGCACCATGAACAAATAAAACCTAGATCAGACGGCCGTGGTTCCGCCACGTGTTGTGATCTAGGATTTTCAAAAAAATATATAATCTTTTCAGAATTATAAATGATTTTCGAAAATAATTAATCCGACGGTCATCATGATGCCAAGTGGCTCTTGGAGAACCGTCGGATCTGGAGTTTTAATTTGATTATTTAAACCTAGATTGGACGCACCAGGGGAGGCCACGTGGCACATCCTAGAGCGTCCGATGGGGTAATTTTGGATAATCAGAAAATTCATTAAAAAATAGAAAATTGCTTTTAAAAAAAATCAAAACTACATCGTTTAGTGCCGGTCCGACCCGTACGGTCAGGCCGGGCGCCCGAGAGGCACGGAAAATATTTTTAAAAAATAAAAAAATTATAAATTATAAAATTTGAAAATTCAAAAAATAGAATAATCATTAAAAATTCAAAAAAAAAATTGGAAAAATTCAAAAAAAAACCAGAAAACAGGAAATGGCTAAATCAATTGGCAATGACCTATTTTGGATCTTTCAATGCCGATCTTTTTCAAAAATGACGATTTTGCCCTTTTGGTAAGTCATTTCCCAAAAATTTCAGAAAAATCCCAAAAAATAGGAAATGACCACAATTAACTGGCCAAGATCTCTTTTGGATGTTTTGATCCATGATCCTCTAAAAAAATGACGATTTCGCCATTTCGGCGAATTGTCTCCTAAAAATTAAAGAAAATCAGAAAATTTCAGAAAAATCCCAACAAAATAAGAAATGGCCACAATCAACTGGCTGAGACCTATTTTGGGTGTTTTGATCCCCGATCCTTCCAAAAATGACGATTTCTCCCTTTTGACAAATTGTTTCCCAAAAATTGAAGAAAACCAAAAAATTCCAAAAATCCCCAAAAATAGAAAATGGCCACGATCAACTGGCCATGGACTATTTTGGGTGAATCGACATCCGAATCATCAAAAATGACGATCTCGCCCTTCCGACAAATCGTCCACGAATCTTCCCATTTTATCCTTAGCATTTAATCACACCTTCTCTAAGCCCTTAGGTAGACATGGGCGGTTTGACGGAACCGCCGGTTCCGGTTCTGGGCCGGTTCAAGGAACCGCCAGTTTCGCCGGTTCAATTTGTCTATACATTTTTTTTATAATTTATTTACAATGTGAACAATCAAATTAAATGTAGTTGAGTGGTTTAGGGCACTTGCTTCAACCAAAAGACCAAGGGTTCGAATTCCACTTCAAGCAATTACCATTTTCTCAAATTTTTTCTTTTTTCTTTTTAAATGGCGGTTCGAAACGGGCCCACGGTTCCGGCCCATGGTTCAATTTGGCCATGTCTACCTTTAGGGCAATATTGGGAAGCCCTTGAATTGAATTGACATGCATTGATATGATATTGAATTGATGTGCATTGATATGATTTATTCATGCACTTGATTGCGCTTTCATTATATTTATTGTAATTGATAGGACTAGCCTTCCAATCTGCATGAACCCTGAATCAGACTTACCTCACCCAAAATTACGTATGCATGAAATTTTAGTTAGGAAAATCACTCACGTTAGGTACCAAAAGGGCGATGGTGATGACACAAACGTAACCAAGTCTACTAACGTAACCAAGTCTCTGAACCCAAAGTCTCTGATTCCGCAGAACCCAAAGTCTCTGATTCCGCAGAACTGATCGATCTCTCTCAATTGATTAGTGAGGTATCTGGCCCACCTTCCAAGAAGGACCGATGGCGACTCTAAATGCATGCACACATAGCACATGCCACAACGACCACACTAAGGTCGAAAGCGATCGACTCTTATCGTCGAAAAATCCTTAAATTTACTCTCACGGCTATTTGATATGGGCCTAGGAGGGCCCGTGCCAAAAAGACTCGCGATCCACATTTTAAAATGGGGACACGATAGGCAATCCATTAGCCCGTTCGTCCGCCGAAAAAAAGGAGCCGCCACAAGATCCTGCAGATTGCATGGACAACCTTCAACCTGAAATTAGGAGACCATCCGTGAACGGTCTGATTGAATTTGATTGATGTGAAACTCAATCCACAAAAAAAAAAAAAATGGATAATTCAACTATGTATCTTCTTAGTCAAATTATTATAATAATAAACCATGGGTAGCCGCCATGAAAAATGGTCGATACTATCATACTATGTAGTTCCAGAATCTCTGTGGCATTATCTTATTGGCCATGCGGTTGCGTGTTACTAAAGACAAATGGCGATATGCACCACGAGCTTATGATATGGAGAAGATTCAAAGTTGTACTTGTGGGTGAGCGTTGAAATCCGACCGAACCGTCAGTTTTGGATAATTGTAGAATCGATGATTTTCGATATAGGTATGGAACCGAGTCACTCAAATTGTCTACATCGGATCGATATACATAAGCAAGTTATTAATACTTAATCATATTTTTATCACACATGGGGCTTTTTTCTATCGAGATTTTCATTGAGTAAAAATTCATGACGCTAAAAAATGAGAGATAAATAATATTGTAAGCGATAAATTAATTATGCTCTGTGGAAGTTGGAAGAACCATGTGATGGATTAGGTAGAACCTTTTTCTAATTTTTTTTTTGTATTGCGGCTCAAGTTACTTTACTTTAATTAAAGTTGGAGAAAATTTATTCTTTTTGTTGAAATTATACAGATATTGACAGGGTATATTAGCAAATTATTGGAATAGGAATAATTAGTCAACTGAGGCACAACACTTTCATGAAAATGAATTGGTTCTTTTAATTAATCATTAGATGAATTAATCAAAGGGCGTTAGTTGCCGCTTGTCATGTTAGGCGCTTGATTCCCATAATTAATTACATTTCTTCGGTGGCATTCTTTCCCCTCGTTCTTCGCAATTCCTTCTAAAAAAGTATATTGGGTCTTTTTTTTTTGGTAAGAAAAAAAAATTGTAGAAAATTGAAACTAAAGCGTTTTACATTGTGACACATTTACTCTAAATGATGGGATCGCGTAGCGAAAGTCCGATACTTTTCACCTGGGGAGATCGCCAAGAGAGAGCCCAAATCCGAGCCCGTCAATATATCCAGTTGGACCCACCAAGCCAATGAGTTATGGGCCAACTTGAATATACTAACTGCTCAACATCACATTAATTCTCCAACGTGGGACGTCTCTAACACAACTCACGCGTGCATCCCAACACTAAACTCTCTCTTCTGAAGTAAAAAAATCACAAATTTGTACTTATGCTACACATTTGCTGGTCATCAAGATTCTGTCAAATAATTTTCCAGCTAAAACGACGTCGTTTCCCGTGTCAACACCTTTTGCTTCTCGACGTCCATGCAAATAGATCTTTAGCAGCCCTCATTGAAGTAACTTTAACGGAGGGTAAGTTTGTCGCATAGACACAAGTTTGAATATTTTGGTATTGTAGCAAAAAAAAAAGTTTAGATAAATGTCACGGGCTCATAGCGTGCATAGTTTAAAATGTTTTCATGGCTTTTACTCTAAATTAAAACTCTAAACACGATTGGCGGAACATGGTCGTTCGCGTACGAGTTTATAGCTAATGTGATGAAGACAAGCCAAAAGTGGTTGGTGATAATCATTACTTCTTATCTACTTTAAGTTCTTATTATGAGAAATTTAACAATGCTTACTTGTACGCTTGGTGGGCGGCGAAGGTGTTGAACGACCTTAAGCGCCATATTTTAAATTTGCCAGGTCAAATTAGTTGGCAAAATCAAAAGAAATTAAATTAAGGGCTTTCGGATTTTTAATTCCAGGTTTTGCATGAGGGGTTCACATTGAATGTATCGGAGAGCACGACGAGACATGTACAAGTGCGCAACCTCCGAATCAACTGATTTGATGGGGAGACTTTTTTGTGTGTATATATATATATGTATGTATGTATGTATGTATCACGTGTATTTCAAAGCGGGAATCAAGAAATTGGTTAGCGAATGATTTCTTGTATTAATCACATCGTGATAATTCATCGGATGATCGGAAAAAATATGTCTCTTTCCCTAGAGTTTCCTAGAGTGATTGTTGATGTACGAATGCTTAATCAAGGAGCAATAGGTCAAATAGAGATCCTAGTGCACGATATCATGACGATTCAGTGACCAAATTACACTACAGATCTATTGCTAAACTAAAATAAGGCGTCGCTCGAACGATTTCGAGTTAGGTTACATGAAAGCAACTCCTAATGAAGTGTATAATGGTCTTGTGCTCGTGAACGGATGGATGAGGCGGATCTAATGGAGTCGGATGAGCGGAAGTCGACTCGAGACATCACGTCACGTCGTCAATTTTTTTTTTTTTTGGGTAATACGTGATTATCATTGATCAAGATCAGTACGAATATGATCTCTATCTACGTAAGAATATTGTCATTTATCTACCGTGCCATGGCCGCCAATGAAGCCACCCTCTGGAGGCGAAACTTGAGGGGCTTTCCATTTGAACAATCCAGAAATTCAACGTCAGTTTCGTCGAAGTCGACCCTTAGCTTTCCCATGTTTAGTTTACATCGGTGCAATTAATTAACTTCTTTAGAAAATTTGTTCGAGTGCCTAACATATCTGGAAAAAAAAATAGTAATAGCAACAACACAACTATTCACGTACAAAAGGAAATTAAGAACTCGCGAGATTCGGGAAAATTATCTAAAAAGTAATAAAATTATCGTACGGCGATCAATTCAGCTCTAAATATTTCAATTCGGCTAATTTAGTCCTAAAACTTTTGATAATTTGCCGAAGTAATCTTTCCTATCAGGAATCGCTGACGTAACGGTCCCAATCACTGTCAACCGTCCTACATTGCACGATTGATGGTGACTTGTTTAGGTCAAATTTGGCTACATTGGCAAATCGTCAAATGCTTCAAGACTAAGCTAGCCAAATTGAAATATTTATGATTGAATTGGTTGCCTCGTAAACGTGAAACATACATATGTATACGCTGCGGGTTATGTTATATAATGACGTGACGAAGCAAGTACCGTAAACATAAATGGTATATGCTTACTTAAAATAACCCTTGCTTGAACCTACAATTGTAAATAGATGGTTCTATTTGGAAGGACAATGACGTGACGATGAATAGACATCCAACTGTACAAACTTTAAGTACACAATAATCCACGTGATTGTGAAGAGAACATTTCTGCCTTAAGCCCAATCTTGTCTCTCCACTATTTTATTCAGTGCATTATTGTGTCCACTAATTTAATTCCTATTTATAGGCCAGCCAGAAAATAGGGAGGAATTTAAGATTCACCATCACAAAAAAAAAAAAAATCCCATATATCAACGTCATATTTACCATAAGTTAATTTTCGTGCTGCAAAGATCACAAACCGGTGCGTCAATCGCAAATATACTAAAATCTTAGGGCGAAATCGAGAAAAAATTAAGAGATTTCTCCGATCTTAGTTCATTTTCTTCGGATCTGGCTCTCCAGAACGGGTTTGTTAGCAAACCCAATCATGGTGAATTGGCACGTCGGATCCACGTCCTTGAACAAGGATTAATAATGTGAAGGCCTAGGGAAAAAAAATTAAAAAGTTAAAAAAAAAATTAAACCGGCGAGCCAAAAATTTTGTCGCAGACAAAAAAAACGTTTACGAAATAAGCGACGGCAACGCGGCGCACGTGCCTTTGAAAAAGACGACGTCGTTCGGACTTAGGAGCCCGGTGCGGATAGGATCGCCAACTATACATTTATTTTAATTTAAAATTTTATTTTTTGAAAAATAAATATATATATATATATAAGGGGGAAAAAAGTGATAAGTGGAAGCGGACACGGTATAATGATCATCGGTCCCCTCCCTACACAGTTTCTCCGTACGTTGTTGTCTCCATTTTTCACCTGCTATATCTAATATCTATAGCTCCATTTCAGACGGCTTTTATTTTTTTTTTTTCGGCCTGAAAGTGGCTTTTATGTTTTTCTCTTTCTTTTTGGAAAATGCCCTAAAAAATCTAAATTAAACCCACTATAACACCAATGTCCCCAACTTAGAACGGGCATGACAACACTTATACTCTAGAAATCAATTATTAGCTAGAATTGATTTTTCTACTACTGATGAGAAGTAAATTTCTTCTTCTTCTTCCAATGGAACTATTTCTGGAGTAAAAAAAAAAAAATACTCCAGAGGCTGAAAAATGAAGTTGCTCAGCCAAATGATTATGCTCAAGACTTATTGTCACGCCAAAATCCATAAACTTGTATCAGGAAATAGCATGGCGAAAAAAAAATACGCTTTTGATATCTACTAAGTAGCATCGACACCGACACGCGACACAACATGACACGACATGCCGACACATCATTTCTTAAAAATAGAGAATTCATACACATTATATATTAAATATATAATATTATATATACGTAATAAATTATTATTTTTAGGATTATTTCAATCAAATTAATATGATTCAAATTCATACATAAATAGATAGTTTAAAAAAGTTTAGAATTGATCCCACATCGAGGGTGATTGAGAAAAAAAAAACGCAAAATGACTTGAGAAGATTTAAGGATCCCACATTAGTGGTGAGTGAAAGGGAAAGACATAAACTCACTTTAAGAAGTCATGAATGAAACTTAGAGACTTACAATATGGAAAAGGGAGTCCCACATTGAATGTCTAGTGAGAATAACAAGTAAAAGGACTCTTTAAAATGTCAAGAATGAGATATGGAGGATTACTTATGCTTTCTATTTGGCTAATGACGAAGTAAAAAGATATTTTTTTTTAGTGGAAAAGATTTTTAAAATGCTCGACATGCGTGTCGCCCACGCGTCTGGGCGTGTTGATCGGGTGTCGGGAATCCGACACGCGTGTCGTCGGGTCCTAGGCATGTGTCCGTGCTTCTTAGGATATCTATGTTAAGTAGGTCAAGTCCTCAATTTTATTTCATATGATGTCAATTCAGTTCGTAACTTTTCAATCTTTCTAATTTAATTTTAAACATCCGCGCGAAATTTTAGTATAATCCTCCCGACCAACTTTTCTCCGACAATTGTTGATGTAACGGCGTGCCGCGATATTGGACCACCACGATGTTAGCGATTCCCGTAAAAGATGGTCGGAAGGACCACATTGAAAGTTCACAGAAAGGTTCAATGCTAAATTAGCAAATCGAAAAAGTTCATTATTAAATCAGCACATGTACGAGATATGTTTTATGACTGTTGGACAATTTTCGCAAAAATAATTTGTAAAATGGGCGTCACAGTAAACATAGTTTAGAAATTTTTTTTTTTTCGTGACGCAACAAAATTCTCAGCATTCGTATTAGGATGAACATTATTAAGTTTTTGTAGCATTATTATTAGTTTTTTTTTGCGTTGTCTTTATTATCGAGTCATTTTGGCGGGGAGCGAGGATGATCCGAGCTACGAAATACGTGGTGACGCATACCCTAAATAGAAAAATAATTGTAAAAAGTGATGTGGATCGCCGGGACCACGACAGAAACTTTCTAGACATGCTTTAAACATTAAATTAGTGTAAAAAAGGGCTGTGATCATTAGAATGTCTCAGAAGTTTCACATAATTAAATGGTGATTATTTTAATCTGAAGGCGGGAAAAGGGGTGGATTCACATCGGTAAACTCCCGGACTAAGATTAAAACGAAAAGGGCGTTGTAATTAGTAGCTGGTGGAGGCTACTTAAGGAAAGTTAATTTTTTTATTTTACTTATTTAATGTTTGATCTTTCTCGATGAATCGTTTCGTGAAAAGTTTTGTCTAACATAGTCAATAATGCACGACAAGATCGAAGGATATAGACATAATTCTACATAATTACATATGACGAAAATAAAAATTAAATAAATTACTTTCGAACCGTTGCGTTTATGTCGCCGAAACTTTATGATAAAGAAAATTATTTTTTCACGACGACAGTCGTTCTTAAGGATAATGGTTAGTTTTCTTTTATTCGGCGGTTTGAGGAAAACCGATTTCCCTCCTATCGGAAAAGGGAAGTAATTTTCTCCAAAACTCAAGCTTGTTGTTTTAGTCATCGATTAATTTATCGGCGTTCAAGCACCGACAAATCGGAAAACAAATTGCTGTCCGTAGTTTTCCTTTTTTCCTTGAAATCGTCGATACTTAACTTGAATTCTCAATCTATGTCCCTTTCAAAGAAAGAGATGCCTACGAAAAGGACTGTCAAACTTTCATGAATTTTTTTTTTTTTTTTACGGGTATAAAAATTTTATCATACATAGACAAATTAGGGCCGTTACGTTACCACTTAGGTTAAGAAAGTGAAATGGGTAACTTTTGAAGGAAAAAAAAAGGGGATTCGAACGAAAAGTAATGCATTAATTTCACTGTTTTTGTTTTTTTTTTGAACTAATCTCATTGATTCTTTAAGACTTGTTCTCAATTTTGTAGTTGAAAAGAAACAAACCCTTCTCAATTTATCGCTTTGCGACAAATGACATTTTTTTTTTCTTTAAGACTTTATTCAATTATTGTTTTTTTTATATTAATTTTGGGTGGTGACAGATATTTTTTTTTTTATGATTATTATTATTTTTAATTAAAAGGCCATGTGAATCTCACTTACGCTGGTTCTGCCTTTATATAGACCCTTCCTGCCCCCCCAGTCATTTCATATGCTCTCTCCACTCATCAAACTTGCAGAGACTTCGCATCATTCGCAGAGAGAGAGAGAGAGAGAGAGAGAGAGAGAGAATGGGGAAAGAGATAGTGAGCGCGGAGGAAGAGATTCAGAGATGGCTGCCGGAGCCCTCGTACCCCTCGACGCCGCCGTCGGGGCAGCAGCCGAAGCTGCCTGTGCTGTCGCTGAACCACGTGTCGTTCGTGTGCCGGTCGGTGGCCGAGTCGGTGAGGTTCTACGAGCGCGTCCTGGGCTTCGTCCTCATCAAACGCCCTTCCTCCTTCAAGTTCGAAGGCGCTTGGTAAAATCCCCCGCCCCCCCCCTTTGTTTGCTCTTTGAAAATCGTACCACGTCGGACCGGTCGGAGTCCGACCGACCTTTTGTCGTGTTTGAAACCAAATTATTTGTGTGTGTGTTTGTTTTTTTTTTTTTTTTGTGGGTTCTAAGTTATAGTTTTGAGAGGTTCCAAAGGTAAATTTAATCCCATGTGGTCAAACATCATCAAGCACCTTTGGACCTGTGGAATGGCTCTCAAGAAATCAAACTTTTTTAGCCTAACTTTGGTTTTGATTAGTGCTAGTTCGGCACCTCCCCCACTTTATCTGTAGCAGCCTTTGAATGTGTGGTGTGTGAAAAAGAGATTCAAACGTGTGGTGGTGATATGATTTTTCTCATTTTAAAAAAAAAGAAAAAAAGAAAGAAAGAAAATCCTCTTTAATTTAACAAAGGGGCCCCACGTGCGCTGGCGAGACAATCATTTCAGACATTTTAAAAATTTCTAAATCCATTTCCCTTTTTAGGGACAAAGTAAAGATTAACTCCGGGTCGGTCAAATCAGCTTCCGGTGCTTCTCACTAGTGTCGTCAACCGATTTCTTCTTCGAGGCTTATGTTAAGATATATTAAATGATGACCTATATAAACTTTTTTTTAATCATTCATTTGGATTCTTAGTTTTTTCGTGCTTCCAGTTATGGGTAGTACTGTAAGTTTTGATAAGGAAATTTGGCCTTTTGTCCCTTTCAGGCTGTTCAACTATGGGATTGGCATCCATCTGCTTGAAGTGGACGACGTTCCGACCAAGAAAGGGGCGATAAATCCCAAGGACAACCACATCTCCTTCCAGTGCTCCGACATGAAGCTCGTGATGAAGAAGCTCGAAGCGATGAACATGGAGTACGTGACCGCGGTGGTCGAGGAAGGCGGGATCAAGGTCGATCAGCTCTTCTTCCACGACCCGGATGGCTACATGATCGAGATCTGCAACTGCGACAACTTGCCGGTCCTCCCCCTGTCCTCCTGCCCTCTCAAGCTCCCCGAGACCAACAAGGGCCCGTCCCCGCCGTCCGCGCTTTATGGTAAGTTTGATCGTCGGAGCTTGGACGTGCAGTGCGCCGTGGAGGTCGCGAACCAGATGATGGACAACTTGGTGAAGAGCATGTTCGACATCTCGATCTAGGATTCTGACGCCGAAGCGAATTTTGCCGAGGGGAATTCGGAGGACCCCTTTTGTGTATAGGATGTTTGCCAAGTCTCTCTCTCTCGATGCAGGTTGCGGAATGAGTGTAAAGATTTGAAAAAAAAAAATAATAAGGACATGTGCCACAGGAAAATTCAATCTTTGTTTCAATTAGTAGTGTCTGTCGTGTATCCCCATTTTGGCTAAAAGCTGTATAAGCTGCTTTTTTATTTTGTACCCTAGGGTTTGTCGATTTCATATTGTAGCTTCAAATTATAAGTGATATTCATGCGTTCTTGTTTTGTGGTAACTTCTGATCGTAACTCATGAGAATTACCGCTCCTTTTTCTCTACCATACCAAGCTCACCCACCAACCATTGCAGAAACCACGACTGGCCTACACAAGCTATAATCAGCAAGAACTGCTTTACTGTAAAAACTCGAGTTCAGAAATTATTTCTTAAAAAAAATTAAAATATATATTATTAAAACATTGGACAATTTTTATAATTTTTTTATGGAAGTATTTTAGCAATAAGGGTCGGGTTGGATATGGGTTGAAGAATTTGCACTGTAATTAAATAGGTTAATAGATCAATTTGGGTCGGATCATTTATGACATGTTCCAAAACCAACTCAACTCAACTATATGTGACAGGTCTACCAAAACCAAAACCTATATGAGCTACGCTCCTCGTCTTCGAAGCTATCTAGCGAGTCTTTCAGATGCTTCTTTCCCAAATACAATACCACCTCTCGAGTTCCCTGCTCTGTATGTTGTATTCTCTCATTCAGAAGAATACAGCACGAGGTCCAACTTTATAATAACTGTGGAATATCTATAACTTAAGTATGCA
Organism: Rhodomyrtus psidioides; assembly: GCA_021437785.1. NCBI lineage: Eukaryota > Viridiplantae > Streptophyta > Magnoliopsida > Myrtales > Myrtaceae > Rhodomyrtus > Rhodomyrtus psidioides. Next base: position 806,296 of record JAILYB010000044.1, on the reverse strand, counting down.
CATCTAAATGCAATACGCAACTCTGAACAAGATTAGAAAGGGGAAAACGAAGTCGAAAATCTGATGACCAGGCGGATAAATGACGCGATACAATCTTCCTACTATCTTCTTCCAGCAAAATCTGAGGCGTCCTCGACTTCGACATTCTCATCCTCAGCTCCCAGATGTCGATGTTCCGATTTTGTCTGAGGATATCCCGTGGCACCACAACCCTGAGCACTGCATAGTGATGATTCAAGCTTTTTTTCACCCTGTAGCCGGCGAATGCTGCTCAACACTCCGGCACTCGGATTTGGAAAAGCGTAAAGCGCATGCCTGATTCTCTGATGCGCAGGTGCCATCGCCACACCTTAAACAAGACGAGACGTAACGGAGAAGCTCAACATCAGGAGATTCATGTTCTTTTGTTCTCGGGAACAAAAGAACATGAATCAGAGAAACATGAGCTTTGGGGAACAAAAGAACATGAATCAGAGAAACATCGTTACCAAACGCCCCTAAACGTCTGTCCCTAGCAGCAAATGATTCAATGGACCACTATCCCAGCATGTCGCAGCAACGGGTGCCAAAATGAAGAGCTACTGCGAGTATGTTCATCTACCCACAACCGAGGATGTAGTCAAGAAATGGATGTCTCAAAAAAACCTGCTCCGGACCACCTGAGGAACAGCTTTTTGAATTTGCAATTCATGTTCCGTCCATCCAGTCATGTCAGCAGGGGATTTGGTGTAACCACAACATTCGGCACCTACTTCTATTTTTGGAGTATGCCAAGAGCAAACTTCACCACATCCTTTTGTAATCACTTCATAAGATAAGAGGATCTACAATTGCTGCAGCATTGGTTTTAACAAAAGCATGATTTGTGCAATTTCCACGACACAAGCGGTTAAAACAAAACATGTTATACGGATGCCAATTCAATCTGTCTATGCTTGAACATTTTAGGGGATGTCTGTCTAAAGGCCCCAGCCTTCAAAGTGATCGGATCGTTCTCCACCATTTTCTTGCTTTTTGATTCAAAAGTCCATAAGCGTGATTTTCACATAAAGAGTTCGCGTTCGTATCAAGTAAATCACAACAAATAAATCTTACTTCTTCTGTGAGCTATTCTGAGCTATCAAGTATGCACAATACCCTACCATCTATTGGAAAGACGTCAATAATAAGGACAAAGAAGGTTCTTTTTCCATGACATTATTATCCAGATGCTAGTAGTGGGAAAAAGTGTCAAAAAAGTCATAAACTTATTGCATTAGTGTCAATTCAGTCATAAACCTTTTGCATTGATGCCAACTCAGTCCTAAACCTTTTGCATTAGTGCCAATTTAGTCCTAAATATTTTGCATTTATGCCAATTGAGTCAATTTGGCTAATTTTACTTTTAAAGAAGAACATAGATTCAAGGAGACCCACCATCCGCCCAATAAAGGTAGGGGCTTGTAGCTGCTCTAAATAGTTAACCGTTGAGAGCCTTGCGGGACTGGTGGACCGGTAACCGTTTAGCTGAGATCCTTTCTACCGCACTAGGAGCTTGGATGCCCCTACTCCCAACAAGTTGCTACTGGTCGTGATCGTGGAACTCTCGCTCGAGAAGGTTGTAAGCTGGTCCTTCTTTGGTTAGTTGAGATTGCTGGAACATCTGAAAGGCATTCTTATCTTATCCCCTTAAGCGAGTAAGAAAGCTATTTTCGAAAGGAATGAAGATGATAATGTTGAGGGGTTCTCCTCTACCGGGTTAGAACTCAGAAGTAAGGGTGAGTGGAGGAGACTGCTTTGCTTATACCGGATTGTAGGCTAGGGGACTGAAGAACATAAGTGAAAGTCCTCCTCCTATTCTTTAATGGGTGGAAAGACCCGTAATCCTGGCGTGGAAGCCCTTGGACGCTGTGCAACAACTCCTTTGATTGGCTAGACATCTCCTTGTTCGGGTCATGCACACCACAAGTAGAAAAAACTGGATCTCTTATTCGCCTTCCAACGGGGGAACTCTCTCAGGTCCTAGTTTTTTTGGAATCTCTTTGGATCTTCGGGTAAAGAAGCTGGTCCAGCATCAACATCATACCCGGGCAGAAATATGAGAGAAAGAAGGCGAGAAGGAAGCCTTCTCATTGGCCCGGTCCCTCAAATAGAAAGGTTTTCAATACCTCGCCGGAAACTACTTCAAATCAAAGCAAGCCCTCAATGTCAAAATGACAAAACAGTAAAGGGCCGTAATGCACGATCATGACAAAGGGTCACTAACTAGCATGCGATATCAATCAATACGAGACGACCTTTCTTGCTCGTTTCTTGATTTAAATTCATTCTTTTGACTTTTTTCTTTTCGAAGTGAAGTAGAAGCAACCATTTTTATTGGTTGAATAAGAGGTGAATCATCCTATTGGTATACTATTCCAAGTATTTTCTCTTTCATGGCAGGGATAGCACAAATGAGTAATGGAAGATCCATGTCCCCACCCAAGCTAGAAGAAAGAAAGGGTATGCCTGTGCGTAGAAGACCTAAAAAGCCTAAGCCTAATTCGGGTCAGCCTATGAAAAGTAGTTCCCCGTGGAAAGCGAGAGAGCTATTGATGGAAGAGGAATCACCGGGTTATTCTGTTCAATGGTTGGGAAGCTAAGGGCGCGCATGGTAACACTTCAGAAGCTGAAATCCGTTTGGTAAAGACGCTTCAGAAGTGCTTCTGAAGCTGAAAGCCGTTTGGTAAAAATATTGAGGTTCTGGAAGTGATTTCTACTTCCAGAAGTGATCTTGGAAGTGATCCTGGAAGTGATTTGGCCAAATTTGAGAAGCTAAATATTGTAGCTTCTAAAAAAGAAATCACTTCTTCAATTATACTGGTCTTCGCCGACCAACGTCCGCCTGTCGGCGCCCCCCGACCGTCGACTGTCGCGATCGACCACTGGCCGCCGCCGCTGCAGTCGGCTGTCGGCGGTCGCCAGCCGCCGCCGGTAGCCCGCTGTCGCCGGCCGGGGCCGCCGGCGGTCTCCCGTTGTCGCCGACTGCCGCTAGCCCGTCGGTTGCCACTGGCAGCCCGCCCTGCGGTCGCCGGCCGTCGCCTCCCGCCACCGCCACTGCCAGTCGTCCTTCGTCGCCGGCCGCCGCCCCTCGTCGCTAGTCCCCGTCCGCCGCCCTCCACCAATCGCCACCATCGGAAATTTTGTTAATAATGTTTAAAAATTAGAAATTTCAGAAGTAGAAATTTTATCAAACACCTTTCTTTGATCAAAAATCAACTTTTGATGGAAAAGTTGAAAAATCAACTTCTGCTTCTGATTGAGAAGTTGAAAAATCAACTTCAGCTTTAGAAATGATTTCTTTTTCAGAAGTGTTGCCATGCGCGCCCTAAGCTCCTTAGAAAGGATTAACCGAGAAAAGGTCTTTCTTTCATGGACTAGATCCCAGCAGACAGCGATCTTCTTACTGAGAACATCAATTGTCCCACGTGGCACGGCTTGCGCTAACGTGGATATTTTTTTAATATTTTTTTTGATATTTTTTAAATAATTTTTAAAAATATTTAAAAAAAATGCTTAAAAATTATTTAAAATTATAGAATAATATTTTAAAAAAATTCAAGTCAGCGTTTGTCATGCCACGTAGGACAGTCGATGTCCACGTCAGTCATTTTCGGCCAAAATTAGTCGAATTAACGCAATTAGCATAAATACAAAAGATTTAGGACTGGATTGGCACAATACAAAAGGTTTAAAACTGAATTAAGACCAATAAAAGGTTTAGGACTTAATCGACATCAATGCAAAATGTTTAGGACTGAATTGGCACCAAACAAAGGTTTATGACTAAATTGACGCTAATACAATAGGTTTAGGACTTTTTTGTCACTTCTCCATGCTAGTAGCAATCTACTAGTTCTCTCGGGAGATAAGCGAAGATTAACAAAAAAAAAAAAGGATCTGAACATGTTGTACGAATTCCAATTCAATCTTAAACCTTTCAATTTGGCAAATTTAACCCAAATTTTTTTTATGATTTGCTAATTGAGTCATTCCGGTCAATTTTAGCCTAAAGTCGTCTTACGTGGCACGGCTAATTTTCCATTACTTTTTCTTTTCTCTTTTTTCATTATCGTAGGCTATGCCCGTGAAGTAATGGACCCACCTGATCTCTTGATATAAACAAAAAGAATTCTAGGCAATCAATCAAAATCCTCAACGAGCTTCCCCACATCATCTCCAGCTCATCTACCTGATCTCCTGATATAAGACAAATAATTGCTAGTCACTCGCCAAACGAACACTGCCAAAATAAAACTGTGGGAACAAAGATCACTCCTACGGTCGCCGGCAATCAAAGAGAGCCTCCGAGAGCAACTTGGCAAAGTTCCAATTGGGCTTAACAGCACATTTAGAGAGCAAAAAACACTCCAACATGACTAGCGTCAGTGGGGCCCATGCAGGAGTCATCAAAGCGCAAAACCAGAACTAGACCATAAATCCACAATAACAAGCAAACATATAATGTTAAAGCATCTCACTTTGATGACTAAAAATTTTCGAATACGACTTTTAATTCGGTTTGACAGCCAAATTTCAATTCTTCATGCCCCATTTAACATTCTTCCCGAGCGAGAGATTTTCTGTCTTACTCCTGAAGTGCATTCAGCATATGTTTTTATTCGACTTTGCACATGAGAAGGGATATTGAAGTACTGAACACCACTTGGTAGCGGCTGATAGCAGTCGGCGAGGATGATATCCACACCCACAGCAGCCGCTATTGGGCCGATTGTGGTGATAACAACTCTTAGAGGCCGATATGCCCACATCTGCAATTATCGAAATGCAATTGGCAACACCAATTGAAAAAATCTGATAATGACAGTTGTCGTCTACCTCGCCCTGATAACTACACAGATAACAACTCCCTAAGCGCACTCCCAACGAAAAAAATCTCCCACCGAAAAATTGTAACTAGGCCAGCTATTGTTAAGTCACTCTTAACTCCACAAGCTTGAAGCCCATTCAGTGTGGCAAAAGTAAGCTAGTATTTCAAGCTTAGTGGCCATTTCAGCTCAACAAGACATCCCAACCAAGGTTCAATAAGCCATAAATTACATCCAAATAGGGCTGAGCAAAACATGCACATCATCGACAGGAGACAGTAACCGAAACCAAAACCTGTGTTCGCAAGTTGCCGCCCCCTAGTCTTCAAATCATCTAGCCAGTCTTTCAGATGATTCTTTCCCAACCAATACCATCACTCTACTTCCTTGCTCTGTATATTTTATTCCATCATTGAGAAGAATCCAGCACTTGGATCAACAATACAATAACTCTGGAATATCTATAACTTAAAAAGGGACATCTAAATGCAATACATAACTCGAACAAGGAGAGGAAAGTCCAAAATCTGATGACCAAGATGATAAACAACACGATACAATCTTCCTACTATGTTCTTCCTGCAAAATTCGAGGCATCTTCAACTCGACATTCTCATCTTCAGCTCCCAGATATCGATGTTTTGGCTTTGTCGAGGATATCCTGTGGTCCCACAACCCTGAAGACTGCGTAGTGATGATTCAAGCTTTTTTCCCCATGTAGCCGGTGAACGCTGCCCAACGCTCCCGCACTCGGATTTGGAAATGCGTAAAATACACGCCTGATTCTCTGATGCACAAGTGCCATCGCACACCTTAAACAAAACGAAGTGCAACAGAAAAGTTCAACATCAGGAAATTCACCACTCTATTTGAGGAAATCTACAATGCTTGTTATGCCAAATGAAATGCAACTCTCCGTGTTGTTTTATCCAGATCTCAAATGTGAAAAATATCCAATTTAGAAAGAGGACAGGAATGAAAAGTGCGTGTGCAAAGAACCACTACTGTCTGAGGCAGGAACTCAGAAATTTCGGGCAATGGGTAATGAGACAAATAGCCTGCACGTGCACCAAACCAGACAGCAGCAGTTGATTTGTTTAACTTACATTGTGCATGGCTCCCAAACAAGGTAGATGTCATTGCCAGTGCATAAATACGGTCTACTAGAGAGAGCACCTTTTCCAAGAGCATCATCATTTTTATCACCATTGTCAACCTGAATTTCCAATTATATAGATGTCAGTGCCAAGCCGAAATATGGTTTTATTGAATGCAAATAATAATTAGAGAATCAAATGCAAGAGTTGGTTCCATATCTTCAGTGCCAAAAAATCCTCGAGCTTATTCAGTGGCAAGCGCATGTGTGACTGCTTAAGCAAGCATTGTCATCAAAAGGTGTTCACTTCATAATCATAGTATATACAGATTAGATTTAGCAAGTCCATTGAGACAATGAAATTGACTAAGGGATGATTATAACATCCACCCAACCAACCACCTGAGAGCTAATAGGACTTTGAGTAGATAAAAAAACAGATGAACTAGTGTGATGACATTCGTAAATGTTGAGAAAAGATCATGCACTTCAAAACAAAGAAACAGCTGAAACCTAGATGCCATTGTCATGCTGGAAGGTTTTGCCAGGATTTCCTTCACATGTAAAGGAAAAGCTTACGTCAGTGCCATCAGTTTTCCGTCTTTTTGCTTGAGACTTTGCAGGAGATAGAATGCACTCCTCTTTTGTAGCTTCATCTTCATGTCTCACATCGGGGAATAAGTGTCTGTCCCTGGCAGCAGATGATTCAATAGCCACTATCGCAGCATGTCGCAAAGGATGCCAAAATAAAGAGCTCCGGTGAGCCTGTTCATCCACCCACCCCCAAGGATGTAGACAAGAAATGGATGTCTCAACTTGCTCCGGCCCACCTGAGGAACAGCGTTGAAGACATAATTCATGTTCTATCCATCCAGTCATGTCAGCAGAAGATTTGGTGGAACTACTACATTCAGCACCAACTTCTGTTTTTGGAGCATGCCAAGAGTAGACTTCATCACATGCCCTTGCAATCACTTGATTAGATAGAGGATCTACAATTGCTGCAGCATTGACCACCTGTAGGACGAGAGAACGGTGTAACAAAAGCAATATTTTTGTAATTTCCACAACCTAAGAGGTTCCCACACCAGCTTAAAACAAAATTGGACGAAGGACTGGGGAAAAACAAGAAGTGCTACATTTCCTTCCCGAAACCTCTATTTTACTATGTCTATGCATGAACATTTCAAGGGATAACTGTCTAAAGGACAGAGCCTTTGAAATGATCAGATTGTTCTCCACTATTATAAAACAGATTTCTTCTTTTTTTTTTGGTTCAAAAGTCGATAAACGTGATTTTCACATAAAAAATTCACATTCCTGTCAAGTTAATTACAACAAGTAAATTTCACTTCTTCGTCGAACCCAAAATATTTCCCGTGAGCCAATGCCAGCGGTGCTGAACCCTCTAAGGCTTGGAGGGAAAAATGTTGAAAGTGCAAATACATAAGCATTTAGAAATATACTCATCCAACATGTACTTGGATGTGCTTTACTTCATACAATACCAATTCAAAGAATAATAAAACGTAGGACAAAAGGAAGGCCTTAGAGCATGCCAAGTTGTCTCACAGATCATGAAAGCAGTATAACCCTTGGAAAGAAATGATTGCCATGTATAAGAGAATTTTTTTTCCAATTAAGGCAGGCCAAGGTAGGACTCATATCCAAGACCTCTCAGATCTTGACTAGACTGCGATATAATTAGCTGCGAACTTGAAGAAATCAAAGCGGCATTCATTAATCGCAAGTCAAGGGCATACCCGAACACTTACCACATTACCATGAGATTTCGCCAATTCCAGAGCATACTTCATAAAACTTACAACTGATTGTGAGTCTTCTTCACTAAACCCAGTTAAGCCACTGATATTGCTGCTATTAGAAAAATCAGAAGTCAGGATGGAAAACTTCACATAACACATGAATATAGAGGAACAGATAGTTCTTGTGATGGAAATGCGAAAATAAAGGACAAAGATTAGCACAAACTCCATTGAATTGCATCATGCACAGAGGTGAAGCTTAAGTTTGATTGCAAAAGGTGGGAGAGGAGATTGATAAGACTTAAACCTGGTCTAGTGCCTTAAAAAAGTGATTTACAACGAGCCAGCCAACCCTTGGTCTCTAGAGTCATAATTCATTAGCAGCTATTGTGCATGATGGAGATGGCTTGATCAGTTATTCCTCGAGAGTAACATTTCTGGTTTATATATGACCCAATACTCCTCTCAGACAGATGCAACCAAAACTGATATAACTCAGCTGAACGAAGAAAAATCAACCACATCCTAAATTTCTAAAGAGAGCTTATCAAATTTGAGATGGGCACTCAAACTGCTGGTTTTCGGACTCCAACTTCCAACTTATTATGCTTGGAAATACATTCTGAAGGAGGTAAAAAGTATAAAATGAACACCCAAAGCTGCCCAAGAGAATATTGAAATTCATAAGGAAGTTATCCTGGAAAAACCACCTTAACCTGCTCCTTTAATTGACACAACATTAGAATCAGAGACATCTCGACATGCAGATGCAAATATCCTAACCTAAAACATGACGGCAATATGTTGATCTTAAGACAAACATGCATTACCATTACATGGGATAATTTAAAAGTGACGTACTAGGTGGGCGGATGGAATGAGGTGGGCCATAGCTTGCACTGTTCTATCCATTCTTCCTTTGACGATGCAACATATTTGCAGACCTATCACCAATTAGCACGAATAAGTATGAAGAAGATAATCCCACTTTGCCATCACATAATGAAGTGAAACAATGCCATTTTCAGGTTACATGTTACAGAGAGTTCTATGCTGCACAAGTATATATAGAATCGGATAAGCATGATATGCAGCAACCGATAGACTTTCCTAATATCAAATCATCTGTGCACTTTGGAAAATTTGACAAAGATATATGCTTCCACCTAACATTAGGTAGGATATGGGATATCCTATCCCGTCTTAGGTCCAGGCTATAAATATCGCTTATTTTCATGCATTAACGAACTTAAAACAACAATTTACATGATGAACAAGAAAAAGGACAAAAATTTGAAAGCCAATTTGATCTACATACACAATGACATCCTATCAAGCCACTGAAGTGCTATCTTACGAGAATCTAATGCCATTGACAACGCAGGTGTTTACTTCTGCATCACAACAATCAACCAGTAAAAACGTTCCAATTACTCATTCACTTGAAAGTACAGTTCACTGATGCGGGGACATACTAGAGCAAACAATATTCGTGTACAACAACCTATACCAAGAAGCCCTCTTTGGCATAAATAACCTATAAAGCATTGAAGAAAAACTACAAGGACCAAAGGAAATTCCCAAGCGAAGCCCATAGTTGTCCTCAGCAGAAAGGAAATCATTGCGAAAGAACTCTTTTCTAAACGACAGTTTGACGCAGACATATCACCCGATATGCGCTAATTACTTAAATGAGTTGTACGGTCAAAAATAAATGAGGGAGCATTCGTGAAATAAATTTTTTCAAGAACTTGGAAAATGTGAGAAGATAAAAGGAGTGAACAGATGTCAAATACACTAATGGTTCATGGTAGTGTAAGATACTCCGTAAGTAAACATCACCACTCACGGGTACCATAACTTGTCAAAGCTGAATATGGTTCTCTCTACAAGTTATTGAAGATAAAGTAAAATATGGGAAAATCCTTACAAAAAAAAAAAGTAAAATATGGGAAAATCAACATGAAATGCTAACAAGAAAACAACCCACTTTTGCCACAAAAGGACTCAACTGAAAGGAATGAACAGATGTCAAATACAATAACAGTTCATGGTAGTGTAAGATACTCCGTAAGTAAACATCACCACTCACGGACACCATAACTTGTCAAAGCTGAATATGGTTCTCTCCACAAGTTATTGAAGATAAAGTAAAATATGGGAAAATCAACATGAAATGCTAACAAGAAAACAACCCACTTTTGCCACAAAAGGACTCAACTGATAAGAATTAATTACATCCTTCACGCCGCATGGAATCCCATCAAAATCACCATTTTCAGGAGCCGGACATAAGATCACTGATAGCTGAATGTTTCCTGCCAAAACCATTACAATAACCAGACAGTTCAAGAATTCCATAGCAAACCAGTTAAAAATCATTGAAAAGATGGGCAGGTAAACAATGAGTTCTTCAAAAAAAGTACGAACACCAATCCTGGGTTTCCATCAAATGGACCTTGCATAGGAAATACTTAGAAGATTCTTCGAGACAATTGCCAGTTCATCCTCAAAAGAAAATTTTTATATTGAGTGGGCCACTGTTTTTGTTTGGTTTCTTGTTTTCTCAACTTTCTGATCTTTCAATCCTATTTTACTTCACACTAATGTTCCTTTTCTGCACATCATGTGCACTTAAGAGGTATTGTAATCCTATTCAATCAATTTTCATGATTGCTTAAGGGAAAAACAAAAAACTGTGCACTTAAATTAACAAGCGACGCAAGTAATTTTCATAATTGTTCATCAAGTTCTAAACGCCTTGCATAGTTGATACATATTAGAAAACAAGCTAAAGACCAGAAGCCAATGGTAGCATTTTGAATTTCAGCAGACGATAATCACCCTGAATCAGGCATTTTGTTTTCCATATTAGTCCCTCCAAAGAATTTCCAGCAGTACTAGGAGAAACTTTAGGATATGCATGCAGACTGGAGAAGGAAAGGAGCACCCCTCATTCACCCCACAACATAAGCAAACCATCCACCGAAGATCGCAGCTTCATCGATGTGGTAGGAGAAGGTGTCTTGTAGAGGAATTACACCAATTATGTGCATATGACTTCAAATATCTAATGATGATTGACTTGCTATACTCAAGTTAATGACTTACGGTGCTTCCAATGCAGAAAAAGCTTTCTCATAGCTTTGGGGCTTAGAAGTTCAGATATAATGTCTTCGATCTGATGACAATTGACACGCATGGGGTCAGGAGATTCTATTCCCTCTTTTATGTTACTTAAAGAGTAGTAAATACACAGGACTGATGTCTGGTCAAGAACTCCGTGCGTGAGTATAAACAAGACATTTAATTCTTTGCACAAAATTGTTCCTGTTAAACAACCCTAGCATGATGACAACAACAGTGCAATGATCTTTTAAACTTTTAAAGAGTAACCCATGAACAAAAGGCAATAGAAAAATCTAGTTAAGCAACTACTCTAATGCACACTTTATGAGTAGAACCCCAATCCTGATGAGTGAAGCTCCACCTATGATTTCCATAGTAATATTCCCAAAACGCTGATGCGCAGCAAAAATTGTTCCTCAATTTCAAAGATGCAAGAAACAATGATGTCCCAATGCCAGAAACAATGATGTCCCAATGCCAGTATCGTTAAGTGATCAATCACACCAGTAACAAAACAGATACCACATAACACCGATATGCTCATGACCCACAATGTACCTCCTTCGAGACATTTCTTCTTCACCCGCTTCACGTGATGGAGGTCCTCCAATGGCGCAATTTGACTCAAACGCCTAACCAATAACCAAAAATCGACTCCCAAATTTGAGTGAAAAGTCAAACCACATAAGAAACAGCAAGGTCTGAGAAGCGTAGATTGAGCATAACACATAGGGTCCAACATTAAACACTTGAGACTGACCTTATGATAGTGCTCGTGAGCTTCGGCTGCTCAATCTGAGCGGCGACAACATTCACTGCTTGCCAAAAAAGAAAAGCACAACGAAAAGCCAATTCCGAAGAGCAAAATACATCAGCAAAAGTCAAGTCCAGAGATTTTCACTGGAAATTTAGTATTCGTCAGTCGTCTATGAAGAAGAAACCTGTGAGTTGCTGATCAGGAGGAAGCGGTGGCCTGCCAGGAACGTGGATGATTCGCCATGCATCGTTCTCGAAGCTCATTATTCTTCGCAGCTATCTTCCGTCACCGGCCCAACAGGATGTGATCGAGCACGGAAGGTGTTGGTGCTCGTCGGCAGTCGATGGCGGTTTCACTCAAGAAATCGTTGTAGCGTCGTCGGGTGGTCGCGAAGCTCGACGGCGCCTGAAAGTCGAAGAAACAGCGAGACCCTCTCAACACGACAACACCTACGCAGCACGGACACGCTTTCTCGCGATGGACACGTACGGACACGTCCAGACACGCTCGGACACGCACCCAACGCGTGTCCGAGCTCCAACACTTGGTCCACCGAACGGACACGCGAGTAGGTAAGGTGAGTCAAAATTGGGGGAAAAAAACAAATTTTTCTGACCTAATCTCCACCTCTTGCGTTTTCCACCTCTTGCTCTCTTGGCCCTGTCGCGACTCTCCTCTCTCTCTTGGGTCGCTGCTCTCAGCTCTGTCGAGATTCGCCTCTCCAGGATGCCTCGCAGATTCTCCCAGGAACCGGCGAGAAAGTGAGGGAAAACGGAGGTGGATCTTTCACGGAGGCCTTCTTAGAGTCATGCGAGGCATTCGCGCCCGGGAAAGGTGCAGCGAGAGAGAGAGGGGTGTAGTATTGTTGCTTGATAGAGAAGAGGGGGGCGGCGGCGCGGGGACGGTAGAAGAAGCGGCGGAGTTTGAGGTGAAGAAAATCGGGGAAGAGAGAGGCGTGGCGTACAATGGAAAGTGAGAGTGAAAAAAAGGGGGAAAACTTAAATTTTTATTTTGGTAAGTGGGATAACTATCAGAAATTTTCTCTTATTAAACGTGCAACTTTAAGATTAAAATAATCCGACCTAAAAAAAAAACAAAATAATCATTTTGAAAAATTATCAGGACCAACCCCGATGTAAAAAATAATCATATTTATTTATCGAATCATAAAAATGATAATTTATTATGCATATATAAAAATATTTATTTAGTATACAATGTGTCCCAACATGTCGAAATTTTATATTTTTTTAGAAAGCGCGTGTTCGCGTGTCGTATCGCACAGTATCCCGTGTCTCGTGTCGTATCCGTGCTACATAGCTCGACACAAACTGTCCTTTTTAGTCCTTTTTCGTATATTTATTTATTTATTTTTACATATTTATATCTTTTTCCTCGATCGGTCTTTTTTTTTAATATATCTTTGGGGTTTATCGTCTGCCGACCCCAACTAGTTTGAGATAAAAGCGTTGTTGATGTTGATAGGTGCACATTACTCCCTGGGTGCACGCCTCGTGCCTTTCTATTTCTCCTTTTCAAATAATTGTTGATATCAATTTCTTGATGTCAATCATCAGCCCGCACTATTATTTGTCTAGTATGTGGCTCTAGTAATTCTTAATTTAAATCACTAAGCGTGCGCATCAAAACCATCCAGAAATAATTTCTAGAACAAAAACTCATTTGGTTACGCAAGTCTATTTTTCTATTTCTGGAACAACTTTGAGAAACAGAAATAGATTTGAAGCAGAAATGGGAAACAAAAAAAGAGTTACTTCTCCGAGAAATAGAAATCTCCGTCGACGACCAATCCCGACGCCGCCCCCGTCCACTGATCGCCGGCCGTCGACCCTGTCGCTCGCCACCGTTGCCTGACGCCGCCCCCCAATCGCCGGTCGCCGGCCGTCGACGCTGTCACTCGTCGCCGCGGCCCGCTACTGCTGTTGCTCGACCGCTACATTTTTCAGAAGTAAAAATTTTTAACTGTTGTTAAACAAATTTTTATTCTACGATAAAATTTTTTATGCCGTTATCAAACGGATTTTTTTTCTCAAAAACTCATCTAGAAACATAAATAGAAAAAAATATTTATGTTTCAATAAATTATTTCTGGATATGAATGGTTTTCATGATAATACTCATTTTGATGCGACAATTAACTGGACATAACATAGGCGAGACATTGCACTAGTCTAGTGGCAAAATGACACAAATAGTTCATAAACTTTGGCAGAATGTGCAATCTGGTCCTTGAACTTTTAATTTGTTCACTTTAGTTCATGAATTTTGGCAGAATGTGCAATTTGATCCTTAAACTTTTGATTTGTTTAATTTAGTCCCTGAACTTTTAGTAAATGTTTAATTTAGTCCCTAGACTATATGAAAATGTTCAACATTATCACTGATCTTAAATTAACAAAAGGATTATATGGAACATTTTCTTATAATTCAGGGACTAGATTGAACATGCACTAGCATATCTGCATTCAGTCTTGAGTCTCGACCCCGCTTCTGTTAATGGTATCAGAGCTACTGTCGTCAATATCATGTTAAGATTATGAATCTATCCAAAGACCTGTAGAAGGAGAATTTTCATACATATGGAAACCTTACCTGAAGCTTTACCAATCATCAACGAATCCCCCATCTCCCTACCACCACCACCTGAACTTCGCAAATCCTCAGCATCTAAGATCGACTATCTCTATGAAGTCGCTTATTCTGAAGACAGCAAGATCTCTGAAACACAACTTCCACTCATCAATCCTTATTCGGCTTTCGCCAAACCATCTTCTTTCTCTCCCATTCGATCCATCAAACACCTCATCCGACATACTCCTCGTTCTGTTAAGGAATATGTTCAATCTTCCAAGTTCGATCAGCACCATATCCTAGCTACCCAACAAGAGCAGTTCGTTACTCTCCAAATCCCTCAAGAGTTCCCTCTTCAATGGGCTCAACAAGGGTTTACTCATCTCCACTTTGGAGCCATCCGTCTTGCCCTATCCTTCCATGGCCGTAAAGGTCTTCCTGTTGTGGCACGCATCGCTTTGCTTGATACTCGTTTCCTTGATTATCAGCATGCTTGTATTGGAACTGTTCAGACGACACTGAATGCTGGCACAGTCTTCGTGACCTTGTTCCCAAATTTCAATATGGCCCTAGCGGATCCTAGTCTGCTGACAGCTCTGAAGGTTCAGCTGCAGATTACTGGTGCCCCCCAGACTCATAATGCAATTGCTGCTACTTTGCATTACCAGATGGTTTACAGAGTCCAGAACCATGCTATAGATCTGAACCTCCCAGGAGCAGACGAAGCGCTTGTCATATCTGTAAATCGAGATCAAACTTCTTGTGTCCATGTTCCAAGACAGATCCCACGAGATCAGCTTGTCAAATTACTTCCAGATACATGGGTCACCAATTATGAGAAGTTGCATTACAACTCCCAGCCGGTCCAATCTTTTGAACCTCAGTTCACAAAGAAGAAAGATGGTACAGTAGCCATCAAATTCCCCAAAGAAGAAAAAGATGCTACTTCCTCATTCCCATCCTTTCCAACCATACTATGTTTCACCCCTTGCCATTTTGAAACAATCAGTATGGAATGTCCAGATTCCAAGCAATTCATTCACTCCTTCAATACCGAAGGACAACCCATCCATTACTACAAGGATCCTTCTGGACACTGTTATTGGGATGCAGATTGTGCCTGTACATCATGTACGAGCACAGAAGAAGATGATGACCGACCCTCTTCAAGAAAGAAGAAAAAGAAAGACTCTGTGTATCAAAGGTATCTTGATGGAGACCCTACTGTTGGTCCCCTTGGACAAGACAACGGACGCTGGCAATACATGGTGCAATATGGATCACCTCCACCTCCTCGGGTATTGGTACCAAAAGCCCCATGTAAACCAGATCTTTCTCCACCATCATCACCTCCGTCCTCACCTTCATCACTGTCCACCAAAAAATCAGTTACTTCTCCTTTCTATAAACCCATCCAGAAATGGATAAAGAAGAATCCTTCTTTTCCCATTCAACTCCCAGAGCCATACAGATGTACACCACTTCCAGAACCCCCTCCTGTCTTGCAAAGTATTTGTATGCTCCAACCTGAAGACTTTCCTCCACTTCCCTCAATTGGCTCCGGCCAAACAAGTTCATCAAGCATCAAATTTCCGCCAGTTGAAAGTTTTTCTGATCTCCAAAAGAAATTCTTTCATACCCCAAAAGTACCCTCCTCAAATGAACTTGACGCTTTTGGTAGAATAAAACCTCATCCTCCTTCGGATGCTATTTTAAACTGGCAAACAGAGAATGCACTTGCCCAGAACCAGGCCATTGGCAAGGTGATCGAGGACACTGCCTTGATCAAAAAGATGCTTGAAGACTTCCAAAAGCGACTGCATCGGTTAGTGTCGCGACCCGTCCGAAATCAACGGACGCGGCTAATGGATTACCGATCGCGGGCCCCCACTCTGAAATGTGGATCGCGGGCCTTAGATCGGCGCGGGCCCTCCTAGGCCCATACCAAATCGCGGCGGGAGTATATCTTTAAAGATTCGACGATAAGAGTCGATCGCTTTCGACCTTAGTGTGGTCGTGGTGGCATGTGCAACTTGTGCATGCATTTGGAGTCGCCACCGGTCTTTCTTGGAGGGTAGACCGGAAACCTTACTGACCGATTGGGAGAGATCGATCAGTTCTGCGGAACCAGAGATTTTGAGTTCGGGGACTTGGTTACGTCGGTGTCATTACCAACGCCCTTTCGGTACCTAACGTGAGTGATTTTCCTAACTAAGAGTTCATGCAGGCGCAATTTTGGGTGAGATAGGTTTGATTCAGGGTTTCATGCAGATTGGAAGACTATTCCTATCAATCACAATCAATTTAAATGAAAGCGCAAGTCACGTGCATAAATAAATCATGTCAATGCACATCAATTTCAATCATTGGCCTCCTAGTATAGCCATAAGGGCTTAGGGAAGATGTGATTTAGGGCTAGGGGTAAAATGGGAAGATTCGGGGACAATTAGCCCGAAGGGCAAAACTGTCATTTTTGGAAGGTTTGGATACCTAATTACCCAAAATACTCCATGGCCAGTTGACTGTGGTCATTTCCCATTTTTTGAGAATTTTTTTTTGGAATTTCTTGATTTTTCTTCAATTTTTGGAAGACGATTCGCCCGAAGGGCGAAATCGTCATTTTAAAGAAGGTTCGGGGTTCAAAACACCCAGAATGAGACTTGGCCAGTTGTTTGTGGCCATTTCCTATTTTTTGGGATTTTCCTGGATTTTTAGAATTTTTTTTGGAAGACGGTTTGCCGGAAGGGCAAAACCGTCATTTCTGAAAAGACCGGGGGTCAAAAGACCCGAAACGGGTCGTGGCCAGTTGAATATTGCCATTTCCTATTTTCTGGAATTTTTTAGAATTTTTCTGAATTTTTAGAATTTTTTTTGAATATTTCATGATTTTTTATTTTTTTGATTATTTTATTATTTTCAAAAAACCCGGCCCGCGCCTCTCGGGCGCCCGGCCCGACCCTAGGGGTCGACACCGGCCTAAAACGACACCGTTTTATATTTTTAATCATTTTCCTATTTTTTTACAATTTTTTTGATTTTTTACCTATTTTATTTAATTATCCGAAAATTCCCCGGATCCGACGGTTCTCATCGCGCCACGTGGCCTCATCCTGTGCGTCCGATCTTCCACTAGATCGGACGCTTCGGAGGGAGCCACGTGCGCAGATCTTGACCGTTGGATCAAAATCATTTTTTATATTTTCTGAAAAAATATCCTCCCATCCGACGGACCAAAACGCGCCACGTGTCGGACTTCGGTGCGTCTGATCTTGAGCATGATCGGACGACTCTCAAATCGCCACTTGGCACATTCCTAGCCCTCAGATTTACATTTTTTATTTATCTGAAAATCAATTATTTATTTCGAAAATATAATTTTTTTATTTTTTTTAAGGACAGGATCGCGACACGTGGCATAACCACGGCCGTCCGATCCTTTTATTAAAAACACGGCCCGGTCCCGCCTTGGCTGACGTGGCTGCCGACGTGGCAAGTCACGTCAGCCGTTGACCGGTTGACCACCGGCGATAGCCGCCGGAGAAGATGATGAATAGTGACTATTCCGGCGGCTATCGCCGGAATTTTCGCCGGAGACCCCAAATCTTACCCGAAACTCAGTGTTTTTCCCTCATTCTTTCGGCATTTGACTCCCCTAACCACCCAAATTAGTGTACGACTAAAACATGACATCGAACATCGTCAAGAAGCCCCGAATGGGCGGCCACCGAACCGACTCCGGCGAGGTGGATTCGCAGAAAAATTTTGAGCTTTAAAGTCAATTCTGGACGTCAACATGGCATACATGGGAGTCAAGGAGACCTGCCTACGGTCGCTTGAGGCTCGGCGACCGCCGAAATCCCCCGGTCGAGCTCCCGGCTTGGGCCGCAGCCGGCGAAGCTCGAACCGCCGCCTTCAGTGGTTCCCGACGCAAAAATAGCGGACAATGGAGCGGAGGATCGATGATAGAACAATTTCTAAACTAGATTCGCATGAAATGAAGTTTGGCAAGGCATGGCCGAGGCCCACAAAATACATAGCTCGCTTGGGCAATTTATCGAGCACATGGTGTGCGACCGTGGAGTTAGAGCTTAGAGGGGCTACCGACCTGGTGGTGGCTTGTCGACGGCAGCAGAAGCTCCAATGGTGATCAGTGAGGTTAGCTCGAGGTCCGGGAAGGTCGCTCCAACGCCGGTCTCTGTCAAAAAAAAATCGCCTACCTCTCGGCCTCACTCTCCCCCTTAAACCCGAGCCAACCTCTCCCCGGTGGCCGACCGCCCGCCTCGACGCCCGCTCATTCTGCCAAAACACGAATATTCCTCTGCTCGCTGCCTCCCACGCTCGGTTGCCCTTTTTTTCTTCCCCAAAACCGCGCCCCATCTTCCCCTGTTTTTTATCCTTCTCGGCCAAGTGGTCTGCAACAATGTTGCAGACCCGGTCGGACCGGGCCGGGTCGGGTCTGACCCGACCGGCCCGGTTCGACCAATTCTTTCAAATTGGACCCCAAATTGACCTATTTTCGTGAAATTGATGGCATAATCGGACTCCTTGACACATTTTCTATCAAATTAGGGTATTTTCACGAATCGATTGATTGAAATTTTATGAAAACCCCAAATTGTCCATAGGATCCGAAAATGAATTCCACCAAATCGAAGGTCCAAATGGTCGAATTATTCAAAATTGAGCCCACCAATGGATTCAGCATGATGAAGACTATAGGATAGGGGTGTTTAATTTTAATGGGTGCGCCCGTGTGAAATTTAATTTCGAAAATCGTAAAACCGGGGACTAAATTGAATAAAATTTGTGCAATTAAGCCCTTTTGGTTAAAATTGATCAAATTGGAGGGCAAATTGACCCAATTGCACTTCAATACTTTAGAGTCCAATGTCATAGCTTATAAAAATCGAGAATTGAAAATTAAAAGACTCGAAAAGGATTTTTTTAGGCCCGGTTCGGGATTAGGTTTGTGAAGGAACCCCATGAACCGAGCTAAATTTCCCTTATAAAAAGTGAAAATATTGAAGAGGAAATTAAAATAAAATTTTTGAATATTTTTGTGTAATTTTCTGACCACGGATGGTATTTTTTCTTATTTTTTGGGTATTTTTATAATTAAATAAATTCCAAAAAAATATTAAAAAATTCAAAAAATATTTTTTGTTCAAAATTGGTTCCTAAGGCTAGGCTAAGGCTTCCAAAGTTGATTTTGCAATTTTTAATTATTTTTAGAAATAAAAACTAAAATAAAAGATGGTCAAAAATCAGGTGTCAACAGCTGCCCCTCTTTGAGAGTGAGCTCGTCAGAGGTTGCTTTCAAAGACAGAATGACACCTGGATCTTGACCGACTCGACTGGGGGGGAAGAAATGCTATGACATCGAACCCTTAAGTCTTTTGATGAATGCTCAAATTAATCATCGGTTTACTCTTGCAATTCGAACATGGGCCGGAGTGAGAGAGGCTTACCCGAAGCTCACCTGTCAGATACTGCCGGTTGCGACGACTTTCAAGAAGATACCTAGGACTCGTTCAGAATATCCTAGGGAGATTAAGCTCTGACCTGTATGGTAGGTCATACCATTAGTTGACCCTTATGGCGGTTTCTACCATTGGTTGACCCTTATGGCGGTTTCTACCATGAGTTGACCCTTCAGGCGGTTTCTACCTTTGATTTGGTTTTGACCCTTATGGCGGTATCTACCTTGAGTTGACCCTTCAGGCGGTTTCTACCATGGAGTTGACCCTTCAGGCGGTTTCTACCTTTGATTTTAGTTTTGACCCTTATGGCGGTATCTACCTTTGAGTTGACCCTTATGGCGGTTTCTACCATTCAATTGACCCTTATGGCGGTTTCTACCATTAAGTTGACCCTTATGGCGGTTTCTACCATTCAATTGACCCTTATGGCGGTTTCTACCATCAAGTTGACCCTTATGGCGGTTTCTACCATGGAGTTGACCCTTCAGGCGGTTTCTACCTTTGATTTGGTTTTGACCCTTATGGCGGTATCTACCTTGAGTTGACCCTTATGGCGATTTCTACCATTCAGTTGACCCTTATGGCGGTTTCTACCATCAAGTGAGACTCCAGACTGATAGGAATCTAAGGATGACGCGCCCGTTCTATAGGGTTTGTCGGAGACTCGATCGTTCTGTAGATCGGTCTTGGAAAAGGTTTGCCTACTAAAAGGCTACGCCTATGAAATGACATATCCCTTCTTGTCGGGACTAGTCGAAGACTCGATCGTTCTGTAGATCGGTCTTGGAAAAGGTTTGCCTACTAAAAGGCTCCGCCTCGGAATGACATATCCCTCCTTGTCGGGACTAGTCGAAGACTCGATCGTTCTGTAGATCGGTCTTGGAAAAGGTTTGCCTACTAAAAGGCTCCACCTATGGAATGACATATCCCTTCTTGTCGGGACTAGCCAAAGACTCGATCGTTCTGTAGATCGGTCTTGGAAAAGGTTTGCCTACTAAAAGGCTCCGCCTCGGAATGACATATCCCTTCTTGTCGGGACTAGTCGAAGACTCGATCGTTCTGTAGATCGGTCTTGGAAGAGGTTTGCCTACTAAAAGGCTCCGCCTCGGAATGACATACCCCTTCTTGTCGGGACTAGTCGAAGACTCGATCGTTCTGTAGATCGGTCTTGGAAAAGGTTTGCCTACTAAAAGGCTCCGCCTCGAAATGACATATCCCTTCTTGTCGGGACTAGTCGAAGACTCGATCGTTCTGTAGATCGGGCTTGGAAAAGGTTTGCCTACTAAAAGGCTCCGCCTCGGAATGACATATCCCTTCTTGTCGGGACTAGTCGAAGACTCGATCGTTCTGTAGATCGGTCTTGGAAAAGGTTTGCCTACTAAAAGGCTCTACCTAAAGATTGACATCATTAAGGTCTCTTTTGGAAGGTTTACCTAACTCTAGGTTCACCTGAAGGCTATCCTGGGATTTAGGGGTTACCTGAAATCTCGCAGAAGGCCGAGTTGTCCTTTCGACATGCGAGGTACCTTTCTGGGATATGTGGACTCCAATTATCCTACAGAAAGCTGAAACCTGCAAACTTTTCATTAAAAAAGGTATCAGTTTGGGACCTGGGTTCTCCAGGGATCCTGCAAAACATGACCCTACGAGCTTTTCTTGACAGAGCAAGGCATCCTTTCGGGATCATGGGTTCTCCACGTCCGATGGAACTGTCTGAATTTTGAAAAAGGGGTCTCATGACGAGGGTTCTCCATGTCCGATGAGACTGCCTGATTTTTTGAAAAAGGGTCCCGAGATGAGGGTTCTCCACGTCTACTGGGATTGCTTGATTTTTTTTTTTAAAATGGGTCCTAGGACGAGGGTTCTTCACGTCATGCTAAGACTGCTTGATTTTTGTTTTAAAAGGGGTCCTAGGACGAGGGTTCTCCACGTCATGCTAGGACTGCTTGATTTTTGAAAAAGGGTCCCGAGACGAGGGTTCTCCACGTCTACTGGGATTGCTTGATTTTTTTTTAAAAGGGGTCCTAGGACGAGGGTTCTCCACGTCATGCTAAGACTGCTTGATTTTTGTTTTAAAAGGGGTCCTAGGACGAGGGTTCTCCACGTCATGCTAGGACTGCTTGATTTTTGAAAAAGGGTTCCGAGACGAGGGTTCTCCACGTCTACTGGGATTGCTTGATTTTTTTTTTTTTTAAAAAAAGGGTCCTAGGACGAGGGTTCTCCACGTCATGCTAAGACTGCTTGATTTTTGTTTTAAAAGGGGTCCTAGGACGAGGGTTCTCCACGTCATGCTAGGACTGCTTGATTTTTGAAAAAGGGTCCCGAGACGAGGGTTCTCCACGTCTACTGGGATTGTTTGATTTTTTGAAAAAAGGGTCCTAGGACGAGGGTTCTCCACGTCATGCTAGGACTGTCTGATATTTTTGAAAAAGGGGTCCTAGGACGAGGGTTCTCCACGTCATGCTAGGACTGCTTGATTTTTTTTTGAAAAAGGGTCCCGAGATGAGGGTTCTCCACGTCTACTGGGATTGCTTGATTTTTTTTTTAAAAAGGGGTCCTAGGACGAGGGTTCTCCACGTCATGCTAGGACTGCTTGATTTTTGTTTTAAAAGGGGTCCTAGGACGAGGGTTCTCCACGTCATGCTAGGACTGCTTGATTTTTGAAAAAGGGTCCCGAGACGAGGGTTCTCCACGTCTACTGGGATTGTTTGATTTTTTGAAAAAAGGGTCCTAGGACGAGGGTTCTCCACGTCATGTTAGGACTGTCTGATATTTTTGAAAAAGGGGTCCTAGGACGAGGGTTCTCCACGTCATGCTAGGACTGCTTGATTTTTTTTGAAAAAAAGGGTCCTAGGACGAGGGTTCTCCACGTCAAACTAGGACTGTTTGGTATTTTTGAAAAGAGGTCCTAGGACGAGGGTTCTCCACGTCATGCTAGGACTGCTTGATTTTTGTAAAAGGGGTCCTAGGACGAGGGTTCTCCACGTCATGCTAGCACTGCTTGATTTTTGAAAAGGGGTCCTAGGACGAGGGTTCTCCACGTCATGCTAGGACTGCTTGATTTTTCAAAAGGGGTCCTAGGACGAGGGTTCTCCACGTCATGCTAGGACTTTTTCTTTTAAAAGGGTTTTTCTTCCCATCTTTTCAGAGATCCCGAAGTTTGTCGAGAATTCAGTTTTTCGAAGCAGTGAAAGATTTTATTTTGACAAAGCTTCAATTGAGTCTGTTGAGGCGACATTCTGGGAGCTGGGTTCTCCAGGTATCATGCAGAAGTTTGAGCCCGAAAGATTTTTCTTCACCAAGAAAACGTTAGTAATCTTTGGAAGACAACGGTTGTCCAATCGACGAAATTTTATGACTTAAGTTTTAGTCATGAAAAGTGCACTTTGATGCTGGAGGTTATCCAAAACATTCTTGCAACATACAGATGTGATCACAAATTCCTTGCGCGGGAAATCTGGATCAACGGTTTAAAAATTCCAAAAAGAGTTTGTTCAAAATATTAATTGGAATATTTCTCGTTCAAGAGGTCTTCTCACCTGTTTTGAGATAGTGGTCTTTATAGGGGATGCACTCAATTCCCTACTAACCCGTGCCTAGGTTTTGGGCCCATTCGCAGCGCTTACATTTTGATCGGTCGGGAGGTCTTCCACGGGACCGTAATGTTGGGCTTGGTATTGGTCTTCAAGGGGGACCCGCTTTGGAGTCGAGGCCATTGAACGAAAGTTTTCACCATCTGCTCCGGGTTTGCAAGTCAAGAACCCTGCAAAATGAGAAAGAAATAGTCTTGCTCGTACCTCTTCGAGCTAAGCTATATGTTAACCCAAGTGTCTTAGTCAGAGAAGACTGTTTCAGGGTTATGATGTTGGTAGGATTGGGGACCGAAAAAGGCTTGTTTTTGGCCCAGACATTATGAGGGGATTGACAGTGGTGATCATTGCAAATTTGCCACCAGTCTTTTCCATTCCGCATCTTCAGTCTTTGAGGCGCGCAACCGATTTTGAGGTGTGCACCAGCTCTTTCAGAGAGCGTCTCTTGTTGCATTAAGAAGATTGACAACTCTGTCTGCGTCTTTCCTCCGCGCTTGACATCATTCGGAGGAGCGTCCTTTTGATCTGACTCCTTTATGGGTCTTTCTCTTTTCCCATCCAAGTTTCACTGGGGATCAATCAGATAACTAACACGAGCATCGGCCTTGCTTTTACCAGGCACTTTGCTTTTTCTTGATGTTGGGGATTTTCTTCGTCCTCATTTTCCTTTTTAAATCCCGCTTTTCTCATCTTCGGTAGATCATGTTAGACATATGATCGAATGTCTAAACATGCTTTAAGCATTAGCCTAGGAATTTCTTTGTAATCCCTAAGTCTCGAATTCCTCCGTTTCTGAAGTGATGATGCATCCGTCTTGGAATGTGCAATGATCACCAACAGGTTTATGAAATAATTTGGCAGGCCCAACTTGGCTGTGCAAAGGGTATGGTGTGTGGGATAGAGAAATGAATGCTTCTCGTCATCCTATGGCACTTGGATTACCGTATAAACAACACACAAAGATTGATGTTAGTCCGAGCAAGAAAATTTCTAACCATTTTCTCCTGATGTTGCTGGACTCGCCTCCGTTTTGCCCCAATGTGGGGTGCTTCTGAAGCGGGGTCGAGACTCAAGACTGAATGCAGATATGCTATCCCCAGAACACGGCGCTCAGGCCTAAAAGGGGACTGCCTTTTAGCATTCCAGGCTTAAGACCGAACAAACTCAACCGTTAATAATCCCAGAATTTCTGATTCACAAGTTCCACCAAGGTGGCGAGTGAAGAGCATACTAACCACGTCGTACTAATCATATTAACAAAAGGAATCTATTCAGAAGAACCATGTATAAGGAAAAGAGAGGGATTTAGAAACTCATAACGGAATATTTGATCACACAAACTGAAAGGTGGTCTCCCCCTTCTTCGTTCATTACACAGCCTTTTATAGGCAAAACTCATACAGACAAACGCAAACCAACGAAATACATTGAATTCTAGTCTAGATAGTTGGTGAACAACTTCTGACCTAGAATCATACCAACTTTTGACTTAATACAACAACTTTTGACCTAATACAACAACTTTTGACCTCCAGTGGGCCAATTATTGGAAACAAAGAGCGCTTTCATCACTCGTGGCCGACATGGACAGATAATTACATTTTGCGGCGATCTGGGTCAGGGTGATAATTTGCATCATCTGAGTCTGAGCTGTCAGGTCCATCTTTTGCTTTCTTGAATTCTCTCAAAAGACGTTCTTCTTCGTACTCATTGATCAATGCGTCTGTCTCCGGATCATCAGGGATTCCACATTTAGGACAATAATTATTGGAGTGGACATGAGTGCACTGAGTGGAACTGGACGGAATATCTGTGGTGCTGGACGGAATATTTGTGGAAGACATGGCTGGCTGTGGAAAACCGTAGTCGAACGGGTCTTGGGATAATGGTCCTCCCCATGGGTCTTCAGTATCCATTGGAGTGTCTGGTTCGTTTCTTTGAAACTCGTCGAGTGCTTCAAGTGTTTGTGGATGAGCTCTAGGCCTGTCCCATGAGAGATTAGTGGATGAATAAGGCCAGATTACTGGGGGAATGGACTGATTTTCTTGGAACAAAATTCTTTGAAGTTCCCGTAACTCAAACTGAATGTCTGCTATAGATCTGGGAAGAGTACGATGGACTTCGAACTTTTGTCTTTGGAGATCAGGCTTGAATGTGGTAGTGCCTGCTGGGGCAACATTTGTACGAGGATCTCCAGTTGGACCATTGTAGTACCATGGTCTGTGAAATAGGCAAGTAGTATGCCTTTCTGGTTCAGGACGCCCAATGAATCTTTGCTGGACAAACATGTGTTTCCAAGCTTGCAATGGTTGAAACCATGTAAGTAGCTCTGTGAGGGGTTTCTGGTTGGAGAAATTTCCCATTAAAGCATCAGAGAGAACTTTGATGATCTTGTCCGTTGGGAATTCAATTGCCACAGTGTGCAAGTTAAACAGGTACCAGAAAAACCATTTGAGTTCGTCAGTGAACTCGTAATCGGGAGTCCATTGTAGGAGACTTATAAAAGGATAAACCGGATCAAGTCCCCTAGGATTCAGCATTAATCCTCCATATTCTCTGAAAATACGATGCTGATAGTCCCAAAGATGAAATGTCATATTTTGGAATAAGACATTTTGTTCAACCTGCCGGGGTACTTCTGGCGGGTATTTATGGGAATTCCATTGCTGTACTCCCCGTATAGGGGTAGCTTTGAATGTGGCAGGATGAATGAGATTCTTCCGAACATACATATTGATGGAGGAGATTGGTTCTTTGGGTCTACAGAGAAAATCAACAAGGACATTTTTCTTTCCAGGGATGTATTTGGTGTCAAAGGAGTACTTTGAAAATCATTCTGCCCAACGCAGAAGTTGTGGATGAGGAATTTGTTTCTGTTTGAATTTGAGCATCTGAGGGAAAGATGACTGTTGACACCTGATTTTTGACCAATCTATTATTGTGATTTTTATTCTTTAAAATTAATTAAAAATATCAAAAAAGGTCATAAAATCACAAAATCAACTTTGGAAGCCTTGGCCTAGCCTCGGGGACCAATTTTGAACAAAAAATATTTTTTGGTATTTTATAATATTTTTCGAATTTATTTAATTATAAAAATACCCAAAAAATCAGAAAAATACCATTCGTGGTCAGAAAAATACACAAAAATATTCAATAATTTTGTTTTAATTTCCTCTTAAAGTGTGTCACTTTAAATCTCAAAAATTCGGCTCGGGTCACTATGTTCCTTTACAAACATAAACCCGAACCGAGCCCAAAAATTCCTTTTCGAGTCTTTTAATTTTCAATTCTCACTTTTCATAAGCTATGATATTGAATTCTAAAGTCTAGAAGTGCAATTGGGTCAATTTACCCTCCAATTTGATCAATTTGGAACAAAAGGGCTTAATTGCACAAATTTCTTTCAATTTAGTCCCCGGTTTCACCATTTTCAAAAATTAAATCTCACGCGGGCTCACCCATTAAAATTAAACACTCCTACCCTATGGGTTTC
This sequence comes from Rhodomyrtus psidioides, assembly GCA_021437785.1. Classification (NCBI taxonomy): domain Eukaryota; kingdom Viridiplantae; phylum Streptophyta; class Magnoliopsida; order Myrtales; family Myrtaceae; genus Rhodomyrtus; species Rhodomyrtus psidioides. The sequence continues at coordinate 779,543 of JAILYB010000044.1, read as the reverse complement.
ATTGTGATGAATCCACTGGTGGCCTTAATTTGGACTAATTTGATCGTTTGGGCCCTCAATTTGGCGATAATCATTTTCGGATCCTAGGGACAATTTGGGGTTTTTACTAAATTTCAATCAATTGATTCACGAAAATACCCATATTTGACAGAAAATATGTCAAGGAAACCGATTTTGTCATCAATTTCATGAAAATGGATCGATTTGGGGCCCAATTTAACGAAATTGGTCGAACCGGGCCGGTCGGGTCAGACCCGACCCGACCCGGCCGAACCGGGTCTGCAACTCAGTTGCAGACCCGTGGGGAAAAGCCGTGCGTGCAGAACAGGGGAGGACCGGGCATGCATTTTTTTAAGAAAAGAGGTGAACGAAAAGTGGGGAACAATGGAAGGTGGTCGGTAGGCATGCTTTTGAGGCAAAAAAAAAGAGCAAAGGGGCGGTCGGCCATTAAAAAAAAGGGTGGCGGAGCTCGGTTAATGGAGGGAGCTTGGCCGAGAGAGGGAAGTGGTTCGGGCAAAAAAGGGAGCGAGAGCAAGGCGTAACCGGAGCTCCGGACGTTCAACAGATCATCACCGAAGCCTCGCCCGCCATCTTCAAGCTCGGAACAGGTCGGTTGTTCCTCTCCGACCTTCATTTCCTTACCGTGTATCACCTATTCGATAAAATGCTCGAATGAAACATATAGGTTTGGGGTCTCGGCCGGGCCTTCCCGAGCATTATTTATCGCGAGTTTGCTTGTAAAACATCCCGACACATGTTTCTAATCTCGGTTTGCTATTCATATTACGTCGAGGACCGCCGAGAACCCGACCCCGAGCTTCACCGGCCACTGCCCATACCGTGAGCTCAACGACGACTTCCAGCGATCACCGGCCCTTAGCTAGCCTCAGGTAAGCTTCTAAAGCTCCCTGGGGTCCCCCACGAATGCCTGGAACGAGTTTTGGACAAATTTTTTTTTTTCTGCAACTTACCTCGCCGGCGCCGAGACTGTGGAGGTCCGGATCCCCGTTTTCCGACGTGGTAGCCGTCGTGTTTTGGGTATATGTTGATGTCGGATGTGTGGGAAATCGTTTAGGCTGAAAATCGTGAGTCGAAACCGCCGTTTTTACGTCGGTTTCGCTCCTCCGGCGAGGCGCCGGCGACGGTCATCTTCTACGGCGAGCCGGGGGACCGCTGACCGGTCAACGGCTGACGTGGCTCGCCACGTCAGCGGCCACGTCAGCTAGGATGGGGGCGGACCGTTTAAAAATAAAACTCAGATCGGACGGTCGTGGCTTCGCCACGTGTCGCGATCTGGGAATTTTGGAAATTAAAAATGATTTTTTAAAAAATAATAAAAAGATTTTGATCGGACGGTCGATATTACGCCAAATGGCGCTCTGAGGAGCGTCCGATCTGACCTAAGATCGGACGCGCCAGAGGAGGCCACGTGGCGTGTCCTGAACCGTCCGATCGGTAGGTTTTCGGATAATAATAAAAAATGTTAAAAAAATTAGAAAATTCCCAAAAAAATGAAAAACGGCGTCGTTTTAGGCCGGTTGCGACCCGTAGGGTCGGGCCGGGCGCCCGCGAGGCGCGGGCCGGGTCTGACCCGGCCCGGAAAATATTCTTAAATAAATAAAAAATCAGAAAATAATAAAAAATAATATAAAATTCAAAAATCAATAAAAAATAGAAAATCATAAAAAATTCAAAAAAATTCGAAAAATTCAGAAAAATTATAAAAAATTCCAGAAAATAGGAAATGACCATATTCAATTGGCCACAACCTGTTTCGGGTCATTTGACCCCCGATCTTTCCAGAAATGATGGTTTTGCCCTTTCGGCAAACCGTCTTCCAAAACAAATTCTAAAAAAATCCAAGAAAATCCCCAAAAATAGGAAATGGCCACAATCAACTGGCCAAGGCTCATCCCGGGTGTTTTGAACCCCGATCCCTCTAAAATGACGATTTCGCCCTTTGGGCGAATTGTCCTCCAGTAAATTGAAGAAAAATCTAGAAATTCCAAAAAATTCTCAAAGCTGGGAAATGGCCACAAACTACTGGCCGTGGAATATTTTGGGTAATTCGGTATCCAAACCTCCCAAAAATGACGATTTTGCCCTTCGGGCTAATCGCGTCCAAATCTTCCCATTTTACCCCCGGTCTGAAATCACACCTTCCCTAAGCCCTTATGGTTATACTAGGAAGCCATTGACTTGAATTGACGTGCATTGATATGATTTATTTATGCACTTGACTGCGTTTCAATTAAAATTGATTATGATTGATAGGAATAGTCTTCCAATCTGCATGGAACCCTGAATCAAGCCTACCTCACCTAAAATCGCGCCTGCATGAACTCTTAGCTAGGAAAATCACTCGCGTTAGGTACCGAAAGGGCGTTGGTAATGATACCGACGTAACCAAGTCTCCGAACCCAAAATCTCTAGTTCCGCAGAACTGATCGACCTCTCCCAATCGGTCAGTAAGGTTTCCGGTCTACCCTCCAATAAAGACCGGTGGCGACTCCAAATGCATGCACAAGTTGCACATGCCACCACGACCACACTGAAGGTCGAAAGCGATCGACTCTTATCGTCGAATCCCTTTGAAAAAAATACTCCCGCCGCGATTTGGTATGGGCCTGGGAGGGCTCGCGCCAATCCAAGGCCCGTGATCGGTAATCCATTAGCCGCGTCCGCTTCCGGACGGGTCGCGACAGCTGGCGACTCCACTGGGGACTCTTGCTCTAGAACATATGATTCTAGACCTCAAGTGGACTTAGGCCGTAATTAAAACGCTGAGTGATTTTTCTAACTTTGCAGGCGCTCTCGAAGGTGAGGTAAGTCCGCTTATGGTAGGTGTTATATGTTTTTGGCAGATTGGAGAAATAAGGGGTGTAGTCCGTGATTAACATTGTCTTATGCAGGTTGGGCGTAGGAATGTATGTTGTGTGGATGATTTGAAGTGCTGATTGATAAACTGCTGTGCATGAATTGCATTATGATGATCACAACACGTGGACACACACAACCGCGCCTAAAACCCCGGGCGCCGCCTTTAGGAACACAATAGAAGGAATTGAGAATGGAATCTCCGCGAGGAAAAACGCGGGGTAATCCACTTTTCAATTCCGCTCGCTTCGAACTATGGATCGAGTCCCAATGCAACGATAGCTGTGCAATGGAATCGGCTCTTTCTAGAACTCGAAGTGGGAACCTTAACCTTAGGTGCCAAACCCTCTGATTTTTAGAAGTTCACCATCACTTGTCTCATGCGCGTGTCTTTGGGCGGTTGGTACACCTAAAACCGCACATAAGTCGACGAGTTTGGTTGGTAAGACTCTCTATCCCTCAAATCTATTACTGTTCATATAAATATAGGCATTTCATTCATTGCATTCTGGTGATTAGATTAAATGCCATTTCAAGGATAGATATGTGTGTTTTTCCCAAACGTCCTTGATAGAAGACGAGGAGGATGATATCCCATGGCGAACACCGAGTGAGCAACAAAAGAGCCTACTATGGACCTTATTGAGATATCGTCCAATGAAGATGACGAGTTGGGGCAAGTGATCCGGAAGCCACAGATCGAACTCGGGGCATCCTTAAACGTTAGGATCACATTCCTTTGTTTCATTTTCCATTACTAGTCCTCTTGTATAGGGTTTATTTTTATCGAGGCTTTTTTCTATCCCACCCCTTAGAGTGATTGTATTAGGGATCTATTGGTGTGTACATTCAGATGGAACTTGGTTATATTTCTTTTGACGGGTCATGGGAATGTGATAGTGGCATTTTCTCTAATCATCCGAATACTCCCAAGTCAAGTTTATAATTCCTTTAGAGGAAATTAAAATTGGAAGTCTTACACGACCTTTTGGTCGTATAGAGTAGTCCAATCTCAATTTCTCTAGAAGGAATTATACACTTGAATTGTTTCGTGCATGTTTTACGTCGCTGGTAATCCACGATAATTGATCGAGAATATCGATGTTGTTTTGAATTTAATGACGAGATAGATGTCCAAATTACTCTCGTTCTTAACAAAATGGCCTTGATTTGGATGCCGTATCTTCAATTAAATTTAAAACACGTTATTATGCCTCGCACTTTTGAGTAATTCGTTCCTCTCGAAATTGATCAAAAGCGATTATTGTGAATTACATTCCTTTCAATAGTATGCTTTCTTTCGAGGAATATTGATAAAAACTTTTCGCGCAAGATTAAAACCCTTGTAAAAGTTCTTGTCCTTATTAATCACGAGCAAGCATAAGATTGAAAGGGGTCTATGCTTTCTTTTTCAGATTATTCCTTCTGATTCTGTCTTTTTATTTGCAGGTAAAAAATAGGTAATAGAGAGAAATCTTTTCCTGGATAAGTCTGAGGCTATTCTTTCATCTGATCATGAGCGAGTTATAAAATCCATATTTGCTCGACTTATTGATATTATGGTTCGGCTCACCTAAATTGAAGATGTTCGAACGCTCGAAGAAAAGAACCATGCGGAAGTTAAAACACACACGAGAACTTTCATTTATTTTGCTCAGCGGAGGGTTTTCAGAAGCAGGTCATACAATTCGGGGTGGAAAAGTAAAGCCAAAGTGAGCCCTAATTAACGACACAAAGGAGCCCAACTGACCCTCCATGTTGTTAATGCTCTGCTCATACTCCCAGCTCCGCATGTTGTGGTCGGCAAGCCTGAGGAGAAGACTTCTGCATTCTCCCTTAACTTCGGCGACCTTGGCCTCGTGTTCTTCGGTGACTACTTCCAGGTCCCGAACCAGTCCATTCCCGCGAGCTATGTCCTCGGTTATCTTGTCGAGCCGTTCTTCCTGCCAGTCGCTCTGAAGCCTCAACAGGACGTTGCGGCGGTCATGCTCGCCGGTGGTTAGGGATATGGCCAATTGATCCACCAGATTTCTCCTCTCGCGAAGCAACGTCGCGACCCGCTCATTAGCAAACTCGACGGCCTTTTTGTAACTATCAACTAGATAGTTGGTCAGCACCAAATGATCAGATCGATCCTCATAACGAGCCCGCAAGACGCGAGCCACCAGAACCTCCCGACTAGCAACACGATAGGCCTCTAAGGAGTGTTCAAAGAGAGTCGGGAAAGTTCTATATTCCCTCCCCAGTGTAGTACCTTCGAGAGAAGTGGTATCAAGGTCCTCGAGCAGGACACAGATTGCATCCTCGGTTGCAGAATGATCGGTTATGTGCGCGTAACCGCGACCCAGTAGGTTATAAAGCTTTTCCCACTGGGCCAAGACATCAGTTGAAAAAGTGCGTACGGGAGAGGAGGCCATTTGCGTTGGGTTGGCTTGAGAATAAGACGAGTTTAACAGAGAGATTAGAAGGAAGAAGCTGATTATGCGAGAACGTTAACCTTCCATACATTAATTCCTCATTTTATAGCAACTCGAGGATGATGAAGGGTCTCAGTAATAATGCTGGTGGAGCCCAGTTAGGGGGGTAAAGCAGGAGGTCCCCTCACGAGAACCATTGGATTCGTTTCGGTCCGCGATTTCCGGCTCATCAATTAAAAGATGTAAAAGATTTGTCGGGATCACCATTATTAGAGTTAGGTGGGAGGAAAGCGCAACTATCGAAGAGAGCCCTAACAGGGTTTGGCAGTCCCATCACGTTGAAAAGCTAAGCGAGAAATTCAAGGTCTTGAGGGGGAACGTTTGCCTAATGATGCTTGAAGAGCGTCTCCTGGACATACAGAGTCACTCGAAGAAAGCTTTATAGGGAGTGAGCATACAGGAGAGAGTGGAGAACTCTGAGTGGGCAAGAACCAATCAAACATTTCTTAATCTAACATATTTAAGAGGCTACTGTCAGCCGCTAGAGGCGACTGACTCAAAAATCTCAGAAATTGAACCACAGAGGGATCTCGAAGATTCCAAGATCAAGTCTAACGCCAAAACCATGGAGCCCAACACTTCTGGCAACGGAAATCAAGATCACGGCGACGACGACAACGACATCCACAATGCTCAACTCGGGAAAAGAAGACGTCCTCACCAATACTCTCAGGAGGAAACCCAAATGCTGGAAACCCTTTTCAGTAAAAGCCATTACATGAAAAAGAAGTGGAGAATTGAATTGAGCCGGGAGTTGGGGATTAATCAGTCGAGGATCCAGTTTTGGTTTCAAAATAGGAGATCCAAATCGAGGGCTCAACGCAAACGTCAGGTGGTCGAGATTTTAAAGGAAGAAAACCAAAAGCTGCGAACAGAAAACATGAGGTACGAAAAAGCTCTCAATATTACCGTTTGCCCTCATTGCGATAACCTCGTCGCCCTCGGTAAGGTATTCCCCGATAAGCCTCACGCGATGATTGAAGACGTTCATTTACCACCCTACTCCCTCGGGGCATCTCCTGCTCAACCAGATTTTGCCGGAGTCACGCATGAGCAGGATGATCCTACGAAGATGATACAAATGCCTCCTGGGGGATGGGATTTGCATCGCTTTGATTGGAGTTACAGTTTCAAGGAGCTGGATGTTACCGCCGACCAGCTCAAAGCATATCAGCCTCATGCACAACAATTTTCGATAGGGTCGGGTCCTGCTGGAGATGAGTTAATCAGTCGTCAAGCCATCGATGCAATTTTGGGCCACGATAAGAGGAGGTTCGCTTGGCCCCCTGAACTGCATTCCAGATTCCTAGATGTGGTTCACCAAATGGGGATCGACTCAGCAACTCCGACGCGCATATTTAAGGCCATGAATGTACCGGGGCTTAGTAAGGAGCTGGTCAGGAATCACCTTGCCGCCTACAGAAAGCTATTAAGACAACGTCGAGCGGAGCTAAACCGGGAGGAATCCGTCTCGAGCTCAAAAGCTAGGAGCGACCGCCATTGTAATGCTCAGGCATCAAGAGATACCCGGCCAAATCTAAGCATCAATCAAGCTAGCAACCCGACCACCGGCAAACTGAAAGCTGATCAGAATGTCCTCCCGGGCCATTTCAACACTTCTCAAGAGCGCGTGTCACAAGTACAGCGAGTGCGCACTCCTCCATTCGAGTAGCAGTCGGCTGGTGCTCTGCCTGCCGCTGGTCAACCCACAACAGACGATTTCTTTGATGAGGGGCTCGATGCCTTGTTCAATCAGTGGGAAGCTGGCATGCTTGGACAGCCATGATCTAGCGCTTGACTCGGGGCACGATGGGTCGGTCACCACGAACACCCCTAGAAAGAAGAACATGTTCACGAGTAGATCACTCGTTTTATCCGTTGTAAAGTTCCTACGGGAACATTTTTCTTTAATGACTATAGTTAATTCTATATTAAAACCAACGCTATCGACGAACATCGTCATGCTCAGTTGTGATGATCCCTTGTTAGATTAAGTCTGAAACCAGAGACGGTCTTTAAAATTTTGAGTGGCCACGGACTCATTCCTCACCAAGCGCCCGGGATGCTGAAATGAAGAGTAACAGCATGCACAGGGAAAATGCCACTTTCGTTTGAACGATGAAAAGGGCTTGAGAGAAGATCATAGCGTTAATGGAGCTAAATGAATTAAACGGACTCATTAATTGCGGGTCCACCGCTGCTCCCCACGTTCTCGGGCCTAGCAAATCATAAAAGGCGCCGAAAGATTGTAGACCCACCACTTTGAAGACTGAACTAGGGGATGAGCGCAATACTTGATGAAACCGAATCAATGCAAAAGAGTTTGTGATCCTATCACGAGGAAAAAGAAAGGGGAATACAGATGATGAGTAATTACAAAGTCTCGGGAGGAGCGCTTGCTTGCTGGCCTTCATATGCAGCCTGAAGGAGGGTTCTAGGACACGCACAATCACTTGAGAAAATTTCTAGAGTGAGCAAACACGTAAGAGCAAATAGAGAAAGCTGAGTGAACTAGATCAGCCCGAGATACTCCGATCCATCATGTTTAAAAGCTATTCCCATCTGCTAGAAACGCCCGACCTGGACATTTCTGAGCACGAACTGCTGGGAGACTTTGAAGATCCTGGAGCTGAATACTACCAGAAAGCCATGGAGACTGACTCCTCTAGCGATGAAATTCTAGGTTTCAGCTACGAAGAAGGAGTATACAATGATGACCGGAGTCGGAAAAGGAAGCAACTACAACGCCACACTCCAGGCCAAATCCGAGAGCTCGAAGCTTTCTTCAATGAATGCCCCACTCCAAGCAGACAACAGAAAATGGAATTGAGCCGAAAGATAGGATTGGAGCTTTCGAAGGTCAAGTTTTGGTTCGCCAACAAACGAACCCGGGTGAAACAGCAATACGCAGACCATGAGTTACTGGTCCTGAGGGAGGAGAATGAGAAGCTTCAAGCTGAAAGCGCGAGATATAAGGAAGCTCTGACCAAGGCCATCTGCCTTAATTGTGGTAATCCTGTTGTCCTCGACGAGGTGTTCCTCGATGAACCATCCCTGTTGACGAATAACACTCAGCTGTTACCGTATTCTCCACAACATTTTCCGACACAGCCAGATACCGCCGGAGATCTGCATGAGCAAGTCAACACCATAGGATCAACACCAACATCCTCTGAGAAATGGGATATGAATCATCACAGGGGGGGTTCTCTCAATGACGAACTCGCTGTCGCAGCCAGCCAATCCAAAGTCGGTGAGTCCCTCCCTGGACAACTTTTGAAACGACTAGATCCCGTAGAGAATAGCTACCGAAGTATTGACGATATTTTGGGTGATAAGAGAACAAGGTTTTACTGGACCTATGAACTTCACACCAAATTTGTTGATGCAATTCGAGAACTGGGAGTTGATTCGGCTAGCCCACTACGCATACTCGAGATTATGAATGTGCCGGGGCTCTCTAGAATTAACGTTGAGTCTCACCTCAAGTACTATAGGAGATTGCTAAGGGATGGAAGGATAGCGTTAAACCATCATAAAGCCAGTTGGAGCTCAAGTGCTGGGCAGAGTTACAACCATGATGATTGGAGAGCCAAGAGCACCCAACCGTGTTTCAGCAATGACGGGACTAGCAGTCGTGTCAGCGACTCCTCTAACCCAAATCAGAATGCTCCGCCGAGCTATCTCAATACTCCTCAAGAGTATATGCCACAGTTCCAGCACATAGAGATTCCTCAGTTTGAGCGCGAATCAGTCATTAATGCTGTCCCTGAAGCAGATCTGGCCTTGGTAAAAGGTGCACATATAAACCTGCCGGTCATCGGAGGAAGTCCCAATTCGAGGGATCAAATTGCTCACGGCGAGAGCAAAGAGAGGAATCCCTCACCTGCAGTCGACGACACCCAATATGGGCACCAAGGGCTAGAAAGAACAGGCGATTTCCTTGATAAGGAGCTGGACACTTGGATCAATACTCTTCAGGAATGTATGTCTCGACCCCAACATGGCAATGATGAAGGTTCCAGCTCAAAGATTCCAGTCCCTCACAATGAAGGCGATGAAAGAAATCTGCTCCCAACAATTGTTGATACCCAACTTGAACATCAATGGCCCGAAGACCCGAGCAATTTCCTTGGCGATGAGTTCAATCTTTGGCTCGATCAATTTGGAGCCGGAGGGCCATCACAGTGGTGACGCAAGGCAGATGACCAAACGTCTGATGCAAGGCATGATTACTCGATGAAAAATGCTTAGACGAAAGGGGTGGAACACTCATATTGAATATGTTGTTGATCGCACTGTAAGGTTCCCACGGGAACATCTTTCATTAATGTCTAGAACTAATTGCGCGTGAGTGTCAACATCACCCTTTGAGCATCTTCAAGCCGAGGGCCGTGGATTAATCGCTTAATCCGTGGAGCAAGTTCCCCGAACAATGACTATCACCCGCGGAGTATAATGAGATCTACCCCTGCAATACGAAATACGTTTGGCCGCGAAGCCACCTATTTGGTAAAACGATGTATCGTTCCTAAACGATCTTCAATCGAATACCGAAGTAATGTCTCCTTTCTTTCCCTTCTCAGGTGATAAACATGGATAAATCACTCAAGGAGCCATTTGTTCGAATAACAGAACAGACGTTGCCTAACTGGGGGGCAGATGAACCATTGATGTTGCAAACACTCCAAGAATGGATAGGCGGATTTGATAGATGTTGTTCATATCAATACGCAACATCAGAACGGGATGAGAACCAAGAGTAAAGTTGTATCGTTCCAATTTGTCTTGAATTTGAGAATATGAATTGATACTCGTTATTTATCCTTGACAGGGGAATCGCCTTACAGACGAACAGGTTTTTACATCCCATGTATTACTCGTTAGAGTACATGACCAAGGGTAGGATGTATCGTTTCGATTTTTGAAAAATTCGTGAACATGCAATGATATGCTTCTTTTACATTTTCAGGGGTCTGCAGCCACGACAGGTAGGTAAGTATCCCTTTCCCAGTTAGCTGGAGACAAAAAAAAATGTTAAAATACTTTCAGCCGTCATGAAAATTATCCAATGCATCGATGTTCATGATTTAAATCGGGAGGTTGCCCAAAGCATGAATAAGATATGCACGATACATCACAAAATCCCCTCGATGGATAAATTTTGGGAAAGAAAGAAATGAATTTTTCCAAATATGATTATTTGTCAAATCATTCAAAAGGAAGTTTACTCAAAAGAGAGGCAAGCCTAGTCAAAACACGCCCTATACACATTTAAGAGAGAAGTGGAGCGGATCAGATAGCAAAATCTGGACCTACGGAAGTATGGACCATTCGCAGCGATTACATGGGTTGGGACGACGGAGGCATTCGTTTCATATCCCCTAAACACTACAGGTGACCGTTGATAACCCCTTTGAACGGCGGTTTTCATTCTTAGCCCTGTCGAGAACTACCCCACATCGGGGCAAAATGAAGATGAGCCCAGCAGCATCAGGAGAAAATGGTTAGAAATTTTCTTGCTCGGACTAACATTAATCTTTGTGTGTTGTTTATATGGTAATCCAAGTGCCATAGGATGATGAGAAGCATTCATTTCTCTATCCCACACACCGAATCCTTTGCATAGCCAAGTCGAGCCTGCAAATTCGTTTCATGAGCCCGTTGGTGATCATTGCACATTTCAAGATGGATGCAGCATCACTTTAGAAACGGAAGAGCTCAAGACTAAGGGATTTCAAAAAAAAAAAGGGATGAAAATGAGAAAAGAATCCACGACATCGAGAAAAAGCAAAGTGCCTGGTAAAAGCAAGGCCGATACTCGTGTAAGTTGTTTGATTGATTCACAATGAAGCCGGATGGGAAAAGAGAAAATCCCTAAAGGAGCCAAATCTGAAAGGGCTGCTCCCCAAAATGCTAGCAAGCGCAGAACAAAGACGTAGAGAAAGTCAGTATCTGAATGCAACAAGAGACGCTCTTTAAAGAACTGGTGCACGCCGCAAGATAGGTTGCGCGCCTCAAAGGCTAAAGATGCAGAATGGAAAAGACATGTGACAAATTTGCAATGATCACCAATGTCAAATCCTTTGTGATTTCTGGGCCAAAAACAAGCCTTTTTCGGTCCCCAATCCTACCAATGTTACAACCCTGAAACAGTCTTCTCTGACTAAGACACTTGGGTTAACATATAGCTTAGCTCGAAGAAGTACGAGCAAGACTCTTTCTTTCTCATTTTGCAGGGTTCTTGACTTATAAACCCGGAGCAGATGGTGAAGATTTTTATTCAATGGCCTCGACTCCAAGGCGGGTCCCCCTTGAAAGCCAATATCCAAGCCCAACATTACGGTCCCGTGGAAGACCTCCCGACCGATCAAAATGTATGCGCTGCGAATGAGCCTAAAACCTAGGCACAGGTGAGTATGGAATTGAGTGCATCCCCTAAAAATCATTACCTCAAAACAGGTGAGATGGCCTCCTTGTCGAGAAATGTTCCAATTGATGTTTTGAGCAAACTCTTTTTGGGAATTTTCAAACTGTTTGATCAAGATTTTCCGTGCAAAGGATTTGTGATCACATTTGCATGTTGCAAGAATGCTTTGGATAACCTCCAACATCAAAACGCACATTTCATGATTAAGACTTAAATCATACGATTTTGTCAGATGGACAACCGTAGTCTTCCCTAAGATTGCTAATGTTTTCTTGGTGAAGAAAAATTTTTCAGGCTCGAACTTCTGCAGGATCCGTTGGAAACACCAATCTCCCAGAATGTCGCCTTAACAGACTCAAGTGAAGCTTTGTAAAGATAAAATCTTTCACTGCTTCAAAATTGAATTCCCGACAAATTTCGGGATCTTTTAAAAGAAGGGATGAGGATAGAACCCCTTTTCAAAACAAACAAAGGTAGAAACCGCCTGAAGGGTCAAAACAAAGGTAGATACCGCCTGAAGGGTCAAACAAAGGTAGAAACCGCCTGAAGGGTCAAAACAAAGGTAGATACCGCCTGAAGGGTCAAACAAAGGTAGAAACCGCCTGAAGGGTCAACTCATGGTAGATACCGCCTGAAGGGTCAAAACAAAGGTAGAAACCGCCTAAAGGGTCAAACTTATTGGTAGATACCGCCATAAGGGTCAACACGAGGTAAATACCGCCTTAAGGATCAACACGAAGGTCCGATCCACCATACGAATTAAAATCTCTGGCAAATCCCAAAGCGTGGAGATGCGCCTTCCTTAGGTTCCTACCAGTTAGGAATCCAATAATGGTATGACCTACCATACAGGTCAGAGCTTAATCTCCCTAGGATTTTCTGTGACGAGTCCTAGGCATCTTCTTGAAAGTTGTCGCAACCGGCATCATCCGACAGGTGAGCTTCAGGTAAACCTCTCTCACTCCGGCCCATGTTCGAATTGCAAGAGTAAACCGGTGATTAATTGGAGCATTCATCAAAAGACTTAAGGGTCCGATGTCATAGCATTTCTTTTCCCCCAGTCGAGTCGGTTAAGATTCAGGTGCCATGTTGTCTTTGAGAGAAACCTCTAACGAGATTCCTCTCAAAGAGGGGCAGCTGTTGACACCTGATTTTTGACCAATCTATTATTGTGATTTTTATTCTTTAAAATTAATTAAAAATATCAAAAAAGGTCATAAAATCACAAAATCAACTTTGGAAGCCTTGGCCTAGCCTCGGGGACCAATTTTGAACAAAAAATATTTTTTGGTATTTTATAATATTTTTCGAATTTATTTAATTATAAAAATACCCAAAAAATCAGAAAAATACCATTCGTGGTCAGAAAAATACACAAAAATATTCAATAATTTTGTTTTAATTTCCTCTTAAAGTGTGTCACTTTAAATCTCAAAAATTCGGCTCGGGTCACTATGTTCCTTAACAAACATAAACCCGAACCGAGCCCAAAAATTCATTTTCGAGTCTTTTAATTTTCAATTCTCACTTTTCATAAGCTATGACATTGAATTCTAAAGTCTAGAAGTGCAATTGGGTCAATTTACCCTCCAATTTGATCAATTTGGAACAAAAGGGCTTAATTGCACAAATTTCTTTCAATTTAGTCCCCGGTTTCACCATTTTCAAAAATTAAATCTCACGCGGGCTCACCCATTAAAATTAAACACTCCTACCCTATGGGTTTCATTGTGATGAATCCACTGGTGGCCTTAATTTGGACTAATTTGATCGTTTGGGCCCTCAATTTGGCGATAATCATTTTCGGATCCTAGGGACAATTTGGGGTTTTTACTAAATTTCAATCAATTGATTCACGAAAATACCCATATTTGACAGAAAATATGTCAAGGAAACCGATTTTGTCATCAATTTCATGAAAATGGATCGATTTGGGGCCCAATTTAACGAAATTGGTCGAACCGGGCCGGTCGGGTCAGACCCGACCCGACCCGGCCGAACCGGGTCTGCAACTCAGTTGCAGACCCGTGGGGAAAAGCCGTGCGTGCAGAACAGGGGAGGACCGGGCATGCATTTTTTTAAGAAAAGAGGTGAACGAAAAGTGGGGAACAATGGAAGGTGGTCGGTAGGCATGCTTTTGAGGCAAAAAAAAAGAGCAAAGGGGCGGTCGGCCATTAAAAAAAAGGGTGGCGGAGCTCGGTTAATGGAGGGAGCTTGGCCGAGAGAGGGAAGTGGTTCGGGCAAAAAAGGGAGCGAGAGCAAGGCGTAACCGGAGCTCCGGACGTTCAACAGATCATCACCGAAGCCTCGCCCGCCATCTTCAAGCTCGGAACAGGTCGGTTGTTCCTCTCCGACCTTCATTTCCTTACCGTGTATCACCTATTCGATAAAATGCTCGAATGAAACATATAGGTTTGGGGTCTCGGCCGGGCCTTCCCGAGCATTATTTATCGCGAGTTTGCTTGTAAAACATCCCGACACATGTTTCTAATCTCGGTTTGCTATTCATATTACGTCGAGGACCGCCGAGAACCCGACCCCGAGCTTCACCGGCCACTGCCCATACCGTGAGCTCAACGACGACTTCCAGCGATCACCGGCCCTTAGCTAGCCTCAGGTAAGCTTCTAAAGCTCCCTGGGGTCCCCCACGAATGCCTGGAACGAGTTTTGGACAAAATTTTTTTTTTCTGCAACTTACCTCGCCGGCGCCGAGACTGTGGAGGTCCGGATCCCCGTTTTCCGACGTGGTAGCCGTCGTGTTTTGGGTATATGTTGATGTCGGATGTGTGGGAAATCGTTTAGGCTGAAAATCGTGAGTCGAAACCGCCGTTTTTACGTCGGTTTCGCTCCTCCGGCGAGGCGCCGGCGACGGTCATCTTCTACGGCGAGCCGGGGGACCGCTGACCGGTCAACGGCTCGCCACGTCAGCGGCCACGTCAGCTAGGATGGGGGCGGACCGTTTAAAAATAAAACTCAGATCGGACGGTCGTGGCTTCGCCACGTGTCGCGATCTGGGAATTTTGGAAATTAAAAATGATTTTTAAATTAATAAATGTTTTTTTAAAAAATAATAAAAAGATTTTGATCGGACGGTCGATATTACGCCAAATGGCGCTCTGAGGAGCGTCCGATCTGACCTAAGATCGGACGCGCCAGAGGAGGCCACGTGGCGTGTCCTGAACCGTCCGATCGGTAGGTTTTCGGATAATAATAAAAAATGTTAAAAAAATTAGAAAATTCCCAAAAAAATGAAAAACGGCGTCGTTTTAGGCCGGTTGCGACCCGTAGGGTCGGGCCGGGCGCCCGCGAGGCGCGGGCCGGGTCTGACCCGGCCCGGAAAATATTCTTAAATAAATAAAAAATCAGAAAATAATAAAAAATAATATAAAATTCAAAAATCAATAAAAAATAGAAAATCATAAAAAATTCAAAAAAATTCGAAAAATTCAGAAAAATTATAAAAAATTCCAGAAAATAGGAAATGACCATATTCAATTGGCCACAACCTGTTTCGGGTCATTTGACCCCCGATCTTTCCAGAAATGATGGTTTTGCCCTTTCGGCAAACCGTCTTCCAAAACAAATTCTAAAAAAATCCAAGAAAATCCCCAAAAATAGGAAATGGCCACAATCAACTGGCCAAGGCTCATCCCGGGTGTTTTGAACCCCGATCCCTCTAAAATGACGATTTCGCCCTTTGGGCGAATTGTCCTCCAGTAAATTGAAGAAAAATCTAGAAATTCCAAAAAATTCTCAAAGCTGGGAAATGGCCACAAACTACTGGCCGTGGAATATTTTGGGTAATTCGGTATCCAAACCTCCCAAAAATGACGATTTTGCCCTTCGGGCTAATCGCGTCCAAATCTTCCCATTTTACCCCCGGTCTGAAATCACACCTTCCCTAAGCCCTTATGGTTATACTAGGAAGCCATTGACTTGAATTGACGTGCATTGATATGATTTATTTATGCACTTGACTGCGTTTCAATTAAAATTGATTATGATTGATAGGAATAGTCTTCCAATCTGCATGGAACCCTGAATCAAGCCTACCTCACCTAAAATCGCGCCTGCATGAACTCTTAGCTAGGAAAATCACTCGCGTTAGGTACCGAAAGGGCGTTGGTAATGATACCGACGTAACCAAGTCCCCGAACCCAAAATCTCTAGTTCCGCAGAACTGATCGACCTCTCCCAATCGGTCAGTAAGGTTTCCGGTCTACCCTCCAATAAAGACCGGTGGCGACTCCAAATGCATGCACAAGTTGCACATGCCACCACGACCACACTGAAGGTCGAAAGCGATCGACTCTTATCGTCGAATCCCTTTGAAAAAAATACTCCCGCCGCGATTTGGTATGGGCCTGGGAGGGCTCGCGCCGATCCAAGGCCCGTGATCGGTAATCCATTAGCCGCGTCCGCTTCCGGACGGGTCGCGACAATGACATGCCCATTTCAACAAGAAAATGATGGCCAATGAGATGGAATTCGAATTTTTTGATGCCATTTTTGACGGCCAAGATTTCTTTGAAGGTGGAATGATAATGCATTTCAGCCTGGGAAAAACGACCACTTTTGTAAGCACAGATACGTCGCTTACCATTGAGTTCTTCAAAAAGAACAGCTGCCCAATACTTGTCACTGGCATCGGTCTGTAAAATCCTTTTTCCAGTGGATGGGATTTGCAGTGACGGGAGATGCTGCAGGATTTCTTTGAGATAAGCAACCGCTTTGGTCTGCTTATGTCCCCATGGTGGTGCATTCTTCTTTAACATCTTTTGAAGAGGATGAAGAGCTTTTGATATCTTTGGGACAAAATCCCGTAGATAATTCACAATACCCAAGAATGATTGCATCTGGGTTGTTGAGAGATCTGAATCAGGGAACGTCTGTAATTCTTCAGCAAGATGTGGGCCAGGGCAATTCGTTCCTTCTTTGAGATGCATACCAAGGAATTCAATTTCCTTCTGGGCAATAATCATCTTCTTCTGAGAAAGCATAATACCATGCTTTTGAATGATCTCAGCAAACTGCTTAAGTAGCAAACAATGGGAGTCTTCATCTGGACTGTAAAGGAGGATGCCATCAATGTAGATTTGGGCATGAGCCAACAAAGGCTGGAAGATTCGACACATGGCCTTTTGAAAAAGAGACGGGCCAGTCTTGAGGCCAAATGGGACAACAGTCCACTGATAATGTCGGTTCGGTATACAAAATCCTATTTTGGAGCGATCATCAGGATGTATTCCGAGTTGCCAGAATCCTACTTTGAGATCAAACTTGGAGTAGATTTTGGCTTGGGCTAGACTCGAAAAAAGTGAATTTTTGTGAGGAAGAGGAAACTTGTCATCCTGAAGAAATGTGTTCAATGGTTGGTAATTGATAACAAGCCTGAGTTTTCCTCGATTCTGTTCTGTTCTTTTGTTGACATAAAAAGCTTCACAAGCCCATTGGGAATTGGAAGGTTCAATGAGACCTTGGGCGAGGAGTTCATCACACTATGTCTGGGCAAGAGCAAGGTGGTCAGGATTCATGCCAGAATGACTGGCTTTTGTGGGATTGACATCTTCACTTTTCTTGAAGGGTAATCGAACAAAGAAATTTGGGTTTTTCCAGAGAGGGTTAGAACAAGTCTGGGAAAATTGAGAATGAGATTCTGCACAAGATGACAACAGAGTTTGGGTGAGGGGGTCAAGTAATTCTGGTTGTATGACAAAGAGTCTTTGAATGTCCACAAACTCTTTAAATTGGCCTTGGAATTTGAGTCCATCAGGGACTATTTTGAGTTTTGGTAACTGAGAAAGAATATCCCACCCGATGATCAGATCTTTATCATGAGACTGACAACCAAGAATTTTAGTGGTAATGGAACACTGAGGAAAAATCTCAAGAGTCACTGGTTTACTGCGGTGTTTGGTAGCAAAAGTATCTCCAGAGGCAGATGTGAAGTATCTGGTATAAGAAGACCAGAAAGTCTCAGGAAGTATCTTTGTATTCATTAGAGAAGCAGCAGCTCCAGTGTCTATGAGGGCTATGACTTGAATGTGTTTTGCGGATTCAGAAAGGTGAATGTGAACAGGAATATATGGAGAGTGAGGAATTGGGGATTTGAGATGAAGTATATCAGAATGTTCAGTGGGGAAAAAGGCAAAGATATCTCCTGGAGAATCATCTGAATCAGAGGAATATGTTTGGATGGCACAAACGGTATCAGGAGATGGTTCGTCTTCGACAGAGAAGACTGATTCAATATCTTCATCATTGAGGGAAATACCTGTGGTCTGGGAAATTTTCTGGACCATGTAATTCCCCTGGCGCTTTGCTTGTGGACATTTCTTTGCATAATGTCCCTTTTTGTTACAAATGTAACATCTGTCAGACTTCTTTTTGTTGGTTCTGTGAGAACGCCCTTTTTTCTTCAAAAATTTCCATTTCTTGCCATACTTCTTGGACTTCCTAAAAGAAAGGCGTTTGAAATGGTGCCTTTTCTTTTGTCCCGAACACGACGGATCATCACAGTTGTTGGAACACTTGATCTTCAATTCTGGACGATAACAGGCTTTATCCATATGATGATTCTGCCGTAGATAGGTCTGGAACATTTCTTTCTTTCGGCATAAATCTTCAATGGCAACATGTACAGCCTGTTGGAGTTCTCCAAACGTAACTTGTTGGATCGTCCGTTTCTCAGCCTGGAAAATCTTTTCAACTGCATCACCAATTTCCTTGGGTATGGATGTCAGGAAGACGGGCTTGAGGTTTACATCCGCTCCAAGGTGGTAGAATAACTTGATCATTTCTCGAAAATGATGATCAAGATCCTTTCGGAACGTAGAGCGACATTTTCTTTCAAAAAACTCTTTTCTCTTGAGTTCATTTTCATTTGCTGGTTGACCAATGAAGTACAGATGTATAATCTGTATGGCTTCTTCTAGTGACATGGTCAAAAAGGCAATCTGATCTTGTGACGAAACAGATTTCCACCAATCTTTCAGAGCTCCAGTGAGCTTGGTGGTGAATTCAAGTAGAACTTCATAAGTACTGTGTTCCGTCAGGCTTCGTGCCATCATCCAGGCATGAAATTCTTGAAGCCGATCAGGCCATTTTCGGTACGGGATATCATCAAACGAGAAGTATGATTTTGGTGCAGAGGCTGAACTTGAACCAGCTTCTGGGGGGAATGTTACTTCTGGTTCAGCCATGTGTTCTTCTCGGGGATTTGGGTCTGCCATCATGATTTTAGGAGTAGGGCTGATGTAGAATGAGTCTTGGGAAGAGTCAAAAGAGCATGAATCATCAGACTCGGAAGAAATCGGGTCAGGAAGGGAAGTGACAGATTTGAGTGTAGAAATGGATGAGACCTGGTGTTTGAGAAAATTCTCAAGTGGGTTAGACACCATAAGAGACTGAGAAAGATGAGTGGGAGAATCAGGTGGTGTATGATGAGGTTCTGGCTTAGGAGGGGCTGAAGGAGTAGGAGATGATGTTTTCCTTTTTCCACGAGCTTTTTCTCTTTCAATTTCTTTCAACTGGGCACGAAGGGCCAGGACATTTGTAGGAGGGGCTGGTGGAGCTGTTTTAAGGAGTTCCGCAAAGGATGAAGAAGATCCTGTAGATCGGGCTGGTGATCTTTGTAAAGGGGAAAACAAAGGATCAGTAGAAAACAAAGGCCTGGGTTGCTGAGATTCAGCAAGTTGTGCTTCCAGTATTTGGATTTGCTGCCTAAGTTTGTCAATTTCAGGAGTCTGGTCTTCCATAAAATGACTCCGAGGGATCTGTTGTGTTTCTAACAGATGCAGCCGCTTTTGGAAGTCTTCAAGCATCTTTTTGATCAAGGCAGTGTCCTCGATCACCTTGCCAATGGCCTGGTTCTGGGCAAGTGCATTCTCTGTTTGCCAGTTTAAAACAGCATCCGAAGGAGGAGGAGGTTTTATTCTACCAAAAGCGTCAAGTTCATTTGAGGAGGGTACTTTTGAGGTATGAAAGAATTTCTTTTGGAGATCAGAAAAACTTTCAACTGGCGGAAATTTGATGCTTGATGAACTTGTTTGGCCGGAGCCAATTGAGGGAAGTGGAGGAAAGTCTTCAGGTTGGAGCATACAAATACTTTGCAAGACAGGAGGGGGTTCTGGAAGTGGTGTACATCTGTATGGCTTTGGGAGTTGAATGGGAAAAGAAGGATTCTTCTTTATCCATTTCTGGATGGGTTTATAGAAAGGAGAAGTAACTGATTTTTTGGTGGACAGTGATGAAGGTGAGGACGGAGGTGATGATGGTGGAGAAAGATCTGGTTTACATGGGGCTTCTGGTACCAATACCCGAGGAGGTGGAGGTGATCCATATTGCACCATGTATTGCCAGCGTCCGTTGTCTTGTCCAAGGGGACCAACAGTAGGGTCTCCATCAAGATACCTTTGATACACAGAGTCTTTCTTTTTCTTCTTTCTTGAAGAGGGTCGGTCATCATCTTCTTCTGTGCTCGTACATGATGTACAGGCACAATCTGCATCCCAATAACAGTGTCCAGAAGGATCCTTGTAGTAATGGATGGGTTGTCCTTCGGTATTGAAGGAGTGAATGAATTGCTTGGAATCTGGACATTCCATACTGATTGTTTCAAAATGGCAAGGGGTGCAACATAGTATGGTTGGAAAGGATGGGAATGAGGAAGTAGCATCTTTTTCTTCTTTGGGGAATTTGATGGCTACTGTACCATCTTTCTTCTTTGTGAACTGAGGTTCAAAAGATTGGACCGGCTGGGAGTTGTAATGCAACTTCTCATAATTGGTGACCCATGTATCTGGAAGTAATTTGACAAGCTGATCTCGTGGGATCTGTCTTGGAACATGGACACAAGAAGTTTGATCTCGATCTACAGATATGACAAGCGCTTCGTCTGCTCCTGGGAGGTTCAGATCTATAGCATGGTTTTGGACTCTGTAAACCATCTGGTAATGCAAAGTAGCAGCAATTGCATTATGAGTCTGGGGGGCACCAGTAATCTGCAGCTGAACCTTCAGAGCTGTCAGCAGACTAGGATCCGCTAGGGCCATATTGAAATTTGGGAACAAGGTCACGAAGACTGTGCCAGCATTCAGTGTCGTCTGAACAGTTCCAATACAAGCATGCTGATAATCAAGGAAACAAGTATCAAGCAAAGCGATGCGTGCCACAATAGGAAGACCTTTACGGCCATGGAAGGATAGGGCAAGACGGATGGCTCCAAAGTGGAGATGAGTAAACCCTTGTTGAGCCCATTGAAGAGGGAACTCTTGAGGGATTTGGAGAGTAACGAACTGCTCTTGTTGGGTAGCTAGGATATGGTGCTGATCGAACTTGGAAGATTGAACATATTCCTTAACAGAACGAGGAGTATGTCGGATGAGGTGTTTGATGGATCGAATGGGAGAGAAAGAAGATGGTTTGGCGAAAGCCGAATAAGGATTGATGAGTGGAAGTTGTGTTTCAGAGATCTTGCTGTCTTCAGAATAAGCGACTTCATAGAGATAGTCGATCTTAGATGCTGAGGATTTGCGAAGTTCAGGTGGTGGTGGTAGGGAGATGGGGGATTCGTTGATGATTGGTAAAGCTTCAGGTAAGGTTTCCATATGTATGAAAATTCTCCTTCTACAGGTCTTTGGATAGATTCATAATCTTAACATGATATTGACGACAGTGGCTCTGATACCATTAACAGAAGCGGGGTCGAGACTCAAGACTGAATGCAGATATGCTATCCCCAGAACACGGCGCTCAGGCCTAAAAGGGGACTGCCTTTTAGCATTCCAGGCTTAAGACCGAACAAGCTCAACCGTTAATAATCCCAGAATTTCTGATTCACAAGTTCGACTAAATGGAACAAGTCAAAAGTTTATGGACCAAATTGCACATTCTGTCAAAGTTCAGGGACTAAATTGAACAAATTAAAAGTTCATAGATCAGATTGCACATTCTGCCAAAGTTCAAGGACCATTTATGTAAT
Organism: Rhodomyrtus psidioides; assembly: GCA_021437785.1. Taxonomy (NCBI): domain Eukaryota; kingdom Viridiplantae; phylum Streptophyta; class Magnoliopsida; order Myrtales; family Myrtaceae; genus Rhodomyrtus; species Rhodomyrtus psidioides. The sequence goes on along the minus strand of JAILYB010000044.1, from coordinate 757,777 downwards.
TATTCCTTTAGTTTAGTTTAGTTTTTTTTTTTTGAGGTTTTTCTTTGTCTTGTGAATGCGAAATTAATTCCCTTAAAGAGAACGTGAAGCCGTGACCTATACATGATTAAATATGTCCTAACCTAATATGCATTCGTAGACTGGCATAAGTTCCTAACTTAAACAATGACATGCATGCTATGCAATACCTAACTAAACACGACCTACACGCAACACTAGTCACGAAAAACCAAAATTAGATACTAACGACATATCGAAACCTAAATGACGCGCAACATGCACCGATTAAAATTACTAATTGGCAAAAATTTTATGAGTTGAAATCCACAATGGATTAATCCTGTATTTATTGGGATAATCTCAACATTTTTAAGTTCCTTCTCTGCGAATTTTCCATTCAAAGTCCCAAACCCATCCTCCGTTGCTTTATTTCCTAATTTGACTCGGTCCCATCTCCTCTTTTCAAACTCTATGTTCAGATATAACATCCGCTTGTGATTGTGTTTGAAAATTAATGAGCTAAATCTTGGATCGATCTTCGAATTAATCTTGAATTCTAATTGATTTGAACCAATTTTTGAATTGAGAATCCTAGTCGGACTCGGACATATTTGAACAAGATAATTAGCGCCTTTTCAAGAAACATGATCTTGCCTAACATTACATCCAGGCGTTTTTACATAGGAGTGTGCGTTGTTGCTTCTTCCTGCTTTGGGCGTCGATCATGGGGAACATCAGAAGCAAGCTGAAGTTCACTGGGCGGAGGGGAAGCCACAGAATTAGGATGAGAGCAAGCTTTCCGTTGCAGGCCCTCGACTCGGATTCTGATTTGGTTTCAGGTTAGGCTGTTCGACCAGTCGATTCCGACATCTCTCGCGGTTCCTTGATTTCCTTGAACTTTTGTAATACGTGTTTGGCCTTTGGTTGGAACGTCCGTGTGTTGTTTGGCTTGGCACGCACGTTTTAGTAGTTGATGAAAATTAATGGATCTTTACTCGTCAGGTACTTTCGAGCCGTCGCACCAGGCAGAGGAGCTTGAGATATGTTTCGACGACATCCAATCCAGTCCACCGCCGGACTATGGAAGACCGGTCCTCTTGTCCGGTGGATTAGGACTCGTGGAGCCACCGGAGGTCGTGCAATGGCAGCGTTACGTGGAGATTTACTTGATGGAAAATCAGTTGACCGAGTTACCCGAGAATCCTCGGTGTCCTGATCTCTTGGTATTGTATCTAAATCGAAATCGCATGCTCAGAGGCATTAGCCCGTCTTTCTTCGATCACATGCCGGCTCTCGAAGTGCTGAATTTGTCCCGAACTGGGATCAGGACATTGCCGGAGTCTCTGTTCGGGTTAAGCCGCCTAAAAAGACTTTTTTTAACTCATTGCCGTCTGCTGTTTGTGTTACCTCCGCAAATTGGACGACTTCTGCAGCTTGAGGTACTCGATCTTGAAGGGAGCATGATCATGGATATACCAAAGGAGGTCGCGAAGCTAACGAAGCTCACTTGCTTGCGAGTAACATTTTGCCGATGCCGGAAAGTGTATCCATTGTTTCCTCAGGGCACTATTTCCGCGCTCTCTCAATTAGAAGAGCTTAGTATTGAGGTAAGTCCAGAAGACGAGCGGTGGAGGAGAGAGGTGGAAGGCGTGGTCGATGATGTTTGCGGCTTGACGAGGCTGGATACGCTTAATCTCTACCTCCCGAACGTGGAACTTCTAAGGAAATTCGTACCAAGGCTGTCTAGATCATTGTCACATTTCAAATTTATTGTTGGTGATCACGACGAGCGCATCATGAATCGTCTCCCGGTGGATCTTGAATTTGAGCTGGAACACAGGGACAGATCCTTGAGATATATATTTGGCGTGGGCATCCCCACCGATATCAAGAAACTGCTTCAGCATAGTACGGCATTTTGCTTAGACCGCTATATGGATGCTTTTAAGCTATCTGATTTCGGGATTGAGAACATGGAGCAACTGAAATGTTGCATAATTAGGGAGTGTACTGAGATGCAGGTTGTTCTTGACGGAACCGACATGGATGGCGAAGCCGATAGAAGTGAAACTGTATTGGAAATACCGGAAGATGATAGACGGTTTCTCGGATCGCTCGAGTATCTCTACATAGCTCGTATGAAGAGCCTCCGGCAATTTTACGTGGGGCCAACGCATCGAGGATGTTTGTCTCGTCTTAAATTCTTGTCTTTACTCACATGTCCTGAGTTGACTATTATATTCACTCCTGGACTACTGGACAACCTCAACAGCTTAGAGGTGCTCGAAGTCGTAGACTGCCCCCTTGTGCTAAGTATAGTGAGTTGTGAAGATGCTTCTGTCTACGCGAGCACCTGCTTCCTCCCCAAGTTGAGAAAGTTATCCCTGATCTGTTTGCCTCAACTCATTAGCGTTTTCGGAGGCTTACGCATTGCACCAAACTTGGCAGCAATAAACATTGCTGATTGTCCGAATCTTTGTCCGAATCTCAAGAGGACACAAATTGAGATTGTAGCGATTGCAGAGAATTTAGTTTAGTCTAGATCCAGAGATCAGGTGTGTTCCTTGCTGCTCATCTTTTTCCATCGCTTTGGTTGCAAGTCGAAGTATGTTATCATAGTTTATCCGTCTTAAACCATGCACATCCACCTGGCAGATCAGCTAGTTCATCCTTAAATTCCTGTTTAGATGAAGTGTCCTGGTGCTTCTTGTTCATCTAAGTGACCCAAATTGGCAGTTACTCTGTTCTGTCTGACATGCTGATTTTGTGTTTGGGCAGCACAAAGTATTCCAAATGGTGCAAGCGGAGAGCAGCCTGCTTCTCATGGAGTTTCATCACCCACAGCTAGTGATAAAATGCCAGAGACTTCCACTGGCTCTGGATGCTGCAAAGGGCGTTGCTTTTCTTCACGAGGAAGTAGAATGGCCAGTGATATTTCACGATTTCGAAACTTCCAATGTTCTTATAAACAAGTTTGTAGACAAGTTTTTCCAATGGCATGCGCAAAGCAAGCATTTGCCAAAAGTTTAAAAACCAGATTCTGTACCCTTCTCACCATCTGGAGTTCATACTCTCATCTTATTTAGTGGGGTAATATTTTTCTTTGAGGCAGTTCAATTAAGGTGGTTTAATATTTTTCTCTTGGGTGTACTCATGTATATTGTAGCAATTCTTGTGCATGTATATTTTACCAAGACGTACAAACATGAAACAGTACAAAACATCAAAGAACGAGTCTTACATACTCAGGGCAAATGAGCTAGAAATTTATTGTAATACGCCAGGCTACTTGGAACAACATCAGCCATCAGGTGACCAGTATATATAACAGATGGAGCCAACATAGTATTCGCTACCAACAATGAAATAAAGAAATCACATTACTAATTCAGTTTTCATACTATAAATGGGTAATATTCATATTCAACGTTACTCCAAAATAAAGCTCCTCTAGTTGAAACAACAGGAGGTAAGAGATAAGATTGAAGAATTCTACGTAAAATGAAGAAGTTTTTGGAATGGATTGATGATCTTTTTCTTAGAGCATCATCCCGTATATATATTAATAAAGGAATCAATCACGTACAATAAGATCCCTAATAATATGACAATCAAATCTCTCAAAATATGAAATCACATTAACTAGCGTACTAATAATGGAATTTATAATATTCCATCAATTAGACCACTAATTATGGATCTAAATATAAAATAAATATTACAACACCCCCCTCAAGTTGGCGCATGGATGTCGCACATGCCCAACTTGGACACATGATAATCAAATACTCGTTTGCTCACTGCTTTAGTGAATATATCTGCGGTTTGCTCTGAGGATTGAACAAATGGAGTACAAAATTCTCCTGAATCAAGCTTTTCTTTGATGAAGTGTCGGTTAATTTCCACATGCTTAGTCCTATCATGCTGGACAGGATTATGTGAAATACCAATAGCAGATTTACTATCGGAGTAAATCATCATTGCCTTATGAACTCGGAATCCCAGATCATCCAAAAGTTTCTGAACCCATAGCAATTCACACATGCCTTGAGCCATAGAGCGAAATTCAGCCTCTGCGCTTGATCTAGCAACAACATCTTGCTTTTTTCTTCGCCAAGTAACTAGGTTACCTCCAACATAAGAACAATAACCTGAAGTAGATCGCCTATCATCCACACAACTAGCCCAGTCTGCATCAGTAAATGCTTCAACCTTTAAATGACCATGGTTTCGAAACAATATACCTTTACCTGGTGTGCCTTTCAAGTAACGAAGAATCCGAGTCACGACATCCATATGAGTAGTATATGGATCATGCATGAATTGACTTACAAGACTGACTGCATATGCAATATCAGGACGTGTATGACAAAGATAGATGAGCTTTCCGACAAGCTTTTGATATCTTTCGCGATCTACCGGCTCCCCTACCTTGGCCTGAATCTTCGCGTTTGAATCAAGTGGAGTATCAATCGGTTTACATCCAAGCATTCCTGTCTGAGATAGAAGATCAAGTATGTACTTACGCTGACATAGGAAGATCCCATGTGAGGAGCGAGCTACTTCAATTCCAAGAAAATATCGCAGTTTTCCAAGATCTTTAATCTCAAATTCCTTTCCCAATGCGTTCTTCAATCTAACGATTTCACTAATATCATTTCCAGTCACCACAATGTCATCCACATACACAATTAAGAAAGTTGAGAGAGAACCACTACGGCGAATGAATAAGGTGTGATCAGCATTACTCTGGGTGTATCCCTGAGCTCGCATAGCTTTGATGAACCTGCCAAACCAAGCTCGAGGTGATTGTTTAAGCCCATATAGAGAACGTTTGAGGTGACAAACCTTTCCAACAATAGTGCTATCTGCAAAACCCGGTGGAATGTCCATGTAAACTTCTTCATCGAGTTCCCCGTGAAGAAATGCATTCTTCACGTCCAATTGTTGAAGATCCCATCCATAACTCGCGGCACATGATATAAGGATCCTCACTGTATTCATCTTTGCTATAGGGGCAAATGTCTCTTGATAATCAACACCTACAGTTTGAGTGAATCCCCGGGCCACTAGCCGAGCCTTGTATCTATCCACAGTTCCATCAGCTTTTTGCTTAACTGTATAAACCCATTTGCATCCCATTGTTTTCTTCCCAAGAGGAAGTGACACCAAATTCCAAGTATGATTTTTCTTCAAAGCCTCTATTTCCTCTAACATGGCATCTTTCCATTGTTTTTGTTGAATAGCAATCTGCCAAGTATTAAGAATAGACATAGAGTCTAAAGAAGAAACGAATGACGAATATGATGGAGAAAGAACAGAATAGGAAGTATATTCATCGATGGGATACCTAGGCTTACCAAGACAAGACCGTTTACCTTTACGGAGAGCAATTGGGATTATTTCATCCTCAACATTGTTATCTTCAATAGGACTAGGCTCCAGTGGTGTTGTATTGGATTTTGGTATTGCCTGTGAAGACTCACCAGGAGGATTATCGAGCAAAGTAGCCCGTTTACGAGAATAAACCTGTGAATAATCTCTTTGAATAGGTGAGACCTCTTCTGGGGTAACACTTTGATTCACAATAGGCTCTTCTGTCTGTTCTGTTGATAATGGCACCGAAAGCTCAGGGAAAGGTTCAATAAACGTCGAACTAGATATCTCGGAGAGTGAATTATCAAAAAAAGCTTCAGACTCATTAAAGATAACATCTTTGGAGACATAAAACTTACGAGTGGATGGATGATAGCACCTATAGCCCTTTTGAGAAGAGGAATAACCCAAGAAAATGCAATTTAGACTCCTAGGAGACAATTTACTCTTCACTTGATGATCCCTAACAAAACAAACAGACCCAAAGATTTTTGGTGGGAGAATAAATGAATGTTTCCCAGTCAACATAGAAATTGGGCTTTTATTTTGCAGGACCCTAGATGACATACGATTAATTAAATAGGCAGCTGTAAGAACGGCTTCACTCCAGCAGGATGACGGGACATGCATTTGAAACAAAAGTGAACGCGCAACTTCTAGAAGATGTCTATTCTTTCGCTCTGCCACACCATTTTGTGCTGGGGTATCCACACAACTAGTTTGGTGAAGAATACCATTCTCTCGTAAAAAATTTTGAAAGTAAGAGGCACAATATTCGCTCCCGTTATCTGTTCGAAGAGCCTTAATGGTAGAATTAAACTGGGTCTGAATTATTTTGAAAAAAGTTTTGAATGACTCAAAAACATCATTTTTATGTCTAAGTAAAAAAACCCAAGTTGTTCTACTAAAATCATCAATAAAGGTCACAAACCAATCATACCCAGTAACAGATTTAATAGGGGAAGGACCCCAAATATCAGAATGAATCAAATCAAATGAAACAAGACTTCTATTATTTGACTCTGGATAAATAGTTCTAGTCTGCTTAGAATAAGCACAAGTATCACAGAAAAACTAATGATCTTTAATTTGATTCTTTAAACTAGGAAAACATGAATAAAGAGTATGAAGTGGTGGATGCCCCAAACGTTGATGCCATTGTCGCAGAAAAGAAATATCAGCTGAATTGGAATCTGCAGTGCTAGCCTGGATAGGTGTAGCCGGTAATCCATCTAACCAGTAAAGTCCATCACGTGCACTACCACTGCCAATCTTCACCCCCGTCACCAAGTCCTGAAAGACACAATATGTGGGATAAAATATTACTTTGCAATTGAGATCTCGAGTAAGACTACTAATTGAAAGTAATTGATTTGGAAATTTAGGAACATGAAGAACCGAAGATAATGTCAAGGATGGAGTGCAAGAAATTGATCCCTTTCCCAATATAGGAGAAAAAGATCCATCGGCTATCCTAACTTTGTCATGTCCGGAACATGGTTTATATGATTCAAACTGACCTGAGCATCCTGTCATGTGATCAGAGGCTCCCGAATCTATGATCCAAGGAGATGAATATGAAGATATACCTGAAAAAGAATGAGTGGTAGAAGAAGATATGACAGATGCATTAGATGCCACATGAGAGGAATTAGGACTCTTCAGATTAATCATATCCTTGATAAGTTGCTGCATCTCCTCTTTGGTGACAAAATTCCCAACATCATTAGGACTTGCAGATTCAGAACCAGCTGGTCCAACCACCTCGGCTTCATGAGCTTGTGAACGACCCTTATTCACGCCTTTGCCCTTACCGATTCCTAGTGGTTTTCCATGAAGTTTCCAGCACTGCTCCCTGACATGATAAGGTTTACCACAATAATCACAACGAATAGATGGCTTATCTGTTGATCGCGGGATATGAACTTGAGAGGATCTCAAGGTGGAAGACATGATAAGAGCCGAACGGTCAGGAGCAGGAGCAGGAGTCATAGAATATAAGCGTTGCCGGTTATCTTCCTTATGTACCAAGGCATAGGCCTGCTGAAGGGTAGGAAGAGGATCCTTTTGCAAAATATTTTGACGCACGATATCAAATTCTGGATTTAAACCCATAAGAAATTGATATACACGTTTCTTATCTTCTTTTTGTTGAAGTCGAACAACGACATCCGCAGCAAGTCCCTCATAAGTGTCATCATAAACCTCCAATTCCTGACACAAAGTACGCAGCTCTGAAAAATAAACGCTAACGGACATACCTCCCTGTCGAAGATCCTGGATCTTCTTCATCAATTCATAAATCTGAACATCATTTCCTATCTCAGAATATGCATCCTTAATCGATACCCAAATATCTCGTGCTGTCTGCATAAAAATATATTATTTACGAATACCATCAGTCATATGATTCAAAAGAAATGCCTTCACAGAGGCATCTTCAGCCAACCATCTCGAGAGGGCCGTCTGAGAAGTAGTAGGTCTTGCTTTCTCCCCTGTAAGAAAACCAGTATATTCTCCGGACGCAATACTGATCATCATAGATTGTGACCAAAGAAGGTAATTAAGGCCATCAAACTGAACCGAATTGGCGGGGAAGAGAATTTTTTCATATTTCCGCCCGGTTTCAGAAGTAAGAGAATCGACCTTATCACCAGAATTTTCTGGCATCACTGCTAAATGACGATAACTCGAGATGGAAGAAAAAAAAAATAGGTTATGATCTGATTAGATCATAAAAAAAGTGACCTCTAGTTAGGCCGAGGTTAGGCAAAAAAAAAAAAGCAGAGTTGCAAGCTTCGGCAAAGAGATGTGGTGAAAAAAAATTGTGGTGGTGGAGATGGTGATGGTACGACAACGGAGAAGGTGGTTTAAGGTGGGAACCAGAAAACTAGCTCTGATACCATGAAGAATTCTACGTAAAAGGAAGAAGTTTTTGGAATGGATTGATGATCTTTTTCTTAGAGCATCATCCCGTATATATATTAATAAAGGAATCAATCACGTACAATAAGATCCCTAATAATATGACAATCAAATCTCTCAAAATATGAAATCACATTAACTAGCGTACTAATAATGGAATTTATAATATTCCATCAATTAGACCACTAATTATGGATCTAAATATAAAATAAATATTACAACAAAGATCCTAGCATGGACTCCCGAAGAATGCATCCTACAACAACCTGCAACATCATGATCTCAAATGACTTAACTGGTAAGTTATGGACTTCAGCTTCTGCCTGTCGAATAAACGAAAAACACATGATCAAGAAGCCTTCGCTTTTGTCCTCGCTCATTTGTATTTGGTCCTACAAAAATTACAGTTTAGCAGCTCGTTAGAAACCCCAGATCTAGCATTCAACGGGTCAGGGATCAGATTCCCAGAGCTATTCCTCATCCTCCACGATTTGGAACTAGATAAATAACAAACTCCATTAAATGCATTGAAGCCAATGTGTGAGCATCCCGCATAGGGATGCACCATGAAGGCATAACCCCCTTATTCAACCTGTTTCTGTAACCATCTTCCTTTTCCTTAATCTTTCATATAAACGATTGGATTTACCATCCGATATGCAGCCGCATTTCACCCAGCATCAGGCCGTAAATAGAGCTTTTCAGCAAATCAGACAAAATCTTGTCTAATTGCTTACCTAAGTAATGCAAAGCAACTTGAAAGGCAAAAATAAGTACGACAAAAATGATGACAGTTTCGTATTTGCAATTCACCATCTATTTTCATCACCATGCTCTCTCTTTTCACAAGTAGGTCCAGAACTTTGATTGCTACCAGAAATGCACACTCTATAGAGCTTTACGTAAGTGGCGGACAGAAATCAACCATGTCGAGGAGGATATTAGCTCATGCACCCACAACAAAACTGTAATCTCACAAAAACTAAGTTCACGTATAGTATCATTCATTGACATGTTTGTCAGACACTGTTTGCTCGTATGGAGATGATCGAGCACTAGTTTCAAGAATGTTCCTATCATATGACTCCGTATAGGAATTGGTTTTTCAATTGGCAAATGATGAATAGAATTGATGGCGAAGCAGCGAGTATGAGAACAGTGAGAATCATACTGGACGGTGTGTTTGTGAAGTAGCAGATATAGGAAGTCAAAATCAAGATAAAACTGCTTGAAGTACTTTCTTCTCTAAGTGTATGTGGCCGATGTTTTGTCCCAAAGACCTCTCTAGCTCTCTGAGCAAAAATGGACAGAAAACTCAACTTCATTCATTATCATTCATCAGCTAATCAACAGAAAATAACTAATCTTTAGCAATAAATGCTTGAGGCTTCCAATACACTGCTGAATCACCGATAATTGGGAACATGGCTAAGTACAAATTCTTTGAAAAAGCTACTGCTTTTGATTGGGAAGGAACTACAGAACGCCAAAGCCAAAGCAAATATTCAACCAATGGACATTTTATCTCAAAGAGTCCGAATCTATTAGACATGTTTCCAATAGGAGATATTTACTAAAAGAAAAGCCTCTATTTGCCACTTAGAAACAACTGCCAATTTTCTAGAAAATTAGGAAACAATTATCAAGATGACAGAAACAGACTAAAGTGGGCATTTCTAAGAAATACTACTTTCCTCATGGTTGTTATCGTACTCACGAAATAACTTTTTGTTTTCTGCCACTTACCAAGAAGCTTCAATTTATCTAGGGAGTGCACAGTTCATGATTGGTTTCCTTAGCTCCACTTGTTCTACCATCCCGAGTCTGCGAAGCCATCCAGCAAGTCTTTCGGATGCTTCTTTTCCAATTACAATACCACCTCTGATGTGGACATCGAACCATATCGAGGAGGAGGTGCTAGGGACTCGTTGCTCTATCCGCTTGGTCCAATTACTCGAGCGAGAGTGAGGGAATTCAAGCAAGCTATCGGCATCATGGTTCAAGATCTTTGGAGTGGAGGTGATCTTGATTCGAGAATTAAAGATTCTGAAGCTCATTGGTGCAACATGATTACATTTAGCCTCGCGAATTCTGAACGGATTTAGGGCTAACGAGCTCAAATTTGGTCAGCTGAAGAGAAACGGCGTCCTGATCAATACTCATGGCCTTTGGCCATGAACTGCGATGAATTTCAACCATTCGGCATCATTTAGATGGACTTTTAGGCCTTTTTCTATTTTTAGGCGAATTTTTATTAATTAAGGGTATTTTTGTAATTTTTGCCTTTTAGGGTTAGCACCATATATAAGGGTGCTTATGAGTTTCTGAAAACATAACATTAATTCAGAATTTTATACATAGAGGTTTTCTCTTCTTCAAGTTCTCTTGAAGACTAGATCTTATCAAGGCTTCCTTGTGGCGATCGATCGACTTATCGAGCAAGATCGCGAATTTTCTTGTTCGTGGCGTCTATAGCGTGGATTGGTTGACACAGGTTCGTCAACAGGTCGCGCTCATACCGAGGTTACCAATCACAGGTTCGATTGGGGGTTAAGGTTAGCAATTCGCAACCCTTAGATCTTCGTAGAACGATCAGTTTCCGCAGCGATTCACATCATCTGGTATCTGTCGCGACCCTCTCCCGAGCTGTGAGGCGGGGAGCGGGCTAATGGGCCGCCCGATCGCAGTCTTGATCGGACGCGGGCCTCTCCCAAGACCCATTACCCAAGTCGCAACTGCCGGATGTACGTGATCGACCTTCAGTGTGGTCTAGTGACATGTGATGAGTGTGCATGTCAAGGAGTCGCCACCAATCGTTTTGTGGAGGGTACGATCGGAAACCCTATCGAATAGTTGGGAGTGGTCTATTCGATTCTGCGGAAACCAGAGAAGTGGGTTCGGGGACTTAGTTACGCCAACTGTTAGAGTTGACGCCCTTTCGGTACCAAAACTGAATGGTTTATCTGATCCTAGGATTTCATACAGATGAGTGGGGTACAGATCCTAAATCTAGGAGTTCATGCAGATGGGAATTACTACCCTATCACCCACAATCAATAGAAATAAGTGCACAAATCAAGGATCCAGTACATGCGGATAAAACACATGAAATCAGCATGGCATCCCTAATGAGGCCCTATTAGCCTAGAGAAATATCAATCAAGGCTTAGGAGTGATTTGGACATGATTCGCCCCTGAGGGGGAGAATCGTAATTTTGAATAATTCGGGGAAAATTTACCCTTAAAAGGGTAAATCTGTCATTTTAGATGAATTGGGAAGTCAAAAGATGGAGGAAATCAGATTGGCCATCAATCCAATCCATTTCCTATTTTTCGAAATTTTCAGGATTTTTCTGGAATTTAAAAGGGATTTTACCCTTGGAGGGGTAAAATCATCATTTTTGACAAAGATGAGAACTGAAAATCCCAAATATTAGGGTTGGTCGTCCACTTGACCCAAACCCTAACTTCGAGCAATTTTCGGAACTCAATTGGAACAAGAAAGACAATTTTCCCATTGAGGGGCAAAATCGTCATTTCAGCGGGAATGATAAGATTCGAAAATCCCAGCAAAAGGATTCGCCACCTAATTGGCCCTATCCTAATCTAGGCATTTTCGACCAATCTCGAAATACAAAGCAAGGACGAATTACCCCTAAAGGGCATTGTCGTCAATTCTTGGAAGAACAGATAAGAAACCCCAAAAATAGGGTTGACCAGTTGTCTGTGGTCAATCCTCGATTTTTGGGGATTTCTGGAGTGTCTAGGATTTTTTCACAATTTTTCTATATATTTTTTTTGGAATTTTCTGGCATTTTCTAGCATTTTTTGGATTTTCTGAAATTTTTCCGATTTTTTTTTTATTTTTTTAAAATCATTTTCTGATTTTTTTATTTTTTTTTAAAAAATGTTATCCGGGCCGGGTCGGGTGACCTGGCCCACGACCCGTGGGCGACCGGCCCGGCCCGGATCCGGGCCCGCGCGGCAAAACGACGTCACTTTGGGCCTTCCCGCTTCCAATTTCAATTTCCCGCCTAAACCGAACGGGCGGTCCTGATTGCGCCACATGTCGACGCGCGGACGGCTAGATCTATGCGCGGAACCGACGGTCCAGATTAAGGAGCTAGGTTGAATCGTAACCGTCCGATCTAAAGCATATTTATTTTTGAAAATCATTTTTTATTTCCGAAATTCCAAGATTGGGACACGTGTCACATCTCTCGCCGTTGGATCAATTGTTTTTATTCGGTTATTAACCGAATGCGCTGACGTGGCTGCCACGTGGGCACCACGTCAGCGCCACGTGCGCGTTGACTGGTCAACTTTCGTTGACCAGTGTCGCGACCCTCTTGAGGTTGTCGAGCTCTCGAGGGCTAATGAGCCGTCCTGTCTGGTCGGACGCGGGCCTCTCCCAAGGCCCATTACCCAAATCGCAACGGAGGTATGCGTGATCGACTTTCAGTGTAGTCTAGTGACATGTGCTAAGTGTGCATGCCATGGAGTCGCCACCAATCATTTTTTTAGGGTGTGATTGGACCACCCAATCGAATAGTTGGGAGTTTCTATTCAATTCTGCGAGAACCAGAGAAATGGTTTCGGGGACTTAGTTACACCAACTGTCAGAGTTGACGCCCTTTCGGTACCTAAGTTGACTGAATTTTCTAGCCTGAGATTCATGCGGATGAGTAAGGTATGAACCATAAATCTAGAAATTCATGCAGATAAGAGTGATTATCCTAGCAATCACAATCAGTAATAAAATGCACAACTCAAGGAATCTAGATATGCAAATAAATCACTTGGCATTCCTAGTAAGGCCCTATTTATCAATCACAGCTCAAGAATGATTTAGCTGTCCTAGCCATTCTACACACGATCTAACTTAAGAAAAGCATTAGGAAGTATCGAAGGAGTTCGAGAGTACTCACATGGGGTTCGCCGTGCCCTGGTTTGGTCTTGGACGAGCCGACCCGATTATATTTGGGGATCCACTCGGCGTTTTACACCATGAAATCATGTGAAACAAAAACGAAAATATTCAGCAAGGGGAATTTATTGTAGATGGTGGTCGATCTAATTGGACGTCAAGACTAAAAAATATGTAGAAATTTACAAATTAAAATACTCGAATGACATTTTTTTGCCAAATTCAACTCTATGCGTCGTGAAGAAACACATGCAATTGAACTTGAATTTTGACTATTTATGAGTTCAAAATGAAAAGGAAATTAAAATAAAAATATTGACTATTTTTCTATATTTTTACGACATCGAACGCTATTTTTCTTCATTTTTCATGTATTTTTCTATTTTTGGAAAAATATTAAAAAATATTAAAAAATATGACAAATTATTTTTTTTTATCAAAAATGGTTCCTTTAGCTTGGTCAAGGTTACCAAAGATGATTTTTTAATTTTTTTTAACTTTTTATAGATTTTTTATGAATTTTTTAAAAATAAACTATGAAAGACTGATCAAAAATCAGGTGTCAACAGCTGCCCCTCTTTGAGAGGAATTTCGTCAGAGGTTTCTCTCAAAGACAAGGTGACACCTATATTCCAATCGACTCGACTGGGAAAATAAAAGAAATCATGACATCCAATTTTCATGCCCATCAATGTGTGCTTTTCCTTAAAAAGAGATGTGCTCATTCAATTCCCTGATATGATGTAAGAAAGTTAAGGAGTAGATAGACTTCCCTGCCCCTTACTTGTCGAATGCTTGCAGCATTTGCTGTGTCTGATGGGTTCAAGTAGATTCCTAAGGACTTGTCATCGGAGTGTCCTTGGGATGTTAAGCTCTGACCTGTATGGTAGGTCAAACCATAATGGGATTCCTAACTGATAGGAACCTAAGGAAGACGCATCCCACATTTGGGAATTTGCCAAGGGTTTTGATCTGTGTGGTGGACTAAACTAGAAATGGCTTGCCTAATGTAAGGCTTATTAGGGAAAACGAATCCTCCCGCGTTCGGGATTCATCAAGGTTTTGATCCGTATGGTGGATCGGACCATTGGGTTGATCCTTCAGGCGGTCTCTACCAGTCCTTTGACCCTTCATGCGGTTTCTACCATTCATTGACCTTTCATGCAGTTTCTACCATTGAGTTGACCCTTCAGGCGGTTTCTACCATTGGTTGACCCTTCAGGCGGTTTCTACCATACATTGACCCTTCAGGCGGTTTCTACCATTGTTTTGACCCTTCAGGCGGTTTCTTCCATTGGTTGACCCTTCAGGCGGTTTCTACCATTCATTGACCCTTCAGGCGGTTTCTACCATTGTGTTGACCCTTCAGGCGGTTTCTACCATTGATTGACCCTTCTGGCGGTTTCTACCATTGAGTTGACCCTTCAGGCGGTTTCTACCATTTATGAGATTCCAAATTGATATGAATCAAAGGATGACGTACCCACTCTTCGGGGCTAGTCGGAGACTCGATCATTCTGTGGATCGGTCTTAGAAAAGACTTGCCTACTAAAAGGCTTCACCTAAGGATGACGCACCCAGTCTTTGGGGCGGCCAAAAGTCCTGCAGAAAGCTTAGACCTGAAAATATTTTCCTCGCCAAGAAGATATTAGTAATCTTTGGGAAGACAATAATTGTCTAACTGACAAAATTCTACGACTTAAGTTTTAGTCATGAAATGTGCATTTTGATTGCTGGAGGTTATCCAAAACATTCCTGCCATATACAGATGTGATCATAAATTCCTTGCACGGAAACTCTAGATCAAACAATTTGAAAATTTCAAAAAGAGTTTGCTCAAAACATCCATTGGAGTATTTCTCATCCAAGAAGGCTTCTCACTGCTTTGTGATAATGATCTTTAATAGGGAAAATGCTCAATTTCCTACCAACCTATGCCTGGGTTTCAGGATCATTCGCAACGCATACATTTCGACCGATCAGGAGGTCTTTCACGGGACCGTAGTGTTAGGCTTGGATATCGGTTTCCAAGGGGGACTCACTTTTGAGTCAAGGCCGTTGAACGAAAATTTTCACTATCTGCTCCGGGTTTACAAGTCAAGAACCCTGTAAAATGAGAAAGAAATAGTCTTGCTCGTACTTCTTTGAGCTAAGTTATACATTAACCCAAGTGTCTTAGTCAGATAAGACTGCTTCAGGGTTGTAACATTGGAAGGATTGGGGACCGAAAAAGGCTTATTTTTTGCCCAGAAATTGTGAAGGGTTTGGCATTGGTGATCATTGCAAATTTACCACATGTCCTTCGAAGAACATCTCCATTTCTTGAAGTGTACACTCCTCTTTTAGAGCGCACAAGGATGTTTAAAAGCGTCTCTTGTTACATTAAGAGACCGTCTGTTTGTGTGTTTGCAATTTGAGCACGACATCATTTGGAGAGTAGTCATCTTGATCTGACTCCTTTGCAGGGTCTTTTCATCGTATATCTAGACTTTACTGGGGATATTTTGAATAGACATCAGCCTTGCTTTTTACCAGGCACTTTGCTTTTTCTTGATGTCTAGGGATTTTTCTTTTCCCCCTTTTTTTTAATCTCGTGTTTTTCTTTTCTTTTGGAGCTAGGATTTTCGGCAATCATGCTAGATATGCAACTTAAACTTTGGCACGCTTCCATTCCTAGAGTGATGTTGCCTTTGCTTTGGAATATGCAATGATCACCAATAGGTTGATGAAATGAATTTGCTGGCTCAACTTGGTCGTGCAAAGGATAACAGTGTGTAGGATAGAGAAATGAATTATTCTCGTCATCCTATGACACTTGGATTATCATATAAACAACACACAAAGATTTATGTTAGTCCGAGCAAGAAAATTTCAAACCGTTTACTTTCTGATACTGTTTGACTAACCTTCATTTGCCCCAATGTGGGGTGGTTCTTGACAGGGTTGAGAATGAAAATCGCCGTTCAATGGGGTTCTCAATGGGCATCTGTAGTGTTTGGAATGAAGAAATAAATGCCTCTGTCATCTCGATCCATGTAATCGTTGCGAATGACCCTTATATCCATAGGTTAAGGTTTCGCTATCATTTCCAATCTCCTCATCTCTCAAGTGTGTATGGGACGTGTTTGGATTAGGCTCGCTTCTCTTATGAGAAAATACCCTTTTGAACAGTTCAAACGACTCTTGTTGGAAAAATTCATTTCATTTCATCAAGATTTATCCTTCAAAGGGATTTTGTGATGCACCATACATGTGTAATTCATGTTCAGACAATCTCATGTTTTAAAACATGAATGTCAATGAAGTAAGAATTCTATGTCTTTTTAGATGTGAGAATCGAATTAATTCTGAAATTTTTTAATCTCCAATGAATTGGGAAAAGGGATACTTACCTGCCCATCGAGGCTGGAGATCCTGGAGATATAAAAGGGATATGTCATCGTATATTCTAAAACTTTACAAAAATTGGAACAATACATCTTACCCTTGGTCATATGCTCCAACGAGTGTACAAGGGTTGTGAAAATATGTCTGCCCTGATGGCGAGCTCCTGCCAAGGATAAATATTAATCATTATTTTGGGTTTCCAAATTCAAAACAAATTGGGACGATACTACTTTACTCTTGATTTGAATTCCATTCTGCATGCCAATGTGCAGATTGTAGAAGCCGGCCCTCAAGCTTGTGGCCATGATTTCTTCGTCTGGTTGGGCAACGAATCCACCTCGAGGATTTACGTCGGAGGAGATTCATTCATCTTTTTGGGCGTGTTTCATGCACTGTTTTGTTATTTGAATGCATGGCTTCTTGGGTGCCTCGTCTCTGTTCATCACCTGAGAGGAAAATGAGAGAACATTATCCCCGCATCTGATTGAAAATCATTTAGGAACGATACGTTCTTTTTACCAAATGGGTGGCTCCGCGGCCAAATGCGTTTTACATTGAAAGAATGGATTCCATTACGCTCTGCGGATGATAACTATCGCTTCAGGGACTTGCCCCACGGATTAAACGATGAATTTGATGTCTTCGGCTTCGACATGCTTTCCGATGTAGGAATGATTTGCCCCCATTTTCAGTGGAGATGGGTTTTGTCGAGTGGGCAAGATCAAAAACTCATCCTAGATTTGGCTTTAGTCGAAGGTTGAAATCCCGACCTTGGATAAGCGAATCATGATTCATCTCCTTCTGCTTCGGATTTGTCATTTGCATGCTTCACATTTTACAATACCAACTTCGCCGCTTGATGAAAATGAATCGATGATTTTCGAATTGCCCCAAGTTCTATAGTCATCTGCGTCGAATCTCTTTGAACTTCATCAGGTGATAGACCAACTGATAAAATGATTTTTCAATCCCGAGATCGAACTCCTGACGTTTCGTACCACTTCCATTTCACTGACTACCAGGACACAGCACTATTGGCGTCCCTAACTGGTTCGTTTTTTGTTATAAAATTCTTGAAGCAGTTAGCGACCCCCATCGAGAATGAAACAAGCTCAATTTAGAGTTCATAACGACTAAAGGTCCCTTAGAACGATACAGAGCTAACCGTCTTTGAGCTCGCTCGGGCTTTTGCTCGCATTTTCCTATGTGAAGCCTTTAAATGTTTTTCTTCGTGGCGTTCAATTGATTCGCCTCGACTCTAATCTAACAAGGGATTGTCGCACTCAAGCATGATGATGCTCGTAGGTAGTACTGATCGCTGCCCCAGATTAACTCTAGGCATTAAGGAAGATTATCTTGCATGGAAGACTTTATGACAGAAAGATTAATGATACATCCAGTCACATGTGCCTAGTTCCCTTGAGGATTCTCGGTGATCAGCCAGTTACACCATGAATCAGACATATAATCGTCATTTTGGATCATAACTTTATAAGCCCATCAGTTTTAAACTGATCGATCCAGATATGGAGCTCCTCATCAAGGAAATCTTTTGATTCTTCGAGCAACTGATATTCGGGTTGACCATCATCGCTTGGCGTTGAAGGATTCCTGTTTCTGTTGTGAGCGATCTGATTCTTCGAGCTAGAACCTTCGTCGTTGCTCGAGATTATAAGAGGATGATTGATCGGTTCACTATCAAAAGCATCTTCCATTTGGGAATGGAAGAAACAAAAATCCTCAGAGCATCCGCCCGCTTGATCTTCCGAAATCATATGCCCAAGCCGAGCAGATCTTTGAACACTAGGCGCAATATGTTGATCGGGGATAGGAAGAGCACTAGCGAAAAGTTGCTGCTCAAACCAAGGAGTTCGTACCTGCTGCACTTGTGGCATATACTCTTAAGGGGTGCTGAGATGATTCGGGGGAATATTCTGATTAGCGCCCAAGTAGTCGATGGTGCTGCTACCAGCTTGGTCGGTGCCTAGATTCGGCAGGGTATTTCTTACTTCAGGGGCATTGTAGTTATAGCCATGCCTAGTGTTTAGGCACAAGTTGAGTTCTTTCAGGTTCAGTGCTGTGTGGCGCTGTCTTAGCGCCCTTCTGTAGCTCTTGAGGTGACTCGCGACTCCATATTTAGTGAGTCCTGGTATGTTCATGATCTCAAGTATGCGCGTTGGATATGCTGAGTTGATCCCTAGTTGCTGAACCGCACTAAGGAACTTGAGATGAAGCTTGGGGGACCAATTGACCCTCGTCTTCTTGCGACCCGGAACAGTGTTGACAACTTGGCTATTGCTCTCTGGCCTATTTCCAGTAGGATTTGATCGAGCCGGAAATTGTTGTGGAGGGAAATCATCAGCTTTGGATTGGTCGGTCGTGATAGTAAGCTCATCGTTAAGGAAACTCCAATCATGGTGACGCATATCACATCCTTTAGAAGGCATCGGTATTGACTTCGTAGAATTGATTTGTTCATGCATATCTCCAACAAAATCTGATTGTATCGAAGATGGTTCGAGGGAGTGGGGTGGTGAATGAGCATTTTCAATCCTCATATAAGGCTTATCAAGGAACATTTCGCCGAGAGTGATAGGGCCACCGCAATTAAGGCAAGCGATAGTGCTGGGAGCTTTCTTATACCTCATGTTCTCCGCTCGAAGCTTTTCGTTTTCCTCCTTTAGAATCGCAAGTTCTTGACGTCTGTGTTGAGCCCTCAATTTGGCTCGCTTATTTTGAAACCAAAACTTGACCCTCAAAGGTTTCATCCCTAGCTTCTGGCCCAATTCATTTCTTTGTTTCATGTTCGGGAGAGGGCATTCACTAAAGAAAGCTTCAAGCTCTTGGATTTCATTCTGAGTGTGGCACTGGCGACGTTTCCTTTTCCGGGATTGACCATCGCTGCTGCTGTTGTCGTCGCTGCTGAGATCCTGAACTTCGTTGCCGAAAGGGTTGGGTTCTGTGGTTCTGGTACCAGACGCCATCCTAGAATCTTCGAGATCTCTCAGTAGTTCATTTTCTGAGATTTTTGGATCAGTCGCCTCTAGCAACTGATGGTAACTCTCAAACATGTTGGATCGAAAAATGTTCGATCAATTTTTGCTCACTCAGGGTTCTCTACTCTCTCATGTATGCTCACTCTCTCTAAATTTTCTTTTGAGTGGTTCTGTATGCCCATGAAACGTTCTTTAAACATGGATGAAGATCATCAGGCAAGCGTTGCTCCCAAGATTTCGTATTTCCCGCTTTGTCGTCTTCTTTCTTCTTTTCAACGTGGAGGGACACCAAATCGATTTCCTGTTCTCGATATCCATGTCTGTCTCCCACTTATTTTCAAAAAGGTGGAACAACGCTCGCCTGCCGCTCAGTTTTTTAATATGATGGGACCGCCAAATCCTTTCGCAACTTTTTTCGATAGTTGCGCTTAACTCCCGCTCAATTTTAATATGGTGACACCGACATATCTTTTTACAACTTTTTTAGGTTTATCAAGCCTGAAATCGCGGACTGGGACAAATCTGATGGTTCACCGAAAGAGCCACCATTGCTTTACCCAATTAACTTGGCTCCACGAGCATTATTGCTGTGCCTTTCTTCATTCTCGAGTTGCTATAAAAGGAGGAGTTAATGCATAGAAGATTAACACTCTTACATAATTGCCTTTTCGTATTTTAATCACTCTACCACACTCATCTTCTTCTCCCTCACTCCAACGAAAATGACCTCCTCTCCTATTCGCGCTTTCTCAGCCGAAATTTTGGCCCAGTGGGAAAAACTCTATAACCTCCTCGGTCGAGGCTATGCTCATATAGCCGATCACCCAGAAACTGAAGATGAAATCCGTATTTTGCTCGTGGAAATAGACACCACCTCCATCGAGGGCACTAATTTAGAGAGGGAATATAGAATCTTCCCAACCCTCTTTATAAACTTTTTAGAGACTTACCGTGTCGCTCATCGAAAAGCTACCGTGGCTCACGTTTTGCGAGCTCGCTATGAGGATCGGTCCAACTACTTGGTGTTGGCCAACCTTGTGGCCGATAGTCACAGAAAGGCTGTTGAGTTCGCCAACAAGCGAGTCTCGATGTTGCTTCGCGAGAGGGGAAATTTGGTGGAGCGCTTGGCCTTATCCCTGACCACCTATGAGCACGACCGTCGTAATGTCGTGTTGAAGTTTCAATGTGAGTGGCAGGAAGAAAGGCTTGACAGCATTACCGCGGATATAGCCCATGGGAGAGGACTAGTTCTGGACCTGGAAATAGCCGCCGAAGATCACGGGACCAAGGTTGCCGATCTTAAAGGGGAATGTAAACGCCTTCTTCTTAAGCTTGCAGATCTCGAGTCTCAAGGTGGTGAGTATAAGCAAAGCATCAATAATATGGAGGGCCAACTAGGTTCCTTTGTGATGCTAATTAGGGCTCATTGCGGTTTTATGTTTCCACCCCGATGATTTGTATGATCTGCTTTTAAGGTCCCTCGATTGAGCGAAATGAATGAAAGCTCTAATGTGTGTGTCTCAACTTCTGTATGGCTGACTTTCTCGAACACCTGACCACTCTCAACCTAGGCAAGCTGCGCTTTGACATTGATGATTCGAGCGTGTACATCTTGACTTTTTAATCTTGCTTATGATCGGATAAAGGAACCTCCCACCGCGATTATCCACAAAAAGACTTCTCTTCTCTACTTGTTTTTATCCTGTTTCAAATGAAAAGGCAGAATCAGAAGAAAGAATTTGAAAAATAAAGCATAAATCCTTTCAATTTTATGCTTACTTATGATTAATAGGGATAAGAGCTTTTACAAGGGTTTTGGCCTTGTGCAAAAGCTTTTATCGATATTCCTCAAAGGAAAGCATATCATTGAAAGGAATGTAATTCACGATAATTGCCTTTGATCAATTCCAAGAAAATCAATGGAATGTTCAAAAGTACACAATTACGATGTGTTTTAAATTCAATTGAAGATACAATATCCAAATTAAAGCTGTTTTGCTAAGAACGAGAGTAATTTGGATATCTATCTTTTCATTAAATTTGAAAAACACGAATACTCTTGATATTCTTGATCAATTATTGTGGATTACCAATGATGCAAAACATGCATGAACCAATTCAAGTTTATAGTTCCTTCTGGCGAAATTGGGATTGTATTGCCCTATACGGCCAAAAGGTTGTATAAGACTTCCAATTTCAATTTCATCCAAAGGAATTATAAAATTGATTTTGGAGTATTCGAGTGATTAGAAGAAATGCCACTATCACATTCCAATGACAAGTCAATAGAAATACAACAAATTTCAATCTGAATGTATATAAACACAAATAGATTCCTAATACAATCAATCTAAGGGATCAGATAGAGAGGATCTCAGCAAAATAAATCCTATACAAGGCTAGAAATGAAAAATAAAACAAAGGAATGTGATCTTAATACTTAGAGATGCCCTAGTTTCGATCTTTGAGACGTGACTTCAGGATCACCTATTCCAAATCATCATCTTCATTAGATGATACCTCAATGATGTCCATAGTAGGCTCTTCTTGTCCACTTGGCGCTCGTAATGGGATGACACCATCTTCATCTTCCATCAAGAACATTGGGAGGAAAACACTCATATCTATCCTTAAAATGGCATTTAATCCAATCACCGGAATTATGCAATGAATATAATGATTAAGAGCTGTAACAAGTTCGAGGGATAGAAAAGTCTTACCAACCAAACTTAAGAGAAAATCAAGCTTCTCTGTATTTTTTGCAGTGTTAGGTATACTAACCTTCCATAGACAAACGCATGAGACAAGTGAGGGAAAACTCCTAAAAATCAAAAGATAGGGCTTGGTACCTAAAGCCAAGGTTCTCGCCTCGAATTCTGGGAAGAGCCGATTCCATTGCACAACTATCGTTGCATTGGGACTCAATCCATAGTTCGAAGTGAGCGGAATTGAAAAGTGGATTACCCCATGTTTTTCCTCACGGAGATTCCATTTTCAATTCCTTCTATTGTGTTCCTAAAGAGGGCGCCTGGGGTTTTAGGCGCAATTGTGTGTATTCATTGTGTCGTGCTAAAGCAATAGACATGCATTTTATTTAACAATCACCGCTTCAATATAAACATCCACACAATCATACATCTAAAACTCCTACCTGCATAAAACAAAGTTAACAAGCACTTCACCCCTTATTTCTCCCGTCTACAAAAACATCTAACACATTCGTTAGCATAAACACCTCACTTTCGAGAGCATCTGCATAAAATTAGGTTAGAAGAATCAATCAACTTTTTAATCGGCTCAAGTCCACTAAATGGTTAAGAACCAGTCCCCAGCAGAGACGCCAGTCTGTCGCGACCCTCTTGAGGTTGTCGAGCTCTCGAGGGCTAATGAGCCGTCCTGTCTGGTCGGACGCGGGCCTCTCCCAAGGCCCATTACCTAAATCGCAACGGAGGTATGCGTGATCGACTTTCAGTGTAGTCTAGTGACATGTGCTAAGTGTGCATGCCATGGAGTCGCCACCAATCATTTTTTTAGGGTGTGATTGGACCACCCAATCGAATAGTTGGGAGTTTCTATTCAATTCTGCGAGAACCAGAGAAATGGTTTCGGGGACTTAGTTACACCAACTGTCAGAGTTGACGCCCTTTCGGTACCTAAGTTGACTGAATTTTCTAGCCTGAGATTCATGCGGATGAGTAAGGTATGAACCATAAATCTAGAAATTCATGCAGATAAGAGTGATTATCCTAGCAATCACAATCAGTAATAAAATGCACAACTCAAGGAATCTAGATATGCAAATAAATCACTTGGCATTCCTAGTAAGGCCCTATTTATCAATCACAGCTCAAGAATGATTTAGCTGTCCTAGCCATTCTACACACGATCTAACCTAAGAAAAGCATTAGGAAGTATCAAAGGAGTTCGAGAGTACTCACATGGGGTTCGCCGTGCCCTGGTTTGGTCTTGGACGAGCCGACCCGATTATATTTGGGGATCCACTCGGCGTTTTACACCATGAAATCATGTGAAACAAAAACGAAAATATTCAGCAAGGGGAATTTATTGTAGATGGTGGTCGATCTAATTGGACGTCAAGACTAAAAAATATGTAGAAATTTACAAATTAAAATACTCGAATGACATTTTTTTGCCAAATTCAACTCTATGCGTCGTGAAGAAACACATGCAATTGAACTTGAATTTTGACTATTTATGAGTTCAAAATGAAAAGGAAATTAAAATAAAAATATTGACTATTTTTCTATATTTTTACGACATCGAACGCTATTTTTCTTCATTTTTCATGTATTTTTCTATTTTTGGAAAATATTAAAAAATATTAAAAAATATGACAAATTATTTTTTTTTATCAAAAATGGTTCCTTTAGCTTGGTCAAGGTTACCAAAGATGATTTTTTAATTTTTTTTAACTTTTTATAGATTTTTTATGAATTTTTTAAAAATAAACTATGAAAGACTGATCAAAAATCAGGTGTCAACAACCAGTCAACAGGTTGGCCGAAGAAGATGACCGGCGCCGGCGCTCCCTCGCCGGCGCCTCGTTGGAGGGCTGTTTCTCTGGCCTCAGAACGCCAAATCATACAAGACCAACGCCATTCGACTCCCGCGGATCTCCTCTACAACATATATCGCGATGATCATAGCAGCATCAAGTTTGGCAATCTCACCATCCTAGGCCGGAGCTAATCTCCGGCGAGAGTACGCCCTGGTCATTTTTGAAGATATCTAAGCCTATCAATCCATCAAGAAGCATTATGGGAGATCGAAGAGACTTACCTGGCCCTCGGTGAGCTTCGGTTTTGGTCCAAGCAGATTAAAACCAAAATCGCGGCCAACGGACGGCTCTTGCTCAAGTTGCCATTAAAGGCCGAGCTCGAGCTTGGAGGAAGATCTCACCGTTTTTCGAGATGAAAAGACATTCGGAAAGGTTCGATAGCTTCTCCGGAGTTCAAAGAAGTCGAATATGGCCGTCGCTGGCTTCGGTTTCGCCAGTGATGATCTGCCGAAGCTTGCACAGGTTCGGCTGCCTCTTTCTCTCTCTGCAGACTCTCTCTCTCTCTCTCTGTTCGCCAGCCCTCTCTTGCTCTCTCCGCAGGTTCATTTCTTGCCTGCGGACGTTCGGTTCCTCCTCCCCAAAATCGACGACGAGCTCCTCTCCCGCCGGCTCTCTCTCTCTCTCATCGTCTGTCTCTCTCTGGCTCGTCTCGCTCTCTCTGTTCGTCCGCTCTCGTGTCGCCTCCGCTCTGTTTTTTTTTTTGTCCTTTCTCCCTTCTGTTCTCGTCCCTTTCTCTCAACCGAATTCCCCCACCTTCAACTGACTTCTCAACTGATCGTCCTCCTCCTTTCCATTTCGTGCGCGAAGGAGCCCCCCTCCTCTCCGTTCTGTTTTTTTTCTTTTCTCTGCGTACGCCAAGAAGAACAAGCAGAAAGCGTTTTGCTTATGACCAACTTTGGTCAACGGGTTGACTGGGTTGGGTCAACCCGACCCAGTTGACCCAGTTCGATATTTTCCCCAAATTCAATGCCAAAATGATCATGAATGACAAAATTGATCATGAAATCAGATTCTATGACACAAATTCCATCTGAAAGATGTAAATTATGGCTAAATTGGTTTTAACTTGTGTGAAAACCCCAAATTTAAGGCAGGACCCGAAATCGATTTTCATCAAATTGAGGTTCCTAATGGACGAATTGACCCCAATTGAGCCCACCATTAGATTCAGGGGGTCGAATACTATAGGGAGAAAGTATTGGGATTTTATGGGTGTCCCTCAGAAAAGTTTAATTTCAGAATTGGCATAATAGGGACTAAAATGAAAAGATTTTTATGCAATTAGGTCCCTAAGGCCAAAATTGATCAAATCAATGCACAATTGAACCAAATTGAAATGTCGGGTAATCAAATTGAATGCCAAGATTCGGAAAATGCAAAAGATTGCAAATAGAAAGACTCAAAACGTATTTTTTTGACAAATTTAACCCTGTGCGTTACAAAGAAACACACAAAATTAAACTTGAATTTAGACTCTTGATGAGGTCAAAATGACAAGGGATTTAAAAAAAAAATATTGACTATTTTCCTATATTTTTGTGACCTCGAATTCTATTTTTGTTGATTTTTCTAATATTTTCCTATTTTCTAAAAATGCTAAAAAATGTGAAAAATATGAAAAATTATTTTTTGGTCAAGAATGGTTCCTTGGGCTTGGCCAAGGCCACCAAAGTTGATTTTGTAATTTTTTGACTTTTTATGAATTTTTTGTGATTTTTCAAAAATAAAACTGAAAAAGACTTGGTCAAAAATCAGGTGTCAACAGCTGCCCCTCTTTGAGAGGAATCTCGTAAGAGGTTTCGCTCAAAGACAGGTGACACCTGAGTCTAGACCTACTCGACTGGGGAAAGGAAAAATGAATCCTGACATTCAAACTTTCTTGCCTTGCTGGTGAATGCTATGCTTGTTCTGCTTTGGCTAATGTGAGAGAGAAAGTAGAGAGACCCACCTGCTATTTACCTGTTGATCACCTGCCTGATGCTCGTGTGGCATGCGCGGTGTATAGCGGGTTCAAGTGAATACCTAGGGACTCGTCTTTTGAGTATCCTAGGGCGGTTAAACTCTAGCCTGTATGGTAGGCCGTACCAGAATGGGATTCCTATACTTGACAGGAACTTGTGAATGACGCACCCAGTCTCTTAGGGATTGTCGGGGTTTTGATCCGTATGGTGGATCGGACCATGAATAGGACTCCTTTCTGCTAGGAACCTATGGATGACGCACCCAGTCTCTTAGGGATTGTCAGGGATTTTGATCCGTATGGTGGATCAGACCATGAATAGGACTCCTCTCTGTTAGGAACCTATGGATGACGCACCTAGTCTCTTAGGGATTGTCAGGGATTTTGATCCGTATGGTGGATCAGACCATGAATAGGACTCCTCTCTGTTAGGAACCTATGGATGACGCACCCAGTCTCTTAGGGATTGTCAGGGATTTTGATCCGTATGGTGGATCAGACCATGAATAGGACTCCTCTCTGTTAGGAACCTATGGATGACGCACCCAGTCTCTTAGGGATTGTCAGGGATTTTGATCCGTATGGTGGATCAGACCATGAATAGGACTCCTTTCTGTTAGGAACCTATGGATGACGCACCCAGTCTCTTAGGGATTGTCGAACATTTTGATCCGTCAGGGGGATCAGGCCGAGAATAGGATTTCTCTCTGCTAGGAACCTATGGATGACGCACCCAGTCTCTTAGGGATTGTCGGAAATTTTGATCCTTCAAGGGGATCAGGCCGAGAATAGGACTCCTTTATGCTAGGAACCTATGGATGACGCACCCAGTCTCTTAGGGATTGTCGAACATTTTAATCCGTCAGGGGATCAGGCCGAGAATAGGATTCCTTTCTGCTAGGAACCTATAGATGACGCACCCAGTCTCTTAGGGATTGTCGAACATTTTAATCCGTCAGGGGATCAGGCCGAGAATAGGATTCCTTTCTGCTAGGAACCTATGGATGACGCACCCAGTCTCTTAGGGATCGTCGAACATTTTAATCCGTCAGGGGATCAGGCTGAGAATAGGATTCCTTTCTGTTAGGAACCTATGGATGACGCACCCAGTCTCTTAGGGATTGCCGAACATTTTGATCCTATATTCTAAGGAATTAACTAGGATTTATACAAATGAGGTGTGCCTGACCTTGAGGCTTTACCAAATGGGCTATTCTGGGTTTAGGGGTTACCTAGAACCTCACAGAAAGCAGATCTTGAAAATTGTCCTTTTGACATGCAAGGCGTTATTCTGGGATTTGGGGATTCCAAGTATCCTGCAGAAAACTTAAACCTGCAAAAACTTTGATAAGATTCTTTTGGGATCTAGGGGTTACCTGAGATCTCGCAGAAAGACTATCTTGAATATTGTCCTTTCGACATTGAATGTGACTTTCTGGGACCTGGGAGCTCCAGGTATCCTGCAGAAAGTTCCAACCTGTAACACTGGGATCTCACACAGGGAGATAATTTCAAACATTGTCCTTTTGACATGGGAGGTGACATTCTGGGACCTGGGAGCTCCAGGCATCCTGCAGAAAGATCAAACCTGTAAATTTGAAATCTCACAAAGGGATGATTTCGAAAATTGTCCTTTTTGACATTGAAGGTGACATTCTGGGATCTGGGGACTCCAGGTATCCTGCAGAAAGCTCAAACCTGTAAATTTGAAATCTCACAGAGGGATGATTTTGAAGATTGTCCTTTTCGACATTGGAGTTGACATTCTGGGATCTGGGCACTCCAGACATCCTGCAGAAAGATCAAACCTGTAAATTTGAAATCTCACAGAGGGATGATTTCGAAGATTGTCCTTTTTGACATTGGAGTTGACATTCTGGGATCCGGGCACTCCAGGCATCCTGCAGAAAGATCAAACCTACAAAATTGTTCATAAAATGTGTTTTCCCGAGATATGGAATTACCAGGGATCTTGCAGGAAAATAAACTTGAAAGCTCTTCTTCACAGAGCAAGGCATCCTTCTAGAATCTGGGGTTACCATGATTCCTATAGAAGTTTAACCAAGAACAATAGTATTCTAGAATCTGGGGTTACCAAGAATCTGTCAGAAGCTCAAGCATATAAACTTTCCTTCTTATAGAAATGTGTCATTCTGAGACCTGGGGTTACCAGGGGTCCTGCAGAAGTTTAAACTTGAAATATATTCTTCACAAAAGAAGTAGCATTCTGAGGTCTGGGGATACCAGGGGTCCTACAGAAGCTTGAACATGTAAACTCTTTCTTACCAAGAGAGGTTGTGTTATTTTGAGATCTGGGATTGCCAGGAATTCTGCAGAAGTTTAGACATGTTAAACGTTTCTCACCAAGAGTGATACAAGCCATTTTAGGAGCTGAAGTCATCAAGAATCTTGCAGAAGCTCCAATCTGAAAATTTTCTTACCAAAGGCACATCAATGGTCTTTGAGTGGTATCTGATGTCAAACTGACGGTACTTTATGACTTATATCATAGTCATGAAAAAATTTCAATGAATGCATTATGATGCTGGAGGTTATCCAAAACACCTTGCAACATACGGAAGTGATCAAAAATTCCTTGTGGGGAAAGTTTGAAACAAACAATCTGAAATTACCAAAAGAGTTTGGTTAAAATGTCCAACGGAGTATTCTCATCAAAGAGGACTTCTCACCGCTTTGAGATAATGGTCTTTTACCAAGAATGCGCTCGAACTTCCTATCAAACCTGTGCCTAGGGTTCAGGATCATTCGCAGTGAATACACCTCGATCGATCAGGAGGACTTCCAAGGGACCGTAATGTTGGGCTTGGTCAACGGTTTTCAAAGGGGACTTGCGTGCAAGTCAAGGCTTTCGAAGAGAAGTCTTCAATATCTGCTCCAGGTTTACAAGTCAAGAAACCTGCAAAATGAGAAAGAAATAATCTTGCTCGAACTTCTTCGAGCTAAGCTTAGACATTAAACCCTATGTCAATCCAAGTGCCTTAATCAAAAAAGGCTTTTCAGGGTTGTAACGTAGGTAGGTTTGAGGGCCAAAAAAGGCTTGTTTTTGGCTCAGAATACGCGAAGGGTTTAACATTGGTGATCATTGCAAGTTTGCCGCCATCTTGTCCCTTATGGTTCAAAGAGCGTCTTCAGTCTTTGAAGTGCATTGATAGTCTTTGAAGAGCATATCTCTTTTGTGTTGAGACGGCGTCAACATCTTGTCTACGCTTTCATCATCTGAATGTGACATAATCTGAGAGTATCCTTTGCTGTCCAGCTCCCTTGGGATTTTCTTTTACAATCAGATCTCACTTGTGACCTATACAAAGGTATCATGCCATCTTTTGGCATTTACAAGATCAAACACATGATTCACAAGTGTACAAGTATTTGGATGGGCATTGGCCTTGCTTTTACCAGGCACTTTGCTTTTTCTTGATGCCGAAGATTGAATTTTTCTCTCTTCTTTCTTTTTGAGATCCCATCTTTTCTTTTCTTTTGGGGATCAGAATTTTCAAATGAGTGTGCTAGATGTACAACTTGAATCTCAGCACTCAAACATTAATCTATGAATTTTTCACAAATCCTGTGTTTTGAACTCTTCCGCTCTTGAAGGGACGTCGCTTCCGTCTTGGAATATGCAATGATCACCAACGGGTTTGTGAAATGAACGTATAGGCTCAACTGGGCAGCGCAAAGGGTAAAAGTGTATAGGATAGATAAACGAATGCTTTTCGTCATCCTAAAGCACTTGAATTACCATAGAAGTTAAAATGACAAGCAGCACACGAAGATTGATGCAAGTCTGAGCAAGAGAATTTCTAACCATTTACCTCCTGATATTGCTGGACGTACCTCCAGTTTGCCCCACTGTGGGGTGGTTCTCGACAGGGGTATAGAATGAAACCGTCGTTCGAAGGGTTATCAATGGTCACATGTAGTGTTTATGATAGAGAAACGAATGCCTCTGTCGTCCCAATCCATGTAATTACTGCGAATAACCCTTACGTCTGTAGGTCAAGGTCTTGCTATCCTTACCACTCCACTTATCTCTTAAGTGTGTATGGGACGTGTTTGGACCAGGCTTGCCTCTTGTCTGAGGAAACATCCTTTTGAACGGTTTAAGCAACTTTTATTGGAAAAGTTCATTTTGCTTTCTCCAAAACTTATCTCCAAGGGGATTTATGATGCACAATGTATATTTCAACCATGTTTAGATAACCTCCAAGTTTAAACATGAGTGTCAATGCCATGACTGTGAGAATTTTGCATTTTTCTAGACATGAGATTTGAATGCATGCTAGATTCCAAGTAGCCTTCAAATTCTAGAAATAAGGATTCTGACAGTCTTAAAAACCTAAAGGGTTGGGAAAGGAATACTTACCTGCCCAGCGCGGCTAGGGATCCCTGAAAAACATAAAAGGAATATGTCGGTGTATGCTCTTGAATTTCAGAGAATTAGAACGATACACCTTACCCTTGATCATGCACTCCAATGGAAGTGGATAGATTCATGAAAATCTGCATTTTTCTTAACAACACAAGATGGTTAAGTTGTTTTAAAATTTCTTGAAATTCTCAGTCTTTGGAGAAAAAGGACGTGCACCTGACCCCCACGACAGTAAGTCCTCTTGATCATGCATTCCAATCTGAACGCCAATATGTAGATTATAGAAAATGGCCATTTCGACCTATGACGATGACGCCTTCGTCTGATTGGGGCAATGAATCCTGCTCGATGGCTTCATTCATCTTTGGAACGTGCCCCATGCCATTCTTCGGAGTTCCTTATTCAAGGAAAAATGAATTCTTATCAAAATGTATGCTAAAGCATGTGGTGTGGAAGTGATACTTTTTACCCTCCACTTGATCTTATAGCCAAAGATCATTTCTTGAATGCTTGACTTCCGAAGCTGCTATCTCCAAAGGTCATCTCGCCTTGAAGTTGAGTCGGCGAGTTCTTTCCTTTTGAGTCCTTTTGAGTGCCAGTAATTTTCTGTTGAAATTAGGGCAAATTTATATTAGGAGAAAGATCATTGAGGACCAAATTAGAACGACACAAAGTCACCCTTCACTCAAGTTTGTATCTTGAGGTTTAACTCTGATGTGAACGACTCTTCTATCACGTTCATTGATCCTGCTGGGAATGAAATGCCACTTTTTCCTCCAGTCACGTAGATGATCTGCTTGCCCTAGTTAGGCATTGTCGCGACCCTCTTGAGGTTGTCGGGCTCTCGAGGGCTAATGGGCCGTCCTGTCTGGTCGGACGCGGGCCTCTCCCAAGGCCCATTACCCAAATCGCAACGGAGGTATGCGTGATCGACTTTCAGTGTGGTCTAGTGACATGTGCTAAGTGTGCATGCCATGGAGTCGCCACCAATCATTTTTTTAGGGTATGATTGGACCACCCAATCGAATAGTTGGGAGTTTCTATTCAATTCTGCGAGAACCAGAGAAATGGTTTCGGGGACTTAGTTACACCAACTGTCAGAGTTGACGCCCTTTCGGTACCTAAGTTGACTGAATTTTCTAGCCTGAGATTCATGCGGATGAGTAAGGTATGAACCATAAATCTAGAAATTCATGTAGATAGGAGTGATTATCCTAGCAATCACAATCAGTAATAAAATGCCCAACTCAAGGAATCTAGATATGCAAATAAATCACATGGCATTCCTAGTAAGGTCCTATTTATCAATCACAGCTCAAGAATAATTTAGTTGTCCTAGCCATTCTACACACGATCTAACCTAAGAAAAGCATTAGGAAGCATCGAAGGAGTTCGAGAGTACTCACATGGGGTTTGCCGTGCCCTGGTTTGGTCTTGGACGAGCTATCGAGCTCATGCCGACCCGATTATATTTGGGGATCCACTCGGCGTTTTACACCATGAAATCATGTGAAACAAAAACGAAAATATTCAGCAAGGGGCATTTATTGTAGATGGTGGTCGATCTAATTAGACGTCAAGACTAAAAAAGATGTAGAAATTTACAAATTAAAATACTCGAATGACATTTTTTTGCTAAATTCAACTCTATGCGTCGTGAAGAAACACATGCAATTGAACTTGAATTTTGACTATTTATGAGTTCAAATGTAAAAGAAATTAAAATAAAAATATTGACTATTTTCTATATTTTTACGACAGCGAACGCTATTTTTCTTCATTTTTCATGTATTTTTCTATTTTTGGAAAATATTAAAAATATTAAAAAATATGAAAAATTATTTTTTAACAAAAATGGTTCCTTTAGCTTGGTCAAGGCTACCAAAGATGATTTTTTAATTTTTTTAACTTTTTATAGATTTTTTATGAATTTTTTAAAAATAAACTATGAAAGACTGATCAAAAATCAGGTGTCAACAGCTGCCCCTCTTTGAGAGGAATTTCGTCAGAGGTTTCTCTCAAAGACAAGGTGACACATGTGTTCCGATCAACTCGACTGGGAAAAGAAAAGAAATCATGACATCCAATTTTCATGCCCATCAATGTGTGCTTTTCCTTAAAAAGAGATGTGCTCATTCAATTCCATGATATGATGTAAGAAAGTTAAGGAGTAGATAGACTTCCCTGCCCCTTACCTGCCGAATGCTTGCGGCATTTGCTGTGTCTGATGGGTTCAAGTAGATTCCTAAGGACTTGTCATCGGAGTGTCCTGGGGATGTTAAGCTCTGACCTGTATGGTAGGTCAAACCATAATGGGATTCCTAACTGATAGGAACCTAAGGAAGACGCATCCCACATTTGGGAATTTGCCAAGGGTTTTGATCCGTGTGGTGGACTAAACTAGAAATGGCTTGCCTAATGTAAGGCTTATTAGGGAAAACGACTCCTCCCGCGTTCGGGATTCATCAAGGTTTTGATCTGTATGGTGGATCGGACCATTGGGTTGATCCTTCAGGCGGTCTCTACCAGTTCTTTGACCCTTCAGGCGGTTTCTACCATTCATTGACCCTTCATGCAGTTTCTACCATTGAGTTGACCCTTCAGGCGGTTTCTACCATTGGTTGACCCTTCAGGCGGTTTCTACCATTGTTTTGACCCTTCATGCGGTTTCTACCATTGGTTGACCATTCAGGAGGTTTCTACCATACATTGACCCTTCAGGCGGTTTCTACCATTGTGTTGACCCTTCAGGCGGTTTCTACCGTTGATTGACCCTTCAGGCGGTTTCTACCATTGAGTTGACCCTTCAGGCGGTTTCTACCATTTATGAGATTCCAAATTGATATGAATCAAAGGATGACGTACCCGCTCTTCGGGGCTAGTCGGAGACTCGATCATTCTGTGGATCGGTCTTAGAAAAGATTTGCCTACTAAAAGACTTCACCTAAGGATGACGCACCCAGTCTTTGGGGTGGCCAAAAGTCCTGCAAAAAGCTTAGACCTGAAAAAATTTTCCTCGCCAAGAAGATATTAGTAATCTTTGGGAAGACAATAATTATCTAACTGACAAAATTCTACGACTTAAGTTTTAGTCATGAAATGTGCATTTTGATTGTTGGAGGTTATCCAAAACATTCCTGCCATATACAGATGTGATCATAAATTCCTTGCACGGAAACTCTAGATCAAACAATTTGAAAATTTCAAAAAGAGTTTGCTCAAAACATCCATTGGAGTATTTCTCACCCAAGAAGGCTCCTCACTGCTCTGTGATAATGATCTTTAATAGGGAAAGTGCTCAATTTCCTACCGACCTGTGCCTGGGTTTCAGGATCATTCGCAACGCATACATTTCGACCGATCAGGAGGTCTTTCACGGGACCGTAGTGTTAGGCTTGGATATCGGTTTCCAAGGGGGACTCACTTTTGAGTCAAGGCCGTTGAACGAAATTTTTCACTATCTGCTCCGGGTTTACAAGTCAAGAACCCTGCAAAATGAGAAAGAAATAGTCTTGCTCGTACTTCTTTGAGCTAAGTTATACATTAACCCAAGTGTCTTAGTCAGATAAGACTACTTCAGGGTTGTAACATTGGAAGGATTGGGGACCGAAAAAGGCTTATTTTTTGCCCAGAAATTGTGAAGGGTTTGACATTGGTGATCATTGCAAATTTGCCACATGTCATTCGAAGAACATCTCCATTTCTTGAAGTGTACACTCCTCTTTTAGAGCGCACAAGGATGTTTAAAAGCGTCTCTTGTTACATTAAGAGACCGTCTGTTTGTGTGTTTGCAATTTGAGCACGACATCATTTGGAGAGTAGTCATCTTGATCTAACTCCTTTGCAGGGTCTTTTCATCGTCTCTCTAGACTTTACTGGGGATATTTTGAATAGACATCAGCCTTGCTTTTTACCAGGCACTTTGCTTTTTCTTGATGTCTAGGGATTTTTCTTTTCCCCCTTTTTTTAATCCCGTGTTTTTCTTTTCTTTTGGAGCTAGGATTTTCGGCAATCATGCTAGATATGCAACTTAAACTTTGGCACGCTTCCATTCCTAGAGTGATGTTGCCTTTGCTTTGGAATATGCAATGATCACCAATAGGTTGATGAAATGAATTTGCTGGCTCAACTTGGTTGTGCAAAGGATAACAGTGTGTAGGATAGAGAAATGAATTATTCTCGTCATCCTATGACACTTGGATTATCATATAAACAACACACAAAGATTTATGTTAGTCCGAGCAAGAAAATTTCTAACCGTTTACTTTCTGATACTGATGGACTAACCTTCATTTGCCCCAATGTGGGGTGGTTCTTGACAGGGTTGAGAATGAAAATCGCCGTTCAATGGGGTTCTCAATGGGCATCTGTAGTGTTTGGAATGAAGAAATAAATGCCTCTGTCATCTCGATCCATGCAATCGTTGCGAATGACCCTTATATCCATAGGTTAAGGTTTCGCTATCATTTCCAATCTCCTCATCTCTCAAGTGTGTATGGGACGTGTTTGGATTAGGCTCGCTTCTCTTGTGAGAAAATACCCTTTTGAACAGTTCAAACGACTCTTGTTGGAAAAATTCATTTCATTTCATCAAGATTTATCCTTCAAAGGGATTTTATGATGCACCATACATGTGTAATTCATGTTCAGACAATCTCATGTTTTAAAACATGAATGTCAATAAAGTAAGAATTCTATGTCTTTTTAGATGTGAGAATCGAATTAATTCTGAAAGTTTTTAATCTCCAATGAATTGGGAAAAGGGATACTTACCTGCCCATCGAGGCTGGAGATCCTGGAGATATAAAAGGGATATGTCATTGTATATTCTAAAACTTTACAAAAATTGGAACGATACATCTTACCCTTGGTCATATGCTCCAACGAGTGTACAAGGGTTGTGAAAATCTGCACTTCACATAGTAACACAAGATTGTTGGGTGTTCTAAAGTTCTTTCGACTTCTTGGTTTTTGGAGAAAAATGAAACTTACATGTCTGCCCTGATGGCGAGCTCCTGCCAAGGATAAATATTAAGCATTATTTTGGGTTTCCAAATTCAAAACAAATTGGGACGATACTACTTTACTCTTGATTTGAATTCCATTCTGCATGCCAATGTGCGGATTGTAGAAGCCGGCCCTTAAGCTTGTGGCCATGATTTCTTCGTCTGGTTGGGCAACGAATCCACCTCGAGGATTTACGTCGGAGGAGATTCATTCATCTTTTTGGGCGTGTTTCATGCACTGTTTTGTTATTTGAATGCATGGCTTCTTGGGTGCCTCATCTCTGTTCATCACCTGAGAGGAAAATGAGAGAACATTATCCCCGCATTTGATTGAAAATCATTTAGGAACGATACGTTCTTTTTACCAAATGGGTGGCTCCGCGGCCAAATGTGTTTTACATTGAAAGGATGGATTCCATTACGCTCTGCGGATGATAAATATCGCTTCGGGGACTTGCCCCACGGATCAAACGATGAATTTGATGTCTTCGGCTTCGACATGCTTTCCAGATGTAGGAATGGTTTGCCCCCATTTTCAGTGGAGATGGGTTTTGTCGAGTGGGCAAGATCAAAAACTCATCCTAGATTTGGCTTTAGTCGAAGGTTGAAATCCCGACCTTGGATAAGCGAATCATGATTCATCTCCTTCTGCTTCGGATTTGTCATTTGCATGCTTCACATTTTACAATACCAACTTCGCCGCTTGATGAAAATGAATCGATGATTTTCGAATTGCCCCAAGTTCTATAGTCATCTGCGTCGAATCTCTTTGAACTTCATTGGGTGATAGACAAACTGATAAAATGATTTTTCAATCCTGAGATCGAACTCCTGACGTTTCGTACCACTTCCAGTTCACTGACTACCAGGACACAGCACTATTGGCGTCCCTAACTGGTTCATTTTTTGTTATAAAATTCTTGAAGCAGTTAGCGACCCCCATCGAGAATGAAACAAGCTCAATTTAGAGTTCATAACGACTAAAGGTCCCTTAGAACGATACAGAGCTAACCGTCTTTGAGCTCGCTCGGGCTTTTGCTCGCATTTTCCTATGTGAAGCCTTTAAATGTTTTTCTTCGTGGCATTCAATTGATTCGCCTCGACTCTAATCTAACAAGGGATTGTCGTACTCAAGCATGATGATGCTCGCAGGTAGTACTGATCGCTGCCCCAGATTAACTCTAGGCATTAAGGAAGATTATCTTGCATGGAAGACTTTATGACAGAAAGATTAATGATACATCCATTCACATGTGCCTAGTTCCCTTGAGGATTCTCGGTGATCAGCCAGCTACACCATGAATCAGACATATAATCGTCATTTTGGATCATAACTTCATAAGTCCATCAGTTTTAAACTGATCGATCCAGATATGGAGCTCCTCATCAAGGAAATCTTTTGATTCTTCGAGCAACTGATATTCGGGTTGACCATCATCGCTTGGCGTTGAAGGATTCCTGTTTCTGTTGTGAGCGATCTGATTCTTTGAGCTAGAACCTTCGTCGTTGCTCGAGATTATAAGAGGATGATTGATCGGTTCACTATCAAAAGCACCTTCCATTTGGGAATGGGAGAAACAAAAATCCTCAAAGCATCCGCCCGCTTGATCTTCCGAAATCATATGCCCAAGCCGGGCAGATCTTTGAACACTAGGCGCAATATGTTGATCGGGGATAGGAAGAGCACTAGCGAAAAGTTGCTGCTCAAACCAAGGAGTTCGTACCTGCTGCACTTGTGGCATATACTCTTGAGGGGTGCTGAGATGATTCGAGGGAATATTTTGATTAGCGCCCAAGTAGTCGATGGTGCTGCTACCAGCTTGGTCGGTGCCTAGATTCGGTAGGGTATTTCTTACTTCAGGGGCATTGTAGTTATAGCCATGCCTAGTGTTTAGGCACAAGTTGAGTTCTTTCAGGTTCAGTGCTGTGTGGCGCTGTCTTAGTGCCCTTCTGTAGCTCTTGAGGTGACTCGCGACTCCATCTTTAGTGAGTCCTGGTATGTTCATGATCTCAAGTATGCGCGTTGGATATGCTGAGTTGATCCCTAGTTGCTGAACCGCACTAAGGAACTTGAGATGAAGCTCGGGGGACCAATTGACCCTCGTCTTCTTGCGACCCGGAACAGTGTTGACAACTTGGCTATTGCTCTCTGGCCTATTTCCAGTAGAATTTGATCGAGCCGGAAATTGTTGTGGAGGGAATTCATCAGCTTTGGATTGGTCGGTCGTGATAGTAAGCTCATCGTTAAGGAAACTCCAATCATGGTGACGCATATCACATCCTTTAGAAGGCATCGATATTGACTTCGTAGAATTAATTTGTTCATGCATATCTCCAAAAAAATCCGATTGTATCGAAGATGGTTCGAGGGAGTGGGGTGGTGAATGAGCATTTTCAATCCTCATATAAGGCTTATCAAGGAACATTTCGCCGAGAGTGATAGGGCCACCGCAATTAAGGCAAGCGATAGTGCTGGGAGCTTTCTTATACCTCATGTTCTCCGCTCGAAGCTTTTCGTTTTCCTCCTTTAGAATCGCAAGTTCTTGACGTCTGTGTTGAGCCCTCAATTTGGCTCGCTTATTTTGAAACCAAAACTTGACCCTCAAAGGTTTCATCCCTAGCTTCTGGCCCAATTCATTTCTTTGTTTCATGTTCGGGAGAGGGCATTCACTAAAGAAAGCTTCAAGCTCTTGGATTTCATTCTGAGTGTGGCACTGGCGACGTTTCCTTTTCCGGGATTGACCATCGATGCTGCTGTTGTCGTCGCTGCTGAGATCCTGAACTTCGTTGCCGAAAGGGTTGGGTTCTGTGGTTCTGGTACCAGACGCCATCCTGGAATCTTCGAGATCTCTCAGTAGTTCATTTTCTGAGATTTTTGGATCAGTCGCCTCTAGCAACTGATGGTAACCCTCAAACATGTTGGATCGAAAAATGTTCGATCAATTTTTGCTCACTCAGGGTTCTCTACTCTCTCATGTATGCTCACTCTCTCTAAATTTTCTTTTGAGTGGTTCTATATGCCCATGAAACGTTCTTTAAACATGGATGAAGATCATCAGGCAAGCGTTGCTCCCAAGATTTCGTATTTCCCGCTTTGTCGTCTTCTTTCTTCTTTTCAACGTGGAGGGACACCAAATCGATTTCCTTTTCTCGATATCCATGTCTGTCTCCCACTTATTTTCAAAAAGGTGGAACTACGCTCGCCTCCTGCTCAGTTTTTTTAATATGATGGG
The DNA here is from genome assembly GCA_021437785.1 of Rhodomyrtus psidioides. NCBI lineage: Eukaryota > Viridiplantae > Streptophyta > Magnoliopsida > Myrtales > Myrtaceae > Rhodomyrtus > Rhodomyrtus psidioides. The sequence continues at coordinate 718,998 of JAILYB010000044.1, read as the reverse complement.
ACCGCCAAATCCTTTCGCAACTTTTTTCGATAGTTGCGCTTAACTCCCGCTCAATTTTAATATGGTGACACCGACATATCTTTTTACAACTTTTTTAGGTTTATCAAGCCTGAAATCGCGGACTGGGACAGATCTGATGGTTCACCGAAAGAGCCACCACTGCTTTACCCAATTAACTTGGCTCCACGAGCATTATTGCTGTGCCTTTCTTCATTCTCGAGTTGCTATAAAATGAGGAGTTAATGCAGAGAAGATTAACACTCTTACATAATTGCCTTTTCTTATTTTAATCACTCTACCACACTCATCTTCTTCTCCCTCACTCCAACGAAAATGACCTCCTCTCCTATTCGCGCTTTCTCGGCCGAAATTTTGGCCTAGTGGGAAAAACTCTATAACCTCCTCGGTCGAGGCTATGCTCATATAGCCGATCACCCAGAAACTGAAGATGAAATCCGCATTTTGCTCGTGGAAATAGACACCACCTCCATCGAGGGCACTAATTTAGAGAGGGAATATAGAATCTTCCCAACCCTCTTTATAAACTTTTTAGAGACTTACCGTGTCGCTCATCGAAAAGCTACCATGGCTCACGTTTTGCGAGCTCGCTATGAGGATCGGTCCAACTGCTTGGTGTTGGCCAACCTTGTGGCCGATAGTCACAGAAAGGCTGTTGAGTTCGCCAACAAGCGAGTCTCGATGTTGCTTCACGAGAGGGGAAATTTGGTGGAGCGCTTGGCCTTATCCCTGACCACCTATGAGCACGACCGTCGTAATGTCGTGTTGAAGTTTCAATGTGAGTGGCAGGAAGAAATGCTTGACAGCATTACCGCGGATATAGCCCATGGGAGAGGACTAGTTCGGGACCTGGAAATAGCCGCCGAAGATCACGGGACCAAGGTTGCCGAGCTTAAAGGGGAATGTAAACGCCTTCTTCTTAAGCTTGCAGATCTCGAGTCTCGAGGTGGTGAGTATAAGCAAAGCATCAATAATATGGAGGGCCAACTTGGTTCCTTTGTGATGCTAATTAGGGCTCATTGCGGTTTTATGTTTCCACCCCGATGATTTGTATGATCTGCTTTTAAGATCCCTCGATTGAGCGAAATGAATGAAAGCTCTAATGTGTGTGTCTCAACTTCTGTATGGCTGACTTTCTCGAACACCTGACCACTCTCAACCTAGGCAAGCTGCGCTTTGACATTGATGATTCGAGCGTGTACATCTTGATTTTTTAATCTTGCTTATGATCGGATAAAGGAACCTCCCACCGCGATTATCCACAAAAAGATTTCTCTTCTCTACTTGTTTTTAACCTGTTTCAAATGAAAAGGCAGAATCAAAAGAAAGAATTTGAAAAATAAAGCATAAATCCTTTCAATTTTATGCTTACTTGTGATTAATAGGGATAAGAGCATTTACAAGGGTTTTGGCCTTGTGCAAAAGCTTTTATCAATATTCCTCAAAGGAAAGCATATCATTGAAAGGAATGTAATTCACGATAATCGCCTTTGATCAATTCCAAGAAAATCAATGGAATGTTCAAAAGTACACAATTACGATGTGTTTTAAATTCAATTGAAGATACGGTATCCAAATTAAAGCCGTTTGCTAAGAACGAGAGTAATTTGGATATCTATCTTTTCATTAAATTTGAAAAACACGAATACTCTTGATCAATTATTGTGGATTACCAATGATGCAAAACATGCATGAACCAATTCAAGTTTATAGTTCCTTCTGGCGAAATTGGGATTGTATTGCCCTATACGGCCAAAAGGTTGTATAAGACTTCCAATTTCAATTTCATCCAAAGGAATTATAAAATTGATTTTGGAGTATTCGAGTGATTAGAAGAAATGTCACTATCACATTCCAATGACAAGTCAATAGAAATACAACAAATTTCAATCTGAATGTATATAAACACAAATAGATCCCTAATACAATCAATCTAAGGGATCAGATAGAGAGGATCTCAGCAAAATAAATCCTATACAAGAAGGCTAGAAATGAAAATTAAAACAAAGGAATGTGATCTTAATACTTAGAGATGCCCCAGTTTCGATCTTTGAGACGTGACTTCAGGATCACCTATTCCAAATCGTCATCTTCATTAGATGATACCTTAATGATGTCCATAGCAGGCTCTTCTTGTCCACTTGGCGCTCGTAATGGGATGACACCATCTTCATCTTCCATCAAGAACATTGGGAGGAAAACAAACCTATCTATCCTCAAAATGGCATTTAATCCAATCACCGGAATTATGCAATGAATATAATGATTAAGAGCTGTAACAAGTTCGAGGGATAGAAAAGTCTTACCAGCCAAACTTAAGAGAAAATCAAGCTTCTCTGTATTTTTAGCAGTGTTAGGTATACTAACCTTCCATAGACAAACGCATGAGACAAGTGAGGGAAAACTCCTAAAAATCAAAAGATAGGGCTTGGTACCTAAAGCCAAGGTTCTCACCTCGAATTCTGGGAAGAGCCGATTCCATTGCACAACTATCGTTGCATTGGGACTCAATCCATAGTTCGAAGTGAGCGGAATTGAAAAGTGGATTACCCCATGTTTTTCCTCACGGAGATTCCATTTTCAATTCCTTTTATTGTGTTCCTAAAGAGGGCGCCCGGGGTTTTAGGCGCAATTGTGTGTATTCATTGTGTCGTGCTAAAGCAATAGACATGCATTTTATTTAACAATCACCGCTTCAATATAAACATCCACACAATCATACATCCAAAACTCCTGCCTACATAAAACAAAATTAACAAGCACTTCACCCCTTATTTCTCCCGTCTACAAAAACATCTAACACATTCGTTAGCATATACACCTCACTTTCGAGAGCATCTGCATAAAATTAGGTTAGAAGAATCAATCAACTTTTTAATCGGCTCAAGTCCACTAAATGGTTAAGAACCTGTCCCCAGCGGAGTCGCCAGTCTGTCGCGACCCTCTTGAGGTTGTCGGGCTCTCGAGGGCTAATGGGCCGTCCTGTCTGGTCGGACGCGGGCCTCTCCCAAGGCCCATTACCCAAATCGCAACGGAGGTATGCGTGATCGACTTTCAGTGTGGTCTAGTGACATGTGCTAAGTGTGCATGCCATGGAGTCGCCACCAATCATTTTTTTAGGGTATGATTGGACCACCCAATCGAATAGTTGGGAGTTTCTATTCAATTCTGCGAGAACCAGAGAAATGGTTTCGGGGACTTAGTTACACCAACTGTCAGAGTTGACGCCCTTTCGGTACCTAAGTTGACTGAATTTTCTAGCCTGAGATTCATGCGGATGAGTAAGGTATGAACCCTAAATCTAGAAATTCATGTAGATAGGAGTGATTATCCTAGCAATCACAATCAGTAATAAAATGCCCAACTCAAGGAATCTAGATATGCAAATAAATCACATGGCATTCCTAGTAAGGTCCTATTTATCAATCACAGCTCAAGAATAATTTAGTTGTCCTAGCCATTCTACACACGATCTAACCTAAGAAAAGCATTAGGAAGCATCGAAGGAGTTCGAGAGTACTCACATGGGGTTTGCCGTGCCCTGGTTTGGTCTTGGACGAGCTATCGAGCTCATGCCGACCCGATTATATTTGGGGATCCACTCGGCGTTTTACACCATGAAATCATGTGAAACAAAAACGAAAATATTCAGCAAGGGGCATTTATTGTAGATGGTGGTCGATCTAATTGGACGTCAAGACTAAAAAAGATGTAGAAATTTACAAATTAAAATACTCGAATGACATTTTTTTGCTAAATTCAACTCTATGCGTCGTGAAGAAACACATGCAATTGAACTTGAATTTTGACTATTTATGAGTTCAAATGTAAAAGAAATTAAAATAAAAATATTGACTATTTTCTATATTTTTACGACAGCGAACGCTATTTTTCTTCATTTTTCATGTATTTTTCTATTTTTGGAAAATATTAAAAAATATTAAAAAATATGAAAAATTATTTTTTAACAAAAATGGTTCCTTTAGCTTGGTCAAGGCTACCAAAGATGATTTTTTAATTTTTTTAACTTTTTATAGATTTTTTATGAATTTTTTAAAAATAAACTATGAAAGACTGATCAAAAATCAGGTGTCAACAGGCATGACTTGTCATGGCTAGGTAATGGTTGCCCCAGTCAAATGGTTCTATTCATTTTTGCATTTTCATGCGATCCCTTATCCAGTTTGGATTATCTCTTACTTGGATCTTCACTTTACTTTTCACCTTTGAAGTGTCATCCTTCCAATGCTTTGAGAAAGTCGTTTGCTTCATGTATCTTTGTCACTTGTGACCATCCTTGTGATGTTCTCCTCTTTGTTGGACTCCTGATAATGTCCTAATGGCGTATTCTGCCACAGAAAGAAATAATTTTGCATTAGCAAATGCAAGAAAAATGAGTAAATTGGATACGACACCCAACTACCCTTCTTTTGTCAATTGTCGACATTTATCTCTTGATTGAGTCCATTCCAATATTGTATGCTGATATGGACAACATTCGTCAAATCCCTCCATCCACGCTTGAAGGTGTTGACAACATCAACAATCCATTTGCCCCAGTTGGGCGATGTTTACCTTGGCCAAATGCCTTAGCATTTTTTATATCATTTGACGATTTCCAATCCTATTTGAAGAGGTCTTTGTACCTGTACATGAAGCAATGAGTATTCATTCATGTTTAACTTTATATTAAATCACCAAGGAACGTGATACTCCCTTTGAGGTATTGCATTTTGTTGATCAAGAAAATCGTCCCTTTCGCCTGCTTTGTCTCAGTGGGGCATGTCTTGACATTTGTCGCCTTTGATCTTGATGACTTGCTCCAATACGCTATCTTGGTGGCGCATGAGAATCTTGCCTCCAGCTTGGTCTCTTGACAGAAAAGGAGGGGCTTGCCCTAATGAACCTTCTTTGCTGGTTTTGGTTATTTAACTCATCCATCTGGATCTTTGATCACTTTTATCTACCTCTTGATAGCTTGACATCTTTGAAATTTGTCGCATGACGTCTTAGCGACATTCTCAGTAGTTCTGTGAACCTGAGTCTTTCATCTCGGGATAAATGTCCACCGATCTTGACTTCTTTGATATTTTCAGTATCTCCCAAATTAACAGTAACCGGCTCTTCCGACGGAGGAGGCGTTGATTCCTCAAAGGCATTCCATTCTCTGCGGATAGACGCATAACCTTCATCATGGTCGTCTTCCTCTGTCCCATAGTTCCAGTGGACCGTTTTAGGATCGTACTTTTCTATCGGAGGGAATTTTATAGTTACTGTCGTCTGATAAGACGTCCCTGGTTCAGCTGTGCCGTCTTCTTCCTCTTCCGGCAATCGAATCAGAATAGGCTTGACTAGGCAATTTTCTACCTCATTCAAGTTGTCAAGCTCTTCTAGTTTAATTACCACAGTCGTAGCGGTTTCAATCATTGACATAGTGTTGTCAAAGTCCCTTGAGGAGATTTCGTCTCTCAGTCGACAATGTCGGTCATCGTCGCCTAATACTGCTGATGTGGCAGATCTCGAGTATTCTCTTTTTCCTTTGAATAATTCAGCTAAACCCTGCTGTTGATTCTTTGATCTCTTTGTTTCGGTATACTGCTTTGTGTCAAGCTTAGTAACCCTCACTTGGTCAAGGATGACTCAGGTTCTTTTGAAAAAGGCTTTTTCCGGTTGAACGGGATCATCCATGCCTCTTTATCCGTCTGATATGATATCTTCCATTCTCTGATAGAAGTTAGGGGGAGCGGAGTACTTCACTTTAAAGTTGTACCCTATAGAATCATGACCCAGGTTGTCTACCATTTCACCCATTTCTAGTGCGTTGGCCATGAATCTGCGATCTGCTAGACTTCACCTCTTGGCTTTCAGTTCGTCATCTTCAAATTCTTCTTCTGACTGAATGACCGGCCCAAGATTATCTACCAGGTTCTCATGCGGGATGTCCTAGGTGCTACCCTGCTCAGTTTTGATCACGCAGTGGCTTCCTTCCAAAGATAGAGAAGCTTCGACTCCTTCGAATTCTTTATCGGTAATATCGGACATTATTCCCAAGCTCATCATCTTGGCAATACATAGCTTCTTTACGTCTGCAGAGATCTCACCTGCTTTTGGGTATGATGAAGCGGTCGCTAGATGGTCGGCCAGCTTAGACATGTCCACCTTCAGCTGGAGGTGGTTTTCCTCATTTTCAGTAAATATTGCCCCAATTGCTTGATGATTAGGGAGCGAGCTTTCTTGTACGTTTGGAGCCACGTTGTCAAATTTCAGAATCTGACTTGTCAATCTAAGCTTGTACCTCCAGCTTAAGGATATAGCAGTCATCCACATTATGTCCCATTTCGCCCATATGGTAGACACAAGTTTGGCTCTTATCAAAACCAGGATACTTAACCGGATTTGCCCTAGGTGGTTCCTTTGCCACCAAACGTTGTTCTAGCAACATCGGGAGTAGCTTGGATAAAGGTCTCGGGAGTTGAGAGAGATGCTTTTTGGGTTGCCTCTTTCTAGGCTCTTTCTCTTTTTGGTGCCGACCATGATGATCCTCCCTTGGTTGTTTTCTAGCAGAAGCTTCATGGGGCCTCCTTTCTCTTAAGGCTCATTCGAACCTTTCAGCCACCTTTATCAAGTGTGCGAATGTCTGACATCCTGAGGCGTCTAACCTGTCGAGGTATCCGTAGAGGAGTGCTTTCAGGAACAAATTAATCAGCTCGTCGTCTGGGATTGACGGCTTTATTTGGGTCGTCAAAGCTCGCCATCTCTGGGCGTATGTTATGATCAATTCTCCTCTTGCCTTTGAGGTTTGTAGAAGGTCTTCCCTCGTCGGGGCCGTAGCTGTGTTGAACCTATATTGCCTGAGGAAATCCTCTGCAAGATCTTCCTACCCATCATAATCATTCAGGTCCAATTCAATGAACCAAGCCAGAGCGGCGCCAGCCAAACTTTCTTAGAACATAGTCTGAATACTGCGCCATCTTGCGTAGATAATATTTGAGGTGAGCACGGGGATAGCCTGTCCCATTATACTTCCTCACGAAGTCTGGTTCCTTGTAGTCAGGAGGAGTCTCCGCCTTGGCGAAGGGAGATATCTTGTCTAAACGAGCCAACTCATAACCTTGGCTGTTCAAGCATTCTTCGATCTTGGCTAATCTCTTAGTCTCCACTTTGATTTTTATGGTCTGCTTCCCCTTTTTCCTCATTCTCGAGGTTGATAACAATATGGGACACTTTTTGTTGCGACGGGGTGTTCGGGTTACGGATATCCTCCTCCGGCCGTTGAGTATTTCCTGTCGTTTCTTTATCAGCTATATCGGGTGCAAGTGATGGACTTGAGTTGTTTAGGAACTACTGTCTGTCTGGCTTGGGAGGCTTCCGACATTGCCTTAATATCAGCCATCATAGTTGCCATTGAACTATTTGATATTTCCCTATCAAAGGAAAGAAGGTTCGTGTCAGAACAGCATACAAAATGGGCAATTGGAAGTGATACAATTTACCCTTCGTTCCTTGGGTCTTGGCATTTTCCTTTCACTTGGATTCTTTTGCCTTGACCTGTCGATATCTTTCATATAAGTGATGCATGCATGATATGTATGATGCAACTGATCTAAGATGATTCATGTTTGCAACGAAAAATGGATCCGTGCCTTTCACTCTTGTTCACAGAGAGCATTTCTTATCAAGCATGTCAATATATAAAGTTTGAATTCTTTCTTTTCGAATGCTCTTTTCAAAGAGATTTCTTTTTTTAAGAAACTTTTTCAAGTTTTCTCGAGAATTTTGCTCACAAATTGAGCCATTATGACGCTCTTGAAATCATATATCTTAAATGCATGTGTGAGATGATATGAGAAATGGGTACTCCCTGTTCTGCCATTTTGAAGTCGTTGCTTCTTGGGTGTCTTGACTCTGTTTATCACCTGAGAGGAAAAAGATAGGAAATATGATTTCCACATCTGATTGAAACTTATTTAGGAACGATACGTCCTTTTTTACCAAGAGGGATGGCTCGGCATCGTTCTTCTTGGAAGCGTTGTTGTTATGGCGAAACGGTTTTTGTACTCAATGGATGAATTTCATTCCATTACGTTCCATGAGTGATAACCAAGGTTTCGGGGACTTGCCCCACATATCACCATGGCAAATCTGATGTCTTCGACTTCGGCATGCTTTTTGGATAGGGAAATGATTTGCCTTCAGCAACTGAGTACTCCACCTTGAGTTAGCTGATTTAGCCATATGAAGCTCCATTGTATCACGTTAATGCCTTTCCTATTGGTTGAGTCAATCACTTCCACGTCAGGTGATTTTGGTGTTTGACCTTCTTCAATCTTTTCTGACACCTGTCTCAAATTAACATTCTCTGGCCATGAAAGAGAAGCATATCAGTCATTTGTATGGAATGAAATCAGAATAAGGGACAATTTACTCCCTTTTGTGATATCAGAGGATAAAACTTCATCGTAATTATCCGAAGGTCTCGGCATTTGATGTTGCACGATGCTCGACACTTTTTGGGTTCTGTCACTCTCTTTGAGGTTGGGTGATCTTTCGCCACTTTCGCTCTATTGATGCATTTCAATCTGTTTAGAGAGGAAGAAAAATGTTTGACTTTTGATTATGAAAATCAATTACTAAAACAAGTACTCCCTCTTGATTCAAAGATGGGCAACGATCATCTCTTCATGGTCTTTTCGATTTGTCATGACTTCATGCCATTCCTCAAGCACCCTACTACTCGAGATCCACAAGTGTAGATCTATCTCTATTTGTGCACATTTACACCTTGAAGTGTTGCTTCGCAAATAAGTATTCAGTTTTCTTCATCCCTACATATAGAAAAGGAGATGATCATTTCATATCTTGAGAGGATTGAAATGAGGAACGAAATACACCCTTTTATGGTTGAGTGATCATTAATCTCATGGTGGGAAACACGAGTATTTGTATTCCTTGAGACGTGCTTCAATTGGCGATCATGCCATGTCACCTTAGCCTCTAGTTTTGAGGGTTCCCAGTTGAGTCTTCTTTAAAGGGACAAATGTCGACCTCACACAATCCTTTTATTTCACCTACATGACATGAGGAAGGAATACGTCAATTGTTTGCACAACAGGCTCTAATTGAAACGATAACTGATTTACTATCCCCAGAGTATATTTCCCCAGCTCCCATCACTTTGAGCATCAGAGATGAAGGAATGTTCCTTAACGGTCCCCACTCATTTTTATAATCACCTGCAAGTGTGAGTGACTATGTTATTGTTTAAACAAATCAATTTAATTTGGAACGAATACACCCTTTTCGACTTAGAGAGGTCGATCCAAATCAGGCATGCCCTTTTTCATGTTGTCTTGTTTTGGGCTCATCATTGTCAATTCATCTTATTTTGGAAACCCCATGGGTGGCTCCTGATGAAGACGCATCTCCTTTCATGTTACAGGGAAAACAAGCCTCGCATCATTGGCCTTCAGCCGTTTTGACCTGTTGGCAAAAGAAATAACCAAACAAGTCAAGTATAACACTCGAAGTTTTTATTGGAACGATTAGAGTTTTACCATCGTTCGATCACATCTCGCATGCGATTAGATGAAGGAATCTTCAATAAATGTATGTCATGTATAATCTGTCAGAAAGGAGACACACTTAGCATTTTACATAGCAAAGACATCTCTCAATGAGGTCGCCTCTTATAATGAAAGCAAGGCGACAATACATATCCCATAATCCCTATTTACGGGCTTCTGATGTCTGCCAAGATTTCAAGATAAGAGGATACGTCATTAAAAGATCGATCCATGGTCATCAATCAAACACCCATTTAATTCCCAACATTTAATACGCAAATGGGGGCATTAATCTTGAAAGACTGCTTTGTCACATTTTTCTAGTAAAAATCATGTGATCATTATTTTAAGAAATCACTAGACAAAATGTGATTGCAAACATGGCTTTAACTTCATGCCCCAAAATCTTGAATTGGAAGAATTTTAGACATAAAGAAATGTCATCTTAATCCATGATTGAAAATTTGGATGAACCATCTATTCCGTAGGGACGGCTTAGAAGTGTTCCCACTTTTGTATCTAAAATTCATTGTCAAAAACTTTCATTTGTAAACTCAAACACCCAGGGCATTCGGTTGATTTCCATGAATTTCCTATCATGAAATTTCACTAGGAAATGAACAAGAAGAGGGAGAAGTCATACTTACAGTGATCAGTGGATTTTTTTTTTTTTTTTTTTTGGTTTTAGGTATACCGACCTCTCACAGACGTGCGCATGAGACAAGTGGGTATACTCTAAAAATCGAAAATCAGGTGAGGAACCTACGGCTTAGGCTCCCACGATCCACACGAGGCAGATTCCTCCCTAAGGGTACCTACCCAAGAGGGCTAGACATCGCCAATGCAGATAGTGAGCGGGAACGAGTACGAAAGTCTCAAGTGCCATCAAACACAAGATCCTTTTCGCACCCTTTCCCTATCTAAGGTAACCTAAGGGTGGTTGCAGTCGGGGTTTGACCGCCAGTGTGTGCGATGTGTCGTGATCGTCACAATGTTAGGTCATGCACAGCAGTTTGTATCAAAACACCGCTTCAGTATGTGCATAAAGATAAACATACATTCCCAACTCCAACCTGCAGGAAAAACGTCAACAATCACTCCACCCCTTATTTCTCTAATCTGCAAAAACATCTAACACAATGGTTAGTGTACGTACCTCACCTTCGAGAGCATCTGCAGAAAACAAGGTCAGATAAACCAAACAACTTTTTAATCGGCTCAAGTCCTCTAGAATTCGTAACCAGAGATTCTGGTTTAGAATAAGTCCCCAGCGGAGTCGCCAGTCTGTCGCGACCCTCTCCCGAGCTGTGAGGCGGGGAGCGGGCTAATGGGCCGCCCGATCGCAGTCTTGATCGGACGCGGGCCTCTCCCAAGACCCATTACCCAAGTCGCAACTGCCGGATGTACGTGATCGACCTTCAGTGTGGTCTAGTGACATGTGATGAGTGTGCATGTCAAGGAGTCGCCACCAATCGTTTTGTGGAGGGTACGATCGGAAACCCTATCGAATAGTTGTGAGTGGTCTATTCGATTCTGCGGAAACCAGAGAAGTGGGTTCGGGGACTTAGTTACGCCAACTGTCAGAGTTGACGCCCTTTCGGTACCTAAATTGAATGGTTTATCTGATCCTAGGATTTCATACAGATGAGTGGGGTACAGATCCTAAATCTAGGAGTTCATGCAGATGGGAATTACTATCCTATCACCCACAATCAATAGAAATAAGTGCACAAATCAAGGATCCAGTACATGCGGATAAAACACATGAAATCAGCATGGCATCCCTAATGAGGCCCTATTAGCCTAGAGAAATATCAATCAAGGCTTAGGAGTGATTTGGACATGATTCGCCCCTGAGGGGGAGAATCGTAATTTTGAATAATTCGGGGAAAATTTACCCTTAAAAGGGTAAATCTGTCATTTTAGATGAATTGGGAAGTCAAAAGATGGAGGAAATAAGATTGGCCATCAATACAATCCATTTCCTATTTTTCGGAATTTTCAGGATTTTTCTGGAATTTAAAAGGGATTTTACCCTTGGAGGGGTAAAATCGTCATTTTGGACAAAGATGAGAACTGAAAATCCCAAATATTAGGGTTGGTCGTCCACTTGACCCAAACCCTAACTTCGAGCAATTTTCGGAACTCAATTGGAACAAGAAAGACAATTTTCCCATTGAGGGGCAAAATCGTCATTTCAGCGGGAATGATAAGATTCGAAAATCCCAGCAAAAGGATTCGCCACCTAATTGGCCCTATCCTAATCTAGGCATTTTCGACCAATCTCGAAATACAAAGCAAGGACGAATTACCCCTAAAGGGCATTGTCGTCAATTCTTGGAAGAACAGATAAGAAACCCCAAAAATAGGGTTGACCAGTTGTCTGTGGTCAATCCTCGATTTTTGAGGATTTCTGGAGTGTCTAGGATTTTTTCACAATTTTTCTATATTTTTTTTTTGGAATTTTCTGGCAATTTCTAGCATTTTTTGGATTTTCTGAAATTTTTCTGATTTTTTTTTATTTTTTTAAAATCATTTTCTGATTTTTTATATTTTTTAAAAAAAATGTTATCCTGGCCGGGTCGGGTGACCCGGCCCACGACCCGTGGGCGACCGGCCCGGCCCGGATCCGGGCCCGCGCGGCAAAACGACGTCACTTTGGGCCTTCCCGCTTCCAATTTCAATTTCCCGCCTAAACCGAACGGGCGATCCTGATTGCGCCACATGTCGACGCGCGGACGGCCAGATCTTTGCGCGGAACCGACGGTCCAGATTAAGGAGCTAGGTTGAATCGTAACCGTCCGATCTAAAGCATATTTATTTTTGAAAATCATTTTTTATTTCCGAAATCCAAGATTGTGACACGTGTCACATCTCTCGCTGTTGGATCAATTGTTTTTATTCGGTTATTAATCGAATGCGCTGACGTGGCTGCCACGTGGGCACCACGTCAGCGCCACGTGCGCGTTGACTGGTCAACTTTCGTTGACCAGTCAACAGGTTGGCCGAAGAAGATGACCGGCGCCGGCGCTCCCTCGCCGGCGCCTCGTCGGAGGGCTGTTTCTCCGGCCTCAGAACGCCAAATCATACAAGACCAACGCCATTCGACTCCCGCGGATCTCCTCTACAACATATATCGCGATGATCATAGCAGCATCAAGTTTGGCAATCTCACCATCCTAGGCCGGAGCTAATCTCCGGCGAGAGTACGCCCTGGTCATTTCTGAAGATATCTAAGCCTATCAATCCATCAAGAAGCATTATGGGAGATCGAAGAGACTTACCTGGCCCTCGGTGAGCTTCGGTTTTGGTCCAAAACGAGCCGCGGAGCTCGTGACCGATCGGTCATGGTAGGGGGTGGACCAAGCGATTTAGGCGTCGAAATGATATGCAATAAAAAGTGAAAATGCTCAGGAAGGCGAGACAAGCAGATTAAAACCAAAATCGCGGCCGACGGACGGCTCTAGCTCAAGTTGCCATTAAAGGCCGAGCTCGAGCTTGGAGGAAGATCTCACCGTTTTTCGAGATGAAAAGACGTTCGGAAAGGTTCGATAGCTTCTCCGAAGTTCAAAGAAGTCGAATATGGCCGTCGCTGGCTTCGGTTTCGCCGGTGATGATCTGGCGAAGCTTGCACAGGTTTGGCTGCCTCTTTCTCTCTCTGCAGACTGTCTCTCTCTCTCTCTCTCTGTTCGCCAGCCCTCTCTTGCTCTCTCCGCAGGTTCATTTCTTGCCTGCGGACGTTCGGTTCCTCCTCCCCAAAATCGACGACGAGCTCCTCTCCCGCCGGCTCTCTCTCTCTCATCGTCTGTCTCTCTCTGGCTCGTCTCGCTCTCTCTGTTCGTCCGCTCTCGCGTCGCCTCCGCTCTGTTTTTTTTGTCCTTTCTCCCTTCTGTTCTCGTCCCTTTCTCTCAACCGAATTCCCCCACCTTCAACTGACTTCTCAACTGATCGTCCTCCTCCTTTCCATTTCGTGCGCGAAGGAGCCCCCCTCCCCTCCGTTCTGTTTTTTTCTTTTCTCTGCGTACGCCAAGAAGAACAAGTAGAAAGCGTTCTGCTTATGACCAACTTTGGTCAACGGGTTGACTGGGTTGGGTCAACCCGACCCAGTTGACCCAGTTCGATATTTTCCCCAAATTCAATGCCAAAATGATCATGAATGACAAAATTGATCATGAAATCGGATTCTATGACACAAATTCCATCTGAAAGATGTAAATTATGTCTAAATTGATTTTAACTTGTGTGAAAACCCCAAATTTAAGGCAGGACCCGAAATCGATTTTCATCAAATTGAGGTTCCTAATGGACGAATTGACCCCAATTGAGCCCACCATTAGATTCAGGGGGTCGAATACTATAGGGAGAAAGTATTGGGATTCTATGGGTGTCCATCAGAAAAGTTTAATTTCGGAATTGGCATAATAGGGACTAAAATGAAAAGATTTTTATGCAATTAGGTCCCTAAGGCCAAAATTGATCAAATCAATGCACAATTGAACCAAATTGAAATGTCGGGTAATCAAATTGAATGCCAAGATTCGGAAAATGCAAAAGATCGCAAATAGAAAGACTCAAAACGTATTTTTTTTGACAAATTTAACCCTGTGCGTTACAAAGAAACACACAAAATTAAACTTGAATTTAGACTCTTGATGAGGTCAAAATGACAAGGGATTTAAAAGAAAAATATTGACTATTTTCCTATATTTTTGTGACTTCGAATTCTATTTTTGTTGATTTTTCTAATATTTTCCTATTTTCTAAAAATGCTAAAAAATGTGAAAAATATGAAAAATTATTTTTTGGTCAAGAATGGTTCCTTGGGCTTGGCCAAGGCCACCAAAGTTGATTTTGTAATTTTTTGACTTTTTATGAATTTTTTGTGATTTTTCAAAAATAAAACTGAAAAAGACTTGGTCAAAAATCAGGTGTCAACAGTATCAGAGCTGGTTCTACAAGATCTAGTTATTATCTTACTTTTACTGATTTTAATTCAGTAATCTAGGGTTTATAAAATTAGGGTTTATAGAATTGGGGATCTGTTACTAATCGAATTAGGATTCTGAATTGGGGATCTAGGGTTTATAAAATTACGGTTTTCGGTCCTAGTTGTTTTGATTGTATTGAGTTCGTAAAAAAAAAAAATTCAGCCAAAAAATCAGTGAAAAAAAAAGAGTATCGGTGAAAAAAAAAATAGATAAAAAAATCGAAAAAAAAGGCTAAAAAAAATCAAGAGGACGACTCGTTTCTTTTTATTATTATTATTATTGTTAGTTGGACCGAATAGAAAAAAAAATAGCAGCAAACATTAACCTGAATTCAAATCTAGCAAAAGTTGCTGAATTGCTGAATTGAGCAGTATATTGCTGAATTGATCTTGCTTGGTGGTTTAGTCGACTGTTATGAGGAGCTTGTGAGAATGGAATTCTAGTCTGATAAAGAGCTTGAAAGAAGGGAAACGAGAGGAAAAAGACAAGAGTGTGTAAGTTTAATTGAGGGAAGAAAAAGCCTAGATTGAATTAAACACGAGGGGAGTGACAAACTTCTTGAGCGAAACACGTGAGGGAGTGTGGTGAGATTTCTTTTATTTCTAACATTTTCTTGCAGGTTAAAAAAAAAATCATGGCAGACCAAGAAAGCGTAAATCAAAGGGAGGATGGCACCAATCCCAGGGATAATGCGATTTTAGCAGGCATTCAGCAGTTGAGCTTACAACTTGAAGCCCTTAGCAACCGAGTTGTGAGGTGTGAGACGAGACTTGATGGTGAACAAGAGCCACCACGAGGGAGGCCACAAAATCAGCGAGATGAGCCTAGGGCGCAACCCAGATGGCAGCGACAATTTGACGATAAATATGTGTCTGATACAGAAGATGACCGAGATGGCAGATTTGGGAGGAGAAACAGACGCCGAGAGTTCAGACATCGAGAAGATGATGAGCTTAGCAATATCAAGATGAAGATTCCATCTTTCCAAGGAAAGAATGATCCTAATGCATACCTAGAATGGGAGAAACGAATGGAGATGGTGTTTGACTGCCAGCGATATTCGGAGCTCAAGAAGGTAAAAATTGCGGCTGTTGAATTCACTGATTATGCTATAATTTGGTGGGATCAACTTGTGAATAGCAGGTGACGCAATGGTGAGAGATCGGTAGAAACGTGGGATGAGATGAAAGCGGTGATGAGGAAGTGCTTCATACCAAGTCATTACCACAGAGACTTGTTTCATAAACTGTAAAATCTCACACAAGGTAACAAGAGCGTGGAAGAGTACCATAAAGAGATGGAGATTTCCATGATCCGTGCTAATGTGGTAGAGGACCGCGAAGCTACTATGTCACGATTCTTATGTGGTTTGAGCCGAGATATAGCAAGAGTGGTAGAGCTGCAACATTATGTCGAGTTGGAAGAATTGGTGGACAAAGCTATCAAAGTAGAGAGGCAATTGAAGTTGGACCGAAATTACAGGAGTGGTGGAGGTTCAAGCTCGAATTGGAAATCCAATTGGAAGAGAGACGAGAAGCCGAACTGGAAGGGAAACAACACCAAGGTTGAAACTTCAAGGGAGAAGGAGAAAGATGGCAGAGTTGGTTCGAATTCGGTTTCAGGTAAAACTGAAAATCCTAACACTAGAACTCGTGAAATTAAATGTTTCAAGTGTTTAGGCATGGGTCGTATGGCAAATCAATGCCCTAATAGGAGGGTGATGATAATGACTGGGCCTGGAGATGTTCAATCTGAAAGTGACAGGGAGGAAGATGATGATGTCATGCCGCCATTGGAGGACTGTAGCGATGTCGAGATGCCAGTCAAGGGTGAATTGATGGTGGTTAGACGTTCTCTTAGTGTGCAAGTCAAGGAGGAGGAGCATCACCAGCAACGTGATAACTTGTTCCATACAAGATGCTTTGTGAATGGTAAGATTTGTAGTTTAATTGTTGATGGAGGTAGTTGTACAAATGTGGCAAGTTGTACTATGGTAGAAAAACTAGGATTGAAAACTACAAAGCACCCTAGACCATATAGATTTCAGTGGCTGAATGATAGTGGTGAAGTGAAAGTTTCGAAGCAAGTCCTAGTTCTATTTGAGATATGGCGATATAAAGATGAGGTGGTGTGTGATGTTGTACCTATGCAAGCGGGACATCTTTTACTTGGTAGACCATGGCAGTATGATGGGAGGGTACATCATGATGGATACACTAACCGATATTCATTGGTGATGAATCAGAAGACTTACACTTTGGTGCCAATGACACCTACTGAGGTGTATGAAGATCAATTGAAACTACAACGTGAGGCTAAGAAAGAGAGAAAAAAGTGAGAAAACTGAGAGCTTGCGTAGAGAGTCTGAGACGCAAGGAAAAGGAGAGATAGAGAAAAACAGAGTGGTAAAAGCCGAGGGAAAAGCAGAGAGAAAAGAAAAGAGAGAAAAGAATTTCTATACAAGATCGAGCGAAGTGAGGAGAGCTTTAGTTCTAGACCGACCGATGCTTGTACTTTTGTACAAGGAGGCATTGTTTACTACTAACGATCTTGACCCGAGTTTGCCTAGTTCTGTCGTGTCTTTATTGCAGGAATTTGATGATGTCTTTCCTGATGAGGTTCCTGGAGGTCTACCACCGATTCGAGGCATAGAGCATCAAATCGACTTGATACCTGGTGCGCCATTACCTAATCGACCCGCATATCGAAGTAATCCCGAGGAGACAAAGGAACTTCAACGGCAAGTTAGTGACTTACTAGAACGAGGATATGTGCGAGAAAGTCTTAGCCTGTGTGCTGTTCCTGTTTTGTTAGTGCCAAAGAAGGATGGGACTTGGCGAATGTGTGTCGATTGCCGAGCAATCAATAATATTACGGTAAAGTATCGACATCCTATTCCTAGATTAGATGACATGTTAGATGAGTTACATGAAGCTTGCATATTTACTAAAATTGATCTGAAAAGTGGTTATCATCAGATTAGAACGAAAGAATGGGATAAATGGAAAACTGCATTTAAGACCAAATATGGGTTGTACGAATGGTTAATCATGCCATTTGGTTTAACTAATGCATCTAGTACTTTCATGCGACTTATGAATCATGTTCTGCGTGCTTTTATTGGTCGATTTGTGGTTGTCTATTTTGATGATATTTTGATATATAGTCGAAGCCTTAATGACCATATTGAACATGTGCGAGCTGTTTTACAGGTTTTAAGGGCCGAGCAACTATATGCTAATATGAAGAAATGCTCTTTTGTGACTAACAAATTAGTATTTCTAGGGTTTGTTGTTGGTGCTGATGGAATACAGGTTGATGAAGAAAAGGTGAAAGCGATCCAAGAATGGCCGACACCTAAGACTGTATGAGAGGTGCGCAACTTTCATGGTTTAGCCAGTTTCTATCGCAGATTTGTAAAGGATTTCAGCACTATCGCCACACCTTTAACCGAGGTCATCAAGAAGCACGTGGGTTTCACATGGGGAGAAGAGCAAGAGAGAGCATTCAATCTATTGAAGGATAAGTTAACTAATGCTCCTTCGTTATCTTTACCAAATTTCGGTGCTACTTTTGAAATAGAATGCGATGCTTCTGGTACAGAAATTGGAGCTGTGTTGATGCAATGAGGACATCCCATAGCTTATTTCAGCGAGAAGTTAAGCGGAGCAACATTGAATTATCCAACTTACGATAATGAGATGTACGCTTTGGTGTGAGCTTTGGAGACTTGGCAACATTACTTGTGGCTAAAGGAATTTGTGATCCACACCGACCACGAGACATTAAAGTACTTGAAGGGACAGCAAAAGTTTAACAAAAGACATGCTAAATGGATGGAGTTCATCGAGACTTTTCCATAAGTAATCAAGTACAAGAAAGGTAAGGAAAATGTGGTAGCCGATGCACTTTCTCGAAGGTATGCAATTCTAACTACTTTAGGAGCAAAGTGCCTAGGTTTTGAGCATATCAAAGAGATATATACTGATGATGACGACTTTGGAAGAGTGTTTGAAGTTTGTGAGCATGCTGCGTTTGAAAAATTCTATAGGCATGATGGCTATCTCTTTCGTGAAAACAAGTTATGTTTGCCTAGATGCTCTTTGCGAGAGTTGTTGGTGCGATAGTGGTGGTTTAATGGGGCATTTTGGAATCAATAAAACTTATGAAGTGCTGCATGAATATTTTTATTGGCCACATATGAAACGAGATGTCACATGTGTTTGTGAAAGGTGCATTGCATGTAAACATGTTAAGTCTACAACTAAACCATATGGCTTGTATACACCTTTGCCTATCCCGACGCATCCTTGGGTTGATATTTCTATGGATTTTGTGTTAGGATTGCCTAGGTCTAAGCATGGTAACGATTCTATTTATGTGGTTGTAGATCGGTTTTCAAAAATGGCTCATTTTATACCATGTCATAAATCCGATGATGCATCACATGTTGCTGACTTGTTCTTTTGTGAGGTTGTGCGTTTGCATGGCATGCCTAGGTCCATTGTTTCTGATTGAGATACTAAATTTCTTAGCTACTTTTGGAAGACATTGTGAAAGAAATTAGGTACACAACTTTTATTCTCTACTACTTGTCATCCACAAACTGATGGTCAAACTGAAGTAGTTAATAGGACTTTAGGGACATTGTTACGTGCTATCATTAAGAAGAACATTAAGTCTTGGGAAGATTGTTTACCGCATGTTGAGTTTGCATATAATCGGAGCGTGCATTCTGCTACTAAATTCACACCGTTTGAGGTTGTCTATGGTTTTAATCCATTAACTCTGTTAGATTTAACTCCTTTGCTTGTTGAAGAGTGTGTGGATTTAGATGGTGCTAAGAAGGCCGAGTTTGTGAAGACATTGCATGAAAAGACACGGCTGAATATTGAACACAAGACAGAACAATATGCAAAGCAAGCCAACAAAGGGCGTAAGAAAGTAGTGTTTGAACCCGGCGATTGGGTTTGGGTTCATATGCGCACGGAACGTTTTCCCGAGCAACGACGTTCTAAGTTATTACCGCGCGGGGATGGACCATTCATGGTGTTGGAGAGGGTCAATGACAATGCCTACAAGCTTGATCTTCCAGGTGAGTGTTGACACCTGATTTTTAATCATCTTTTATTTTGATTTTACTTTAAAATAAATTAAAAATAGCAAAAAAGAAGTCCTAAAATTACAAAATCAACTTTGAAAGCCTTGGCCTAGCCTTAGGAACCAATTTTGAACAAAAATAAATTTCGTAATTTTTAATATTTTTTCGAATTTATTTAATTATAAAAATATCCAAAAATATCATAAAAATACCATTCGTGGTCAGAAAAATGCACAAAAATAGTCAATAATTTTATTTTAATTCTCTCTTCAAGCTGGTTTTTATAAATCTTGAAAATTCGACTTGGGTTATTATGCTCCTTCATAAACATATACCCGAATCGAGCATAAAAATTTCTTTTTGAACATTTTAATTTTCAATTTCCACTTTTCATAAGCCATGACATTCTGACCTAGAGCCTTGAAGTGAAATCGTGTCAATTGGGCCTTCAATTTGGTCAATTTTGATAAAAGGGCCTAATTGCACAAATTTCTTTGTAATTTAGTCCCCGGCTTTGCAATTCTTAAAATTAAATCGTTGCTAGGGACACCCATGAAAATTAAACACTTCTACCCTATATTTTTCATCGTCCTGAACTCATTGGTAGCCTCAATTTGAATTGATTTGATCGTTTAAGCCTCCGATTTGGCGAAAATCAATTTCGGATCCTATGCGAACATTAGGGTTTTCATTAAATTCCAAGCCAAAAATTCATGAAAACGCCCATGCTACATGGAAACCATGCTAGGAAACCTAATTTCAACATCAATTTTGTAAAAAAAATCATCGAATTGGGGCTCAATTTGGACGAATTTGTGAAACCAGATCCATCGGATCGGGCTCGACCCGACCCGACGGATCCGGGTCTGCACCAAGAATCAACAGAAGGTTTTTCGCCCACGTTCTCTCCCCTCCGCTGGCGAGACGTTGGGAAGATCCCTCTTTTTTGTCTTCTACTGCACAAGAGGACAGAGGCGTGGAGGAGCTGGCACCAAAGAAAGGACGACCGTTAGGGACGTCGTGGAAGGACGGAGAGAGAGAGCGGTGGCAAAAACAGAGGAGAGAGAGAGCGGTCGAAAAAAAAAACAAAAAGGAGGGTGGTCGCGATTTAGAAGGAGGAGAGAAGACACACACAGAGGTTGGACGGACAGAGGGCTGGGAGCGAGAGAGACGGATATAGAGAGAAAACAGAGCAAAAGGAGAGAACGGCGTCCCAACCTTGGTAGCTCTAGGAAACAGGGCAACTAGACCCGAGGAGGAGTGAGCGCCGAGGACAAGTTCGGAGGAGACCCGACGCTCGAACCACTGTCCTTGACCTTCTAGGCGTTCGACCCACCGTCACTGGACCCATTATCGCCGTCGACTCCGTCGCAACAGGTCGGTTTCTTCCCCCCGCTCTACTTCCCCTGTTTCTCTGTCTCGAATATACTGTGGGTTAGGCTCGGTTTGGTTCTCGACCAAACCGAGCCGAAAGGAATGTATGTCATAGTCCCTTGTAATGATTCTAGTGGTGTCTAAAGCTTTTAATGCTTCGGTTTCGTGTATGACGCCCATAGATCAAACCTAAACGTCTGTATTTCGCGTGCCCACCATGTGTTTGATGAAATGCCGAACTCTTCATTTTGTTCTTGGGTCTCGGTTGTGTCTTCCCCGACCATATATTGCGCGAACCCCATGTTAAATCTTGTCTAGATCCGGCTCTGAGTACTGCTTGTTCTCTGTTTTGCATCGGCTTACACTAAAAATGTTGGCTCGGATCACTTGCCCTCTCGGTTCAAACCGAGACATCCATGGAGGAGCACAGCCGTCGTCGGGCCTGAAACGGCCCTAGGTAAGCTTCTAAGCTTCGGTAGGATGCCATGTGATCGAACAAAACCGAGTTTAAATGAAAAAAAATTTCTGCAAATGCTTCGCCGGCGCCGGGACTGTGGAGGTCCGGTTTGGCTGTTCTCCGACGTAAAGTTTGCCATGTTCCGATTAAATGTTGATGCTGGGGTTCTGAGGATTCGAATGGTAAAAAAAAGAACAAAAAAAAATGGAAGTTTGTGCACGGTTTCAAGCTTCCGGCGAGATTTCCGCCGAAGTTGCCGGAATTTGTATTGTTCCGGTCGTCTTCTCCGACGACCTCGTGGCCAGTCAACGGTCAGCAGGCTGATGAGACGCGCCGCGTAGGCGCCACGTCAGTGTGGTGGGTCCGGGCCGAGAAAAATTAAACAGATTGGACGGCCGTGATTACCCCACGTGTCGCGATCTTGTTTTTTTAGAAATAATAAAAGATTTTCGGATAACGAATAAAATTCGATCCGACGACCGAGACTGTGCCAAGTGGCACTCTGTGGGACGCCCGATCTATTGCAAGATCGAACGCACCAAAGGTGGCCACGTGGCACAGTGATAACCGTCCGATCCCTGGATTTTCGGATAAATAAAAAAATTGATTAAAAAATAGAAAAACACTTCAAAAAATAAAAACGGTGCCGTTTTTGTAGGCCGGTTTTCGACCCTTACGGTCGGGCCGGGCGCCCGAGAGGCGCGGGCCGGGTCCGACCCGGTCCGGAAAATAGTCTTATTTAAAATAATAATAATAATAATAATAATAATAATAATAAATTCAAAAATTCAATAAAATTTTTGAAATTCATAAAAAATTCAAAAAATTCCCAAAAAATTCCAAAAAAAAGGAAATGGCCACAATCAACTGGCCATGACCTATTTCTGGTCCTCTGAACTCCCAATCTTTTCCAAAATGACGATTTTACCCTTTTGGCAAATCGTCTCCAAAAAAGTCGAAGAAATTCAGAATATTTCAAAAAAAATTCCAGAAAATAGGAAATGGCCACAATCAACTGGCCATGACCTATTTCTGGTCCTCTGAACTCCCAATCTTTTCCAAAATGACGATTTTGCCATTTTGGCAAATCGTCTCCAAAAAAGTCGAAGGAATTCAGAAAATTCCAAAAAAAATTCCAGAAAATAGGAAATGGCCACAATCAACTGGCCATGACCTATCTCTGGTCCTCTGAACTCCCAATCTTTTCCAAAATGACGATTTTGCCCTTTTGGCAAATCGTCTCCAAAAAAGTCGAAGGAATTCAGAAAATTCCAAAAAAAAAAAATTCCAAAAAATAGGAAATGGCCACAATCAACTGGCCATGACCTATTTCTGGTCCTCTGAACTCCCAATCTTTTCCAAAATGACGATTTTGCCCTTTTGGCAAATCGTCTCCAAAAAAGTCGAAGAAATTCAGAAAATTCCAAAAAAAATTCCAGAAAATAGGAAATGGCCACAATCAACTGGCCATGACCTATTTCTGGTCCTCTAAACTCCCAATCTTTTCGAAAATGACGATTTTGCCCTTTTCGCAAATCGTCTCCAAAAGACTCGAAGAAATTTAGAAAATTCCAAAAAAATTCCAGAAAATAGGAAATGGCCACAATCAACTGGCCATGACCTATTTCTGGTCCTCTGAACTTCCAATCTTTTCAAAAATGACGATTTTGCCCTTTTGGTAAATCGTCTCCAAACAAATCGAAGAAATTCAGAAAATTCCAAAAAATTCCAGAAAATAGGAAATGGCCACAATCAACTGGCCATGACCTATTTCTGGTCCTCTGAACTCCCAATCTTTTCCAAAATGACGATCTTGCCCTTTTGGCAAATCGTCTAAAAAAAAGTCAAAGAAATTCAGAAAATTCAAAAAAATTCCAGAAGTTAGGAAATGGCCACAATCAACTGGCCATGACCTACTTTTGGTTTCTGAGCTCTCGATCTTTTCCAAATTTTGACGATTTCGCCCTTCGAGCAAATCGTCCCCAAGTCTCCTCAGTCTACCCCTAGGCCTAAATCACACATTCCTTAAGCCCTTAAGGCTATATTAGGGAGCCGTTGATTTGAATTAATGTGCATTGACATGGTTTATTTATGCACTTGACTGCGCTTTCCTTTTATTGATTGTCATTTGATAGGACTAGTCTTCCAAATCTGCTTGAAACCCCCGAATCAGACTTACTTCACCCAAGATTGCCCCTGCATGAAATCTTAGTTAGGAAAGTCACTCGCGTTAGGTACCGAAAGGGCGTTGGTAATGACACCAACGTAACCAAGTCCCCGAACCCTAAATCTCTGGTTCAGCAGAACTGATCGATCTCTCCCAATCGATTAGTGAGGTTTCCGGTCCACCTTCCAAGAAGGACCGGTGGCGACTCCAAATGCATGCACACATAGCACATGCCACCACGACCACACCAAGGTCGAATCCGATCGACTCTTATCGTCGAGAACCCGCGTAAATTCATTTACTCCCGTTGCGATTTGGTATGGGCCTGGGAGGGCCCATGTCGAGAAAGCCCGTGATCCACATTTCAGAGTGGGGGGGCCCTATTCGACAATCCATTAGCCCGTAAACGAATTTCGGGTCGCAACAGACTGGCAACTCCGCTGGGGATCGAACCCAGAATCTCTGGTTTCGTAGACCAGGTGGACTTAGGCCGTAATTAAAACGCTGAGTGATTTTCTGACATGTTTTCTGTAGGCGCTCTTGAAGGTGGGGTAAGTCCGCTTACGACTGGTGTTAAATGTTTTTGCAGATTGGAGTGATAAGGGGAGGAGCTAATGGAATACTTCACGAGAGCCATGCCCCATAAGGCCGCTATGTCTATATGCCCTTATAAATATCAATCTTTCGCTCACTTGGCAAGCGATTTAGAAAGAATGGAGTGGGCCTGGCAGCAAGATCGAACTCGAGGATCAAAGATGGAGAGGACGGAAAATGCGATCCAATTCTTGAGGAGAATGAACGAGGGGTTTCGACCCTCCAAATCGGGATCCACCTCTACATGTTTGTCCAGCTCGAAAAAAGGATACAATTCAGAGGAGTTATATTTGAGTGGGTCTATCTGCATGGTGGGAGGAACGACCCCGCTCGTAATCAACCTTGCTGAGTTTGACGTCACACATGAGGAGAGTGGTGGAACCGAGACTGAAGCCACGAAGGAAGCCGACAAATCCCCCAGCATCAGAATCACCAAGGACAATCCTTTGGTAATCATTCTCCCCGCAACCGAACCTTATAACCCCAAGGCAGCTTATTGGAATTACGGCACTAGCGATGTGGACGCTATCACCCGTTCTGGAAGGTGTTTAGTTCATAAAGAGGGCGTCGCAGAAAAGAGAGGGGTAACAGAGGAGGACGCTAGACAAGTCTTGGCTATCGTAAGAACTAGCGAGTTCGAAGTTGTAGAGCAATTGAGAAAGATGCCCGCGCAGATTTCCCTTCTCGAGCTTTTCAAAACTTCTGAAAGACATCGGACTGCACTTCTAAAAGTGCTTAACGAAGCTCACGTCCCTGAAACAATCAACGAAGTCCAGCTAGAAAACTTCGTCGGTTCAATCCTATTAAAGGATCAAGTGTCCTTCTCTGATGAAGACTTCGTAGCCGGAGGGCGCGGACACAACAGGGCACTATACATATCGGCCGCGTGCCGCGGGAAGAGAATATCCCGAGCCTTAGTGGATAATGGGTCCGCTTTCAATATATGTCCCTTGAGCACTCTTAGAAGTTTAGGGGTAAAAAATGACTCAATCAGAACATCAAAGTCCACCATCCGAGCTTTCGACGGCGCCAAAAGTGAGGTTACAGGGGAAATCGAGCTATCAATCACCATTGGCCCCACTGAATTTCTGATTAGTTTCCAGGTCATCGATATCTCTTCGTCGTTTGGGCTACTGTTGGGAAGACCCTGGATTCACACTGCCGGGGCAGTCCCGTCAAGTTTACATCAGAAGGTCAGGATGGTCGTAAACGACAAGCTGGTCACCATTCACTCTGAGACCGACCACCTAACAGCCCAGATAGATGCTATCCCCCAGATAGAACCTTCGTCGGGAGAAGATTTAAGTTTCCACGCTATAGAAAGGATGTCCATCATGCACGTACCGGCAGGTTCTGTCATGAAAGCCCCTGACCTCTCTACACCATCAATTATGGCAAGCGAAGTTTTACTGAAGCATGGGTACATCCCTGGCGGTGGACTGGGGAAACACGCACAGGGAATTTGTGAACCGATTAGCCTGGTAACCGTGCAAAATCGCAGTGGTTTGGGCTATAAAGCGGAGCCGAGTCATCGATATCAGCTCGATGGAGGTCACCATCAAAGTAGGGCAGGCAATCGAAAGACACGTACAGGCCAGAGCGGTCAGTATCTGGGGTCAAGCGCCTGGAAGGCAAAAGGGAAGGTGTTCGAAGATCCCCTAAGCCGCTTCTTCAACGAGACGTCCAAATGGCTGGAGGACGAGGTAGACGACGGAGCGATGAAAGAGCCAAGCTTGGCCGATTTATTCCTAGAAGACTATGTCAACGTCATCATCGAGTTGATCGACGGCGACATCCCCACCCTTGAGTAAAGAGATTTCTATCTCTCTCCGATGCACCTACCACATACTAGATGCCTCGCGCTTTCAACCTTCTATTTTCCTCTAACGCAATTATTAAAAAAAACAAAACAAAAACAAAACAAAAAAAAACAAAAAAAACAAAAAAAACAAAAAAAAGGGGGACATGTGGGATCCACAAATCGGTCGATGACGATCCGAGTGAGAAAAAAGAAAAGAACAAGAAAAGAGATGGGAAAAGAAGAAAAGTCCTGAGACCCGATTTCCCATATGTCTCCTAGTTTCCAAACTTTTGGTGAGTAATGATATCCAATGATATGAGGATTAACTCTCATCCCATGTTCTCGGGTTTAATTTTTCTTTTTAAACTCATCATGCATAAGCTCTTTCTACTATTTGTCAACTAACCATATGCATGGCATTTCAGGCATACCATTCCAAGCATGCATATTAGGTTGTTGAATGACTCGGGTTCTCGAGAGGGGACCACCCTCCAAGTTCAAGGAGAAGACGAGGAGCAGAACCTGGAAGGGGCTGAGTGTAAGTGGGATCGATACGAAGAATCTAAACCACTTACAGCCGAAAGTACTGTCCCGATAAATTTAGGAACCCCAGAAAATGTCAAGGAGGTGAAGATTGGTGAAAGTTTATCATCGCCGGAAAAGCTCAGGCTAACTGAGCTCCTTAGGGAGTTCCAGGATGTCTTTGCCTGGTCCTACGCTGATATGCCGGGGCTAGACCCTAGCATTGTGGAACATACGTTGCCGACTGATCCCACCATCCCACCCAAGAAGCAGAAACTTAGGCGAACAAAACTTGAGCTGTCGAAGAAGATCGAGGAAGAAGTGATGAAACTCCTCAAAGTAGGATTTATCGAGGTGATCGCGTACCCAGAATGGATTGCTAACATTGTCCCCGTCATGAAAAAGGACGGGAGAATTCGGGTCTGTGTGGACTATCGGGATTTAAACAAGGCCAGTCCCAAAGACGACTTCCCGTTACCTCATATCGATGTCCTGGTTGATAGCACTGCCGGGTTTGAGCGGTTCTCTTTTATGGATGGTTTCTCTGGCTACAATCAAATCCGCATGAGGGAGGAAGATAAAGCCAAGACATCATTCATCACACCCTGGGGCACCTTCTGTTACAAGGTCATGCCGTTCGGCCTAAAAAATGCTGGAGCAACTTATCAGAGGGCAATGGTCACACTATTCCATGATATGATGCATAATGAGATAGAGGTGTATGTGGATGATATGATAGCAAAGTCCAGATATGGCGAAGATCATACCGTTGTGTTAAGAAAGCTGTTTGAACGCCTCAGGAAGTACAAGCTGAGATTAAACCCCGCCAAATGCGTGTTCGGGGCGAAGTCAGGGAAGCTATTGGGATTCATGGTTAGTAGTCGCGGCATCGAAGTTGACCCCACAAAAGTCCAAGCCATCCTTAAACTTAGACCCCCTTCCACAGTCAAGGAAGTAAGAAGTTTTTTGGGCAGGTTAAATTACATCGCCCGCTTCATATCCCAGCTGTCCGAAGCAGCCAAGCCTCTCTTTAAGCTTCTGAAGAAGAATGCCAAGGTCAAGTGGGACCCGGAGTGTCAGCAAGCCTTCGATGAAATTAAGGCATACTTAGTTAATCCCCCGGTCTTGGTACCGCCAACTCTCGGGATTCCGTTGACTCTTTACCTCACAATTCATGAAGAGTCATTAGGAGCACTACTCGCCCAGACAAACCCCGACGACGGAAGGGAGCGGGCCGTTTATTACATGAGTAAGAAATTCACCGCATCAGAGGCGAAATACCCGGCGGTTGAAAAAACCTGTGTCGCTTTGGTTTGGGTACTTCATAGGTTGAGGCAGTACACTCTCCACCACACTATATTACTAGTCTCGGAAAATGACCCGATCAAATACCTGTTGGAGAAGCCATCACTAGTAGGGAAATTGGCAAAATGGCAAGTACTTCTCTCGGAGTTTGATGTGAGGAGTTCAAATCGGAAATCGGTGAAATGACGAACCATCACCGACATGTTAGCCGAAGGGTCACAGGGATACGACACCCCAAAAGAAGAAGGAGGCGAAGACCATATTCTAACGCTCTCGGACGAGAGGTGGATCATGTATTTTGACGACACTGTCAATTTAGCTGGGGCAGGTACTGGGGCAGCCTTGATATCCCCAAATGGTCAGCACTATCCTGTGGCTGCAAAATTAATGTTCCCCTGTACCAATAATATGGCGGAATATGAAGCCTGTATCCTGGGGTTACAATTGGCCATCAACATGGGAGTACGGAAGTTGCAAGTCTACGGAGACTCAATGTTAATCATCCTACAGACCCAGGGCGAGTGGAAAATGAAAGACTCTAAACTCGTCCCATACCATAAATTCCTAGAAGAAGAAATTAAGCAATTCGAAAAGATCGATTTCGAATACCTGCCGAGAACGCATAACCACTTCGCAGACGCTCTGGCTACCCTATCTTCTATGCTTCAGGTAACAAGTGGCGTGGACATCGAGCCGTTGAGGATCGGCATTACTAAGGAACCGACACACTGCATGATGATCGAAGATGGGCATGACGATCAACCCTGGTATCACGACATTAAAAATTACTTGGCAAAGGGGGAATTCCCGCCAGGGAGCCAGATAGGAGATAGGAAATAAATAGCGAAAATGGCTGGCAAATTTTTCCTCAGTGGCCAAGCCCTTTATAAGAAATCCTACGATTCAGTACTCCTCATATGCGTGGACACCGAAGAAGCTAAATTACTCATGAGAGAAATCCATGAAGGGGAATGCGGCCCCCACATGAATGGTCATCTCCTTGCCAAGAAGATCATGCGACTGGGTTATTATTGGATGACTCTGGAGTCTGACTGTAATCAACATGTGAGATCATGCCATCAATGTCAGGTGTACGGAGATAGGATCAATGCACCCCCGAAAGAGCTACACCAGATGTTTGAGGCTTGGCCATTTTCGATGTGGGGAATAGATATGATTGGGCCAATCAATCCCAACGCTTCGAACGGACATCGATTCATTCTCGTGGCAGTCGATTACTTCACGAAATGGATAGAGGCCACCTCATACACAAATGTTACCGCAAAGAACGTGGCAAAGTTTATAAGGCGGGATATCATCTCGAGATATGGGACTCCTCAGGCAATTGTGACTGATAACGGATCGAATCTGAACAACGAAACGGTGGAGAACCTTCTGAGTAGCTTTGGCGTCCGGCATCTCAATTCGTCACCCTACCGGCCCCAAATGAATGGAGCGGTCGAGGCGGCGAATAAGAACATCAAGAAGATTCTGGCCAAGACCGCCGAAAACTATCGTGATTGGCATGAAAGGCTCCCGTACGCATTGATGGCATATCGGACCTCGATTTGAACTTCTACCGGGGCAACACCTTATTCTTTGGTATATGGTATGGAAGCGATCCTACCGGTTGAAACAGAAATCCCGTCACTGAGGATTCTCTCCCAAATCGAGCTCACGGAGGCGGATTGGGTCCAACAGCGGTATGAGCAATTGAATTTGATAGATGAGAAGAGATTAAAAGCAATCTGCCATGGCCAGACATACCAAAAGCGGGTTGCCCAATCCTTCAACCGGAAAGTCCGGCCGAGGACATTCGAGACCAATGATCTCGTCATCAGGAAGACACTCCCGAGCATGCAACATCCTGGGGGCAAATTCACCCCAAATTATGAAGGGCCGTACGTGGTTAAAAAGGTGCTACCTGGAGGGGCTGTAATTCTTGTAAACGCAGATGGAGTAGAATTGGGGTACCCTGTAAACACTGATGCCCTCAAGAAGTATTATCCATGATTGAATCAGAAGCCCCAAGCGGCACTCTTTCCTCAAGGAACCCGAGCCATTTGAAATTCTTGCATACATCACATGCATACATCTATGCACATACGCATTTCTATGCAGGAAATTTCCAGGGAGAGACGATTAGCCAGAGGAGCGATTCCCCAATCAAAGAAGAGACACATCAGAAGATCACACGGAAGGAAATCGGTTGTAGCCCAAACCCTTCCAAATTTGCGCAACCATTGATGTTACCATTTTTATTTTTTACAGGCACTTCCACGATCGCCGGAGCCGGCATCAGCCGAAGCGAAGTACCCCGTAAAAAAAAACACAAAAAAAGCAAAAATCCAAAAAAATCAAACCATCTTCATGCATATTTAGAATCTTTTGGAGTCATCTGACACGTGCATTGGAACATGCATCTGGTATCAAGGATCCCAATAAGGAACATTTTGGATAAAAAGAAATGGATTTTCGAAAGGGAATGTTTAAGACCGTCAAAAGGAGTATCTCAGACGACGAGAGGCAACCCGTGCCCAAACACGTCCCTACACACACTTGAGTGATAAGTGAAGTAAGAATTAGAATAGGAGCCGTGTTCGAAGATGTAGGGATCATTCGCAGTAAATACCTAGATTGGAAAGACGAAGGACATTCTTTTCTCTATCATAAACACCGCAAGTTATCCATTGTTAGACTCTTTTGAGCGGAGGTTTCATTTCTATAACCCTGTCAAGAACCACCCCACAATGGGGCCAATCAGAAGGAATTCCAGCGGCGGTATGAGGTAAATGGTTTGAAATCTTCTTGCTCGAACCAACATCAATCTTCGGGTGTTTCTTTACATTCAAACTCGTACTGTGATTCAAGTGCTTTAGGACGACGAAAAGCGGTCGCTTCTCTATCCTACAAACACCCTTCCTTTGCGCAGCCCTATTGAGCTTGCATATCCGTTTCGTAAACCCCGTTGGTGATCATTGTTCATTCCAAGATGAAGACGGCGCCACCTCAAATCGGGAGAACTTAAAAGGATTGGGTCTATAGGAAAATCCTAAATTAATTCTTCAGTGTGCTAAGATTCTGTTCGCA
Organism: Rhodomyrtus psidioides; assembly: GCA_021437785.1. Lineage (NCBI taxonomy): Eukaryota > Viridiplantae > Streptophyta > Magnoliopsida > Myrtales > Myrtaceae > Rhodomyrtus > Rhodomyrtus psidioides. Next base: position 688,018 of record JAILYB010000044.1, on the reverse strand, counting down.
TGTGTGTCTGGCATAATCTACAAAAAAATCTTGTCCAAAAAAAAGAGAGAAGAAAAGAAAAGGCAGGATTAAAAAAAAGAGAGGCAAGAGCTAATCCTGGGCATCAAAAAGCAAAGCGCATGGTAAAAGCAAGGCCAATGCCCATTCAAATTCTTGCATATTTATAAATCATCTAAAGGATTCCAAAATATCCAAATGTTAATCCCCAGTGGAATCTACTTGGGAATCAAGTCATGAGGTTATCCCCAGTAGGGGCGCGTCCAAGTGACGATTACACCATCTTTGAGCAACGAGGGTGTTTTCTAAAGATCAATCCAAGGGTCAAGATCGGTGGTAAATCTGCAATGATCACCAACATCAAACCCCTTTCATATATTCTGAGCCAAAAACAGTCCTTTCTCAGTCCCCAATCCTCACCTACGTTACAACCCTTGAAAGTCTTTTTCGACTATGGCACTTGAGTTAACGTTGATTTTAAATGATTTTAAGCATCGCTCGAAGAGGTACGAGCAAGACTATTTCTTTCTCATTTTTGCAGGGTTCTTGACTTGTAAACCCGAAGCAGAGGATGAAGATTTTCAATTTATTGGCCTCTACTAGATCACGAGTCCCCTTTGAAAACCACTGACCGAACCCAACATTACAGTCCTTTAAAAGCCCTTTCTGATCAATCAAGGGGTGTACACTGCGAATAGTTTCGAAACCTTGAACATAAGTTCGAGAGAGAGAATTTAAATGTTTCAAAAGGAGAGGAAGTAAGAAGAAACCTCCTGAAAAATGGTGAGGAGCACTCTTTGATGAGCGTACTCCAATTGGCGTTTTAACCAAACCCTTTTGGCGATCTCAGATCATTTGATTCAAAATTCTTCCTAAAAGGAGCTTTGATCGTCATATTATGTTGCATGATGTTTTGGATGACCTCCTACATCATTAGCCTACCCAAATGAAATTTTTGTCCAAACAAAATTTTTGACAACATCAAAACAGGATCCCCTCTGCTTGTCAAGGAAACCCTATTTCAAAACAAGGAAAAATCCCTCTGCTTGTCAAGGAAACCCTATTTCAAAACAAGGAAAAATCCCTCTGCTTGTCACAGAATCATTTTTCAACACAAAAAAATCCCTCTGCTTGTCACGTAATCCTTTTTCGACATAAGGAAAAATCCCTCTGCTTGTCATGGAATCCTCTTTCAGAACAAGAAAAAATCCCTCTGCTTGCCAAGGAAATCATATTTCAAAAATAAGGAAAAATCCATCTGCTTGCCAAGGAAATTATATTTCAAAAATAAGGAAAAATCTCTCTGCTTGCCAAGGAAATCATATTTCAAAAACAAGGAAAAATCCTTCTTCTTGTCATGGAATCCTCTTTAAAAAAAAACAAAAAAAAACAAAAAAAACAAACAAACAAAAAAAACAAAAAAACAAAAAACGAGCCCCGCAATTCCCCCACCCCAGGAGCATAATGATGAGCCCTCAGATCCCACAACCACAGGTGAGCTTCAGGTAAACTTCTCCCTTCCCAGCCTGTGTTTAAGTTGTCAAGGCAAACCGGGGATTAATTTGAGCTTTCGTTGAAGGACTTCTCAGAGTCCGATGTCATGGCATTTTTCCTTTCCCTATTAAGTCGATTAAGGCTCATGTGTCATTTTGTCTTTGAAAGTGACCTCTAACGAGCTCGCTCTCAAAGAGGGGCAGCTGTTGACACCTGATTTTTAATCAACTTTTATTTTAATTTTACTTTAAAATAAATTAAAAATAGCAAAAAAAAAGTCATAAAATTACAAAATCAACTTTGAAAGCCTTGGCCTAGCCTTAGGAACCAATTTTGAACAAAAATAATTTTCATAATTTTTAATATTTTTTCGAATTTATTTAATTATAAAAATACCCAAAAAAATCATAAAAATACCATTCGTGGTCAGAAAAATGCACAAAAATAGTCAATAATTTTATTTTAATTCTCTCTTCAAGCTGGTTTTTATAAATCTTGAAAATTCGACTTGGGTTATTATGCTCCTTCATAAACATATACCCGAATCGAGCATAAAAATTTCTTTTTGAACATTTTAATTTTCAATTTCCACTTTTCATAAGCCATGACATTCTGACCTAGAGCCTTGAAGTGAAATCGTGTCAATTGGGCCTTCAATTTGGTCAATTTTGATAAAAAGGGCCTAATTGCACAAATTTCTTTGCAATTTAGTCCCCGGCTTTGCAATTCTTAAAATTAAATCGTTGCTAGGGACACCCATGAAAATTAAACACTTCTACCCTATATTTTTCATCGTCCCGAACTCATTGGTAGCCTCAATTTGAATTGATTTGATCGTTTAAGCCTCCGATTTGGCGAAAATCAATTTCGGATCCTATGCGAACATTGGGGTTTTCATTAAATTCCAAGCCAAAAATTCATGAAAACGCCCATGCTACATGGAAACCATGCTAGGAAACCTAATTTCAACATCAATTTTGTAAAAAATCATCGAATTGGGGCTCAATTTGGACGAATTTGTGAAACCGGATCCATCGGATCGGGCTCGACCCGACCCGACGAATCCGGGTCTGCACCAAGAATCAGCAGAAGGTTTTTCGCGCACGTTCTCTCCCCTCCACTGGCGAGACGTTGGGAAGATCCCTCTTTTTTGTCTTCTACTACACAAGAGGACAGAGGCGTGGAGGAGCTGGCACCAAAGAAAGGATGACCGTTAGGGACGTCGTGGAAGGACGGAGAGAGAGAGCGGTGGCAAAAACAGAGGAGAGAGAGAGCGGTTGAAAAAACAAAAAAACAAAAGGAGGGTGGTCGCGATTTAGAAGGAGGAGAGAAGACACACACAGAAGTTGGACGGACAGAGGGCTGGGAGCGAGAGAGACGGATATAGAGAGAAAACAGAGCAAAAGGAGAGAACGGCGTCCCAACCTTGGTAGCTCTAGGAAACAGGGCAACTAGACCCGAGGAGGAGTGAGCGCCGAGGACAAGTTCGGAGGAGACCCGACGCTCGAACCACTGTCCTTGACCTTCTAGGCGTTCGACCCACCGTCACCGGACCCACTATCACCGTTGACTCCGTCGCAACAGGTCGGTTTCTTCCCCCCGCTCTACTTCCCCTGTTTCTCTGTCTCGAATATACTGTGGGTTAGGCTCGGTTTGGTTCTCGACCAAACCGAGCCGAACCGAATGTATGTCATAGTCCCTTGTAATGATTCTAGTGGTATCTAAAGGTTTTAATGCTTCGGTTTCGTGTATGGCGCCCATAGATCAAACCTAAACGTCTGTATTTCGCGTGCCCACCATATGTTTGATGAAATGCCGAACTCTTCATTTTCTTCTTGGGTCTCGGTTGTGTCTTCCCCGACCATATATTGCGCGAACCCCATGTTAAATCTTGTCTAGATCCGGCTCTGAGTACTGCTTGTTCTCTGTTTTGCATCGGCTTACACTAAAAATGTTGGCTCGGATCTGTCGCCCTCTCGGTTCAAACCGAGACATCCATGGAGGAGCACAGCCGTCGTCGGGCCTGAAACGGCCCTAGGTAAGCTTCTAAGCTTCGGTAGGATGCCATGTGATCGAACAAAACCGAGTTTAAACGAAAAAAATTTTCTGCAAATGCTTCGCCGGCGCCGGGACTGTGGAGGTCCGGTTTGGCTGTTCTCCGACGTAAAGTTTGCCATGTTCCGATTATATGTTGATGCTGGGGATCTGAGGATCCGAATGGTAAAAAAAAGAACAAAAAAAAAATGGAAGTTTGTGCACGGTTTCGAGCTTCCGGCGAGATTTCCGGCGAAGTTGCCGGAATTCGTATTGTTCCGGTCGTCTTCTCCGACGACCTCGCGGCCGGTCAACGGTCAGCAGGCTGATGTGGCGCGCCGCGTAGGAGCCACATCAGTGTGGTGGGTCCGGGCAGAGAAAAATTAAACAGATTGGACGGCCGTGATTACCCCACGTGTCGCGATCTTGTTTTTTTAGAAATAATAAAAGATTTTCGGATAACGAATAAAATTCGATCCGACGACCGAGACTGTGCCAAGTGGCACTCTGTGGGACGCGCGATCTATTGCAAGATCGAACGCACCAAAGGTGGCCACGTGGCACAGTGATAACCGTCCGATCCCTGGATTTTCGGATAAATAAAAAAATTGATTAAAAAATAGAAAAACACTTCAAAAATAAAAACGGTGCCGTTTTTGTAGGCCGGTTTTCGACCCTTACGGTCGGGCCGGGCGCCCGAGAGGCACGGGCCGGGTCCGACCCGGTCCGGAAAATAGTCTTATTTAAAATAATAATAATAATAATAAATTCAGAAATTCAATAAAATTTTTGAAATTCATAAAAAATTCAGAAAAATCCCAAGAAATTCCAGAAAAAAGGAAATGGCCACAATCAACTGGCCATGACCTATTTCTGGTCCTCTGAACTCCTAATATTTTCCAAAATGACGATTTTACCCTTTTGGCAAATCGTCTCCAAAAAAGTCGAAGAAATTCAGAAAATTCCAAAAAAAATTCCAGAAAATAGGAAATGGCCACAATCAACTGGTCATGACCTATTTCTGGTCCTCTGAACTCCCAATCTTTTCCAAAATGACGATTTTGCCCTTTTGGCAAATCGTCTCCAAAAAAGTCGAAGGAATTCAGAAAATTCCAAAAAAATTCCAGAAAATAGGAAATGGCCACAATCAACTGGCCATGACCTATCTCTGGTCCTCTGAACTCCCAATCTTTTCCAAAATGACGATTTTGCTCTTTTGGCAAATCGTCTTCAAAAAAGTCGAAGGAATTCAGAAAATTCCAAAAACAAAAAATTCCAGAAAATAGGAAATGGCCACAATCAACTGGCCATGACCTATTTCTGGTCCTCTGAACTCCCAATCTTTTCCAAAATGACGATTTTGCTCTTTTGGCAAATCGTCTCCAAAAGACTCGAAGAAATTCAGAAAATTCCAAAAAAAATTCAGAAAATAGGAAATGGCCTCAATCAACTGCCCATGACCTATTTCTGGTCCTCTGAACTCCCAATCTTTTCCAAAATGACGATTTTGCCCTTTTGGCAAATCGTCTCCAAAAAAGTCGAAGAAATTCAGAAAATTCCAAAAAATTCCAGAAAATAGGAAATGGCCACAATCAACTGGCCATGACCTATTTCTGGTCCTCTGAACTCCCAATCTTTTCCAAAATGACGATCTTGCCCTTTTGGCAAATCGTCTAAAAAAAAGTCAAAGAAATTCAGAAAATTCAAAAAAATTCCAGAAGTTAGGAAATGGCCACAATCAACTGGCCATGACCTACTTTTGGTTTCTGAGCTCCCGATCTTTTCAAAATTTTGACGATTTCGCCCTTCGAGCAAATCGTCACCAAGTCTCCTCAGTCTACCCCTAGGCCTAAATCACACATTCCTTAAGCCCTTAAGGCTATATTAGGGAGCCGTTGATTTGAATTAATATGCATTCACATGGTTTATTTATGCACTTGACTGCGCTTTCCTTATATTGATTGTCATTTGATAGGACTAGTCTTCCAAATCTGCTTGAAACCCCCGAATCAGACTTCACCCAAGATTGCCCCTGCATGAAATCTTAGTTAGGAAAATCACTCGCGTTAGGTACCGAAAGGGCGTTGGTAATGACACCAACGTAACCAAGTCCCCGAACCCTAAATCTCTGGTTCCGCAGAACTGATCGATCTCTCCCAATCGATTAGTGAGGTTTCCGGTCCACCTTCCAAGAAGGACCGGTGGCGACTCCAAATGCATGCACACATAGCACATGCCACCACGACCACACCAAGGTCGAATCCGATCGACTCTTATCGTCGAGAACCCGCGTAAATTCATTTACTCCCGTTGCGATTTGGTATGGGCCTGGGAGGGCCCGCGTCGAGAAAGCCCGTGATCCACATTTCAGAGTGGGGGGCCCTATTCGACAATCCATTAGCCCGTAAACGAATTTCGGGTCGCAACAGTGAGTATGGCATTAGTGCTACTTTTAATGTTACTGACTTGACTCTTTTTGATGCAGGTGATGATTTGAGGGCAAATCCTTTGCACGTCGGAGGGAATGATGTGGACATCGAACCATATCGAGGAGGAGGTGCTAGGGACTCGTTGCTCTATCTGCTTGGTCCAATTACTCGAGCGAGAGCGATGGAATTCAAGTAAGCTATCGGCATCATGGTTCAAGATCTTTGGAGTGGAGGTGATCTTGATTCGAGAATTAAAGATTCTGAAACTCCTTGGCGCAACATGATTACATTTAGCCTCGCGAATTCTGAACGAATTTAAGGCTAACGAGCTCCGAATGAGCTCAAATTTGGTCAGCTGAAGAGAAACGGCGTCCTGATCAATACTCATGGCCTTTGGCCATGAACTGCGATGAATTTCAACCATTCGGCATCATTTAGATGGACTTTTAGGCCTTTTTCTATTTTTAGGCGAATTTTTATTAATTAAGGGTATTTTTGTAATTTTTGCCTTTTAGGGTTAGCACCATATATAAGGGTGCTTATGAGTTTCTGAAAACATAACATTAATTCAGAATTTTATGCAGAGTTTGCCCAGAAATTGTGAAGGGTTTGACATTGGTGATCATTGCAAATTTGCCACATGTCCTTCGAAGAACATCTCCATTTCTTGAAGTATACACTCCTCTTTTAGAGCGCACAAGGATGTTTAAAAGCGTCTCTTGTTACATTAAGAGACCGTCTGTTTGTGTGTTTGCAATTTGAGCACGACAACATTTGGAGAGTAGTCATCTTGATCTAACTCCTTTGCAGCGTCTTTTCATCGTCTCTCTAGACTTTACTGGGGATATTTTGAATAGACATCAGCCTTGCTTTTTACCAGGCACTTTGCTTTTTCTTGATGTCTAGGGATTTTTCTTTTCCCCTTTTTTTTAATCCCGTGTTTTTCTTTTCTTTTGGAGCTAGGATTTTCGGCAATCATGCTAGATATGCAACTTAAACTTTGGCACGCTTCCATTCCTAGAGTGATGTTGCCTTTGCTTTGGAATATGCAATGATCACCAATAGGTTGATGAAATGAATTTGCTGGCTCAACTTGGTTGTGCAAAGGATAACAGTGTGTAGGATAGAGAAATGAATCATTCTCGTCATCCTATGACACTTGGATTATCATATAAACAACACACAAAGATTTATGTTAGTCCGAGCAAGAAAATTTCTAACCGTTTACTTTCTGATACTGTTGGACTAACCTTCATTTGCCCCAATGTGGGGTGGTTCTTGACAGGGTTGAGAATGAAAATCGCCGTTCAATGGGGTTCTCAATGGGCATCTGTAGTGTTTGGAATGAAGAAATAAATGCCTCTGTCATCTCGATCCATGTAATCGTTGCGAATGACCCTTATATCCATAGGTTAAGGTTTCGCTATCATTTCCAATCTCCTCATCTCTCAAGTGTGTATGGGACGTGTTTGGATTAGGCTCGCTTCTCTTATGAGAAAATACCCTTTTGTACAGTTCAAACGACTCTTATTGGAAAAATTCATTTCATTTCATCAAGATTTATCCTTCAAAGGGATTTTATGATGCACCATACATGTGTAATTCATGTTCAGACAATCTCATGTTTTAAAACATGAATGTCAATGAAGTAAGAATTCTATGTCTTTTTAGATGTGAGAATCGAATTAATTCTGAAAGTTTTTAATCTCCAATGAATTGGGAAAAGGGATACTTACCTGCCCATCGAGGCTGGAGATCCTGGAGATATAAAAGGGATATGTCATTGTATATTCTAAAACTTTACAAAAATTGGAACGATACATCTTACCCTTGGTCATATGCTCCAACGAGTGTACAAGGGTTGTGAAAATCTGCACTTCACATAGTAACACAAGATTGTTGGGTGTTCTAAAGTTCTTTCGACTTCTTGGTTTTTGGAGAAAAATGAAACTTACATGTCTGCCCTGATGGCGAGCTCCTGCCAAGGATAAATATTAAGCATTATTTTGGGTTTCCAAATTCAAAACAAATTGGGACGATACTACTTTACTCTTGATTTGAATTCCATTCTGCATGCCAATGTGCGGATTGTAGAAGCCGGCCCTCAAGCTTGTGGCCATGATTTCTTCGTCTGGTTGGGCAACGAATCCACCTCGAGGATTTACGTCGGAGGAGATTCATTCATCTTTTTGGGCGTGTTTCATGCACTGTTTTGTTATTTGAATGCATGGCTTCTTGGGTGCCTCATCTATGTTCATCACCTGAGAGGAAAATGAGAGAACATTATCCCCGCATCTGATTGAAAATCATTTAGGAACGATACGTTCTTTTTACCAAATGGGTGGCTCCGCGGCCAAATGTGTTTTACATTGAAAGGATGGATTCCATTACGCTCTGCGGATGATAACTATTGCATCGGGGACTTGCCCCACGGATCAAACGATGAATTTGATGTCTTCGGCTTCGACATGCTTTCCAGATGTAGGAATGGTTTGCCCCCATTTTCAGTGGAGATGGGTTTTGTCGAGTGGGCAAGATCAAAAACTCATCCTAGATTTGGCTTTAGTTGAAGGTTGAAATCCCGACCTTGGATAAGCGAACCATGATTCATCTCCTTCTGCTTCGGATTTGTCATTTGCGTGCTTCACATTTTACAATACCAACTTCGCCGCTTGATGAAAATGAATCGATGATTTTCGAATTGCCCCAAGTTCTATAGTCATCTGCGTCGAATCTCTTTGAACTTCATCGGGTGATAGACAAACTGATAAAATGATTTTTCAATCCTGAGATCGAACTCCTGACGTTTCGTACCACTTCCAGTTCACTGACTACCAGGACAAAGCACTATTGGCGTCCCTAACTGGTTCGTTTTTTGTTATAAAATTCTTGAAGCAGTTAGCGACCCCCATCGAGAATGAAACAAGCTCAATTTAGAGTTCATAACGACTAAAGGTCCCTTAGAACGATACAGAGCTAACCGTCTTTGAGCTCGCTCGGGCTTTTGCTCGCATTTTCCTATGTGAAGCCTTTAAATGTTTTTCTTCGTGGCGTTCAATTGATTCGCCTCGACTCTAATCTAACAAGGGATTGTCGTACTCAAGCATGATGATGCTCGCAGGTAGTACTGATCGCTGCCCCAGATTAACTCTAGGCATTAAGGAAGATTATCTTGCATGGAAGACTTTATGACAGAAAGATTAATGATACATCCATTCACATGTGCCTAGTTCCCTTAAGGATTCTCGGTGATCAGCCAGCTACACCATGAATCAGACATATAATCGTCATTTTGGATCATAACTTCATAAGTCCATCAGTTTTAAACTGATCGATCCAGATATGGAGCTCCTCATCAAGGAAATCTTTTGATTCTTCGAGCAACTGATATTCGGGTTGACCATCATCGCTTGGCGTTGAAGGATTCATGTTTCTGTTGTGAGCGATCTGATTCTTCGAGCTAGAACCTTCGTCGTTGCTCGAGATTATAAGAGGATGATTGATCGGTTCACTATCAAAAGCACCTTCCATTTGGGAATGGGAGAAACAAAAATCCTCAAAGCATCCGCCCGCTTGATCTTCCGAAATAATATGCCCAAGCCGGGCAGATCTTTGAACACTAGGCGCAATATGTTGATCGGGGATAGGAAGAGCACTAGCGAAAAGTTGCTGCTCAAACCAAGGAGTTCGTACCTGCTGCACTTGTGGCATATACTCTTGAGGGGTGCTGAGATGATTCGGGGGAATATTCTGATTAGCGCCCAAGTAGTCGATGGTGCTGCTACCAGCTTGGTCGGTGCCTAGATTCGGCAGGGTATTTCTTACTTCAGGGGCATTGTAGTTATAGCCATGCCTAGTGTTTAGGCACAAGTTGAGTTCTTTCAGGTTCAGTGCTGTGTGGCGCTGTCTTAGCGCCCTTCTGTAGCTCTTGAGGTGACTCGCGACTCCATCTTTAGTGAGTCCTGGTATGTTCATGATCTCAAGTATGCGCGTTGGATATGCTGAGTTGATCCCTAGTTGCTGAACCGCACTAAGGAACTTGAGATGAAGCTCGGGGGACCAATTGACCCTCGTCTTCTTGCGACCCGGAACAGTGTTGACAACTTGGCTATTGCTCTCTGGCCTATTTCCAGTAGAATTTGATCGAGCCGGAAATTGTTGTGGAGGGAATTCATCAGCTTTGGATTGGTCGGTCGTGATAGTAAGCTCATCGTTAAGGAAACTCCAATCATGGTGACGCATATCACATCCTTTAGAAGGCATCGATATTGACTTCGTAGAATTGATTTGTTCATGCATATCTCCAACAAAATCCGATTGTATCGAAGATGGTTCGAGGGAGTGGGGTGGTGAATGAGCATTTTCAATCCTCATATAAGGCTTATCAAGGAACATTTCGCCGAGAGTGATAGGGCCACCGCAATTAAGGCAAGCGATAGTGCTGGGAGCTTTCTTATACCTCATGTTCTCCGCTCGAAGCTTTTCGTTTTCCTCCTTTAGAATCGCAAGTTCTTGACGTCTGTGTTGAGCCCTCAATTTGGCTCGCTTATTTTGAAACCAAAACTTGACCCTCAAAGGTTTCATCCCTAGCTTCTGGCCCAATTCATTTCTTTGTTTCATGTTCGGGAGAGGGCATTCACTAAAGAAAGCTTCAAGCTCTTGGATTTCATTCTGAGTGTGGCACTGGCGACGTTTCCTTTTCCGAGATTGACCATCGCTGCTGCTGTTGTCGTCGCTGCTGAGATCCTGAACTTCGTTGCCGAAAGGGTTGGGTTCTGTGGTTCTGGTACCAGACGCCATCCTGGAATCTTCGAGATCTCTCAGTAGTTCATTTTCTGAGATTTTTGGATCAGTCGCCTCTAGCAACTGATGGTAACCCTCAAACATGTTGGATCGAAAAATGTTCGATCAATTTTTGCTCACTCAGGGTTCTCTACTCTCTCATGTATGCTCACTCTCTCTAAATTTTCTTTTGAGTGGTTCTGTATGCCCATGAAACGTTCTTTAAACATGGATGAAGATCGTCAGGCAAGCGTTGCTCCCAAGATTTCGTATTTCCCGCTTTGTCGTCTTCTTTCTTCTTTTCAACGTGGAGGGACACCAAATCGATTTCCTTTTCTCGATATCCATGTCTGTCTCCCACTTATTTTCAAAAAGGTGGAACTACGCTCGCCTCCTGCTCAGTTTTTTAATATGATGGGACCGCCAAATCCTTTCGCAACTTTTTTCGATAGTTGCGCTTAACTCCCGCTCAATTTTAATATGGTGACACCGACATATCTTTTTACAACTTTTTTAGGTTTATCAAGCCTGAAATCGCGGACTGGGACAGATCTGATGGTTCACCGAAAGAGCCACCACTGCTTTACCCAATTAACTTGGCTCCACGAGCATTATTGCTGTGCCTTTCTTCATTCTCGAGTTGCTATAAAAGGAGGAGTTAATGCAGAGAAGATTAACACTCTTACATAATTGCCTTTTCTTATTTTAATCACTCTACCACACTCATCTTCTTCTCCCTCACTCCAACGAAAATGACCTCCTCTCCTATTCACGCTTTCTCGGCCGAAATTTTGGCCCAGTGGGAAAAACTCTATAACCTCCTCGGTCGAGGCTATGCTCATATAGCCGATCACCCAGAAACTGAAGATGAAATCCGCATTTTGCTCGTGGAAATAGACACCACCTCCATCGAGGGCACTAATTTAGAGAGGGAATATAGAATCTTCCCAACCCTCTTTATAAACTTTTTAGAGACTTACCGTGTCGCTCATCGAAAAGCTACCGTGGCTCACGTTTTGCGAGCTCGCTATGAGGATCGGTCCAACTGCTTGGTGTTGGCCAACCTTGTGGCCGATAGTCACAGAAAGGCTGTTGAGTTCGCCAACAAGCGAGTCTCGATGTTGCTTCGCGAGAGGGGAAATTTGGTGGAGCGCTTGGCCTTATCCCTGACCACCTATGAGCACGACCGTCGTAATGTCGTGTTGAAGTTTCAATGTGAGTGGCAGGAAGAAAGGCTTGACAGCATTACCGCGGATATAGCCCATGGGAGAGGACTAGTTCGGGACCTGGAAATAGCCGCCGAAGATCACGGGACCAAGGTTGCCGAGCTTAAAGGGGAATGTAAACGCCTTCTTCTTAAGCTTGCAGATCTCGAGTCTCGAGGTGGTGAGTATAAGCAAAGCATCAATAATATGGAGGGCCAACTTGGTTCCTTTGTGATGCTAATTAGGGCTCATTGCGGTTTTATGTTTCCACCCCGATGATTTGTATGATCTGCTTTTAAGGTCCCTCGATTGAGCGAAATGAATGAAAGCTCTAATGTGTGTGTCTCAACTTCTGTATGGCTGACTTTCTCGAACACCTGACCACTCTCAACCTAGGCAAGCTGCGCTTTGACATTGATGATTCGAGCGTGTACATCTTGATTTTTTAATCTTGCTTATGATCGGATAAAGGAACCTCCCACCGCGATTATCCACAAAAAGACTTCTCTTCTCTACTTGTTTTTAACCTGTTTCAAATGAAAAGGCAGAATCAGAAGAAAGAATTTGAAAAATAAAGCATAAATCCTTTCAATTTTATGCTTACTTGTGATTAATAGGGATAAGAGCTTTTACAAGGGTTTTGGCCTTGTGCAAAAGCTTTTATCAATATTCCTCAAAGGAAAGCATATCATTGAAAGGAATGTAATTCACGATAATCGCCTTTGATCAATTCCAAGAAAATCAATGGAATGTTCAAAAGTACACAATTACGATGTGTTTTAAATTCAATTGAAGATACGGTATCCAAATTAAAGCCGTTTGCTAAGAACGAGAGTAATTTGGATATCTATCTTTTCATTAAATTTAAAAAACACGAATACTCTTGATCAATTATTGTGGATTACCAATGATGCAAAACATGCATGAACCAATTCAAGTTTATAGTTCCTTCTGGCGAAATTAGGATTGTATTGCCCTATACGGCTAAAAGGTTGTATAAGACTTCCAATTTCAATTTCATCCAAAGGAATTATAAAATTGATTTTGGAGTATTCGAGTGATTAGAAGAAATGCCACTATCACATTCCAATGACAAGTCAATAGAAATACAACAAATTTCAATCTGAATGTATATAAACACAAATAGATTCCTAATACAATCAATATAAGGGATCAGATAGAGAGGATCTCAGCAAAATAAATCCTATACAAGAAGGCTAGAAATGAAAATTAAAACAAAGGAATGTGATCTTAATACTTAGAGATGCCCCAGTTTCGATCTTTGAGACGTGACTTCAGGATCACATATTCCAAATCGTCATCTTCATTAGATGATACCTCAATGATGTCCATAGCAGGCTCTTCTTGTCCATTTGGCGCTCGTAATGGGATGACACCATCTTCATCTTTCATCAAGAACATTGGGAGGAAAACACACATATCTATCCTCAAAATGGCATTTAATCCAATCACTGGAATTATGCAATGAATATAATGATTAAGAGCTGTAACAAGTTCGAGGGATAGAAAAGTCTTACCAACCAAACTTAAGAGAAAATCAAGCTTCTCTGTATTTTTAGCAGTGTTAGGTATACTAACCTTCCATAGACAAACGCATGAGACAAGTGAGGGAAAACTCCTAAAAATCAAAAGATAGGGCTTGGTACCTAAAGCCAAGGTTCTCACCTCGAATTCTGGGAAGAGCCGATTCCATTGCACAACTATCGTTGCATTGGGACTCAATCCATAGTTCGAAGTGAGCGGAATTGAAAAGTGGATTACCCCATGTTTTTCCTCACGGAGATTCCATTTTCAATTCCTTCTATTGTGTTCCTAAAGAGGGCGCCTGGGGTTTTAGGCGCAATTGTGTGTATTCATTGTGTCGTGCTAAAGCAAAAGACATGCATTTTATTTAACAATCACCGCTTCAATATAAACATCCACACAATCATACATCCAAAACTCCTGCCTGCATAAAACAAAGTTAACAAGCACTTCACCCCTTATTTCTCCCGTCTACAAAAACATCTAACACATTCGTTAGCATATACACCTCACTTTCGAGAGCATCTGCATAAAATTAGGTTAGAAGAATCAATCAACTTTTTAATCGGCTCAAGTCCACTAAATGGTTAAGAACCAGTCCCCAGCGGAGTCGCCAGTCTGTCGCGACCCTCTTGAGGTTGTCGGGCTCTCGAGGGCTAATGGGCCGTCCTGTCTGGTCGGACGCGGGCCTCTCCCAAGGCCCATTACCCAAATCGCAACGGAGGTATGCGTGATCGACTTTCAGTGTGGTCTAGTGACATGTGCTAAGTGTGCATGCCATGGAGTCGCCACCAATCATTTTTTTAGGGTATGATTGGACCACCCAATCGAATAGTTGGGAGTTTCTATTCAATTCTGCGAGAACCAGAGAAATGGTTTCGGGGACTTAGTTACACCAACTGTCAGAGTTGACGCCCTTTCGGTACCTAAGTTGACTGAATTTTCTAGCCTGAGATTCATGCGGATGAGTAAGGTATGAACCCTAAATCTAGAAATTCATGTAGATAAGAGTGATTATCCTAGCAATCACAATCAGTAATAAAATGCCCAACTCAAGGAATCTATATATGCAAATAAATCACATGGCATTCCTAGTAAGGTCCTATTTATCAATCACAGCTCAAGAATGATTTAGCTGTCCTAGCCATTCTACACACGATCTAACCTAAGAAAAGCATTAGGAAGCATCGAAGGAGTTCGAGAGTACTCACATGGGGTTCGCCGTGCCCTGGTTTGGTCTTGGACGAGCTGTCGAGCTCATGTCGACCCGATTATATTTGGGGATCCACTCGGCGTTTTACACCATGAAATCATGTGAAACAAAAACGAAAATATTCAGCAAGGGCATTTATTGTAGATGGTGGTCGATCTAATTGGACGTCAAGACTAAAAAAGATGTAGAAATTTACAAATTAAAATACTCGAATGACATTTTTTTGCCAAATTCAACTCTATGCGTCGTGAAGAAACACATGCAATTGAACTTAAATTTTGACTATTTATGAGTTCAAAATGTAAAAGAAATTAAAATAAAAATATTGACTATTTTTCTATATTTTTACGACATCGAACGCTATTTTTCTTCATTTTTCATGTATTTTTCTATTTTTGGAAAATATTAAAAAATATTAAAAAATATGAAAAATTATTTTTTTTATCAAAAATGGTTCCTTTAGCTTGGTCAAGGCTACCAAAGATGATTTTTTAATTTTTTTAACTTTTTATAGATTTTTTATGAATTTTTTAAAAATAAACTATGAAAGACTGATCAAAAATCAGGTGTCAACACCCATCCCAAACTCCCCCTAGGCAATGTGGGACTCTTGGGATGGGGATGTCACAATCTCCCCCCCTTCGGACACAACGTCCCCGTTGTGTCCGTACCGCACTGGGGCTCCGGGCTCGCGGACTCCGCCGCTACCGCTACCCAGCTACGGGAGTCCACACATGCGGTCGGGGGTCGGCTCTGATACCACTTGTAACGAGCGGGGTCCCACTTGCACGATATTGTCCGCTTTGGGCTTTGCAACCTGCACGGTTTTACTTTTCCCAGCACTCAGCCGGGGAAAAGGCCTCATGCAAGTTACAGCCCCCCTCAAGCCTTATAAGGCAACCCAAGACCTCCCCTCTAAGCAATGTGGGACTAGAGGGGAGGGATGTCACAATCTCCCCCCCTTCGGACACAACGTCCCCGTTGTGCCTGTACCGCACTGGGGCTCATGGGCTCGCGGACGACACCGCTACCGGGGTCCACACATGCGGTCGGGAGTCGGCTCTGATACCAACTGTAATAGCCTATACCCACCGCGCTTCCGCTGCGCCACTTTGCAAGATATTGTCTGCTTTGGGCTTTGCAACCCGCACGGTTTTGCTTTCCGAACACTCAGCCCGGAAAACGCGTCTTGCAAGTGTAAGGGTGGCCCAAGCTTATAAGCCCATCCTAAGCTCCCCCCTAGGCAATGTGGGACTCTTGGGATGGGGATGTCACAATACCACTTGTAACGGTCGGGGTCCCATTTGCACGATATTGTCCGCTTTGGGCTTTGCAACCCGCAGGTTATGCTTTTCCCGGCACTCAGCCGGGGAAAAGGCCTCATGCAAGTTAGGGCCCCCCCTCAAGCCTTATAAGGCAACCCAAGACCTCCCCCCTAAGCAATGTGGGACTAGAGGGGAGGGATGTCACAATCTCCCCCCCTTCGGACACAACGTTCCCGTTGTGCCCGTACCGCACTGGGGCTCACGGGCTCGCGGACTCCGCCGCTACCGCTACCCAGGTACGGGAGTCCACACATGCGGTCGGGGGTCGGCTCTGATACCACTTGTAACGGTCGGGGTCCCACTTGCACGATATTGTCCGCTTTGGGCTTTGTAACCCGCACGGTTTTGCTTTTCCCGGCACTCAGCCGGGGAAAAGGACTCATGCAAGTTAGAACCCCCCCTCAAGCCTTATAAGGCAACCCAAGACCTCCCTTCTAAGCAATGTGGGACTAGAGGGGAGGGATGTCACAATCTCCCCCCCTTCGGACACAACGTCCCCGTTGTGCCCGTACCGCACTGGGGCTCACGAGCTAGCGGACGACACCGCTACCGAGGTCCACACATGCGGTCGGGGGTCGGCTCTGATACCACTTATAACGGTTGGGGTCCCACTTGCACGATATTATCCGCTTTGGGTTTTGCAACCCGCACGGTTTTGCTTTTCTGGGCACTCAGCCGGGGAAAAGGCCTCATGCAAGTTAGGCCCCCCTCAAGCCTTATAAGGCAACCCAAGACCTCCCCCCTAAGCAATGTGGGACTAGAGGGGAGGGATGTCACAATCGGGGCCGGTTTAGCTAGAAATTGGACTAGGTTAAATGGCCGATCGATTAGATAATTTGGGGTAACTTTATTATCTGTGGCTAATTGTGATAAAATTTGTGATTGATTGATTGGGTGATAATTCCTTGATTGTGGTTCGATTACGAGCGAACGATTGATGTGTTAAATCAATCGGGTTAATAATTGTCATGGCACGAATTGAGCTTGATTTAGTCATTAACCTCATGGATTTGATCGCCTCGTTGACATGCCTGACTGAGTGTCTTGAGTGGCCGTCGGCCGAGTCTGTTAGCATGTCTGTATGTGTATTTGGCATTATTCAAAGATAATTAATAGATTGATTGCCAAGTGTGAATGGTGTGGTCACATGAGGGACAGATGACGATTACCTGGCAAGTTCGTTGGGTACTGTTCGTACACTTACCGTACCTATTATAAACGACTTGCCAGAAGCACGGTAATTCATGCCACGTGCCAGACGTACGGTCTTAAGGAATTATCGGATGCCGGTCGCTGCTTGTGATGGACCGACGCCCCGTTTAGGGATGCCTGCTTGCTGGTGCCGTGCTGGGTGCACTGGATACACCGCCTCTGGTAGCCGTCGTTGAGAGGGAAATGAGACGTAGTCCGGTTCTACCAGAAGGACGCTAGATCGCACTAAAGTGCTGGATCGCGTTGTGGAAGTGGATTACGCCAGTGGCGTAGGTCATCTGATATAAATGAATTGTGTGGTGTCTGGTGTACACTTGAATTGTAATACCTTAATGGGTTGTTTAATATGTTGTGACTATATCTTGTTGAGTTATGCGACTGAACTGTATGTTGGTTGTGATGCTTAGTATATTCTGGGCGAATCAATGTCCTAACTGAGCTTGGGCTTGATTCACTGAGATTTATTTCTCACCCCGTCGTGGGTTAACATTTCAGGTCCGAAGTAATGGAAAGGCCCGTGCGATTCGGTACCCCTACCCACTCGTCTCACGATGTCACGTCTCATCCGGTGCTAGGTACGAATCAGGTCTGGGAGCGTCACGTCACGACTGTATGGGTCGATGAGGGGATGCCACTTCTGGTGGCTCATCTCTTCAAGGCCCGGTACCTTCGTGACGGGATAGATCTCTACGGCCCGATTCGTGGGTTTGAGGGACCGCCTGTTCAGGGGGTCGCTAACGCCCCCGCCTGGGACCCGATGGACATCGACACGCCTGACGGGGAGGTAGTGGATCCCGAACCCGGCACGCAGCCTGAGGACGAACCCGAGCAGTCTGTAGCCCCTTCTGTACAGTCATGTAATAGTTCTTATGACGATCCTAACAACCCGGCTCCTCCGTTGGACCGCCGCGATCACTAGTCTTAGCCGTGATCTTTTTGGGCTGTTGGAAGATCTTTTGTGGGAGTACCCTTTTGGAGTAGATGAGAGTTGACCTTACCCAACTCCTGTATCTTTTTTAGAGTCTTAGAGGGCCGCCCCGAAGCATGGGGTTGTATATATTAGCCGGTAGCTCTGTAAGGTCATGGATCATCTATTCTCATCTGTTTAGTGCTTCTGTTTTATCTGACTGGTTGTTTCTGCTTCTCTATCCCATGCTGATCTTATTGTTTTGGAAGTTGCACGTTCCGCATGCGCCATATGATAGTAGGTCGATAGTCCGCCTGGGACGCTATCCTTCGTGACCTAGTGGCGATTTGGCAAGGGATGTCGCAAGCTCGAGAGTCGGGGCGTAACATCCACAATGGCAAGCAACATATAATGTTAAAGCATCTCACTTTGATGACTAAAAATTTTCGAATAGATCTTTTAATTCGGTATTAGAGCTAAATTTCAGTTCTTCATGCTCCATTTTACATTCATCCCGAGTGAGGGATTTTCTCTCCTATTCCTAGAGTGCATTCAGCATATGATTTTGTTCGAGTTTGCACATGAGATGAGATGGGATATTGAAGTACTAAACACCACTTGTTTGCCAGCTTACGATAGCCACGGTTTAAAGTAGCGGCTGATAGCAGTCGGCGAGGATGAAAATCCACACCAACAGCAGCCGCTATTGGCCCTATTGTGGTGATGACTACTCTTAGAGGCCGATATACCCGCATCTGCAATTATCGAAATGCAATTGGCAACACAAATTGAAAATCCGATAATGACTTTCGTCGTCTACCTCGCCCTAATAACTACACAGTTGACATCGATCATAACTCCCTAAGCACTCAAATGAAGAAATTCTCCCACCGAAAAATTGTAACTAAGCCAGCTATTCTTAAGTCACTCTTAACTCTACAAGCTTGAATCCCGTTTACCGTGGCAGAAAATAAGCAAGTATTTCAAGCTAGCGGCCATTTCAGCTAAAGAAGAAACCCCAACAAAGGGTCAAGAGACCATAATATACATGCTAATGGGGCTGAGCAACACATGCATATCACCGAAAGGAGATTCAGATGATTCTTTCCCAACCAATACCAACACTCTACTTCCTTGCTCTGTATATTTTATTCCATCATTGGTAAGAATACAGCACTTGGACCAACACCATAATAACTGTGGAATATCTATAACATAAAAAGGGACATCTATACTTCACTCGAACAAGGAGAGGGGAAAAAAGTCCAAAATCTGATGACCCAGATGATAAACGACAGGATACAATCTTCCTACTATCTACTTCCTGCAAAATTTGAGGCATCCTCAAACTCGACATTCTCATCTTCAGCTCCCAGAAACTGATGTTTTGGCTTTGTCGGTGATATCCTGTGGCCCCACAACCCTGAACACTGCGTAGTGATGATTCAAGCTTCTTTCCCCCTGTAGCCGGTGAACGCTGCCCAACGCTCCCGCACTCGGATTTGGAAATGCGTAAAATACACGCCTAATTCTCTGATGCACAAGTGCCATCGCACACCTTAAACAAAACGAAGTGCAACAGAAAAGTTCAACATCAGGAAATTCATCACTCTATTTGAGGAAATTTACAATGCTTGTTGTGCCAAATGAAATGCAACTCTCCATGTTGTTTTATCCAGATCTCAAATGTGAAAAATATCCAATCTAGGAAGAGATCAGGAATGAAAAGTGCATGTGCAAAGAACCACTACTGTCTGAGGCAGTATCTCAGAAATTGCGGGCAAAGGGTTATGAGACAAATAGCCTGCACGTGCACCAAACCAGACAGTTGCAGTTGATTTGTTTAACTTACATTGTGCATGGCTCCCAAACAAGGTAGATGTCATTGCCAGTGCATAAATACGGCCTACTAGAGAGATCACCTTTTCCAAGAGCAGCATCATTTTTGCCACCATTGTCAACCTGAAGTTCCAATTATATAGATGTCAGTGCCAAGCCGAAATATCGTCTTATTGAATGCAAAGAACAAGTACAGAATCAAATGCAAGAGTTGGTTCCATATCTTCAGTGCCAAAAAATCCTCGAGCGTATCATCTTTAGTGCCAACTAGTTATTCGGTGGAAAGTGCACGTATGACTGGTTGAGTAAAGCATTGTCATCAAAAGGTGTTCACTTCATAATCATAGTATATACAGATTACATTTAGCAAGTCCATTGAGACAATGAAATTGACGAAGGGATGATTATAACATCCACCCAACCAACCATCTGAGAGCTAATAGGATTTGAGTTGACCAATAATAGATGAACTAGTGTGATGACATTCGCAAATGTTGAGAAAAGATCATGCACTTCAAAACAAAGAAACAGCTGAAACCTAGATGCCATTGTCATGCTGGAAGGTTTTGCCAGGATTTCCTTCACATGTAAAGGAAAAGCTTACGTCAGTGCCATCAGTTTTCCGTCTTTTTGCTTGAGACTTTGCAGGAGATAGAATGCACTCCTCTTTTGTAGCTTCATCTTCATGTCTCACATCGGGGAATAAGTGTCTGTCCCTGGCAGCAGATGATTCAATAGCCACTATCGCAGCATGTCGCAAAGGGTGCCAAAATAAAGAGCTCCGGTGAGCCTGTTCATCCACCCACCCCCGATGATGTAGACAAGAAATGGATGTCTCAACTTGCTCCGGCCCACCTGAGGAACAGCGTTGAAGACATAATTCATGTTCTATCCATCCAGTCATGTCAGCAGAAGATTTGGTGGAACTACTACATTCAGCACCAACTTCTGTTTTTGGAGCATGCCAAGAGCAGACTTCATCACATGCCCTTGCAATCACTTGATCAGATAGAGGATCTACAATTGCTGCAGCACTGACCACCTGTAGGACGAGAGAACGAGGTAACAAAAGCAATATATTCGCAATTTCCACAACCTAAGAGGTTCCCACACCAGCTTAAAACAAAATCGGACGAAGGACTGGGGAGAAACAAAAACTACTACATTTCCTTCCCGAAACCTCTATTTTACTATGTCTATGCATGAAAATTTCAAGGGATAACTGTCTAAAGGACCCAGCCTTCGAAATGATCGGATTGTTCTCCACTATTATAAAACAGATTTCTTCTTGTTTTTGGTTCAAAAGTCGACAAACGTGATTTTTACATAAAAAATTCAAATTCCTGTCAAGTTAATTACAACAAGTAAATCTCACTTCTTCGATGAACCCAAAATAATTCGCGTGAGCCAATGCAAGCTATGCTGAACCCTCTGAGGCTTGAAGGAAAAAATGTTGAAAGTGCAAATACATGAGCAGTTAGAAATGATACTCATCCAACATGTACCTGGATGTGCTTTACTTCATACAATACCAATTCAAAGAATAATAAAAAGCAGGACAAAAGGAAGGCCTTAGAGCATGCCACGTTGTCTCACCGATCGTGAAAGCAGTATAACCCTCGGAAAGAAATGATTGCCATGTATAAGAGATTTTTTTTTTTTTTTAATTAGGCCAGGCCAACATAGGACTCATATCCAAGACCTCTCAGATCTTGACTAGTCTGAGATATAATTAGCTGCAAACTTGAAGCAATCAAAGTGGCATTCATTAATCGCAAGTCAAGGGCATACCCAAACACTTACCACATTACCATGATGAGATTTCGCCAATTCCAGAGCATACTTCATAAAACTTACAACTGATTGTGAGTCTTTTTCACTAAACCCAGTTATGCCACTGATATTGCTGCTATTAAGAAAATCAGAAGTCAGGAGAACAAATCAGTATTGACACAGGTTATGGAAAACTTAACATAACACACGTGAATATAGAGGAACAGATAGTTCTTGTGATGGAAATGCGAAAATAAAGGACAAAAGATTAGCACAAACTCCATTGAATTGCGTCATGCAAAGAGGTGAAGCTTAAGTTTGATTGCAAAAGGTGGAAGAGGAGATTGATAAGACTTAAACCTGGCCAAGTGCCCTAAAAGAGTGATTTACAACGAACCAGGCAACCCTTGGTCTCTAGAGTCATAATTCATTAGCAGCCTTTGTGAATGATGGAGATGGCTTGATCAGTTATTCCTCGAGAGTAACATTTCTGGTTCATATATGACCCAAAACTCCTCTCAGACAGCGTCCAACAGCAAGGGGCGTCTTTCACTATTCACCCAAATCCTCTCTTCTCTCTCCCCGACGGCACTATTCACCGCTTCTGATTCACGGCGATTCCTCCCAAATTTGCCGTTGGATCTGATCAAAATTGGCAGCAGACGGTCGCCCTTCCCTTCCGGTCCTGCTCACCGTTCGGATTTCACAGATGAGCCTCCCTCTGGCCTTCACGACAAATATGGAGTGAGCGATTTCCATGGCTACTCGTTCCCCTGCTCGAGTAGGGAGCCCCCGGCAGCTGGGTGCCGGTTTGGTCTCGGCCATCCCTCTAGAGCTCCCAAAGTCGCTCCAACGTCCCAGTGAAGGTGATTTGGCAACCACAACCTTCGTTCCCGATGTAGCTCGTGCTTCAGCCGCGGCAAAAGGGAAGACTACTGTCAATCAAAGTGTGGCGAGCTCCTCCAGAGCCAAGCCTCCGGCCCCTCTCACTATGGGGGAGGAGTAGAAATTGAAGCAAGGCTCCGTCCAGGCAACCTGACTCCCGTAATGCCTCTGCTCAGCCGACCTCTACATCAGCCCCTACTGCGACGGTCCCTGCAACTACTCAGCGGTCCTGGGCGGCTGTAGCTAAGGCGGCCGAAAAATGTTACTCTCTTACCTATATACCTCCTACTACTGATGATGCTGGTGATGTGGTAGTGAAAATTTCATATGAGATTTTGGAAGCCACTGATGCTAAGTGGCATGAATGTCTTGTTGGTTATTTTGTCGGTAAGAAAAAGCCATTCAAACCCACCGAGACCGTGGCCAAGCATCTCTGGGGCACAAATTTGACTAAAGTTCTAGCTAATGATGAAGGTTTCTACTTTTTTCGTATTCCAAATAAGGATTTTCGGAGAAAGATACTTGAGAGCGGCCCCATTTCAATCTCTCGGATTCCTATGTTCCTAAAACAGTGGCATCCTCTTTTGGTGCTTGAGAAAGAACAACATCAATCTATTCCTGTATGGATTCGGCTTAGGAACATTCCCTACTCCCTCTGGTCGGCACCGGGCATAAGCGCTATTGCTAGTGCCATTGGCAAACCACTTTATGTGGATCGGCAGACAGAAAGCATGAAAATGATTTCATATGCGCGCGTCTGTGTGGAGATCAATGCTAGACAGCCCTTGCGCAATTCTGTGAAAGTATTACTAGGTGGGATATCTTGGGATATAAAGGTTGATTTTGAGTGGAGACTTGCCATCTGTGACAAATGTGGTGTTTTTGGCCATAGATGCATCCCCACAAGTTCAGAACACCCTATTGCGCCTCCTATTGAACAGTTTTCTCCTGACTCACAGCCTCTCAATATTTCCACACATCCTGTTGAGGATGATTGGCAAGTAGTCGGCAAGAGGCAAGAACTCCCTCCTCCTTCGGCTATCCCTTGTGATGCATTAAATTCTAGGGTACAAGATCTCTCGGTTGTGCCGACCTCTGTAGCTCCTGCTCCCCCTGTTATTAGTACTCAGCCTTTCCCTATTCAAGAACCTATTCAAGAGCCTCTAGTCGACTCCCGACCTGCTCCGGTCGACTCCTCAGAAAATGAAGAGGAAATTGAGGAAAGCAACATCGGTAGCGATGAAGAGGAGGATTCACAAAGGCGCCACAACACTAGGCTAAAGTCTATCGCCTCTCTAGGGCCTGAAGCTACGGATAATCGGGTGTCTACTATTCCTCTTTCGCAGCAACAAAGCAACTCTAAGTCCGGAAACAGCTCTGGTTCTGGTAAAAAAAAGAAGTCGACCTCTAAGAAAAAGAGGTCATATCCCCGCAGATGGTGATAAGCTGTCCCTTCCCCTATTTTTTGTGATGTTTTTTGGTGTCTGGAACATTCGAGGACTCATGAATCCTCTTAAACAAGCTGAGATTAGAAGCCTCGTGAGGGCTAATAAGCTATGTTGCCTTGGCATTCTTGAAACTAAGGTGCCCATGTCTTTGTTTGCTGGAATATATGCTGCCTTGATTCCGGGTTGGGAGTGGATCGCGAACTATGAATATTCTGATCGTGGTAGGATCTGGGTCGGTTGGGATCCAGGGCAAACGAACTTTTTGTTGTCCTCTACTACTTCCCAAGCTATTCATGGACGCTTACTGTTGCTGGCTTCTAATAAGTCTTGTAGGTTCTCGGCTATATATGTGTGTTGACACCTGATTTTTGACCAAGTCTTTTTCAGCTTTATTTTGAAAAATCACAAAAAATTCATAAAAAGTCAAAAAAATTAAAAAAAAATCAACTTTGGTGGCCTTGGCCAAGCCCAAGGAACCATTCTTGACCAAAAAATAATTTTTCATATTTTTCACATTTTTTAGTATTTTTAGAAAATAGGAAAATACTAGAAAAATCAACAAAAAATAGAATTTGA
Organism: Rhodomyrtus psidioides; assembly: GCA_021437785.1. Classification (NCBI taxonomy): domain Eukaryota; kingdom Viridiplantae; phylum Streptophyta; class Magnoliopsida; order Myrtales; family Myrtaceae; genus Rhodomyrtus; species Rhodomyrtus psidioides. Next base: position 663,354 of record JAILYB010000044.1, on the reverse strand, counting down.
GGTCACAAAAATATAGGAAAATAGTCAATATTTTTCTTTTAAATCCCTTGTCATTTTGACCTCATCAAGAGTCGAAATTCAATTTTAATTTTGTGTGTTTCTTTGTAACACACATGGTTAAATTTGTCAAAAAAATATGTTCTGAGTCTTTTTATTTGCAATATTTTGCATTTCCCGAATCTTGACATTCGACTTGATTGCCCCACATTTCAATTTGGTTCAATTGTGCACTGATTTGATCAATTTTGGCCTTAGGGACCTAATTGCATAAAAAATCTTTTCATTTTAGTCCCTATAATGCCAATTCCGAAATTAAACTTTTCTGAGGAACACCCATAGAACCCCAATGCTTCCTCCCTATAGTATTCGACCCCCTGAATCTAATGGTGGTCCCAATTGGGGCCGATTCGTCCATGAAGAACGTTAATTCGGCAAAAATCAATCTCGGATCTTGTTTTAGATTTGGGGCTTTTGTATAAATTACAATCAATTCAGCCCAATTTTACCTCACTTATGTAAATTACATGCTATGAAATCCGATTATGGAGTCAATTCCATGATTTTGGGACATTGGACACCCGATTTGAAGGAAAATCCCAAAATCGGGTTGACTGGGTCGGGTTGACCCAACCCAGTCAACCCATTGACCGAAGCTTGCAGAACAGGGGGAAGACTCGCTCCTTCCGCTCTTGGCACGAACAGAGCGCTGGCGCACGCGATTACATCAAAAATCAAGGTACCCAGTCGACGAACCTTGGCCAGTAAACTTGACCTCTTCATCCGGTACCTTCCAACGGCGATGAACGGTTGACGCGCGAGGATGGACGAACTAGAGAGCTCGGTAACAAACTGAAGAAATCTGTTGGAAGTGGGGAATCGGTTAAAGAGGATCCTCGTCGAAAGAAAAAAGGAGGAGCTCGCGAACAGAAAAAAAAAAAAAAAAAAAAAAGGATAGAGGGATAGAGAGAGAGAAATAAAGAAAGAGAGAGAGAGAGAGAGAGGAAGACTAGCACCGCGGGAGGAAGGAGGCCGGGAGCTTCGGAGACCTGACCCCGACGAACGGCGCGAAGCCGAAGCTTTGGATACGTCCTCCGAGCTTCGTGACACCCCAAAGAACGTCCAGAATCAAACGGCGCTTCATTCCATCGATCAAACTGAATTAAATGTGGCTCGAAATTTAGACCCAAATTCGGTTTGATCGACTTGAGATTGAAGCTCGAGACAATCCAGAGCACGCGTCATGATTTAGGTTTGCACGATGACGGAGCCAAACCTCTGTTAGCTAGATCCTAATGTCGGAAAATGAGCAAAATGGGTGTCCAATCTACTGCAGGTATGAGGTTCAAGAGCGGAAGTCCGAAGTTTGAATGGGACGTCCGACCAAAGCTCATCTGAAACAAACGCCATCAGTAATGTCCATTTACTCTTACATTGGGAACGTCTCCAATTGTAAGCAAGCATAAGCCTTGTGAAAGGAAATACTGCGATCTTATAGTTACTGTCCTCCTTATCCACACAATTAACACTTTTTAAGTACCCAAAATGCATGGGTCAAAATTCGCGACGACGCGGTGTTAATTACACAGTATAAGCTAATACATTCCCATCATGATGGATGCATTCTTCTCATTGGGGTGAATTATACACAGATGAAAGCCCCCATTTCATGACTCAACGATAAGCCAGCACACATGTGTGTGACCCTCTCGACTGGGAGACCGAGAGCGAGTTTAAAGGTAACACTAAAGTTGACCAAAGGTCCTCAAATGGAGTTTTACATCTTAAATTCGATAAACCTAAAAGATTCCTATGTGAAGGAGTCATCACTAGCCTATTAAGGCTGACTAAGTGCCAACGAAATTTGAGAGAATAATCAGCTTTCAACACAATAAAAAAAATTCTGCGCTTAGCTCCGGTCATCGGACAGCCATTGTTGACCATCGCTGTCACAAGACTCACAACCGACCATTCATCATTTAAGGCCACAGTATCGCAGAAATGCGCAGCAAATGAACAAAACGCTAATAACAGTAAGATTCAGTCACAAACAAAACCATTCAGATTTCAGCGACCATCAAGTATATCTCATTCTAACCCACTTGACAATTATTGGCTTTTTTTAATTAAAAAAATCTATATCCAAACATTCTGATTGAGATAAGAAATTGTAGAAGTAATAAATGAAAATAGAATCTCAACAAGCGAAGGAGAAACTATTTAAAGAAGGAGATGCCAATCGAAAGTGAATGATGATGATATTAGAATAGAAGAGCATGCGTTCAAATACTAATTCAAAAGGTAACATAGATGATTCTTGTTACATCTAAATCAAGAGATATGAGTCTATAACGTCATATTTCTCTATCAAACATTCACATAAGAGGTTTCGAATTCCATGGATAACAAACATCGTACTCTCCAGAGTCACTAAGCCTACATGGACCATCAGGCGAGATCCTCCAAGTACAAATCTCGCAATAACGCCAGTCCCTTTTTCCCTTATATATATCAAACCACTCAAGTCGACCCGGCCATGAAAAGCTGCAAAAGAACAATGTCCTCCCGTAGGGATTAGGGTTGAACGAGAATCCCCAGTTGTCCATTATATAATGGATTCCGAGATCGTCGTCCTTGGATTTGCAATGAACTACTAGAGTAGTTTCAGCCGGCAAATTGTTGTTGATCTGAACACGCGTCTTGCCCATAACACTTCCAACATAGCTAGTTACGAACAAAAAGCAAATGAATATGAGTGATGTCTTCATCATTGCAGCGCTGAGTGCTCCGATAGCAACATACTTAAGCTATTTAAGGATGGAGAATTGAGCATATTGGAGCTCGCCAACTTGCACAACCCATATTACCTTTTATTGTTCTTCTTATCTACTTTGGGATAAGAATTGCCGCGTAAGGTCAGCTACAAATCAAGGAAACAATCGCACAATCTCATTATGATTCGTGGGACAAATTGATCAAAATGATCCTGAATACATCTCCAGAATTATTTGTAAGTTCTATTGCCAAATCTTTTGCAATCAGGGATCCTGCTGTGATTTTGCCAAATACGACGAAGGGGGAAAGAGAAGTAGCATAAGGAAGTTTGTCCCACCCCACTCGGTTTGGATTCAGATAACCTTTTGTTTTAGGTAAATTTGGATACCCACTCGGTTCACACGAATTGATTGCATATGAGAAATAGAATCGCTCACAAAAGAGGTCGATGAATAATTAGTGATAGAATATACTCGTTCTAGTTGTATCCTCTTACGGTAATTTAAGCAAAGTAACCGTAGTTGTTTAATCGAGACGTGTGTCATTAAAGAGGCACTTGATACTTATCGAATGGATATATGTGCGTGTGATCAAGGTGATAGGTTCATCTGGCAATGCGCATCACTAAGTCCTTGAATCAAAATGGATCGTACTATTCTAATGACTATGTCACCAATGTATCATGGAACAAATAAACAATGCGTGAAGAAGAGGAAAGCTTGGACGATTCTTATAGAAGTTCAATCACCACACCCTCTCTCTTGAAGCTCTAAAATAACCTACCCACATTCAATTATGTTTGAATTTTGCAAGTGGATTGTCGCGAGATGTCTAATTACTCAAGTACTAATGATAATATCTTCTATCTAAATTGGCAGCTCACCTTTTCTAAGTACTGGGAAGAGGATTAAAGCATGCCATCGAAAGACTTTACCGAGATAAAGATGGGCCGTCAAAAGCGCAGTGGATGTCAAATGGATAGTTGGTTACATGGACGGTAGTTGGAGTAGGGTTGACATCTAAATTTTGATTTTATTTAATTAATACTTTTAAGCATAAAATGAGAGTTAGTCATAATCCTCACAAAAATTATTTTTCATGTATTGCATATTTACTTTTAGTCAAATACATGTCATTGCATTAGATGAGTCAATTGAGCTTAATTTGATGGGGGGTCGAACCGGATTCAGTTTGAAAATTTTCAACTTGAGTGTGCCAAATTATTTGAACAAGTTGAAATTAATTTCATGCCAATTTTATTCTATTCGAACTTAACTTTTGAATAGGGCTTCAATTAAATGTCCATTATTTAGGAGAGGCCTTAATTGAACTCGAGAACTCGAGACAAGTCCATAATTCAATTGCGAATCATGTTTAGGGCTGGTCCTAATGTGTGTCGAATTTCTTATGGATCTTGACCTAATTTGAAGCTCAAGGCAGCCCATTTTAGCTCTTATAATTGAAACGGGGCCTTAGTTGATTACCCAATTGACTAGTTAAAGTCCAATTAGGTTCGGAATCACCAAAAGAGCCCACGAGACATTCAGAAGTCATCCGTTTCTTCCTTTTCATCCATTTGGACGAAAATTGATAGAGCCCTAGTGAGATAAGACTCTCAAATTTTCAGATCGGATTCGTAATTTTCATTTGGTTAAAAAGTTTATCTTAAGAGGTGATCTAAGACTTTACAAATCTATCATTATGTAGTTAATAATGAAGAGTTTTGATGGATCATGACTCCTTTAAATCTAATGGCTATTATCGAATCCCGATCTAGCTAGGACTCTCGATCTAACGGTTGTCAGAGACTCCTATTCCTATTAGGACTCTAAGAACCAAGCTCTATATATACAAGCCTCAGGTTCAAGCACAAGAGGTCGTCACTTTTGTGATCCATATTTAGAATTCTTTAAGAATTTCATGAGAAAAGGAAAGAGGGAGTCAAGGCCAAATTTTCATCCCGTCGGCAGCCTAGAACAATTTCACATCGATTGACCGTGCATCGCCATCCATGCTCCGATCGACCCATTTCAGGTACCGTGATGTTCAGTATTCGATGATCTATCACAGCAACTGACGGTTTGTCAATCCGAAATCGGTAGTTTCCCATCCAAGCCTACAAAGTCACCGCTGAATCTGCCACTCTATTCTGCGGACCAGCTATTGCCTTGCCTTTGTTCAGCCCCATTTGAGATCGATTCAACCTTATTTTTTATTCAAATTAAGTCACTAATTTCCTTGCTACGTGATCCTAAGGTCCATTCGAAGTTAAGAGCTTAAAATTCGATCGGAAAGGCGTGTTTTTGGGCAAATTCCCAGAGAGTGCGCAAGTGCAGAATTTTGCTTAAAAAGGTGAAAACTCTTAACTTTTGATTGCTAAATCATGCTAGGCATTGTTGTTCTTAGGAAACTCTGAACACATGGATTTTTGCTATTAATGTGGAAAACCTTAAGCTTTTTCTTTCAATCTTTGCTAAAATCGAAAATGGCAAAAAGGACAGCAGAAGTGCAAATATTTGTATACGACGCTCACTTTAGTGTCAATATTTTTTTTTCGAATCACTTAAGTATCAAGTCGGAGACAAATCGATCACTTAAGTGCCAATTACGGCAAAAAACGATCACGTGTCAATTCTGGGAAAGCAATACACGTGGCATTTTTTATTAATTTCTTAATATTATGTGATTTTAAAAAAAAGTATGTCTACATGGCATCTCAAGTGGCAATGATGTGCATTATTAAAATAAAAAATTAACTTATTTTTTTAAATTAAAAAGTAAAAAAAAAATACACGGCCTTGCAGTTGCCGCTCAACTTGTAGTTGAGTAGCAACCCTCGGCGTCACCCCCATCACTGGCCGGCGATGGGTGTGAGAGGGGGCGGGGGTGCCCGGGGGGTTGCCAAGCTGGGCAGGGTTGAGCCTCGCCGTGGGGTTTGCGAGGCATCCCGACGGGGGTCACCGAGCCTCAGCGACCCCCGGGACACCCCCACCCATCGTCGATCGGCGATGGGGGCGGCGACGAGGGCTCATAGCCCTTGCCGCTCAACTGCAAGTTTATAATTTTTTTGTAAAATTTTTGGCATATTTTTAGTTTTTTAGTTTACTTTTAATTTTTTTTAATATTAAGTGGTTTTTTTACTGATTTTCAATTTATTTATTTTTTTCTTGACTGGAAACTCCGGCGAGCCATATATGTGCTATGCATTATTTCCGGCAAGCCATGTCGGACGGCACTGAAATAACCATTTTTCAAAAAAAATTGGCACTTAAGTAATCTAAAAAAAAATATTTGCACTAAAATGAGCTTCGCACACAAATCTTGGCACTTCTGATGTCCTTCTACCAATCGAAAATTGGACATTGTGGATTAAAAATCTGATTTCGTCAATCAAGCTTAAATTGTTCCCAAAATTGATCAAATTTTGTTTTACTCTCGAGAAATTGATGAAATTTAATTGGAATATATCTTTTCTCAAAAGTAAACTTGGTTAATTTTTTGGAGTTTAAGTTGAATTGACTAAGAAGGATGATAAATCTTGGTCGATAAAAATCTGAGATTTTGACGCACATGTCTCTCTTGCCCAAATTCAATATTTAGTGGATGAATATTGCCTTGATGTTTGTCTTGGCTGGTTGGGTGATATCATCTTTGATTAATTGGCATTATCTCAATTTATGGATATTAAACGATTGAAGTGAACTTTATCTAATCTTTGAGAATACTTGAGTTGGATGATATCTAACGGATAGTCCTTCGCTTTGAATGCTCATCTCTAGCATGCAAGTTGGCTGAGTTGCTTATCCGATGTTATCTTATGTTATCTTTTGAATTTCTCTAAACTTATTTGATTAGAGATAATATTTGACTTCAACTTGATGAGATCTTGAAATTTTGAGAATTATCTTAAAATCAATTTTTCCAATCCTTAAAAGATAATTTTCTCAAATTAAACTGAATCAAGTTTTGGATGAGGAAAGGTGGACTCCAACTTCATAATTTTAGCGACTCCTTTTTTCGAAAATTCAAATTCAAATTGACTCATCTTTATTTTATTTTTGTCGTGCTTGCTTGTTCTGTTTGTTATGAAATTTGCACATTTTTAAACAAACATGCTCATAGCATATGCTCCCTTTGTGCCTAGACCCTTTCGTAAAATTAAATTGCACGTCTTGGCCATGATCTCATGGAATGGGATGGCAATTTAGTATAAGGCTTCGTGTTCTTTCCTTTTGATAAAAGGGACGTTGTCGTCTTATACCTTTATCCGCATACTGGCTCGAATCTTAGAGGATGTAGCGGATAAAAATTTTTGGGATGAGTGAATTCTTCATAAAATTCCGAATTAAAGGTATTTTATGGGCATATTTGTTTAATTTTGTTCAAATTTATGTTTTCTTTTGAATGTTTCCTTTTTCTTGCGTTTAATCCAAAAATACAAAAAAAAATATATCAATCTTTTCTTATCATATGGTCCTCATGTCATATTTTTTTAAATAAATCATTCAAATCGCAATGATCAATTGAAAAAGGATTTTCCATGAAATTGGTACCAAAAGGGCATTAATTTTTCAAATTAATATAACCAAGTCTCCAAACTCAATTTCTCTGGTTCGTAAAGATAAAATAGTTCCCACACTATTTTATATAGGTTTCTAATTAACCTACCGTAAATGATTAGTGGCGGCTCCAATTGAACTTTTTTTTCATGAAATAAACCTAAATTGCGATTTGGTAGGACTTAGGAGGGTTCGCATTAGGTTAGTTAATTTAATTAACCTAATAATCCATTAGCCTAATTTTTAGGTCTCGACAGCGGTTAACTCTTAAGTTCCCCTCATCGAAGATACCTAAAGAAGAGGATCAAGTTGAACATTGCGCACATCTTGATGCACTATTTTCTTTCAACAGCTTGATGCAACAAAAGAAAAAAAATTCACAAATCGATCCCATCGTCTCCACCCTATAAAAACTAAGAGATCACCCAAGGACTCCTTCGGCATTTGGGGATCCCGGACCATCCGTAGAATCTTGTTTAATAAGAAATGATTTGGCAAGCCACACATTGCACGCTTACTTTGCAACTCTTTTTATTTATTTTAGAAATATTATTTATGCTATACTTTCGATTTGTTGACAAATTCCATTACATGGTTCAAAAGTTTACATAAAATAGTGGGTATTTTCAGAGAATTTCTCGGATCATTTGTTAAGTGCTCAATCAATTACTTCGCTGGGATGCTAAAAGAAGATTAATCGATTTGCATTTTTTAGTATATTGTGTCGTACCCCTTTCCCGTGGACTTGATTCTTTCGATGGACACAAGCGCACAACAGAGTTTCCACCTTGTGCAAAGCAGCAAAATCTTTTACTCTAAATACTATCGATCAAGAGACACCAACAAATGCATTTTCAATGCAAGAAGAATAAGTTTATTGTCATGGCCATGTAATCAACTAGCCATCTTCAAGTAAAAAAGTCCGCATCACTCAAGTGAACATTGATTTTTATTGTTCTTTTTATGTTTATGTCATTTAACTGATCGCTAGAAACGTTATAGCACCAAAATGAGTGTCATACAAAAGTTATTGCACTCTTAATGTCTCTATACAATCGAATTTGTTATGCTTTTCATGAGTTGTATTTGGTGAAATTGAATGTGAGAAGAAGTAAATGAAAGTGAGCATATCGGAACATCCTTTTTCTTTCGCTAGATCTTTATTTTATTTGGGTACAATTCTGAAAGTTAAGCAAGAGCAAGGTAAAAACTCATTTTCCCTTGGTATATAGAAAACATAGGGGCAATGTTAGAAATAATGCTGAGTTCATCTATATAACAATATATGGCTCAAGCGGGATACTACGAATTTTAGATTGGCCATACATACTTTATCAATTTCAATTAGTTAAGTAAGTCCAATAAATCATGAAAATAAACTAAGTTTACAATAATATATTAAAAATAAAGAATACGATTTATTTAATGGCTTGAAAAATGGGTTATTTTCAAGAAAGTCCAATTAACACTTCATCTTGTCAAGTTGTTGTCCAACTGCGTGCAGAAACTATTCACCGAGTACATAGTACGTGCCTAAACTTTTGTAAGAAACCCACCGCATTCGATAGTCCTACATGCTGATTGGAGACAAGTTATAAAAGAAAGGTCTTCTTGCATAATATGAATTCTAAACACTCGTGAATCGTGGATGTCATCGATTTTGTTAAAAAAAACAAACCTAAATCGGACAAATGTGAAGATCTTATGCCACGTGCATAAGTTAGGATACAAAGAAGATAAAAGAGCTACGTCTATCGATGACCTCTTGGATGCTCCATTGCCTGAAAAACAAAAAAATGAGTGTCGTACAAAAGTTATCGCACTCTTAATGTCTCTGTATAATCAAAATTTTCATGCTTTTCATGAGTTGTATTTGGTGAAATTGAATGTGAGAAAAAGTAAATGAAAGTGAGCATGCATATCGGAACATCATTTTCTTTCGCTCAAGATCTTTATTTTATTTGGGTACAATTCTGAAAGTTAAGTAAGAGCAAGGTAAAACCTCATTTTCCCTTAGTATATAGAAAACATACGGGCAATGTTAGAAATAATGCGGAGAGTGTGCATCCTTATTTATCTTATCTCTAATTCTCCTCTCCTTGACTTTTACTATGCCGCTTTATTGGCACATGATCGTAATTTGCACTCGGTTTTGCTTATTCCTTCTTCTTCTTTTTTAGTCAAATTGCTTCCTCTATTTGTCAAGCCATATTATCAGTAGCTCCTGGTGTTCTGCGGACCAGTCATCTACGGCGTCCATTGGATTGACTTATTACTCTTCTTGGATGACCGTATAAAATACTCATCTGCGCAATTCTCTACCTATAAATACCACGCCGACTGACTTGAGTCAGCACAACCATATAATGTTTAAAGGGAAAATTATAAATAAATCTTAAACTCACTGCAATTGTGTCAATTCAGTCGTAATTTTTTTTTACTTCATTCTCAAACCTTTTACAATTGTTCCAGTTCTGTCTAACCCTTCGGCGTCGAGGTAGACATCGGCCATCCAAGTGATATAATATTTTAATTTTTTTCTGATTTTGTTACTTTTATTTTTTTTTTGTCTCCTTTTCTTTTTCTTTCTTTTTTTCCCCTCCTTCCTCTAGCTGGTCGCCAAACCTCGGCGATCAGCTAGAGGCGACGATAGCAAGGTTGACCTCACCGTGGCGAGGGTTCAGGACTGAAGATCTAGATGACGAGCGTCAGAAAGGCAAAAGGATAGAAAATGATTGTGCAGTAGAAAATGAGCGGCCACGAGATGAGAATGGAAGATCTGAAGTTTCAAAGTCTGGGATCAGCATGCGTTTGGAAACATATTAGTTCAACTAGAGGATGCCGCTTGTTTCTGATCCGAGGTTGTTTGAGCATGATGGAGCCACCAAGGTTGTTTGGCTTGCCAACTTTAAAGGACCGACACTAACTGGATAATTTTTAATAATATTTTTTTATTTTATTTTATTTTATATTTATTTCTTCTTCCTCTTGCCAGTCGCCAATCTAGTGACTAGCCAGAGGCAAGTGCCCATGAGGCCGGACCTCACCATTGTTGGGCAAGGTCGTCCTCGTTGGATTGATGACTGGCTAGAGACCAAAGAAGAAGAAGAAGAAAAGTATAAAATATTATTAAAAATTGCTCACATAAGCTTCAGCCAGCCAAAGTTGGCCAAATGAGCTAAATTGGCATAAATAAAAAAGCATAGGACTCAATTGACAAAAAAAATAGAATTGAACTGCATAATTGCAATAAGTTTAAGAATTTTTTGTTAATTTACGTAATATGTATGCCTTACAGAGTTCTTTTCTTCTAATTTAATGTTCAAAAGTCTCTTGTGCATATTTCATTAAAAATTGTAGCTTGTGCGCGTGACATTTAGTTCACTATTTCCCGAGGAGAACCAAATCTAGCTTGCATAATAAAAAAAATTAAAAGATTTGTCGAGACAATTACTAGTTCATCCTCAAAAGCAAATTACCGTATGTTGAGTTGGCTACCATGTTTATTTGGTTTCTTGTTTTCTCAACTTTCTGATCTTTAAATCCTGTTCACTTCCTGCTAATGTTGCTTTTCTGCCCATCAATTTTCACGATTGACAAGGGAGAAACAACAAACTGAGGAATTCACTTCCTGTTGATGTTGACCAAGAAACAATGTGCATTTCTAGATGTCGAACTTCAATCCGCAACATTATTTGTCTCATCCATTGTTATTCTAGCAACGTGATCTTATGCCAATTTGGATTGGAGAAATTCGCAAGAAGGATCAAGTCACCGCTGAGATAGTCTGGCAAGTCAAAGTAGATGCTGTTGAGATTGGCTGCAGCTATGTCAAAAAGTTGGTACTTTGGTTTGATTGCCACGACTATTATCAAAGCTGCGATTCCGAAGAAGATGAGATTGGTGTTTCTCGTGATCTCTAAGTAAGAAGGGGGTTATAATAAGCAAAGGGATAAGAGGCTTTTGAATGAGCTTAGTGGGACCATGATGTTCTTGAAATATGAAAAAGGAGGATAAGCGGCTCTAAAACAAAAAATGAGGATGATAAGTAGCTCACAACTAACAGAGGGTATGTAGAAATAATTTTCCCTAAATTTCGATTTGCAAAGATTGTTTACATATGAATCTGGCCCTGTTGGTTCAATCTTGAGCAGGCTAGTAGCATTAGGGTGGCTGAATTCGGCGGTCAACAGTACTACTGCCACTATACAGTTTCCTCTCAAAAGTAGATTACGCACCGACTTATCATCCTCATTTTTCGTTGTTTCTACATAATATGAGTCCTCACTTACAATTCACTCATTCTTTTGTGTTTCCCCTATCTCTGTGCGTGCGTGTCTTGGTGTGTTAAAATTTCAAGTTAGCTCCGATCATTGATCAAGTAGCTCATGCTCTGCTGTGCATTTAAGTAAAATGGAAAACTTGTCAAATGCTGCTTGATTCTTCTATCTACTTGTTTTCTTGGTCACATTTTTCGACGCTAAATGCCTGGACTCCCCTGTTTAGAGGCTTCATAAACATTGCTTCTTCATGGTTATATGATTCTATCTGGAGGGTCTACTTGTCTCTGATTCTCATCTTGCCTACTCTTTTCCTTAATGCATTTTCAGTCAAGGTTGCAAGCAGAACAGTAGATCGTGGGGAATGTTGCTTTGAGATAAACAGGTCCATTATATAGCACGTCAAGTTATATCATCCATCTTCATTATGTGTTTACCTCTATGCTTGATAGTCTATCCCTTAAAAAGTTGATAAGAGTAAAGAAAAGGTTTGGAAATTCCTTTTTTGCTTGGATCATTAAGTAGTTACACCTGTGCTAGAATACCTTAAATTCCTTACTGAACCTTATTAAGCAGAAATATAATTAAAAGTCCTCTTTATGATGTTTCACACATTTAGAGGGGACATATTGATTATGTGAAAGGCGAAAGATGAGGATGCACAATTTTCTGTTGTCAGTGCGAGTGCCATTCCTCTATATATTCTTATGACATTTAATTTTTTCCTTTTTTTTTCCTTGAAATGGCTTTTGTGGCATAGGATCTTGATTTACTTTTTTTTTTCAGAATTATGCTGTTGACAGACATTTTTTATAAGATCAGATATGCAATCTGCGCAGATTCACACCTATACTCTCTTCCACGATGTTTTGGGTTTCAAATTTCTCCCGATTCATGATCTCAAAGGAAAAGCTAACTGTTTTGTTATTACTCAACTCGTAATCTTTTAATTCATGTATGCTTGCCTGTAAGATCACTGACAAATCGGATAGTTTGTTGTTAGATGGTCAACTAGTCAATCATCTGTCGCAAGCCATTTTGATCATGCCGTGGATAATTGATGGCTTGGATGCTATTTTAGATGGTAGAGGTCCTCGGGCTAGAATTTTGAAAGCAAGAAAATGGGTGGTAGATGAGAAAGTTTGAACAGGAAGGAACAAATGTGAAGTAAATGCTGCTATGGTAAAAACTAAGTGAGGAAAAATGTGCCAAAGTCCTCTAATTTCAGCACATTTTGTTTGTTGTTCCTGCGCCAATCAATCTATTATGAGCATCATCATTCTAAAGTTTATTTGGTATATTTATATGACTATTGTAATTGTTCAAGCTGCCTTCTTTTTATTTGGCGTAAGTATTCATCTTCATCCTAATTTCTACAATATCCAGTTTTTCCAAAAGCCGCTCTCAAATACAAGTACGTTTGATGCGATCATTAAAATGATCCAGTATGAAGGAGTGCATGGATTTTATAAGGGTATGAGCACAAAGATAGTAAAAAGTGTTTTTGCAGCTTCAGTGCTATTCATGATCAAGGAAGAACTTGTCAAGGCTTATATGTTGCTGGTCGATAAGGGGCTAGAAGGTTATGTTGAATTGCCTAAACAATCACTCACAAAGATATAAAACAATGAATTAGATACTTGTCAAGATTCACATGTCTACAGTATTTGCATTGCGTGTTGGATGTGCAAATGTTATCAAAAGTGTTGGACCTGCTTTTTGTTCCCTTTGTGGGGATAAAGTCAAAGTCTTGTACTTAGCTGCACAAATTACTCTGTGTTCTACTTCACTTTGTAATTGTTCCAAATAATGAAAAATACTGTGGTCAATCTTTAAGAATGTACTCCTCTCTTGGTAGTTTGGTTCCATTGCAGCACCCAGTTAGTTTTCTTGCCGTCTATACTTTCATGTGTTATCCATTTCCAGCATTATACGGTAGAATGGGCTCTAAGAAAAGGAACATCATCCACTTCGGTAACCCCTAATGTTTATTTTGAACGTCATGTCTTTTTCTTTATCGAAGGTCTAAATTGATTTACCTATATTGACGCTTCCTTGGGCTTTCAGAATCTAAACTACCAAGTGAGGGAACTGTTTTTTTTTTTGGGTTGTTTGTGCTGTCTCATCGACGACTTCTTGTTTATTATTAACTGTGAACTTGTAATCTCATGAGTTAATCAATCAAGAACGTGCATAGTGTAAATAATTTTATTGTTGAAGTTTTGAAACAAAGGAATTTTCTCCATAGATTTGAAAAGTTTCCTAACCATGATTAGTCCTGGCGGAACTGTTTAGCTTATATTTAGGCAATCAAGCTTCATCAACCTGCTTTCATCTTTTAGTTGCATCTGGCCTGTGTTCATGCACGACTAAGTTTGCTACTAGCTAGGCCTGCTTGATATACTTTCACCGGTCTGGATTGACATCAAAAATCTTAAGGGATTGGTTGGGAATAACAACCGTGAAGAAACGTAGTACATTCATTTTTTTTCCTCTAATTCTGCAATTTACAAGTTGTTGGCAAAGGCACACCTTCTCTTGTTTTTTCTTAACAATTCAATGCTGGACATTAGGTTCCGCCATTTCATTCAAATCATCCTCTATCAATGATTTAATTCACAGGTGTATTTCTAAGAAGGTTTGCATTTGATTACTCTAACTTATGTTGCTAAAATTTTGTCCCGAGACTCGAGGGATCCATTTTGACTTTTGGCACTTATGATTTATGCAAAACTATATTCTTATGTATGGGATCATGACCATGATCCAATGAGAAGGTTTCTGGAGGATAAATTGTTGATGACTGTCTTTCACTCAAGAATCTATGACAATGCTTCTTCTCTTGCATTCATTGAGTGAGACATTTTTAAGAAACTCAAATAGCAAAAAAAAACTTATCAAAACTTTCAATGAATGAAAATCCTATTTATGTGGTTAGCTTCCCAGGTAATCTCAAATCATAGAGTATTTTTCATTTAGCACACAAGATGCGATCATGATAGGGGCATTAATTTTGCATTCTCGAATGCTTCACCTCTCAAGTTGAGAGGACGTTGTGAGGAAGCTTAAACATGCTCCTGACATCACGATCCGTTGTTTCCTACTTTTCTCCACTGACAGAAAATGTCCTTGCACCTCCCAGAAAGATTAGGTCGCCTGGACAAAGAATGAAAGCACATTATTTCCTTGGCAGCAAAAGCTAAGTCATTTGTTTGATTGAACATTGGATGCACTTGCTTCTTGTATCAATGCGGGACTCATGATTTTCTCCACCCTTTGATAAGCTTGACTTTTGTGAGGATGTTGTGAGGAAATGATGTAAACTTTAGTGACAATTGCAGTGGAAAAAAAAAATCTGAAAAAGTGACAAAAGCACAACCATGAAACAAATTGAAGAGAATCAAAATTGCAGTGGAAAAAAATCCGAAAAGGACTCAAAGTAGAGCTTATCAAAGGAAGGAGAAAATCATGAGTCCCGCATTGATACAAGAAGCAAGTGCATCCAATGTTCAATCAAACAAATGACTTAGCTTTTGCTGCCAAGGAAATAATGTGCTTTCATTCTGTGTCTGACCTAATCTTTCTTGGAGGTGCAAGGACATTTTCTGTCCGTGGAGAAAAGTAGGAAACAACGGATCGTGATGTCAGGAGCATGTTTAAGCTTCCTCACAACGTCCTCACAAAAAGGTTGAGATGTGAAGCATCCGAGAATGCAAAATCAATGCCCGTCATTATCGCATCTTCTGTGCTTAATGAAGAATACAATATGTTGTGACATTACTTGGGAAGCTAACCACATAAGTAGGATTTTCATTCATTGAAAGTTTTGACAAGTTTTTTGCTATTTCAATTTCTTAAAAATATCTCACTCAACGAATGCAAGAGAAGCAGCATTGTCATAGATTCTTGAGTGAAAGACAGTCATCAACGTTTATCCTTCGGAAACCTTCTCATTGGATCATGGTCATGATCCCATACATAAGAATATAGTTTTGCAAAAATCAAAAGTGCCAAAATTCAAAATGGATCCCTCGAGTCCTAGGACAAAATTTTAGCAACAGTAGTTAGAGTAATCAAATGCAAACCTTCTTAGAAATACAACTGTGAATTAAATCATTGGTGACAAAAAAGATGATTTGAATGGAATGGGGGAAACCTTGCCCAGCATGGAATTATTAAGAAAAAACAAGAGAAAGTGGGCCTTTGCCAACAACTTGCATATTGCGGAGGAATCAAAGCAAAAAATATGAAATTTGCTATGCTACTTTTCTTCACAGTCGTTATTCCCAATCAATCATTAAGATCTTTGATGTCAATACAGACTGGTGAAAGTATATCAAGCAGGTCTAGCTAGTAACAAACTTCTGATTGGTCACGCATGAACACGGGCCAGATGTAACAAAAAGATGAAAGCAGGTTGATGAAGCTTCAATTCCCAAATATAAGCTAAACAGTTCCGCTAGGTCTAATCATGGTTAGGAAACTTTTTCAAATCTATGGAGAAAATTCCTTTGTTTCAAAACTAACTATGCACATTCTTGATTAATTAAGTCATGAGATTACAAGTTTACAGCCAATTTTAATAATAAACAAGAAGCAGTTGATGAGACGGCACAGATATGTAAACAAACCAAAAAAAAAAATTGCTTCACTTGGCAATTTAGACTCTAAAAGCCCACGCAAGCGTCAATGTAGTAAAATCAATTTAGACCTTCAATAAAGAAAAAGACATGACATTCTAAGTAAACATTAGCGGTTACCGAAGTTGATGATGTTCCTTTTCTTAGAGCCCATTCTACCGTATAATGCTGGAAATGGATAGCACATGAAAGTATAGACGACAAGAAAACAAACTGAGTGCCGCAATGGAACCAAACTACCAAAAGAGGAGTACATTCTTAAAGATTGACGATACTATTGTTCATTATCTGGAACAATTACAAAGTGAAGTGGAACACAAAGTAATTTGTGAGACCAATAATCAGGCAGCTAAGTACAAGACTTTGACTTTATCCCCACAAAGGGAACAAAAAGCAGGCCCAACATTTGCATTGATAACAATTGCACATCAACACGCAAATATTGTAGGTATGTGAATCTTGACAAGCATCTAATTAATTGCTCTATATCTTTGTGAGTGATTGTTTAGACAAATTCAACATAACCTTCCAGACCTTATCAACCAGCAGCATATAAGCATTGACAAGTTCTTCTTGATCATGAATAGCACTGAATGAAGCTGCAAAAATACTTTTTACTATCTTTGGGCTCATACCCTTATAAAATCCCTGCACTCCTTCATAATGAATCATTTTAATGATCGCATCAGATGTACTTGTATTTGAGAGTAGCTTTTGGTAAAACTGGATACTGTAGAAATTAGGATGAAAATGAATACTTACACCAAATAAAAAGAAGGCAGCTCGAACAATTACAATGGTCATATACATATATCAAATAAACTTTAGAATGATTATGCTCATAACGGATTGATCAGCACAGGAACAGCAAACAAATTTCAGAGGACTTTGGCACATTTTTCCTCGCTTAGTTTTTATTCATCATTACTGACATGATGAATTGGGGAATTACTTTAACATTCACAGAGAAAAAGGTTTTGACTGCAATTTAAAACCACAGTAGCATTTACTTCACATTTGTTCCTCCCTATTCAAACTGTCTCACCTACCGCCAATTATTCTAGCCCCAGGACCTCTACCATCTAAAATAGCATCCAAGGCCATCAATTATCCACAGCATGACCAAAATGACTTGCGACAGATGATTGACTAGTTGACCATCTAACAACAAACTATCTGATTTGCCAGTGATCTTACAGGCAAGTATCACGGTCCGGGAGTTTCGTATCCCAGATGGACTAGTTCTCCTCGTGCTCGGGCGAAGCTCGGGGTGTCATCGTGAGGAGTAGGCGTTGTAGAGGGCAATAGGACAACTGGGTCAGGGGGTAGGATCAGATTGGTTTGAGCTAGGAGTTCTAGGATTATTCCTTAGGAGCTTTGAAGGCGGGTTTGGCCTCCCGTGTACAAACTGGTCGGGAGCTGATGCCGCTCTCCTGATGAAGGCCATGGCAGGCCGAAACCAGTTGTTGTGCTTAAAGAGTTCTACTCGGCTTACTCGATGTAACGGATGCCCAAGCTAAGCGGGGCGTGGTATGATCCGACGTGCTTTAAGGGGAAAGGCTGGCTTGGCGTGGCTTGCCAAGCGCCGCACGGGCCAATTCCGCAATTGAAATCTCCCGGCCCGTGACAAATGGTATCAGAGCGGGATCCCTCCAGTAGGTGGGTGATTCGGGGAAATCCTGTGGTCTTCCCGGTCCTTTGAGGGCGGAGAGTGATCGCCGGGGCCAGGGGCTCGGACAAGGTGCGGCTCTCGTCGAGCTTCGGGGATGCCAATGGGGGCATAGGAAGGAACTGGATTGCTCAGTGAATGGAGAATAACGATCCTGTATTTAGGAAGGGTCCGCTATCACGTTCCAAGTGGGAACCTCTATTGGTTTGCTGTGATCAAGAGCTGCATGAAGACGAACGATGGTACTGCCGAGGAGCGCAGTTGGCCAGGGATGCCACACTTGTCAGGTGTACAAGTGACCGTTCGTGAACAGCTTGGATCGGTGGAAGCAACCAGTAGAGTGTTGTTGTTTTGTTGGGCGAGCGTGTGACGCAGGGAAGCGACAGAACAACCCGCAACGAGAGCGTTTGCGGAATGAGTGGGGGAGAATATCACGGTCCGGGAGTTTCGTATCCCAGATGGACTAGTTCTCCTCGTGCTCGGGCGAAGCTCGGGGTGTCATCGTGAGGAGTAGGCGTTGTAGAGGGCAATAGGACAACTGGGTCAGGGGGTAGGATCAGATTGGTTTGTGCTAGGAGTTCTAGGATTATTCCTTAGGAGCTTTGAAGGCGGGTTTGGCCTCCCGTGTACAAACTGGTCGGGAGCTGATGCCGCTCTCCTGATGAAGGCCATGGCAGGCCGAAACCAGTTGTTGTGCTTAAAGAGTTCTACTCGGCTTACTCGATGTAACGGATGCCCAAGCTAAGCGGGGCGTGGTATGATCCGACGTGCTTTAAGGGGAAAGGCTGGCTTGGCGTGGCTTGCCAAGCGCCGCACGGGCCAATTCCGCAATTGAAATCTGTCGGCCCGTGACACAAGCATATGGGAAATTAAAAGATTACAAGTCGAGTAATAACAAAACAGTTAGCTTTTCCTCTGAGACCATGAATCAGGAAACATTTGAAACCCAAAATATCATGGAAGAGAGTATATTTGTGAATCTACACAAATTGCACATCTGATCTTATCAACAATGCATGTCAGCGGCATAATTCTGAAAAAAAAAATAAATAAATAAATCAGATCCTATGCCTGAAAAGCTATTTCAAGGAAAAAACTAAATGTCATAAGAATATATAGAGGAATGGCACTCGCACCGACAATAGGAAATTGTGCATCCTTATCTTTCGCCTTTCGCATAATCAATATGTCTCCTCTAAATGTGTGAAACATCATGAAGAGGACTATTCATTATATTTCTTCCTAATAAGGTTCAATAAGGAATTTAAGGTATTCCAGCACAGCCGTAACTACTTAATGATCCAAGCAAAAAAGGAATTGCCAAACCTTTTCTTTACTCTTATCAACTTTATAAGTGATAGACTATCAAGCACAGAGATAAACACAGAATGAAGACGGATGATATAACTTGACGTGCTATATAATGGACCTGTGTATCTCAAAGCAACATTCCCCACGATCTTCTGTTCTGCTTGCAACCTTGACTGAAAATGCATTAAGGAAAAAAAAAAAAAAAAAGCAAGATGAGAACCAGAGACAAGCAGACCCTCCAGGATAGAATCATAAAACCGTGATGCAATGTTTATGAAGCCTCTAAATAGGGGAGTCCAGATGTATAGTGTTGAAAAATGTGACCAAGAAAACAAGCGGATAAAAGAATCAAGCAGTATTTGACAAATTTTCCATTTTACTTAGCAGACAAGCAAGAATGCGCAGCAGAGCATAAGCTACTTGATCAATGATTAGAGATAACTTGAAATTTTAACACACCAGACACACGCATGCACAGAGATAGGGGAAACACAAAAGAATGAGTAAATTATAAGTCAGGACTTAGGTTATGGGGCAAAGAGTTCGAATTATTACCTTCACAACTAATAGAGGGTATGTAGAAACAATTTTCCCTAAATTTCAATCTGCAAAGATCGTTTACAGATGAATCCGGCCCGGTTGGTTCAATCTATAGCAGGCTAGCAGCGATAGGGTGGCTGAATTCGGCGGTCAATAGTCTACTACTGCCACTATACAGTTTCCCCTCAAAGTAGACTCCGCACAGACTCATCATCCTCATTTTTCGTTTTAGAGCCGCTTATTCCCCATTTCATATTTCAAGAACATCATGGTCCCACTAAGCTCTTATCCCTTTGCTTATTATAACCCCCTTCTTACTTAGAGATCAAAAGAAACACCAATCTTCATCCCGTCCCCTTAATTTTTTTTTTTCCTTGATAACATTTACACCATTCTAGCAAATGAAATTGCCAATCTCCCACCGGCCCCACCAGCATCACCACCAAGTTCACAGGGCCAACTCCCTCCAAAAGAACATACTCCAATCTCATCAATCCAAGTAGCAAATCAACGCAAGGTATTAGTACGACAGGCTTGATCTGGGCATGAAAAAGTTGAGATCTAGACTAATACTTGAGCAAACTCGACCTCGCGGGACTAATTTGCTCAGGTGGTGCAGCGCCATACTTTTTCTCCTCTTTAGCCTCAATCTCATCTTCTTCGGAATCGCAGCTTTGATAATATTCGTGGCAATCAAACCAAAGTATCCACTTTTTGACATATATGCAGCCAATCTCAACAGCATCTACTTTGATTTGCCAGACTATCTCAGCGGCGACTTGATCCTTCTTGCGAATTTCTCCAATCCAAATAAGAAGCTGTGTGCGAGATTTGAGTATCTGGATGTAGGACTGTATTTCTCCGACAAATTCATAGCCACTCAGACACTTCAACCTTCACTCTGAGAAGAGGAGAGAAAAGGTTGGAATCAGTTCACTTGATATCAAGTTTGGTCTACCTGCCGCCAAACTTGCGCGTACAACTTCAGAAGGAGTTACAGAGCAACAAATTTTAGCTACTGCAGAAGTGTGATCCCCAGTACTTCACTTAGATGTTACAATCACCTATCAAGACAAGCAACAAAATTATTTGACAGGGCGTGAAGCCCACTCTGCAGCTCCTCCTGCAACAGATCATAAACAAGCCGGTGTCTCTTCACCACGCTCTTTCCTTCATACTCCTTTGACACGATTTTCAGATTGAAATGTGTCTCGCCACCACTCCCTCTCGCACCGGCACGCCCAGCGTGCTGATATGGGACATCTCCACTTGCAACTCAATCGGACTCAGCTCCTTCTCTAATTCTTCCTGATCCTCTGCCCTCTACTCGCCAAACTTGATTCAACATCAGCCTCAAGCACCTCAAGATTCGATTTTTCCGCCGAAACTTCCCTGCCACAATCGACATCCGACTCTGAGACTCAACTCCCATTAACACCCATATCAGAATTCGTTCGCCACCCCCGCTGGAACTACCCCATTTCCTTTACTTTCCTCTCCGACGACCGACAACAGTGCTACTTCTGCATCAACTTCAAATTTTTCAAGAACCAGTTGTTCCGCGAGGGCGTCAGGCTCTGCCGCAGCCCGAGGAGCGTCACGAAGTCAGGTGAAACGATGGACCGGAGGCTCGGCGGGAGGTCTTCAAGGGGCTGGAGCTGCGCCGGTGAAGACGGGGATGTGGACGACGCGCACGGCGGCGAGTGGTTGGGGAGATCCGTTGGAAGGAGATGGATTTGGTGGAGAAGGATGAGGAGTTTGGTGGAGAAGAGGCGGAGAGAGAATGAGATCGTCGTTGTGGAGGCCAATGGAGAGTACAGAGAGAGCGGCGAACGCCTGGTTGCCGGTTGGTAGGTGCTGCCTGTGCTGGACGGCCATCCGGTTCCGGAGGTCGAAGCGATTGGAGTTTTCTTTTTTTCTTTTTCTTTTTTTAAAATTTTTTTTGGATAAAAGCAGAAGGGCAAAAAAAACAAAGCGAAGAAAATAATTCAAACGAGGTCTTTGGCGAAAAATAATTTTTGAACTTTTGGATATTCATTTCACCAAAAATAAATAAATCAAGAAAATATTTTTTTCAATTATAAAAATAGATTGCACGGAGGAAAGTTATATCTTACTTTCTGTACCAGATGATGAAAAATATTTTCCAGTTCAGTTTTAGGTTTCGATTGAACACTAAAAAAATATTATCATTTTTTCTGGATAATGACTACTTGAAAAAAAAATCAAAAACAGTTTATTCTTCACGAATTTAATGGAGCCTAGATGTAGGAATATTGGAGGCCGTTGCTAGCATTGCTAAACTGAATAATTTAAAATAGACAGACACGTGCCGGTGAGGGAAAAGGGACTATTGGCAACCAAAGCGCGTAATTTACTAAATCTGAAAAATTGTAGCCTACAATAATATTTTGGTTTATTTGGCAAGAAAAAAATCACAAATCGCGGTTTTGATAGTAAGAAAATTAAAGATGGATAGGAAAGAATATTTAGAATGCAATTGCATTCTTTCAATTTTGGAATGGGCAGGACAATAATTTGATTTACGACAGGAGATTAACGGATGGTAATCTTCGATACATGTACCCTTTGTTTTGTCAAAATGTATATACGGTTTGCGATGTATAACCATGGAGATTATTTCGATCAAAATAAATAGAGACATTGCACGGGTTTATATTTAGTTAATTTGACGTGTTTATTTAGGGTTTGTATGGTAACCATTCTGATTCCATAATTCTCATCCCAGAACAGTAAAAAATGAGAATACTATTTGGTAATGTAAATAATTCTGATTCTGTTCCCAGAATCAGTTTTAGAGAATCAGAATCAGTTTTAGAGTAAAATCCATAAGCAAAAAAAAAATGTTGGTTCTGGAAAAAGAATCATTTTTGAAAACAACAAAATAGGATGAACCTCATATCTCTTGCTTTTCCCTTTAGTTTTCTCGTCACTTTTCACTCTACCTAATAAAAATAAAATAAAATAAAATAGAATGGAAAATATAATTTTTGAAAAAAAAAATTAAAAAATAGAAAAAAATCTCGAAAAATTTAAAAAGCTTATATTATGCTAGTTTGACCTTATTTTCATAAATTTGGCTCTAAATTTCATAGAATTCATATATTTCACTCTCCTACAAAAAATATTACAGAAGATGAGGGCATCCAACATCTTTCTATGTATTTAAACGACGCAACATTTAAAGAAAAATGAGTCCTTAATATAAGAACAAATCCATGCTTCATCAAACTTCAAACATCATATATTAAATTTTATATTTCATTCATGACATGCTAAAAAATAATATATTTTAAATTATTTTTTGTGCATCGAAAATTAGTCTTCAATTTAGAATGAAATTTTACAAATTAACCACATAATTATTTGTCTTAAATGAAAAAATAGGAAAAGAAACAATTTTTTGAAATATAATTTTTGTGTAGTTATCAAATAGGTTCTGATTCTCTATTAACTCGACCGAATGAATTTTTAAATGTCTGGCTTTAAATAAAAGAAAAAAAAATTGAGAATTGTGAAACCTGCTCTAATTTTGGCTTTATCGGACAAAAAGCCAAGGATAACGCCGATTTCTAAGAACAAAGGCCCGGTGCATTTGTTGACTTTCCCGTTCCTAGACGTTGAAAATCATGAGTCAACTTACAGTTATTTTTTTGGTCAAAGAAAATATTTGCACTTCATTAGGGAAAAAAAAAATTCTTCTTCATGATCAAAGGAAAATGTTCTCATTAGTTTATGTCCGGGATGTCAAAAAACTTTAGAGTGTGGTTTAGGAGAAGGTGTCTTGTAGAGGAATTACAACGCGGGACTTTAAATATCTAATGCTGATTGACTTGCTATATACTCAAGTTGATGACTTACGGTGTCTCCAATGCAGAAAAAGATTAATTTCTCATGGCTTTGGGGCTTATAAGTTCAGATATAATGTCTTCGATCTAATGACAATTGACACGCATGAGGTCAGAAGATTATATTCCCTCTTTTACATTACTTAAAGAGAAGTAAATACACAGGACTGATGTCTGATCAAGAACTCCACGCGTGAGTATAAATAAGAGACAATAAATTCTTTGCACAAAATTGTTCCTGTTAAACAACCCTAGTACGATGACAACAACATTGCAATGATGTTTTAAACTTTTGAAGTGTAACCCATGAACAAAAGGCAATAGAAAGACTTAGTTAAGCAACTACTCTTATGCATACTTTATGATTAGAGCTCCAATCCTGATGAGTGAAGCTCCCGCTATGATTTCCATCGTGATATTCCCAAAACGCCACGCGCAGCCAAAATTGTTCCTCAATTTCAAAGATGCAAGAAACACTGATGTTCCAATGCCACTATCATTAAGTGATTAATCACACCAGTAACAAAATGAGATGCCACATAACACTGATATGCTCATGAAACCCAGAATGTATCTCCTTCGAGACACTTCTTCTTCACCCGCTTCACGTGACGGAGGTCCTCCATTGGCGCAATTTGACTCAAACGCCTAACCAATAACCAAATTTGAGTGAAAAATCAAACCACATAAGAAACAGCAAGGTCCAATGTAGGGGTGTCAATACCGAACAAGATACCCGACCCGAAACAAGACCCGACCCGACCCGAATTTATCTATATTTCTTGTTCGGGTCACACCTTGTTCGGGTATACAATGGGAACAACGTGTTTCTGATCGTCTTCTTGTTTGTGTTCGGGTAATTATTGGAATACCCGAACACAAACACGTTGCTTTATAGCCTTTACAAACACGGTGTTCGGGCAAGCCCTTTGTTCTTTTCCGACTCGTAGCCATGAGCACTTCTACCTAGAAACGACCTCCCACCAGCCAGCAATCTTCCGCGGCGGCGTACCCATCGAAACCACAAACCACCGCGTCGCCGTCGCCGCAGCAGACCCGAAGCTGCCCCTCAAAGAAGAATTCTTCGACGAGGACGTCTATCTCGACGAAACCGTAATTCCCTATGACGACGAGGAATCCCTCATCCTCCGCGACATCGAGAAGCGCTAGGGCCTCACCTTGCGCTTCGCCAAGTGGGCGTGCCCGCCCCTCTCCTATGCCTATGTCTCGCAGTCGAAGAACGTCGCTGAGCGTCTTTGTGCTAGGCTTTTGGATTTGGTCGTGTCGTTTTGGCTCGGGGGTTTTTGTGGGTTTAAGCGATCTCTGTCTTGTTCATTTAATTGCTTTGGGGATTCGGTTTATCAGCAATTGGAGATCGATTACGATATTGGGGAATGGGGAGGGCCATAGGGAACTCTTGCCTGATTTTTCCGGGCCTGCTGCAATTATTCCTTGTTTTGTTAATTGTTATGTGGGTTTCACCGTTTCTTAGCTCCAGAAGTGAACTGCCATTTGCTTGATTATGTCTTTGCAGAAATCTCTGTAGGGTTAAATGTGCATTGAATTTGTGCCGATTTGACCAATTTCTGCTCTAAGTACCCTAAACCCAATTGAATTGCCTGAGAAGTTCCACTTTTTCTAATTGGAGGATCTAGTGATGTCCTTAGAGACAATGTACACTACTTTTTCTTCTACGCTGGGAGCACTTGAAGTGAAGGATTGTTTTTGGAAAAAAAAAAAAAAAAACATGAACTCGCTTGTCGTTTCTAAATTTTCTGTTTATGGTTTGTGGTGCAGGCCAATTTAGCCGTCTTCAGTCATCATAACCCACAAACAACAAAATCATCAGCAGCCAAGCAATTTGCATGGAGTTAATCATCAAGTTGATGTACAGTGTGCATATATGTGCGGAAGCAGTAGGTATTGGTAATTGATGGGTTGTAACTCAGAATTTTGCTAATTATTTTAGCCCTCTTACTGTATTGTAGAAAAAATTCCATTTTTCATTTCAAGGACAAAAAAGTTGTTGGTTTTGCTTTTAAATTGTCCTTTGTCGATTCATATACTATTCTAGTCTAATGAAAATGCGTGTTCATGGACCTAATTTCATAGCTAAGGCCTGAAGTTTGGTTACTTGTCATATGTAGAATTGCATGTTGACAGAGTATTGTCACTGACATTCTCATAAGGCTACTTTCTACTGTTTTATGCAAATGAATTCTGAGATTGCTATTTAGAGCTGTTCTTTTGGTTGTGAATAGCGCCCGTTGATAATCAAGAGTCATCAAAAGATAAAAGCGGCTGTTTTGATTTGTCATCATTTTCTGCCTTAATCCTCACTCAGTTCCTTGCGCTATTTTGCAGCAATTGGTGGTCAAGGCTGTTTCCCTGGCAATTGCACGAGATCGTGCTAGTGGCGGTGTTGTTTGCACTGTTATTGTAAGGTTTCTTCTTTTTACTTTCAGCCATTCCAACCAAACATAACTCTTGCAATGCATGTAGGGCCGTTCGCTAAAGAATCTTTTGTTTCGTTGGTCCACTTTCAGATAAATTCTGAGGGAGTGACAAGAAACTATATCCTGGTGACGCCCTTCCATTGTGGCATGAGCAGCTGCCACCGCAGAACTCATTGCTCGATATTCTGAGTGCTCCTGGTCCTAAGCCAATGAGCACCTATAGTGGCCAAGAGCAGGATGCCATTTAAAAATTGTCGAATCTCTGTGCAAATCTTTGCAGACTATATACAGCACCTGGGTCTTTAGCGCATGAAATGTCTTTTACTGTGTAGTCTCATTGACATTAACTCCATTCAAGTTTCTTTTTACACTAAGAAAAATTAGTTGTTATCGCCATGGGGCCGAGGTTTTTTTTTAAAGAGGAAACCCGAACCCGACCCGAGAAACCCGAACCCGACCCGATTAGTTGGGTCATGTTCTATTTCATCTTGTTTCGGGTCGGGTCAATCTAGACGTAATGTGTTTCGGGTCGGTTCGGGTATCAGAAAGGCCTGACCCGACCCGACCCGTTGACACCCCTAGTCCAATGCATCGTGTTCGTGAGAGACCAATTTTAAACACTTGAGACTGACCTTATGATAGTGTTCGTGATCTTCGGCTGCTCAATTTGAGCAGCGACCACGTTCACTGCTTGCCAGAAAGAGCACAACGAAACGCCAATTTCGAAGCGCAAATTAAATACATCAGCAAAAGTCAAATTCAGATATTTCACTGAGGATTTGTCATTCGTCGAGTCTATTAAGAAGAAAACCTATGAGTCGCTGATCAAGAGGAAGTGTTGGCTTGCCAGGAACGTGGATGATTCGTCATGCATCGTTCTCGCCGCTCATTATTCTTCGCTCTCGCAGCAATCTTCCGTCACTGGCCCAACAGGAGGGTGATCGAGCACGGAAGTTGTTGGCGGTCGTTCGTGTAGGCTGCGTATTTCATCCGTATGCAGAGACCCAAAATACACACGTACAGATACACGAATCCCTAATTCATAGAGTTAAATTCTAACATTTCGTAGTCGGTGGTCGGTTTCACTCAAGAAATCGTAACGTCGTCGAATGGTCGCGAAGCTTGACGGTGATTGAAATTTGACGAGGCTGCGACCCTCTCGACGGAGGGAGGGGGAGAGCGCACTGGGCCTGAACCGGCCCAGTATCTTTCAAGCCCGTTCCACTAATTGATTGTTCCGGTGTGATTTCCACTGCAGTGGCTCTTTTTTCTTTGTTAATTGATTTTCTTCGAAGGATAATTCTTGCACTTTTTAAAATTATTAAATAAATGAGACATCACACTATTTTTTTTTTCTTTTTTAGGTTTTTCTTTGTATTATGAATGCAAAATTAAATCCCTTAAAGACCACGTGAAGCCGTGATTTGTGTATGATTAAATATGTCTTAATCTAGTATGCAATAGTAAATTGGCATAAGTTCCTAACTTAACCAACGACATGCAATATCTAACTAAACACAACCTATATGCAACTAGTCACAAAAAATCACAATTAAATCCTAAAAACATATCGAAACCTAAATGACGTGCAACATTCACCGATTAAATCCAAAATGGATTAATCCTGTAAATATATGCAACCAATTTGAATCTATATGCACGCAACCGACCAAAAAAAAAATAATAATATGCGTGCAAGAAGTGATGATGTAAGAAAATTCCTTCTCGCGAATTTTTCTTTCAAAGTCCCAAGCCCATCGTTGCTTTGTCTCCAAATTTGACTCGATCCCGTCTCCTCTTTTCAAACTTTATGCTCAGATATAATCTCGGATCGATCTTCGAATTAATCTTGAATTCTAATTGATTTGAACCAATTTCAAATCAAGAATCCAAGTCGGACTCGGACATATTTGAACGAGATAATTAGCGCCTTTTTAAGAAACGTGTTCTTGCCTAACATTACCTCCGGCGATTTTACATAGGAGTGTGCGTTGTTACTTCTTCCTGCTTTGAGGTTCAATTATGGGGAACATCAGAAGCAAGCTGAAGTTCACAGGGCAGATGAGAAGCCACAGAATTAGGACGAGAGCAAGTTTTCCGTCTCAGGCCCTCGATTCGGATTCTGGTTTGGTTTCAGGTTCGGCTGTTCAACCATTCGATTCCGACATCTCTCGCAGTTCCTTGATTTCCTTGAACTTTTATCATACATGTTTGGTCTTTGCTTGGAACGTCCGTGACTCCGTGTGTTGTTTGGCTTGGCACGCATGTTTTAGTAGTTGATGAAAATCAATGGATCTTTACTCGCCAGGTACTTTCGAGCTGCCACACCAAGCAGAGGAGCTTGAGATATGTACCGACGAACATCCAATCTAGTCCACCGGAATATAGAAGACCGGTCCTCTTGTGCGGGGGACTGGGACTTGTGGAGCCACCGGAGACATGCAATGGCAGCGTTACGTAGAGATTTATTTGATGGAAAATCAGTTGACTGAGTTTTCCGAGAATCTGATCTTTTGGTACTCTATCTAAATAGAAATCGAATGCTCAGAGGCATTAGTTTGTCCTTCTTTGATTACATGCCACCTCTCGAAATCCTGAATTTGTCCTGAACCGGGATCAAGACCTTGCCGGAGTCTCTGTTCAAGTTCAGCCGCCTAAAAAGACTATTTTTAACTCATTGCCGTCTATTGTATGTGTTACCTCCAGATATTGGACAACTCCAGCGACATGAGGTACTTGATCTTGAAGGGAGTATGATCATGGATCTGCCAAAGGAAGTCGCGAAACTAACGAAGCTTACTTGCTTACGAATGACATTTTGCCGATGCATAGATCGTAGCCCAAAATTCAGGAAAGTGTATACATTGTTTCCTCAGGGCACTATTTCTGCGTTCACTCAATTAGAAGAGTTTAGTATTGAGCTTAGTCTTGAGGTAAGTCCAGAAGACGAGCAGTGGAGGAGAGAGGTAGAAGGTGTGGCCGATGATGTTTGCGGCTTGACGAGGCTGGATACGCTTAATCTCTACCTCCCGACCGTGGAACTTCTGAGGAAATTCGTACCAA
Source organism: Rhodomyrtus psidioides (assembly GCA_021437785.1). Taxonomy (NCBI): domain Eukaryota; kingdom Viridiplantae; phylum Streptophyta; class Magnoliopsida; order Myrtales; family Myrtaceae; genus Rhodomyrtus; species Rhodomyrtus psidioides. The sequence goes on along the minus strand of JAILYB010000044.1, from coordinate 634,195 downwards.
AGTTGTCTAGATCATTGTCACATTTCAAATTTATTGGTGGCGATCACGACGAGCGCATCATAAATCGTCTCCCGGTGGATCTTGAATTTGAGCTGGAACGCTGGGATAGATCCTTGAGATATATATTTGGCGTGGGCATCCCCACTGATATCAAGGAGTTACTTCAGCATAGTACTGCATTTTACTTGGACCGCTATATGGATGTTTTTAAGCTATCTGATTTTGGGATTGAGAACATGGAGCAACTGAAATGTTGCATAATTAGGGAGTGTACTAAGATGCAGGTTGTTCTTGATGGAACCGACATGGACAGCGAAGCTGACAGAAGTGAAACTGTATTGGAAACACAGAGAAGATGATACACGGTTTCTCGGATCGCTCGAGTATCTCTACATAGCTCGTGTGAAGAGCATGATACGACGGGCCAACGCATCGAGGATGTTTGTCTCGTCTTAAATTCTTGTCTTTACTCACATGTCCTGAGTATATTCACACCTAGACTACTGGACAACCTCAACAGCTTAGAGCTGCTCGAAGTCGTAGACTGCGCCCTTGTGCTAAGTATAGTGAGTTGTGAAGATGCTTCTGTCTACGCGAGCACCTGCTTCCTCCCCAAGTTGAGAAAGTTATCCCTGATCTGTTTGCCTCAACTCATTAGCGTTTTCGGAGGCTTACGCATTGCACCAAACTAGGCAGCAATAAACATTGCTGATTGTCCGAATCTCAAGAGGACATCAATTGAGATTGTAGAGAATACAGAGTATTAGTTTAGTCTAGATCCAGAGATCAGGTGTGTTCCTTGCCGCTCATCTATTTCCATCGCTTTGATTGCAAGTCGAAGTATGTTATCATAGTTTATCCGTCTTAAACCATGCACATCCACCTGGCAGATTAGCTAGTTCATCTGTAAATTCCTTTTTAGATGAAGTGTCGTGGTTCTTGTTAATCTAAGTGACCCAAATTGGTACATACTCTGTTTTGTCTGACACGCTGATTTTGTGCTTGGGAAGCACAAAGTACTCCAAATGGCGCAAGCGGATGCTGCAAAGGGCGTTGCTTTTCTTTGTGAGGAAGTAGAATGGGCAGTGATATTTTGTGATTTCGAAACTTCCAATAAACTTATAGACAAGTTTTTCCAATGGCGTGCACAAAGCAAGCATCTGCCAAAAGTGTTAGAAACCAGATTCTGTACCATTCTCACCATCTGGAGTTCGCACACTCATCTTATTTAGTGAGATAATATTTTTCTTTGAGGCAATTCAATTAAGGTGGTTTAATAATTTTCTTTTGTGGGTACTCATGTATATTATAGCAATTCTTGTGCATGTGCATTTTGCCAAGACGTACAAACATCAAACGGTACAAAGCATCAAAGAACGAGTCTTACATAGTCAGGGCAAATAAGCTAGAGATTTATTTGAATACACTAGGCTACTTGGAACAACATCAGCCATCAGTATGACCAGTATATAAATAACAGATGGAGCCAACAGAGTATTAGCTACCAACAATGAAATAAAGAAATCACATTACTAATTCAGTTTATCATTTTCACAAAATTAACTTTCATTTTTTTGCCATTTACCAAGAAGCTTCAATTTATCTAGGGAGTGCACAGTTCATGATTGGTTTCCTTAGCTGCATGCTCTCTCAAGACTAGCTCCACTTGTTCTACCACCTCGAGTCTGCAGAGCCATCCAGCAAGTCTTTCGGATGCTTTGTTTCCAATTACAATACCACCTCTCTCCAAATCTATTAGAAAGTCCAGTGTTTTGTCAATTTTGTTCTCTCTTTCATATGCATGCAGGACGATGGCCACACATTTATCACTAGGTTCAATACCAGCCTTCATTATATTCTCAGAGGCAACGAGGGCCTTGTCACTTTGTCCTGTAGTTGCAATGGCATTTATAAGCAGCCCAGGTAGCCCAGCATCTAGAGTAATCCCTGATAATTTAATAGCACCAAAAACCCTCTGAGCTCCTTCGGTATTGCCAATCATGGAATACGCTCTCAACAGCGCCTATAAACTTCACTTCCAGCAAAGATCTCTAGTTCATCCATTTCTCTCAGTAAAATCTCTCCTTGTTCAGGCACTCCAGCTCCAATGTAGGCCATGGCCATCGAGCCACACAACCTTTTGTCCTTCAAATGTTTTGTTCGCCAGTTCAAAATGCCCGGCCTTGCTGTACATATCAACCATAGCAGTCAAGATAACCTGATCACAGATAAAGCCTCCTTGCTTCATGGCTATAAGAGCTTTTTCTGCATCTTGAAGTTGGTTTTGCTTTCCATACCAATGGATTAGTTTTGAATAGTCACAAACATTAGCTTCGAAACTTTCCCAAAAAAAAAAACATTAGCTTCAAAAGGTTCTCCCAACAGTGCAAGTTCTGCCACCTAGAAACAATCTGAGGATACATGAGTTGAATCTAAGATTTTCTTTGTGAATTGCGTAAATCAGATTAACAGAGCATGATGTCCCCACAATTGAACAATTGTCATGCGAACAATTTCAAACACATCCACAAATCATAGCACCTCGAAAACTCACAGCCATCCACTACTGTGTACCATATTGTCAAGAAGAAACTCTCACTCCTCACACAAGCTAACGATCCCTAGGGCTGCGTATGGATCGTAGCCAGGGAAAGTGTTTCTGTTCCAAAAGTGTTCCATGTCGGGGAACACTTTTCAAGAAACAAAAAAACTTGCTTCTGGGTTTTGGAATACTTTTTAGAACACTTTTGGAATCACCATCCATCGTCGCCGACGCGGCCACCACCCGTTGGCCGCCGCCCGCCACCGCCGCCGGTCGCCGATCACCGGTCAACCGCAGCAGCAGCCGCCGCCGCCGCCGGCAGCCCGCGGTCGCCACCGCCGGCAGCCCGCGGTCGCCACCGCCGGCAGCCCGCGGTCGCCACCGCCGCTGGCGATCGCCCGCCGCCGCCGCCGCCGCCGTCGCCGGTCGCCGACTGACGGTGGCGGAAAAAGTGTTTTTTTTTTTTTTTACTTACCAAACGCATTTTTGTTCCCAAAAATCGTAACCGGGAACAGAAACACAAAAAAGTGTTTCTGTTCAAAAAATGCTCCTAGGAACAGAAACGCTACCATACGCAGCCTAGTTCACTAGATTCCCATGGCTCTTTTCTAGGCTACCGTCCACAAAATTATGATTTAATTGCAGAAACTTAAGTTTGCAAGATGACCAATTTCAGCTCTTTCTACAGAAAAAACTAAAGGTCAATGCAAAAAATTAGATTCATCAACATAGCATGAAAATCTTTCAACTCCTCTTCCAACAGACAGAGATGCTGCTTCATAGCTTAAATAGCTAACGAACAACCAACAAAATCAAACTAGGCGAGGTACCTCAAGATGAGAAGGATGATTCAGCTTCTTCAATTCTTTCAGAACTGCGAGCCAATCGGCTCTACTGGGCTTCACAACATGCACCCAAGCAGCCAAAACATCCAACAAGCTCGCCCTCTTAGGATCGAAACATATGGTTTGCCTCTTCAAAGCCTTACGCCTTTTTGTCATCTTAAAAGGATGATTGGATATGGAAAATCTCTGCTCCTCAGTAGCATGAGGTCCCACCTCGACCCACTTGAAACTCGGCCTACCCACTTCAAGGTTCTCAGTTATTACAACATTTTCACCACCAGCTGGGGAAGAAAACAGAGGCGAAACAAGACAACGAATGCCCTTGCTGCGATGAGGCTGAACAACAAAGTGAATTGAAGATGGAGAATACTGCGGCTCGATGCTTTGTGAGTCGCCATCTTTGCAGGTCAAGGTTTGACACCAGATTGAACGAAGAACTTGGCGCTGTTGCACACATGGATGATGTGCAGTTTCAGCTCCACTAGGCTCTGGAATGAAAACTGAACGGGAAGGAGAAGAATAAGGACATTTGATCCCATATTTCTTGTTTTTGGGCAGATTTGAGAATTGTGACCAGACTACTCCAAATTTTAGACTCCAAATCTAGCCCTTGAAAAAAAAAATGAAGGCATAAAAGTACACAAGCGAAACATGGCTTTGAAAATTACTGAAAAATGTCACGTCCAGCGTTTTGTGTTGTTCAAATTAGACAACGGTAACTCTGAGTATATTTTGAGTAGTAACCAATCGGCCTCCCAATCAACACAAGCGCCCTTATGGCTAAACCCAACACCACTAGCCATATTCAGCATATGTAACTCACTCACTCAAGCTAAACTACAATTGCAACGATAATCCTCAAAAGTCCAACCCAACAGGAACCAAACATCTCTACCCAACAAACTTTTCTGCTATTACAACACCAATTCATCAACATTCAGCCACATTCAACATTCAGAATTAACGAACTACTCATGCCAATGAATTTTCAATTTGACCCATTAAATGAAGCCAAGTTCGATTAGACCCCATGCAAACCACACTAAGGAATACTGAGCACACATTAACTTGAATTCCACATAGTCAATGATAATCTCGATAAAAAGTCTATGGAACTGACCACATGTCAACCCTTAACCATGAATGAGTAAAGGAATGATGAAATCAAGCCTAAACTCCCTAGAATCACATTAAATTAACACCATTAGGCAGCCTCCATAACCGAAACAGAGTTACACAAGACCCCCAAAATCACAAGCATTTGGCAAGAAACCAACTCAGGATTGATGCAATATCTTCTCATATTTGTATGTAAGAGTGCAGTCACAAATTAGGATCAAATGGAAGTTAAGTTGAAGCTCTAAAGTCATGGCCAGCAAATTCCAATGCAGTTCCAGCAAATTCCAGTCAAGAAGAACGTTTACAATCGGAATCCAACAAATCTTGATCATGTATGGCACTTAAAACTATGAAACAAGCAAATTCTGGACATATGCAGTTCTGACAACCATGATGCCAACAAATTTCTAGCAAGTACAGTATTATTAACATGAATTTCCTCTTTCGACTCAGTATACAAAAGTATATGCTAATGTGATCAAATTTGCATGATATTTATGTCACATCCTCAAATCACGACCAGCAAAGTCAGGCTTATTTTCAGCAACTTTTGCGCATACCGGTTTGGCGCATTATGTCTGAATTTAAAATGAACTGACCACAACACTATCCTATGCAACCGGATAGCCCCAGTAAACTATCATCTTCGGCCGCCGCCCTTAACCCTCACTTCCACCACCATTAACCACTAAACGTTAATAAATACGAACCAAGCAGTACCAGTATGCACAGGAAGAGAAAGTAAAAACTGGAATGTGGCTAATGAAAATTAGGGGAAAATCGTCATGCGTATAGTGATTTGAAACCATATTTCTCGCCGGGAACCACCGCCAATCACCATTGCACGTAGAATGCATACAATAGCAGAAACGGTTGGTCAGTAAAGTACTATCAACATCAACATCAACATCACCTTTATCCCAAACTAGTTGGGGTCGGCGCTCGATGAACCCAAAAATAAATAAAATAGAAGCAAGACCGATTGAGGAAAAAAAAATAATTATATAAAAAAAAAAATCATCTGAGGCATGACGGATTGCTTTCCAAACAGTCAATAACACAAGCTAACAATGACAAAGTTAGGCATTCCATCGAACAAATGGTGAGCATCTCGAAAATGATTATAGGTACAATATTAGTGCAACATTTCAATCCAGATGCTTCTAGAAAAGGTTTAATTCATATCAGGGAGACATAGTTTCAATCTCGATCACTTTTCAAGTAAATATCAACATGGACTTCAAACTCGACTTTCAATTGCAAAATAGGCAATACAGGGTGTTTCGAACCTTAGGCCCGTACATCTTACTGCAAAAATCAACATACAAACATTTTACAGGTAAATTGACTTAAGACCTTTCTCAACTTCATCCACAACCAGCGAACACAAACTTCAATGCCGTGAACATGGTTTTTGAATTACTGAGCTACACAATATTACGTGTGACGGGGAATTTTAAACGCCTATACAGAACACCAACCAATCCAGATGCGGAGCAGGGTAACACTCCTCAGATTTGCACACAAGTTTCACTCAGGCATTTCAACGAACATGGCGGGCATCTCAGTTTAGAAGCAGCAATTTAAAACAATACGACCACAATATCATCAAAGGGAAATCAATTCAATAATAGATCTTCAATTGGAGACTATTTTCACATGAAAAACAGCTAGACTTGTACAAAGTAACGGAAACAGAGCATAACCAATACCTTTGAACGACGATCAAATCGGACGGAGAAGTCGTCGGAGACAATGACGAGGGAATGAAAGATTAGGAGCGCCGTCTTAGATTTCTTGCAGCAGTGGGAAGATTAGGAGCTTCAAGTGAGGAGTCCGAGCCCGACAAGCATGGCAGAAGACTCCAATCGGCAATGAGCAGCCGCCGGTGAACCTTGAATCTGCGGTGAAAAGGCGGTTTCAGCGACAGCGAAGATGGTGAATCCAAGACAGCGGACCCGAGAACGCGGTTGTGCGTCTCTTGCAAAAAGATGGAAGGCAGATCGGAACGCGGTTGTGCGTCTCTTGCAAAAAGATGGAAGGCAGATCGGAGAGAGAGAGAGAGAGAGAGAAATGAGGTTTTTCTTAGAAAATTTCAAATTCATTTTAAATCCTCGAGTGGCCATGTTTATAACGTTGTGCCATTCGACAGCTTTATATTCTTCTAAGGCCCGAAGCTTCCGTTCCATTCGACTTTCTTCCTCTTTCGAGAATGGTTCAAGGGGCGCGGGTTCCGAATCTATTTGAGGGGGCAAATTGAGATCCAAATCTAACCCTTTTTGTCACGCCTCGAACCCGGTGAGCACGCGAACATCCCACTTGGTCCTTCATCTTATTACTATTATCCAGGATCCAACAGCCAATAACTTAAAACTTCTAAATGAGAAATGCATGCTGAAGCAAGAAAATACAACTCCAAACAAAATAAACACAAGATCACTTAGGACAAAAGGGTATACCTTTCATAAAGGTAAATCTTACTTCAATGGTTACAACTCTAAATCCCCAAATTCATCATTACAACCCTAAGGTCACAAAAGGATTCATAACCATTTCTTCCAGTGACTTCATCGAATGCCAATCCATGGCAAGCTCGGGTTTCCTTCGTTTGGGACCTGAAAATATTATCCCACGCGGGGGTGAGATATAAATCTCAGTAAGCTAAACATATCCCTAAACTAGGCTATCAGTACTTCCAGAATTTTGGAAAACATGGTATTTTGGGGTTCAAAGCTTTGGCATGATAAAACAGGGTACTTGTCAAAACATGGCATTTTAATACCTTCAAATCAACTTGACTCAGTCATAAATGATGAAAAATCTAAGTTTCGTACAATGGTAGGGTTTTCAATTAAAAGCAAATACTCGACGTCATTTCAAAAACATGAGACAATTTTCAATTCTTTTCTCTCACGCTCTTTCTGGGCCATTTTCAAATCATGAGGAAAATTCAGTTTCTCAAAAACCATTCATTGATTTTTCCAGAAAACAGTTCCTTCCATATCCGCTCATCCTGGGCCGCTCACTTTGGGGCTACGAGATGATTCGGTCTCCATATGACCCGTCGGTCCATATGAGACTCTCGTGTTCGGACCTAAAGATGATTCGATCGCCATACGACTCTCGATGCCCATTTTCAATCGAGATAAATCGTGTCAGTATGGGACTCTCTAACCGCACGACCTCGTCAGGTCCAATGGGAGTAACTCCCTCCCAATACATTGGCCAAATTATAATTTCTCGGCGATCCCATACGCCAGTGCACTTATAATTTTTCCCGGCGATCCCACACGCCAGTGCACATATAATTTCCATCGGCGATCCCACACGCCATTTATTCATAAAATTTCCAGTTATAAAGAAAAGCCTCGGTTTTCATTCGAAAATAAGTTCACATCTCATTTTTCAATCAGAAACACATTCAGGAAACTCAAGCATTTATTGCCTATTTGAGGCATTCTTTTCAAAAATCCATCACTAGACAAAACACATTTCATGTTACGAAAATTTTCAGTAAAACAAATCTCAAATTTGGTTTCTCACAAGTCATCGCGAGACTCAATTGATACTTCATCTAGCTTAATGCACTCAAATCCAAATGAGAATTTCCACAAAGCATGCCTAAAGACCCAACCACATGTCACAACCAGATTAAGACTCTTCAATTCAACCTCGATTTCAAAATTTTCATGCCATGAAACTACTCAAGCTCAATGCATCAAAATACGGCAGACTTGGGGTTTCCTCGCGCCTCTCACAAAATCAGTCCATAAAACTATTCATTTCCACTCAAAATTTTGTCCTTTAATAATCTAACATCCTAGTAAAGGTTTAGGCATAACTTACCTCGAGCTTAGGCTAAGCAATTCCATAAAACGATCGACGAAACGTCGCAACACCAAGCTGTCTATTTTTTACCTCCATGACCAGACTCATTCCCGAATAAACTGACATTTTTCTGCTGACTTTTTTAGAAATCTACCTTGATAACCTTGTCCCTCATGGTCTTACGGACATGCGATCGAAAACGGAGCTCAATTCGGATATCGGACGACCTAGAACGAGCCATTTTAAAATTAGTTCGCGCTTGAAGCAGAGTTACACGGCTCTCGGCCTCTCACGAATTTCACCCCAAAAACAATCCTTTAAATACCTTCAATTCAGCCATAATCCACCCATTAATATTCTCAACATCCTAATGAAGAGTGAGAATCAACTCACCGTGCGATTTAAGCTAGCAAAGTCCACCAAGATCAATCGCAAGTCTCGGTTCCAAAACTGATTAGTGCGGGGCAGTTTTCTGCTCCTAGAGAAATCCACACATAATCGGCCATGAAAGTCTAAACCAACTCACAAACCCATTGCTAACATGTACTATTATGTCTTAGAAAGTCTTACCCACAATTTCCGGGCAAGGCGACGCTTCAACGACCTTCAAAGATGCTTGGTTCCCAAGCTTGCCGGCGAGGACAGAATCTGTCCTAGAGAGATTAACCCATGTTTAACCATCAAAATCCATTCAATACTCAACTAAACTTCAAACTCGGGCCAATAAATCCTAATACTATGTCTTGAGATCGACTCACCGAAGATTGGGTGCCAAATGAACCCTTGAAGCCGGCGAACAAGAACCTTCTCTCAATCCGGGTCTGAAACTGACCAGTCTAACCTTTACCTCTTTAAATTGACCTACGGGAAAAACAGTTAGGCTAAATTGAGCTTATAATATGTCTCTAGAACCAAAAGACAATAAGCTTTCCAATGGAGGTGGTCTCATCGTAATCTGATGTCGGACGACGAAGTTATGGCCGAAACAGTGAGGCTGTCGGAACAGGGCAGCGAGCTAGGCGACGAGGTCTCTCAACCAATGGAGGAAGAAGAAGATGATGATGATGATGATGGAGGGGAGGTAGCTGCCGTCCACAATGAGAAGAGAGAGAGAGAGAAGACTTTCCTTAATCCGTTCTTGGTCAAAGAGTAGAATGGTAGGTAAAAATATGATCCATTAATGCTAATACTCCAAATCATGACACTTAGCTTATTATCATAAATATCCAAAGCTCAATGACCCTTATGCACTTCTTCATTTTCGGCAGCCAAGGGAAACCCAAATGACTAAAATGCCCTTCATCCTCTCTTAAGGCAAGGTTTATCTTCAAGGGGCAAAATGGTCATTTCACACTTTCCATCCAAAACTTTGTTTTTTCCAATTTAAATTACCCTCGATGAGGCGACGTCCAATTCTTTTTCAAACATTGGAATTCCTCAATGTCGAACACCCAATTCCGAGGTTCAATTTCATGTTGAGCTCTCGTCGAGTGTAATTTCAGTTTATCTCTTACTGACGAGCGACTCTAGCAGGCGTTACGCGTATCAACTTTAGGATTTCTCAAGTCATAGCGGCTTTGGTTGTCATGTAATTGTGAGGGTTTATCGTTAGTTCCTGCGGTCCTGATCATTGGAGTCCAATTTAGGAAATTCTCGCAAATTACACATTGGTTAAGCGGAACCACCTGCGTCCCAACGTATAACGCTAGCAAGGCATTCCATGATCGTCCCTAGATCGATCTCTATTGACAAAATATCCCCTCGACAATCCTTATGGTCAAAGTGCCGTTTCTTATTCGAATTTCCAAGGTCCACGTACCCGACTCCGCATTAGTCCTTTCATTTCGGTCAGCTAACTCGAGAGTGGTCAGCTTTGAGCGAGATATAACTAAAATACACCGATCAATATCTTCCAATCCAAAGCCTCGAGAGGGGTTGGAATTCGGAATGTCACACTTTTGATGAGCTATTACCACCACTCACATTTCCTCTGATGGAAAGAGGAACTCCATCCATGATTGAAAGGATAAAATCCATGAAGTCCACAAATGGAAATGATATGGGGAAAGACATTTTCTTCCTCTTACTTTTTTGAATTATTTTCCTCTTTTTTCTTCTCTTTTTTTTTTCCTTCATCCCTTGGCCGACCGACAGAGGTCAACAGATTCAAGGCGAGGGCGAGGGTTGCCCTCGTTGGCGTTGGGGCACCCTTGCCCAACGCCTGTGAGGAAGCCGCTTCTGAGGCTGTTTGTGGCCGACTATGGTCCGGAAGAGAAAGAAAAAAAACGGAAAAAAGTAAAGTAAAATAAAAAGTGAAAAAAATATGAATTTAGAAAATTTACTTTATTAAAATGCCCCTTCTCTTATGGCAAAGTCTTTATTTGAGAAAATTTGGCTAGTTCAAATTTTTATTTGAGAAAATTTTAGACATTTCATGACATTGTTTGTAAAAAAATGAGGACACCATCCTCATTTGAAAATTTCCCAAACATTTTTAAAAAAAAAATTATGTTAGATTGTGACGAATAAAATAAAAGTAGACCATAAGTTTTTAAAAGATAACTACATGGTATAATAGAAACAAAAAGAGGAGAGAAAAAGGGGGAGGGAGTGACATGGAAGAGATTTTTAGCAAAACAGAAATAGGAAAAGAGAAAAAGAAGAGGAAAGAAGTGTGCAAGTGACTCTCAAAACCCTCGATAGCGTAGATGTAATAAGATATGGGGCCAGTCATCAACTCAATTTACATAATATATATGCCCAATTCTTTCTTCTAATTCAATGCTCAAAAGTCTCTTATGCATTTTTCATTGAAAATTATAGCACCGTATGTATATATATATATATGGTATGACACTCTGTTACCGATCGCTTGGGTAAGATATTACACATCAGTGGCTCTTTTTTTTTTCTTTATTAATTAACTTTCTTTGAAAGATATTTCTTGTATTTTTTTGTATAGTTATTAGATAGTACACGCTTTATAATATTGTTAAAATTCATATCAGGGTTTAATCACATGATGAAAATAAAAAATAACTTGAAAAGATGATGCATATGCGTATGCATGGGTAAAACCTGGAACGCATGAGCAAGCGAAAGGGAATCCAGACACGGGTTCTACAAACGTTTCCTTTCGTTTGTCTATACGAAGGAGAAACTCACGATAATTCTCCTCGTGTTGCATTCACGATGTCCTCCTCCTCTTCTATTTCACATAACTGTCCTAAGGCATTCGCGCCATATCCTTCTTGTGACGTTGGTCATGACGAAATAAAAGAAGAAGGATATGAAGTCATGCATGGACGACCATCATCATGCGACATTCTTTTACTGTCCATCCATTCTACCTCTTTCATATGCCAACCTGCAACCTCTTGATACAAGTGCAAAGAATGAAGTTGTATGCTATGAGAATTAAAAAAAAAAAAAAAAAGAGAGGCAAAAACAAATGAGCCTTATCCAATAGCCCAATTACAATTGATGTGCTAGGAGAACGACGGATACGAAAGTTGCAAGAAATAATGAATGAATAAGTCTGCTACTGGAAATTAATAAAGATTTTTCTTTAATTTTCATGCCTAATTTGGATCTTCACCCTATCCAACTGTCTACTGGAAATTATTGAATATTTCTAACTACCTAGTGTGATTTGGCCAAAAATAATAATTGAATAGTTTCTGAGAGGAGGCTATTTTTTATATCCTAAAGGCACAGTCCTAACTAGCCAGTGGCCATGGAACACCCCGTTAAGTCCCATCAATATCCCTTTTTGTTAGCTTGCAAAAGGATCAATACCATAAAAAAAACTATAAATTAGTACACATGTGATCAATTTACCCCATATTATTTTTTTTATCACTTAAAATTCCAAACTAGTACATGTGACAAATTTACCTCAAGCTCTTTTTTTTTTTACCACTAAAAATTTCATATTGGTACACCTGCAATAAATCTATCTCAAACTATTTTTTTTACCATTGAAAATCTCAAACTGGTATACCTATGATAAATTCATCATGTTTTAGTTTTCGTTAAATTTTATCATCAAATTATTGAGTTGGATGACACTTGACAATTGACGGGTATACCAATTTGTGATTTTTACCCTCTATTTGTCACATGAGCATCAATTCGGATTTTTCGTGATATTAACAAAATTTAACAAAAACTAATGGATGATAAATTTGTCATAAGTGCACTAGTTTGGAATTTTTAATTTTCAAAAAATTAGTTTGAGATAAATTTATCACAGATGTACCAGTTTAGAATTTTTTATGGTCAAAAAAATAATTTGGGAGTAAAATTTTCATATATATATATATATCAGTTTAAAGTTTATTATTGTCAAAAAAATAATTTAGAGTAAGTTTGTCACAAGTGTACTAGTTTGGGATTTTTCATATTAAAAAAATAATTTGGAATAAATTTATCACATGTGTACTAATTTGGCTTTTTCGTGATATTAACCCCTTGCAAAATGACCATCGTGTCCTAGAAGATGTTGGTGCATCTTGGGCCATTGATTAACATTTTAAAGAAACGAGCAAGCATTAGAAAATAAATCCATTGATTTTCATGTTAATTTCCAAGGATAGTTATTGCTTAAATTATGACTTTTTTGGGTAAGGATTAATAGTTTGTCCAAAATTTATAAATGCTTTTTTTTTTATCGTAAAATGAATTAACAAAAAGAATCATCAGCATCTATATTAGGGTTATTTTAGGGATAAGGTAATATTGGTGCTACATTTGTATTTGGGGAAGGTTGTGGGTTGAATTCACTTTTGAATTATGATTTTGTTATGATTTTTTTTAAGATTAGAGTGGAAATTAGAGTAAGCTTGGTAGCCTATCCATCTAAACGTGATCAAAAGTGTAGAGTAAATAATGCACTTCTAATTTCTCCAAAATTTCTCTAAAATACTCTTTAAAAAGTCAGGAGCTTAGCAAAAATATTTTCTAAGAATCAGTAGCATATTTTCAAATTTAGCTTATTATTTGCTAAAATTATAAATTTCGGGTAACTTTGCACTTTGTATATCTTAGATGCGGTTAAGCCTGGGATCGCTAGTTTTCCCAAAATTTCTGAATATTTTTTTAATGAAAAAATGAATCAACAAAAGGAATCATTAGCATTTATATTGGGGTTATTTTAGGGTTAAGTGAAATATTTGCTGCTACATTTGCATTTAGGAAGGTTGTAGATTTAATTCAATTTAGGACTATGATTTTCTTTAGATTAGAGTAAGTCTGGTAGCGTATACATCCTAGATCGCCCTATCTAAAGGTAATAATTGGTGTTTAAGAGTTAACCTTGCACTTCTTGTTTTTCCAAAATTTCTCTAAAATGCTCACTCATTAAATTTATTTTGTTATAAAAATCAAGAGCTTAGCAAAATGTTTTCTAGGAATCATTATCAAAGGTGTTCAAGAGCTAACCTCTCAATTCTAGTGTCTCCAAAATTTCTCTAGAATACTCAATAAAAGTCTAGAGCTTAGCAAAATGTTTGTTTAGAATCATTAGCATTATTTTCTAATTTGTGTTATTAAAATTTTCGCTTAAATTATAGCTTTTGGGGTAGCTTTGAATTTCGTATATGTCGGATGTGGTTAAGCTCGGATTACTAGTTTTCTCAAAATTTTCTAAATGTTTTTAATGATAAAAAGAATAAACAAAAAGACTCATTAGCATTTATATTAAGGCTATATAAGGGTACAGGTTATGCTACATTTGTATTTTGGAAGGTTGTAGGTTTTATTTAATTTTAGATTATGACTTTCTTCAGATTAGAGCGAAGATTAGAGTAAGCTTAGTAGCACTATCCCTCCTTGATCACCCAGATCTAAGGTGTAAGTGAACCTGGCATTCTAGTTTCTACAGAATTTCTCCAAAATACTTGCTCATTAAATTTCTCCAAATTTTCTCTAGAATATTCACTCATTTGGATTATTAAATTTATCTTATGGCTTAAATTGTAGCCTTTTGGGTAACTTTGTATTTGTATATGTCGGATAAGAGTACTAAATTAGAGGGGATAAGAGTAAGCATGGATTACTAGTTTTCTTGGAAATTTCTCTAAAATAGGTAATATGAATAACAAAAAATCATTAGCATCTATTAGGGTTAAGGATGATATTGGTTCCACGCATGAGATCTTTATACTGTCTGTATTTAGGTTCAACATTACGATTTTCTTTAGATTTACTCTTGGATTATGATTTTCTTTAGATTATAGCTGAGATTAGAGTAAGCCTGGTAGCCTATCCATCTTAGATCGCCCTGATCTAAAGGTGATCATGTTTAACGTTAATCTCGCACTTCTAGTTTCTCCGAAATTTCTCAAAAATACTCGCTCATTAAATGTCTTTTGTTAAAAAAATTAAGAGCTTCGCAAAATACTTTTTGCAAATAAAATGAATAAGTCAGGACTAGAAATAATAGAATCTTTCTTTTTTGGTTAAGAAAATAATAGAATCTTTTATCATGGCTTAGAGAATTAATGACCAAATACCAATATAGGCCGCTTTTAGTACAATAATTTACTTCGTCATTGAAATTAGTAATTACTATGTAACTCACAGACGTTTGATCGCTTTATCGCTTTTAGAATAGTAAAAGTATGAAATTTATCAATGTCGAATAATCATTAATGGAGGCATCTGAGGATACGATGATGAGCTCAATATCACCGCTTGACAATTCAATTTCTTTTTTAATTGCAAAAGAATTTAGTCTAATCAGAAGCAATTACGAAGCACATTCACCAATAGGCAATATAAGGAAACACTACAATTAATTCTAACTGCAAACATTCTACAATCTTCAAGAGAGTTGGACGGAGAATCAGTAAAGATTACATCTTTACTTAATTGGCATAACTTTACACGTTATTAAAGGATAGTATCTATACCCGAACACTATGCACATGAATTGAAATTATTTATCTTAGAGAATAACAATATATCAAGTAATATTCCTAATATCTAATAATATCTCTAATAGTATTCTCTAATAGGAAAATCTTTAATCACCATAAATATACTGAGTGATAGACTTAATAAATAAAGGGGATTTTGTACGTGAAAGCACACATTGTGCGTGTGTGGGTGCTAAGAGAAGCGAAGAACATGGCTAGGGTGGTGTTTCCTCTTCTTAATGCTCCTAATGGCTATGGAAGTCGACCAGAGTTGACATGGCCTTGCGTGGCTGCATTTTCCCTGTCATTCATCTCATTGATCACATTCATCTCAATGATCATATTCGTATGCGGCAAAAGCAAGCAGAAACCTTGCGAAAAGAAGAGCAGCGGCGGTAATCTTGCTCGAGCTGATATTTTTTACTGGAATAGCGTTGGTTCTAGCGCTGCTGCTTGCAATGGCGGCGGCGGCAGTGGGGGTGGGGGCGATGGAGGTTGCGGCGGTGGCGGTTGTGGCGGCGGAGGTGGTTGCGGCGGCGGCGGCGGCAGTTGCGGCGGTGGCGGCGGCGGCTGTTAACTTTGAAGTCAGTCTATACAAACAAAAAGTAATTATGACTTATCGGTAGTTATGTCATTATGGGTTGTTATACTTGTTCAGTTGAAATTCAGATTTTTTATGTTTACGTGGGAACATGCGCAGCTTGTGCACAATGTTTATCTTACAACTACCTTGGTTAAAGCTGACCCACATCGAATGATTTACCTAAAAAGCCAGCGAGCTGCTTCTTGGCAGTTTTTTCTTCTTTTGGTGGGAGCTTCATAACATTTATAATTTTATTTACTTAGCCTTCAGCATTTATATTATGTGATGGCTTCGATGAATTTGCGTAAATTTTCACGATCAGGCAAAATAAAAGTATATGAAATTGCAGTACATCGATTTCGTAGGCTACAACACAGGTTTGCACAGTGTCTTGTATTAGGTGAACAAGTCGGTTGAAACATACACTGTGATTCACACATGTCGTCCTAGCAAGAAGCAGAAACTTCCCTTCTATGACTTCAGGCGCGAAAGGTCGCAATACTTGCTTACCCAGCAGTCACCAACTAGAAGTTAAATAAAACTAGAATTGCAAGTCAAAAAGAAGATATGGCAATTCTTCCACCAGAGTACACAGGATAAGAACAAAAAAGGTAAATAGGAATTCTTATCCCAGACAATAAAAGAACGAAAAGAAAAAAAAAAGGTGATATAGCAATTCTTTTCCATTGTGGAAACTTCGATACAAGGAAAAAAATAAAAGTAGTATAGTAATTCTCATCCCAAAGTAAAAAAAGAAGAAAAGTAAAAGGTAAAAGATCATTTATGGCAAGCTGGCGATACCCGATAATCCACTCTTCATCTTTAAATAGGCTAAGGATTTCCTACCATAAATGATGCTGACGTCGGAGCAACGTAGCTGATCTTATGTGGCAATTCTTATCTAAAAGTGAACACGAATAAATGGAAATTCTTTTACCGGGGTAAAAAGGGAAAAATATAAAAATGGTAATACGGGTATTCTTATCTCAGGCTATAAAAGAAGGAAAGAAAAAAAAGATGTAATACAGCAATCTTTTTCCAACGTGGCATCTGCAAAAAAAAAAAAGGAAACTCTGGTAAAAGGAGAAAAAAAAATAGAATCAATATCACAATTGGAAAAATTACCAAAAAAGTCCTAAACCTATTGCAATTGTGACGATTTCGTCCTAAACTTTTTTTTTTGGCCGATTCAGTCCTAAGCCTTTTGCAATTGTGTCATTTCAAACCATCCGGTGAATTTCGGCTAGCCGGCGATCGAATGTTTTAATATTTTTTGGATTTTTTATATTTTTCATATTTTTATGTTTTTTTCTTTTTCTTTCTCCCAGCCCCTGCCCCATCGCACGCCACCCCACTAGCCATTCACCGAAGGCACGGCTGGAGAGGCCGAGCCTCGCAAGCCCAGACCTGGGCCGTCGAGGTCGAGCCTCACGCAGCCATGGTGAGCTTGACCTCGCGAGTCCGTCGATCGTCTTCATCATCTTTGAATCAGTTTCGTGTGTGTAGGCCTCCACTCAACTCTTCTTGCTGAAAAGTTGTGAGGCAAAAAGATCAGGGTCGCGAGGCGGCGACGGCGAGGTCGACTCTTGCAATAGCCGGGCGAGGCTCGACCTTGCAAAGCCCAGATTTGGGCCATCGAGGTCGAGCCTCGCACAACTATGACGGGTTTGAACTCGTGAGGTGATCGATCGTCTTCTTCATCTTCGCAAGGTGGCCGTCGGGTTTGAACTCACGATTGAGCACTGGATTGCAAAGGAGGAAGGGGAAATTGAGCGATTGCCTGTCGAGCACAAAGAGGAGTGGACCCGATGGAGAAGCATGGAAGGAAAATGAACTCGCTTGGAGTGATTGAGGGAGATGCTTCTTCTAGCGGTGAAGAGAAAGTCCCTCCCTCCCTCTCTCTGAGTTCTGCTTGGTTTTCTGGACGGCCCAGATCCGAGCTTTCAAGGTCTGGCCTCGCCCGGCCATGGCGGAGCCGGACCTCGCCATCGCTGCCTCACCCGACAATGGTGAGGTCAACCCCTGCCATGGCCAGACGAGGGTCGGCCGCGCCTCCGGCAAACGGCTGCAGGTGGGGTGGCGTGGGATGGGGTAGGGATGGCAGGAGATGGGAGGGGAAGGAAAAAAATGAAAAAGAAAAAAAACATTAAAAAAATTTAAAAAAATCAAAAAAATATTAAAATATTCTATCGACGGATGTCCGGCGTCCACGTTAGCGCCGGCCGGCCCAAATTCACCGGGTGGACTGAAATGACACAATTGCAAAAGGCGTAGGACTGAATCAGCAAAAAAAAAAGTTTAGGACTAAATCGGCACAATTATAATAGATTTAGGATTTTTTTTGTAATTTTCCCTATCACAGTTCGTCCCAAAAGTAAAAAAACAAGAAAACTAAGAGGTAAAAGATCGTTATGGCAAGTTGAATGTTGACATTGGAGCAAATGTACACCACGATGATGAAGACATGAGCTACGCTTTTTACTTTTATTGTTCTTTACTTATAACTAGATTTTTGTTTCACATTGAGCGAGGCGATCGGTTAACTTCCCTCTCCCTCGGTATGTGACATCTATCCAATCTTGTGGATCTCAGATTAACCTTCGCTCTGAAGGTTAGGCACCTAACCTTGCAATCTGGGCCGTCCATTTTTGGACAGACGGCCCAGATCTCCTGTTTTTAAGGGGTAATTTTTAGAATTTTATATATATATTTTTATTAGTGATAATCTGGGCTATCCATTCATAACACGAATGGCCCAGATTGCAAGGTTATGGCATAACCTTCTAAGGAAAGGTTAGGCGATCCCTTTCCGTGGATCTCTCTCTATATAGTTGTAGGGGGCTGGATACATCCAAAGAGTCAAAGACGAAAGTGGCAACATAATCTTGGATTCCCATGGACTTCTTCATAGTCTCCGCTCCCTGTACATCTTTTGAGTCTTTGACCTTCCCAAACTAGCATCTCTCCCACAATGGCTTCTAGCCTTTTACTGGCCAGCAATCTCGAGTGTCTCGACATTATATGTTGCTACAATTTGAAGGAATTACCAGAGCAGATGGAGGACCTTCAATCATTTCAACGGCTTCAAATCGAATGGTGCCCCTTGCTGAAGTCACTACCCAAAGGAATGCGAAGGCCTGAATCCCTTACTCTTATTGAATGTTGAGTATGACCTACTTGTTTCATATATTGTATACGGGCAATTTACCACGTTAGTACATTATTTTCAATTGATCAGTTACAATGAACTTTCATTTTTTGGGGTAGAAGATCAATGTTAGCAGATTAAGCATTACTCAATCGCAAAAACGGGTACAATTTTGGGATACCAATCGAAATTAGGAAACTGCAATAGTATAAACATGGGTCGGATCCATTCAAGACCCTGCTTTGAAACCCATAGAATGAACAAAACCCCAACAATCAAGATGACAAGAATTCGACCAAAAAAGGAAAAAGATGACAAGAGACAAGTTACAAATTTGGTTCAACAACTTTATGTAACGATTCATCAAAGCAGACACAGGATCTCGGCCTCAATGTCTTTTTAGAAATTGTCTTGGGGGACTAGAGGAAATACATAGAAAATTCTACTTTATAACGACAAGTAAATCAATGTGATTATGAGATGAGATCCACACCACATCTCCTTTAGTAAGGCAATCATATTTCCTTCACCTAAAAACGAAAGGCCATCCACTGACGCCCCATAACGTTGCGCGTGATTTATTTATTTTTATTAACATCCATATAATATCAAAAAAGAGAAAAGCCATCCGCTTCCCTTTTTTTTTTTTTTTCATTTCTGTTTTTTAAAATATAATTTTATATTTTTTGTAATCTAATTTGAAAACAAAGAAATGAAAAGAAAAGAACATAAGGGAAAATGAAAATAAAAGAATAAGTAAAAAAATAAAAACATGTTAAATATTATTAAAAAATTTCTACGTTAGCATTGAATGCGCCATGTAGGACGGTTGATATTCATATTAGCGATTTCTAGCTAAAATTGACTGTATGGACTTAATTGTAAAATATGAAAAGATTTATGACTCAATTAGAAAAATTTAAAATTTTAGGACTGAATTAACAAAATGTAACAGGTGTAGGTCTTTTTAGAATAGTTTCCATCTCTTTGTCAATTTTAAAACTAAAATTTTTTGATTTCACATTTGACCATGCAACAAAAATTCTTCAACGATATTGCTGTAGACAATTTACCAAGACTTGGAAGTGGTGATTTGCATTTTCAAATAAACATGAAAATGATGATTATTATTCATACTCTCAGCAATCGAATGTAACATATTACAATTGATATTTATTTACAACTAAACACTTAAACATTTGCCCCGAAATATTGAGTTTTCTACTAACGAGTTTGAATTGCGATGTAAAGTGTTTGATAGATCACTTACTGGCTAAGAAGAAACTATCTTAAATTAAGTATTGTAGTTAATCTAATTAAGTAGCAAATTATTATAACTTATTTTAAAATTTTAAAAACACGATATACCCTGAATGACCCTCATAATACAGAATTTATGTTTTTTTTTATAAATATTATCTAAGTCGCTTCACCTATTAGGTTTCGATCCCAAAAGACATTGTCTCCCACGGCATCTCTCGCCTCTGTGAGCAGTATCCCTGGAAGCGTTTGGTCTGTCATACGTCGCCACCAGTTCCCTTTGGCTTGCCCAAATTATTTGGAGAGCTTTCTGGCCGAATGAACAAAGTCCAAGCTCACGAAAGAGAAGAAGAAGAGGTCTTCGATTTTTGTTCCCTCGTTGAGATCCTTTATCCATGCGTAGAAGGAGGAAGCGCCAAGTCAGAGAAGAGAGCGATTCAATCTTCGCATTAGATGGAAGCAAAGCATGTCACCTGTCGACTGTCTCCATCTAAATAAATGCACAATAGATGGGCACATAAAATTGAATTAAAGTACAAGCTAGTCGGAATTAACAATATCATCAGCAGGTTTTACGTGAATTCTACGTTATAGACTACAATCTTATTTATGTTAACTAGTGAAATTAGTGACGGGCTAAGAAAGACAGTACTAGAATTAACAGATTAATTTTGGACAAGTTTATGTTGAACTTGTTAAAACCCAAAACCATTTCGGTAAAATGGAGAATGAAAATTGCAAGACGATGATGCACTTGCAAACGATATCCAACTGAACTGAGGAGTTGGAGATCAATGAACGTGGCTTTGTGGATCGAGATGGAACGACTAGTTCTTGGGGCTTTCTTCCCAAAGTTAAGCTCCCTCCGGCTTATGCATCTAACAATAGAGTTGAAGTGCATCTACACAGGAACACATGCTTTACATTCCCTGGCATTAAAGACCTTGGAGGGACGACTAGGAGATCAAACAAATCAGACCCACAACCTGTTGGGCAACTACTTCACAAACCTGACACGGCTGAGTCGACTCGCCTGTCCAGTCATTCGCTCTCCTGCTCATTGCTCCCTCTCCATCCTTGGGGAGTTGTACTTGGACAGCTTCGCACTTGATCCCCACCAGCCTCGGCGCTCTCTCGAGTCTGACCCGGCTTGAGATCTTCCTATTCCTTTTGTTGAAAATATGTCTCGAATTTGAGTCCCGAATGAAACTCGGGAGTTAGGCATTGACTCGGGAGTTAGGCACGAGTTAGGCATTGACTCGGGAGTTAGGCATTGACTCGGGAGTTAAGAGTTTGGCAAGTTTGGCAAGTATGAAAGACAAGAGTTTGACAAGTATGAAAGACAAGAGTTTGGCAAGTTTGGCACCTCTTTCTTTTGACTTGGAAATTAGGCATAAGTTGGGCACAAGTTGGCATGCTTCCTCCTTCCATATGGCTATATAAGGAGAAGAAGATGCAATTGAAGAAGTGCGCCGAAGCCAAGTCATTCGGTGGCCGAGAGAAGAGAGAGTTCTTCTCGTGAGGGTTTTGCTCGTTGCAATTACACCTGGGTGTTTTAGCCAGATAAATTCTCGTGAGTAGAATTTGTATAATTCCTTGAGTGAGGTTTCACTAGGAATTGTGAGGGGTTAAACACTGTGTGAGTCTGAGGTGTAATTGGGGTTTGGGAAACACCAAGAGTGTGTTTGAGTGCTCGAGTGATTGATCTCGTTGTATCGCTTGTTTTTCTATAGTGGATTCTGTGCTGCTCTCCCCGTGGACGTAGGTTCCGACATTCGGACCGAACCACGTAAATCTCGTGTCCTTTGTTATTATTTCGTTTTATTTCTCTGTCGACTTTGCAAACGCTCGTCGATCCGATTCCGCTGCGACACCGATCAAGGTGTCCTGTTTCACAACAATTGGTATCAGAGCTAGGCTTGCTTGAGTTGAAGCAAATCGATGGCGACAGAAGCTAAAGTGAAAATCGACAGATTTGAGGGGAAGGACTTTGGTTTCTAGAAGATGCAGATAGAAGACTACTTATATCAGATGAAGCTGCATGAGCCCCTGTCTGGGCAAAAGCCAGAAACGATGAAGCAACTCGATTGGGAATTGCTGGATAGACGAGCGATGGGTGTTATTCGGCTGACGTTGGCTCGTAACGTCGCATTTAATATTGTCAAGGAGAAGACCACTGCGGGTTTGATGAAAGCCTTGTCGGACATGTACGAGAAGCCCTCTGCGATCAACAAGGTCTATTTGATGCGACGTCTGTTTAACTTGAAGATGAGCGAAGGTACATCTGTTGCTAATCATATCAATGAATTCAATGTGATAGTTAGTCAATTGAGTTCAGTTGAGATTGACTTTGAAGATGAGGTACGTGCTTTGATTCTATTATCCTCATTGCCTGATAGTTGGAATACTACTGTTACTGCTGTTAGCAATTCTTCTGGGTCAACTAGTTTGACGTTTGATGGGATTCGAGATTTAATTCTGAGTGAGGATATTCGTAGAAGAGAATCTGGCGAATCTGTATCTACTGCTTTAGTAGGTGAAAGAGGAAGAGCTAGTACACGTGTTAGCAGAAGTAGTATGAACATGAATAGACGCAGTCAGTCTAGGACTGGCGGTGATGTCTGTTGGAACTGTGGCAAGAGGGGGCATCTTAGAAGAAATTATTTTAAGCTGAAAAACGAAAGGGGTAAGGAAATTGGAGTTGAATCTGCAGATGATGTTGCAGCTGTAGCTGAAAATTCTGATGATGTCGATTATGTCTTGTCTGTCACTGAGAATTCGTCGTTTGACGGATGGATTATGGATTCTGGTTGTTCCTTTCATGCTACACCAAACAGGAACTGGTTTACTTCTTATCAATGCATGGATAGTAGTAAAGTGCAGTTGGGAAACAACGCTGAATGCGATGTTGTGGGTGTTGGTGATATTAAAATCAGAATGCATGATGGTATTGTGAGGACATTGACTGAGGTAAGACATGTTCCAGAATTGAAAAAGAACTTAATTTCCTTGGGTGCTCTAGATTCAGCTGGATGCAGGTATTCTTCACGAGGTGGAGTCCTAAAAATTGTTCGAGGTGCTCTGGTGATAATGAAGGGAATCAAACATGGCGGCCTGTATGAACTTCAAGGTAAGACATTGATAAATTTTGCTCATGAGACGTCGACATCTGTTCGAGAGTCTAACGGCTACTCGAGGAAGGCCTGGGTGTTTGTGCGAAAGCACATGTTTGATGCTGTTGTCAGGAATACGCAGTCGAGAGCTTTGATCGGAATGGAGACTGGTAAGTTGATCAAGCATGTGCGAACTGACAGTGGCATGGAGTCCTGCTCGAAGCTGGTAAATAAATTCTGCATGGAAAAGGGCATAGTGAAACATCGCACTAGTGCTAGTAAACCACAACAGGTTGCAGAATTGATGAGCAGAGAGTTACTAGAGACGGCCCGTGAAAAGATCTCTAGTGCTGGTATGGCTGGGAAAATTCCAGCGGATGCGCTTAGTATGGCGAGCTACCTGGTGAATAGATCCCCATCGACTGTGATTGGATATCAGACTCCCAAAGAAGTATGGTCAGGTAATGTTGCTGATGATTCTAATTTTAGAATGTTTAGTTGCCCGTGTTATTATCGAGTAAGTGATGGTAAGCTCGATGTGGAGGCAATGTGCATATTCCATGGTTATGCACAAGGTGAGTGTGGCGATCAGTTGTGGTGCCCGAATATAGATTCACCTGTTTGCAGCAGAGAAGTTACCTTTGACGAGTCTCCAGTACTTCTAGCTAGGAGTGTTTGTGGCAGTGTTTATACGGATCTGGACGGTGTTCAGCTTGAGGTGGAGTTGCAACCAGAAACTCCTGAGGTAGCAGGTACTAGCGAAGTAATCGACACATATGATATTTGGATTAAGGTGGAGCCGGCAAAGCCAACGATTACTATAGCTACTGAATTTGATAAGGAGCATGTTGGACTTTCTGCCAGATATGGATACAATAATGATTTTGCTTTATCTGTGATACAGAAAGTTATGTTAGAAAATCCTTATGGAGTAGCTAACTGTACAGGTGGAGCTGATGTCCTGAGGCCTATGATTATGGCAAAGTTCAAGCGTGGCTTGAACTTGAAATATCTTTGTGCAGATTGAGCCCAAGAGGGCTGTGGGAGAGTAGCAGGCGAATTCATTGAAGCGATTGTGACTTGGCTCAAATGTCGAGCCAAGGTGGAGATTGTTGAAAATATGTCTCGAATTTGAGTCCCGAATGAAACTCGGGAGTTAGGCATTGACTCGGGAGTTAGGCACGAGTTAGGCATTGACTCGGGAGTTAGGCATTGACTCGGGAGTTAAGAGTTTGGCAAGTTTGGCAAGTATGAAAGACAAGAGTTTGGCAAGTATGAAAGACAAGAGTTTGGCAAGTTTGTCACCTCTTTCTTTTGACTTGGAAATTAGGCATAAGTTGGGCACAAGTTGGCATGCTTCCTCCTTCCATATGGCTATATAAGGAGAAGAAGATGCAATTGAAGAAGTGCGCCGAAGCCAAGTCATTCGGTGGCCGAGAGAAGAGAGAGTTCTTCTCGTGAGGGTTTTGCTCGTTGCAATTACACCTGGGTGTTTTAGCCAGATAAATTCTCGTGAGTAGAATTTGTATAATTCCTTGAGTGAGGTTTCACTAGGAATTGTGAGGGGTTAAACACTGTGTGAGTCTGAGGTGTAATTGGGGTTTGGGAAACACCAAGAGTGTGTTTGAGTGCTCGAGTGATTGATCTCGTTGTATCGCTTGTTTTTCTATAGTGGATTCTGTGCTGCTCTCCCCGTGGACGTAGGTTCCGACATTCGGACCGAACCACGTAAATCTCGTGTCCTTTGTTATTATTTCGTTTTATTTCTCTGTCGACTTTGCAAACGCTCGTCGATCCGATTCCGCTGCGACACCGATCAAGGTGTCCTGTTTCACAACACCTTTTGCATATTCTGATAATCCAAGCCCCATATACTATCCTTCGATAAATTCAACGCAACTTCAATATGTACTAGGGTTGGTTACCTTGAACGCAACTAAAACGTGACATAGATGCTGCATTTTTCGTGCTCTAGTATTGGCTTTACCTATCGCGTCTGCAATCAAATAGAGAGTTCTAGTCCAAGAATCTTAACAATGACCAACATACGGAAGGAGAAAGAAAACCATGCATGGAGGTGGCCGTGCATGCTCTACCTCTTCGCCAAGCGTGGGAGTCAAACCTTGGACCTTTGATATCAGCATCCCCACCCTCCAATCCTTTTACCAATAGGCCGCATGTCTACCGGCTATTGCTTAGATTCGCGTATAC
Source organism: Rhodomyrtus psidioides (assembly GCA_021437785.1). Lineage (NCBI taxonomy): Eukaryota > Viridiplantae > Streptophyta > Magnoliopsida > Myrtales > Myrtaceae > Rhodomyrtus > Rhodomyrtus psidioides. The sequence goes on along the minus strand of JAILYB010000044.1, from coordinate 608,626 downwards.
ATATTTGTAAACTCATTAGGCATACATGCAATGTGAGATCTATCTGGGAAGTCAAGTCAACATTCTATGGATAAATTGTCAGCTGTCAATCTTGTAAGACCAAAGTTTTTGCTCGTTGAAACCATTTCTGAGGGATTAGTGCAACTTACTTTGTTTCTGAGAACACAGATCATGATACTTTCACTTAATGTAGGGACAGAAACACGAATTCCTTATCGTCTCTCTCCATTGATTTAGCTATAGATGAGATATATCCTAAAGTAAAAAGAAAGAAAAATAAATGGACATAGATGCCGCATGTACTGGGGTTGGATACCTTGAACGCAACTAAAACGTGACATAGATGCTACATTTTTGGTGCTCTAGGATTGGCTATACCTATCGCGTCTGCAATCAAATAGAGAGTTCTAGTCCTAGAACCTTAACAATGACCAACATAAACAAGGAGAAAGAAAACCATGCATGGAGGTGGCCGTGCGTGCTCTACCTCTTCCCCGAGCACGGGAGTCGAACCTTGGACCTTTAATATCAGTGGCCCCACCCTCCAATCCTTTTACCAATGAAGCCGCATGTCTACCGGCTATTGCTTAGATTCGCGTATACATATTTGTAAACTCATTAGGCATATGTCAATGTGAGATCTATCTGGGAAGTCAAGTCAACATTCTATGGATAAATTGTCAACTGCCAATCTGGTAAGACCTAAGTTGCTCGTTGAAACCATTTCTGAGGGATTAATGCAACTTACTTTACTTTGTTTCTGAGAACAGAGATCATGATACTTTCACTTAATGTAAGGACAGTGTTGGATTATATGGGGGTGCACGGTAAGTACCGTGGTCCGCCCATGTAGGGCATCTCACCCCTTGGCAAAGAAATAACTGCCAGAAACAGTTATATTTAGAAACGTGATATTAGATCACATTTTATCGTCTGTCGTTAGAACAGATAGAACGACGTTCTTCCAACGAAGAATACAGAGATGACGAAGACAAATTCTCCCGAACGTCAAACGGAGAACGTCAAACGGACAAACGCCTCTCTCGAGACTGCACTAGTGACTCTTAATTTGTGGAAATTACGGTACGTTCCTCATGTGATGTGCTCGTTTACGATCAGTGATTCAAGATGATCCTATGGCTCGTAAAATAGCTTTTGTGGCTTGTGTCAAACATGATAATTGAACTGTTAGATGTAGACCACATTTTGAATTAATGAGTAGCAAGTGCAAGCAGTAATAAGTTCTTTAACCCATAGCTGTGTACATATGAAAATTCACTTAACCCACGCTAAAGGTGAATATCCTTCTAGCGGCTTAACCAGAAACCGATATTCGTTATACTGGTTTCAGCTCAAATGAGGCTTAGTGCTTCAAGTGTAAGTATCATAGGTTTGAGAAGTGAAAGGGTAAGGGAAGAGATCTTTCAGGATTAATAAAAAAAAAAATCTAAGTTTAATCGACATGGAAAAGGAAAATGTCATTTTCAGAAAAATATTTCAAAAGTGAAGTGTTTTAACTGTGGCAAAAAGGGTCACTTTACTCACAATTGTGATGAGTTAAAGAAGTTAGAATCCCTTTGTGCACTTAAGAGTGTACATATATTTGTATTTCAGTTTTGGTAACTGAATTTTATCCTTTGTGGATTGTAGATCTAAGGGCCACAAACCATGTAGTAGTGGAATTTTAATAAGTTCCACATTGAACAAATTTAATAAATGTGAGAAATATTTTCTGAGTGAAAATCAAAGTTTTTTTGGCACTTGCCAATTGAATATGTGTGATAGTTACACTTTGTTCTTACTAACGTTTATATGCTCCAAAACACGACGGAATTTAGTTTCTGTGTTAGTTTGGTTAAACTTGATTTCAAGTTGGACTTTCATAACGATGGTGATGACTTGTCGTTGAAACAAGTTACTAGATTTCTAGATGGTTTCAATGTACAGATTGCTAAGTACAATTATGTGAACAATAGTTATTCCATATTTTCATCTTTTGTGATGATATGAATATGTGGCATGCTAGGCTGTATAAAATAAGCTAAACATGGCTTATTGGACAGAATTGAAAGCGTCAATTTGCCTATTTGTGAGCATTGCCTGGTGGGAAATAACAAAGAGAAAACCGTTTAGAAAAGGAACAAGAGCTGAGTTTCCTTTGCTGTTAATCCATTCAGACAGATGTGGTTCAATAAATGTGATAACAAGGCATAAGGCTGTTTATTTCATCACATTTATATCATTACTCTCGATTCGGATTTGTTGTTTTGTGATTTTTCATAAAATTATATATATATATATAATCCGAATGAGGATGCGAAAGTCTCTGATCAATTCAGATGTTTATGTGATGAAAACGGAATAGAAAGAAAGTTGACTATTCCAGCGATTCCTCTGCAGAATGAAGTTGCAGAGAGAAGAAACAGATCATAATAGAAATGGTTAAGTTTGTGATGGTACATGCTATTGTGCATATCATCTTTTGTGGTAATATTTTATTGGCGACTGTCTAGACACTTAACTATGTGCCTTATAAATCAGTTACCTCTACTCCATATGAGTTGTGGATATGTTGAAAATGAGATTTGAGTTTTCTCATAATTTGATGTGCTTCCTATACACACATGCTCTCCCACAAGTATGGGAATTGAGCCCTATAGGCAAAAAGAGTATCTTCGTGAAATACTTCGAGCATTCGAAAGGCCAAGTGCTATAGGTGAGCAAGAAAGTAGGAAGTGTAACTGAATTTTGAATCACGAAATGTCACATTTTTAGTGAATGTATTTCCGAAAAAGGGCGAGATAAGTGAAAATTTTACTCTGTTTAAATCTTGGATAGTGATAATAATTTTATTGGGACATCTTATACAAGTGGGAACAATGTGAGAAGTGGGAAATTTATTTCGAATTAGTCTCAATTGCAACCACTTAATGTGAAGAAGATGTCGTCGTTGTCTGATCCGAGTGGGATTGTAATGGAGAATGATGTACTAAGTGTGCAATCTCCAATTGACGAATAAGTGAATGAGCCAATAAATGTAAATGAGGCTCGGACTTGCCCTAGTAAAAAAAATGTATATGAGTGTCGCGACCCGTCCGAAGGCGGACGCGGCTAATGGATTACCGATCGCGGGCCTTCCCCCGCACAAGGGTGCGGATCGCGGGCTTTGGATCGGCGCGGGCCCTCCCAGGCCCATACCAAATCGCGGCGGGAGTATTTTTCAAAGGGATTCGACGATAACAGTCGATCGCTTTCGACCTTAGTGTGGTCGTGGTGACATGTGCAACTTGTGCATGCATTTGGAGTCGCCACCGGTCTTTCTTGGAGGGTAGACCGGAAACCTTATTGACCGATTGGGAGAGATCGATCAATTCTGCGGAACCAGAGATTTTGGGTTCGGGGACTTGGTTACGTTGATGTCATTACCAACGCCCTTTCGGTACCTAACGCGAGTGATTTTCCCTAACTAGGATTTCATACAGGCGCAATTTTGGGTGAGGTAAGTCTGACTTTGCACATTAACCAGTTTAACATGCTCACGTAATCATAATAAATAAATAGATGCCAATCACATAAACATCTATCCTACGTGGTGATCATGGAATTATGATTTAATGGGTCTCGAGCCAATGAGACCACATTTAATCATTTTAATATTTTAATAACGGAGAGCCGCTCTTCGCTTCTTCTTGGTTTCTTGAACTCTTCAAGAATTGGGCCCCAAAGAGCTCGCCGACTTAAAAGGCTCCTCCACGTAATCCTCGTAGCATTTACTTCAACAATTGACTATGCTAAAAATAAAGATTACATGAAAAATAAAAGGAGTACGCAGTCTCCATTTAATAATTACAACCCCAAATATATAAATAATCATCATACATTCATATATACATCAATCACATTGATTAGGGATTTTTCCATGATCACCACCCTTTCACGTAAGTAATAAATTCACAATTTAAAACTTAGGAAGGCACAATAAAAATTCTACGTTGAATCATATTAAGAATTTTTACGTAAAATAAGATAGCCATAAATTTTCGATTCAAAATTGATTTAGTCTCAATTTTTGCTACGTTGATTAATTTATCATATAAAATAATCAATCTCCATTAGCCATGTAAGACGAACAATTCGTTAATACATATTGGCCATAGTATTGCAAAAATTGCAAAAAATCAATTAAATGCACGAAAACACCTAAGGATTGGCTCTGATACCACTGTTGGGATCCACGTAACACGTAGCGGAAATAAATAACAACCCATACATGTATCTCCAGAGGCGTACTTCGTGCATTTCAATCGAAAAAAATCACAAAGTCTCAAAGGGAGTAAATAGATTACCTCTCGTAGCGTGCTTGAACGGAGGTGTCGGTTCGATGTTCTTCGATCTCAGCCTCCACAAGTGTTAGGCATCTAGTTCGGACGCACCACCAATTGACGAACGGGGAGACGACTAATAACTCCACAACAATTGTGCTAGCAATATGCGGAATCAATATTCCGAACTTAGTATATTTTGCTCACTCAAGATTATGAGAATATAGAGAGTGTTTGTGTTCTTCTCTCTAAGCTCTCAAAAATTTGCACACTCTACAAAATGTCTCTCCCCTTCAACCTCAAAACTCTTGCCATCCTTTTATAGCCAAAAATACCTTCCAATAAATTGTATTTAAAAATAGCACCAACAATTATAAATTCTATCTAAAAATAGCACTCACAAATAAATGACATTTAAAAATAGCACTAACAATAGCACTCACAATTTATAATACAAAAATGCTATTTAAAAATAGCACTAACAATAGTACTCACAATTTATAATACAAAAATTTTATTTAAAAATAGCACTAACAATTATAAATTCTATCTAATAATAGCACTCACAATTTATGATAAATAAATGCCATTTAAAAATAGCACTAACAATAGCACTCACAATTTATGATAAATAAATGTCATTTAAAAATAGCACTAACAATAGCACTCACAATATATAATACAAAAATGCTATTTAAAAATAGCACTAGCAATAGCACTCACAATACAAAAATGCTAAAAAAAAGGTACTAACAAAGGTGTTAAAAATAATAACCATTATTATTATTACAAGAGTTAAAGAGGTTACCAAACAGTACAAATATGCATAACGTATAAATACGTATGACATATAAATACATAGAGCATACGTATACATCCATGAAACCGGGGACTAATTGAAAGAAAAATGTGCAATTAAGCCCTTTTGGTAAAAATTGATTAAATTGGAGGGCAAATTGACCTAATTGCACTTTAAGACTTTAGAATCCAATGTCATAGCTTATAGAAAGTGAGAATTGAAAACTAAAAGACTCGAAAAGGTTTTTTTTTTTTTTTTTAGGCTCGGTTCGGGTTTATGTTTGTGAAGGAACATAGTGACCCGAGCCGAATTTTTGAGATTTAAAGTGACACACTTGAAGAGGAAATTAAAACAAAATTATCGAATATTTTTGGGTATTTTTCTGACCACGAATGATATTTTTCTGATTTTTTGGGTATTTTTATAATTAAATAAACTCGAAAAATATTAAAAATATCGAAAAATATTTTTTGTTCAAAATTGGTTCCTAAGGCTAAACCAAGGCTTCCAAAGTTGATTTTGTGATTTTATGACCTTTTTTGATATTTTTAATTAATTTTAAAGAATAACAATCACAATAATAAATGGTAAAAAATCAGGTGTCAACAATGAGCAATAGAAAAAGAGATGGAGTCAATGAGATCAAACAAATGATGAGAACTAGTTGATCTTTCGAATGGACACAAAGCTAATGGAAAGTGTAAAACTGATGGCTCGATTGAGAAATATAGGGCTCGTCTTGTGGTGAAATAGTATGATCAGTTCATCTTATTTTGAAAGTGATTGGTGTGGATCTTGGATTACATCACATAGATGTAAAGACTGCGATTCTCAATGAAAAATTAAAAGAAGAATTTTGCATGAAACAACCTATTGGGTTTGTTATACAAGGCCAAGAACAAAAGGTATATTGACTTTTGAGATTGATATATGGCCTTACGTAGTCTTTGAGATAATGATATATATTTTCTCGTAATGCCATTGTGGCACATATTTTTTTTCTTCTTCTTCTAATGATTGATGAGGATCATTGAGTATATATCAACAAATCCAAAGATCAGTTTGTGGTCTTATCATTATATATTGATGATATACTAATTGCTAGGAGCAGTATGGAGTTAATTGATACAGTCAGAATTGGTTATGTTCCAATTTTTTATATAAAAGATATGGGTAAATATGCATATGTTTAAAGATATTGTAATCTCTTTCACGAGAGACTTTTATTAATAAAGTCCTTGAGTGATTTCGTATGCAAGACTGTAAACTAAAATATACTCCTATTGCAAGAGGTGAAGGTCTGAGCCAAAGATGTGTCCTGAGACTCTACAAACAAAATAAAGAAATGGAAAGTGATCCATGTTCTAGTGTTGTTCGAAGCTTAATGTACACTATGTGTATAAAAGACCTAATATTTATTTTGTAATTGGAATGATGTGTAGATACCAATCCACTGCAGGTCAAGTACTTTGAATTGTCGTCAAGAAAATTATGAGATATTTGAAAAGTGCTGCTGAATTTTTGTTGAGTTATCAAGGTAGAGATTTGCACCTTGAAGGCTATGCTGATGTTGACTGAGGAAAATGTTGAGCTTTGCGTTCTTACTTAAAAATGGCGCCTTGTGTTAGAATAGCAAGAAGCAAAGGTGTATAGCCTTATCCACGATGGAAGATGATCTCGTGGTATTATCAACAGCAGTACAAGAAAATGTTTGGCTTAAAGAGATGTTTGAATCAGTGAGGTGTTGCTAAGGATGCTGAAGGTACAATTATTAGTTGATTGTGATAGCCAAGCAACAAGAGCTTACACTAAAGATCCATTGCCAGACGAAGCAAATAGACATGCAATACGTTTTTGTGAAAGACATGGTTGTAAGAAAAGATGTGAGCATACAGTACACATACATATACAGAATGATAGCAGTTTTTCTATGAAGTGAGTACCTAGAGATGTTGCTCCTCAGTCATGTGTTAACAAAAGGATATTGAAATCTCTAGAAGTGTGAAAAGTGGGAGTATTGGATATTTATATTTCTCAATGTTCACAATTAATGATATTTGTTATCATTATTGATGCCTATGAGTTTGTATGATATTTATGCATATTAATGCTTGGTGCATTATGTTGAGAAGGTATGTCGGACAGATGTGATTAACCTACTCACACAGGTAATCGCCTCTATTTACTGCGTGATAAATAGAGATGAAACAATTTCAAGCTTATTATTTAGGTGATAATTGAGAGCTGAAGCTTGAAAATTTTAAGGTCGCCTTAACGGAATGTTAAGATGAGGTCATAATATTTATTATGTCCAAAAGTGAAATATCAAAAGTGATATAGCCCACATATTTCACTTTATCTATCTTACTACCAAATGTGAGTTCTGAAAGATTCTTTTAAAGAAAGTAGATTTGCGAATTCAAGCTAGACATTGAGTATGTCTGAACTATCATCTGTACGGTATTAAAAGTGAAAAGACATACGCTCCATGGGAAAAGAGAGAATACAGTAATACGTACTTCATATTACGTATGCATGAAACGACCAATAAGAGTTGGCAAGAGTTTTTTTTTATCTCAACTCTATAACCGTGTGAAACTCTCGAGGACAAAAGTTCCTCAAATTGAGTCCCCTCACGACTCTTACTTATTCTCAAGATTTCTTTTTGGTGTTTGCTATCTTAGGGTGTTACCAATGGTCATAGGATTGATTCGACCTAATGGGACATTTCTAGAAAAGCGAGCCGGACTGAGATTGAGAGTTTTAAGGGAAGAGGAAGATCAAATTTATTTGGATGTCACATTCAATCTTTGTGTTCACAGGTCGACCAATTGTGATTATTTGAGTTAATCATGATTGTGAATACAATGTATTGTGTTTGAGCGCTCAAAGAGATCAAGAGAGATATGATGTAAATGTGACTGATTGATCTAGAGTACTGCATACTGAATCTACTCTGAGTCCACATGCCATTATAGAACTGCTATATACTCCAAACGGGTGTATGGTTAACATGCCATTATAGAACTGCTATATACTCCAAACGGGTGTATGGCAACGAGCTCTCGCAGTATGCTGGTCGCACGGATTATTTGTCGATATGAGCTTTGCAGAAAAGTGAGAGAGAATTATGTTTTACCCTTCATGGGTGAGTGGGAGTTGTTGATCCTTCGTGGGGAAACGAGAATTACTGATAATTCTTCATGGGCGAGTGTGAGATGTTGGATTATATGGGAGTGCACGGTAAGTACCGCGGTCCGCCCATGTAGGGCATCGCACCCCTTGGCCAAAGAAATAGCTGCCAGAAGCAGTTATCTTTAGAAACGTGATATTAGATCACGTTTTATCATCTGTCGTTAGAACAGATAGAACGACGTTCTTCCAACGAAGAACACGGAGATGACGAAGACAAATTCTCCCGAACGTCAAACGGACAAACGCCTCTCTCGAGACTGCACTAGTGACTCTTAATTTGTGGAAATTACGGTACGTTCCTCGTGTGATGTGCTCGTTTACGATCAGTGATTCAAGATGATCCTAGGGCTGTAAATTCAGAGTAATTCCGCTGTATATATAAACGGGATCGGTTCCCTTCAGACAGAAACACGAATTCCTTATTGTCTCTCTCCATTGATTTAGCTATAGATGAGATACTATACTTGACTTATAGCTGATATAACGTGGTAATTCTTATCTAAAAGTACAACAGAATAAATGGCAATTCTTCTCTACCACATTACAAAGGAATGAGTATAAAAAGGAAATAGCAATTCTTTTCCCTTAGTTGCGTCTGGAAAAAAAGGAAAAAATAAAAGCAATAACGTAATTCTCATCCTAAAGTAAAAATAAAGAAAAATAAATGGTAAAAAAGGTCATTTATTGGCCGGCATTGAAGACCTGGGAGGGATGACTAGGAGATCAAACAAATCAAAAACAGAAAAAAAATCAACTCTGCGAGAGAAAACGTATAATGAAAAGATTAATGTTGATATATTTTTTACAAAGATGTTTGGGGGGGGGGGGGGGGTTGTGTTTAACCAAAAAGAAAAGAATGTTAGATATATTTAGATTATGTTAGATACAACTAGATTATTTATAATATTCTGAATATCATTCTGATTGATTATAATTGATTTTGTAATATTTCGTTATTTTAAAAAAAGAAGAAAAAATATAGAGGAATAATTTTGATTTCGGACAAAAATAGAATACAATGGTGATATTATTCTTTAGATAAAATTGAGAATGGAAAAATGACACAAATAGCTCCTAAACTTTAATCCAATGTGCAATGTAGTCCCTGAATTTTAGCTCAATGTGAAATTTGGTCCCCAAATTTCTGACTTGTTCAATGCAGTCCATTAACTTTTAGTCCATGTTCAATTTAGTCCCTAGACCATATGAAAATATTCATCGTTGTCTCTTATATTAAATTAATGAAAGGATTTCATTGAATATTTTCATCTAGTTTATGGATTATATTGAACATGTAGCAAAAGTCTAAGACCACATTGAACAAATTAAAAGTTCATGGATCATATTAAACATGAGACTAAAGTTCAAAGACCATATTGAACAAATTTAAAGTTCAAGGATCATGATGCACATTAGATCAAAATTCATGGACCATTTATGTCATTATGCCAATCGAGAAAAAAAAAAATCATTCACCCCACGGTACTTTCTCAATCCGATTGCCCATGTCTCAAAAGTGGAAAGTGCACCCAAATTCAACGTAACCGTCCGACCAACTTTTTATTTATCTAACATAACTTTTTTGGCCAAAGTTTCCTGGACAGGGTATGTCGTTTCTCACTTTCATCCGAAACCTAGAAATTCATCGTCGTCTCTTTACATGGCTTCTTCTCCTTCGCATTCTATCCTGAAAACAGCTACCATGGACTGCCCTGCCCCTCATCCTCCGCCAAGGGGAAATCAAACAGGTGAACACACGCATAACTTTCCTTACAGTCCACAGTCATACGCCCCCCCTTTCCAATCCGCAGCCACAACGCAGAAAGCCGGACAAACGGTTTCCTGACACGTGCTGATTATGCCGTGCTGACTGTTGCATTGATCAGTTTTATAGTGGTACTGGTGATCGCCAATTAGTTAGTCTTCCAGATTAGTTCTGATTACCCCATGTTGAAAGTTGCTGGATTGACTGTGTCAATCTCACAGTCTCTGCATCCACCGGGGCTACTCGGAAAGCCGCCCTGTTGGTGGAGAAACCAAAGATGCACGGGACATTTTTCTTCAGTAAAGCCGAGTGCTTTGTCTAATAGACTAATACAATTGGAATACTACGCAATACTTGGCAGTGGCGTCAGCTAAGTCATTCGTGCTGTAGGCGGCTGCCAACGGGATTGTTATAGAAGCGAACATGACGATGGAGAGGGCCGAGGTGGCGGTGGTTGAGGACATGGATCGAGAGCGGAGGTCCGTGGGGGCAGTAGCCGTCGGATTGGGCTTGAGGATGCGAGGCACGCACGTATATAGTTGGTGGTATAAGGGGAGCCACAGCCGCATGGAAGCTCACTGCGAAAACTTGAGGGTTGCCTTTGCGAATTCTACGACAGACGGAAGCTTAGTCACCGGGGATAATTTATTCTCCGGCCAATAATCTCCGGCAATGCTTCTACAATGGGCAAAAGTACACTAGAAGTGCCAATATTTATGTACGGAGATCACTTTAGTGCCAATATTTTTTTTTGATCACTTAAGTGCCAAGTCGAGAAAAAAAAAGGATCACTTAAGTGTCAACTCGCCGGAATTGACACTTAAGTGATCCTTTTAAAAAAAATTGGCACTTAAGTGATCCAAAAAAAGGATCACCCAATTCCGGCGAAAAAATGATCACTTTAGTGCCAATTCAGGCGAGTTGGCACTTAAGTGATCATTTTTTCTCCGATATGGCACTTAAGTGATAAAAAAAAAATATTGGCACTAAAGTGATCTCTGTACATAAATATTGGCACTTCTAGTGTACTTCTGCCTTCTACAATGCTTCTACAACGATGTTGAAATCCATATATCCACAATTTTAGGAGCTGCTATTGATGGTAAGGTTTATTATGAGTCCGCTTTGAACTCTTTTTTGGCCACGGTGGTCCTCTAGTAATTATTTATATCTTATTGTTAAATGAATTTGGAGCTTATTCGTAAAAAACATAGTCGATTGTTTTGTGGGATTGCTACATAGATAGCGATCAGTATATTTTTCCCTGATTACATAGAAAATTTGTGTGATGCTTGTATCAACGGATTAAGTTTTGTTGGAATTTATCAAAATCGCTTCACCTATTTAGGTTTCATTCCAAAGACAAATGTCTCCTTTGGAAGCGTTTTCTTGGCCAAATTATTAGGAGAGCTTTCTAGCCGAATTAAGGATGTCGTGGACACGTTTTAGATGTTATAGATTATAATTTTATTTTAACTTCTCCAAAATGAAACTTGAAACCGCTTTGGTAAAATGGAAAATAAAAATTGCAAGACGAGGATGCCTTCACAAACGATATCCAACTTGAGGAGGTCAATGAACGTGGCATTGTGGAACTCATCTAGATGGAAGGGCCACAGTTGAAGTGCATCTACATATGAACCCATTCTTTACATTGGCTAGATTGAAGACCTTGGAGTGGCCACTAAGAGATCAAACAAATTAGAAACCGAAAAAATCAGCTCGCGAGAGAAAAGGTATGATGGAAAGATTATTGACATTTTCTTGGGACTTTTTTTTTTTTTTTGTAAAAGAAAAAGGAAAGAATGTTGGATATATTTAGATTATGTTGGGTATATCTAGATTACTTATGATAGTTTAAGTGTTTGCATTATTCTATATATCATTCTGATTCATTGTAATTGATTTTCTAATATCGTATATTCATAGCCAAAGAAAGCAGAGAAGATCAAAGAGATTTGATCTTTGCATAAATAAAGGATCATCTCGATAAATACAATATAAATACACCGTAGATGAGTGTGTGAAATTGAATCAACATAGACGTTATTGTTAGGAATATTATAGTTCATTTTGAAGTACACAAAACCATTCATGCTCTGGTGAAAAGAATTTGGTTGCTTCTAAAGGATTTGCACTTCACTATGTTTGATCACTAACACCATAATTCTTGATAGAAGCAGGTAAACCATATGTCAGAGGCACACTGGTTCGGGATTCGAACACGTTGCATGTGAATTCTATCTAAGTCAACTAATCCTATTTCCTATCTCTTAGCAGGTCAAACTTCCCCACTAATGGTCAATGATCTGAAAAAGATTTCGATGTTAAGTCATATTATTTTAGTGTCCATCAAAATGATTTCCTAAAAGTTTTCCCTTTATAGGATATCTTGATTGTCTTTCTTATGTTAGGCAAATACCTTTTTTATATTCTTTATCTAAAGGTCTTATGATATGTTTGTATGGCGAATATATCTTTCCAAATTTCTGGTGAATCTTACCGAAAACGACTAGTGTTCTTTTATCAATCAACCAACGGCTAGTATTGGTGATTGATCCTCGGAGTGGATCTGTCTAGCGGGGAGCTTGGAGGACGAGGACTATAAGGAGCACGACGTTCAAAGAACGGAGGACGACCAAGAGATAATCGACCTCATTCAAAGAGAGCTTCATTGTTTGTCTAAAAGCACCTTTGTGAATCCTGTAAGAGAGAGTGAAGCAGAAAAAGAGTGTTGAGTGAAAGGTCTTAGTAGAGGCATAGTTCGCTTCGGTAGAGACGGTAGAAGTTCAAGCAATCACTCTTGTTCCTGCAATCTCTTATTCGGATACTTAGTGAAATCCAGCTAGTAGACTGTTAGTGTGGGAGAGTGGACGTAGGCCCTCAAAAGCCGAACCACTATAATCTCGTGTGTATCACTTTCCTACTTCTTCTGCCTCTATCAACTGCATGTATTAACTGTCTGGCAGAAGCACTGCAACACTTTACTGTCACTTGCATTATCTCGATTTCAATTATTTTATCAATTTCGCATTATTTATCGAAATTCGATTGATACACCTATTCACCCCCTCTAGGTGTATAGCCTAGCCAAGAACAACAGTTATATAGTAAGTAATGATGTCCTTGACACATTTTACAGATGTTATCTTTATTGTTGTAACTCGTGAACTACTTAAAATTAAGAGAAATCTAATGGACCGACAAAGACAATATCACAATAAATAGATTCTTGTCCAAAATGAAACCTAAAACCGCTTAAGGTAAAATGAAAAATGAGAATTAAGAGAAACCTAACAGGCTAACGAAGACAACACTAGAGAAAATAGAAACCTAAAACACCTTCGATAAAATGAAAATTGCAAGACTAGAATGCCTTCATAAACGGAACAATATGAAAGATGGGCATATCGAAATGACAATTTTGCCCTTCAACATCAATCAAAGATTGCGGAGGAGATATCCCAAGAAGCTTGCATCCTTCTATTTCTGTCATTGTCTTCAACATGGTTAAAAGTGAGAGCCTTATCTTTAACAACCATTTGAAGGCGCGCCTTAATGGATGTCAAATTGAGTTGTTTGTTGCGGAAGAGGATATGGTTCCTCTCCAACCATATAATGTGACAAAATGGCTCCAAAAGAGAATCTGGCTATGTGACGCCCTAGAAATCCGACTTCGGTAAATTCCTTGAATTTGATGAAATGGATTAAGATCGAAATTCAGTCGATAAATTATATTGGATCGAAAGGACTGAAGAGACGACGTTTGGAAGAATTCGAATTTCAGTCGGTTTAGATTAGGTTCGAAATTCTTAGTCGTCGTGAATTAGGATTTCAATCCTCGCGAACCGAGCCTAATTCTAATCGACCCTAGCATGTGAAATTACGAAAATTACCCTTCGTCTAGTTTACCGAAACTTCGTTTCAGTCCTAATTTATCAAAAGACCAAAATGCCCCTCAATTGTGTTTATAGGACAAATTGCCCCAAAAGTCCAAGGGGACCCCACACTCTCTCTCCTCTCCCTATTCTCTCACGTGGGCTGCTGCCCTTCTTCTTCTTCTTCTCTCTCTCTCACACATCTCTCTCTTCTCTCTCTTTCTCGCGATCTCTCTCTCTCTCTCTTTCTCTTTTCTCTGCCTCCTCCCTTCCTCGACCGACTCCTCCTCCTCCCGTTGAATTTTTGTGCGCCACCACCCCCCGTCGACGACCACCACCTCTAGTCACCTCCTGCCGCCACCACCGAACCGCCCCCGGCTGTCGGTCGCCGCCGGAAGCCGCGAAACAGCCGCGGGAACTCTAGCCCCTGTTTCGGCCCCTATACCCCTGAGAGCCTCCGAGCTCCCTCCGGCCGTTCGCGATGCCACCGCCGGAAACCGCCACCTCTCCGACATTACCCAGCCTCCCCTCGACACCCTCAACCTAACCCCGTCGCTGATTAGCCACCGGAGCCGCCGCATCCAGCTCTGAAACCCACGGTGCCCTGTTTTTGATCGGTTTGGGGATTTTCTTCGATCCCGCCGTTTCGGCTGTCGTCGCCTCTCACAGCCACCACCAACGAACTCCTAGGACTCCCCTCCAACTTACTTGAGCTCGGCGGAGCTTGCCGCCGCGCGTGGAGGCCGAAAATCGCCTCCGACCACCCTTGTTTTCGCCGCCGAAACCACCTGATTCTGCCCCTCGTCGATCCGCCGCCTCCGGCCGCCCTCAGCCGCTGCCACCAGTCCTAATCAACTTCCCTCGACCCGTAGGTGAGTCCCCGAGCCTTGGCCGGCTTCTCCACGGCCGTTGAGGTCGAGAATCGCCGGAAAATAGTCGGTTTCCCTTGTTTCCTTTGCTGACCGCCCCTGTTTTAGGCAGCCGTCGCCGTTCTCCGGAGCTCCTGTCGCCGGCCACCTGTCCCAGCGACCTTGTCGGACCTCCCTGTGGTGTTCCCGAGGTTTTGGTTCAAGTCACCGCGCGTTAAACCCTAGGTTTGCCGAGAATCGCCGCCGCCACCGTCGTCGCCGTTGAGACCGCCCGAGCTTAAATTGATAGTGAGTTGACTCTAAACCTTGGTTAGGGCGCTAATTACGCCTAGGATTAGCTGGTTATGGAATTTAGGTACACAATCGGGGCCGGTTTAAATAGAAATTGAGATTATGTTAAATGGCCAATCGATTAAGTTAGCCGAGTTGATTGAATTGTCTGTGGCTAATTGTTGCTAAGTGAATATTGATTGATTGATTGGATGGGCAATGGATTGCCGCTGTTTGATCGCGAGCGAGCGATAGACTAGAGACAAGCGAACGATCGACGATTTAAAATGATTGATTGGGTTAATAAAAGACCATTGTACGAATTGAGCTTGAGATTGTTGGATTGTGATCGATTGTTCGAGATTGAGTTATTGCTTCACTGAAATGCCTTAGTGGGTGTAATGCCTTAATGGGTGTAGTGAATGTTCACTGGCTGTTGGATTGATGATTGAGGGTTAATCGCCCTGTGTGTGGTGACTAGTGGATAGTCTGCATTTGCATATGACCGTGTGCGAAGTCAAAATACATATTTTAGCATAAAAATGGCCTTTGGCCGAGACTTTTACATACCCGTGTGAGCATTCGGCCTTAACCAAATATACTGAAAATGGTTGATTGATGGATGTATTATGTATGGTCATACGAGGGAAAATAATGAAGTTCCTGGAAAGTTCATGTTCTATGATTTGTACAGAACTATACGACTTGCCAGAAGCATAATAATTCATGCCCCAGACCAGTCGTACGATCTTAAGGGATTATCGGATGCCGATCGCAGCCGGGGCTAGACCGACGCCCCGTTTAGGGATGCCTACTTGCTGGTGCCGTGATGGATACACTGGATACACCACTTGTAGTAGCCGTTGCCGAGAGTAAAGGAACGTAGATCGGTGCTTCCGGTGAGACGCTGGATCGCACTGAGGTGTTGGATCGCGTTATTGGGAGAGTCGAATCACGCCCTCTTTCGCGTAGATCCTCTCTTGTGTCGTAGGCACGATCATCGTTAATAAAAGGATTGAATACAATGTAACTTCGTGCATGGGTTAGTGTGAGCGCATTCCGACTATGAAGTTTGGAATGGGACAAATGGAGTAGGAAGACGGACGTTCATACTCGCTTGTGTTCGAGTTATTATTGTATTGTGTGTATTGTCTTGGTGGATGTAATGATGTGATTG
The DNA here is from genome assembly GCA_021437785.1 of Rhodomyrtus psidioides. NCBI lineage: Eukaryota > Viridiplantae > Streptophyta > Magnoliopsida > Myrtales > Myrtaceae > Rhodomyrtus > Rhodomyrtus psidioides. Next base: position 592,351 of record JAILYB010000044.1, on the reverse strand, counting down.
AGTGATTGATTGGTTTGACTGTTGAGTCGAGTCAAGCATTACATTATGTGTGGCTGAGGCTGGTAAGTGTGCATGTGGATGGTTGTTATATTGTTATTTGTGAGTGGCTGTTATACGTACCTGTGTGGTCTTTGAGCTTCCGTTAGGATGCCCTAGGCGAATCAGTTTCCTAACCAAGCTTAGGCTTGATTCACTGAGATTTATTCTCACCCCGTCGTGGGATAACAATTTCAGGTCCCTTCGGATGAAGACTCGTGGACGCCAAGGATTGGCTTTTGGATTAGTTCTTTTGAAGTAGGTGAGAAGTTGACCTTACTCGACAGAGTGACTGACTAAGGTCTTGTCTGGTTGCCCCGAAGTATAGGGTTATGCTCAAATGTCTGCCGTTATGTATAATTGTTTATTGTTATTTTTGGTGGAAAAGTTGTGGTGCTTGATTCCTGCTATTCTATTCCATGATTATTTGATGTCAGGGAGTTTAAACGTTTCCGCTTGTGTAAATAATTGATAGGTCGATAGTGTGCCTGGGACGCTATCTCTATGACCTCGTGGCGATTTGGCAAGGGTTGTCGCGGGCTCGAGAGTCGGGGTGTGACAGGCTATACGTTGGTGAAAGGCGTGGCCATGAATATGTCTCATTGCCCACCAAAGGTTATCATGCCAAGAAGTATTATGCCAAGCCAGGTTGCACTTAGCCGACCAAAACAAAGCAAGAGCTTTTGTGATTCTACAACCAAAAAAGATATGATCAACAGAGTCAGGCCGGCAACTACAAAACGCATAACTACCTTCCGCAATACGCCGGTAGGTGAGAAGAATAATCTGAGTCGGCAACCTGTTGAGAGTGATAAGCCACAAAATGAAAGAGTACCGAGGAGCATGGTGATGGTCCCAGATGAAAGAGTGCGATTGGACTAACTGACCTCTATGTGGAAAATAATCCCAGGCCGAATTAGAGGAGAAGGCACCTGGAGGATGACCAAGCCAAACCAGGGTGTCACGACCCTTGGGGGAGAAGGACGGCATATGATCATTCCAAGTTCCCATGACGGTGTTCACCCTCGAGGGACAATGAGTACAGAAAGAAAATCTTGAACTGTGGCCATCCGAGATATACCGGATCTGTAAATGTCCAAGTCAAAAAATAATTTGTATAAAGGACCCCTCGGATGTCAGGAATCAAACTAGAATGATATATTTCCATTTCCCAGCCGCCAGCAGAATAGGTGATCACTCTCTTTTCTGAGGTCAAGAATCGTTTTCCAAGACCAGGAACAGAGAGTCGGTCTGTTTGCCACCTAAAAATTCGTATTCTTAAGAAAGTTCGAGTGTATCCATTTGCACCAAATGGACTCTTTATCCGTGAAGAGTAGCCAAATATGTTTGAGCATGGTGGCTTTGTTGCAGTTAACAAGTCGACGAATGCCAAGGCCTCCCTCCTCTTTTGGTAGGCACAAGGTGTTCCACGATACCTTAACACCTCTTGTACCTAACTCCGGACCCTTCTAGAGAAATTGCCTAAGAATTTGTTCAATGCGTAGAAGAACTGACTTAGGAAGGATAAATACACAAGACCAATAAACCTGGATGGCGTGGAGGACCGTCTTGACTAGCAAAAAACGTCCTACGAAGGAGAGGAAACGTTGCGACCATGATCTTGCTCTAGCCGTGATAGTGTTTATCAAAGATGTGTAATCTACCTTTTTTAGTCAGCCTGATACAATGGGAACCCCGAGGTATCGAAATGGCAAAGCACCTTCTTGAAAACCAAGTAACGAGAGGAGCTGCTGACGGAGTAGTTCCGAGGCACCTGAACAAAAGAATTCGCTCTTAGTCATATTTGGTTGGAGACCAGACCAGTCGGAAAACCTTTCCGACCCAACTTAATAAGATTTACCGAGGTGGGGTCAGCCTCAACAAAGATAAGAACATCGTCGGCAAAGAAAAGATGGGACAACTGTGTTGCTTTGCATCTCCAAAAAAACTTGAAGCCAAGCTGCCGAGTTTGGAGATTAATAATGCCCGTAAAAACCTCCATAACTAGAGTGAATAAGTAAGCTGACATAGGGTCACCTTGACGGAGTCCCCTACCGCTAGAAAAGAATCCATGAAGCTCCCCGTTGATAGAGACAGAAAAATTTAGGAGTTGTGACGCAAGTCATAATGAGATTAGTGAAACCTACCGGGAATCCAAATGCTTGTAAAACCAAACGGAGAAAATCTCAGTCAACCTTGTCGTAGGCTTTCCTAAAATCAACTTTGATAGCACATTTCGATAAATATGGGTCATGATTAAAGCTACTAAATAACTCTTGAGCCAGCAGAATGTTATCGCTAATCCGACGGCCCTTAACAAAGGCATTATGTGGCGAACTAATGACAAATGAGAGAATGCCACAAATTCTATTACCCAAGATCTTGGTAATGCATTTGTAAATTGTGTTGCAATAGGCTATCGGTCTGAATTCACTCATGGCGCTAGTATTTGGGACTTTAGGCACCAACGAAATAATGGTGGTATTGATTTCTCGGAGAAGGGAACCAGAGTTGAAAAAATATTGTATTGCCACTATCACAGATTAGCCCATAATATCCCAAACTGCTTTAAAGAATTCAATATTAAACCCATCAGGCCCTGGTGCCTTATTAGGAGCTAAGGAAAAAAGAGTGGAGCGGATCTCAACTAGAGAGCGTGATAAAGAGATGATATGGTACGATAATATCTCTAACTATGTACTTTTACTCTTATTTGAACAATAAGGGAAAATTTCAAAAAAGAATCCAACAAAATCGATGTACCACCTACAAAATCGATGTACCGCAATTTCAGATACTTTTTTTTTAGGGAAAATACCACAAAAAACCCCCCAAACTATGCCCATCATAACACATTTACCCCAATTTTTTTTTGTGACACAAAAAACCCCAAACTATCCAAATTGTGATAGATCTGCCCCACCTCTCAACTCTGTCCAAAGCACCGTTAAAATGCTGACGTGGATATAGGGAAAGAAAAAAAAAACCACTGCTCATCGTCTTCTTCGCGGAGACCTCCAGTGCTTTTGTTTCGCTGTGCACTGCTACCTTGATGTCCGACTGTTTTTGTTTAGCTGTCCACTGCTACCTCGATCTTCGACCACTTTCGTAGGTGTTTGCCCGACCATCCATTAACTTCGAAATGGCAACGGCCCCGACTCTGAACCAAAGCTCGATGCCGGCGACCTCCTTCCACCTGCAGCACATGACCAACGCGGACCTCCGAAAGGTGTTTGACCAGTTTGACGCCAATGGCGACGGCAAGATCTCCGCCGCCGAGCTCTCCAAGGTCCTCTCCGCCATGGGCTCCGCTGTTTCCCCTTCCGACCTCGATTGCGCCATGGACGAGATCGACACCGACAAGGACGGCTTCATCAGCCTCACCGAGTTCGCCGGCCTCTACCGGTCTGGATCCTTCGCCGAGTTCGAACTCCGCGACGCCTTTAACCTCCGGAACAGCCTCATCTCCTCCAAGAGCTGCACCTGGTGCTCAACCGCCTGAACATGAAGTGCTCTGTAGAGGACTGCATAAGGATGATCAAGTCGGTCGAAGGGGACGACGACGGCAACATCAATTATGAGGAGTTCAAGAAGATGATGGCCTCGAAAGGTCCCGGTAATTGATGAAATTTGGAAGTTACCTTAAATTCATTTGCACTGTTGGCATTTCCATCTTCATTCTCTCTCTCAGAACTCTCGCTTGCTCAAAGCTTGAACACTGCACCAGCAATGGCCGTGTCTTCGAGCGCTTGGGTGCTCTCGGCTAAAGGCATGGACGTGTCAGCCGGCATGCTCTCGGCGGCTCTGACTGAGAAGCTCTCCGCCCCCTCAGTCTCCGAGCTCACGAGGGGTCCATATCCCTCTCTTGTGGCTTGAGCCTCCCTACATCTTCCTTGTCATCAACGTCACTATCGCCGCTTCCTCCGAGCTCCAAGGCAACTGCCACAAGGAGAAGGAGGAGGAGGAGGCATGGGTGATGTCGGCGGCGGAGTCATCTGGAGACCACGGCTACGTTTTTGTTTTGCCTCTTGATGGAATAGCTTGCCCCCCGTCGCGGAAGAATGTCGTTTACGAGAAGAGCGGGGAGGCTAGGGTTTCTGAGGCAGAGTGTGCATAGCGATTGGTAGCTGAAGCTGAAGGTAGAGGTGGAGATGGACATGGAGACCGCATCGTGGAGGAAGAGGAGGAGTTTGTAATTTCGAGGTCCACGTGGATGCCGGCAGCGAGGAGGACGAATTCGTCGGAGGTCGAGGAGCAGTGGGCAGTGAAGCAAAAGTGTGGAGGAATTTGGCCAACCGGTTGAAGATGAAGGCCATGGGCAGTGCTCGGCGTAGTACCACAGAAAAAACGATGAACGGTTTTTTTTTTCTTATATCCACGCCAGCATTTTAACGGTGCTTTGGACGGAGTTGGACGTGGGACAGATATGTCACAATATGGATAACTGTGGGTGTTTTTTGTCGCAAAAAAAAAGTTTGGGGTAAATGTGTCACGGTGGGCATAATTTGGGATTTTTGGTGGTTTTTTCCCTTTTTTTTTTTGGTAACCGAGGTTTCCCACATGCAATTTTAGATACTTTTATTTCACCTGATCGTGAAAATTTACGCAAATTCATCAAGTCCATCACATAATATAAATGCTGCCTTTGGAAAACACTCAGTAAAAAGAATTATAATTGTTTCTTTACATCTTCCTCCTCTATTTACTCTCTTGTTTTCTATCTCTATCAACTGCCAATGAAGCTCCGACCAAAAGAACAAAAAACTGCCATGAAGCGGCTCGCTGGCTTTTAAGGTAAATCATTCGATGTGGGTCAGCTTTAACCAAGATAGTATTAAGATAAATATAGCGCACAAGCTGTGCATGTTCCCACATAAACATAAAAAAATTTAAATTTCGACTAAACAAGCATAACAACCCATAATGACATAACTACTGATAAGTCATAATTACTTTTTGTTTGTATAGACTGACTTCAAAGTTAACAGCCACAGCCGCCGCCGCCGCAACCTGTGCCGCCGCCTCCGCCGCCACAACCTCCATCGCCCCCACCCCCACTGCCAACAAAGCTGTTGCCGCCAGCGCCGCCATTCCAAGCAGCAGCGCTAGAACCAATGCTATACCAGTAAAAAACATCAGCTCGAACAAGATTACTCCTTCCGCCGCCGCCGCCGCCGCCCTTCTTTTCTCAAGGTTTCTGCTTGCTTTTGCCGCATACGAATATCATCATTGAGATGAATATGATCAGTGAGATGAATGATAGGGAAAATGCAGCCACGCAAAGCCATGTCAACTCTAGTCGGCTTCCATAGCCATTAGGAGCATTAAGAAGAGGAAACACCACCCTAGCCATGTTCTTCTCTTCTCTTAGCACCCACACACGCACAATGTGTGCTTTCACGTACAAAATTCCCTTTATTTATTAAGTCCATCACTCAGTATATTTATGGCGATTAAAGATTTTCCTATTAGAGAATACTATTAGAGATATTATTAGATATTGGGAATATTACTTGATATATTGTTATTCTCTAAGATAAATAATTTCAATTCATGTGCGTAGTGTTTGAAGATTGTAGAATGTTTGCAGTTAGAATTGTAGTGTTTCCTTATATCGCCAATTGGGGAATGGTCTTCGTAATTGCTTCTGATTAGACTAAATTCTTTGCGATATAAAAAGAAATTGAATTGTCAAGCGGTGATATTGAGCTCACCATCGTATCCGCAGATGCCTACATTAATGGTTATTCGACATTGACAAATTTCGTACTTTTACTATGCTAAAAGCGATCAAACGTCGGTGAGTTACATAGTAATTATTAATTTTAATGATGAAGCTTTATTACTTAATATTGAATATAGTAAATTATTGTGACATTCTGATTTCCAGTCATCTTGAGACTTTTCAATGAGAATATATCTAGTGATGCATTTCAGTCATATTTCGCTTGGATCTGATCAATCTCGAGTCAATCGACCAAAAGGGAAAGGCTAACGCGAGATAAGTGCGTGGACCTAGGAACTCGAATAGGGAATGGCGCTTTGACCATAAGAATTGTCGAGGGAACGTTTAGAACCATAAAAGGCCGATCTAAGAATGATTTAAGGAATCCGTTGCTAGCGTTATGCGATTGGAGCGCGGGTGATGCCGCTTAACCAATTCATAATTTGCAAAATTTTCCTAAATCGATCGATGACGATCGAGACCGTCGGAACTAGTGATGGACCCTCGCAATTAAATGACAACCAAAGTCGCCACGAACTGACGAGCCTGAGTGTGATTTAAGTCACAGAGTCGATACGCGTAACGTCTGCAAAAGCCGCCCGTCGGTTCGAAATAGGTTGGAATCGCATTCAATAGAAAATTGAATCGGAGATGAGTCTTGAAATTGAAAATGGAGAATTAAGAATTCCAACATTTTCTTTGGAATGGGTGTCGCCTCGTCGAAGAGGATTTGAATTTGGAAAAATCGAAGTTTTGGACGCCAGAGGCGAAATGACCCTTTTGCCCTCGAGCTTTGGTCTTCTTTTTAAAAATGGTTAAGGGCATTTTGGTCTTTTCCCCCCCCTCTTGCAGCTGAAGATAAGAAGGATTGGTAGCCATTGGATGAGTCTTGAGTTAGTAAGTGGGACAAGTGTCAAAGGATTAGCCTAGGTGCATTAAATCTTGTTTTTAACCTACCAATCAAACCCTTTGACCTCATTATTTTATTTTTGGCATAAGCCATCCTCTTCCCCTCTTCCTCTTCTTCCTCCTTGCCGAACAACCTCAGCCCCTCTGCAAAATTCTCCATCGCCATCTTCTTTCCTCAAACCGAGAAGAGCTCCCCGCCGGACCAGTTTCCAACTGCAACTTTGCCGGCCTCTCGCGCCGTCACCGCTGGGAACTAGCGGGGGAACCGAACACCGCCACGTAGCTTGACCTCTTGCCGATTCAGTCCAAGTGGAATCTCGGCGATTGAGCCACCGAGGGGCTCGAACCAGCCAATATCCCGCCGGTCGACGAAGTCTGATTCAACTGAGAGTAAGTTTCTGTTTGAATTTTGTTCAGTGACCAAACGGACGAATTTTTGGACGAATTTTTGTGGAGACTCAGTAGACTTGTAGAGGTAGCTGCTGTAAAAAAATTAGCCATTTTGAGCCACGTTTTGACCATGATCCGTTGTGATCTTTGGAAGGGAAGAATCTGCCCAGTTGCAGGTCAAGAGGGATCGACAACTTTCAAGGGGTTCGAGGTGTCGCCTTGCGTTAAAACTTGCGGTGAGGCCTCCTAGCGTGTTAAAGTGGATGTTGGTTAGTTATTTTTGCCATGGATTAGTGAATTTGAAGGGTTTATAATTTTCGCGAATCATAAGCTACTACCCTTCCATATTGCATGAGCACACATCCCAATCCTCTGAGCGAAGCATCGCTGTAAATTTCAAAACCTCCGGGTCCTGATGGAATCGTAAGAACAGGCGCAGTCGTCAATCGATGTTTAAGTTCTCGAAAATTCCTCTCACACTTGTCCGTCCAATCAAACCTTGCAGTTTTCTTAGTCAACTGCATCAACGGCATAGCTATAGATGAAAACTTTTCCACGAAACGTCTATAATATCCAGCCAATCCTAGAAAACTTCGGACTTCCGTAACCGTCGTAGGTCTAGGCCAATTGAGTACTGCCTCAATCTTCGAAGGGTCCACTGATATCCCCTCACCAGAAATTACATGACCAAGGAACGCCACTTTGTTAAGCCAAAACTCACACTTGCTAAACTTGGCGTACAACGAGTGCTCATGCAAGGTTTGTAAAACCATTCTCAAATGCTCTTCGTGCTCCTCGTTACTCCTAGAATAAATCAAGATATCATCGATAAACACTATGACGAAACGGTCCAAGTAGCCCTTAAACACTCGATGCATCAAATCCATAAATGCAGCCGGGGCATTAGTCAGTCCGAAAGGCATCACGGTAAATTCATAATGTCCGTACCTCGTTCTAAAAGCCGTCTTCGGAATATCCTCCTTCTTAATTCTCAACTGGTGATACCCTGTCCTCAAATCTATCTTAGAGAAAACTGAAGCCCCTTGTAGCTGATCGAACAAATCATCAATCCTTGGCAACGGATACTTGTTCTTAACGGTTACCTGATTCAATTGCTGATAGTCGATACACAACCGCATGGACCCATATTTTTTTCTTACAAAGAGTACTGGTGCTCCCCAGGGCGATGCACTTGGCCTAATGAATCCCTTGTCCAATAATTCCTGCATCTGTACCTTTAGTTCCTTCAATTCCGTCAACGCCATCCTATAAGGTGCCTTCGAGATTGGTTCCGTTCCGGGGGCTAACTCAATAACAAACTCGATTTCCCGCTCGGGTGGTGTTGACACCTGATTTTTGACCATCTTTTATTTTAGTTTTTATTTCTAAAATTAATTAAAAATAGCAAAAAAAGGTCAAAAATTGCAAAATCAACTTTGGAAGCCTTAGCCTAGCCTTAGGAACCAATTTTGAACAAAAAATATTTTTTGTATTTTTTAATATTTTTTGTATTTTTTAATATTTTTGTTATTTATTTAATTATTAAAAATAACAAAAAAATCAGAAAAATACCATCCGTGGTCAGAAAATTACAAAAAAATATTCAGAAATTTTATTTTAATTCCCCCTTTAATATTTTCACTTTTTATTAGGGAAATTTGGCTCGATTCATGGGGTTCCTTCACAAACCTAAAACTGAAACGAGCCTAAAAAATCCCTTTCGAGTCTTTTAATTTTCAATTCTTGGTTTTTATAAGCTATGACATTGTATTATAAAGTCTTGAAGTGCAATTAGGTCAATTTGCCCTCCAATTTGATCAATTTTAAACAAAAGGGCTTAATTGCATAATTTTCTTTCAATTTAGTCCCCGGTTTCACAATTTCTGAAATTAAATTTCGTATGGGCATACCCATTGAAATTAAACACCTCTACCCAATATTTTTCATCGTGCTGAATACATTGGTGGCCTCAATTTTGACTAATTTGGTCATTTAGGCCCTCGATTGAGCAAAAATCATTTTCGGATCCTAGGGACAATTTGGGGTTTTCACTAAATTCGAATCAATTGATTCTAGAAAATACCCCTATTTGATAGAAAACATGTCAAGGAGTCCGATTTTGGTGTCAATTGTATGAAAATGGGTTAATTTGAGGCCCAATTTGACGAAAGTGACCGAACCGGGCCGGTCGGGTCAGGCCCGACCCGACCCGGTCCGGACCGGGTCTGCAACTCAGTGTTGCAGACCCGTGCGGTGCCAAAACAGGAAAGAAAAAGAAGGAAAGAGGGGAGATCGGCGGGATTTTTTTTAAGGAAAGAAACGACGATCGTGGGCGACAAAAAGGCGAGTGGTCGAGGAGGAAGAAAAGCCGGTCGGCCACGGCGGGAAAAAGGAAGGCTCGGTTGAATGAAGAGGGGGGCCGAGAGGAAGAAAAAACAGGGGGGAAGAGATCTTGGCGGAGCGGCGAGAAGCGAGGCGGAACCGGCGTCTTGGATCTTCAGTAGATCATCGTCAAAGCTTCAGCTACCATCCTCAATCTCGGGATAGTCTTTATTTCGCGTCGAGAAACGCCGAGGACGCGAACCCAAGCTTCGCCGGCCGCGATTCCAGACCGCAAGCTCGACGGGCAGCTTCGAGCCATCACCGAGGAATGGGTGATCTCAGGTAAGTCTTCTGACCCCCCATAGATGTTCCCTGAACGATTAGAATCAAGCTTCAAGTAGCAAAATTTTTCTGCATATTTTCGCCGGAGGGGGAACTGAGGAGGTCCGGTCCGCTGTTTTTGACGTACGCATGGCGTTGTTCTTAGTTTCATGTTGATGCCAAAGTCCTAGGGAGTCGGACGCCAAAAGAACGGGTCAAAATTACTAAGTTTCGGGGCTGTTTTGCTTTTTCCGGCGAGATTTCCGGCGACATCGCCGGAAATTTCACTATTCATCATCTTCTCCGGCGAAGTCGCCGGCGGTCAACGGTCAACAGTCAACAGTCAACGGTCAACGGTCAACAGTCAACAGTCAACGGTCAAAAAATCCGACGGTCCAGGACGCGCCACGTGTCTCGATCTGGGACGTCCGTTCGAAGCTTTCGGAACGGCGTCGTTTTGACCATGGGGGAAGCGGGCCGGGCTTGGGTCGCGGGTCCGGGTCGGGGGCCGGATCTGACCCGGCCCAGAAAATTAGAATAATAATAATAATAAATAATAAAAAATAATAATAATAATAAAAAATTCAAAAATCAATAAAAAAAAAAATGGAAAATCACAAAAAAATTCAAAAAAATTCGAAAAATTCAGAAAAATTCTAAAAAATTCCAGAAAATAGGAAATAGCCACATTCAACTGGCCATGACCTGTTTCGGGTCTTTCGACCCCCGATCTTTCCAAAAATGACGGTTTCGCCCTTCCGGCAAACCGTAAAAAAATGGAAAATCACAAAAAAAAAATTCTAAAAAAATCCAAGAAAATCCCAAAAAATAGGAAACGGCCACAGACAACTGGCCAGGACTCATTCCGGGTGTTTTGAACCCCGAACCTTCTTAAAATGACGATTTCGCCCTTTGGGCGAATCGTCTTCCAAAAATTGATTGTGATTGATAGGAATAGTCGTCCAACCTGCATGAACTCTTATTCAGGAAAATCACTCGCGTTAGGTACCGAAAGGGCGTTGGGTAATGACACCAGCGTAACCAAGTCCCCGAACCCAAAATCTCTGGTTCCGCAGAACTGATCGATCTCTCCCAATCGGTCAGTAAGGTTCCCGGTCTACCCTCCAAGAAAGACCGGTGGCGACTCCAAATGCATGTACAAGTTGCACATGTCACCACGACCACACTAAGGCCGAAAGTGATCGACTCTTATCGTCGTATCCCTCAAAAATACTCCCGCCGCGATTTGGTATGGGCCTGGGAGGGCTCGCGCCGATCCAAGACCCGCGATCGGTAATCCATTAGCCGCGTCCACCTCCGGACGGGTCGCGACAGCTGGCGACTCCGCTGGGGAGTTTGTTCTAGAACCTATGGTTCTAGACCTCAAGTGGACTTAGGCCGTAATTAAAACGCTGAGTGATTTTTCTAACCTTACAGGCGCTCTTGAAGGTGAGGTAAGTCCGCTCACGATAGGTGTTATATGTTTTTGCAGATTGGAGTAATAAGGGGTGTAGTCTGTGATTAACTTTATTTTACGCAGATGTGGCGTAGGAATGTATGTTGTGTGGATGATTTGAAGTGCTGTTTGATAAATTGTTGTGCATGGCTTGCATTGTGATGATCACGACACATGGACACACACAACCGCGCCTAAAACCCCAGGCCCCGCCTTTAGGAACACAATAGAAGGAATTGAAAATGGAATCTCCGTGAGGAAAAACACGGGGTAATCCACTTCTCAATTCCGCTCGCTTCGAACTATGGATTGAGTCCCAATGCAACGATAGTTGTGCAATGGAATCGGCTCTTTCTAGAACTCGAGGTGGGAACCTTAACCTTAGGTGCCAAACCCTCTGATTTTTAGAAGTTCACCATCACTTGTCTCATGCGCATGTCTTTGGGCGGTTGGTACACCTAAAATCGCACATAAGTCGACGAGTTGGGTTGGTAAGACTCTCTATCCCTCAAAACTATTACAGTTCATATAAATATAGGCATTTCATTCATTGCATTCTGGTGATTAGATTAAATGCCATTTCAAGGATAGATGCATGTGTTTTTCCCAAACGTCCTTGATAGAAGACGAGGAGGATGATATCCCATGGCGAACACCGAGTGAGCAACAAAGGAGCCTACTATGGACATTATTGAGATATCGTCCAATGAAGATGACGAGTTGGGGCAAGTGATCCGGAAGTCACAGATCAAACTTGGGGCATCCTTAAACGTTAGGATCACATTCCTTGGTTTCATTTTCCATTACTAGTCCTCTTGTATAGGGTTTATTTTTATCGAGGCTTTCTCTATCTCACCCCTTAGAGTGATTGTATTAGGGATCTATTGATGTATACATTCAGATGGAACTCGGTTGTATTTCTTTTGACGGGTCATGGGAATGTGATAGTGGCATTTTCTCTAATCATCCGAATACTCCCAAGTCAAGTTTATAATTCCTTTAGAGGAAACTAAAGTTGAAAATCTTACACGACCTTTTTGGTCGTACAGGGTAATCCAACCCCAATTTCGCTAGAAGGAATTATACACTTGAATTGGTCCATGCATGTCATACGTCACTAAGTAATCCACGATAATTGATCAAGAGTATTGACGTTATTTCGAATTTAATGACGAGATAGATGTCCAAATTGCTCTCGTTCTTAACAAAACGGCCTTGATTTGGATGCCGTATCTTCAATTAAATTTAAAAACACGTCGTTATGCCTTGCATTTTTGACTAATTCGCTCTTCTGAATATTGGTCAAAAGCAATTATCGTGAATTACATTCCTTTCAATAGTATGCTTTCTTTCGAGGAATATTGATAAAAACTTTTCGCACAAGATTAAAACCCTTGTAAAAGTTCTTGTCATTATTAATTACGAGCAAGCATAAGATTGAAAGGGGTCTATGCTTTCTTTTTCAGATTATTCCTTTTGACTCGGTCTTTTCATTTGCAGGTGAAAAACAAGTAGCATAAAGAAATCTTTTCTTGGATAAGTCTGAGGCTATTCTTTCATCTGACCATGAGTGAGTTAGAAAATCAGAACACATCTACTCGACTTATTATGGATCGGCTCATCCAAGTCTAAGATGTCCGGATGCTCGAAGAAATGGATCATATAAAAGCTAAAACAAACACAGGGGCTTTCATTCATTCTTGCCCAAACCAGATCATACAATTCATTGGGGTGGAAAAGTAAAGCAGAAGTGAGCCCTAATCAACGACACAAAGGAGCCCAGCTGGCCCTCCAGGTTATGGATGCTTTGTTTATACGCACCACTCCGCGTATCATGGTCCGCAAGCCTGAGGTGGAGGCGTTTGCGTTCATCATTGACTGCAACAACCTGAGTCTCGTGATCTTCGGCGACTGCTTCCAAGTCCCGAACAAGTCCATTCTCACGAGTTATATCCTCGTTTATGCCGTTGAGCCTTTCTTCCAGCCACTCGCTCCGATTCCTTAGCAGGGCATTACGTCGATCGCGCTCATAGGTAGCCAGAGATAGAGCTAAGTCCTCCACCAGATTCCTCCTCTCGCGTAGCAATGTCGAAACCCGCTCTTTGGCGAACTCAACAGCCTTTTTGTGACTATCGGCCAGGTAGTCAGCCAACGCTAGGCGGTCGGACTGATCCTCATAACGGGCTCGCAAGACACGAGCCACGGTAACTCCCCGATGAGCAGCGCGGTAGACCTCCAAGGAGTTCGTAAAGAGCGTTGGAAAAATATTGTATTCCCTCCCCAACGCGGTACCCTCGAGGGAGGTGATGTCCAGGTCCCCGAACATGACTCTGATCTCATCCTCGGTTTCGGGATGATCGGCTATGTGAGCGTAGCCTCGACCCAAGAGGTTATAGAACTCTTTCCATCGAGTCAAAGCTTCGGCTGAGAAAGTGTGAACTTGGGAAGAAGCCATTTTCGACGGAGATGTGTGTAGTGGAGCGATTAGAGGATGGAAGCAAATTATATGAGAGCGTTAATCTCCCAAACACCAACTCCGCATTTTATAGCGTCTCGAGAGTGGAGAAAAGTTGCAGCAATAATGCTTGTGGAGCCGGGTTAATTAATGTAAAGCGAGGGCTGCTCCTCCCGTGAATCATCAGACATGTCCTGATCCGCAATTTCAGGCCTGACAAATTCGGTCTCGCCATTATTAAAGCTGGGAGGGAGGCGAGCGCAACTATCGAAGAAGCCGCGAAAGGATTGTGTTGTTCCATCACGCATGAAGCTGGGCGGCGAGTGAACAGCTCTGCCACTTAAAAAGAGAAGACAGTGCTGAACAGGCATGACTATTGAGGAAAAGTGAAAGGCGAGCGCAACTATCGAAGAAGCCGCGAAAGGATTGTGTTGTTCCATCACGCATAAAGCTGGGCGGCGAGTGAACAGCTCTGCCACTTAAAAAGAGAAGACAGTGCTGAACAGGCATGACTATCGAGGAAAAGTGAAAGGCGAGCGCTACTATCGAAGAAGCCGCGGAAGGATTTGGTTACCCCTTCGTGTCGGAAAGCTGAGCAGGAGGTAAACAGTTCCGTCGTTTCAAAAACAGAACGCTGAACAGACCTAGATTTCGAGGAAAAGGAGGCAACAAATCGAAAGAGCGAGTATACAAAAGAGAACAGAGAACCCCGAGTGACGAGTTCGTTGAAAGACCTCAAATTCTCTAAAATCAGATTCGACATCGAAGCCATGGAACTCAACATCGCCGGTGACGAACATCAAGATCGCAGTGGTGACGACGGCAGTGGCCACGACGCTCAACCCCGGAAAAGAAAAAGTCGCCAGCGCTACGCTCGGAAAGAAATCCAGGAGCTTGAAGCTTTCTTCGATGAATGCCCTTGCCCAAACGAGGAACAAAAGATTGAATTGGGCCAGAAGCTGGGAATGAATCCTATGAGAATCCATTTTTGGTTTCAGAATAGACGTTTCAGACTAGGTGTCCAACACAGGCGTAAGGAGATCACGGCCCTAAAAGAGCAGAACCAAAACCTTCAAATGGAAAACATGTGGTATGAGAAAATTCTCAGTACTATTACCTGCCCTGACTGCGGTGGCCCTACCACCCTCAGTAAATTGTTCCCCAGTAAGCCTTCTACGAAGATGGAAGGTGCCCATTTATCCCCCTGCTCCCTTGAGCCATCTCCGGTACAATCAGATCCTGCTAATGGCGCGCATGAGCAGATCGATCCTACAGAAATTATACCAGTGTCTTCGGAGGAAGAAAATACGTGTCGTTATGATCGGAGTCACCTCATCGAAGCCCATGAATCTCCTCCACAACAGCTTCCGGTAAGATCAGATACGGTTCAAGAGGAGTTAGAGGTTAGTCGGCAGGCTATCTACGCCACTCTGGACGACGAGAAGAAGAAATTCACTTGGCCCCCGGAGCTTCATCTCAAGTTCTTGGACGCAGTTCGACAGATAGGACTCGACTTCATAGGTCCGACAAGCATACTTAGGGTCATGAACGTACCGGGACTTACCAAGCAATTAGTCGCGAATCACCTTGGTTGCTACAGAAGGGCGTTAGGACAGCGTTATGCAGAACTGAATCCGAGCAATAGACTCGGCTGCGAATCCAGCACCCTTATGACAAATGAGGCCCGGTCGAATCTGGACGACTATTGGGGATTTGATCAGGATATCCTCGCGAGTCATTTCAATATTCCTCAAGAACACGCATCACAAGTGCAACGAGTAAGCACTCCTCCGTCCGAGCAGCAGCTAGTCAGTGTTCATCCTGTCGCAGATCAGCCCACCACGCCCAGTGCTCAAGGGTTTGCCCAATCAGAGCATATGGCTTCAGATGATCTAATGGGAGAAAGCTTGGAGCACTCTTATTTCCCTAATCCCCAAGTGGGAGATGCTTGTGGTAGTCAATCGATCAAATCTCCTCTTATAATCCCAGACAAAGATGGAGGTTCCAGTTCGAAGAACCCGTCGGGCGATGCAGCTCAACCTACACATCAATCGTTCGAGGGGTCGGGTGATTTCTTCGATGAAGGACTTGATACCTGGTTCGATCAGTTGGAAGCTATTAAAGGTTGGCAACCATGATCTGCACTTGGTAATGGCACACCTAAGCAGAGGCCAGACTGGTTAGTCATTGGACATGCCCCAAGAAAGAAGGGGATGTACGCGAGAAGGATGTATCTCCTATTGTAAAGTTCTCATCGGTGCATGCGTTTGTTTCTTCAATAGCTAGAGTTGATTCTGCATAATGTTTTTCGCAAACGTCATCTCGTGTGTATACGGTAATTCCTTGTTATTAAGTTCAAGGTAAAATCAGCCCCGACGCGTGAAGGCAGAATTGATAGCATGAGTTACTAGCAGAATGTGATCGAGCTCGAAAGTGAAAGATTACTAGCGGCCCCAAACGCAATGACCGCAAAATCAGGGGCAATCTTTAAGTTTCGAGCAACTACAAATCTATTTCTCACGAGGCATTCAGGTCAATCAAATATAAAGCGTCGGGCTGTGAGAATGATGCGTAGTCAATCTGTTGACACAGGCGAAAAAGGAGTCGCGTAGATCCGAAAGCAAAAACCTTTCTTGGCTAGTCAACAATGCAGAATGAAAGAGCATATATAAACAAACTCGCATTTATTTCATTCAGCAGGAAAGTTTACAAGTGGATCACTGAGGGGGAGCAGTAAACCCAAAATGAGTTCTGACAAGCATCACAAAAAAGCTTAACTGACTCTCCATGCTATCCATGCCTTGCTTACAACCCACACTCCGGGAATCGAGGTCTACAAGCTTGAAGAAAAGGAGACGACATTTCTCCTTAAGTTCGTTCACCTTGGTGTCATAGTACTCGAACTCAAGCTCTAAGTCATGAGCCAGCACCCTCCCGCGAGCTATATCCATGCTCAGGTCTTCAAGCCTTTCCTCCAACCAGGCACACTGGAACCTCAGCACGAAGTTGTGCTGGTCTTGCTCAAAGGCGGTGTCAAAAAGAGCCAGACGCTCCACCAAGTTGTCCCTCTCACGGACCAGCATCGAAACCTGGGCGTGGGCGTATTCAACAGCCCTTTTATGGTTATCGGCCGTCAGCATGGCCAACATCAGGGACTCAGTTCGGTCCTGATAACGGGCTCGCACGATACCAGCCAAAGTGACCTCCCGGCTAGCAACTTCGTAAGCCTGCATGAAATTGTTAAAGAGAGTTGGGAAGATCACAAACTCCCTTTGCAGTTTCGTACCTTCAATACACACAGTATCCAGGGCCGGAATCAGAGTACGAACTTCAACCTCAGCTTCAGGATGATTGTTTATGTAGCCATAACCCCTACCCAAGAGGTGGTAAAATCTCTCCCATTGGGTCGAAGCTTCAGGTAAGGCAACAGGCATAGAGGAGGAATCCATATGCGATGGAATGACGGAGAAGAGAGTGAGAATGTGAAGAGTGTTTGAGAGGCTGAGTCTGATAAGGCTAAAGTGTTAATCTTCTTGACATCAATCTATCACCTTATAAATGCTCGAGTACAGGGAGAAGTGGTAATAATATTTTATGTGCAGTAGAGCCAAGCGGGTTTCGTTAATGCATCCCCGATGAGTCACGAATCCACCACCGTCCTGTGATCTCGGGTTTTACGAAACATAATGGCGCCGAAAGGTGGGCAGGCTTGTTACTCTAGAGACTGGGCCAGGGGGACAAGCGTAGTGCTCGACAAAGCGAAATCAACGCAAGAGATCTTCAAGCTCCGTTCACGTAGAAAAGAGCAAAAAAGGACAAAGTGGGAATTACGAAGCCTTGAGAAAAACGCTCGTCAAGTAGCCATCACAAAAGGACGAAGTGGGAATCTCGAAACATTGAGAAGAGCGCTCGTCGGGTAGCCATCACCTTTGATCGAAGAACGGTGATCCGGCTCCTTTAACCTCTCAGAATTTGCAGAGAAAGTGAAGATCCAAGGAGGAACAAAGAAAGCTGAGTTAACGGAAAATCAAACAGTGATATCCCGGTCAAAATGTTCAAGGGATTCTGTCATTTACTGGAAGCGCCAGACTTGGAGGTCTCCGAGCTTGAGCTGCTGGAAGAGTTTGAAGATCTCAGGACCGAACCTGACACGAGGGCCATGGAGACCGATCCTTCTAATGATGAAACCTGCGGCTTGGTTAACGAGAACAGTACCCGCGACGGTTATCAGCGTCAGAAAGGGGAATATCTCAAACGCAACACTTCAGGTCAAGTCCATAAACTCGAATTGTTTTTCAGGGAATACCCCTATCCGGACATGGAACAGAAAATCAAAATGGGCCAGGAGATAGGGTGGGAGCTTCGGAAGGTCAAGTGCTGGTTTGAAAACAAACGAACCCGGCTGAAGCAGCAACGCGACCGGCACGAGTTAGCGGTTGTAAGGGAGGAAAATGAAAAGCTTCGAATAAAAAACACTCAGTACAAAAAAGCTCTAAGCATCGCTATTTGCCTGGAGTGCGGTAACCCTGTTCCCACGGACGGAGTATTCACTGAAGAGCCAGATCTGGGGGTTTATAATGCTCATTTGTTGCAATGCCCTTCGCAACATCTTTCGGAACAGGCGGGTACCGCCGAGGATCTACAAGAGGAAACTAGTGCTATAAGGTCAAAGTCGACGCCCATTGTGGAAGGGAACATGCGTCATGACAAGTCGAGTCCGCTCGATGATGAACTCACCATCATGACCAGCCGATCTGAGACCACTAAATCCCCTCCAGAGCAACCTCCAACACGACCAGATTCCGAGAAGAGTAACCGCCAAGTTGCTGACACCACTTCGGCTAGCAAGAAAATAAGATTTCGTTGGACCCCGGAGTTTCATAGCAAATTTGTTGATGCAGTTCAACAGTTGGGGATCAGTTTTGCTTGCCCATTGCGCATACTCGAAATCATGAACGTGCCGGGACTGACTAAAAATATGGTCAAGAATCACCTTTGGCGCTACAAGAAACTACTGAGAGATGGACGAGCGTCGCTAGACCAAGATAGAGGCGGTTCAACACGACCAGATTCCACGAAGAGTAGCCGCCGAGTTGCCAACCCTACTTCGGCTAGCAAGAAAACAAGGTTTTATTGGACCTCGGAGCTTCATAGCAAATTTGTTGATGCAGTTCAACAGTTAGGGATCAGTTTGGCTCGCCCATCGCGCATACTCAAGATCATGAACATGCCGGAATTGGATAGAAATAAAGTCAGGAACCACCTTTGGTGCTACAAAAGACTACTGAGAGATGGACGAGTGGCGCTAGACCAAGAGAGAGGCAGTTCAAGTTTAAACGATGAGCATGGCTGTGATCGCAATCCTCATGAAGCAGGAAGCATCCAATCACCTCTTAACACCGATGGGACTGACAATTACACGGTCGATTGTTCAGGCATCAATCAGAGTACTCCCATGGGTTATCCTAGTACTCCTCAGGAGTATGTACCGCAATTTCAGCAAATCGGGACTCCCCAGTCTGAGCACCGACTGGCCGTTAATACTAGTCCTACAGCGGATCTAACACTGGCAGGAGATGCACATACAATCTTGCGAGACGATTACGGAGATTCCGGCTCGAAGAATCAGGTGGTCCATGACGAAAATGGCAAAAAGATTCCTTCTCCAGTAGTCGACAATACTCAACCTGAGTGTCAGTCGCTCGATGGTTCAGACGATCTCCTTGAAAACATCTATTCTTGGTTCGATCGGCTGAATTCCCCCCTGAGTTACCCTGGTACTCCCCAAGAGTATGTACAACAATTTCAGCAGGTATGGACTCCCCAATTTGAGCACCAACCGATCGTTAGTGTTATTCCTACGGCGAATCCAGCATCGGGTACAAACCTACTGGACAACGATGAAAATACCAACTCGAGAAGTGAGGTTGTTCATGTCGAAAGTAATGTGAGGAACCCATCGCCAACGGTTGAGGATGCCCGACTTGGGCGTCAATGGCTTGAAATTTCAAGCGAGTCCCTCAGTGAGCAACTCGGCGTGTGGATCACGCATAAACCGAGAAACCAGGTTGTTCATGCCGAAAATGGGAGAAGTCTGTCACCAGCAATTAAGGATGCTCAACTTGGACGACTCGAGCGGTCGGACGATCTCCTGAATGAGCAACTCAGCCTATGGGTCAAGCATTTTGGAACAAGTGCATCTTCGCAGTCGTGACCGGTACCGGCGACCGGACATCTGGTTCGAAGCTCGTGTGCTAAATCATTAGAAGGCTCAGGAGAGTGAGAGGTGAATACATCGAATGAATGTGTTACGGATTTCGTTGTAAAGTTCCCGCGGGAACATTGTAATTAACGCTGAAAACTAACCGCTCTGAGTGTCAACATTACCCTTTGAACGTCTTCGAGCCAAGGGCCATGGATTAATCACTTAATCCGTGGAGCAAATTCCATGAACGATGACTATCACCCGCGGAGCATAATGGGATCTACCCCCATTCAGCACGAAATACGTTTGGTCACGAAGCCTCCCATTTGGTAAAACGATGTATCGTTCCTAAACGATCTTCAACCGAATACCAAAGTAATGTCTCATTTCTTTCCCTTCTCAGGTGTTAAACGTGGATAAATCACCCAAGGAGCCATCTGTTCAAATAACAAAACAGACGTTGCCCAACCGGGGGCAGCTGAACCATTGATATTGCAAATATTCCAAGCATGGATAAGCGGATTTGATAGACGTGGTTCATATCAATACGCGACGTCAGAACGGGATGAGAACCAAGAGTAAAGTTGTATTGTCCCAATTTGTCTTCAATTTGGGAATATGAGTTAACACTTGCTATTTATCCTTGATAGGGACTCACCATCAAGGAGGACAAATTTTGACAACCTGTGTGCACTCGCAGGGGCACACGACCGAGGGTAAGATGTATCGTTCTAATTTTTTGAAAAATTCATGAACGAACAATAACATGTTTCTTCCGCATTTTCAGGGATCTCCAGCCGCGGGGGACATGTAAGTATCCCTTTCCCCAATCCATTGAAAATGTTGAATAAAAAATAGAGAAGAAAAGAAAAGCTTTTAGAATCTGATGTCTAGAAAAGACATAGGATTCTAACTTCATTGGCATTCATGTTTTGAAACATGAGGTTATCTGAACATGCATTGGGCATCATAAAATCCCATTGACGGGTAAAATTTTTGGAGAAAACGAAAGAGATTTTTCCAATCAAAAGTTGTTCAAAACTTTCAAAAGGACGTTTTCTCAAAAGACGAGAGGCAAAGCCTAGTCCAAACACGTCCTATACACACTTAAGAGAGAAATGGAGCGGATAAGACAGCAGAATCTGGACCTACGGAAGTAGGGACCATTCGCAGCGATTACATGGGTTGGGACGACGGAGGCATTCGTTTCATATCCCCAAATACTACAGGTGACCATTGACAACCCCTTCGAACGGCGGTTTTCATTCTCAACCCTGTCAAGAGCCACCCCACGTTGGGGCAAAATGGAGGTGAGTCCAGCAACATCAGGAGAAAATGGTTAGAAATTTTCTTGCTCGGACTAACATCAATCTTTGTGTGTTGTTTATATGGTAATCCAAATGCCATAGGATGATGAGAAGCATTCATTTCTCTATCCCACACACCATATCCTTTGCATAGCCAAGTTGAGCCTGCAAATTCATTTCATAAACCCATTGGTGATCATTGCAAGTTCCAAAACAAAGGAAAATCACTTCAAAAATGGAAGAGTTCAAGACTCAGGGATTACGAAGAGAATTCCCGGACTGATATTTAAAGCATGTTTAGACTATATGTCTAACATGATCCCATGAAGATGAGAAAAAAAGCGGGAATCCAAAAATGAATGAGAAAAATCCACCGCATCAAGAAAAAGCAAAGTGCCTGGTAAAAGCGAGGCCGATGCTCGTGCAAGCTGTTTGCTTGATTCCCAGTGAAACTTGGATGGGAAAAGAGAAAATTCCTAAAGGAGTCAGATAAAAGGACTGCTCTCCAAATGATGTCAAGCGCGGAGGAAAGGCGCAGACAGAGTTGTCAACCTTCTCAATGCGACAAGAGACGCTCTCTAAAGGACTTGTGCACACCTCAAAAGCGGTTGCACACCTCAAAAACTGAAGATGCAGAATGGAAAAGACAGGTGACAAATTTGCAATGATCACCAATGTCAATCCCCTCATAAATTCTGGGCCAAAAACAAGCCTTTTTCAGTCCCCAATCCTACCAACATCATAACCCTGAAACAGTCTTCTCTGACTAAGACACTTGGGTTAACATATTGCTTAACTCGAAGAAGTACGAGCAAGACTATTTCTTTCTCATTTTGCAGGGTTCTTGACTTGTAAACCCGGAGCAGATGGTGAAGGATTTCATTCAATGGCCTCGACTCCAAAGCAGGTCCCCCTTGAAAACCAATATCCAAGCCCAACATTACGGTCCCGTGGAAGACCTCCCGACCGATCAAAATGTATGCGCTGCGAATGAGCCTAAAACCCAGGCACAGGTTAGTAGGGAATTGAATGCATCCCCTATAAAAAACCACTATATCAAAACAGGTGAGAAGACCTCATTGTCGAGAAATATTCCAATTGATTGTTTTGAACAAACTCTTTTTGGAACTTTCAAACTGTTGATCCAGATTTTCCACGCAAGGAATTTGTGATCACGTTTGCATGTTGTAAGAATGCTTTGGATAACCTCCAGCACCAAAATGCACATTTCATGACTAAAACTTAAGTCATAAAATTTTGTCAATTGGACAATTATTGTCTTCCCAAAGATTACTAACGTTTTCTCGGTGAAGAAAAATCTTTTAGGCTCAAACTTCTGCAGGATACTTGGAGAACCCAGCTCCCAGAATGTCGCCTCAACAGACCCAAGTGAAGCTTTGTCAAGATAAAATCTTTCACTGCTTCAAAACTGAATTCCCGGCGAATTTCGGGATCTTTCAAAAAAAGGGGTGAGGATATAACCCTTTTTCAAAAGAAGTCAGCAAACTGTCCCAACAGACGTGGAGAACCCTCGTCCTAGGACACCCTTTTCAAAATTTAGGCAGTCTCACCGGACGTGGAGAACCCTCGTCGTGAGACCCCTTTCAAAATTCAGACAGTCTCATCGGACGTGGAGAACCCTCGTCATGAGACCCCTTTTCAAAATCAAAATAATGGTAGAAACCGCCTGAAGGGTCAATCAAAGGTAGAAACCGCCTGAAGGGTCAAAACAAAGGTAGATACCGCCTGAAGGGTCAACCATGGTAGAAACCGCCTAAAGGGTCAACCAAAGGTAGAAACCGCCTGAAGGGTCAATCCAAAGGTAGATACCACCATAAGGATCAATCCCATGGTCCGATCCACCATACGGATCAAAGCTTTGACTAATTCTAAATGTCGGAGAAGTTATTTTCCTAGGTAAGCCTTGCTGTAGGTGAACCGCTTATGGTCTGATCCACCATACGGATCGAAATCCTTGGCAAATCCCAAAGCGTGGGATACGCCTTCCTTAGGTTCCTACCAGTTAGGAATCCCCATAATGGTATGACCTACCATACAGGTCAAAGCTTAATCTCCCTAGGATAAAATGATGAGTCCTAGGTATCCTCTTGAAAGTTATCGCAACCGGCAGCATCCGACAGGTGAGCTTCAGGTAAACCTCTCTCAATCCAACCCATGTTCGAATTGCAAGAGTAAACCGGTGATTAATTTGGGCGTTCATCAAAAAGGCTTAAAGATCCGATGTCATAGCATTTCTTTTCCCCAGTCAAGTCGGTTAAGATTCAGGTATCATTTTGTCTTTGAAAGCAACCTCTGACGAGCTCACTCTCAAAGAGGGGCAGCTGTTGACACCTGATTTTTGACCATCTTTTATTTTAGTTTTTATTTCTAAAATTAATTAAAAATAGCAAAAAAAGGTCAAAAATTGCAAAATCAACTTTGGAAGCCTTAGCCTAGCCTTAGGAACCAATTTTGAACAAAAAATATTTTTTGTATTTTTTAATATTTTTGGTATTTTTTAATATTTTTTGTTATTTATTTAATTATTAAAAATAACAAAAAAATCAGAAAAATACCATCCGTGGTCAGAAAATTACAAAAAAATATTCAGAAATTTTATTTTAATTCCCCCTTTAATATTTTCACTTTTTATTAGGGAAATTTGGCTCGATTCATGGGGTTCCTTCACAAACCTAAAACTGAAACGAGCCTAAAAAATCCCTTTCGAGTCTTTTAATTTTCAATTCTTGGTTTTTATAAGCTATGACATTGTATTATAAAGTCTTGAAGTGCAATTAGGTCAATTTGCCCTCCAATTTGATCAATTTTAAACAAAAGGGCTTAATTGCATAATTTTCTTTCAATTTAGTCCCCGGTTTCACAATTTCTGAAATTAAATTTCGTATGGGCATACCCATTGAAATTAAACACCTCTACCCAATATTTTTCATCGTGCTGAATACATTGGTGGCCTCAATTTTGACTAATTTGGTCATTTAGGCCCTCGATTGAGCAAAAATCATTTTCGGATCCTAGGGACAATTTGGGGTTTTCACTAAATTCGAATCAATTGATTCTAGAAAATACCCATATTTGATAGAAAACATGTCAAGGAGTCCGATTTTGGTGTCAATTGTATGAAAATGGGTTAATTTGAGGCCCAATTTGACGAAAGTGACCGAACCGGGCCGGTCGGGTCAGGCCCGACCCGACCCGGTCCGGACCGGGTCTGCAACTCAGTGTTGCAGACCCGTGCGGTGCCAAAACAGGAAAGAAAAAGAAGGAAAGAGGGGAGATCGGCGGGATTTTTTTTAAGGAAAGAAACGACGATCGTGGGCGACAAAAAGGCGAGTGGTCGAGGAGGAAGAAAAGCCGGTCGGCCACGGCGGGAAAAAGGAAGGCTCGGTTGAATGAAGAGGGGGGCCGAGAGGAAGAAAAAACAGGGGGGAGGAGATCTTGGCGGAGCGGCGAGAAGCGAGGCGGAACCGGCGTCTTGGATCTTCAGTAGATCATCGTCAAAGCTTCAGCTACCATCCTCAATCTCGGGATAGTCTTTATTTCGCGTCGAGAAACGCCGAGGACGCGAACCCAAGCTTCGCCGGCCGCGATTCCGGACCGCAAGCTCGACGGGCAGCTTCGAGCCATCACCGAGGAATGGGTGATCTCAGGTAAGTCTTCTGACCCCCCCATAGATGTTCCCTGAACGATTAGAATCAAGCTTCAAGTAGCAAAATTTTCTGCATATTTTCGCCGGAGGGGGAACTGAGGAGGTCCGGTCCGCTGTTTTTGACGTACGCATGGCGTTGTTCTTAGTTTCATGTTGATGCCAAAGTCCTAGGGAGTCGGACGCCAAAAGAACGGGTCAAAATTACTAAGTTTCGGGGCTGTTTTGCTTTTTCCGGCGAGATTTCCGGCGACATCGCCGGAAATTTCACTATTCATCGTCTTCTCCGGCGAAGTCGCCGGCGGTCAACGGTCAACAGTCAACAGTCAACAGTCAACGGTCAACGGTCAACAGTCAACAGTCAACGGTCAAAAAATCCGACGGTCCAGGACGCGCCACGTGTCTCGATCTGGGACGTCCGTTCGAAGCTTTCGGAACGGCGTCGTTTTGACCATGGGGGAAGCGGGCCGGGCTTGGGTCGCGGGTCCGGGTCGGGGGCCGGATCTGACCCGGCCCAGAAAATTAGAATAATAATAATAATAAATAATAAAAAATAATAATAATAATAAAAAATTCAAAAATCAATAAAAAAAAATGGAAAATCACAAAAAAATTCAAAAAAATTCGAAAAATTCAGAAAAATTCTAAAAAATTCCAGAAAATAGGAAATAGCCACATTCAACTGGCCATGACCTGTTTCGGGTCTTTCGACCCCCGATCTTTCCAAAAATGACGGTTTCGCCCTTCCGGCAAACCGTAAAAAAATGGAAAATCACAAAAAAAAAATTCTAAAAAAATCCAGGAAAATCCCAAAAAATAGGAAACGGCCACAGACAACTGGCCAGGACTCATTCCGGGTGTTTTGAACCCCGAACCTTCTTAAAATGACGATTTCGCCCTTTGGGCGAATCGTCTTCCAAAAATTGATTGTGATTGATAGGAATAGTCGTCCAACCTGCATGAACTCTTATTCAGGAAAATCACTCGCGTTAGGTACCGAAAGGGCGTTGGGTAATGACACCAGCGTAACCAAGTCCCCGAACCCAAAATCTCTGGTTCCGCAGAACTGATCGATCTCTCCCAATCGGTCAGTAAGGTTCCCGGTCTACCCTCCAAGAAAGACCGGTGGCGACTCCAAATGCATGTACAAGTTGCACATGTCACCACGACCACACTAAGGCCGAAAGTGATCGACTCTTATCGTCGTATCCCTCAAAAATACTCCCGCCGCGATTTGGTATGGGCCTGGGAGGGCTCGCGCCGATCCAAGACCCGCGATCGGTAATCCATTAGCCGCGTCCGCCTCCGGACGGGTCGCGACAGGTGGTAATCCAGGTAATTCTTGAGGAAAGACATCTAGGAAGTCCCGTACCACCGCTATGTCCCCTAACATCGGTTCCTCAACAGTCGGGTCTACCACCGCAGCCAAGTAAGCTTGGCATCCATCATCCATTAACTTTGTCGCCTCAAGCGACGAAACCATTGGAATAGAGATTCCTCCTCGGTTTCCTCTAAACTCAAAGCTAGGGAAGCCATCCGGATAAAAACAGATTACTTTATTTCCACAATCTACTACCCCCCCTAGCTTACTCAGCCAATCCATCCCTATAATCACGTCAAAGTCGTACATGGGTAGAACGGCCAAATCTATAACTCCCTCACTACTACCAACGGCTATCTTACAATTTTCACAGCCTGTAGAGACCAACACATTATCTTTCAATGGAGTAGCAACATGCAACAACACATTCAACGGTTTTAACTTCATATTAACCAAATCAGCAAATCGAGCAAATACGAAGGAATGCGTAGCACCAGGGTCAAACAATGCATAGGCAGCCTGATCGCACAAATAAACCGTACCTGTGACCACCCCAGGCGTCTCCTCCGTGTCCCGGCATGCCACAGCGTAAACTCTTCCTTGAGCTGGGGGTCGGTTCTGAACATTTTGAGGCGCCGCATTTGGTGGTCCCGCTTGTGGTCGCTGTCCTTGGGGTCTAGCTATCTGAGTCTGGTTGGGGCAAAATCTCATCTGATGGCCCATCTGGCCACACTTGAAGCACGCTCCAGTCCTAGCCGGGCAAGGTTCGTTTCCATGCCTCCTCCCACAAAGACGACAGTTTGGGTTGAACTGGTGTGGTGGCTTACTGATGTTCTTCCTTGGAGGTGGAACGAAACGTCTAGTATTCGTTATAGGCCTCTTTCCCAACTGGCGATTATCCCTAAACGAAGGAAATCGCTATCCAGAAGCAGCCGTCCTTTCCCTCATGTCTCGTTCGATCATCTGTCATCGTTCATATATCTTTTTATAAGTCCGCAGATTTACCATCACAATTTGACTGCGAAGTTTAGGTCGCAACCCATCTCGAAACCTTCGCGCCTTCTCCAGTGGGTCCTCAACATAACGTGGCGCGTATCTCGACAGTCTAGCAAATTCCGCTTCATATTGGTCTACCGTCATGTTACCTTGCCTCAGATTCTGGAACTCCACTAGCTTGCTTTCTCGAGCAGTCTCTGAGAAGTATTTATCATTAAAAGCCGCTGTAAAGGCATTCCAATCCAGGGCTGTGCCCTCAGGAAACACTCCGTCTTTCGTAGCTTTCCACCAATCATTTGCAGTACCTTCTAACTGGTAAACCGCCAGGATCACTTTCTCTTCATCATTACACTTCAGCACTCCAAAGATCTTTTCGAGCTTCTCTATCCACAAGGGTGTTAACTCGGGATCACCAATCCCATTGAACTGCAGAGGCCTTAACTTCACAAATTGCTCCACTAGCTGGCCTATATCCCTCGGCACAGTACTAGGACCTGGCGTGTTACCTACTCCCACGCCCTGGTTAACATTGGTATTAGGTTGTGCGTTACTCGTCCCAGCACCTTGGCCGCTGCTACCACTACCTCCACCTTCAACATTAGTACCGATCGTAGCATTTACTGCAGTCAAGGCCGCTCCCACAACTTGGGTTATGGCAGCATCTCGATCCTGAGCCTGTCTGTCTATCAAATTGCCGATCCGCTCCAAGGCTCGCAACACGTCTCCCATCCCAGGGTCCTCTGTCGCAGGCGGTCTCGAACTAGAGGCCCTACCACTAGGCCTTCTACGTCTAATGGGTCGGTCACTCATCTCAGACTTCTTGCACCACTATGGTTTCACCACGAAATTAGAACTCAACTCCACCACCTCAGTCTAGTGGTCTTATACTATATAGCAAGCAGTACTCATAACAAAGCAATCATTAGCCAGAAGTCTCAAGAGCACAACAGTCTAAAACACATGGCTATGCTGCCAACTTAAACAAATTAATCAAGACGCTTCAAACAAGCATTCACATCCAATGCACCTGCTCAGCAAAGTTCAGTCGTACCTACTCAGCACCATACCATCACTTTCAAGACGTCAATCACATAAGTCACTCATGTGTCAAGCATGCCTCAATTTACTATAGTGGTCCCTGTCTATTGACTTGCTATCCTATCACCCTAGAATTCACTCCTCCTTATTACTCCAATCCCTCATCCACTTGGGTTGAGCTAACCTCGCTCTGATACCAAGAAAAGCGGGATGTCACGCCCCGTGCCTTGCCCACAACGCGCGGACGCAACGATCCCTGCAAAGTACGGCTCCCGAAGCCCCTAGGCACAATTTCAAAGAAAATTGGACACAAGAACTAGCAGACGGAAACGGGACAGCAACTCCTCCAACGATAAGTAACGGGGCAACCTGAATAACAAGACGAAACTGAACACGGCCACTTTACTTCCACAAGCTGTTTATACAAAAGCGCGGTCACCAAGACCAACGGAAAGGTCGGGTAGACGACCAAAACGACAGCCAAAAAGATATACATTCACCAAAAGACATCACCACAACGACCACACAAAAGTATCGACCAGCCTAAGTGCAACCCCTAAGTCGAAGCACTGGAGTCGCTAGACGCCTCGTCCACCCAGACCACCGTGGTCGTTCTCACAAAAACTGTTCCCTGTCCATCAAGGAACTCTTCCCAGTAGGGAGTCATCCACTGCGGGTCCCCATGCCGAATAGGCGGCATTCTTACGGCCTAGGATCTGGAAAAGAAACGGTCCCGCGACGGGGTGAGATTGAAATCTCAGTAAAAGAGGCCCTAACCCTAGGTTAGGCCGACTGTACACTCAGACAAACAGTCATTCACAACGGAAAAGTAACAACAACTACATAAGTATCAAATAGCCACATATATCACTAAAAATAAACCAGCCACAAGTACAAGTCAAGCCAACGCATATCATTGTAAGAGCTAAATATGCGATTCAAAACGAACTACTCCACAGCCCTTGCCAACCTCACATTTCTTTCTTGCTCGTGCATTCTACGCACCCGGTCCGGTCCGCGTACTTACGCCTCAGACCGACCTCACTGACAAACCCGCGTAAACGCCTCAGGTTTCAGTCTCAATTAGACCAATGCCAACACCACCCAATATCTGTCCCGCGTCGTTCTACGCATCAGGACCTCGGCCGTCACCAACCCCGCGTACACGCATCAGGGTGTTACAATTCACAGGCATGCTAACGATAACCCACAACAGGCTTCATGATCGAATATAGTTCATACCTCGAACTAATGATCCATAACATGTGAGCTCCTCAATTTAGACAAATCATAGTGGCATTTCAATCACGGAGCACACATACAAATTGTCAATATCAACCAAGAACACACACACACACACACAATGCAATAACATGAGACAACGCTCCAAAAGCGACACCATTTCACGACTAATTTGACCGATGGAGTCCAATCTTCCTAACTAGAGTTTAGGAGCCCCTTACCTCAAGCTTGTTCCCACAAAAACCACTCTTCCAAGTCCTCAAGGGTTCGATTCCAATACTCCTCAAAACAGAACAGCCGTACCTAGGACAGAATTTCATCCCATTCATCAATAATCCATCGTCCAAACGTCGAACCATCAAGCACACACCCTCATAGCATATTAATCTACATCCCTACATGATTTAAGGATCCATTTGAAACTCTAAATCACCTCTAACAGCCCCTACAAGAAACGGTTTGCACAGAACCGGAACAGGGAAATTTCAGTTCTGTGCACTCCCTACCTAAACAGCCCTCACGAGATGAATTACCCGACGCACGATTTGGAATTAGCTGCAATTGTGTTTGCCTTGAAGATTTGGAGACACTACCTTTGTGGTGAAAAGTTTCAGATTTTTACGGACCACCAAAGTTTGAAGTATTTATTTTCTCAAAAGGAGTTGAACATGAGACAGCGACGGTGGATGGAGTTATTAAAGGATTACGACTGTGACATCATGTATCACCCTGGAAAAGCGAATAGAGTTGCGGATGCACTCAGTCGGAAATCAAGTATCGCTTCCCTTTTGGTCAAGGGATGGTCGTTATTGGAAAACCTGAGGGATTCTGCGTTTAGATTGGAAGTTTGCCAGTTATCCAGTTTAGTGGCCATGCTAAGAATTGAACCTGAGATCCAAGAAAGGATAAAGGCCTTGCAACCTTCAAACCCGGAGATTCAGAAAATCCTCGCAATGGACGTGACGCAGAGGAAGCCAAAGTTTCAAGTATCAGAGAATGGAACCTTGAAATTCCGCGGACGCCTATGTGTACCCAACGATGAGGAACTTAGAGAAAAGATTTTGTCAGAGGCACATAGGAGTAACTATAGTATTCATCCTGGCAGCACGAAAATGTATCAAAATCTACGGCAGCACTATTGGTGGAATGGAATGAAGGTGGATGTGGCGAAGTATGTAGCAAAGTGCTTGACTTGTCAACAGGTAAAAGCGCAGCACTGTAAGCCGGGTGGACTACTACAGCCGCTAGAGATCCCCGAATGGAAATGGGAGCACGTGACAATGGACTTTGTTATGGGATTACCAAGGAGTCAGAGGGGCCATGATTCGATTTGGGTGGTTGTGGATAGACTGACTAAGTCGACCCACTTTATTCCCGTGAGAAAAGATTTCGCTTTGGACAAATACGCTGAACTGTATATGCGTCACGTAGTACGACTTCATGGTGTACTAGTAACCATCACATCAGACAGAGACCCTAAGTTCACAGCAAATTTCTGGAAGAGTCTACAGGATGCCTTGGGAACTAGAGTACAGTTTAGCACTGCTTACCATCCACAGACGGACGGGCAGTCGGAAAGGACAATTCAGACCCTTGAGGATATGCTAAGAGCTTGTGTTTTAGACTTCAAAGGCGGATGGGAGGATCAGTTGCATTTGGTAGAATTTGCCTACAACAACAGTTATCAGCAGAGTATACAAATGGCACCTTTTGAGGCACTTTATGGAAGAGCTTGCAGGACACCGATTTGCTAGGATGAAGTTGGTGAAAGGAGTATTATGGGCCCGGAGTTAGTGGAAAAGTCAGTGGAGACGGTGAAGATAATCCGAGATAGACTGAAACCGGCTTAGAGCCGTCAGAAGAGTTACGCGGATAAACGACGCAAGCCCCTGGTCGATACTTTTGTGTGGTCGTTGTGGTGATGTCTTTTGGTGAATGTATATCTTTTTGGCTGTCGTTTTGGTCGTCTACCCGACCTTTCCGTTGGTCTTGGTGACCGCGCTTTTGTATAAACAGCTTGTGGAAGTAAAGTGGCCGTGTTCAGTTTCGCCTTGTTATTCAGGTTGCCCCGTTACTTATCGTTGGAGGAGTTGCTGTCCCGTTTCCGTCTGCTAGTTCTTGTGTCCTATTTTCTTTGAAATTGTGCCTAGGGACTTCGGGAGCCGTACTTTGCAGGGATCGTTGCGTCCGCGCGTTGTGGGCAAGGCACGGGGCGTGACAATTATTGTACTAAAAGCAGACTATATTGTTATTTGGTCATTAATGCTCTGAGCCAAAAAAAAAAGAGATTCTATTATTTTTAGTCATGACCTATTCATTTTAATGCAAAAAGCATTTTGCCAAGCTCTTAATTTTTTAAACAGAAGAAATTTAATGAGCGAGTATTTACGAGAAATTTCGGAGAAACTAGAAGTGCGAGATTAACGTTAAACATGATCACTTTTAGATCAGGGTGGTCTAAGATGGATAGGCTACCGGGCTTGCTCTTCTCTCAGCTCTAATCTAAAGAAAATCATAATCCAAGAGTAAATCTAAAGAAATTAAATCGTAATGTTGAACCTAAATATAAACAGCATAAAAATCTCATGCGTAGCACCAATATCATCCTTAACCCTAATAGATGCTAATGATTTTTTGTTAATTCATATTACCTATTTTAGAGAAATTTCCAAGAAAACTAGTAATCCATGCTTATTCTAATCCCCTCTAGTTTAGTACTCTTATCCGACATATACAAATACAAAGCTACCCAAAAGGCTATAATTTAAGCTATAACATAAATTTAATAGTCCAAATGAGTGAATATTCTAGAGAAAATTTGGAGAAATTTAATGAGCAAGTATTTTGGAGAAATTATGTAGGAACTAGAATGCCAGGTTAACTTACACCTTAAATCTGAGTGATCAAGGATGACAGGCTTACTCTAATCTAAAGAGAATCATAATCTAAAATTGAATCGAACCTACAGCCTTCCTAAATACAAATGTAGCATCAATAATACCCTTTACCCTAAAACAGCCTAAATATAAATGCTAATGTGCACTACGCAATCTACTTCCTCCTCTTCCTCGTCTTCAAAATCTCTTTCCTCACCTTTTGGTTCACAGTAATATCCGCCTTCCTCCTCTTTTTTAGCAGCGACATTTATTGTCTTTCTCTGAGGGCATTCATTAGAGCGGTACCTAGGTTGATTACACCTATAGCACTTAATCGCCGCTGGTTTAGCATAATGATTCGGGTTCGCAGTTTTCTGTGATTGCAACCCTCTATCCCTCGCCTCATTCATAAGACGCTTTTTTACCGCCTTATCTCCCTGATTTCGCTCTGCGCTAAAGCGATTGTTGAAACCACTCTTCTCCATGGAACTTCCTAAACTATTACCACTATAATTTTCGTAGCCTCTTTTACCCTGTTCTTGCTGCATCAATTCTGGCTTCATCTCCATGTTCTTTGCTTCAGACAGCTTTCGCAAAAACTGCACTCCAATTTTATCTCGAATGAAGGGCTTCAACCCATTGATATATCTGGCCACCTGCTGTCCTCCGTTTTGGACAAATTATTTCGCTCCACCAATCTCATAAATTCTTTCATATACTCATGTACAGTCTGATTGCCCTGTTGGCAATGTTGGTACTATTGAAACATAATCTGCTCATAATCGGATGGAAGGCACTCCTATTTCAGCAGCCTCCTTATTCTATGCCAATTTTGAACTCTTTCTATTCCTTCTCGTTCTCTCCTATTTTGCAATTTCTCACACCATGCAGACGCACCCCGCTTTAATTTACAGGCCACTAATCGCACCCGTTTTTACTAGGGGTCTCCATATAATCAAAGAATTTACCAATATCCGCAATCCAATCCAGAAAATCTTCTATTTCCAGACCTCCATTAAAACAAGGTATATCGACCTTTAATTTAAAGTCATTACCTTCACGATCATCATAACCTCGTCTTCCATCTCTTCCATCACATCCCCTTTGAAATTATCCATGACAATTTCTACCTCTATAACCAGCACATTCGTCGTCAGGGAACTCGTTTCCCTCTTCTTCCGAGCTCTATGAAAATGTAGGGTTATTCTTCCTGCGGACAGAAACAAGTCTATCGATAGGGTCACCACGAGCAACATCTACACCTGGCCTTCTGTTATGCCGAATATTCCGGTTCACATCAACGCCTAGAGCTTCAAATCGATCTGCTATCTCGTCAAATCGTTCTTCGAAACGACGAAGGTTCTGATCGAATTGTCGATCCAGGCGTTCCATTAAACATTGTTGCAAACGTTGCAGCGCGTCATCCCTAAAGATTGGGGCCTCAGTCTCTTGAGCATCGTCACGAAAACCACCGTCAGTCGTCATAGGCTCTGATACCACTTGACACGGCATTTAGCGAAAATAACAAGTAAATCCTTACTTAAGAGAGAAATCTCGAAAATTTTATATTGATAATGTAAAAAGTCCTATCTCAAAACGCTATAAAACACCTTATATAGAGTGTTAATCCTAAACCTAACCCTACGAGGATTAAAAAACATCAAAAACCCAAAATTACAAAATTGCCACTAATAATAAAATTTAATCCGAAAAATACTAAAAAATTGAAAAATCCATCTAAACGATCCCGGATCGCCAAAATATAGTTCATAGTGTGAGTATTGATCGGCATGTCATTTCGCTTCAACCGACCGAATTTGAGCCCGTTCCGATGTCGTCAATCCGGTCCGCCTATTCTAGGCGCATCATCGCTTCGACTTCCGATTGGATTTCTGCCGGTCCAATCGATCCAGAAACGCATATGAATAGACTCTGCATCAATTTAAATCTCAATAAATGCGCAAATTTAAAACTAAGGTTAGTATGAATGTGGAGCGATAGTACCAAGAGGGCAGCGAAACCTAAGTGCTTCATGGCGGTTGGGATGAGACCTACCACGCAATATGGGGCCTCTTCAATTGTTGCGTGATATCAATGGGGAATGCAAACCCAACTATGGCCCCGCCCATTACCATCCTTGCCAGTGACC
Organism: Rhodomyrtus psidioides; assembly: GCA_021437785.1. Taxonomy (NCBI): domain Eukaryota; kingdom Viridiplantae; phylum Streptophyta; class Magnoliopsida; order Myrtales; family Myrtaceae; genus Rhodomyrtus; species Rhodomyrtus psidioides. The sequence goes on along the minus strand of JAILYB010000044.1, from coordinate 557,939 downwards.
CAACTAAGTAATCGATAAGAGTAAACATAACATAATAAAGAGGGAAATAGAAAATCTCGTGTACTCAGATATATCTCTAGGTAGATGCTTTCGAGCTCCTTCATCAGTAAAATTCACTCCTCGAGAACGAGATCATTGTCGTGATGTATAGATGAACTGGAAGATGTAGCCTTGCTGCTAGGAAAACAGAATAGAGAATTGCAACCACCGAAGAAGCTCTTAAATGCAAAAGACTTCCAAACGTAAATGATACAAATCAAGTTGGAGATAGAAACATGAGTGGACTACGTCTAATTAAAACCTAGGACGTAAGTAAGTTTCACAAGAAACAGACGGCTATTCACTCATTATAAAAAGGTGACAAATTTTGCCCTTTCCTTTAAAAGTTTACAAACAAACAAAATATTATATTTTAATTTACATTGTATTGTACGTTTGGAAGTTTAATTCTGAGTTATTAAATAAAATTTGAATTTCGCAAATGGAAAAAAAAATGTAAAAAGTTAATAGTGAACACTGATCGACACAAACACAAAGATGTTAATGAGAAAAAAACAGTGGACAATAATTATCACAAAGTTGTTTTCGTCTTCTCTCCTTTTATTAAGCTATACTTGATTTGGTAGATGATCTTATGTGGCGGTTCTCATCTAAAAGTAAAAAAGAAGGAATGACAATTCTTATAGAAGGTAATATCGGAATTCTTATCCAAGATTTTAAAAGAAGGAAAAAATGGCAATTCTTATCTAAAAGTAAGAAAGAAGAAATGGCAATTCTTATAAAAGCTAAAATGGAAACATAAAAAGGTAATAGGGGAATTCTTATCCCAAGCTACAAAATTAGGAAAGAAAAGAGGGGCAATAGCTCCATTCTTTGTCTTTAAATAGTTGAAGGATGTTGATACCGCCGCAATGTACTCCAGGATGATGAAGACGCCAGCTACACTCATATTCATTTTTATTCTTTCTTTATTCGTAACTAGCTGTGTAGGAAGCATCTGGAGAAAGACCTATGTCGAGATCAACAACAATATGACGGCTGGAACTACTCTAAGAGTTCATTGCAAATCGAAGCAGGACGATCTCGGATTCCATGATATTACCAAGAACTGGGGATTCTCATTCATACCTAGTTTCTTTGGGAATACGTTGTTCTTTTGCAGATATGAATGGCCTGGTGAGTTTCATTATTTTGATATATATGACCAAAGCAGGGATGAATCGGCATGCTCCATGTGTATTTGGAAGATCTCGCCCAAAGGTCCTTGTTTGCTAGATGGGTCGACCGGAGAGTTCACAAAATGTTATCCTTGGAATGCTCCTTCACGGTTGGCGGAAACAACCTTTTATATGAATATATGATGGAGAAAGAAGACCCGGTCAACCATTATACTGCGATTTAGATGGAACAAGAATCACCTATGTTAATTTTGCTTCTCTTCTAATTTCCTCGTCATTTCGATTGTAATTTGCATCCCTTTCTTTATAGTGCTGTCTCTGCATTGTCATTCATATATTGAGTTATTCTACTTTGGTTTATTTTGCTTAGACGCCCTTCTACTTCGACTCATTTGTGATGTGAACCCTATACATGAAATCTTGCGCGCGAGATGGATTCAAACGTGAATGAATTCTGATCAAATTAGTCAGGCCTTTTCGAACAGGACCAAATTGGACCCTTCAACCATTTTCTTTTTCTTTCTCTTCATTATTTTCCTTTGTTCGTATCCAGACTTCACATTACCCTAGACACCAGATTGGATGTAAATTATCACATCCGGAGTCATATCCAGTTCCCATGCCTAGCCGCAATCTAGGTAAGGGTGTATATGTCAAATCCGGGCCGTCCGATCAATCACGAACGGCCCGAATTTGATAGAATAAAATAATTTTTTTTTTATTCAGCCGCAATTTTATCAAATCCAGGCCGTCTGTGATTGATCGGATAGCCCGAATTGGACCTTGACACCCCTGCCTAGATTGAGGCTAGGCAAGGATCCAAATCCGTTAACTAGACTTGGCCTTACCGTCTTTTTCGCTGGTCAAAGTCTGACTTACGAGTAAAAAAAGGGATTACGTACACTGAAGATGTGGAATTGATACGGGAAAAAAAAAACGAAGAGTTGGATGCAATACATTTATGGAAATGTTTTTGCTGTCAGGCAATACTATTATAAATTTCTTCTTCTCTATCCAATAACCCTAAATTTGTACCATTAGAGCAAAATTATATACCGCCCATGTGATAATCAAAATCCGTTTTCACAAGCAGTGCTCTTGGTCGACATAAAACCATGCATCCATTCCCTTGTCCAAGTATATGACTACTGCCACATCGAGCTTTGATTGGCCATTGTGAAATTGCCGACTTCCTCCATCTCGATAGCCAATCCCTGTCGAGGTCATCAACGAACCACAATGCTTTGTGGATGTTGGTCGGTTTTAGCTTAAATACGACCGGATATTCTCTCTCAAGTAACAATCACTGCCATAGTCGCGGCGGATTTAGAAAAAAGTTGCGAATGGAATTGAAGAATTGGCTTCGCGAGCGATTGACAGTCAGGGCGTCGTCATTGATGTCATCTCCTTCTTCTTCGAGGGGGAGTGGCTGATGGGGCGAAGAGGGCAGAGGTTGGTGATGGAAGTCTTCAAACTTGTCATGAAAGTATAATCGATTTCTAAAAATTTCAAAAAGTGCAATCAAATCCTAAACTTGTCGCAAAAATACGATTGAATCCTGAAACTTTTTTATACGGAGTCTATTAGTAGTGCGTTTCTGGATCGATTGGACCGGCAGAAATCTAATCGGAAGTCGAAACGATAATGCGCCTAGAACCGGCGAACCGGACCGACGACATCGGATTGATCTCAAATTCGGTCGGCTGAAGCGAAACAACGTGATGATCAATACTCACTATCTTTGGCTATGAACTACGATGGATTTCGGCAATTCGTGATCGTTTAGATAGGTTTTTCAATTATTTTCGAATTTTATTTTATTTTAGTGGTATTTTAGTAATTTTGCGGTTTTGATGTCATTAGGGTTAATACCCTATATAAGCTTGTTTTAGGGTTTTTGAAAGACATAACATTATCATCTTAATTCAATTTCGAGAATTTTTCTCTCTAAGCAAGGATTTGTTTGTTATCTTCGCTAAATGCTACGTCAGGTGGTATCAAAACCTATGGCAATTGGCGATGGCCTTCGTGACGATGCTCAGGAGACTGGAGCTCCAATCCTTGAGGATGACACGCTGCAACATTTGGAGTAGCATTTAATGGAACGCATAGATCAACGAATTGATCTCGGACTTCATCGCATCGAAGAGCAGTTTGAAGAATTGGCATTTCGATTTGAAGGTCTCGGAGTTGATGTGAATCGGAATCGATGGAATGACAGAAGGTCGGGTGCAGAACTTGCTCGCGGTGACCCTGTCGATAGGCCTGTTCCTGTCCGCAGGCAAAATAGCCATCTATTTTTAGAGAATTCGGAAGAAGAGGAGAACGAATTTTCTGATGAAGGACGTGCTGATTATGGAGACAGAAATCGTTATGGAGGAATTTGAATGGGGCGTTACGACGATCGCGATAGAATATATGGCAAATGGCGTTACGACGATCGTGAAGGTAACGATTTTAAACTAAAAGTCGATATCCCTTATCTTAATGGAAGTCTTGGGATAGAAGAATTTCTTGATTGGATTGCTGATATAGACAGATTCTTCGATTATATGGAAACCCCTAGTGAGAAAAAGGTGTGACTAGTAGCCTGTAGATTGAAGGGGCTGCGCCTACATGGTGGGAGAAATTGCAAAATTGGAGGGAGCGAGAAGGAAAAGAGAGAGTGTGAACCTGTAATAGATTGAGAAGGCGGTTGAAACAGGAGTCTCTAATACCTTAATATGCGCAGATAATGTTCCAGCAATACCAATGTTGCCAGTAGGGCAACCGGAGTATACATGAGTATACGGAGGAGTTTACGAGATTGGCGGAGCAGAATAATCTGTCGGAGATGGAGGGTCAACAGGTAGCCAAATATCTCGAGGGGCTAAAGCCCTACATTCGAGATAAAATTGATGAACCACGATGCATTGTGGATGTTGGTCGGTTTTAGCTTAAATACGACCGGATATTCTCTCTCAAGTAACAATCACTGCCATAGTCGAGTCGGATTTAGAAAAAAGTTGCGAATGGAATTGAACAACTGGCTTCGCGAGCGATTGACAATCAAGGCGTCGTCATTGATGTCATCTCCTTCTTCTTCGAGGGGAGTGGCTGATGGGGCAAAGAGGGCAGAGGTTGGTGATGGAAGTCTTCAAATTTGTCATGAAAATAGAATCGATTTCTAAAAATTTCAAAAAGTGCAATCAAATCATAAACTTGTCGCAAAAATACGAGTGAATCCTTAAACTTTTTTATACATAGTCTATTAGTAGTGCGCTTCTGGATCGATTGGATCGGCAGAAATCCAATCGGAAGTCGAAGCGATAATGCACCTAGAACCGGCGAACCGGGCCGACGACATCGGATTGATCTCAAATTCGATCGGCTGAAGCGAAACGACGTGCTGATCAATACTCACTGTCTTTGGCTTTGAACTACGATGGATTTCAGCGATTCGTGATCGTTTAGATGGGTTTTTCAATTATTTTAGTATTTTCTAATTTTATTTTATTTTAGTGGTATTTTAGTAATTTTGCGATTTTGATGTCATTAGAGTTAATACCCTATATAAGCTTGTTTTAGGGTTTTTGAAAGATAGAACATTATCATCTTAATTCAATTTCGAGAATTTTTCTCTCTAAGCAATGATTTGTTTGTTTTCTTCGCTAAATACTGCGTCAGGTGGTATCAGAACCTATGGCAACTGGTGGTGGCCTTCTTGACGATGCTCAGGAGACGGGAGCTCCAATCCTTGGGAATGACGCACTGCAACATTTGGAGTAGCATTTAATGAAATGCATAGATCAACGAATTGATCTCGGACTTCATCGCATCGAAGAGCAATTTGAAGAATTGGCATATCGATTTGAAGGTCTCGACGTTGATGTGAACCGGAATCGATGGAATGACAAAAAGTCGGGTGCAGAACTTGCTCACGATGACCCTCTCCATAGGCATGTTCCTGTCCGCAGGCAAAATAGTCATCTATTTTAAGAGAATTCGGAAGAAGAGGAGAACGAATTTTCTGATGAAGGACATGCTGATTATGAAGATAGAAATCGTTATGGAGGAATTCGAAGGAGGCATTACGACGATCGTGATAGAATAGATGGCAAATGACGTTACGACGATCGTGAAGGTAACAATTTTAAACTAAAAGTCGATATCCCTTATTTTAATGGAAGTCTGGGGATAGAAGAATTTCTTGATTGGATTGTTGATATAGACAGATTCTTCGATTATATGGAAACACCTAGTGAGAAAAAGGTGTGACTAGTAGCCTGTAGATTGAAGGGGGTACGTCTGCATGGTGGGAGAAATTGCAAAATAGGAGGGAGCGAAAAAGAAAAGAGAGAGTGTGAACTTGTAATAGATTGATGAGGCTGCTGAAACAGGAGTTTCTAACACCTTATTATGAGCAGATAATGTTCCAGCAATACCAACGTTGTCAGCAGGGCAACCGGACTGTACATAAGTATACAGAGGAGTTTACGAGATTGGGGAGTGGAATAATCTGCCGGAGATGGATGGGCAACAGGTAGTCAGATATCTCATGGGGCTAACGCCCTTATATATTCGAGATAAAATTGGAGTGAAGTTTCTGCGGAATTTATCTGAAGCGAAAAATATGGCGATGAAGGCAGAATTGTTACAACAAGAAAGGGGGAAAAGAGGCTACGAAAACTATAGAGGCAGTAGTTCTGGCAGTTCTGTGGAGAAAAGCGACTTCAACAATCGCTATAACTCGGGGCGAAGTCAAGAAGATAATGCAGCAGAGAAACAGCCTATGGACGAGGCAAGGAAAATCTGCAAACCCTAATCCTTACGCTAAACCAACGGCGATAAAATGTTACAGGTGTAATCAGCCTGGGCATCGATCTAATGAGTGACCTCAGAGGAAGACAGTGATCATAATAGCGAGAGACGAGGAAAAAGATGGATATTGATGTGAACTAGATGGTGAGGAAGAAGGTTTTGAATATGAGGAAGAGAGGAAAATAAACTGTGTGGTGCGCAGGATGATGTTAACCCTAAAACGGGAGGATGATTCGCAACGCCATTAGTTATTCCGAACTAGATGCACTAATGCAGCCTAAGATATAGGCTACTCGAACGCAAGGATCGGGAGAGTAACCGTGATGGAAAATGGGTGAAATGGTAGTAAAAATGAATGGGTAAGGATAGAGAAAATACGAGAATGGAACAAACGAAGGATAAAAACTTCGATAGATGCTCTTCCAAGTCTCCAAGGAAGTGGATAGGGCAACGATTCTTCTAGATCGCTGAGTGCAACTCTTCAATGATGCAGATTTTGAAAAGCTCTGACTCTTCAAGGACGGAGTGAAAACTCTTCTAGGTTTTCAGGAGGTTGAATTTTTCAAGTTTCAGATAATTGCACAAGGAAAATTTCCATTCATCAAAACCGTCTACCAAATACATTAAGTAGTTGGCCTTTTATAGCCAAGGAAAAGCAAATGAAAAGACTCAAGAAAATGAAGATATTAAAGAACATTAAAGAACCTAAAAACTATAAACATTAAAGTGCCTGGGAACCAGAAGCGAGATAAAATCTTCATCATTATCCCAAGGTGTCTTTTGGACTTCTAATGCGTATGGAATGGCAAAGGCTTTATTGTGGAGTGGATTCTAGAATCAGACTCTTGCTCTTTGCCTTGCATCCTTTCGACTTCGACAAGTCTTGTCGAGCTTGGATGCGGGCTGATCTCCTCGGTCATGTGAGCTCATCTTCGTTACGGGCGGCATCATCAATCCGGCCTACATCATGCACCATTCTGGGAAAGATCTTTGTTGTGGTCATTGATAATGAGAGTATGGAAACATTATCGAGAAGGAGGCAGTGAAGAAGCTGGGAATACTTGTGGAGAAACATCCTAATCTCTATACGTTAGGATGGATTAAGTCTGAAGCTGAAAACATTCAGGTGACTAAGCGATGCAAAATTCTACTCTCCATCGGTAAGTATCATGATGAGCTGAAAACATTGGTAGATATACATGTATGCCACGTGTAGTCTGGGAGGCCGTGACAATTTGATGTGGATGCTCATCATTCGGAGAGGAGGAACCAGTATAATATGGTGAAAGATGGGTGAAGTATACGTTGATGTTCCTGAAGAACAAAGAAAAGCAGGCTGCCGGTAATAATTTGCTTACTTTTACAAGGAAATTTGAATCTGAAATTAATAAGACCAAGCAAATTCATGTGTTGGTAGTGAAACAAACGATTGAGACATAGTCTGAATTACAAGTAGAGGAGCAGCATGAAGCAATTAGACCTTTATTGCAAGAATTTAGTGAGCTGATGCCTGAAGAGATTCCAGATGGGTTACCTCATATGCGCGATATTCAGCACAATATAGACTTAATTCCTAGTGCTAGTCTGCCTAATTTACCGTGTTACAGGATAAGTCCCAAGGAGAGTGAAGTGTTGAAAGAGAAGGTTGATGTGTTATTGCAAAAGGGGCATGAGCCCATGTGTTGTTCATGCTTTATTAACTCATAAGAAAGATGGGAGTTGGAGGATGTGCTAGATAGCAAAGCCATCAACAAGATAACTATAGGATATGAGTTTCTAATTCCTAGATTGGATGACATGCTGGATAGATTGCATGGAGCTAAGTGGTTTACGAAGCTGGATTTGAAGAACATATATCATCATACTTGGCCTGGAGATGAGTGGAAGACGGCTTTCAAGAAAAAAAGAGGGGATGTACGACTGGTTGGTGATGTCGTTCAGGCGTTCTAATGCTCTGAGCACTTTCATGAGGCTTAGAATTAGGTTCTGAAATCTTTTATTGGCAGATTGTTGCAGTATTTTTGATAATATCCTGATTTATAGTAAGACTGAGGAGGATAATCTGATGCATTTGAGAGGGGTGTTGACAGCCTTGCAGATTAATAAAATGTATGTTAATTTTAAGAAGTGAAATTTTCTAACCAATAAGCTGCTATTCTTGGGGTTTATCATTACTATTGATGGAATAGAAGTGGATGAGGCAAAGGCAAGAGCAATCAGCCAACTCCTAAAACAATTTCTGAAGTTAGGAGTTTTCATGGGTTGGCTACGTTCTACAGGCGATTTATTAAGAATTTTAGTATAATTGCAGCCCTGGTTACATAATGTATGAAGAAAGGTAAATTTTTATTGGGAGAGGAAGCCAAGAATAGTTTTGCTATTCTAAAGGAGAAATTGTGTACCGCGCCAATTCTTGCTTTACCTGATTTTGATAAATTGTTTGAAGTAGACTATGATGCTAGCGGTGTGCGTATAGGACCTGTCTTATCTCATAAGTACAAACCATATATGAGGGCAATCGTTTCCTAAATAAGTCATTAGGTAGTCCCGTTCTCGGAGTGGAATCGAAAGCTTATTCCGACCAAATAATTTCTTAAAACTCAAGATTGAGTACAAGCAGCTTTTTGAAAATATTAAAGAAGCCATGGATGAGATATGATATAAGCAATAAAATCAAGTGATGAATTTAACACCATTTAGTCTAATGAAATCACATTAGGCTTATTTTTCGTTTTTCCTTTGATATGTTTTTTCATACCATACCATAATTGGTTCAAGGTCAATTCTACTTTGGAACCAACTTTGTCACGCCCCGAACCTGTCATGCCCCGAACCTATCGGGCTAGCGGACATCACCTCAGGCCGTTATCATGCTGTGGTAACCAGGATCCTTCGGCCCTCAGGAGACACATCCATAAACATGCGAAAGCAAGAAACTACTCCATACATAAATAAATATAATGACTTAGAATGAAAGGGGGTACCCTTCTGAACTCCATATAACACGCCTCAACAAAATTACAGTGGTCAAATGCCAAAGTTCTATTCTTAAATCCAAAAAACAAAGTATAACCCCTAGGGTCACATAAGGTTTATATCCATTCGCCTAGTTACTTCCTTAAATACTCATCCTCCTCATCAGACCATGTTTCCATCGCCGAGGACCTGAAAAAAAGTTAATCCCCTACGGGATGGGATATATATCTCAGCAAGTGAACCCTAAACCTAGACCAGACCGCCAGTCCCCCCAGATTACACAACAAGCGATAAGCAGAAGTTCAGCCAGACAATACCACATGGCATTCATCAATCAAGCATGAACAAGAGTTGCAATCAACATACTCAGCCTCATGGGTTCAAGCTTCTAACACATAACATATAAATAAACATATAACTTTTAAAAGTCATCACAATCATCCATCGCTTGGGCTCTCAAGCCGCGATGTACTTCTCTGGTGCATTCTGGCCAATTGATATCACCGGGGCACCAAGCCAATTGATCCCTGGGGGCACTATAGCCCATCCATATAACATCGGCACTATAGACGTTTATATAGCATAAGCATTATAGCCATCTATATAGCATAGCCAATGTGATCTCCGGGGAACCAAGCCAATGCGATCTCCGGGGCACCAAGCCAATTGATCGCTAGGGGCACTATAGCCCATTTAAAGCACGTAGGCTTGCCATTCATATCATATAGGCACTACAGCCATATAGGTCTCTTAGGCACTCTTGACATTTAATATCCTAAGGGCTCAATAGCCATGCTCAATCGCAAGGGCCCAATAGCCATCTATACCTCACACCAAGGCATATGGATCGACCACAACAATCTCATGTGTTCAACATCTAACTGGTCATAATAAGCACCAATTCATCAATCTATCTCATCCAATAGTGTCCTAACGTTCAAGTAAAGGTTTAAGGGACACTTACCTCTTCAAGCAAGCTAGCAAATTCAATCCAAACGACCATCCTAGGTCAGCAAGCTCACGGCCAAACAGGGCTCTCACAGCGTGCCTAGGAAAATCGCATCGAAACTCAATCATTTCTCAATTTTCTTGCGCAACTACTTTAATAACACACACAACACCTTATCCTCATATCTCCACAGTGTTAAATCAATGCCCCTAAGCATGCCAAGGGTCGTTCTATCAAGGCAAATCATCATAAATATCATTCCTCCAAAACTGGCCTTTTCTAGGCCCCACGACCAGCTTCATTCGCAGGTAAACTGACATTGATCCATCGAATTTCTATGAAATAAAATTTCAAATTCTTATACTTCAATGTCTTACGGACACGTGGACGAAAACGGAGCTCAATTTGGACACCGGACGACTTAGAACTACTCAATTCAAAATTGGTGCGCTCGCAGGACAAGTTGGACGGCATCTCACATTTTCACTTCAAACAACCCATTAGTTACCTCTTAACCCAAATTCCTCTCAAAACCAACTTGCCAATATATCAAACATCAAGTTTAAGAGTCTCACCGAAAAGCTTGGAGAGAAATAACACCACAAAAGCTTCGAACAGTCCGGTTTCCTCATGGTGGTCAGACGATCAGAATCTGTTCGGTGGGAACCACTACAAATCAACCCTAAAACACTCTAAATCTTCAATGAACACACAACCTGTTCAGCCAACTTAAGTACTATGAGTTTGGAATATCTCACCGAAAATTTGGAGCCATTTGAAGTCCCCGAAGCCCACGAAACAAGTCTTTCCCCAAAACTGGTCAGAATCTGACCTCGTCCTGACCTTTGTCCACTCAAACAGACCTATGGAACAAAATTCTGGGCCAAATTAAGCTTATAATATGTCCCTATAACCACAAGACAATAATCTTTCAGATGGCGGTGGTTTACCTCAATCCGATGTCGGACGACAAAGTTATGGCTAGAACAGCGAAGCAGTCGAACAGGGTAACGGGCTGGTCGAGCGAGAGAGAGAAGAGAAAGAAGAAGAAAATGGAGAGAGTGAAGAGAGAGAGGGATGTTCGGCCAAGAAGGAAGGAGAGAGAGTCTTCCACACCAATTATTTGAAGGGCAAGTGACTTGATGTTTAATTAATGCCTAATCTCTCCAAGGTTGACACATGGCAAGTCACCAATTATTCATCAACCAAGCTTTGACTTTCTTTGACCTCATCCCTTCAAATTTTCGGCAGCCCCCCTTAGAAGATAAAATGACCATTGTACCCTTCTAATTCTCTTAAGGCAAGGGTAAAAGGTTGAGGGGCAAAACGATAATTTGGCACTTTCCGTCCGAAACTTCACTTTTCCAATTCTAAATTACCATTGGCGAGACAACGTCAAATTCTTTTCCAATGTTGGAATTCTTCATTTTCAATTGTCAATTTCGAGCTTCCATTTCGTGATCAATCTCTTATCAATCGTATTTTCAGTCTATCTCGAACTAACGGGCGGCTTTTGCAGACATTACGCGTATCGACTCTGTAACTCTTGTCACACTTAGGATGACTCAGAATAAGACATCTTTGATTGTCATGTAATTGCGATGGTTCATTACGAGTTCTGATGGTCTCGATCGTCATTGTTCGATCTAGAAAAACTTCACAAATTATACATTGGTTATACGATATCACCCGTGCTCCAATTGTATAACACTAGTAATGGATTCTTAAATCGTCATCTGATCGGCCTTATTAGCTCTAAATATTCCCTCAGCAATCCTTATGGTCATAGCGTCATTTCCTTTTTTGAGTTTCCTAGGTCCACGTACCTTGTCTCGCGTTAGCCTTTCCCTTTTGGTTAGTCTTCTCAGGATTGATCAAATCCGAGCGAAATATGACTGAAGTACATCGATAAATATTTCTCATTCAATAGTCTCAAACTGGCAGGAAACTTAGAATGTCACAAACTTGAAACCAAAAACCAAAGTATTTGTGGAGATAAGCCGAAGCAGTAGGACATTGTTTTATCACAAGCAGAGTTTGCTTATAATAATGCAGTTCATAGTTCTACTGGCAAGTCACCTTTTTCTGTCATCTGTACAAAGGCGCCTCAGCGTACTCCGAATTTGATTCAATTGCCCAGGCAAACAGACAAGAGTCTTGATGCGAATCATATGGCTAAACAGATTGTAGAGGTGCATCAGGAAGTGAAGCAGAAGTTGGAAATGGCCAATCGGAAATATAAGGCTGCAGCAGATAAACGCAGGCAAAGGCAAGGGTTTGCAGTAGGTGATCAAGTTATGGTATTTCTTCGTAAAAAGCAGTTACCAGCTGGCTCTTACAGCAAGTTGCAGCAAAAGAAATACGGGCCTTCCACTGTGTTGACACCTGATTTTTCACCATCTATTATCGTGATTTTTATCTTTATTTATTTTTATTTTATTTTATTTATTTTTATTATTATTATTATTATTATTTTAAATTAATTAAAAATAACAAAAAAATGTCACTTGTGTCTATTAATTTGTAAATTTTGCATTTTTTTGAGTCTAGACAGTGAATTTAGTGGCCTTGTATTTCAATTTGACCCAGTTGTTCCGGGAGTTGCTTAATTCTGATATTAAAGACTCGATGGCATAAAAAAATTCGGTCATTTCGGTCTCTAGGTTGTCTAGTTCAAAATTGAAAGCGGCCGCTGATGCGATGTGGCGACCGAGGGGAGGGTACATTACGGAAGACGGCGTAGTCTATCTCATCCCGTCTACCACTTCGCCAAAGAAGCATAAAGCCGAGGAGTGGCGCCATTCGTCCGATCAATGATAGAGGGAGTGGCGAGATTGGCTTTAAAAAAGGGAAAAGGGACAGAGCACTTCCTCGGTGGAAGGAAATAACAATGAGAGAATGTGGGTTGAGGGCCGGACAGATGGTTTTAAAATAAATGAAAAGGGAAGTGGAGCACACGAGAAAGGGAGATGCTCTCCACAGCAAACCCAAGAAGAGAAGACGGTGGATGGGGGGAATAGAGGATAGTGAGAAAGAGAAAAAAAAAAGAAAAAAAAAAGAAAGAGAGACCGAGAGAGTGATTCCGGAGCCACGGCCACCGTTCGTCGACCTCCAACCAGCGAAGCTTCGACCCTCGAATCTCTCTTCCCCGACACACATAGACCTCCGAAAGCTTGATGAGTGTTGAGAGCTGCGCATGAGAGCAAAGAGCTCTCAGAAGCATACAAGAGAGAACCAGAGAAGGAGCGTTAGAGAGAGGAGGGAGCTTCTTCATCAACATCATCGCTCCTGCCCGCCATCTCTTCGATGTTATTCTGTGCCAAGAGGTGCGCGCTTCCGCCCAGTTGTCAACCGGACGTGCGTCGGTCGCCGTTGTCAAGGCATGAAGAGGTGGCCTCGCAGCTCTTGGCGACGACGGCGGGACTCCGGGGTTCTTTGTCCTTCAGCTCCATCTAAGTTCATCTCAATGGGAGTACATTAGTCTGGCGAAAGCGAGGTAGCGGCTGACGCCAGTGTCTGCCCGGCGACTTGCACTACAAACCAGTCGGCTCAAGCAGAAACCGTCATGTCTCGGTGCAACACACAGGGAAGGAAGCTGAAGGCCGTTTGAGGGCTGGCATTCTGTGTTCGGCTCGGTAAAAATTCGGGTGATGTGGGCTCGATGGTCCGCGATGGAGCGAGACGACGTGCATCTTCATGGCATCCGGAGGAGGCGCGACGGCCAACTCAGAGATGGCGTGACGAGTGCGATAGAGACAACGCCGGTGGCGAGCAGGTCTAGCGTTGGTTTGACGAGGAAGTCCCACCGTTGGCATGGTGAGTATCCTGACGACTCGGCGGCATACCAGCGAGTCCCAACGGCGTAGCGGGCGAGTTTCAAAGTCGTGGTCTCGGCACTCGACGAACAAAACCGATCGATGCTTAAAGAGGTCCGGTTTAAGCATGGTTTGGCGATGGTGCAAGCATGAGGATGTGGCGCATGAGCTCGAACCCGGTGTAGTGGCGACTCGAGCTCGTTCTAGTGGCGACGCGTACGTGAGCGGTACGACGCGCGCGAGTTTGGACCTGTGACGAGCGGACCCAACGTTTGTAACGAGGAGGTCCGCGGGAGTGGGACCTAGCGACGTGCGGCGAGCGGATCCGGTGGAGAGCGAGCAAGCACCAGTGGATACGAACGCGGGCGAAGGCTGGCGGAGTTCTGTCACGGCCGCAGGCGAAGGTTGGCGAAGGCTTGGTGCGACTGCAGGTGGGTGGTTTCGTCAGGCGTGCACTGAACAGAGCGGCGCGAGGGAGGTGATGATGAACAGTAGCGCGTTTTTAGTCTTGTTGGCCGTTCGGGTGGGTTGGAATAAAAAAGAAAGAAAAGAAAGGCTGGGCTTGTCCTTTCCACCCGTTTGGCCTTCTGCTGAGCTGGTCCAAGAGGAATGTAAATAAAGGCTGGGCCAGAAAGGGTCTAGGCCCAATTCGGTTAGGGCAGAGGAAGGGTGGGCCTGACTCCTTGTGTGCCGACCGGGCCGGTTCGAGTTCCCTCTTCCGGGCCTGATCAGGCTAAGGACTGGATCCAGGCCCGAGTCCGAGAACCCGGACCCGGGCCCGGTTTCTTTTATTTATCATTAATAAACATTATAAAAAAAATAGAAAAATCCCAAATAATTAAAAATCATAAAATTTCATAAAATATAAAAAAAAAAAAGAAATAGATAGAAAATGCATTTATCTGCTTATATTGTCTCAATTAGGCTTTATGTGTGTTTGATTTGTCGATTTGTTCTCCATGTTTAATTCACATTACCTAGTTTTAACTTCGCTTGCAGATGTCTGAATACTATGCATATCTTAGTAGATAAATTAGCACGATAATTAGAGTTTAATTCGAGACACTCGTTTTATCCTTTAATCGGCTGAACTTTGCTGACTATCTACTTTGAGTAAGTGCACGTTCCAAAAGTTTGATCCCCCATTTTGATATTCCAATGTGGCGACTGACGATGATGCCCGTGGCGATGGAAGCTCAATGGGGGTTGGTGATTGAGGTGAAGCTCACGACGAAGGGTCGCAGGCTGGGGTTGGGCGATTGAGGGCCGGTGTCCATTCCGGTATGTTTTACGTACCCGATCCGTATATCATAATTATTTTTCTAAAATATTGTCTTTATAGACTTGATTTGCATATATATTTGTTTCAGTCTAGTGGTTAGCTTACTTATCTGGTTGAGTGTTATCTATCGTCAAGGACATGCTTTTTATAAAAAAAAACAATTCAGAAAAACTCTAGAAAAATTCCCAAAAATGGAAAATGGCCACAATCAACTGGCCATGGAATATTTTGGGTAATTCGGTATCCAAGTCTTCCAAAAGTTGACGATTCTGCCCTTCGGGCTAATCGTCCCCAAGTATTCCCATTTTACCCCTAGGTCCAAATCATTCCTTATCTAAGCCCTTATGGCTATACTAGGAAACCGTTGATTTGAATTGACGTGCGTTAGTGTGATTTATTTATGTATTTGATTGTTCTTTCACTTAAATTGATTGTGATTGATAGAAATAGTCTTCCAATTTGCATGAAACCCCGAGTCAAACCCATCTCACCTAAAATCGCGCCTGCATGAACTCTTAACTAGGAAAATCACTCGCGTTAGGTACCGAAAGGGCGTTGGTAATGACACCAGCGTAACCAAGTCCCCGAACCCATAATCTCTGGTTCCGCAGAATTGATCGACCTCTCCCAATCGGTCAGTGAGGTTTCCGGTCTACCTTCCAAGAAAGACCGGTGGCGACTCCAAATGCATGCACACATTGCACATGTCACCACGACCACACTGAAGGTCGAGAGCGATCGACTCCTATTGTCGAGCCCATTAAACGAAACTCCCGCCGCGATTTGGTATGGGCCTGGGAGGGCCCGCGCCGATCCAAGGCCCGCGATCGGTAATCCATTAGCCGCGTCCGCTTCCGGACGGGTCGCGACAGCTGGCGACTCCGCTGGGGACTTTCTGTTCTAGAACTTATGATTCTAGACCTCAAGTGGACTTAGGCCGTAATTAAAATGCCGAGTGATTTTTCTAACCCTTGATGTGTTAAATGTTTTTGCAGATTGGAGAAATAAGGGGTGTGGTCCATGATTAACTTTGTCTTATGCAGGTTGGACGTAGGAATGTATGTTGTGTGGATGATTTGAAGTGTTGATTGATAAACTGTTGTGCATGACTGGCATCGTGATGATCACGACACATGGGCACACACAACCGCGCCCAAAACCCCGGGCGCCGCCTTTAGGAACATAATAGAAGGAATTGAAAATGGAATCTCCGTGAGGAAAAACATGGGGTAATCCACTTTTCAATTCCGCTCGCTTCGAGCTATGGATCGAGTCCCAATGCAACGATAGTTGTGCAATGGAATCGGCTCTGTCTAGAACTCGAGGTGGGAACCTTAACCTTAGGTGCCAAACCCTCTGATTTTTAGAAGTTTACCATCACCTGTTTCATGCGCATGTCTCTGGGCGGTTGGTACACCTAAAACCGCACAATAAGTCGACGTGTTGGGTTGGTAAGACTCTCTATCCCCCCAAATCTATCACTGTTCATATAGATATAGGCATTTCATTTATTGCATTCTGGTGATTAGATTAAATGCCATTTCGAGGATAGATATGTGCGTTTGTCCCTAACGTCCTTGATAGAAGACGAGGAGGGTGATATCCCACGACGAACACCGAGTGTGCGATAAGGAGCATACTATGGACATTATTGAGGTATCATCCAATGAAGATGACGAGTTGGGGCAAGTGATCCTGAAGGCACAGATCAAAACTGGGGCATCCTTAAACGTTAGGATCACATTCCTTTATTTCATTTTCCATTACTAGTCCTCTTGTATAGGGTTTATTTTTACTGAGGTTTTCTCTATCTCACCCCTTAGAGTGATTGTATTAGGGATCTATTGGTGTATACATTCAGATGGAACTTGGTTGTATTTCTTTTAACGGGTCATTGGAATGTGATAGTGGCATTTTTTCTAATCATCCGAATACTCCCAAGTCAAGTTTATAATTCCTTTAGAGGAAATTAAAATTGGAAGTCTTGCACGACCTTTTGGTCATGTGAGGTAATCCAACCCCAATTTCGCTAGAAGGAACTACGCACTTGAATTGGTTCATGCATGTTGTACACCACTGGTAATTCACGATAATTGATCAAGAATATCAGCGTAGTTTCAAATTTAATGACGAAATAGATGTCCAAACTACTTTCGTTCTTAGCGAACGACCTTAATTTGGATGCCATATCTTCAATTGAATTTAAAACGCGTTATTATGTCTTGCACTTTTGAGTAAGTCATTCCTCTCGAAATTAATCAAAAGCGATTATCGTGAATTACGTTCCTTTCAATAGTATGCTTTCTTTCGATGAATATTGATAAAAACTTTTCGCACAAGATTAAAACCCTTGTAAAAGTTCTTGTCCTTATTAATCACAAGCAAGCATAAGATTGAAAGGGGTCTATGCTTTCTTTTTCAAATTATTCCTTCTGATTCTGTCTTTTTATTTGCAGGTGAAAAACAAGTAGTATAGAGAAATCTTTTCTTGGACAAATCTGCAACTATTCTTCCATCTGATCATGAGCGAGTTATAAAATCAGGACGTATTTGCTCGGCTTATTGCTATTATGGTTCGGCTCACTCAAGTTGAAGATGTTTGGATGCTCGAAGAAATGAACCATACAGAAGTTAAAACACACACACGAGAACTTTCATTTATTTTGCTCAGCGGAGGGTTTTCAGAAGCAGGTCATACAAGTCGGGGTGGAAAAGTAAAGCCAAAGTGAGCCCTAATTAACGACACAAAGGATCCCAACTGACCCTCCATGTTATTAATGCTCTGCTCATACTCCCAGCTCCGCATGTTGTGGTCGGCAAGCCTGAGGAGAAGACTTCTGCATTCTCCCTTAACTTCGGCGACCTTGGCCTCGTGTTCTTCGGTGACTACTTCCAGGTCCCGAACCAGTCCGTTCCCGCGAGCTATGTCATCGGTTATCTTGTCGAGCCGTTCTTCCTGCCAGTCGCTCTGAAGCCTCAGCAGGACGTTGCGGCGGTCATGCTCACCGGTGGTCAGGGATATGGCCAATTGATCCACCAGATTTCTCCTCTCGCGAAGCAACGTCGCGACCCGCTCATTAGCAAACTCGACGGCCTTTTTGTAACTATCAACCAGATAGTTGGTCAGCACCAAATGATCAGATCGATCCTCATAACGAGCCCGCAAGACGCGAGCCACGAGAACCTCCCGATTAGCAACACGATAGGCCTCTAAGGAGTGTGCAAAGAGAGTCGGGAAAGTTCTATATTCCCTCCCCAGTGTAGTACCTTCGAGAGAAGTGGTATCAAGGTCCTCGAGCAGGACACAGATTGCATCCTCGGTTGCAGAATGATCGGTTATGTGCGCGTAACCGCGACCCAGTAGGTTGTAAAGCTTTTCCCACTGGGCCAAGACATCAGTTGAAAAAGTGCGTACGGGAGAGGAGGCCATTTGCGTTGGGTTGGCTTGAGAATAAGACGAGTTTAACAGAGAGATTAAAAGGAAGAAGCTGATTATGCGAGAACGTTAACCTTCCATACATTAATTCCTCATTTTATAGCAACTCGAGG
Organism: Rhodomyrtus psidioides; assembly: GCA_021437785.1. NCBI lineage: Eukaryota > Viridiplantae > Streptophyta > Magnoliopsida > Myrtales > Myrtaceae > Rhodomyrtus > Rhodomyrtus psidioides. The sequence continues at coordinate 539,390 of JAILYB010000044.1, read as the reverse complement.
ATGATGAAGGGTCTCAGTAATAATGCTGGTGGAGCCCAGTTAGGGGGGTAAAGCAGGAGGTCCCCTCACGAGAACCATTGGATTCGTTTCGGTCCGCGATTTCCGGCTCATCAATTAAAAGATGTAAAAGATTTGTCGGGATCATCATTATTAGAGTTAGGTGGGAGGTAAGCGCAACTATCGAAGAGAGCCCTAACAGGATTTGGCAGTCCCATCACGTTGAAAAGTTAAGCGAGAAATTCAAAGTCTTGAGGGGGAACGTTTGCCTAATGATGCTTGAAGAGCGTCTCCTAAACATACGAAGTCACTCGAAGAAAACTTTATAGGGAGTGAGCATACATGAGAGAGTGGAGAACTCTGAGTGGGCAAGAACCAATCAAACATTTCTCAATCCAACATATTTAAGAGGTTATTGTCAGCTGCTAGAGGCGACTGACTCAAAAATCTCAGAAATTGAACTACAGAGGGATCTCGAAGATTCCAAGATCAAGTCTAACGCCAAAACCATGGAGCCCAACACTTCTGGCAACGGAAATCAAGATCACTGCGACGACGACAACGACATCCACGATGTTCAACTCGGGAAAAGAAGACGTCCTCACCAATACTCTCAGGAGGAAACCCAAATGCTGGAAACCCTTTTCAGTAAAAGCCATTACATGAAAAAGAAGTGGAGAATTGAATTGAGCCGGGAGTTGGGGATTAATCAGTCGAGGATCCAGTTTTGGTTTCAAAATAGGAGATCCAAATCGAAGGCTCAACGCAAACGTCAGGTGGTCGAGATTTTAAAGGAAGAAAACCAAAAGCTGCGAACAGAAAACATGAGGTATGAAAAAGCTCTCAATATTACCGTTTGCCCTCATTGCGATAACCTCGTCGCCCTCGGTAAGATATTCCCCGATAAGCCTCACGCGATGATTGAAGACGTTCATTTACCACCTTACTCCCTCGGGGCATCTCCTGCTCAACCAGATTTTGCCGGAGTCACGCATGAGCAGGATGATCCTACGAAGATGATACAAATGCCTCCTGGGGGATGGGATTTGCATCGCTTTGATTGGAGTTATAGTTTCAAGGAGCTGGATGTTACCGCCGACCAGCTCAAAGCATATCAGCCTCATGCACAACAATTTTCGATAGGGTCGGGTCCTGCTGGAGATGAGTTAATCAGTCGTCAAGCCATCGATGCAATTTTGGGCCACGATAAGAGGAGGTTCGCTTGGCCCCCTGAACTGCATTCCAGATTCCTAGACGTGGTTCACCAAATGGGGATCGACTCAGCAACTCCGACGCGCATATTTAAGGCCATGAATGTACCGGGGCTTAGTAAGGAGCTGGTCAGGAATCACCTTGCTGCCTACAGAAAGCTATTAAAACAACGTCGAGCGGAGCTAAACCGGGAGGAATCCGTCTCGAGCTCAAAAGCTAGGGGCGACCGCTATTGTAATGCTCAGGCGTCAAGAGATACCCGGCCAAATCTAAGCATCAATCAAGCTAGCAACCCGACCACCGGCAAACTGAAAGCTGATCAGAATGTCCTCCCAGGCCATTTCAACACTTCTCAAGAGCGCGTGTCACAAGTACAGCGAGTGAGCACTCCTCCATTCGAGCAACAATCGGCTGGTGCTCTGCCTGCCGCTGGTCAACCCACGACAGACGATTTCTTCGATGAGGGGCTCGATGCCTTGTTCAATCAGTGGGAAGCTGGCATGCTTGGACAGCCATGATCTAGCACCTGGCTCGGGGCACGATGGGTCGGTCACTACGAACACCCATAGAAAGAAGAACATGTTCACGAGTAGATCACTCATTTTATCCGTTGTAAAGTTCCTACGGGAACATTTTTCTTTAATGACTATAGTTAATTCTATATTAAAACCAACGCTATCGACGAACATCGTCATGCTCAGTTGTGATGATCCCTTGTTAGATTAAGTCTGAAACCAGAGACGGTCTTTAAAATTTTGAGTGGCCACGAACTCATTCCTCACCAAGCGCCCGGGATGCTGAAATGAAGAGTAACAGCATGCACAGGAAAAATGTCACTTTCGTTTGAACGATGAAAAGGGGTTGAGAGAAGATCATAGCGTTAATTCCCATGGAGCTAAATGAATTAAACGGAGTCATTAATTGCGGGTCCACCGCTGCTCCCCACGTTCTCGGGCCTAGCAAATCATAAAAGGCGCCGAAAGATTGTAGACCCACCACTTTGAAGACTGAACTAGGGGACGAGCGCAATACTCGATGAGACCGAATCAATGCAAGAGAGTTTGTGATCCTATCACGAGGAAAAAGAAAGGGGAATACAGACGATGAGTAATTGCAGAATCTCGGGAGGAGCGCTTGCTTGCTGGTCTTCATATGCAGCCTGAAGGATGGTTCCAGGACACGCACAATCACTTGAGAAAATTTCTAGAGTGAGCAAACACGTAAGAGCGAATTGAGAAAGCTGAGTGAACTAGATCAGCCCGAGATACCCCGATCCATCATGTTTAAAAGTTATTCCCATCTGCTAGAAACGCCCTACCTGGACATTTCTGAGCACGAACTGCTGGGAGACTTTGAAGATCCTGGAGCTGAATCCTGCCCGAAGGCCATAGAGACTGACTCCTCCAGCGATGAAATTCTAGGTTTCAGCTACGAAGAAGGAGTATACAATGATGACCGGAGCCGGAAAAGGAAGCAACTACAACGCCACACTCCAGGCCAAATCCGAGAGCTCGAAGCTTTCTTCAATGAATGCCCCACTCCAAGCAGACAACGGAAAATGGAGTTGAGCCGAAAGATAGGATTGGAGCTTTCGAAGGTCAAGTTTTGGTTCGCCAACAAACGAACCCGGGTGAAACAGCAATACGCAGACCATGAGTTACTGGTCCTGAAGGAGGAGAATGAGAAGCTTCAAGCTGAAAGCGCGAGATATAAGGAAGCTCTGACCAAGGCTACCTGCCTTAATTGTGGTAATCATGTTGTCCTCGGCGAGGTGTTCCTCGATGAACCATCCCTGTTGACGAATAACGCTCAGCTGTTACCGTATTCTCCACAGCATTTTCCGACACAGCCAGATACCGCCGGAGATCTGCATGAGCAAGTCAACACCATAGGATCAACACCAACATCCTCTGAGAAATGGGATATGAATCATCACAGGGGGAATTCTCTCAATGACGAACTCGCTGTCGCAGCCAGCCAATCCAAAGTCGGTGAGTCCCTCCCTGGACAACTTTTGAAACGACTAGATCCCGTAGAGAATAGCTACCGAAGTATTGACGATATTTTGGGTGATAAGAGAACAAGGTTTTACTGGACCTATGAGCTTCACACCAAATTTGTTGATGCAATTCGAGAACTGGGAGTTGATTCGGCTAGCCCACTACGCATACTCGAGATTATGAATGTGCCGGGGCTCTCTAGAATTAACGTTGAGTCTCACCTCAAGTACTATAGGAGATTGCTAAGGGATGGAAGGATAGCGTTAAACCATCATAAAGCCGGTTGGAGCCCAAGTGCTGGGCAGAGTTACAACCATGATGATTGGAGAGCCAAGAGCACCCAACCGTGTTTCAGCAATGACGGGACCAGCAGTCGTGTCAGCGACTCCTCTAACCCAAATCAGAATGCTCCGCCAAGCTATCTCAATACTCCTCAAGAGTATATGCCACAGTTCCAGCACATAGGGATTTCTCAATTTGAGCGCGAATCAGTCATTAATGCTGTCCCTGAAGCGGATCTGGCATTGGTAGAGAGTGCACATATAAACCTGCCGGTCATCGGAGGAAGTCCCAATTCGAGGGGTCAAATTGCTCAGGGCGAGAGCAAAGAGAGGAATCCCTCACCTGCAGTCGACGACACCCAATCTGGGCACCAGGGGCTAGAAAGAGCAGGTGATTTCCTTGATGAGGAGCTGGACACTTGGATCAATACTTTTCAGGAATGTATGTCTCAACCCCAACCGGGCAATGATGAAGGTTCCAGCTCAAAGACTCCAGTCCCTCACAACGAAGGCAATGAAAGAAATCTGCCCCCAACAATCGTTGATACCCAACTTGAACATCAATGGCTCGAAGACTCGAGCAATTTCCTTGGCGATGAGTTCAATCTTTGGCTCGATCAATTTGGAGCCGAAGGACCATCGCAGTGGTAACGCAAAGCCGGTGATCAAACGTCTGATGCAAGGCATGGCTACTCGATGAAAAATGCTTAGAGAAAAGGGGTTGAATACTCCTATTGAATATGTTGTTGATCGCACTGTAAGGTTCCCACGGGAACATCTTTCCTTAATATCTAGAACTAACTGCGCGTGAGTGTCAACATCACCCTTTGAGCATCTTCAAGCCGAGGGCCGTGGATTAATCACTTAATTCGTGGAGCAAATTCCATGAACGATGACTATCACCCGCGGAGCATAATGGGATCTACCCCATTCAGCACGAAATACGTTTGGTCACGAAGCCTCCCATTTGGTAAAACGATGTATCGTTCCTAAACGATCTTCAACCGAATACCAAAGTAATGTATCATTTCTTTCCCTTCTCAGGTGATAAACATGGATAAATCACTCAAGGAGTCATGCGTTCAAATAACAGAACAGACGCTGCCCAGCTGGGGGCAAAGGAACCATCGATGTTGCAACCACTCCAAGCATGGATAGGCGGATTTGATAGACGGGGTTCATATCAATACGCAACATCAGAACGGGATGGGAACCAAGGGTAAAGTTGTATCGTCCCAATTTGTCTTGAATTCGAGAATATGAATTGATACTCGTTGTCTACCCTTGATAGGGGAATCGCCTTGGAGACGAACAAGTTTTTACATCCCACGTACTACCTGTTAGGGTAGTTGAGGGTAGGATGTATCGTTCCGATTTTCGAAAAATTCGTGAACATACAATGATATGCTTCTTTTACATTTTCAGGGGTCTGCAGCCGCGACAGGTAGGTAAGTATCCTTTTCCCAGTTAGCTGGAGATAAAGAATGTTAAAATCCTTTCAGCCGCCATGAAAATTATCCAATGCATCGCTGTTCATGATTTAAATCGGGAGGTCGCCCAAAGCATGAATAAAACATGCACAATACATCACAAAATCCCCTCGATGGATAAATTTTGGGAAAGAAAGAAACGAATTTTTCCAAATATGATTATTTGTCAAATCATTCAAAAGGAAATTTACTCAAAAGAGAGGCGAGCCCAATCCAAACACATCCTACATACACTTGAGAGACGAGGGAAGTGAATCGGATAGCAAAATCTGTACCTACGGAGGTAGGGACCATTCGCAGCAATTACATGGATTGGGACGACGGAGGCGTTCGTTTCATATTCCCAAATACTACAGGTGACCATTAATAACCCCTTTGAACGGAGGTTTTCATCATCAGCCCTGTCGAGAACCACCCCACATCGGGGCAGAATAGAAGTAAGTCCAACAGCATCAGGAGAAATGGTTAGAAATTTTGTTGCTCAGACTAACATTAATCTTCGTGTGTTGTTTATATGGTAATCCAAGTACCATAGGATGATGAGAAGCATTCATTTCTCTATCCCACACACTGAATCCTTTGCATAGCCAAATTGAGCCTGCAAAATCATTTCATAAACCCGTTGGTGATCATTGCACATTCCAAGACGGATGCAGCATCACTTTAGAAACGAAGGAGTTCAAGACTTAGGGTTTGCAAAAAAATCCCTAAGTTAATGCTTAACCTTGTTAGGCCTTTGATCATAGGTCTAACACGATCCCATGAAGATGAGAAAAAGTGGGATTTCAAAAATGAATCCACGGCATCGAGAAAAAGCAAAGTGCCTGGTAAAAGCAAGGCCGATGCTCGTGTAAGTTGTTTGATTGATCCGCAATGAGGCCGGATGGGAAAAGAGAAAGACCCCTAAAGGAGTCGGGTCAGAAAGACTACTCCCCAAATGATGTCAGGCGTGGAAGACGCAGACAGAGTTGTCAAAAGCGGTTGCATGCCTCAAAAATTGAAGATGCAAAATGGAAAAGACATGTGACAAGTTTGCAATGATCACCAATGTCAATCCCCTCATAAATCCTGGGCCAAAAACAAGCCTTTTTCGGTCCCCAATCCTACCAACATCATAACCCTGAAACAGTCTTCTCTGACTAAGACACTTGGGTTAACATATTGCTTAGCTCGAAGAAGTACGAGCAAGACTATTTCTTTCTCATTTTGCAGGGTTCTTGACTTGTAAACCCGGAGCAGATGGTGAAGGATTTCATTCAGCGGCCTCGACTCCAAAGCGGGTCCCCTTGAAAACCAATATCCAAGCCCAACATTACGGTCCCGTGGAAGACCTCCCGACCGATCAAAATGTATGCGCTGCGAATGATCCTAAAACCTAGGCACAGGTTAGTAGGAGGTTGAGCGCATCCCTTATAAAAGACCATGATCACAGAGCGGTGAGGAGCCCTCTTGGATGAGACATTCTCCAATAGATGTTTTGAATAAACTCTTTTTGGAAATTTCAAATTGTTTGATCCTGATTTTCCGTGCAAGAGATTTGTGATCACATTTGCATGTTGCAAGAATGTTTTGGATAGCCTTCGGCATCAATATGCACATTTCATAATTAAAACTTAAGTCATACGGTGTTGTCAAATGGACAGCCGTGGTCTTCCCAAAAATTACTGACGTTTTCTTGGTGAAGAAAAATATCGCAGGTTTCAGCTTTCTGCAGGATAATTGGAATCCCCAGATCCAAGAAAGGTACCTCGCGTGCCGAAAGGACAATTCAGCTTCTGCGAGATTTCAGGTAACCCCTAAATCCCAGAATGATCTCTAGGTAAAACCTTTTAGTAGGCAAACCTCTTCCAAGACCGATCTACAGAACGATCGAGTCTCTGACTAGTCCCGACCAGACAGGGTATGTCAGTCTTAGATTCCTATCCGTTTGGAGTCAAAGTCAAACCAATGGTAGATACCGCCTGAAGGGTCAACTCAAGGTAGATACCGCCATAAGGATCAAACTAAACTCAATGGTAGATACCGCCTGAAGGGTCGAATATGGTAGAAACCGCCATAAGGGTCAACTCAAGGTAGATACCGCCATAAGGATCAAACTAAACTCAGTGGTAGATATCGCCTGAATGGTCGAATATGGTAGAAACCGCCATAAGGGTCAACTCATTGGTAAATACCGCCATAAGCATCAACACAAAGGTCCGATCCACCATACGGATCAAAATCCTTGGCAAATCCTAAAGTGTGGGATGCGCCTTCCTTAGGTTCCTGCCAGTTAGGAGTCTCGTAATGGTATGACCTACCATACAGGTCAGAGCTAAATCTCCCTAGGATATCCTAAATGTTGAGTCCTAGGTATCTTCTTGAAAGTCGTCGCAGCCGGCAGCATCCGACAGGTGAGCTTCAGGTAAGCCTCTCTCTCACTCCGGCCCATGTTCAAATGATTAGAGCAAACCAGGGATTAATTTGAGTTTTTATCAGGAGCCTTGAGGATTCAATGTCGTAGCATTTCTTCTCTCATCTTCTCAGTAGAGTCGGTTAGGAATCAGGCGCCACCTTATCTTTGAGAGAAACCTCTGACGAGATTCCTCTCAAAGAGGGGCAGCTGTTGACACCTGATTTTTCACCATCTATTATCGTGATTTTTATCTTTATTTATTTTTATTTTATTTTATTTTATTTTTATTATTATTATTATTATTATTTTAAATTAATTAAAAATAACAAAAAAATGTCACTTGTGTCTATTAATTTGTAAATTTTGCATTTTTTTGAGTCTAGACAGTGAATTTAGTGGCCTTGTATTTCAATTTGACCCAGTTGTTCCGGGAGTTGCTTAATTCTGATATTAAAGACTCGATGGCATAAAAATATTCGGTCATTTCGGTCTCTAGGTTGTCTAGTTCAAAATTGAAAGCGGTCGCTGATGCGATGTGGCGACCGAGGGGAGGGTACATTACGGAAGACGGCGTAGTCTATCTCATCCCGTCTACCACTTCGCCAAAGAAGCATAAAGCCGAGGAGTGGCGCCATTCGTCCGATCAATGATAGAGGGAGTGGCGAGATTGGCTTTAAAAAAGGGAAAAGGGACAGAGCACTTCCTCGGTGGAAGGAAATAACAATGAGAGAATGTGGGTTGAGGGCCGGACAGATGGTTTTAAAATAAATGAAAAGGGAAGTGGAGCACACGAGAAAGGGAGATGCTCTCCACAGCAAACCCAAGAAGAGAAGACGGTGGATGGGGGGAATAGAGGATAGTGAGAAAGAGAAAAAAAAAAGAAAAAAAAAAGAAAGAGAGACCGAGAGAGTGATTCCGGAGCCACGGCCACCGTTCGTCGACCTCCAACCAGCGAAGCTTCGACCCTCGAATCTCTCTTCCCCGACACACATAGACCTCCGAAAGCTTGATGAGTGTTGAGAGCTGCGCATGAGAGCAAAGAGCTCTCAGAAGCATACAAGAGAGAACCAGAGAAGGAGCGTTAGAGAGAGGAGGGAGCTTCTTCATCAACATCATCGCTCCTGCCCGCCATCTCTTCGATGTTATTCTGTGCCAAGAGGTGCGCGCTTCCGCCCAGTTGTCAACCGGACGTGCGTCGGTCGCCGTTGTCAAGGCATGAAGAGGTGGCCTCGCAGCTCTTGGCGACGACGGCGGGACTCCGGGGTTCTTTGTCCTTCAGCTCCATCTAAGTTCATCTCAATGGGAGTACATTAGTCTGGCGAAAGCGAGGTAGCGGCTGACGCCAGTGTCTGCCCGGCGACTTGCACTACAAACCAGTCGGCTCAAGCAGAAACCGTCATGTCTCGGTGCAACACACAGGGAAGGAAGCTGAAGGCCGTTTGAGGGCTGGCATTCTGTGTTCGGCTCGGTAAAAATTCAAGTGATGTGGGCTCGATGGTCCGCGATGGAGCGAGACGACGTGCATCTTCATGGCATCCGGAGGAGGCGCGACGGCCAACTCAGAGATGGCGTGACGAGTGCGATAGAGACAACGCCGGTGGCGAGCAGGTCTAGCGTTGGTTTGACGAGGAAGTCCCACCGTTGGCATGGTGAGTATCCTGACGACTCGGCGGCATACCAGCGAGTCCCAACGGCGTAGCGGGCGAGTTTCAAAGTCGTGGTCTCGGCACTCGACGAACAAAACCGATCGATGCTTAAAGAGGTCCGGTTTAAGCATGGTTTGGCGATGGTGCAAGCATGAGGATGTGGCGCATGAGCTCGAACCCGGTGTAGTGGCGACTCGAGCTCGTTCTAGTGGCGACGCGTACGTGAGCGGTACGACGCGCGCGAGTTCGGACCTGTGACGAGCGGACCCAACGTTTGTAACGAGGAGGTCCGCGGGAGTGGGACCTAGCGACGTGCGGCGAGCGGATCCGGTGGAGAGCGAGCAAGCACCAGTGGATACGAACGCGGGCGAAGGCTGGCGGAGTTCTGTCACGGCCGCAGGCGAAGGTTGGCGAAGGCTTGGTGCGACTGCAGGTGGGTGGTTTCGTCAGGCGTGCACTGAACAGAGCGGCACGAGGGAGGTGATGATGAACAGTAGCGCGTTTTTAGTCTTGTTGGCCGTTCGGGTGGGTTGGAATAAAAAAGAAAGAAAAGAAAGGCTGGGCTTGTCCTTTCCACCCGTTTGGCCTTTTGCTGAGCTGGTCCAAGAGGAATGTAAATAAAGGCTGGGCCAGAAAGGGTCTAGGCCCAATTCGGTTAGGGCAGAGGAAGGGTGGGCCTGACTCCTTGTGTGCCGACCGGGCCGGTTCGAGTTCCCTCTTCCGGGCCTGATCAGGCCAAGGACTGGATCCAGGCCCGAGTCCGAGAACCCGGACCCGGGCCCGGTTTCTTTTATTTATCATTAATAAACATTATAAAAAAAAATAGAAAAATCCCAAATAATTAAAAATCATAAAATTTCATAAAATATAAAAAAAAAAAGAAATAGATAGAAAATGCATTTATCTGCTTATATTGTCTCAATTAGGCTTTATGTGTGTTTGATTTGTCGATTTGTTCTCCATGTTTAATTCACATTACCTAGTTTTAATTTCGCTTGCAGATGTCTGAATACTATGCATATCTTAGTAGATAAATTAGCACGATAATTAGAGTTTAATTCGAGACACTCGTTTTATCCTTTAATCGGCTGAACTTTGCTGACTATCTACTTTGAGTAAGTGCACGTTCCAAAAGTTTGATCCCCCATTTTGATATTCCAATGTGGCGACTGACGATGATGCCCGTGGCGATGGAAGCTCAATGGGGGTTGGTGATTGAGGTGAAGCTCACGACGAAGGGTCGCAGGCTGGGGTTGGGCGATTGAGGGCCGGTGTCCATTCCGGTATGTTTTACGTACCCGATCCGTATATCATAATTATTTTTCTAAAATATTGTCTTTATAGACTTGATTTGCATATATATTTGTTTCAGTCTAGTGGTTAGCTTACTTATCTGGTTGAGTGTTATCTATCGTCAAGGACATGCTTTTTATAAAAAAAAACAATTCAGAAAAACTCTAGAAAAATTCCCAAAAATGGAAAATGGCCACAATCAACTGGCCATGGAATATTTTGGGTAATTCGGTATCCAAGTCTTCCAAAAGTTGACGATTCTGCCCTTCGGGCTAATCGTCCCCAAGTATTCCCATTTTACCCCTAGGTCCAAATCATTCCTTATCTAAGCCCTTATGGCTATACTAGGAAACCGTTGATTTGAATTGACGTGCGTTAGTGTGATTTATTTATGTATTTGATTGTTCTTTCACTTAAATTGATTGTGATTGATAGAAATAGTCTTCCAATTTGCATGAAACCCCGAGTCAAACCCATCTCACCTAAAATCGCGCCTGCATGAACTCTTAACTAGGAAAATCACTCGCGTTAGGTACCGAAAGGGCGTTGGTAATGACACCAGCGTAACCAAGTCCCCGAACCCATAATCTCTGGTTCCGCAGAATTGATCGACCTCTCCCAATCGGTCAGTGAGGTTTCCGGTCTACCTTCCAAGAAAGACCGGTGGCGACTCCAAATGCATGCACACATTGCACATGTCACCACGACCACACTGAAGGTCGAGAGCGATCGACTCCTATTGTCGAGCCCATTAAACGAAACTCCCGCCGCGATTTGGTATGGGCCTGGGAGGGCCCGCGCCGATCCAAGGCCCGCGATCGGTAATCCATTAGCCGCGTCCGCTTCCGGACGGGTCGCGACACACTGTCAGTAGGAAGATCAACGATAATGCCTATATTATCGAACTTCCACAAAGCATGGGCATGTCCAACACCTTTAATGTTGCTGATTTATCACTGTTTCATGAGTCCACTGAGCCATCGTATCCAAATTTTGATTCTAACTCGAGGACAAGTTCTTCTCAAGTGGAGGAGAATGATGTGAAGTCTATTAGTAGTGTGTTTCTGGATCGATTGGACTAGCAGAAATGCAATCTGAAGTCGAAGCAACAATGCACCTAGAACCGGCGAACCGGGTCGACGACATTGGGTTGAGCTCAAATTCGGTTGGCTAAAGAGAAACGGCGTGCTGATCAATACTCACAGCTTTTAGCTGTGAACTGCGATAGATTTCGGCGATTTGGGATCATTTAGAAGAGTTTTTCAATTATTTTAGTATTTTTGAATTTTATTTTATTTTAGTGGTATTTTAGTAATTTGGCGGTTTTGATGTCATTAGGGTTAACACGCTATATAAGCTTGTTTTCGGGTTTTTGGAAGACATAACATTATCATCTCAATTCAATTTCGAGAATTTTTTTTCTCTAAGTAAGAATTTACTTATTATCTTCATTAAACGATGCGTCACTTTTACAATGTGCAATCTAGGACATGGGAACTTGAGATAATGACACAATGATTCCCGATCTTTAGCCCAACTTGCAATATACTTTTAATTTGTTGAATGAGGTTCTCGAGCTTTTATTTCCTTCGCTCCTCATCTTTTTACGTGTGGGACTTTCAGCTTTCCTCGGAACATGATTTTGGCAGCATCCCATGAGTTTTAGATCATTTCATAACAAGTTTTGATGTTCCTTTTTTTGTTCCCGTGAGAAAAAAAAAATGCAAAGTTTGGCTTTTCGTGTTTTTCTTTTCTACGAGAAAAGGCTTGGATTAGGTTAGAAAAATTTCAAGCTAATCGAGCGAGGTTGTCACTAGAACGGTGTCTTATTGCTCGATCAAAGAAAGATAATATTAAATGTGGCTCGAAATTTAGACCCAAATTCGATTTGATCGGCTTGAGATTGAAGCTCGAGACAATCCAGAGCACACGTCATGATTTAGGTTTGCACGATGACGGAGCCAAACCTCTGTTAGCTAGATCCTAATGTCGGAAAATGAGCAAAATGGGTGTCCAATCTACAGCAGGTATGAGGTTCAAGAGCGGAAGTCCGAAGTTTGAATGGGACGTCTGACCAAAGCTCATCTGAAACAAACGCCATCAGTAATGTCCATTTACTCTTACATTGGGAACGTCTCCAATTGTAAGCAAGCATAAGCCTTGTGAAAGGAAATACTGCGATCTTACTGTTACTGTCCTCCTTATCCACACAATTAACACTTTTTAAGTACCCAAAATGCATGGGTCAAAATTCGCGACGACGCAATGTTAATTACGCAGTATAAGCTAATACATTCCCATCATGATGGATGCATTCTTCTCATTTTGGTGAATTATACACAGATGAAAGCCCCAATTTCATGACTAAACGATAAGCCAGCACATATATGTGTGACCCTCTCGACTGGGAGACCGAGAGCGAGTTTAAAGGTAACACTAAAGTTGAACCAAAGGTCCTCAAATGGCTTGGGTTTTCCCAAATCCATACCTCGCTAGCTCTACATTGGAGTTTTATATCTTAAATTCGATAAACCTAAAAGATTCCTATGTGAAGGAGTCATCACTAGCCTATTAGGGCTGACTAAGTGCCAACGAAATTTGAGAGAATAACCAGCTTTCAACACAATAAAAAAAATTCTGCGCTTAGCTCCGGTCATCAAGTATATCTCATTCTAACCCATTCAGATTTCAGTCACAAACAAAACCATTCAGATTTCAGCGACCATCAAGTATATCTCATTCTAACCCACTTGACAATTATTGACTTTTTTTTAATTAAAGAAATGCGCAGCAAATGAACAAAACGCTAATAACAGTAAGATTCAGTCACAAACAAAACCATTCAGATTTCAGCGACCATCAAGTATATCTCATTCTAACCCACTTGACAATTATTGACTTTTTTTTAATTAAAAAAAAATCTATATCCAAACATTCTGATTGAGATAAGAAATTGTAGAAGTAATAAATGAAAATAGAATCTCAACAAGCGAAGGAGAAACTATTTAAAGAAGGAGATGCCAATCGAAAGTGAATGATGATGATATTAGAATAGAAGAGCATGCGTGCAAATACTAATTCAAAAGGTAACATAGATGATTCTTGTTACATCTAAATCAAGAGATATGAGTCTATAACGTCATATTTCTCTATCAAACATTCACATAAGAGGTTTCGAATTCCATGGATAACAAACATCGTACTCTCCAGAGTCACTAAGCCTACATGGACCATCAGGCGAGATCCTCCAAGTACAAATCTCGCAATAACGCCAGTCCCTTTTTCCCTTATATATATCAAACCACTCAAGTCGACCCAGCCATGAAAAGCTGCAAAAGAACAATGTCCTCCCGAAGGGATTAGGGTTGAACGAGAATCCCCAGTTGTCCATTATATAATGGATTCCGAGATCGTCGTCCTTGGATTTGCAATGAACTACTAGAGTAGTTTCAGCCGGCAAATTGTTGTTGATCTGAACACGCGTCTTGCCCATAACACTTCCAACATAGCTAGTTACGAACAAAAAGCAAATGAATATGAGTGATGTCTTCATCATTGCGGCGCTGAGTGCTCCGATAGCAACATACTTAAGCTATTTAAGGATGGAGAATTGAGCATATTGGAGCTCGCCGACTTGCACAACCCATATTACCTTTTATTGTTCTTCTTATCTACTTTGGGATAAGAATTGCCGCGTAAGGTCAGCTACAAATCAAGGAAACAATCGCACAATCTCATTATGATTCGTGGGACAAATTGATCAAAATGATCCTGACTACATCTCCAGAATTATTTGTAAGTTCTATTGTCAAATCTTTTGCAATCAGGGATCCTGCTGTGATTTTGCTAAATACGACGAAGGGGGAAAGAGAAGTAGCATAAGGAAGTTTGTCCCACCCCACTCGGTTTGGATTCGGATGACCTTTTGTTTTAGGTAAATTTGGATACCCACTCGGTTCACACAAATTGATTGCATATGAGAAATAGAATCGCTCACAAAAGAGGTCGATGAATAATTAGTGATAGAATATACTCGTTCTAGTTGTATCCTCTTACGGTAATTTAAGCAAAGTAACCGTAGTTGTTTAATCGAGACGTGTGTCATTAAAGAGGCACTTGATACTTATCGAATGGATATATGTGCGTGTGATCAAGGTGATAGGTTCATCTGGCAATGCGCATCACTAAGTCCTTGAATCAAAATGGATCGTACTATTCTAATGACTATGTCACCAATGTATCATGGAACAAATAAACAATGCGTGAAGAAGAGGAAAGCTTGGACGATTCTTATAGAAGTTCCATCACCACACCCTCTCTCTTGAAGCTCTAAAATAACCTACCCACATTCAATTATGTTTGAATTTTGCAAGTGGATTGTCGCGAGATGTCTAATTACTCAAGTACTAATGATAATATCTTCTATCCAAATTGGCAGCTCACCTTTTCTAAGTACTGGGAAGAGGATTAAAGCATGCCATCGAAAGACTTTACCGAGATAAAGATGGGCCGTCAAAAGCGCAGTGGATGTTGGATGGATAGTTGGTTACATGGACGGTAGTTGGAGTAGGGTTGACATCTAAATTTTGATTTTATTTAATTAATACTTTTAAGCATAAAATGAGAGTTAGTCATAGTCCTCACAAAAATTATTTTTCATGTATTGCATATTTACTTTTAGTCAAATACATGTCATTGCATTAGATGAGTCAATTGAGCTTAATTTGATGGGGGGTCGAACCGGATTCAGTTTGAAAATTTTCAACTTAAGTGTGCCAAATTATTTGAACAAGTTGAAATTAATTCCATGCCAATTTTATTCTATTCGAACTTAACTTTTGAATAGGGCTTCAATTAAATGTCCATTATTTTGGAGAGGCCTTAATTGAACTCGAGAACTCGAGACAAGTCCATAATTCAATTGCGAATCATGTTTAGGGCTGGTCCTAATGTGTGTCGAATTTCTTATGGATCTTGACCTAATTTGAAGCTCAAGGCAGCCCATTTTAGCTCTTATAATTGAAACGGGGCCTTAGTTGATTACCCAATTGAATAGTTAAAGTCCAATTAGGTTCGGAATCACCAAAAGAGCCCACGAGACATTCAGAAGTCAGCCGTTTCTTCCTTTTCATCCATTTGGACGAAAATTGATAGAGCCCTAGTGAGATAAGACTCTTAAATTTTCAGATCGGATTCGTAATTTTCATTTGGTTAAAAAGTTTATCTTAAGAGGTGATCTAAGACTTTACAAATCTATCATTATGTAGTTAATAATGAAGAGTTTCGATGGATCATGACTCCTTTAAATCTAATGGCTATTATCGAATCCCGATCTAGCTAGGACTCTCGATCTAACGGTTGTCAAAGACTCCTATTCCTATTAGGACTCTAAGAACCAAGCTCTATATATACAAGCCTCAGGTTCAAGCACAAGAGGTCGTCACTTTTGTGATCCATATTTAGAATTCTTTAAGAATTTCATGAGAAAAGGAAAGAGGGAGTCAAGGCCAAATTTTCATCCCGTCGGCAGCCTAGAACAGTTTCACATCGATTGACAGTGCATCGCCATCCATGCTCCGATCGACCCGTTTCAGGTACCGTGATGTTCAGTATTTGATGATCTATCACAGCAACTGACGGTTTGTCAATCCGAAATCGGTAGTTTCCCATCCAAGCCTACAAAGTCACCGCTGAATCTGCCACTCTATTCTGCCGACCAGCTATTGCCTTGCCTTTGTTCAGCCCCATTTGAGATCGATTCAACCTTATTTTTTATTCAAATTAAGTCACTAATTTCCTTGCTACGTGATCCTAAGGTCCATTCAAAGTTTAGAGCTTAAAATTCGATCGAAAAGGCGTGTTTTTGGGCAAATTCCCAGAGAGTGCGCAAGTGCAGAATTTTGCTTAAAAAGGTGAAAACTCTCAACTTTTGATTGCTAAATCATACTAGGCATTGTTGTTCTTAGGAAACTCTGAACACATGGATTTTTGCTATTAATGTGGAAAACCTTAAGCTTTTTCTTTCAATCTTTGCTAAAATCGAAAATGGCAAAAAGGACAGCAGAAGTGCAAATATTTGTATACGACGCTCACTTTAGTGTCAATATTTTTTTTTTTTCGAATCACTTAAGTATCAAGTCGGAGACAAATCGATCACTTAAGTGCCAATTACGGCAAAAAACGATCACGTGTCAATTCTGGGAAAACAATACACGTGGCATTTTTTATTAATTTCTTAATATTATGTGATTTTTAAAAAAAAGTATGTCTACGTGGCATCTCAAGTGGCAATGATGTGCATTATTAAAATAAAAAATTAACTTATTTTTTTAAATTAAAAAGTAAAAAAAAAATACACGGCCTTGCAGTTGCCGCTCAACTTGTAGTTGAGCAGCAACCCTCGGCGTCACCCCCATCACTGGCCGGCGATGGGTGTGAGAGGGGGCGGGGTTGCCCGGGGGGTCGCCAAGCTGGGCAGGGTTGAGCCTCGCCGTGGGGTTTGCGAGGCATCCCGACGGGGGTCGCCAAGCCTCAACGACCCTCGGGACACCCCCACCCATCGTCGATCGGCGATGGGGGCGGCGACGAGGGCTCATAGCCTTTGCCGCTCAACTGCAGGTTTATAATTTTTTTGTAAAACTTTTGGCATATTTTTAGTTTTTTAGTTTACTTTTAATTTTTTTTAATATTAAGTGGTTTTTTTACTGATTTTCAATTTATTTATTTTTTCTTGACTGGAAGCTCCGGCGAGCCATATATGTGCTACGCATTATTTCCGGCAAGCCATGTCGGACGGCACTGAAATAACCATTTTTCATAAAAATTGGCACTTAAGTAATCTAAAAAAAAATATTTGCACTAAAATGAGCTTCGTACACAAATCTTGGCACTTCTGATGTCATTCTGCCAATTGAAAATTGGATATTGTGGATTAAAAATCTGATTTCTTCAATCAAGCTTAAATTGTTCCCAAAATTGATCAAATTTTGTATTACTCTCGAGAAATTGATGAAATTTAATTGGAATATATCTTTTCTCAAAAGTAAACTTGGTTAATTTTCTGGAGTTTAAGTTGAATTGACTAAGAAGGATGATAAATCTTGGTCGATAAAAATCTGAGATTTTGACGCACATGTCTCTCTTGCCCAAATTCAATATTTAGTGGATGAATATTGCCTTGATGTTTGTCTTGGCTGGTTGGGTGATATCATCTTTGGTTAATTGGCATTATCTCAATTTATGGATATTAAACGATTGAAGTGAACTTTATCTAATCTTTGAGAATACTTGAGTTGGATGATATCTAACGGATAGTCTTTCGCTTTGAATGCTCATCTCTAGCATGCAAGTTGGCTGAGTTGCTTATCCGATGTTATCTTATGTTATCTTTTGAATTTCTCTAAACTTATTTGATTAGAGATAATATTTGACTTCAACTTGATGAGATCTTGAAATTTTGAGAATTATCTTAAAATCAATTTTTCCAATCCTTAAAAGATAATTTTCTCAAATTAAACTGAATCAAGTTTTGGATGAGGAAAGGTGGACTCCAACTTCATAATTTTAGTGACTCCTTTTTTCGAAAATTCAAATTCAAATTGACTCATCTTTATTTTATTTTTGTCGTGCTTGCTTGTTCTGTTTGTTATGAAATTTGCACATTTTTAAACAAACATGCTCATAGCATATGCTCCCTTTGTGCCTAGACCCTTTCGTAAAATTAAATTGCACGTCTTGGCCATGATCTCATGGAATGGGATGGCAATTTAGTATAAGGCTTCGTGTTCTTTCCTTTTGATAAAAGGGACGTTGTCGTCTTATACCTTTATCCGCATACTGGCTCAAATCTTAGAGGATGTAGCGGATACAAATTTTTGAGATGAGTGAATTCTTCATAAAATTCCGAATTAAAGGTATTTTATGGGCATATTTGTTTAATTTTGTTCAAATTTATGTTTTCTTTTGAATGTTTCCTTTTTCTTGCGTTTAATCCAAAAATACAAAAAAATATATATATCAATCTTTTCTTATCATATGGTCCTCATGTCATATTTTTTTAAATAAATCATTCAAATCGCAATGATCAATTGAAAAAGGATTTTCCATGAAATTGGTACCGAAAGGGCATTAATTTTTCAAATTAATATAACCAAGTCTCCAAACTCAATTTCTCTGGTTTGTAAAGATAAAATAGTTCCCACACTATTTTATATAGGTTTCTAATTAACCTACCGTAAATGATTAGTGGCGGCTCCAATTGAACTTTTTTTCATGAAATAAACCTAAGTTGCGATTTGGTAGGACTTAGGAGGGTTCGCATTAGGTTAGTTAATTTAATTAACCTAATAATCCATTAGCCTAATTTTTAGGTCTCGACAGCGGTTAACTCTTAAGTTCCCCTCATCGAAGATACCTAAAGAAGAGGATCAAGTTGAACATTGCGCACATCTTGATGCACTATTTTCTTTCAACGGCTTGATGCAACAAAAGAAAAAAAATTCACAAATCGATCCCATCGTCTCCACCCTATAAAAACTAAGGCTGCGTTTGGTCATCCGGATTTTTTTGCCGGATAGGATAAGGATAGGATAAGATTTGAAATATCCTATACGTCGTTTGGTGATGTCCGGATATTATACATGGAATCAATTCATCTCTCTCATGGTGATGTTGAAGAAAGATAAGACGCCACAAATCATCATCTTTATCCTCCAGCAATGGCAGCGTTTGATGATGTCCGAACCAGCCACGTCTTCAATGAGCACAAAAACATAAGCGCACATAGAGTCAGAAGACGAAGCATAGATTACCAGTCCAGTCTCTCTATCGCTGGCGAGAGTAAACTTCTGATCGGAGCTGTAGTCCTTCGTGAGCAAGTCTGCAAACCAAAATCGACTCGAACCTAAAAAAAAAAAAACCAAAAGCGCACAGAGAGAGAGATATAGAGGAGGTACCTTTCGGCTTTTTTTCGAAATCGGAGAAGAGAAAGGGTCCTTTGTTCATGTTTCCGATCAGAGAAAAATGAAGAATTTGGAGAAATCTTCTCAGCGATTGGAGATACGAAGATTGAAGAGGAGAGAGAGAGAGAAAAATCCTCCGGCGCCTTTCTGATTTCTTCCTCCGAAGCCATAAATGGAAGTTTTGAGATTTTCTGTTTTGAGAGAAATCCTATCCGGCCTTATCCTACCCCCTCCCTGGATTTTTTTATACGAGCTATATCCCCTCTATATCCTACCTTATACTATCCGAATAACCTACCAAACACGGGATAGGATAAAACATATCATATTAAAACATATCATATCCCGAGTTTTATACGGACGACCAAATATAAAAATAATTTTCCCTAAATTTCGATTTGCAAAGATTGTTTACATATGAATCCGGTCCTGTTGGTTCAATCTAGAGCAGGCTAGTAGCATTAGGGTGGCTGAATTCAGCGGTCAACAGTACTACTGCCACTATGTTTCCTCTCAAAAGTAGATTACGCACCGACTTATCATCCTCATTTTTCGTTGTTTCTACATAATATGAGTCCTCACTTACAATTCACTCATTCTTTTGTGTTTCCCCTACTCTGTGCGTGCGTGTCTGGTGTGTTAAAATTTCAAGTTAGCTCTAATCATTGATCAAGTAGCTCATGCTCTGCTGTGCATTTAAGTAAAATGGAAAACTTGTCAAATGCTGCTTGATTCTTCTATCTACTTGTTTTCTTGGTCACATTTTTCAACGCTAAACGCCTGGACTCCCCTGTTTAGAGGCTTCATAAACATTGCTTCTTCATGGTTATATGATTCTATCTGGAGGATCTACTTGTCTCTGATTCTCATCTTGCCTACTCTTTTCCTTAATGCATTTTCAGTCAAGGTTGCAAGCAGAACAGTAGATCGTGGGGATTGTTGCTTTGAGATAAACAGGTCCATTATATAGCACGTCAAGTTATATCATCGGTCTTCATTATGTGTTTATCTCTATGCTTGATAGTCTATCCCTTAAAAAGTTGATAAGAGTAAAGAAAAGGTTTGGAAATTCGTTTTTTGCTTGGATCATTAAGTAGTTACAGCTGTGCTAGAATACTTTAAATTCCTTACTGAACCTTATTAAGCAGAAATATAATTAAAAGTCCTCTTTATGATGTTTCACTCATTTAGAGGGGACATATTGATTATGTGAAAGGCGAAAGATGAGGATGCACAATTTTCTGTTGTCAGTGCGAATGCCATTCCTCTATATATTCTTATGACATTTAATTTTTTCCTTTTTTTTCCTTGAAATAGCTTTTGTGGCGTAGGATCTTGATTTACTTTTTTTTTCAGAATTATGCTGTTGACAGACATTTTTTGTAAGATCAAATATGCAATCTGCGCAGATTCACACCTATACTCTCTTCCACGATGTTTTGGATTTCAAATTTCTCCCGATTCATGATCTCAAAGGAAAAGCTAACTGTTTTGTTATTACTCGACTCGTAATCTTTTAATTCATGTATGCTTGCCTGTCAGATCACTGACAAATCGGATAGTTTGTTGTTAGATGGTCAACTAGTCAATCATCTGTCGCAAGCCATTTTGATCATGCCGTGGATAATTGATGGCTTGGATGCTATTTTAGATGGTAGAGGTCCTCGGGCTAGAATTTTGAAAGCGAGAAAATGGGTGGTAGATGAGAAAGTTTGAACAGGAAGGAACAAATGTGAAGTAAATGCTGCTGTGGTAAAAACTAAGTGAGGAAAAATGTGCCAAAGTCCTCTAATTTCAGCACATTTTGTTTGTTGTTCCTGCGCCAATCAATCTATTATGAGCATCATCATTCTAAAGTTTATTTGGTATATGTATATGACTATTGTAATTGTTCGAGCTGCCTTCTTTTTATTTGGCGTAAGTATTCATCTTCATCCTAATTTCTACAATATCCAGTTTTTCCAAAAGCCGCTCTCAAATACAAGTACTTTTGATGCGATCATTAAAATGATCCAGTATGAAGGAGTGCATGGATTTTATAAGGGTATGAGCACAAAGATAGTAAAAAGTGTTTTTGCAGCTTCAGTGCTATTCATGATCAAGGAAGAACTTGCCAAGGCTTATATGTTGCTGGTCGATAAGGGGCTAGAAGGTTATGTTGAATTGCCTAAACAATCACTCACAAAGATATAAAACAATGAATTAGATACTTGTCAAGATTCACATGTCTACAGTATTTGCATTGCGTGTTGGATGTGCAAATGTTATCAAAAGTGTTGGACCTGCTTTTTGTTCCATTTGTGGGGATAAAGTCAAAGTCTTGTACTTAGCTGCACAAGTTACTCTGTGTTCTACTTCACTTTGTAATTGTTCCAAATAATGAAAAATACTGTGGTCAATCTTTAAGAATGTACTCCTCTCTTGGTAGTTTGGTTCCATTGCAACACCTAGTTAGTTTTCTTGCCGTCTATACTTTCATGTGTTATCCATTTCCAACATTATACGGTAGAATGGGCTCTAAGAAAAGGAACATCATCCACTTCGGTAACCCCTAATGTTTACTTTGAATGTCATGTCTTTTTCTTTATCGAAGGTCTAAATTGATTTACCTATATTGACGCTTGCTTGGGCTTTTAGAATCTAAACTACCAAGTGAGGGTACTTTTTTTTTTTTTTGGGTTGTTTATGTTGTCTTATCGACGACTTCTTGTTTATTATTAACTGTGAACTTGTAATCTCATGAGTTAATCAATCAAGAACGTGCATAGTGTAAATAATTTTTATTGTTTGTTGGAATATATAAATATTAAACCACGCAGCTTTTAGAGCAATTGGCAAGTGGTCTCACCAAATCTTTCATGGTATCAGAGCAGGAGGTCCTGAGTTCAAATCTTTCCAGGCCCCTATTTGCCTTCCCAATGAATATGTCCACGCTTAGTGCTAGGCAAAAGACCAGACTATTCATCTTTTAGTTACATCTGGCCCGTGTTCATGCACGACTAAGTTTGCTACTAGCTAGGCTTGCTTGATATAAAGTTGTTGGCAAAGGCACACCTTCTCTTGTTTTTTCTTGATTTAATTCACAGGTGTTTTTCTAAGAAGGTTTGCATTTGATTACTCTAACTTTTGTTGCTAAAATTTTATCCCGAGACTCGAGGGATCCATTTTGACTTTTGGCACTTCTGATTTATGCAAAACTATATTCTTATGTATGGGATCATGACCATGATCCAATGAGAAGGTTTCTGGAGGATAAATTGTTGATGACGGTCTTTCACTCAAGAATCTATGACAATGCTTCTTCTCTTGCATTCATTGAGTGAGACATTTTTAAGAAACTCAAATAGCAAAAAAAAACTTCTCAAAACTTTCAATGAATGAAAATCCTATTTATGTGGTTAGCTTCCCAGGTAATCTCAAATCATAGAGTATTTTTCATTTAGCACACAAGAGCTTATCAAAGGATGGAGAAAATCATGAGTCCCGCATTGATACAAGAAGCAAGTGCATCCAATGTTCAATCAAACAAATGACTTAGCTTTTGCTGCCAAGGAAATAATGTGCTTTCATTCTGTGTCTGACCTAATCTTTCTCGGAGGTGCAAGGACATTTTCTGTCCGTGGAGAAAAGTAGGAAACAACGGATCGTGATGTCAGGAGCATGTTTAAGCTTCCTCACAACATCCTCACAAAAAGTTGAGAGGTGAAGCATCCGAGAATGCAAAATCAATGCCCCTGTCATTATCGCATCTTCTGTGCTTAATGAAGAATACTCTATGTTGTGACATTACTTGGGAAGCTAACCACATAAGTAGGATTTTCATTCATTGAAAGTTTTGACAAGTTTTTTGCTATTTCAGTTTCTTAAAAATATCTCACTCAACGAATGCAAGAGAAGCAGCATTGTCATAGATTCTTGAGTGAAAGACAGTCATCAACGTTTATCCTTCGGAAACCTTCTCATTGGATCATGGTCATGATCCCATACATAAGAATATAGTTTTGCAAAAATCAAAAGTGCCAAAATTCAAAATGGATCCCTCGAGTCCTAGGACAAAATTTTAGCAACAATAGTTAGAGTAATCAAATACAAACCTTCTTAGAAATACAACTGTGAATTAAATCATTGGTGACAAAAAAGATGATTTGAATGGAATGGGGGAAACCTAATGTCCAGCATGGAATTATTAAGAAAAAACAAGAGAAAGTGGGCCTTTGCCAACAACTAGCATATTGCAGAGGAATCAAAGCAAAAAAAATGAAATTTGCTATGCTACTTTTCTTCACAGTCGTTATTCCCAATCAATCATTAAGATCTTTGATGTCAATACAGACTGGTGAGAGCATATCAAGCAGGTCTAGCTAGTAACAAACTTCTGATTGGTCATGCATGAACACGGGCCAGATGTAACTAAAAGATGAAAGCAGGTTGATGAAGCTTCAATTCCCAAATATAAGCTAAACAGTTCCGCTAGGTCTAATCATGGCTAGGAAACTTTTCAAATCTATGGAGAAAATTCCTTTGTTTCAAAACTAACTATGCACGTTCTTGATTAATTAAGTCATGAGATTACAAGTTTACAGCCAATTTTAATAATAAACAAGAAGCAGTTGATGAGACGGCACAGATATGTAAACAAACCAAAAAAAAAAAAATTGCTTCACTTGGCAATTTAGACTCTAAAAGCCCACGCAAGCGTCAATGTAGGTAAATCAATTTAGACCTTCAATAAAGAAAAAGACATGACATTCTAAGTAAACATTAGCGGTTACCGAAGTTGATGATGTTCCTTTTCTTAGAGCCCATTCTACCATATAATGCTGGAAATGGATAGCACATGAAAGTATAGACAACAAGAAAACAAACTGGGTGCCGCAATGGAACCAAACTACCAAGAGAGGAGTACATTCTTAAAGATTGACGATAGTATTGTTCATTATCTGGAACAATTACAAAGTGAAGTAGAACACAAAGTAATTTGTGAGACCAATAATCAGGCAGCTAAGTACAAGACTTTGACTTTATCCCCACAAAGGGAACAAAAAGCAGGCCCAACACTTGCATTGATAACAATTGCACATCAACACGCAATGCAAATATTGTAGGTATGTGAATCTTGACAAGCATCTAATTAATTGCTCTATATCTTTGTGAGTGATTGTTTAGACAAATTCAACATAACCTTCCAGACCTTATCGACCAGCAGTATATAAGCCTTGACAAGTTCTTCTTGATCATGAATAGCACTGCATGAAGCTGCAAAAATACTTTTTACTATCTTTGGGCTCATACCCTTATAAAATCCATGCACTCCTTCATAATGAATCATTTTAATGATCGGCTCAGATGTACTTGTATTTGAGAGCAGCTTTTGGTAAAACTGGATACTGTAGAAATTAGGATGAAAATGAATTCTTACACCAAATAAAAAGAAGGCAGCTCGAACAATTACAATGGTCATATACATATATCAAATAAACTTTAGAATGATTATGCTCATAACGGATTGATCAGCACAGGAACAGCAAACAAATTTCAGAGGACTTTGGCACATTTTTCCTCGCTTAGTTTTTATTCATCATTACTGACATGATGAATTGGGGAATTACTTTAACATTCACAGAGAAAAAGGTTTTGACTGCAATTTAAAACCACAGTAACATTTACTTCACATTTGTTCCTCCCTATTCAAACTGTCTCACCTACCGCCAATTATTCTAGCCCCAGGACCTCTACCATCTAAAATAGCATCCAAGGCCATCAATTATCCACAGCATGACCAAAATGACTTGCGACAGATAATTGACTAGTTGACCATCTAACAACAAACTATCTGATTTGCCAGTGATCTTACAGGCAAGCATATGGGAAATTAAAAGATTACAAGTCGAGTAATAACAAAACAGTTAGCTTTTCCTCTGAGACCATGAATCAGGAAACATTTGAAACCCAAAACATCATGGAAGAGAGTATATTTGTGAATCTACACAAATTGCATATCTGATCTTATCAACAATGTATGTCAGCAGCATAATTCTGAAAAAAAATAAATAAATCAGATCCTATGCCTGAAAAGCTATTTCAAGGAAAAAACTAAATGTCATAAGAATATATAGAGGAATGGCACTCGCACCGACAATAGGAAATTGTGCATCCTTATCTTTCGCCTTTCGCATAATCAATATGTCTCCTCTAAATGTGTGAAACATCATGAAGAGGACTATTCATTATATTTCTTCCTAATAAGGTTCAATAACGAATTTAAGGTATTCCAGCACAGCCGTAACTACTTAATGATCCAAGCAAAAAAGGAATTGCCAAACCTTTTCTTTACTCTTGTCAACTTTATAAGTGATAGACTCTCAAGCACAGAGATAAACACAGACTGAAGACGGATGATATAACTTGACGTGCTATATAATGGACCTGTGTATCTCAAAGCAACATTCCCCACGATCTTCTGTTCTGCTTGCAACCTTGACTGAAAATGCATTAAGGAAAAAAAAAAGGCAAGATGAGAACCAGAGACAAGCAGACCCTCCAGGATAGAATCATAAAACCGTGATGCAATGTTTATGAAGCCTCTAAATAGGGGAGTCCAGATGTATAGTGTCGAAAAATGTGACCAAGAAAACAAGCGGATAAAAGAATCAAGCAGTATTTGACAAATTTTCCATTTTACTTAGCAGACAAGCAAGAATGCGCAGCAGAGCATAAGCTACTTGATCAATGATTAGAGCTAACTTGAAATTTTAACACACCAGACACACGCATGCACAGAGATAGGGGAAACACAAAAGAATGAGTAAATTATAAGTCAGGACTTAGGTTATGGGGCAAAGAGTTCGAATTATTACCTTCACAACTAATAGAGGGTATGTAGAAACAATTTTCCCTAAATTTCGATCTGCAAAGATCGTTTACAGATGAATCCGGCCCGGTTGGTTCAATCTATAGCAGGCTAGCAGCGATAGGGTGGCTGAATTCGGCAGTCAATAGTCTACTACTGCCACTATACAGTTTCCCCTCAAAGTAGACTCCGCACAGACTCATCATCCTCATTTTTCGTTTTAGAGCCGCTTATTCCCCGTTTCATATTTCAAGAACATCATGGTCCCACTAAGCTCTTATCCCTTTGCTTATTATAACCCCCTTCTTACTTAGAGATCAAAAGAAACACCAATCTTCATCCCGTCCCCTTAATTTTTTTTTTTCCTTGATAACATTTACACCATTCTAGCAAATGAAATTGCCAATCTCCCACCGGCCCCACCAGCATCACCACCAAGTTCACAGGGCCAACTCCCTCCAAAAGAACATACTCCAATCTCATCAATCCAAGTAGCAAATCAACGCAAGGTATTAGTCCATTTACTAGAAAGTACGACAGGCTTGATCTGGGCACGAAAAAGTTGAGATCTAGACTAATACTTGTGCAAACTCGACCTCGCGGGACTAATTTGCTCAGGTGGTGCAGCGCCATACTTTTTCTCCTCTTTAGCCTCAATCTCATCTTCTTCGGAATCGCAGCTTTGATAATATTCGTGGCAATCAAACCAAAGTATCCACTTTTTGACATATATGCAGCCAATCTCAACAGCATCTACTTTGATTTGCCAGACTATCTCAGCGGCGACTTGATCCTTCTTGCGAATTTCTCCAATCCAAATAAGAAGCTGTATGCGAGATTTGAGTATCTGGATGTAGGACTGTATTTCTCCGACAAATTCATAGCCACTCAGACACTTCAACCTTCACTCTGAGAAGAGGAGAGAAAAGGTTGGAATCAGTTCACTTGATATCAAGTTTGGTCTACATGCCGCCAAACTTGCGCGTACAACTTCAGAAGGAGTTACAGAGCAACAAATTTTAGCTACTGCAGAAGTGTGATCCCCAGTATTTCACTTAGATGTTACAATCACCTATCAAGACAAGCAACAAAATTATTTGACAGGGCGTGAAGCCCACTCTGCAGCTCCTCCTGCAACAGATCATAAACAAGCCGGTGTCTCTTCACCAAGCTCTTTCCTTCAAACTCCTTTGACACGATTTTCAGATTGAAATGTGTCTCGCCACCACTCCCTCTCGCACCGGCACGCCCAGCGTGCTGATATGGGACATCTCCACTTGCAACTCAATCGGACTCAGCTCCTTCTCTAATTCTTCCTGATCCTCTGCCCTCTACTCGCCAAACTTGATTCAACATCAGCCTCAAGCACCTCAAGATTCGATTTTTCCGCCGAAACTTCCCTGCCACAATCGACATCCGACTCTGAGACTCAACTCCCATTAACACCCATATCAGAATTCGTTCGCCTCCCCCGCTGGAACTACCCCATTTCCTTTACTTTCCTCCCCGACGACCGACAACAGTGCTACTTCTGCATCAGCTTCAAATTTTTCAAGAACCAGTTGTTCCGCGAGGGCGTCAGGCTCTGCCGCAGCCCGAGGAGCGTCACGAAGTCAGGCGAAACGATGGACCGGAGGCTCGGCGGGAGGTCTTCAAGGGGCTGGAGCTGCGCCGGTGAAGACGGGGATGTGGACGACGCGCACGGCGGCGAGTGGTTGGGGAGATCCGTTGGAAGGAGATGGATTTGGTGGAGAAGGACGAGGAGTTTGGTGGAGAAGAGGCGGAGAGAGAATGAGGTCGTCGTTGTGGAGGCCAATGGAGAGTACAGAGAGAGCGGCGAACGCCTGGCTGCCGGTTGGTAGGTGCTGCCTGTGCTGGACGACCTTCTGGTTCTGGAGGTCGAAGCGATTGGAGTTTTCTATTTTCTTTTTCCTTTTTTTATTTTTCTTTTTCTTTTTCTTTTAAAAAAAATTGGATAAAAGCAGAAGGGCAAAAAAACAAAGCGAAGAAAATAATTCAAACGAGGTCTTTCGCGAAAAATAAATTTTTGAACTTTTTGGATATTTTGGACCAAAAAAAAAATTTTGGATATTCATTTCACCAAAAATAAATAAATCAAGAAAATCATTTTTCAATTATAAAAAAAAAAAACACATTCAAAATTAGGTAAAAAATATTTTCATTTTTCCTCTTCTTACCTCAATCTACTCCTTCACGTTACTTTTTTTCATTATTTCAAAAAACAATTTCAAATTTTTAATTTCTTAACATTCCTTTTATTTTTTTTGTCTGCCAGTTGCTAGTCATTGTTGGCTGTCTCTGCTGAAGAAGAAGGAATATGAAAAGGAAACATTAAAAATTAAAATTAAAATTTTTAAATTAAAAATTTATCAAAAGATTGCACGGAGGAAAATTATATCCTACTTTCTGTACCAGACGATGAAAAATATTTTCCAGTTCAGTTTTAGGTTTCGATTGAACACTAAAAAAATATCATCATTTTTTTCTGAAAAATGACTTCTTGAAAAAAAAATCGAAAATAATTTATTCTTCACGAATTTAATGGAGCCTAAATGTATGAATAGCGCCTTTTTTATGGGAATAAAAAAAACGAAGCCTAGATGTAGGAATATTTGAGGCCGTTGCTAGCATTGCTAAACTGAATAATTAAAAATAGACAGACACGTGCCGATGAGGGAAAAGGGACTATTGGAGAGTACGCAACCAAAGCCCGTAATTTACTAAATCTGAACAATTGTAGTCTACAATAATATTTTGGTTTATTTGGCAAGGAAAAAAAAATCACAAATCGCGGTTTTGATAGTAAGAAAATTAAAGATGGACAGGAAAGAATATTCATATTGCATTTAGGTATTAGAACTAAGGCATTTGCACCAAGGATGAGACGGGATCGGTCGGGAACTTCATTAAATTGGAGGTCTGGCATGAGGATTGAGCTTAAAATCAAGATAGGTGGAATAATGCATTCATCAATTCAAGATATGAATACTCGCCTTATAAGTGTTAATAAAAGATGCTCCAAATTTGAATATTTGGATCATCATAGTGGCAATTTAAAGACAGAAAAACAAAGGGAATAAAAAATTCAAATTGCAAAAGAAGGACAAGAAAAAAAAAAGGGAACAAAAAAAATCAGAAATCACGGTTTCTGACAGCTAAGGAAATTAAAAATGAATATCAAAGAATATTCACGTTGCAATTACATTCTTAATTTCTTTTATGCGTTTCCTTGCATTTAGTTACCTTTTTCTTTTTTTTGATCTGATTGCATTTAGGTATTAGAATTGAGGCATCTGCATCAAGGATGAGACGGGATCTGTCGAGAATTTCATCAAATTGGATGGTTCGGCGTGAGGATTGAGATTAAAATCAAGATCGCTAGAATAATGCATTCATCGATTCAAGATATGAATAATCGCCTTATATGTGTTAATAAAGACGCTCCAAATTTGAATGCTTAGACCATCATAGCAGCAATTTAATGAAATAGTGAACGTGAATTGTTGTCTTTCGGCGAATACCGATTCCAAAGAGAAAATCAAAAAGAATTAGCCACATTAACTTTATTCTAGAAATCTTGGTTGATAATATTTCTTAATAGAAGATAGGTCCATTTAGCTAACTAAAAAAGGTGAAGCTGCTATGGCAATTTGACAAGAAAAAAATTGATGTGGTAAAAAAAGCTAAATATATGAAAAAGGATGCTGTTTATGAATATGTCTATGACATTTCTTAAATATATTTTACCTGAAATGAGCATGATATCCTTATATATAATCTTGCCCTAAAAAGAGTTCCCCATTGAAAGAATGAAAGACATAAATTATTGGAGTTTTCTTTTTATTTTTTATTTTTATTTTCCGATAAAAGCAGAAAAAAGGACAGAAAAACAAAGGAAAGAACATGATTCAAAGGGGGTAATTTGCGACAAATAATTTACAAGAAAATATATTTTGAATTTTTCGATATTCATTTCACCAAAAATAAATAAATCACGAAAATAATTTTCCAATTATGAAAAAAAAAACACACATTCAAAAGTAGGTAAAAAGTTATTTTCATTTTTCCTCTTCTTTCCTCAATCTGCTCCTTCACGTTACT
Organism: Rhodomyrtus psidioides; assembly: GCA_021437785.1. Lineage (NCBI taxonomy): Eukaryota > Viridiplantae > Streptophyta > Magnoliopsida > Myrtales > Myrtaceae > Rhodomyrtus > Rhodomyrtus psidioides. The sequence continues at coordinate 509,144 of JAILYB010000044.1, read as the reverse complement.
TTTTTTAACTATTTCAAAAAAACAATTTAATTTTTTTAGTTTTTAATATTTTTTAATATTTAATTTTTTTTCATTCTCTCTCGATCGTTATTCATTGTTGGTTGTCGCCACTGAAGAAGAAGGAAAAAGAAAAGAAAACCTCCAAACAATAAAAATTTAATTTAAAAATAACATAACTAAAAAGAAAAAAATTATTAAAAATATTGCATGGAGGAAAATCAAATCTTGCTTTCCGTACCAAACGACAAATAATATTTTTCAATTTATTTTTAGGTTTCGAATGAACCGTAAAAAATATTATTATTTTCCTAAAAATGACTTCTTGAAAAATATTTTTCGAAAACAATTTATCCTTCCCGAAATGAACAGAGCCTAAATGTAAATCTCGAACTATTATTTTGATATGAATACCATCTAAAAAAAATTATGCCTAAGATGTAGGAATATTTGAGGCCATTGTTAGTATTGCTAAAATGATTAATTAAAAAAAAAGGTTAATACCACAGAAAACCTCAAACTGGTACACATGTGATAAATTTACCCTAAATTATTTTTTTAACCACAAAAAATTCCAAGTTGGTACACTTATGACAATTTTACCCCAAACTAGTACATTTATGATAAATTTACCCTCCGTTGATTTTTCGTTAAATCTAACCATTAAAGTGCTAAATTTATGACACGTGGCAATAAATGGATGTACCAATTTGGGATTTTTATCATCTATTTGTCATATGCATATCAATTTGAAATTTTTTCATGGTATTAACACAATTTAACGGAGTGTTAATTTGTCACATGTATATCAGTTTTTGAATTTTTCGTGGTCAAAAAAATTAATTTAGGATAAATTTGTCATAGGTATATTAGTTTATAATTTTTTATGATAAAAAAAATAGCTTGGTGTAAATTTGTCTAACTATATCAGTTTGGAGTATTTCGTGGTAAAAAAAATTGAGGTAAATTTATCACAAATATATCAGTTTGGAGTTTTTCACGATATTAACTCTTAAAAAAAAGATAAACGCGTGTCAGTGAGGGAAATGGACTGTTTGAGAGTATTGCAGCTGGAGGGCATTCCAATTGATCCCCACTTTTCCGAGATTTTGAGCAAGTTCCTTTGGATGACTATTATCGTAAGAGGAGTCCACCCGTAATTTACTAAATCTGAAAAATTGTACCCTACAATAATATTTTGGTTTATTTGGCCGGACCAAAAAAATCATAAATGATGATTTTCGACAGCTGAGGAAATTAAAGATGGATAACAAAGAGTATTCACATTGCAATTGCATTTTTTTTTTTTTTTGCATTTCCTTGCTTTTAGGTACTTTTTTTTTAGGGGGGGGGGGGGGGGGGGGGGGGGGGGGGGGGGGTTGCATTTAGGTATCAGAACTGAGGCATCTGCACCAAGGATGAGAGGGGATGAGTCAAAAACTTCATCAAATTGGATGGCTTGGCATGAGCAATGAGTTTAAAATCAAGATCAGTGGAATAATGCATTCATCGATTCAATATATCAATACTCGCCTTATAAGTGCTAATAAAGGCGTTCCAAATTTGAATACTTTGACCATCATAGTGGCAATTTAATAAAATAGGGAACATGAATTGTTTTTTTTTTTTTTTGGTCGGAAGGGAACATGAATTGTTGTCATTGGGGGAATACAAATTTCGAAGGAAAAAAAAATTAGCCACATTAACTTTATTCTAGAAATATGGGACTTTACTTAGAGTAGGTCCATCTAGTTTACTGAAAAAGGTTAGGCTAATATGGCAATTTGACAAGAAAAAAATTGAGGTGGTAAAAAGACGCCCGGATCACCTGCCTTAAAAGCAGGTGACTTGGGCAATCTCCACCATCCAAATCCCCCCCTCCCCCCAAACCCACATATCCATGGCTAAGAATTTCCTACCATAAAGAGGGGAAGATCTAAGGGCCCAAATTGCTATGATTCCATACCTTTATAGTAGGGGATCCAAATCCCATCTCCATATGAGGGGGGAGGGGAATGGAATGGATGTTGGGGATTTGGTGCATTCCTTGCCAAGGCAGGGGATCCAAATCCGGTAAAAAGAGCTAAATATATGAAAAAGAATGTTGTTTATGAATATGTTTGTGACACTTCTTAAATATATTTTAGGGTTAATACCGCGAAACACCTCAAACTGGTACACTTGTGACAAATTTACCCCAAATTATTTTTTCGACCATCAAAAACCTCAAACTGGTACACTTGTAATAAATTTACTCCAAATTATTTTTTTGACCACCAAAAACCCTAAACTATTACAACTGTAACAAATTTATCTCAAACTAATTTTTTTTACCATAAACAAATTCCAAATTGGTACACATATGACAAATTTATCCTCCGTTAAATTGAGTTAATACCACAAAAAATTTTAAATTGACGCACCAGTAGGAAATATAAGGCAACGTGTATACCCGACAATTGCCACGTGTCATCCAATTTAGCAATTCAACAGTAAAATTTAAGGAAAACTAATGAAGGTTAAATTTGTCACTGTTATACCAGTTTGGGATAAATTTGTCATAAGTATACTAATTTAAAATTTTTCACTGTCAAAAAAATAATTTGAGGTAAAATTGTCACAGGTGTACCAGTTTGGGATTTTTGGTGGTATTAATCCTATATTTTATCTAAAATGAGCCCGATCTCATCATATATAATCTTGCCCTGAAAAGAGTTTTCCATTGATTTATGCAATTTCTTTATTTTTTTAAGAGGAAATCTGCACAGAAAATTGCCCTATTACCACAACTGCGTGGAGTTCACCCAACGAAACACATGCCAAAGGGAAAATGCCCGTGTAGTATGAAATAAAATATTTCGTTTTTTCGATACACTAAGGTAACATAAATGACCAAAAACACAATAGAAACTTGAAATAAAATAATAAAAAAAGTATAAGTTACGCGCCGAATGCACATAATAAGTACCGGATTTATGGCGCCAACGACGATCCTAAAACAGAGTTCTATTCTGTGTTTAAATAGTCAATTGTCAAAAAAATACATTGTCCATTGCACTTACCATCCTTTGGAAGTGATTAATCATATGTGTTTGCTAAGTTTCCTACGCTTATGTTCTGAAAGGATGAAAGGCATAAATTATTGTAGTTTTATTTTTATTTTTATTTTTTGGATAAAAGCAGAAGAAGGACAAAGAAACAAAGGGAAGAAAATAATTCAAACGAGGTCTTTCGCGAAAAATAATTTTCAAGAACATATATTTTGAATTTTTTTATGTTCATTTCACCAAAATATATGAATTAAGAAAATCATTTTCCAATTCTTAAAAAAAATCAAAAGTAGGTAAAAAATGTTTTCACTTTAACCTATTCTTTCCTCAATCTACTCCTTCAATTCAATTTACTTTTTTTAATTTATTTCGTAAAACAATTTCAATTTTTAATTTTTTTTTGGTAAGGACAATTTTTTAATTCTTTCTTTCTTTGTAGTTCACTATTCATTGTTGGCCGTCACCCGCTGAAGAAGAAGGAAAAAGAAAAGAAAATCTTAAAGCATGAAAAAATTTGCACGGGTCTTGCTTTCTGTACCAAATGACGAAAAATATTTTTCAATTCATTTTTAGGTTTCGGCTGAACAGTAAAAAATATTGTCGTTTTTTTTTTTTTTTTTTTTTTTTTTTTTTTTTCTGAAAATGACTTCTTGAAAAAAATCCGAAAGCAATTCATTCTTTGCGAAATGAACGAAACCAAAATTTAACTCACAAACTATTATTACGATATGAATGACATCTTTCTTTTGGGGAAAAAAAACGATGCGTCAATGTAGGAATATTTGAGCCCGTTGTTAGCATTGCTAAAATGATTAATTAAGAAAAGACAGACACGTGTCCATGAGGGAAAGGGAGCTACCAGACTTGCCTGAGTTGGAAAGAAGGGGGAAAAGGGTTGAATTTGGATAAGTCCGCCTGCGGCCAGAGCACGCCCCCTTTGAGCCCCACTTTTCCGAGATTTTCAGCAAGTTCCTTTGGATAACTATTATTGTTAAGAGGAGACCACTCGTATTTTACTAAATCTGAAAAATTATAGCCTACAATAATATTTTGGTTTATTTTTCCGCAAAAAAAAAAATCTCAAATCACTATTTTCGACAAGTAAGGAGATTAAAGATGGATAACAAAGAATATTCACATTGCAACTGCATTCTTTTTTGCATTTGCTTGCATTTAGGTACATTTTTTTTTGTTGGGGGGAGGGGGGAGTCAGATTGCATTTAGATATTAGAACTGAAGCATCTGCACCAAAGATGAGACGAGGTCGGTCAAGAATTTCGTCAAATTTGATTGTCTGGCATGAGGAATGAGCTTGAAATCAAGATCGGTGGAATAATGCATTCATCAATTCAAGATACGAATCCTCGCGTTATGATGCTAATAAAGAGGCTCCAAGTTTGAATATTTAGACCATCATAGCGGCAATTAACTCAATGAAATAGGGAACGTGAATTGTTGTCTTTAGGGAATATTGATTCCGAAGAGAAAATAATAAAGAGTTAGCCACATTAACTTTATTCTAGAAATATTGGTTGATACTATTTCTTAATAGAAGAGTAGGTCCATTTAGATAACCAGAAAAGGTCAGGCTGCTATGGCAATTTGACAAGAAAAATATATGAAAAAAGGATGATGTTTATGAATATGTCTATGATACTTCTTAAATATATTATATCTGAAACAAGCCCGATCTCATCATATATAATCTCGCCCTAAAAAGAGTTTCTTATTGATTTACGCAATTTCTTTATTTCCTAAGAAGAAATCTGCACAACGATATTGCCCTATTTCCTCAACTGCGTGGAGTCCACCCAAAGCAACACATGCCAAAGGAAAAATATCTGTGTAGTATAAAATAAAATATTTCTTTTTGTGGATACACTATGGTAACATATATGACCAAAAACATAACAAAAATGTATAATTTACTCCGAATGCACATAGTAAGTACCGGATTGATTGCGTCAACGACCATCCTAAAATAGAGTTCCATTCTATGTTCAAGTAGTCAATTGTGAAAATAGACATTGTTGGGAAGACATAAATTATTTGGTTTTGCTAATTTTCCTACGCTTATATTAAAAAAGAATGAAGGGTTAATACCACCAAAAACCCCAAACTGGCCATCGTTTGGAAGACGTAAGCGTAGGAAACTTAGCAAAACCAAATAATCTATCACTTCCAAAGGATGGACTGTGTAATGGACCCAACAGTGTCTTTTTTCACAATTGACTACTTAAACATAGAATAGAGCTCGATTTTAGGATCGTCGTTGACACCATCAATCTTGTACTTATTATGTGCATTCGGAGTAACTTATACAATTTTTTATTTCAAGATTCTATCGTGTTTTTGTCATATATGTTACCTTAGTATGTCGAAAAAAATGAAATATCTTATTTATGCTACATAGGGATTTTTCCTTTGGCATATTTTAAGTCTGAAAATTTGTAGCCTCCAATAATACTTTGGCTTATTTGGCTGGACAAAAAAATTAAAAAATCACGGTTTTTAACAGCTAGGGAAATTAAAGATGGATAATAAAGAATATTCACATTGCAATTGCATTCTTTTTTGCATTACCTTTAGCGTTTTTTTATCTAACTGGCGCATCTACATCAAGGATGAGATGGGATCGGCAAATTGGATGCCCCGGAATGAGGATTAAGCTTAAAATCAAGATGCATTCATCAATTTAAGGCATGCATACTGTCGACGCTTCAAATTGAATACTTAGACCATCATAGCGGCAATTTAATGAAATGGGGGAACGTTTATTGTTGTCTTTAGGGGAATACCAATTCCGAAGAGAAAATAAAAAAGAATTAGCCACATTAACTTTATTCTAGAAATCTTGGTTGATACTTTTTCTTAATAGAAGAGTGAGTCCATTTAATTAACTTAAAAAGGTCATGCTGCTATGGCCATTTGACAAGAAAAAATTGAGGTGGTAAAAAGAGTTAAATTTATGAATAGTCTGTGACACTTCTTAAATATATTTTATCTAAAACGAGCCCGATCTCGTCACATATAATCTTGCCCTAAAAAGCATTCCCATTAATTTTCACATTTTCTTTATTTCTTAGGAGGAAATCTGCACAACAGCATTGCCCTATAGGCTATTACCACGACTGCGTGGAGTCCACCCAACGCAACACATGCCAAAGGAAAAATGCATGTGTAATATGAAATAAAATATTTCTCAATACACTAGGGTCATATATATGACCAAAAGCACGACAGAAACTTGAAATAATAAAAAAAAAGTATAAATTACTATGAATGCACATAATAAGTATCTGATTGATGGCGTCAACGACGATCCTAAAATAGGGTTCTATTGTATGTTTAAGTAGTCAATTGTGAAAAAAGACGCTGTTGGGTCCATTAGATAGACCATCCTTTGTAAGACATAGATTATTTGGTTTTGCTAAGTTTCCTACGCTTATGAAAGAATGAAGATGGAGATTAGGGAAAGGAAAGGATCGACTTATATGCAAGAGGAGCGAAGTCACTGACTGAACCCTTTTTCTTTCTTTTTTCCTCCATACACTACTCATTAATTCCTTGCCTTTCACATTTAACAAGACCACAATATCATTAAAATAATATATCGAAAACACTTATTAAGCCATTAATATATATATATATATATATATATATATATATATATATAGAGAGAGAGAGAGAGAGAGAGAGAGAGACTTTTTCATGTTTTTGTACATTTGACTATTCATTGACAACATTGGTATTTTGTTATTTTGCTTTCAAAAGTCAATAAATTATGTGGTTGATTCCTGAATTATTATTTGGGAAAATTTCAAATAAGGATCTCACATGCTCTCATTTTTTTCAAATAAGGGCCTCAAATGATATTTGTTTCAAATAAGGGCCTATAGTGTCTTAATTGTCTCAAAAAAGGGCCTACAATGGCCATAACGAATTAAAACAAAGGCCTCACCTCTCCGGTCGGCTAAATATTTCGGCCGATCAGGGGTGTTTTCGTCAAAATACACTTTGGACCTAATTTTCAGTTAAATTAAATTAAAAATTAAAAAAGAAAAAGAAAAAAATAAATAACCCTCCCGCCTGGGGCCGCCGCCTCAACGCCGGTGGGGCAGCGGCTTGGTCTAGCGGGGTCGCCGACACCTTGCCCAGGCGCGAGTGACGCTGCTGCCCAAGATTCGGGAGGGGACCCTGACCCCCTCCCATCTCCATCGACTATCGCCCTCGACCGGCCGAGGGCTGCGGCCCTCCCTCGGACCTAGGCGAGGGCCGGCAACCCTCGCCCAGATCTGGGAGGGGATTGGGGCCCCCCCCCTCCCGGCTTTGACGAGGGCCAACAGGTCCTCGCCCCTAGCCGGCGGTGTCGCCGGCGCATTGGCGACCCTGCCGGACCGAGCCGCTACCCCACTGGCGTTGGAGCGACGGCCACAGGCGGGAGGGCAACCTGTGTTTTCCTTCTTCTTCTTCTTTTCTTGTACTTTTTAAATTTTTGAAAAACTGAAAAAAGAAAATAATAGATAATAGAAAAATACTAAATGACCAATATACCCATAGTAACAAGTGAGTGATGCCCTTTTTTAAAATTAATAAATCATTTCAGACCCTTATTTGAAACAATATTCATTTCACATCCTTATTTGAGGCAATGAGGGCACTTCAGGCCCTTATTAAAATAATGTCAACTTCATGCCCTTATTTGAAAAAATCAAGGCACTTTGGACTCTTTTTTGAAATTTTTCCTTATTGTTCAAATAAGAGTAAAAGTACATAGTTAGAGATATTATCGTGACAGGGTGTAAATTATTTTGTTCTTGGAAGCAAACTCCATTTTCCGTGCACTTTCTCGTTATTTATTTTTTAGGTTTCCTTCCGAACGCATTTCTTGTCCTTCAAATTTAAATTTCTTCACCCAAAAAATTGCCTCCAATTTTTATAGCTGCTGAAGTGGCAACATGGATATATGGCAATTTATGAGTGGATGTGAGTAAAATAAATATATGTCACATCATTCGCTGACGTGGTGATTTGAAACTGATGAATATTTTCTCAGAAACAAGAAAGACGAAGATGTGTTGCGTCGGGTTGGCAGGTCACATTCTCGACCCGAAGTAGGGATAGTACCCGAATTTTTAGTGTTACTACCCCAATCCAAGAAACCCTAAATTTTCGGACCTAGTTGGGTAGGTTCGGTGGGGTCGAGCCTGTCTTTTTACAGCCCTAGGGAACATAGAAGCGCGGATTTGGATCATCTGACATGAAAATGGATCCACATGTCAGGGATGACATTGATCAAATCGGGCGGTTTAGGCTGCGTATAGATGGTGGCTGGGAAAACTGTTTCTGTTCCAAAAGTGTTTCGGGAACACTTTTGGAGCAGAAACGCGTATGGTTAATAAATGTTCCGAAAGTGTTTCGTGGAACACTTTTGTGCCAGAGAACACTTTTGAAGGAACAAAAAAAACTTGCTTCTGGGATTTTGGAACACTTTTTGGAACACTTTTGAAACCACCATCTATCGTCGCCGACGCGATTACCACTCGCCGCCTCGCTAAAAGTCGGCCGTTGACGGTCGCCGGCCACCGTCCGCGGCAGCGGCCGCCGGTCACGGCCCCCGCCGCCGCCGGTCACGGCCCCCGCCGCCGCCGGTCGCCGATCGCCGCGGTCGCCGCCGCCGCCGCCACCGGTCACCCGCCGCCGTCGGTCGCCGCCGCGGCCACCAGTCGCCCCCGCCGGCCGCCGGTCGCAGCCACCGCTGCCGCCGCCGGTCGTCGCCGCCACCGCCGTTGGTCGCCCGCCGCGGGCCGCCACCGCCGGTCACCGGCCGCCGCCGCCCATCGCTAGCCGCCGCCGATCGCCGGTCGGCGACTGAAAAAAGTGTTTTTTTTTAAATTACCAAACGCGTTTTTTTCCTAAAAATCGTAATTTTGAACAGAAACACAAAAAAATGTTTCTGTTCAAAAAATGCTCCCTGGAATAGAAACGCTACCATACGCAGCCTTAAATGGCCCGATTTGATCTTTGACATTTCAATGTTAGGGGATTCGAATCCCATCTGACATAGCATTTCTGTGACATGCTTACCACAAACTCAAATCAGACCGTCCATTTTCATTTGAACGGCCAAAAATAGGCCAGTCAATTGTTGAGGGGGGGGGGGGGGGGGAATTAGGTAGCAATTTTTTTGGAGTACGAAAATTTTTGAATCCCAACCCTCTCTCAAATCGGGCCATCTATTTTCATTTGGACGGTCTGATTTAAATTATGGTAAGCATGTCACAGAACCCTAACGCCAGAGGTTCCGGATCCTAGAAGCATCCCGAGGTTCATAGAGGAGTGGAGACACCGTAGAAATAGGACGACGACAACTTCTCTGATGCAAATGTTTGATTTAGAATCTGAGCATTCGAGCATTCAGTTCGATATCTATTGTACTTTTTTGATTTTGGGATTTGGCTGGAATCTTATCTGTTGTTTGACTTTATTTGTTAGTGGGATTATTCATCATGGGAAGTATTAAGGGATATTTACTTACAAAAAAAAATTATCAAAAAAGCCTTAAATATATTGCAATTGTGGGCACTTAGAGTTGGCGAATTCAGAATAGACTCAAATTTGGTCAGCTGCATGGAAACGAGCCACTGATCAATACTCACTGTTACACTGTGATCGACATTTTTTGTATTTCGGAGTCATTTAGATGGATTTTTAAGCTTTTTTTTTTTTTTTCTGTTTTAGGCAATTTTCGTAATTTTAATGGCGTTTTCTTAATTTTGCGTTTCCAATTGTAACTAGCGTTAACACCGTATAAAAGGGTGTTTAGGGTTTCGAGTTAAGCAGACTTTTACAGACTTTTAGACTTTTATCGAATTTGAAATTCGTAATTGATAGAACGGATTGTTCCTCGTATCAATTCCCTTTACCTGTTTAACCAATTTTTGTTGCGTTCGGCATTAAATTATGTCAATTCAGTCCTAAATTTTTATTATACCAATGAATCCTAAATATTTTGCATCAATACCAATTCAACATTTTGTATTTTTAACAATTTAGCCCTTTCGCCCAATTTTAACCGAAAATTGTTGACGTGGCGTGGCCGGTGCTGATGTGGCCAAATTTTAATTTTTTAATTAATTAATTAATTAATATTTTTCTCTTCTTCTTCTTCCTCCTCCAATTGGCTGCCAAGCCCGACAATGGAGAGATTGCACCTCCTTGTTGCAAGGCTAGATCGAGCCTCGTTCGATCCTAGGGACGCCCCATCTCGCTTGGCAAGCAAGCCTCAACCTTGCCCAGGGACGATAGATGTGTCAATATGGATCTATGACCCATTGTATGACTCATATTTAATATAAATGGGTTGTACGTGAGTTATATATATATTTAAAGGGCCAAGTGAAAATGGGTCAACAAATTAAAGTTGAATCAAATAGGTAAAAAAAAAAAAAAGGTTCACACAATTGAACCCATTTTGGACACGTGACTGGTAGCTTCCCAAGCGCCCATTTGTAAATGGACCTTAACTCAAATATATTAGTTTATATAATTTATTTTATTTATTTTGATTTTTTGTAAGTAAAACAAAGAAAGAAAAGTAAAATAAAATAAAATAAAAAAACAGTTCTGGAATGTCTCCGGCTGTTGCCGTATGGCGCCATCCGTAGAAAATAAAACTAAAATTATTATTAAAAATAAAAAGGAAAAATTTTAAAATTGAAAAAAAAATCATTTGCATGAAATTATTTTAGGACTTTTTTTTAAAATATTTTTCCCCTTTACTTATCACTTATCAGGTATTTAGCAGCATAAAACTAATTGATCCCTTCGGCACAAAGAAGTAATTTGGTGGATTGCTTAAAAAATCAGCTTCTGACTTTGTTGACTTTGCTTTTTGGCCTCTCTTTGCTTAAAAAATCACAGAGTTATTTTTTATCATTTTTTTCTTTGATTTTATAATATTTCAATTTATCATTTTTTGGCTTTAGTGAGCGAGACACAGTCCCTTGTGGTCGTTTTGGTGATTGGTGCATGCATGGGGAAGCATCGCTCGCTCGGGACGCGCGATGAACGATATCATTCATTCATGGTCCCCGTCCTTCACGAATTGACAGATACGTGAAAGTTGGGAGAAAATATTGGGTAGGCCGGGGCTAACACGTCACCGTGTGCCCCGGCCAATCACTGAAGGCCACGAGGATCCACGTAATTGAGTGGACCCTACCGTATTTTCTGCCCAAAAAAGCTTTTTTTTTCAATTTATAATTTCTGCTTTTTAGTAATCTGAGCACAATAAATGCACTGCTATTTTCTCTCTCCAACTTTTTCATTTTTGCCCGCTATCTCTCCCAATCTCACGAATTCAAATGTCTGTGTCTCTCTCTCCAACTTTTCGTTTTTTGCCCCTTACCTCTCCCAATCTCGTGAATTCAAAACTGTGTGTGTGTCTCTCTGTCTGTCTCTCTCTCCCTCCTCTTTCACACTCGCTCTCGCCTCCGACGCTCGCTCTCGGCCCCGTCGCTCGCTCCGTCCATGCTCCATCGCTCGCTCTCCGCTCCAAGCTCGCTCCGTCGCTCGCTCGGCGCTCCCTTGCTCCTCCAAGAGAGTTCAAAATTTTGGGTCACCCTTTTGCTGTCTGCTCTGTTGTTGCTCGCTCCGTCTCTCGAGGACTCTCTGCGCCTGCGCTCTCCCGTTCTCTTCTCCGGCTCTTGCTCTCGCGCTCTGCTTCTTCGCTCGAGCGTCTCTGCTCCTGTCGTCGCCTGCTCGGTCGGTCAAGTACTCTCTGTCCAGCGCTTGCTCGCACTCTGTTCCAGCCCTCGTTCCCGTCCCTGCTCCGGCGCTTGCTCACTTGCTCTCTGCTCCGGCCCTTGCTCCAGCATTCTGCTCTGTCGCTCAAGGGTTCTCTGCTCGGGCATTCGCTGGCTTTCTACTCCGACCCTTGCTCGCTTCGGCGCTCGAGCACTTTAAGCACAGTCTGGTTCAAGCCCTCGAGCAGCTTGTTTAGAGGAAAGATAGGTCCGGAGTTCCTCCGTGCCTGGCTTCCTTTTTGTTGTTTACCTTTGGCGTGGTTATTCACTTTGCCGGATGGGTGTATTAGTTTCACTAAATTCTTTTCCTTGTAGCAAGTGGTTCTACTGATTTCATTTTGAGAAAATGACTGCATTGTTCTCTTGTGGGACTATCTTCTAGGGAAAATATTCCTTATTTGGTGTTATATCTGTTAGCGAGTGCTCAATTTTTGGTTTGTTTCCAATGCCCGTTTGTGCTGAGCGAACTTCATTATTTGCCGGAATTCTGCGCTCAATTGAGTATTAGACACATTTTTTTTTTATGTTCATAGTTTCGGCACCCTTTATGCCATTGCATTTTGTTCTCTAATATACTATCCTAGTTTAGAAGTTTTGGATAACTCCCTAACGTTACTCTTTCTTGTACAGCTTCTCTGATGACAATGCATGGTTGCCGCGTAATTCACCGTGAGGCAAAAGATTCTGCCGTGTGGTCGCAACCTAATTCATCAGCAGGCGTAAGCATCTTATTTTCCCCCAACTTTGTCTGAAAGGAGCTTTTGTGCAAACGTTTCCAAAGAGGGGGGTTCACAGTGCAAAGGAATGCATGAAGTAACGAGCAACCAATTTCAAGATTGATGGAAAGATGCTACTAGTGTTAATTGAATGGACAGGACAACTCTAAATTTCATTAGAGCACATGATTTTGTCCATTTGAGCAAATATACATAGCTTTTGCTCGCATTGAGCATGTTGGATATCTTTCCGCAGTTCACTTCCACGGTTAAGAGTTGCAGGACCTGGAGAAGGCGGTTTTGAAAGCGGACGAGGGAGGAATTTTTAGATGAAAATTTTTACCAAAATCTGTAGCCAAGGTGAAATGTGTACTGGAGTTGCTCCTTCCCCATTGTACTGAAAATTTTAGATGATGTATTCTAGAGAGTTGATGTGTCAAATCCTTGCATTTTTCTGGTTTCATAGGCTAGTATGGTGAGAGCCTGTCTTGGCGCCTTGGAGAGTGGCTGATGTAGCAATTGACTTTTTTTTTTTTAACCGAACACTTACTACTTTCAAGTAGCAATTGACTTGAGCATGTTAGTTTTTGGTTGACATTATGACACCATCTGTAGCCAAGGTGAAATGTGTCCCAGAGATGCTACATGTATTGAAATTTCAGATGTTTTTAGAATTTTGCTGTGTCAAATCCTTGCATTTTTTTCCTAGTTTCATAGTTGTATACTCAAGAGTGTATATAGAAAAAGAGAGCTAAAGAAAAAGCCAAAAACAGGAGCATTGATTGCCTAATGGATTTTTTTTTCCTGACTCAGTTTTTACGATATACTTTTGAAGGGGAACTAGAGATAGTGAAGGATATAAGGATTAAGAAGTGTAAGTATTGGTGAGACATGTAAGCTAAAATTTGGCAAATGCAGTTCTATTTGCAGTGGCTGCTCTTAGAACCTTCAACTTCAATGTAAGAAAGATGGATAAGATAATGCACGGGCAAAATAAGAACAGAACTTGCTGGAAAAGAAAAAATCTTGCATCGATAATTTTTAGTCTGAATTAAGTTACAAATGACTGGGAAGAACATTCACCAAATTTATCCAGACAATCATCCAAACAAAAGTTCAAACTTCTAGCATAGTGGATTCCAACACTTTTCTTCCAAGCCATGACACTTAATATGAAACTGTGAAGAGTGTAAGCCATATATCTTCACAATAATCCGTCATTTCTTTCTGTTCCCTCCATGTATACTCTCAGCTACACAAGCAGTACATGGGAAAAATACTGAAAACAAAATGAAAACCAGAAAAACGTAATATCACACCATCAGTTACACCTCGAGCTCAAAATCTCAATTATTGAATAGCTTATAGTGATCTAGCGAGAAAATCGGTATGTTTATACTCTTTTTCCCTCGGTGATTGTGAGTTATCAACTTATCATATCCTTCTTCAGCAACCACATTAAGAAAATCTCCATCTCCAACGAGCTCTTTCTCTTCGATTCCTTTTTGTCATAACTTTCGTCCCTGCTTCCCACGATGGGATACGAAAGAGGAACACTTCCTTCAGAATTTGCATTGTCATCAGAGAAGCTGTACAAGAAAGAGTAACGTTAGGGAGTTATCCAAAACTTCTAAACTAGGATCGTATATTAGAGAACAAAATACAGTGGCATAAAGGGTGCCGAAACTATGAACATAAAAAAAAAAAAAGGGAAGCCAGGCACGGAGGGACTCCGGACCTACCTTTCCTCTGAACAAGCTGCTCGAGGGCTTGAACCAGACTGTGCTTGAAGTGCTGGAGCGCCGAAGCGAGCAAGGGTCGGAGTAGAAAGCCAACGAACGCCCGGGCAGAGAGCCCTCAACGGAGCAGAGAACCCTTGAGCGACAGAGCAGAGCGCTGGAGCGAGGGCCGGAGCAGAGAGCAAGTGAGCAAGCGCCGGAGCAGGGACGGGAACGAGGGCTGGAGCAGAGTGCAAGTAAGCGCTGGAACAGAGAGTACTTGAGCGTCGGAGGCGAGAGCGAGTGTGAAAGAGGAGGGAGAGACAGACAGACAGAGAGACACACGCACAGTTTTGAATTCACGAGATTGGGAGAGGTAAGGGGCAAAAAACGAAAAGTTGGAGAGAGAGAGACGCAGACATTGGAATTCGTGAGATTGGGAGAGATAGCGGGCAAAAATGAAAAAGTTGGAGAGAGAAAATAGCAGTGCATTTATTGTGCTCAGATTACTAAAAAGCAGAAATTATAAATTGAAAAAAAAGCTTTTTTGGGCAGAAAATACGGTAGGGCCCACTCGATTACGTGGATCCGCGTGGCCTTCAGTGATTGGCCGGGGCACACGGTGACGTGTTAACCCCAGCCTACCCAATATTTTCTCAAAAGTTGGACGGTGGCCAGGTGGCGCGCGTAAGACATTAAGCAGGGTTGGGGGGAACAGGTAGGCCCCACGCATCACTTGTTCAGAACATTCGACAACGACAATTTGCATCTCCACTTTTTAGGAATATCATCACTTGCTCAGAACACAGAGTTCTTTTCTCTCTCTCTCTCTCTTTTTTTTTTTTTTTCATTATTTGTCGCTATGCGCATTTATTTACTAAAATGACATTTTCTTTCGAAGAATTGCCCAAACCTGAAAAATGTGAACAAAACACACATTCAAAAGTAAGAATTTTTTTTTTTTTTAGAATAGCGAAAAATATTTTTCCTTATCCTTTCTCCATCTACTTCTTCACGTTACTTTTCTTTTTTAATTATATCAATTAGCATTTTTATTTTTTGATATTATAGATATTTTATTTTTTTCTTTCCTTTTATTTTTTTTTCTCTACCGATCGCCGGCAACGGCAACAATCGGCGGTCTACCACAATCGCTTGCCGGCCTCGAACGATCTCACCTCTCCAAATCTGGAGAGGATGATGAGGTTAGCTCGTTCGAGACTGGCGAGCTCGACTTGGTTGACCTTGGGCGACTAGCTGAAGAAGAAGAGAAAAGAAAAGAAAATATATTAAAATTTAAATATAAGGAAAATTTTAAGTAAAAAAATATTAAAAAGATAGCACGGAAGAAAAAATAAAAAGCTTTTGTGGCAAAGGTAGGGCATTGGCTTGGCCAAATTAATTTTGGGGAGCTTTTTCTGGCCGAATGAAATGAAGAAAGTCCACGTTAGAATTTCGATGCCTTCCATTTTGTTCCCTCGTTGAATTCCTATCCCGTATCTCCATGTGCACAATGAAGAAAAAGAAAACAGGATGTCAAGTCTGAGAAGTAGAGAGATTCAATCTTTAGATAAAACAACCCATAAATGAAGAAGATTTGGCCTCATATATAATAATGTGACTTATGGTTTGCCTCCATCGCAATGAATGTAAAAAAAAAAAAAAAAACCACTTCACTTCAATGATGATGATGTCCTGCCTCGCCACAATCGGGCTAGGCGACCAGCCATAGGAGGAGGAAGAGAAAAAACATAGAAAAAAAATTCGAAGATGTTAAAATGTTACTAATGATTGGCCACTTCAGCGGCGGCCACACCACATTAGCGATTTTCAGCCAAAGTTTGTTGAAAGGATTGAATTGACACAAATAAAAAAGTTTATAGCTGAATTGGCAAAGAAAAAATTAAAATTAAATTGGTACAAATTTTTTTATTTGATTTTATAATATTTCAATTTCATTTCTGACTTATTTTTTTGGATAAATCATTTTTGAGTTTGGTGAGCTGGTGATTGGTGCATGGGGAAGCATCGCTCGCCATGCACTTGCACTATGGTCCGTCCTTCGCGAATTGACAGATACGTGAAAGTTGGGCGATAGCCAGGTGGCGCTTGTAAGACCCTAAGTAGGGTTTTGAGCCACAAGTAGGCCCCACGCATCATTTCTTAAGAACATTCGACAACGACAATTTACTTCTTCCCTTTCAGGAATATCAAATACAAACACGGTTTTTTTTTTAATCGCATAAACACAGAGTTCAACTTCAGAAATTTGCTCCTTCGCATATATATATGGCATTTCCTTTCGAAAAATTGCCCAAACCCCAAAAATGCAAACAAAACACATTCAAAAATAAGAAAAATGTTCTATTAGAAGAACAGAAAATATTTTTTCTTAACTTTCTTCCATCTACTCATTGACGTTACTTTTCTTTTTAGTTATAACAATTATGATATTTTTTTTTATTTTGTTCTCCGAAGGTCCTTAGATGCTCCAGTAAGAACAGAAATTTGCTACCGAAAGCATAACACAAAGAAAGGAAGAGGCCGGCCGAAACTTACTTGAGGGAAAGTAGTAAAATAAGATTTAATGGAGTGAGAAATAGATTGACGTACGATTTGTCTTAGGTCGGAGTGGAGAAAGACTATTAATATTATGGAGGAGCAGAATCCTCATATTCCTGACTGTCATTTTTAGTCATTTCCCCACATATATATACTATCTTTGTTTATTTATTTTTACATATTTATCTTTTTTTCTTCGATTAATCTTGCTTTTATTTTATGAATCTTTGGGGTTCTTCGACTGCCAACCCCAATTAGTTTGGGATAAAGGTGCTATTGATGTTGATGTTGATGCGTTTTTTAATATCCTAATGTTATAATATTTGATGCTATAGATATTTTATGTTTTCCTTTTCCTTTTCTTTCTACCGATTGCCTGCATAACAACAATCGACGAGCGGCCACAACCGCTTGTCGGCCGGGGGCGATCTCACCTCGCCAAATCTGGTGAGGCCGATGAGGTTAGCTCGTCTGAGACTAGCGAGCTCGATCTAGTCGGACTTGGGCGACTGGTTACAGAAGAGAGGAAAAGAAAAAAAGGAAAAACATTAAATATTGAATAATAATAATAATAATTAAAATTAAAATTAAAATTAAAATTGCAAAATGTAAAAAGGATGGCATGGAGGAAAATCATATCCAATTCTCAGTAATGAATAACTGAAAATATTTTTTAGTTCATTTTCAGGTTTCAGTCAAACAGCTAAAAATCTTGTTATTCCAGGAACCAACGAGAGCCTTGACATAGGAATATTTGAGGCCATTACTAGCATAGCCACAATGATTAAATGAGAAAATTATACAATCTTTAGTATATTATTGGTTCAATGTGTGGCTATTGTTTTGAAAAATGGATATGTTCATTATGAGTCCTAAAACATGTTACGAAAGTGCAATTAAGTCATTTACAAAAAGTGCAATTAAATCCTAAAATTTACTAAGTTTGTGCAATCAAGTCCTTCCGTTAACTTCGAATAATTAGACTAATGAAAAATATTGATATGACATTTTTTTTATTAAGTTTTAAAGCATGTAGTGCTGAGATGTCACCCAACACATGCCACATCAGAAAAAATTTCAAAAAGAAAAAAAGGACAACATGTCGAAAGTTTTATAAAACATATTATGTACTGTCGTCCACGAGATTATGATCAACCGATTTTTCTCTTCAAGATACCAACTATCAAGACAAATTTTCTATACGAAACCGAACATTGAGTGATGATGCTTTTTCTGACACAGGACCACAACCGCCTCTCTTCCTACTTCCTCTTCTGTGCCTTCAGTTCACAGCCACACGACCCCCAAGATAATAAAAAATCAAGGCCTAATATCCAAAAAAAAAAAAATAACTTTAACATTTGTGTTAATTATATCCAAGTTTTTTTTTTATCTCATAACAAACTCCTAACTTTTACTTTTGTTCTAATTTTACCAGTCTAATATCCGAAAAAGCCATCAACTTTAGCATTTGTTCCAATTATATCCAAATTTTTTTTTACCTCCTAAAAATTCACAAATTTTTATTTTCATCCCAATTATACTACCATCATCCTTCTGTTCGCAATCACCATTAGTTAAATCTACGTGCCTTGAATTTTCTCGCCGAATTTACCAATGAATTTTCGAAATTAAGAAATGGTAGGTTTTTGGGACGACGAGATTTTAAATAATTCGTCAGAATATCTCCATGTTTAGCCATTTTTTGACTATTGAATGCTAAAGAGAGTACAAAACATGCCAACCACAACCACCATCATCGGCCACAACCGCCGCCAATTGCCGATTTTTGCACGTCGCGATGGCCGCCAACCATCGACCACAGCATCGGCTGTCGCCGCCAGAGCAAAAAATAAATAATAATTTTTTATTTTTAAAAAGTGGATTATATTTTTACTTTTTAAATAAATTTGTTTTTTTTAAATGAAGTAAAAAATTTTTGGCCGCCGATAATAATTTTTCATAGAAGATTTTGCATTAATAATATTTTAGAAGTAGAAATTTTCAATCGTTACCAAACTAATTTCTCTGATCAGAAATAACTTATAGAGCAGAAGTAGAAAAATCAATTTCTATTTATGACGAGAAGCAGAAAAATCAATTTCTAATAAGAAGTTAATTTCTGAAGCAGAAGCGTTATCATGCGTGCTATAAGGGACAAAATTAGAAAATTAATTTCCATTTATTTTACTTTCTTCCTTTGTTGGGTCTTTTTGTTTTAAAAAAAAATCTATTTTGGGGTCCTTTTTTTATGATTAAGATTGAATCGGATGCTATAAGGTTTTGTAACTCAAATCGAAATTAGTATTTGGTGCTTCAATGGCAAATCACCACCACCGATCTGAATTGTATTGCTTTGGTTGATGCTGTGATCACCATACTTCAGGATATCGATATCAACACTATGAAAATGTTTCCTTTAGTCAACGAAGTACCGAGTCCGAACCACTTGACTATGACAGTTGGATTTGCGAGTCATTTCCCTATAGAGACGAAATTTCACTTGTCAATTTTTAAAGGGTTTTAAATCTTTGGCTTTTTGTTTTTGTCAGAAAATGTTTGGCTTTAAAGAAAAGCAAGAAAAATAAAAATTGTGAAAGGTGCACTAATTTGTTTTTTGGTTTTTTTTTTTTATGTATTTAGGTGGTCAGACTACAATCCCTATAGTGTCATTGTCCTAGTTAATTTTGAACTCATGAATTGTGATGTTGCCAGGGGGAGTTCGCTTCTTGTCTTATTAGACAAAAGCCAACGATGGTGCCAATTTCTAAGAAGAAAGGGTGGATCTGTTTTGGTGGAAAAAATTTATGTTCAAACAATATGTAGACTTTGAAAATCATGAGTTGACTTTAAAATATTTTCTTTTGACAAAAAAAAAACAAATTTAAAGTATTTTCCGTCAAAGAAAGTAATCGCACTTAATTAGAAAAATGATTTTCTTCTTTCTATTTGGAAGAAAATGTTTTCATTAGCTCGGTTTATCATTATGTCCGAAACACCAAAAAACTTTAACAAAGCTTAGAGCTTCGACAAAGGGCTCTCTCTCTCATCCTCACGAGCTTCGATTTCATTTTCTCCGTTTCTTACTGATAAATCAACAAGTCATGTTTCCATGAACCATGAATTTTTTCAACCGTTTAAGGAGATAATAATATCTTATTATATTCTTCACCAATAAATTACAAAACATATATAGAAAAAAAAAACCCTCTAGATATAGAGTGACTATTCTATCATCACTAATACATTTTGTATAATTCCCCCTCCATAGTTGAGGCACGAGGGTCGGGGCTGAGGCGCAACGAGATAGAGAGAGTCGGAGGTAATGAATGGGTCATGGGATTGCAGATTAGGGTTTCGCCGAAGGCAGTGGCGACGATGATTGTTCCGGTGACATCGAGAAATTAGGGATTAGGCTATGATACTATATTTAAGGAGATGATAATATCTTATTATTCTTCACCAAGGAGTGAATATATATATGACAAATCCTTCTAGACATAAAGTTACTATTTCACTCTCACTAACGAGTTTCCCAACAAACACTTTGAATCTATGGTTTTACTTAGCAGTTGGGCTACCCATAATCATCGTGGAGGGTACTTCACAATCATGAAGATAAAGGTGATATTTATTTTTCACCTATAAAAAAACACCTTCAAAAATTGAGAAAATCATTTCATCGTTTTGAGAAGGCGAAAACATTTTTTGTTATACTTTCTCCCATCACTTCTTCACATCCCTTATTTTTTAAAGATTTTTCTGTTCTTTCTTTTTATGTTCGATCTGTCCTAAGCAGTGACCTGTATGTGATTTAGTATATGACCTAATCTTACATGCATCAGTAGATTATTATAAGGTCCTAAGTTAAATAGTGACATGCATGCTATGCAATACCTAATCAAACGCAGTTTTACACGCAATACTAGTCACTAAGTATCAAAATTAGATCCCTAACATGACATCAAATCCTAAACGTCATGCAACATGCATTAATTAAGAGAAATAGAGCTGTAACATAAGTTTCAAGTTCGCGAGGAAGCAAAGCTTGAGGGGTTGATGATGCACCAGACATGGAGTCTACTATGTGGATTGCCGCAGTTTGTTCGAAAAAGGTAAATAAAGTGCAATGCGAGCCGAGAGAATTTTGTTTTGGTAAAATTCGATTTTTCCTCGTTTTCCATTTTGAAAGTTGAGATTAAGAAGATGTTTCCAAATCGGGTTTGAATTGGGAGGAAATGAAAATCGATTTTCATATATTGATTGTCTAATGAAATGTGGAGGTAATCGCGTGTCATCGTGAGATTTCAACATTAAAAGACGTCTTCTCCACTTCAATCCGATAGGAAAAATCCGATAGGATTGGATTAAAAGCTTATGCAATATCTTATTCATTAAAAGAAACTAACTAAAAAGAGAGAAAATCCTAGATTTAACGTGTGCCCCAACCATCGCTGTGTGCCTTTGTCGAAGAACAACCTGGAGGTGGATTTCGTCAAATCTGGAGCTCATTTGTATAGATTTTTCTTTTTCACGTGGCATGAACAACGGATAAAACAAAACCTTTCCAAACGAGGAAAACATATTTTTAATTTTTGGAAAATACCAATGTCAACTCGATGTCTTTCCTTTTGTATAGGTGCATGTATAGGTTACACATGTATTTTGTATATGTGTAGCTGCTATCTTGCATAGCTTCTTGTTCTTCTGTTTCCTCCAACCCGAGCTGCCCTTATGCTTTTTGCAACACTTCGGTGGTGTGCGGCGGAGGTTTGGTTGTAATTAGCGCCCTTTGCATCTATATATCTTACTTTTACCAAAAAAAAAAAAATCGATGTCAAACCGGGTGATATTTTTTGGGTTGCGATTGTATTTGTTTGATCAAGGCTTGGCTGGTGGATTTTCCAAATCAACTTTTCAAGAACCATCTTTAATTATAGTTCCCCAGTGCTACTGCCTATTCTCAAAAGAGCCCACTAAAGTACAAAAGCGCGGCTATCTCTATTCTCCTCCATGTTTGCTATTTGTGAGTACAAGAGCCTCGTTCCTCGTGCTTCTGCTCTGCCTTCTTTCTTCCTGCTGAACTTCTAACTTCAGCTCGATCTCCGCGTCTCTCCGTCCCATGATAGGACAAAAGCCAAAATGATGTTTCGGCGGGCTGAACATGTGACCAGTCTGCAAACAGATTGCTCTTTTTTGTGGCTAAAGACGGTGAGTCCTCGGAGATATTTCGCCTTCATATGTTCAAAAACACGCATAATAACATTTCTCTCTTTCGACCAAAAAAAGAAAAGAAAAGAAAAAGAAAAATAAACATGTCTCTCTCTCCCTCTGAAACGTGAATGTGCTTGTGTCTGCAACGGAAGGATTTCTCTCTCTATCTCTCTCCTTTTCACCCTGCAGATTTGGCTTTGCTTGTTGTGGCAAACTGCAAGCAAACGCAGAGAAAGAAGGCAATGCCATCCGCCATGTTTGCTCTTCCAATACCAAGGTCTCGTTTCTCGACTCATGTACTATGAGCTCCAGGTTGAGAAAAGATCATGCACCTTTGTCTTGATATGCGAAGCAGCGAAGGTACTAGTTGTGAGGCATGTAAATCGAACGTTGCTTCTACATGCATTGTTTTTCTTGATCGCCAGACTTCGTTTGATGTCTTTCTTTATGTGCTTGACAGTTTCTTAGGTAAATATTATTAGAAGTTGGAATACATCATAGTATTCTTCCTTATTTTCTCGATCCCTTTGCCGGTTGGAAAGAGCGAGGGAATTCACCTTTTATTAAATAGCAAGCCTAATAAAGTTTTTTGCTAGGTTGAGAAAAGATCACGCACCTCAGTCTTGATATTCGAAGCAGCGAAGGTACTTGTGAGGCGTGTTAATCGTCTTGACCCGAAAAGACAAAGCCAAAGCCAAAAACAAAAACAAAAACGAAAAGGCATGTTTCAATTTCCGTACGGACGTTTTGCTCGGTTGGTACCCACCACTGCAGTGGGATGAATGAACGAATACTTCTAAGTTGCGCATGAAAATCATTCATGTCCAGAAATAATTTCTTGGAACATAAATAATTTTTTCTATTTCTATTTCTGGATGAGTTTTTAAGGAAAAAAATGCGTTTGATAAGGCATAAAATTTCTGATCATAGAATAAAAATTTGTTTAACAACGGTTGAAAATTTTTACTTTTCCAACGGCGGTGGAGACCAGCAGCTGGTGGGGGGCGGCGGCCGGTGGGGTTGGTCGTCGACTGAGATTTTTATTTTTATTTTTATTTTTCGGAGAAGTAACTTCTTTTTGTTTCTCATTTCTGCTTCAAATCTATTTCTATTTCTTAAAATTGTTTCCAAACCTATTTCAGAAATAGGTTTTTGTTCTAGAAACTATTTCTGGATTATTTTCATGCGCACCCCTAGTGCACTTGAGAATGAAAAATGGCAAAATTTAGCTGGAGTTCATGAATAGGCAATTTCTTTCAATTTTAAAATGGGCAGGAGAATAACTTGATTTGTCACAAAAAATTAGCGGACCAAATTCTTCGATGCATGTACTTTTTTTTTTGGGTCGAAATGCATATACACTTTACACGTATAAACACGGAGATTATTTCGGTAGAAAAAAAAATGGACATTGCACACGTTTATGTTTAGTTAATTTTACATGTTCATTTGGACTAAAAAAAAGTTGCATGCGTATGACATTTGTGACTTTTGATGCCTCAATAAAAACAAACGATACAAATAAATTTTTACTAATTAAAAATGGAAGCAAATATATATGGTCTTATTGGGGATCACAAGAGACAAAAAAAATGTCGAAAATACCCTTAGTTAATTGGTGAGAGACATTTTTTTGAAATCGATATTGCTACTTTAAGCCCTTATCTGAAACAATATCTACTTCAGGGCCTTATTTAAAACAATGAGAATACTTCAAGCCCTTATTTGAAATAAGATTCATTTCAGACTTTTATTTAAAAAAAAAATGAGAGTATTCCGGGCCTTTAATTGAAATTTTTCCTTTAAGATATTAGCTCCCCAATTCTCCAAGTGCCCGATCCAGCCACTGCATTGAAGTTCCAAGAAAGTTGGAAACCTGATTGGTCTTATCCTCATTACACTTGTGGGCCCACGAGTCGTGTTAGCCTTAGCCTCCTCCTAACATGCTTTGATTCTAAAATGCATCCTAAAAAAAACCAACGGAAATGCAAGTAATGTAAATGATAATTTTTGTTCAAGAGTCGGGGTCGATCTTTCAATTAATTTTTTTCTTATGCAATAAATATGACTGTGAAATAGTCAAAATTTAGATGTGAACACGGATCTTCTCAATTCATTTTTTTTCCTAATGAAAATGTTTGCATCTGATCTTTTATTGATTTTATTGCCCAAACCACTAACATGCGAAAGTGGTAATGCATGGTGCGGGTGATTAAACATGAATTACCTAAATAATGAACTTCGACCACTATAATACGAAATTACTTTATGTGCAACCCAATCTAATATCTTGGGGGGTTTTCTCGATTTTATTAACATTATTAAGCACCTGAAGACTACATGACCGTGACTAAAGCATGCATGCATGCATAGCTCAAATCACTAAATGACGTGCATGATTAAATAATGATTCTTAAAAAGAGACGTTAACCTATTTTCTTGATAAATTTAGTATATGGCCCAATCTCTTATCCATGTTGGAATGCATAGGAGAGTTTCACATTTTCAGTGTTGTGCAAAATTAGGATTTCACGCATTTCACCTGAATCCTTTTTAACCTGAATCGTTTTTAAACTTTCTCCATGTTTGCTATTTGCGAGTAAAGTGAAAAAAAAAAAAAATTACTCGTTCCTTGTGCCGTTTCTTTCTGTCTTGTTTCTTCGTCGCATGAACCGCTAAAACCATGCAAAAGATAAGACAGATATAGCTCAGTAGCTCAGGTCCTTTTTTGCACTTTTGAGCAACTTTTTGACAGAAACATTTCTCTCCCTTACTCTGAGTTCTACCACAGAGAAAACAGGAATCATCAAAGGCAAGCAGAGATGTGGCTCAGTCGAACCTCAGCTTTTTCAGCCTTGGGGCACTTCTGGAGAGAAGGATTTGTCTCTCCACCTGTCATTTTCATTCCCAGCTGACCTTCTCCTTGAGCAGATTTTTGCTTTTCCTTTACCTCGTTCGAGTGTTCGCTTCTTCTCCACCAAGCACGTCCGTTGTTTTCGCTCATCGCTGCTGGACGTGACGCTCTTCCCGACGACCGACGACCGACGACGTCGCTTCACCTTTGCCCTGTCTCCTCTTCTTCTTCTGTTTCATCCCCGGTCGCCCTACCTCACGAGGACCGGCGACGCACGTCACCATTCGTCGCATCTTGAACCTCCACATATCTTCCGTCCCAAGAGCTCAGTGGGTGTTCTTGGGCGGTTGTGGAGAGAAAAAAAAAGGACAAGTTGGAGGCATTTCTGGACTCCACGGCCAGCTCTCTCTGCTAAAGGTAAATATCTTCTTCCCCGATGGTTGTGCCAGCTAAAACTGCATTATGGGTGGGATTTTGAACAATATGGCCTACAAAAATGTTTTTGATCGTGCTCCACTGGCTCGAGCTGAAGCCCTAGACGTTGGGAAGTAGCCAAAATCTGACAGGCGTCTAATCATGGTTCTACTGCTAAAACTGCAATGTGGATGGAATTTTGAACAATGTGGCATGCCAAAATGTTTTTGGTCGTGCTGCACTGGCACTGAGCTTTCCATGTTCTAAACCCTTGTTTTTCACTCACTCCAGCTTCTGATTGAGGAGCTGCTGCTCGAGAAGCCGGAGCCAGAACCAGAGCCGGAGCCTAAACCTATGTCACTAGAAGAACCATCTTCGGGTGCTGCTGCTCAAGGAGCCGGAGCCGGAGCCGGAGCCAGAGCCGGAGCTGGATCCGTAGTTGAACTTGTGCTGGAAGAAGAACCATTTCTGGGTGCAAGAGCCGGAGCCGGAGCCGGAGTGCAGGACGAGGCCGAACGCGAGCGCGTGTTGCAAGATGATCAATCTCCGGGGGCTGCTGCTCAAGGAGCCAGAGCCGAACCCCGACTTGTGTTGCAAGACGGCGCCGCTCATGAAATAGAGGAAGCATCGAGTGATGTTGCTCGAGGAGCCGGAGCAGAGGCGGAACCAGAACTTATGTCGCCAGAAGAACCATCTTCGGGTGCTGCTGCTCGAGGAGCTGGAGCTAGAACCAGAGCCGAAACTGAACCTTTGTCGCTAGAAGAACCATCTTCTGGTGCTGCTGGTCAAGGAGCCGGAGCTGGAGCTGAACCCCAAATTGTGTTGAGAGTAGAACCATCTCCAGGTGCTGTTGGTCAAGGAGCCGGAGCTGGATCCGAAGTTGAACTTGTGTTGGAAGAAGAACCATCTCTGGGTGCAAGAGCCGGAGCCGGAGCCGGAGTGCAGGACGAGGCCGAACGCGAGCGCGTGTTGCAAGATTATCAATCTCCGGGGGCTGCTGCTCAAGGAGCCAGAGCCGAACCCCGACTTGTGTTGCAAGACGGCACCGCTCATGAAATAGAGGAAGCATCGAGTGACGTTGCTCGAGGAGCCGGAGCCGAGGCGGAACCAGAACTTATGTTGCCAGAAGAACCATCTTCGGGTGCTGCTGCTCGAGGAGCCGGAGCTAGAACCAGAGCCGAAACTGAACCTTTGTCGCTAGAAGAACCATCTTCTGGTGCTGCTGGTCAAGGAGCCGGAGCTGGAGTCGAACCCCAAATTGTGTTGAGAGTAGAACCATCTCCAGGTGCTGTTGGTCAAGGAGCCGGAGCTGGATCCGCAGTTGAAATTGTGTTGGAAGAAGAACCATCTCTGGGTGCAAGAGCCGGAGCCGGAGCCGGAGTGCAGGACGAGGCCGAACGCGAGCGCATGTTGCAAGATTATCAATCTCCGGGGGCTGCTGCTCAAGGAGCCAGAGCCGAACCCCGACTTGTGTTGCCAGACGGCACCGCTCATGAAATAGAGGAAGCATCGAGCGATGCTCATATCAGGTTTGTGTATATAGTATAGACACTGAATTTTAACTCCACACGTTCGTATTACTATCTTTCATGAAGTGGCTGTTAAGGGTGAGTTTTCTAAATACTTTGTAAGCTATTTCTAGAACTCCTTAGCTCCTTTTAAACTATTTATGGAACTGCTAAGTAACTTCGAACAGGTGTTTGGTTGTCTGAATTGTGTGAATAAAGATCGAGGGCTTGTGGTTTTATTGATGCGGTGTATGGCAATTCAATTTGCAATCAGCCTTTATTTACAAAAAAAAAAAAAATCAATTTGCAATTAGTGGATAGTTGACGACTACGGAAACAGGAAAGTCGCATTTACTGTGAGGCCAAACTCAAAGCTTGTATGCTCTTCTCGATTTAGGGTGAGGGGGTCGTGGGAACTGATCTTGATTGCCAGATCATGAAATGAATTCTCAGCTAGAACAGAGTTTAGAACATTTAACTTAGGTCAGTTGGAGTTGTGTGGTTAGCTAGCTTGCTTCACTTTTTTTTGGAGATTGGACAGTAGGATAAATTGCACAGCAATTAGCTTGTCAAGGTGTTTGAAAGGGAGAGCCATTCGCTTAAGAGTAGATGGTAGATTAATGAGCTCCTAGATGCAAAATTATTTGTTGTTTTCTCCATGGTCTTGTGTGATCTTAATTGCTACGTATAACATATTGCGAAGGTCGAAGGTCCTGAGCTTGGGTTATGCACTAAAATTTCAAAGGGTTGATACATGACTCAAATCGCGATCTATGTGTATTGTGTTGACGTGGTTTGATTGTTGTGATACTGGAAACTGGTTTCTTTTTTGCTTAATGTGCTGATTGATAGTTGGCTTGAGTATACAGTCTAGAAAATGAATTATAAGTTCAGGACCACAGTAGTCAATGTCCATGCTTAGTTCAATGACTCAAAATTTCTCAAAATATTGTTCAAGTTGAAATTTACTTGGTTTATTAAAGTTCATAGCTATTTTACTGAAGTTATTTACACAGCTTCGTTTTGCCAATTGCTAGCCAAACAACGACCGAGGACCTTCATCCTCCGGTGAGGTCGCTTTGGAACAATCGAGCCTTCTTCTACACATTAATTGCCTGCATTATCTCAGTTATGCTAGCATATGGTTTGTCCCCTCTTTCTCTCTCTCTTGTGGGATATTGTGAAACTCTTTGGCTCATATACATTTGCTATTTATGTTAGTTTAGTGATTTCAGTGTAGTCGGAAGAACAGAGCAATGACAAAGAACTTATGACTATTAAAAATGATCAATGTCCTCTGACTATTCATCAAACTTCACGAACTACATGGATGTCCCTTCTCTTGTAACTTATAACTTAATTTTCTTGAAAAAAAAAACAGAGCAATGACAAAGAAGGTTTTTTATTTGTTATTTTGAATTTTGGCAGGACAAGTAGTGATGAATGGGCCTGCGACATCTATAAAGACAGACCTAAAGATCTCCGACAAGAATTATGAGATCACGACGGGGCTCATCAACTTATGGACATTCTGTGGGTTGGTGATGGCGAGAGAAATCTCTGACCGGTTCGGCCGCTGGTGGACAGTTGTGACGGCTGGGATCATGTACTTCATCGGGCCCCTCATTATGGGCTTGACCGACAACTATGTTGTCTTCTGGGTTGGCCGCTCCGTAGCCAACTTCGGCAGTGGCTTCGCCCTCATGATTGCGCCTGTCTATGTGGTTGAGATCTCCCCTTCCTTCTCCCGCGGCTTCCTCACCTCATTTCCTCAGGTAATCACTTTTTTTTTTTTTTCGTTTCTTTGTGATCAGTTTTTATTTTCCACTTTGAACTTATTATCAATCCTTTCCATGATTCAGGTGTTCATCAACTTGGGGACAATCTGGGGCAATATCTCCATCTATTATTTGTCTAAGCTCCGCTCGAAGCATGGGTGGCATGCCATGCTTATTACGGGAATAATACCCTCGGTCATGCTTGGACTGGTACTTCTCGCCATGCCGGAATCCCCAAAATGGCTCGTTATGAAGGGCCGTTTGCGGGACGCGAAGCGCGTCCTTGCCAAGACATCCAACTCTAGCGAGGAGGCCGCACTCCGACTTTCCGAGATGAAGAAGGCTGCTGACATTCCCGAGGATTGCGACGTGGACGTTGTCACCATGAATAACCGGAATTTTGGCCCATGGAGGGATCTACTTCACCCGAACCGCTCCGTCTGCCATTTACTTGCATGCGCCATCTTGCTCCAATTTTTCCAACAAGCATGTGGCATGGACACCTTACTACAGTATAGTTCTCGTATATTCGAGAAGGTACACATCACCTCATCCTTCGATAAATTGCTGATGAGCATAGGTATTGACGTTCTGAAGACAGTGTTAATCCTCATCGCCGCCTTCCGCCTTGATCTGGTCGGACGGCGGCCACTGTTGCTGAGCAGCATTGGTGGGATGATCGTCTCGCTCCTATCCCTCGGAATTTGCCTCATCCTCATCAAGCACAGCGGGGCAAAGGGCATGTGCATCGCCATGTTGTTTTTGTATGTGGCCTCCTTCTCTGTCGGAATGGGCCCAATCGCGGACCTTTATAGTTCAGAAATCTTCCCGATGAAGCTGCGTTCGCGGGGCTACGCAATGGGTGTAGCAGTGAAACAAGCAGTGCGTATTCTTTTGTCACTGAATTATCTATCGCTGTCCAAGGTGATCGGTCTTGGTGGGACCGCCATAATGTTCGCAGTGATCATGATTATCGCCTGGATAGTTCTTTATCTATTGGTGCCGGAGACAAAGGGGAAGACGGCGGAAGAGATTGAAATGTTGTTTGGTAAATTACCCATCTGGAGGTCCACGGAGAGAGCGGTGGAGATGCAGAGAACTGGCGAAACTACTGAGGCAGTGGCGA
The DNA here is from genome assembly GCA_021437785.1 of Rhodomyrtus psidioides. Taxonomy (NCBI): domain Eukaryota; kingdom Viridiplantae; phylum Streptophyta; class Magnoliopsida; order Myrtales; family Myrtaceae; genus Rhodomyrtus; species Rhodomyrtus psidioides. The sequence goes on along the minus strand of JAILYB010000044.1, from coordinate 479,400 downwards.
GGAGTGAATGATGAGGAGATATATTACTTATAAATGTAGCTACGTATAAAGCCAGACCTACACTGAGCTTATTACTCAATATGCTTTTGAGATGTTGATTTTTTGTGTTGCCCATAGACTTATTTGAATTGGAAGACTGCAATATTTAGATTTTGCGTTTGTCTACTTTGTAAGCTATTTCTAGAACTGTTAAGTTCCTTCTAAACTATTTCTAGAACTGCTAAATGCCTTCTAACATTTCCTTTGCCGGTCTTTTGTGCGGCTATTCCTAATAAAAAACACATGACAGTTCCATCTGCAGGTAATCACGACCGAGATACAAGAATTGTATGAATAAAGATTGAGGACTTGTGGTTTTGTTGATGCAGTGTATGGTAATTCAAACCTGCAATTAGAGAATAGTTGAAGACTATGGAAACAGGACAGTTGCATTTACTGCAAGGCCAAGCTCAATGCTTGTATGTTCTTTTCGATTGTTGGTCAGGGTTGTGGGATACTGATCCTGATTGCCGATTCATGAAATAAATTCTCAGTTAAAACAGAGTTTCGAACATTTTAAGTTAGGCCAGTTGGAGTTGTGTGCTTAGCTAGTGTGTGTCAATTTTTTGCGTGGATTGGAACGCAGGGCAAATTGCACAGCATTTAGCTTGTCAAGGTCTTTGAAAGGGAGAATAGTCTGCTTAAGATTACAGGGTACTTTAGAGGAAGAACTGCATCCGTGGGTTTGTTCTCATGCATCCTGTGCTCCATGGCTTATATATATATTTTTGTATATAGTTAGGTAAATTTGATTGCAATAAATGCTTGCTATATTGTCAGTTTGTTGTTAGTACTTATTTTTCCTGTGCAGAGCTTATAACACCTGTTGAAACTATTTTAACTGATGCTAAACTCACCTTCAAGGATCTGGATGAGGTTATCCTTGTTGGAGGTTTGACATAAATCCAATCAGCTCAGGAGCTTGTTCTGAAGACAACTGGGAAGGAACCCAAAGTCAGTATCAACCCCAGTGAAGCTATGTGTGTCTGACATGAGCTGAACAGGACTGAATTAAACAACAGAAATGGTCGTCATGGCAAAAGATAACTACCAAGCTGTTTTGATGAAAGCATTCATTGAGCTGATTACCATGGCCGAGAATGTGTAGATTTCCTTTAAATACATTGAAGAAATGGATGTGCATAATTGAGATACCTTATGAAGAACCTCCAGATACCTGTAGTTGTTGACTGAAAAATTTTCGTTTGAGGTAGAGAGGACTTGCCTGGATTGAACATTTATAAGTGTTGATAGATCTCCAGTCTAATTAAGAAGAAGATCGTGGTCTGTACTCCAAGGCCAAATTGAATTTTATGAATTCTCAGGGAGCATTCAGATGAGGCAAGTGTATACGTCGAATTAGCAAATATTCTAAAGAGTGAAAACTGTATTATCACTTCATATGTTCTTGTGGGAACAACGTGGGTCCACCAATAGCAGTTTGGTCAATCTGGTGATATTGTCTCTGTAGATCTTCAGTCAATTTCCACACACTGTTATCATTTAAGAGCATGTTTCTGCTTATGCTTTTAATTGAATCTTATTCCAGGATCTCGAGAAATATGCTAGTCCGAATGCTGTGCGAGAATGGAAAAAGCTCCTGGTATGTTCCATTCGGTCTCATCTGTAGATAAAGAACAAGATCGATTTGTAGATTCCAACACCAAAAGAAGGTTTTAAAATGGCTTATAAGCAAAATACCCTTTTCTATTGATGTTAAACCCACCTATTGGATTAAACTAAGTTGCCCCCTCCGAATTTACTGCTCGTTTTACAATTTGTCAATAGCAACATTATGAAACAGTCGATATCTTTTACTGCACAATTTATCTGTAATGAATGTGATTGAATTTGAAGCATGTGCATCTCTTTTTGTTAGTTTGCTGCTACAGTTCTTCTTCTCTTACATAAAATGAACTTGCAGGATGCAGTGCTTCCAATGTCTGCAGCTGCGATGGCTCTGACTCCTCTTATCTGTTCGTGGTGATTTGGGTGTCCTTTCCACTGCTGCTGCTAGATATGCTCCGTCTTTGTTGAAATCTATCATTCAAATGGGATCTCAGGGCGCTATTGGTGCGGCAAAGATTCTTGGACCCTTTTCAGAAATCATCGACTCATTGGAACTAAAAGATCCTTTTATAAGAAATTTGGTAGACCTTCTTGGCTTTCTTCTTGCGGGGGCGAAATCGAATGGTATATTCTCAGCAGGGATGGTAAATATAATGCTTTTAGAGGTTGAACAGCTCCTACCATTTGGTCATCGTAATCCTTGGAATGTGCATGTTCTCTTTCAGGAACTTCTTTGCTTCTACTTGTGTTGTTGAAGAATAATCATGCATATTGGAGATTTTCCTATCAGAGAATATTCTCCGAGATAATTCTTGATATTAAGGGGTATTATTGGATATTTTGTGATTTCCTACGATTATGTTAGATTAGCTTATTTCCTTTCATATGCGTATTGTTTTGAGTATAAATACCATTCTACAATAAAGTGTAATGTTAAGCCGATTGAGTAAAGATGTAGTCTTTCTTATTCTCTCTTCCTCTCTCTTGAAGATACTAGAAATATTTTACTTGTGTAATAAATCCTGTGTGAATAAGTTATTGCTTTCGTAAAAGATTATGACATGAGTGGGCATAGTTCTTCCAAGAGAGTATTTTCTGGTCGTTGTATAGATAGTGATTGATCAATTTGCAAATTTTAAAACATAAAACCGTGCACCCTGTTGCTCAGAAAATTTTAATCTTCTGCCACTTGTTTAAAAAGTTCCAGAATTCAAGTAGCTGTAGTTTACTAATGTAGGAGCATAGTTAATCTTTTGAAGTTCCTAAATTCTACGGCATTATGCAGTGTCGCGAGTTGCTATCATACATTGTTCACTATCTTGCAGAAACTTCCACCATAGTTGCTTACCTTTTTTTTTTTTTCTTTTTCGGTTGGCAATTGTTGCTTACTTAGCAACTGAACAATGGGCTCATAAAATGTTTAAGTTGTACCCTGATATCAAAAGACAGATTGCCTCCTCTCGATGTAGCTATTCCTACTTTCCTGAACTTATTAATCTCCGAGTTCTTGCCATGGAAGTGGAACCATTGTTGATGCCCTCATCAGAGGAATGCAAAAATTTAGTGGATGGATTGAACTGCGTTGCCCCCGCCGAATTTACTGCTCGTTTTACAATGCATCAATAACAACATTATGACACAGTCGATATCTTTTACTGTACAGTTTATCTGCAAGGAATGTGATTGTTTGAATTTGAGCATGTGCATCTCTTTTTGTTAGTTTGCTGCGACAGCTTCTTCTTCTCTTACGTAAAATGAATTTGCAGGATGCAGTGCTTCCAATGTCTGCAGCTGCGATGGCTCTTCCTCCTCTTATCTGTTCGTGATGATTTGGGTGTGCTGTTCACTGCTGTCGCTAGATATGCTCCGTCTTTGTTGAAATCTATCATCCAAATGGGACCTCACGGTGCTATCGGCGCGACAAAACTTCTTAGACCCTTTTCAGAAATCATCTACTCATTGGAACTAAAAGATCATTTTATAAGGAGTTCGGTAGACCTTCTTGGCTTTCTTCTTGCAGGGGCGAAATCTAATGGTATACCCGCAACGGGGATGGTAACCATAATGCTTTTAGAGGTTGAACAGCTCCTGCAATTTGGTCATTGTAATTCTTGGAATGTCCATATTTTCTTCCAGGAACTTGTTTGGTTCTACTTGTGTATTGCTTTCGCAACAGGTTATGAAATGATTGGGCATAGTTCCCCCAAGAGAGTATTTTCTGGCCATTGTATGGATCGTGATTGATCAATTTGCAAATTTTAAAACATAAATCCGTGCACCCTGTCGCTCAGTAATTTTAATCTTCTGCCACTTGTTAAAAAGTTATAGAATTTAAGTAGCTGTTATTTACTAATGTTGGAGCATAGTTAATCATTTGAGGGTCCTAAATTCTGCGGCATCGTGGAGTGTCGCAATTTGCTTTCCGACATCATGCACTATCTTGCAGAAACTTCCACCGTATTTGCTTATTAAGTAACTGAACAAACGTGCTCATCTTGAGGTACCTTACATCGTTTGATTTCATTGGTTGTTTGTCAGCTATTTAAGCTGTGATGCAGCGTCTCTGTATGTTGGAAGAGCATGAGTTGAAAGATTTTCATGCTGTGTTGATGAATCTGATTTTTCGCTTTGACATTTAGCTTTTGCTATAGGAAAGAGCTGAAATTCGTCTTCTTGCAAACTTAGGTTTCTGCAATTAGATCAGTATTTTGTGGATTGTCAGCTCATGTGAAGAATGAGAGTTTCTTCTTGGCAATATAGTATGTAGTACTGGATGGCTGTAAGTTTTCAGAATCGTTCGCCTGACAGTTGTTGAATTTTGGGGATATCTCAATCTGTGTTTATCTTATTTAACCAATTCACAAAGAAAAATCTCACTTTCCACTCATCAATCCGCTTCTAGGTGGCGGAAGTTGCTCTGTTAGAAGAACCTTTCGAGGCTAATGTCCATGACTATACCAGACTAATCCAAAAGTAAAACCAACTTCAACATGCAGAACACACTATTCAAGCCATGAATCTGAGGCTTCTTCTGTGATCAAGTTACCTTGATTACTATGGTTGATATGTACAGCAAGGCTGCTCATATTGACCTGACGAACAAAATTCTGGAAGGAATCAAGCTGCTTTGGGTTGCCATTGGATAAGAGGTCATATGGGTCAATGGTCATGGCCTACATTAGAGCTGGAATGCCTGTACAGGGAGAGATTTTACTGAGAGAAATTGATGGACTAGCGAAATTCACTGGAGGTGAAGTTTATAAGGCAAAACCGTATTCCATGATTGGCATTACCAAAGGAGGTCAGAGGGTTTTCGATGCTATTCAATTTGCAGGGAGGCTATGCAGGCTGCTTATAAATGCCATTGCAATTTACAGGACAAAGTGACAAAGCCCTCGTTGCCTTTGAGAATATGAGGAAGGTTGGTATTGAATCTAGTGATCAATGTGGTCCTCGTTCTGCATACGTATGAAAGAGAGCAAAATTAACAAAGCAATGGACTTGTTGATAAATTTGGAGAGAGATGTTGTTGTAATTGGAAAAGAAGCATCTGTAAGACTAGCTGGATGGCTCCGCAGAGATTCGGGGTGGTAGAACAAGTCGAGCTAGTCTTGAGAGAGTGTGCATCTAAGGAAACCGATTATGGACTGTACACTTCCTAGGGCGGTTCCTGTAGATGATATCAATCATCAGGAAAGTAATATTTCTTACAAATTCAATCTTTATTCTGTTTCTGTCACCATCATAGTTTCCTAAGTTTTTACAAATTGGGCAGTTGTTTCTTACTGGCAAATAGAGGCTTTGCTTTGGTAACTATATCCTCTTGGAAACATGTCTAATGTGTTTGGACTCTTTTAGGGATGATATGTCCATTGGTTGAATATTTTTTTTGGCTTTGGCATTTGCAGCTCCTTTCCCAACCAAAACCCAAAGGCTTCTTGATCAGGGGTTTTTCGTTTTCTGGAAAGACGGAAGCTGAAGTCCAAAGCTTACCAGTGAAACTCAGCAGCAATCATGATGTTTCAGGTTGTTATTAGACGTATTCTTGGAGAGCCGATGCTTCGGATATTATCTTTGGTTCTGGCTTGTTTCAACTTGAGGGAGCTTTACTGGAAGATGTTCTTTCATTTTTTACGGTCTTCTTGAAAATCACTGAATATGTATATTATGCATTTATAGTGTGAAAATTGCATTAATCATGTGAAATATGATGTCTATATTCCATGATTGTAAGTGGATACTATGTTGGCTTCATCTGTTACTTATTTGTTGCTTATCTGATGGCTGATGTTGCTCCAAGTAGCCTAGTGTGTCAAATAAATTTCTGGCTCATTTGCTCCTACTATGTAAGACTCATTCTTTGACGTTGCTATGATCTTTTGTTGTACGTCTAGAACAAGTATTTCTTGTCATGTTTAGTCTCTAATTGATGTAGGCAGTAGACTACTTGGAGAGACATGAACTTACAAAATTGGAAGGCCGACTGTTGTGGTTTGTTATTCTGCTCATTGAGACACCCTTCAGATAAATGGTTTTGGGTGCTGAAGTTTTGTTTTTCACAATTTGTTGCATGTGTGGTTCATCTCTTAATCGATGTTTAACTTTTAGAGATTGGTTATAAATGGCCAGGATTCTTGTCAAGTCATGTCTACGAACTTGTGACGGCTGTTATTTCTATGGAAACTTCCATGTATTTACATTGTTTCTAATCCTATGTCTGAATGTCAGTTAACTGTTACTGTGGCAGAGCTTGAGGTATTTTCTCAGCATTAACACCTGGAAACAAGTCCTGGTTTACAAAAAAGTGCTCGTCTGGTATAGTGCGACTTGTATATTGAGAAGCTTCTGCTCATTAACTATGTTAATTTACAGGAAAAGAGATAAATCATAAGTTAATTGCTCAAACTTAGAATTCAAGAACTAATAAGCAAAGAGTTGGAATGGATTAATTGCAAATCTTTGAGAATCTTGTTTGTGGCAGTGCATTTTTTTCAACTCAACTTCAATTTGTGCTTCATCTTATGTACTTCCGGTGCATAATTTTTGTCTGAGGATAATCTTACTGGAGATGAAGTTGAAATTACGTGTCAATCATAATTTTGAGTACCAAATTCATCTTACTCGGATAAGATGTTGTTTGGACTGGAATTTGTGACTTCGGGAGAAATAATTGTCAGTATATTAGTGGACTGATGGGCTGCATACTATCCTAAATGCATTTATGAAATAATGGTGGTTTATGAAATGATAGAAAAGGGGCCTGTATGTGTCTGCAATTGATACAGGAATGCCGCACTTTTGATTGATAATGACATCCTTGGTTTTTCTTATTTTATGTCCTCCCTTCAGACAGGAATATTTGCCACCATGTGATCCATACTTTGAAGTTTGTCATCTGAAGAGGGTGACATTGGGAATGGTCAAGATGTCCTCACAGGAGACATATTTGGATCTGCTAGATGCAACTGCGGCAGCCAGCTTGCACTTGCGATGCAGCAGATAGAAGCGGATGGTAGGGGGTGTGCTGGTGTCACTTTTTAATGCCTACCACTTTTGTTATGATATCAATATTTCAATGAGATGTGAAAAGCATTTCATAAAATTGGTTATTTATGCGATCAAAACAATGTGCTTTGCAATGTCCTTTGTAGAGGCAGATTTGATGACAAGACCAGTAAATCACTCTTTAGCCAGGGAGGAGTAGTCTATGTTGATTGATGCGCGCGTGTGGACTGAGAAGCTGCTTTGTAGCCATCGCGTGAAGTCGCAGAGAACCCAAGTCGTGTTTGCTCGAAGGGAACTTCACCACCGACAAAGAACGAGTGGAAGCAAAGTTCGACAACTGCAGCAGAAGACGCAGATGTGACAAAATGGAGCAGGGTACCTGCAGAATGGCCAGTTCGAACTTGCTAGAGAGATGCTTGATAAAATGCGGGAGAGGGATATGCGATGTTGTTTCCTCAAATGCCTGCGAGGGATGTTGCTTCTTGGAATGCGATGTTGTCGGGTTATGCGTGAAATGTACTAGTGGATGAGGAGGTCTTTGTCGAGATGCCTTGCAAGGATAATATATCTTGGAACTCGTCGCTTACAGGATTTGTAGAGATTGGTAGGATGGACGAAGCGCGTTAGCTTTCTGAGTTGAAGATGCTTACTGTGTGTTTCCTGGTGTAGCAGACAAAGATTCTGTCTCGTTGAGTACCATGATGACAATTTGAGTTTTATAGCTTCATCCTTGGACACCTGATATCCATATATCAAAACGGGTCTTACCATCAACCTTGAATGAATGAGGCTGTTTTTCAAAGTAAAACGAGTTGAAGAGAGTTGGTTGACACTGCTAGGATTCAAGCTCTTTAATGTTGGTTGCGATACGTAGAATACTTGATGTGGGAGCATCCAGTACAGGCTTGGCTTCTGTTGGGTGCCTTACGTTGCATCTCTGTTTTTCGTTCTTGAATAATGTTCCATTAGGAATCTGCGCAAAGCTCTATCTTACTTAAAGGAAACATTTTAGCATAGCTCCCGAGCCATGTTTTGGGGACAGTCCAGGAGCTTTCACTGCCATGTTCATGGAAAAGTAAATACGTTTAAGCATAAACAGAACGATGAAAGTACTCCCTTCTATCCGACAACTCCACCTCTTTTACTGATTATGATTTTTTATCTTTTGGCATGAGCATATATGGGGATGGATAGTCACATCGACAATAATTGACACAGACCGTACATGGAAAACGTGAAAATAACCTATAATTTCGTCTTTGTTTCTTGTTTATGCTTAAAAAAGATGAGGTATCTGTATCGAGTCTTTCCTTGGGAAAATAACTTCGTATTGCTGAGCTTTAATTTGATTAGTGAGCAATTTTTATTTCGCATGAAGAATTTTCATTCAAAACAAATAAGGTGAGTTAGAAAAAATGAGGTCAGAAATGGGTTACCAAGTGGAGAAAAACTATGTGTAATAAAGAAAACGGAACTAAGCATTACGATTTTGTTGAAGGGCAAAATTGTCATTTCGATATGCCCATCTTTCATATTGTTCCGTTTATGAAGGCATTCTGGTCTTGCAATTTTCATTTTATCGAAGATGTTTTAGGTTTTTATTTTCTCTAGTGCTGTCTTCGTTAGCCTGTTAGGTTTCTCTTAATTCTCATTTTTCATTTTACCTTAAGCGGTTTTAGGTTTCATTTTGGACAAGAATCTATTTACTGTGATATTGTCTTTGTCAGTCCATTAGATTTCTCTTAATTTTAAGTAGTTCGCGAGTTACAACAATAAAGTTAACATATGTAAAATGTGTCAAGGACATCATTACTTACTATATAACGTCTATGTTGATTCAATTTCACACACTTATCTACGGTGTATTTATACTGTATTTATCGAGATGATCCTTTATTTATGCAAAGATCAAATCTCTCTGATCTTCTCTGCTTTCTTTGGCTATGAATATACGATATTACAAAATCAATTACAATGAATCAGAATGATATATAGAATAATGCAAACACTTAAAACTATCATAAGTAATCTAGATATACCCAACATAATCTAAATATATCCAACATTCTTTCCTTTTTCTTTTACAAAAAAAAAAAAAGTCCCAAGAAAATGTCAATAATCTTTCCATCATACCTTTTCTCTCGCGAGCTGATTTTTTCGGTTTCTAATTTGTTTGATCTCTTAGTGGCCACTCCAAGGTCTTCAATCTAGCCAATGTAAAGCATGGGTTCATATGTAGATGCACTTTAACTGTGGCCCTTCCATCTAGATGAGTTCCACAATGCCACGTTCATTGACCTCCTCAAGTTGGATATCGTTTGTGAAAGCATCCTCGTCTTGCAATTTTCATTTTCCATTTTACCAAAGCGGTTTCAAGTTTCATTTTGGAGAAGTTAAAATAAAATTATAATCTATAACATCTAAAACGTGTCCACGACATCCTTAATTCGGCCAGAAAGCTCTCCTAATAATTTGGCCAAGACAACGCTTCCAAAGGAGACATTTGTCTTGGGAATGAAACCTAAATAGGTGAAGCGATTTTGATAAATTCCAACAAAACTTAATCCGTTGATACAAGCATCACACAAATCTTCTATGTAATAAGGGCAAAATATACTGATCGCTATCTATGTAGCAATCCCACAAAGCAATCAACTATGTTTTTTTACGAATAAGCTCCAAATTCATTTAACAATAAGATAGAAATAATTACTAGAAGACCACCGTGGCCAAAAAAGAGTTCAAAGCGGACTCATAGTAAACCTTACCATCAATAGCAGCTCCTAAAATTGGGGATATATGGATTTCAACATCGTTGTAGAAGCATTGTAGAAGCATCGCCGGAGATTATTGGCAGGAGGATCATTGCCGGAGAATAAATTATCCCGGTGACTAAGCTTCCGTCTGTTGTAGATTTTGCAAAGGCAACCCTCAAGTTTTCGCAGTGAGCTTCCATGCGGCTGTGGCTCTCCTTATACCACCAACTATATACGTGCGTGCCTCGCATCCTCAAGCCCAACCCGACGGCTACTGCCCCCACGGACCTCCGCTCTCGATCCATGTCCTCAACCACCGCCACCTCGGCCCTCTCCATCGTCATGTTCGCTTCTATAACAATCCCGTTGGCAGCCGCCTACAGCACGAATGACTTGGCTGACGCCACTGCCAAGTATTGCGTAGTATTCCAATTGTATTAGTCTATTAGACAAAGCACTCGGCTTTACTGAAGAAAAATGTCCCGTGCATCTTTGGTTTCTCCACCAACAGGGCGGCTTTCCGAGTAGCCCCGGTGGATGCAGAGACTGTGAGATTGACACAGTCAATCCAGCAACTTTCAACATGGGGTAATCAGAACTAATCTGGAAGACCAACTAATTGGCGATCACCAGTACCACTATAAAACTGATCAATGCAACAGTCAGCGCGGCATAATCAGCACGTGTCAGGAAACCGTTTGTCCGGCTTTCTGCGTTGTGGCTGCGGATTGGAAAGGGGGGGCGTATGACTGTGGACTGCAAGGAAAGTTAGATGCGTGTGTTCACCTGTTTGATTTCCCCTTGGCGGAGGATGAGGGGCAGGGCAGGGCAGTCCATGGTAGCTGTTTTCAGGATAGAATGCGAAGGAGAAGAAGCCATGGAAAGAGACGAAGATGAATTTCTAGGTTTCGGATGAAAGTGAGAAACGACATACCCTGTCCAGGAAACTTTGGCCAAAAAAGTTATGTTAGATAAATAAAAAGTTGATCGGACGGTTACGTTGAATTTGGGTGCAATTTCCACTTTTGAGACATGGGCAATCGGATTGAGAAAGTACCGTGGGGTGAATGATTTTTTTTTTCTCGATTGGCATAATGACATAAATGATCCATGAATTTTGATCTAATGTGCATCATGATCCTTGAACTTTAAATTTGTTCAATATGGTCCTTGAACTTTAGTCTCATGTTTAATATAATCCCTGAACTTTTAATTTGTTCAATGTGGTCTTAGACTTTTGTTACATGTTCAATATAGTCCATAAACTATATGAAAATGTTCAATGAAATCCTTTCATTAATTTAATATCAGAGACAACAATGAATATTTTCATATGGTCTAAGGACTAAATTGAACATGGACTAAAAGTTAAGGGACTGCATTGAACAAGTCAGAAATTTAGGGACCAAATTTCACATTGAGCTAAAATTCAGGGACTACATTGCACATTGAATTAAAGTTTAGGAGCTATTTGTGTCATTTTTCCATTCTCAATTTTATCTAAAGAATAATATCACCATTGTATTCTATTTTTGTCCGAAATCAAAATTATTCCTCCATATTTTTTTTTCTTTTTTAAAAATAACGAAATATTACAAAATCAATTATAATCAATCAGAATGATATTCAGAATTTTATAAATAATCTAGTTGTATCTAACATAATCTAAATATATCTAACATTCTTTTCTTTTTGGTTAAACATAATCCCCCCCCCCCCCCCCCCCCCCCCCCCCAAACAACATTCTTTTCTCTCGCAGAGTTGATTTTTTCTGTTTTTGATTTGTTTGATCTCCTAGTCATCCCTCCCAGGTCTTCAATGCCGGCCAATAAATGACTTTTTTTAACATTTATTTTTCTTTCTTTTTACTTTAGGATGAGAATTACGTTATTGCTTTTTATTTTTTCCTTTTTTTCCAGACGAAACTAAGGGAAAAGAATTGCTATTTCCTTTTTATACTCATTCCTTTGTAATGTGGTAGAGAAGAATTGCCATTTATTCTGTTGTACTTTTAGATAAGAATTACCACGTCATATCAGCTATAAGTCAAGTATAGTATCTCATCTATAGCTAAATCAATGGAGAGAGACAATAAGGAATTCGTGTTTCTGTCCTTACATTAAGTGAAAGTATCATGATCTCTGTTCTCAGAAACAAAGTAAAGTAAGTTGCATTAACCCCTCAGAAATGGTTTCAACGAGCAACTTAGGTCTTACCAGATTGGCAGTTGACATTTTATCTATAGAATGTTGACTTGACTTCCCAGATAGATCTCACATTGACATATGCCTAATGAGTTTACAAATATGCGAATCTAAGCAATAGCCGGTAGACATGCGGCCTCATTGGTAAAAGGATTGGAGGGTGGGGCCACTGATATTAAAGGTCCAAGGTTCGACTCCCGTGCTCGGGGAAGAGGTAGAGCACGCACGGCCACCTCCATGCATGGTTTTCTTTCTCCTTGTGTATGTTGGTCATTGTTAAGGTTCTTGGACTAGAACTCTCTATTTGATTGCAGACGCGATAGGTATAGCCAATCCTAGAGCACCAAAAATGTAGCATCTATGTCACGTTTTAGTTGCGTTCAAGGTAACCAACCCTAGTATATGGGGCTTGGATTATCAGAATATGCAAAAGGAATAGGAAGATCTCAAGCCGGGTCAGACTCGAGAGAGCGCCGAGGCTGGTGGGGATCAAGTGCGAAGCTGTCCAAGTACAACTCCCCAAGGATGGAGAGGGAGCAATGAGCAGGAGAGCGAATGACTGGATAGGCCGAGTCGACTCAGCCGTGTCAGGTTTGTGAAGTAGTTGCCCAATAGGTTGTGGGTCTGATTTGTCTGATCTCCTAGTCGTCCCTCCAAGGTCTTTAATGCCAGGGAATGTAAAGCATGTGTTCCTGTGTAGATGCACTTCAACTCTATTGTTAGATGCCTAAGCCGGAGGGAGCTTAACTTTGGGAAGAAAGCCCCAAGAACTAGTCGTTCCATCACGATCCACAAAGCCACGCTCATTGATCTCCAACTCCTCAGTTGGATATCGTTTGCGAGTGCATCATCGTCTTGCAATTTTCATTCTCCATTTTACCGAAATGGTTTTGATACAAGTTCAACATAAACTTGTCCAAAATTAATCTGTTAATTCTAGTACTGTCTTTCTTAGCCCGTCACTAATTTCACTAGTTAACATAAATAAGATTGTAGTCTATAACGTAGAATTCACGTAAAACCTGCTGATGACATTGTTAATTCCGACTAGCTTGTACTTTAATTCAATTTTATGTGCCCATCTATTGTGCATTTATTTAGATGGAGACAGACGACAGGTGACATGCTTTGCTTCCATCTAATGCGAAGATTGAATCGCTCTCTTCTCTGACTTGGCGCTTCTTCCTTCTACGCATGGATAAAGGATCTCAACGAGGGAACAAAAATCGAAGACGTCTTCTTCTTCTCTTTCGTGAACTTGGACTTTGTTCATTCGGCCAGAAAGCTCTCCAAATAATTTGGCCAAGCCAAAAGGAACTGGTGGCGACATACGACAGACCAAACGCTTCCAGGGATACTGCTCATAGAGGCGAGAAATGCCGCGGGAGACAATGTTTTTTGGGATCAAAACCTAATAGGTGAAGCGACTTAGATAATATTAAAAAAAACATAAATTTTGTATTATGAGGGTCATTCAGGGTATATCGTGTTTTTAAAATTTTAAAATAAGTTATAATAATTTGCTACTTAATTAGATTAACTACAATACTTAATTTAAGATAGTTTCTCCTTAGCCAATAAGTGATCTATCAAACACTTTACGTCGCAATTCAAACTCCTTAGTAGAAAACTCAATATTTCGGGGCAAATGTTTAAGTGTTTAGTTGTAAATAAATATCAATTGTAATATGTTACATTCGATTGCTGAGAGTATGAATAATAATCATCATTTTCAAGTTTATTTGAAAATGCAAATCACCACTTCCAAGTCTTGGTAAATTGTCTACAGCAATATCGTTGAACAATTTTTGTTGCATGGTCAAATGTGAAATCAAAAAATTTTAGTTTTAAAATTGACAAAGAGATGGAAACTATTCTAAAAAGACCTACACCTGCTACATTTTGTTGATTCAGTCCTAAAATTTTAAATTTTGCTAATTGAGTCATAAATCTTTTCATGTTTTACAATTAAGTCCATACAGTCAATTTTTGGCTAGAAATCGCTAATATGAGTATCAGCCGTCCTACATGGCAAATCCAATGCTAACGTAGAAATTTTTTAATAATATTTAACATGTTTTTATTTTTTTACTTATTCTTTTATTTTCATTTTCCATTATGTTCTTTTCTTTTCATTTCTTTGTTTTCAAATTAGATTACAAAAAATATAAAATTATATTTTAAAAAAACAGAAATGAAAAAAAAAAAAAAGGGAAGCGGATGACTTTTCTCTTTTTTGATATTATATGGATGTTAATAAAAATAAATAAATCACGCGCAACGTTATGGGGCGTCAGTGGATGGCCTTTCTTTTTTAGGTGAAGGAAATATGATTGCCTTACTAAAGGATGTGGTGTGGATCTCATCTCATAATCACATTGATTTACTAGTCGTTATAAAGTAGAATTTTCTATGTATTTCCTCTAGTCCCCCAAGACAATTTCTAAAAAGACATTGAGGCCGAGATCCTGTGGCTGCTTTGATGAATCGTTACATAAAGTTGTTGAACCAAATTTGTAACTTGTCTCTTGTCATCTTTTTCTTTTTTTGGTCGAATTCTTGTCATCTTGATTGTTGGGGTTTTGTTCATTCTATGGGTTTCAAAGCAGGGTCTTGAATGGATCCGACCCATGTTTATACTATTGCAGTTTCCTAATTTCGATTGGTATCCCAAAATTGTACCCGTTTTTGCGATTGAGTAATGCTTAATCTGCTAACATTGATCTTCTACCCCAAAAAATGAAAGTTCATTGTAACTGATCAATTGAAAATAATGTACTAACGTGGTAAATTGCCCGTATACAATGAAACAAGTAGGTCATACTCAACATTCAATAATTAAGAGTAAGTGATTCAGGCCTTCGCATTCCTTTGGGTAGTGACTTCAGCAAGGGGCACCATTCCATTTGAAGCCGTTGAAATGATTGAAGGTCCTCCATCTGCTCTGGTAATTCCTTCAAATTGTAGCAACATATAATGTCGAGACACTCGAGATTGCTGGCCAGTAAAAGGCTAGAAGCCATTGTGGGAGAGATGCTAGTTTGGGAAGGTCAAAGACTCAAAAGATGTACAGGGAGCGGAGACTATGAAGAAGTCCATGGGAATCCAAGATTATGTTGCCACTTTCGTCTTTTGACTCTTTGGATGTATCCAGCCCCCTACAACTATATAGAGAGAGATCCACGGAAAGGGATCGCCTAACCTTTCCTTAGAAGGTTAGGCCCTAACCTTGCAATCTGGGCCATTCGTGTTATGAATGGATAGCCCAGATTATTACTAATAAAAATATATATAAAAAATTCTAAAAATTACTCCTTAAAAACAGGAGATCTGGGCCGTCTGTCCAAAAATGGACGGCCCAGATTGCAAGGTTAGGTGCCTAACCTTCAGAGCGAAGGTTAGGTGCCTAACCTTCAGAGCGAAGGTTAGGCGATCCGGATCCGAGATCCACAAGATTGTATAGATGTCACATACCGAGGGAGAGGGAAGTTAACCGATCGCCTCGCTCAATGTGAAACAAAAATCTAGTTATAAGTAAAGAACAAAAAAAGTAAAAAGCGTAGCTGATGTCTTCATCATCGTGGTGTACATTTGCTCCAATGTCAACATTCAACTTGCCATAACGATCTTTTACCTCTTAGTTTTCTTGTTTTTTTACTTTTGGGATGAACTGTGATAGGGAAAATTACAAAAAATATCCTAAATCTATTATAATTGTGCCGATTTAGTCCTAAACTTTTTTTTTTGCTGATTCAGTCCTACGCCTTTTGCAATTGTGTCATTTCAGTCCACCCGGTGAATTTGGGCCGGCCGGCGCTAACGTGGACGCCGGATATCCGTCGATAGAATATTTTAATATTTTTTTGATTTTTTTTTAAATTTTTTTAATGTTTTTTTTTCTTTTTCATTTTTTTCCTTCCCCTCCCATCCCCTGCCATCCCTACCCCATCCCACGCCACCCCACCTGCAGCCGTTTGCCGGAGGCGCGGCCGACCCTCGTCTGGCCATGGCAGGGGTTGACCTCACCATTGTCGGGTGAGGCAGCGATGGCGAGGTCCGGCTCCGCCATGGCCGGGCGAGGCCAGACCTCGAAAGCTCGGATCTGGGCCGTCCAGAAAACCAAGCAGAACTCAGAGAGAGGGAGGGAGGGACTTTCTCTTCACCGCTAGAAGAAGCATCTCCCTCAATCACTCCAAGCGAGTTCATTTTCCTTCCATGCTTCTCCATCGGGTCCACTCCTCTTTGTGCTCGACAGGCAATCGCTCAATTTCCCCTTCCTCCTTTGCAATCCAGTGCTCAATCGTGAGTTCAAACCCGACGGCCACCTTGCGAAGATGAAGAAGACGATCGATCACCTCACGAGTTCAAACCTGTCATAGTTGTGCGAGGCTCGACCTCGATGGCCCAAATCTGGGCTTTGCAAGGTCGAGCCTCGCCCGGCTATTGCAAGAGTCGACCTCGCCGTCGCCGCCTCGCGACCCCGATCTTTTTGCCTCACAACTTTTCAGCAAGAAGAGTTGAGTGGAGGCCTACACACACGAAACTGATTCAAAGATGATGAAGACGATCGACGGCCTCGCGAGGTCAAGCTCACCATGGCTGCGTGAGGCTCGACCTCGACGGCCCAGGTCTGGGCTTGCGAGGCTCGGCCTCTCCAGCCGTGCCTTCGGTGAATGGCTAGTGGGGTGGCGTGCGATGGGGCAGGGGCTGGGAGAAAGAAAAAGAAAAAAACATAAAAATATGAAAAATATAAAAAATCGAAAAAATGTTAAAACATTCGATCGCCGGCCAGCCGAAATTCACCGGATGGACTGAAATGACACAATTGCAAAAGGCTTAGGACTGAATCGGCCAAAAAAAAAAAGTTTAGGACGAAATCGTCACAATTGCAATAGGTTTAGGACTTTTTTGGTAATTTTTCCAATTGTGATATTGATTCTATTTTTTTTTTCTCCTTTTACCAGAGTTTCCTTTTTTTTTTTTGCAGATGCCACGTTGGAAAAAGATTGCTGTATTACATCTTTTTTTCTTTCCTTCTTTTATAGCCTGAGATAAGAATACCCGTATTACCATTTTTATATTTTTGCCTTTTTACCCCGGTAAAAGAATTTCCATTTATTCGTGTTCACTTTTAGATAAGAATTGCCACATAAGATCAGCTACGTTGCTCCGACGTCAGCATCATTTGGATCCTATCATCAATGGTAGGAAATCCTTAGCCTATTTAAAGATGAAGAGTGGATTATCGGGTCTCGCCAGCTTGTCATAAACGATCTTTTACCTTTTACTTGTCTTCTTTTTTTACTTTGGGATGAGAATTACTATACTACTTTTATTTTTTTCCTTGTATCGAAGTTTCCACAATGGAAAAGAATTGCTATTTCACCTTTTTTTTTCTTTTCGTTCTTTTATTGTCTGGGATAAGAATTCCTATTTACCTTTTTTGTTCTATCCTTTGTACTCTGGTGGAAGAATTGCCATATCTTCTTTTTGACTCGCAATTCTAGTTTTATTTAACTTCTAGTTGGTGACTGCCGGGTCAGCAAGTATAGCGACCTCTCGCGCCTGAAGTCATAGAAGGGAAGTTTCTGCTTCTTGCTAGGACGACATGTCTGATACAAGAGACTTATTCACCTAGTACAAGACACTGTGCAAACCTGTGTTGTAGCCTACGAAATTGATGTACTGCAATTTCATACACTTTTATTTTGCCTGATCGTGAAAATTTACGCAAATTCATCGAAGCCATCACATAATATAAATGCTGAAGGCTAAGTAAATAAAATTATAAATGTTATGAAGCTCCCACCAAAAGAAGAAAAAACTGCCAAGAAGCAGCTCGCTGGCTTTTTAGGTAAATCATTCGATGTGGGTCAGCTTTAACCAAGGTAGTTTTAAGATA
Organism: Rhodomyrtus psidioides; assembly: GCA_021437785.1. Lineage (NCBI taxonomy): Eukaryota > Viridiplantae > Streptophyta > Magnoliopsida > Myrtales > Myrtaceae > Rhodomyrtus > Rhodomyrtus psidioides. The sequence goes on along the minus strand of JAILYB010000044.1, from coordinate 461,425 downwards.
AACATTGTGCACAAGCTGCGCATGTTCCCACATGAACATAAAAAATCTGAATTTCAACTGAACAAGCATAACAACCCATAATGCAATAACTACCGATAAGTCATAATTACTTTTTGTTTGTATAGACTGACTTCAAAGTTAACAGCCGCCGCCACCGCCGCCGCAACCACCGCCGCCGCCGCAACCGCCGCCGCCGCCACAACCGCCACCGCCGCAACCTCCATCGCCCCCGCCCCCACTGCCGCCGCCGCCGCCATTGCAAGCAGCAGCGCTAGAACCAACGCTATTCCAGTAAAAAATATCAGCTCGAGCAAGATTGCCGCCGCTGCTCTTCTTTTTGCAAGGTTTCTGCTTGCTTTTGCCGCATACGAATATGATCATTGAGATGAATGTGATCAATGAGATGAATGACAGGGAAAATGCAACCACGCAAGGCCATGTCAACTCTGGTCGACTTCCATAGCCATTAGGAGCATTAAGAAGAGGAAACACCACCCTAGCCATGTTCTTCTCTTCTCTTAGCACCCACACACGCACAATGTGTGCTTTCACGTACAAAATCCCCTTTATTTATTAAGTCTATCACTCAGTATATTTATGGTGATTAAAGATTTTCCTATTAGAGAATACTATTAGAGATATTATTAGATATTAGGAATATTACTTGATATATTGTTATTCTCTAAGATAAATAATTTCAATTCATGTGCATAGTGTTCGGGTATAGATACTATCCTTTAATAACGTGTAAAGTTATGCCAATTAAGTAAAGATATAATCTTTACTGATTCTCCGTCCAACTCTCTTGAAGATTGTAGAATGTTTGCAGTTAGAATTAATTGTAGTGTTTCCTTATATTGCCTATTGGTGAATGTGCTTCGTAATTGCTTCTGATTAGACTAAATTCTTTTGCAATTAAAAAAGAAATTGAATTGTCAAGCGGTGATATTGAGCTCATCATCGTATCCTCAGATGCCTCCATTAATGATTATTCGACATTGATAAATTTCACACTTTTACTATGCTAAAAGCGATAAAGCGATCAAACGTCTGTGAGTTACATAGTAATTACTAATTTCAATGACGAAGTAAATTATTGTACTAAAAGCGGCCTATATTGGTATTTGGTCATTAATTCTCTAAGCCATGATAAAAGATTCTATTATTTTCTTAACCAAAAAAGAAAGATTCTATTATTTCTAGTCCTGACTTATTCATTTTATTTGCTAAAAGTATTTTGCGAAGCTCTTAATTTTTGCTCTTAATTTTTTTAACAAAAGACATTTAATGAGCGAGTATTTTTGAGAAATTTCGGAGAAACTAGAAGTGCGAGATTAACGTTAAACATGATCACCTTTAGATCAGGGCGATCTAAGATGGATAGGCTACCATGCTTACTCTAATCTCAGCTATAATCTAAAGAAAATCATAAGAAAATCATAATCCAAGAGTAAATCTAAAGAAAATCGTAATGTTGAACCTAAATACAAACAGTATAAAGATCTCATGTGTGGAACCAATATCATCCTTAACCCTAATAGATGCTAATGATTTTTTGTTATTCATATTACCTATTTTAGAGAAATTTCCAAGAAAACTAGTAATCCATGCTTACTCTAATTCCCTCTAATTTAGTACTCTTATCCGACATATACAAATACAAAGTTACCCCAAAAGGCTACAATTTAAGCCATAAGATAAATTTAATAATCCAAATGAGTGAATATTCTAGAGAAATTTGGAGAAATTTAATGAGCAAGTATTTTGGAGAAATTCTGTAGAAACTAGAATGCCAGGTTCACTTACACCTTAGATCTGGGTGACCAAGGAGGGATAGTGCTACCAAGCTTACTCTAATCTTCGCTCTAATCTGAAGAAAGTCATAATCTAAAATTAAATAAAACCTACAACCTTCCAAAATACAAATGTAGCATAACCTTTACCCTTATATAGCCTTAATATAAATGCTAATGAGTCTTTTTGTTTATTCTTTTTATAATTAAAAACATTTAGAAAATTTTTGAGAAAACTAGTAATCCGAGCTTAACCACATCGACATATACGAAATTCAAAGCTGCCCAAAAAGCTATAATTTAAGCGAAAATTTTAATAACACAAATTAGAGAATAATGCTAATGATTATAAACAAACATTTTGCTAAGCTCTAGACTTTTATTGAGTATTCTAGAGAAATTTTGGAGACGCTAGAATTGAGAGGTTAACTCTTGAACACCTTTGATAATGATTCCTAGAAAACATTTTGCTAAGCTCTTGATTTTTATAACAAAAGAAATTTAATGAGTGAGTATTTTAGAGAAATTTTGGAAAAACAAGAAGTGCAAGGTTAACTCTTAAACACCAATTAAATTATTACCTTTAGATAGGGCGATCTAGGATGTATACGCTACCAGACTTACTCTAATCTAAAGAAAATCATAATCCTAAATTGAATTAAATCTACAACCTTCCTAAATGCAAATGTAGCAGCAAATATTTCACTTAACCCTAAAATAACCCCAATATAAATGCTAATGATTCCTTTTGTTGATTCATTTTTTCATTAAAAAAACATTCAGAAATTTTGGGAAAACTAGCGATCCCAGGCTTAACCGCATCTAAGATATACAAAGTGCAAAGTTACCCGAAATTTATAATTTTAGCAAATAATAAGCTAAATTTGAAAATATGCTACTGATTCTTAGAAAATATTTTTGCTAAGCTCCTGACTTTTTAAAGAGTATTTTAGAGAAATTTTGGAGAAATTAGAAGTGCATTATTTACTCTACACTTTTGATCACGTTTAGATGGATAGGCTACCAAGCTTACTCTAATTTCCACTCTAATCTTAAAAAAAAATCATAATTCAAAAGTGAATTCAACCCACAACCTTCCCCAAATACAAATGTACCACCAATATTACCTTATCCCTAAAATAACCCTAATATAGATGCTGATGATTCTTTTTGTTAATTCATTTTACGATAAAAAAAAAGCATTTATAAATTTTGGACAAACTATTAATCCTTACCCAAAAAAGTCATAATTTAAGCAATAACTATCCTTGGAAATTAACATGAAAATCAATGGATTTATTTTCTAATGCTTGCTCGTTTCTTTAAAATGTTAATCAATGGCCCAAGATGCGCCAACATCTTCTAGGACACGATGGTCATTTTGCAAGGGGTTAATATCACGAAAAAGCCAAATTAGTACACATGTGATAAATTTATCCCAAATTATTTTTTTACTATGAAAAATCCCAAACTAGTACACTTGTGACAAACTTACTCTAAATTATTTTTTTGACAATAATAAACTTTAAACTGATATATATATGACAATTTTACTCCCAAATTATTTTTTTTGACCATAAAAACTTCTAAACTGGTACATCTGCGATAAATTTATCTCAAATAATTTTTTACAATTAAAAATTCCAAACTAGTGCACTTATGACAAATTTATCATCCATTAGTTTTCGTTAAATTTTGTTAATATCACGAAAAATTCGAATTGATGCTCATGTGACAAATAGAGGGTAAAAAATCACAAATTGGTATACCCGTCAATTGTCAGATGCCATCCAACTCAACAATTTGACGATAAAATTTAACGAAAACTAAAACATGATGAATTTATCATAGGTATACCGGTTTGGGATTTTCAATGGTCAAAAAAATAGTTTGAGATAGATTTATTGCAGGTGTACCAATATGAAATTTTTAGTGGTAAAAAAAAAAAGAGCTTGAGGTAAATTTGTCACATGTACTAGTTTAGAATTTTATGTGATAAAAAAAATAATATGGGGTAAATTGATCACATGTGTACTAATTTAGAGTTTTTTTTTTTATGGCATTGATCCTTTTGCAAGCTAACAAAAAGGGAGATTGATGGGACTTAACGGGGTGTTCCATGGCCACTGGCTAGTTAGGACTGTGCCTTTAGGATATAAAAAATAGCCTCCTCTCAGAAACTATTCAATTATTATTTTTGGCCAATCACACTAGGTAGTTAGAAATATTCAATAATTTCCAGGTTTTACCCATGCATACGCATATGCATCATCTTTTCACGTTATTTTTTCTTTTCATCATGTGATTAAACCCTGATATGAATTTTAACAATATTATAAAGCGTGTACTATCTAATAACTATACAAAAAAATACAAGAAATATCTTTCAAAGAAAGTTAATTAATAAATCGTCTATTTACGGCGCTATAATTTTCAATGAAAAATGCATAAGAGACTTTTGAGCATTGAATTAGAAGAAAGAATTGAGCATATATATTATGTAAATTGAGTTGATGACTGGCCCCATATCTTATTACATCTACGCTATCGAGGGTTTTGAGAGTCACTTGCACACTTCTTTCCTCTTCTTTTTCTCTTTTCCTATTTCTGTTTTGCTAAAAATCTCTTCCATGTCACTCCCTCCCCCTTTTTCTCTCCTCTTTTTGTTTCTATTATACCATGTAGTTATCTTTTAAAAACTTATGGTCTACTTTTATTTTATTCGTCACAATCTAACATAATTTTTTTTAAAAAATGTTTGGGAAATTTTCAAATGAGGATGGTGTCCTCATTTTTTTACAAACAATGTCATGAAATGTCTAAAATTTTCTCAAATAAAAATTTGAACTAGCCAAATTTTCTCAAATAAAGACTTTGCCATAAGAGAAGGGGCATTTTAATAAAGTAAATTTTCTAAATTCATATTTTTTTTCTCTTTTTATTTTACTTTACTTTTTTCCTTTTTTTTTTCTTTCTCTTCCGGACCATAGTCGGCCACAAACAGCCTCAGAAGCGGCTTCCTCACAGGCGTTGGGCAAGGGTGCCCCAACGCCAACGAGGGCAACCCTCGCCCTCGCCTTGAATCTGTTGACCTCTGCCGGTCGGCCAAGGGATGAAGGAAAAAAAAAAGAGAAGAAAAAAGAGGAAAATAATTCAAAAAAGTAAGAGGAAGAAAATGTCTTTCCCCCTATCATTTCCATTTGTGGACTTCATGGATTTTATCCTTTCAATCATGGATGGAGTTCCTCTTTCCGTCAGAGGAAATGTGAGTGGTGGTAATAGCTCATCAAAAGTGTGACATTCCGAATTCCAACCCCTCTCGAGGCTTTGGATTGGAAGATATTGATCGGTGTATTTTAGTTATATCTCGCTCAAAGCTGACCACTCTCGAGTTAGCTGACCGAAATGAAAAGACTAATGCGGAGTCGGGTACGTGGACCTTGGAAATTCGAATAAGAAACGATACTTTGACCATAAGGATTGTCGAGGGGATATTTTGTCAATAGAGATCGATCTAGGGACGATCATGGAATGCCTTGCTAGCGTTATACGTTGGGACGCAGGTGGTTCCGCTTAACCAATGTGTAATTTGCGAGAATTTCCTAAATTGGACTCCAATGATCAGGACCGCAGGAACTAACGATAAACCCTCACAATTACATGACAACCAAAGCCGCTATGACTTGAGAAATCCTAAGGTCGATACGCGTAACACCTGCTAGAGTCGCCCGTCAGTAAGAGATAAACTGAAATTACAGTCAACGAGAGCTCGACATGAAATTGGACCTCGAAATTGGGTGTCGGACATTGAGGAATTCCAATGTTTGAAAAAGAATTGGACGTCGCCTCATCGAGGGTAATTTAAATTGGAAAAAACAAAGTTTTGGATGGAAAGTGTGAAATGACCATTTTGCCCCTTGAAGATAAACCTTGCCTTAAGAGAGGATGAAGGGCATTTTAGTCATTTGGGTTTCCCTTGGCTGCCGAAAATGAAGAAGTGCATAAGGGTCATTGAGCTTTGGATATTTATGATAATAAGCTAAGTGTCATGATTTGGAGTATTAGCATTAATGGATCATATTTTTACCTACCATTCTACTCTTTGACCAAGAACAGATTAAGGAAAGTCTTCTCTCTCTCTCTCTCTCTCTCTTCTCATTGTGGACGGCAGCTACCTCCCCTCCAACATCATCATCATCATCATCATCATCTTCTTCTTCCTCCATTGGTTGAGAGACCCCGTCGCCTAGCTCGCTGCCCTGTTCCGACAGCCTCACTGTTTCGGCCATAACTTCATTGTCCGACATCAGATTACGATGAGACCACCTCCATTGGAAAGCTTATTGTCTTTTGGTTCTAGAGACATATTATAAGCTCAATTTAGCCTAACTGTTTTTCCCGTAGGTCAATTTAAAGAGGTAAAGGTTAGACTGGTCAGTTTCAGACCCGGATTGAGAGAAGGTTCTTGTTCGCCGGCTTCAAGGGTTCATTTGGCACCCAATCTTCGGTGAGTCGATCTCAAGACAAAGTATTAGGATTTATTGGCCTGAGTTTGAAGTTTAGTTGAGTATTGAATGGATTTTGATGGTTAAACATGGGTTAATCTCTCTAGGACAGATTCTGTCCTCGCCGGCAAGCTTGGGAACCAAGCATCTTTGAAGGTCGTTGAAGCGTCGCCTTGCCCGGAAATTGTGGGTAAGACTTTCTAAGACATAATAGTACATGTTAGCAATGGGTTTGTGAGTTGGTTTAGACTTTCATGGCCGATTATGTGTGGATTTCTCTAGGAGCAGAAAACTGCCCCGCACTAATCAGTTTTGGAACCGAGACTTGCGATTGATCTTGGTGGACTTTGCTAGCTTAAATCGCTTGGTGAGTTGATTCTCACTCTTCATTAGGATGTTGAGAATATTAATGGGTGGATTATGGCTGAATTGAAGGTATTTAAAGGATTGTTTTTGGGGTGAAATTCGTGAGAGGCCGAGAGCCGTGTAACTCTGCTTCAAGCGCGAACTAATTTTAAAATGGCTCGTTCTAGGTCGTCCGGTATCCGAATTGAGATCCGTTTTCGATCGCATGTCCGTAAGACCATGAGGGACAAGGTTATCAAGGTAGATTTCTAAAAAAGTCAGTAGAAAAATGTCAGTTTATTCGGGAATGAGTCTGGTCATGGAGGTCAAAAATTGACTATGTGGAATTCAAGTTAATGTGTGCTCAGTATTCCTTAGTGTGGTTTGCATGGGGTCTAATCGAACTTGGCTTCATTTAATGGGTCAAATTGAAAATTCATTGGCATGAGTAGTTCGTTAATTCTGAATGTTGAATGTGGCTGAATGTTGATGAATTGGTGTTGTAATAGCAGAAAAGTTTGTTGGGTAGAGATGTTTGGTTCCTGTTGGGTTGGACTTTTGAGGATTATCGTTGCAATTGTAGTTTAGCTTGAGTGAGTGAGTTACATATGCTGAATATGGCTAGTGGTGTTGGGTTTAGCCATAAGGGCGCTTGTGTTGATTGGGAGGCCGATTGGTTACTACTTAAAATATACTCAGAGTTACCGTTGTCTAATTTGAACAACACAAAACGCTGGACGTGACATTTTTCAGTAATTTTCAAAGCCATGTTTCGCTTGTGTACTTTTATGCCTTCATTTTTTTTTTCAAGGGCTAGATTTGGAGTCTAAAATTTGGAGTAGTCTGGTCACAATTCTCAAATCTGCCCAAAAACAAGAAATATGGGATCAAATGTCCTTATTCTTCTCCTTCCCGTTCAGTTTTCATTCCAGAGCCTAGTGGAGCTGAAACTGCACATCATCCATGTGTGCAACAGCGCCAAGTTCTTCGTTCAATCTGGTGTCAAACCTTGACCTGCAAAGATGGCGACTCACAAAGCATCGAGCCGCAGTATTCTCCATCTTCAATTCACTTTGTTGTTCAGCCTCATCGCAGCAAGGGCATTCGTTGTCTTGTTTCGCCTCTGTTTTCTTCCCCAGCTGGTGGTGAAAATGTTGTAATAACTGAGAACCTTGAAGTGGGTAGGCCGAGTTTCAAGTGGGTCGAGGTGGGACCTCATGCTACTGAGGAGCAGAGATTTTCCATATCCAATCATCCTTTTAAGATGACAAAAAGGCGTAAGGCTTTGAAGAGGCAAATCATATGTTTCGATCCTAAGAGGGCGAGCTTGTTGGATGTTTTGGCTGCTTGGGTGCATGTTGTGAAGCCCAGTAGAGCCGATTGGCTCGCAGTTCTGAAAGAATTGAAGAAGCTGAATCATCCTTCTCATCTTGAGGTACCTCCCCTAGTTTGATTTTGTTGGTTGTTCGTTAGCTATTTAAGCTATGAAGCAGCATCTCTGTCTGTTGGAAGAGGAGTTGAAAGATTTTCATGCTATGTTGATGAATCTAATTTTTTGCATTGACCTTTAGTTTTTTCTGTAGAAAGAGCTGAAATTGGTCATCTTGCAAACTTAAGTTTCTGCAATTAAATCATAATTTTGTGGACGGTAGCCTAGAAAAGAGCCATGGGAATCTAGTGAACTAGGCTGCGTATGGTAGCGTTTCTGTTCCTAGGAGCATTTTTTGAACAGAAACACTTTTTTGTGTTTCTGTTCCCGGTTACGATTTTTGGGAACAAAAATGCGTTTGGTAAGTAAAAAAAAAAAAACACTTTTTCCGCCACCGTCAGTCGGCGACCGGCGACGGTGGCGGTGGCGGCGGGCGATCGCCAGCGGCGGTGGCGACCGCGGGCTGCCGGTGGCGGCGGCGGCGGCTGCTGCGGTTGACCAGTGATCGGCGATCGGCGGCGGTGGCGGGCGGCGGCCAACGGGTGGTGGCCGCGTCGGCGACGATGGATGGTGATTCTAAAAGTGTTCTAAAAAGCATTCCAAAACCCAGAAGCAAGTTTTTTTGTTTCTTGAAAAGTGTTCCCCGACATGGAACACTTTTGGAACAGAAACACTTTCCCTGGCTACGATCCATACGCAGCCCTAGGGATCGTTAGCTTGTGTGAGGAGTGAGAGTTTCTTCTTGACAATATGGTACACAGTAGTGGATGGCTGTGAGTTTTCGAGGTGCTATGATTTGTGGATGTGTTTGAAATTGTTCGCATGACAATTGTTCAATTGTGGGGACATCATGCTCTGTTAATCTGATTTACGCAATTCACAAAGAAAATCTTAGATTCAACTCATGTATCCTCAGATTGTTTCTAGGTGGCAGAACTTGCACTGTTGGGAGAACCTTTTGAAGCTAATGTTTTTTTTTTTGGGAAAGTTTCGAAGCTAATGTTTGTGACTATTCAAAACTAATCCATTGGTATGGAAAGCAAAACCAACTTCAAGATGCAGAAAAAGCTCTTATAGCCATGAAGCAAGGAGGCTTTATCTGTGATCAGGTTATCTTGACTGCTATGGTTGATATGTACAGCAAGGCCGGGCATTTTGAACTGGCGAACAAAACATTTGAAGGACAAAAGGTTGTGTGGCTCGATGGCCATGGCCTACATTAGAGCTGGAGTGCCTGAACAAGGAGAGATTTTACTGAGAGAAATGGATGAACTAGAGATCTTTGCTGGAAGTGAAGTTTATAGGCGCTGTTGAGAGCGTATTCCATGATTGGCAATACCGAAGGAGCTCAGAGGGTTTTTGGTGCTATTAAATTATCAGGGATTATTCTAGATGCTGGGCTACCTGGGCTGCTTATAAATGCCATTGCAACTACAGGACAAAGTGACAAGGCCCTCGTTGCCTCTGAGAATATAATGAAGGCTGGTATTGAACCTAGTGATAAATGTGTGGCCATCGTCCTGCATGCATATGAAAGAGAGAACAAAATAGACAAAACACTGGACTTTCTAATAGATTTGGAGAGAGGTGGTATTGTAATTGGAAACAAAGCATCCGAAAGACTTGCTGGATGGCTCTGCAGACTCGAGGTGGTAGAACGAGTGGAGCTAGTCTTGAGAGAGCATGCAGCTAAGGAAACCAATCATGAACTGTGCACTCCCTAGATAAATTGAAGCTTCTTGGTAAATGGCAAAAAAATGAAAGTTAATTTTGTGAAAATGATAAACTGAATTAGTAATGTGATTTCTTTATTTCATTGTTGGTAGCTAATACTCTGTTGGCTCCATCTGTTATTTATATACTGGTCATACTGATGGCTGATGTTGTTCCAAGTAGCCTAGTGTATTCAAATAAATCTCTAGCTTATTTGCCCTGACTATGTAAGACTCGTTCTTTGATGCTTTGTACCGTTTGATGTTTGTACGTCTTGGCAAAATGCACATGCACAAGAATTGCTATAATATACATGAGTACCCACAAAAGAAAAATATTAAACCACCTTAATTGAATTGCCTCAAAGAAAAATATTATCTCACTAAATAAGATGAGTGTGCGAACTCCAGATGGTGAGAATGGTACAGAATCTGGTTTCTAACACTTTTGGCAGATGCTTGCTTTGTGCACGCCATTGGAAAAACTTGTCTATAAGTTTATTGGAAGTTTCGAAATCACAAAATATCACTGCCCATTCTACTTCCTCACAAAGAAAAGCAACGCCCTTTGCAGCATCCGCTTGCGCCATTTGGAATACTTTGTGCTTCCCAAGCACAAAATCAGCGTGTCAGACAAAACAGAGTATGTACCAATTTGGGTCACTTAGATTAACAAGAAGAACCACGACACTTCATCTAAAAAGGAATTTACAGATGAACTAGCTAATCTGCCAGGTGGATGTGCATGGTTTAAGATGGATAAACTATGATAACATACTTCGACTTGCAATCAAAGCGATGGAAATAGATGAGCGGCAAGGAACACACCTGATCTCTGGATCTAGACTAAACTAATACTTTGTATTCTCTACAATCTCAATTGATGTCCTCTTGAGATTCGGACAATCAGCAATGTTTATTGCTGCCTAGTTTGGTGCAATGCGTAAGCCTCCGAAAACGCTAATGAGTTGAGGCAAACAGATCAGGGATAACTTTCTCAACTTGGGGAGGAAGCAGGTGCTCGCGTAGACAGAAGCATCTTCACAACTCACTATACTTAGCACAAGGGCGCAGTCTACGACTTCGAGCAGCTCTAAGCTGTTGAGGTTGTCCAGTAGTCTAGGTGTGAATATACTCAGGACATGTGAGTAAAGACAAGAATTTAAGACGAGACAAACATCCTCGATGCGTTGGCCCGTCGTATCATGCTCTTCATACGAGCTATGTAGAGATACTCGAGCGATCCGAGAAACCGTGTATCATCTTCCCTGTGTTTCCAATACAGTTTCACTTCTGTCAGCTTCGCTGTCCATGTCGGTTCCATCAAGAACAACCTGCATCTTAGTACACTCCCTAATTATGCAACATTTTAGTTGCTCCATGTTCTCAATCCCAAAATCAGATAGCTTAAAAACATCCATATAGCGGTGCAAATAAAATGCAGTACTATGCTGAAGCAACTCCTTGATATCAGTGGGGATGCCCACGCCAAATATATATCTCAAGGATCTATCCCAGCGTTCCAGCTCAAATTCAAGATCCACCGGGAAACGATTTATGATGCGCTCGTCGTGACCGCCACCAATAAATTTGAAATGTGACAATGATCTAGACAACTTTGGTACGAATTTCCTTAGAAGTTCCACGGTCGGGAGGTAGAGATTAAGTGTATCCAGCCTTGTCAAGCCGCAAACATCATCGGCCACACCTTCCACCTCTCTCCTCTACCGCTCGTCTTCTGGACTTACCTCAAGACTAAGCTCAATACTAAACTCTTCTAATTGAGTGAGCGCAGAAATAGTGCCCTGAGGAAACAATGTATACACTTTCCTGAATTTTGGGCTACGATCTATGCATCAGCAAAATGTCATTCGTAAGCAAGTAAGCTTCGTTAATTTCGCGACTTCCTTTGGCAGATCCATGATCATACTCCCTTCAAGATCAAGTACCTCAAGTCGCTGGAGTTGTCCAATATCTGGAGGTAACACATACAATAGACGGCAATGAGTTAAAAATAGTCTTTTTAGGCGGCTGAACTTGAACAGAGACTCCGGCAAGGTCTTGATCCCGGTTCAGGACAAATTCAGGATTTCGAGAGGTGGCATGTAATCAAAGAAGGACAAACTAATGCCTCTGAGCATTCGATTTCTATTTAGATAGAGTACCAAAAGATCAGATTCTCGGATAACTCAGTCAACTGATTTTCCATCAAATAAATCTCTACGTAACGCTGCCATTGCATGTCTCCAGTGGCTCCACATGTCCCAGTCCCCCGCACAAGAGGACCGGTCTTCTATATTCCGGTGGACTAGATTGGATGTCATCGGTACATATCTCAAGCTCCTCTGCTTGGTGTGGCAGCTCGAAAGTACCTGGCGAGTAAAGATCCATTGATTTTCATCAACTACTAAAACATGCGTGCCAAGCCAAACAACACACGGAGTCACGGACGTTCCAAGCAAAAGACCAAACATGTATGATAAAAGTTCAAGGAAATCAAGGAACTGCGAGAGATGTCGGAATCGAATGGTTGAACAGCCGAACCTGAAACCAAACCAGAATCCGAATCGAGGGCCTGAGACGGAAAACTTGCTCTCGTCCTAATTCTGTGGCTTCTCATCTGCCCTGTGAACTTCAGCTTGCTTATGATGTTCCCCATAATCGAACCCCAAAGCAGGAAGAAGTAACAACGCACACTCCTATGTAAAATCGCCGGAGGTAATGTTAGGCAAGAACACGTTTCTTAAAAAGGCGCTAATTATCTCGTTCAAATATGTCCGAGTCCGACTTGGATTCTTGATTTGAAATTGGTTCAAATCAATTAGAATTCAAGATTAATTCGAAGATCGATCCCAGATTATATCTGAGCATAAAGTTTGAAAAGAGGAGACGGGATCGAGTCAAATTTGGAGATAAAGCAACGATGGGCTTGGGACTTTGAAAGAAAAATTCGCGAGAAGGAATTTTCTTACATCATCACTTCTTGCATGCATATTATTATTATTTTTTTGGTCGGTTGCATGCATATAGATTCAAATTGGTTGCATATATTTACAGGATTAATCCATTTTGGATTTCAACCCATCAAATCATCATCAGTGTCATTTAACAGGTTTAATCGGTGCATGCTGCACGTCATTTAGCTTTCGATATGTTTTTAGGATTTAATTGTGATTTTTTGTGACTAGTTGCATATGGGTTGTGTTTAGTTAGATATTGCATGTCGTTGGTTAAGTTAGGAACTTATGCCAATTTACTATTGCATACTAGATTAAGACATATTTAATCGTACATAGATCACGGCTTCACGTGGTCTTTAAGGGATTTAATTTTGCATTCATAATACAAAGAAAAACCTCAAAAAGAAAAAAAAAACTAGTGTGATGTCTCATTTATCTTATGTCTAGTTAATTGTTGCATCAAAATGATTATTATCATTCATATCATTTAGTGATTTTAAATTTGGCGTTGCTAGAACAAAAGCGGACGAGACAAAACAATATGGCGGATTGATGATCAACATCAGGAAACGGATATCAGGGTAATGTGCACCTGATGTGCTCATAATTTGCTCAGGATCGCCTAACTTGAAATATAATACAACCTGTATTATTTAATAATTTTAAAAAGTGCAAGAATTATCCTTCAAAGAAAATCAATTAACAAAGAAATTAAAAAAGAGCCACTGCAGTGGAAATCACACCGAAACAATCAATTAGTGGAACGGGCTTGAAAGATACTGGGCCGGTTCAGGCCCATAATCAGGCCCAGTGCGCTCTCCCCCTCCCTCCGTCGAGAGGGTCGCAGCCTCGTCAAATTTCAATCACCGTCAAGCTTCGCGACCATCCGACGACGTTACGATTTCTTGAGTGAAACCGACCACCGACTACGAAATGTTAGAATTTAACTTTATGAATTAGGGATTCGTGTATATGTACGTATGTATTTTGGGTTGCTGCATACGGATGAAATACGCAACCTACACGAACGACCGCCAACAACTTCCGTGCTCGATCACCCTCCTGTTGGGCCAGTGACGGAAGATTGTTGCGAGTGCGAAGAACAATGAGCGGCGAGAACGATGCATGACGAATTATCCACGTTCCTGGCAAGCCAACGCTTCCTCTTGATCAGCGACTCACAGGTTTTCTTCTTAATAGACTCGACGAATGACGAATCCTCATCGAAATATCTGAATTTGACTTTTGCTGATGTATTTTGCGCTTCGAAATTGATGTTTCGTTGTGCTCTTTCTGGCAAGCAGTGAACGTTGTCGCCACTCAGATTGAGCAGCCGAAGCTCACGAACACTATCATAAGGTCAGTCTCAAGTGTTTAACACTAGACCTTATGTATTATGCTCAATCTACGCGTCTCAGACCTTGCTGTTTCTTATGTGGTTTGATTTTTCACTCAAATTTGGTTATTGGTTAGGCGGCGTTTGAGTCAAATTGCGCCCATGGAGGACCTCCGTCACGTGAAGCGGGTGAAGAAGAAGTGTCTCGAAGGAGATACATTCTGGGTTTCATGAGCATATCCGTGTTATGTGGCATCTCGTTTTGTTACTGGCGTGATTGATCACTTAATGATAATGGCTTTGGAACATCAGTGTTTCTTGCATCTTTGAAATTGAGGAACAATTTTGGCTGCGCGTGGCGTTTTGGGAATATCACGATGGAAATCATAGCTGGGGCTTCACTCATCAGGATTGGAGCTCTACTCATGAAGTATGCATAAGAGTAGTTGCTTAACTAAGTCTTTCTATTGCCTTTTGTTCATGGGTTACACTTCAAAAGTTTAAAACATCATTGCAATGTTGTTGTCATCGTACTAGGGTTGTTTAACAGGAACAATTTCGTGTAAAGAATTTATTGTCTGTTATTTATACTCATGCGTAGAGTTCTTGATCAGACATCAATCCTGTGTATTTACTTCTCTTTAAGTAATGTAAAAGAGGGAATAGAGTCTTCTGACCTCATGCGTGTCAGTTGTCATCAGATTGAAGACATTATATCTGAACTTATAAGCCCCAAAGCCATGAGAAATCTTTTTCTGCATTGGAGGCTCCGTAAGTCATTAACTTGAGTATATAGCAAGTCAACAGCATTAGATATTTAAAGTCCCGCGATGTAATTCCTCTACAAGACACCTTCTCCTAAACCACACTCTAAAGTTTTTTGACATCCCGGACATAAACTAATGAGAACATCTTCCTTTGATCATGAAGAAGAATTTTTTTTTTCCCTAATGAAGTGCAAATATTTTCTTTGACCAAAAAAATAACTGTAAGTTGACTCATGATTTTCAACGTCTAGGAACGGGAAAGTCAACAAATGCACCGGGCCTTTGTTCTTAGAAATCGGCGTTATCCTTGGCTTTTTGTCCGATAAAGCCAAAATTAGAGCAGGTTTCACAATTCTCATTTTTTTTTCTTTTATTTAAAGCCAGACATTTAAAAATTCATTCGGTTGAGTTAATAGAGAATCAGAACCCGTTTGATAACTACACAAAAATTATATTTCAAAAAATTGTTTCTTTTCTTATTTTTTCATTTAAGACAAATAACTATGTAGTTAATTTGTAAAATTTCATCCTAAATTGAAGACTAATTTTTGATGCACATAAAATAATTTAAAATATATTATTTTTTAGCATGTCATGAATGAAACATAAAATTTAATATATGATGTTTGAAGTTTGATGAAGCATGGACTTGTTCCTATATTAAGGACTCATTTTTCTTTAATTGTCGCGTTGTCTAAATACATAGAAAGATGTTGGATGCCCTCATCTTCTGTAATATTTTATGTAGGAGAGTGAAATCTATGAATTCTATGAAAGTTAGAGCCAAATTTATGAAAATAAGGTCAAACTAGCATAATATAAGCTTTTTTTATTTTTTGAGATTTTTTTTAAGAAAAAGGTTTAATGAGTAGCGTATGGAGGAAAAAAGAAAGAAAAAGGTTTTAGTCACTGACTTCGCTCCTCTTGCATAAAAGTCGATCCTTTCCTTTCCCTAATCTCCATCTTCATTCTTTCATAAACCTAGGAAACTTAGCAAAACCAAATAATTTATGTCTTACAGAGGATGGTCTGTGTAATGGACCCTGTAAGAATAATTAAATATTAAATCACGCATTCTTCTAATAGCTTAAGCTTTTAGAGTAGTTGGCTGTGATCCCACAAAATCTCACAGATCCAACAGTGTCTTTTTTCACAATTGACTACTTAAACATACAATAGAACCCTATTTTAGGATCGTCGTTGACGCCATCAATCCGATACTTATTATGTGCATTCATAGTAATTTATACTTTTTTTTTATTTCAAGTTTCTGTCGTGCTTTTGGTCATATATATGACCCTAGTATATTGAGAAATATTTTATTTCATACTACACGTGCATTTTTCCTTTGGCATGTGTTGCGTTGGGTGGACTCCACGCAGTTGTGGTAATAGGGAAATGTTGTTGTGCAGATTTCCTCTTAAGAAATAAAGAAATTGAGTAAATTAATGGGAAATGCTTTTTAGGGCAAGATTATATATGACGAGATCGGGCTCGTTTTAGATAAAATATATTTAAGAAGTGTCACAGACTATTCATAAACAGCATCCTTTTTCATATATTTAACTCTTTTTACCACCTCAATTTTTTCTTGTCAGATGGCCATAGCAGCCTGACCTTTTTAAGTTAATTAAATGGACTCACTCTTCTATTTAGAAAAAGTATCGACCAAGATTTCTAGAATAAAGTTAATGTGGCTAATTCTTTTTTATTTTCTCTTCGGAATTGGTATTCCCCTAAAGACAACAATTGACGTTCCCTATTTCATTAAATTGCCGCTATGATGGTCTAAGTATTCAAATTTGAAGCGTCGACGAGTGTTCATACCTTAAATTGATGAATGCATCTTGATCTTAAGCTTACTCCCCATTCCGGGCCATCCAATTTACCGATCCCATCTCATCCTTGGTGCAGATGCCCCAGTTAGGGAAAAAAAAAAACGCTGCCTAAATGTAAGGTAATGCAAAAAAGAATGCAATTGCAATGTGAATATTCTTTATTATCCATCTTTAATTTCCGTAGCTGGTAAAAACCGTGATTTGTGATTTTTTTTTGTCCAGCCAAATAAGCCAAAGTATTATTGGAGGCTACAATTTTTCAGACTTAAAATATGCCGAAGGAAAAATGCCTATGTAGCATAAAATAAGATATTTCATTTTTTTTTCGACACACTAAGGTAACATATATGACAAAAACACGATGGAATCTTAAAATAAAAAATTGTATAAGTTACTCCTAATGCACATAATAAGTGCAAGATTGATTGTGCCAACGACGATCCTAAAATCGAGTTCTATTCTATGTTTAAGTAGTCAATTGTGAAAAAAAGACACTGTTGGGTCCATTACACAGACCATCCTTTGGAAGTGATAGATTATTTGGTTTTGCTAAGTTTCCTACGCTTACGTTCTTAAAGAATGAAAGACATGAATTATTGGAGTTTTCATTTGAACAAAAATTAATAGATCACGAAAATCATTTTCCAATTAGGAAAAAAAAGCACACATTCAAAAGAATGTAAAAAATATTTTCACTTTTCCTCTTCTTTCCTTAATTAACTCCTTCACGGTACTTTTTTTTTAAAAACTATTCCAAAAGACAATTTCATTTTTTTAATATTTTAATATATTTTAATATATATATATATATTATTTTTTTCTCTGTCGGTCGCCAGTCATTGTTGGATGTCGCCGCTAAAGAAGGAAAAGAAAAGAAAACATTAAAACATTAAAAATAAAAATTTTATTGTTTAAATTAAAACATAACACAACTAGAAAGAAAATTTAAAAATTATAAAAAATATTGCATGGGGAAAATCAAATCTTGCTTTCCGTACCGAAAGACACATAAATTTTTTAAATTATTTTTTAGGTTCGGATGAACACTAAAAAATATTATCATTTTTCTGAAAATGACTTCTTGAAAAATATGTTCCGAAAATAGTTCATTCCTCGCGAAACAAATGGAGCCTAAATGTAACTCTCAAACAATTTTTTTTATATGAATGGCCTCTTTTTTTTTTTTTTGTGAAAAAATGAATCCTAGATGTATCTATCTTTTCTTAATAAATCATTTTAGCAATGCTAACAACGGCCTCAAATATTCATAGAATATTGTAATGTCGTCACAGAATTTTGGTTAAAATAATTAAAAGATATGTGATTGTTCTATAATCATTATCCGGATATATTAGAATGATACATCGATGTGTTTGGATTTCTATTGTGAGAGAAAAACATTCTACTTTTGGATGAGTTTTCACATTGGGCGGATGTGTTGTATCTTGGGCAAGCAAGAAACAGACATGCATAACTCACTCAACTATGAAATTAAAATTTATTGCTTTAGCGGCAACTGGAAAAGAGGCTGAGTGGAGTAGAAATTTACCGTTAGAGATTAAATTATTACCTAGTCATATGCCTCCTATTTTTGTTTATTGTGACAGTCAGACTACTTTGGCAAGAGCTTATAGTAGCGCGTATAATAAAAAGTCTGGACTTATTTGCCTAATGCATAAGTGCGTGAGACAATTGATTAAAGATGGTACCATAACAATTGTGTCGGTGAGATCAAGTAAGAATCTGACTGATTTCTTTACAAAGACTACCAAGAGACGTGGTAAAAGTGACTTCAAAAGAAATGGGTTGAAACCCTTTACTTAAAATCGCCAGTAATGGTAACCCGATCTTATACTAGCACATTACTTGTTATAAGGTTTAATGGGTAAAAACAAGTTACTGATAGTGATTGTTTGATGCTGACACTAGTCCGGACATAAGAAGTCAGTATCGTCTGTTACGTTTAGAGGTTGAGTTATACTCTTAATGAACTATAATATGTTTTAGTAGCGTGTTCATTAGTAATAGAAACACGTGAAAATACTTCACCTATATGGGCTTAGAAGTGGTGCCGCTTCTTACGAAAGTTGGGGTTGCTTTCTAGAGAGCTCATGAAACAGGTATAAGCACAAGGCCATAATAGTGCCGAGTAAATATGAACTTCTCACTGAAACAAGAGGTTAGTATATGTGCGGTATGTCCGATTCTATTATATAGAGTAACAAGTTTAAATCCAAACTACTTGTAACTTTGGTAGAGGTTTGAGATACTTGCACTAAATAAAAGTTTAACTTGAAAGAGACCTTTATGTATGTATATTAATCTCATGGAAATGTTGGCTGTATCTTTTGAGAAATTTTATTTTGTAATTTTGTTTTCACAAATAAAGTGGGGGATTGTTGGTGGTTTGTTTGTAAAAACAAACTAAGAGGTGTCTTGTCCCACATCGAAAGGATGTGAATGCACAAGTGGACTAAATTTGGCATAAATCAACAATTATCATTATTTTCTAGTGAAACAGTGCGACTATTCACGAATGATTCTGACAACCTTTGAAAGGTTGCGTCTATTCAATCATCGGTTATTTTCCAAGGCACTCTTACAACCTTTCGAATGTTTGTGTCTCTTCGAAAATAACTACCGATTCATACATGAAAATGTATGATTGAATAAACTGTTTGGACACGAAGAGTTGTATTAGAATTAACTACTTTTCGAACGCGAAAAGGTGTGTTCGTACTCATTATATATTCAAGTGTTCTGTTCATTTTCAGAATCATTCTTCAACTTCATTCTTGCAATTTTCGTTCTTTCAAAACAAGATAAATACAGTCACTCTTTCAATTGTTTTCTAGAGAGACCCTAGAGAAATATCAGAATTGCTATCTGCTATTCTCACCGAGACTTTGTTGTATCCTGGAGGAAATTTTCCGGAAATCATTAGCAACGTTGTAGGGCGAATAAATCCTTAAATAGAGTGATTACACGCCTTAGAGTCTGTGTGACATTCTGAATTTCCGCCATTTTGAGACTATGAAATGAGAAGTATCTATCGATGTATTTCAGTTTTATCTCGCTCGGACATGATCAATTCGAGTTAACTGACCAGAAAGGGAAAGGCTAACGCGCGACGAGGTACGTGGACCTAGGAAATTCGATTTGAACACGGCGTTTTGACCATAAGGATCGTCGAGGGATATTTAGAACTGAGACCGATCAGAAAACGATTAAGGAATCCATTGCTAGTGTTATACGATTGGGACGCGGGTGATACCGCTTAACCAACGTATGATTTGCGAATTTTCCTAAATCGATTTATGACGATCGCGGCCGTCGGGACTGGTAATAGACCTTTGTGATTACATGACAACCAAGATTGCCGTAGTTTGGATTTTCCTAAGTGTGATGAGAATCACAGAGTCGATACGCGTAATGTCCGCAAAAGCCGCCCGTTAGTTCGAGATAGATTGAAATGTACGAACGATGAGAAATCGATCACGATTTGGGATCTCGGAAATGAAAAATGGAAATGAAGATTTGTAACAATGTGTTTGGATTGGACGACGCCTAGTCGAGGATGAAAATTTGCAGGAAAATGATTTTTCGGACGAAGGGTGTGAAAAGACGATTTTGCCCTTGGAGCTTTGACTTTATGTTATCAATTAGACAAGGGCATTTGTGTCAATTGGTCATCCCCAAGGTGCCAGCTGAATCATTGAGGGCAAAATTGGAAGGGAATTGTGATATTATGAGGAAAATCCAAATGTCATGAATATATGGTTAGCAATAATTAAGCTATACACCTAAGCAAGCTCTAGAATATTTTGGGGATGACAAGTCATTTCCTTCCTCCTCTTTCTGCCATTTCTCACGACCAGCACCAGCAGCACCATCATCTTCTCCATTTTTCTTCTTCTTCCTCACGTTCAGAACCAGACCTGCAGGATCAGAATTTTCGTCCACTTCATCAGCGCCTAACTTTTCAACCGTTAACAACCAGCTCGCGAGACATATATCATCGCGAAGATCTCCCTGTTACCGAACTTTTCCAATTGGAATCACGTCGATTGGCCACCTGTGGAGCTCCGGCCGGCCAATCTCCCGCGAGTCGACGGAAACTGACTGAACTGGAGGTAGGCTCCGGTTTGCTTTTCATTGAACCCCTTAATGGACGAATTTTGAGCTAAATTTTTGTGGAGACCTAGTAGACACATATACTGAGTTGCTGTAGAAATTTGGACGAAAAAGAACAACATATTAATTTTGTTTCGTTGTGATGTTTGGAAGGACAGAATCTGTCCATCTGCAGACTCAGAAGGAGTGGTGTTATTCAAGGACCTTTTGGCGTCGCCTTGGGTTGGAACTTTCGGTGAGATCTCTTGGCATGTAGAACTTTGTGTTAGTAAGTGTATTTACAGAAAAATCAAGGAGTTGAATTGAGGTTTGAGGCTGATTGAGCTGATTGAAGACCGAACAGGGGAGTGCCCTGTTTCGGTTCTGTTTGTGGTTGTGTTTGTAAGGGCTGTTCGTGTTGGAATTCGGTTTGGACTTGGTCATTGAGATGTGTTAGGACGTTTATTGACATGTTATGGAGGTTTATACTCCGTGAATTGAGGTTTAGGCGAAGAAAAGTTAACGAATCACTTGATTTCCGCTAGGAGCGCGGCTGCCCTGTTCTGGAAGTGTGGGAGGCTGAGCATTTGAAGTGCTTGGGGAGTGAATTTTGTTGAGTTAAACTTGAGGTAAGGAAGTTCCTAACCTTGGTTAGAACAATTGGACTCGATTGGGTAAATCCGATGAGGAATATGCTAATCTTTGGTGAGCTTTGGTGATATTGTTTGATTTATGATCAAGTGTTGTGCCTATTGTTTATATGCTCATTGAATGGTCATGATACGTGTTGCTTGTTTCTCTTGGTTATTGAAATTGATTGTTGCGCATGCCTTGAATTATAGCTCGATGCGTGAGCTTGTGTTTGATTACAATGTCTTGAGTTGAGATGAATCCTGGCATGCTTGAGAAACTTGTGGCACCCTGAGGCGTTGAGACGCGGGGTTGTTAAGACCAATGTCCTGATGCGTGAGACGCGGGACGAGAATTGTTATGTGTCGACACGGGTTGGAGATGATATTGAAAACCTGATGCGTTTTACGCGGGTTTGTCAATGAGATGGTCTGATGCGTAAGTACGCGGACCTAGCCTGAGGCGTTACACACGCGGGCTTGAATCAAATAATGGTTGGAAAGGAAGAAAGGCGTGGTTTGGATTGGTGATGTGAACTTGTATTATTTATAGTTGTTAAATGCATCATTTTATTGTTTATACGTTGGGTTCATATTCGCTTTTACCTGAGCGTACGGTTGGCCTAACTTAGGACTAGGACTTTTCTTACTGAGATGTCGATCTCACCCCTTAGTGGGACCTTATTTTTTTCCAGACCCTAGGAATTGAAGAATGCTGCCAATTCGCTTGGGTGAACCCCAGGAGATGTCTAGGGCTATTGAGGAGTTTCCTGACTATCGTGGTATAGTATATATTAGACGGACTACTGTAGTATGGGTGGACGAGCCAGGAGCGCCAAATAAGCCCCATAGGTTCGAGGCATGGTATCGTAAGGAAGGTGAAGGTATGTCTGAGCAGTTAAGACCCCAAGATGTACCCAGAGGAGTTGTACCCCCTTGGTGCCACCCGACCCGAGAGGAAATAGAAATAGAGACTTCTACCGTGGGATCGAGGAACATACCTGAAGAAGAACCGACGGGCGAGGCAAGTATTGAAGTCATCGAGATTTCAGATTCCGAGGACGATATGGAAGAGGATTCCATCGAGGTTTCATCAGAGGCTTTTTCGGACTACGACCCAGCCGAGGATATGGAATAAGCCGATGAGTCTAGCACTTCTTAGTATGTTTGTAGTCACTTGACCTTTTTGGTGTGTTTTTATAGGACGATGGTCCGGTGGTTGGACTTAGTGGCTTCATTTTGTCTGCCCTTTTTGTTGTCCCAACCTGTGCTTTTGTTGAGAGGGATCTTGGTCTTTTATGTACGGACTTATCTTTTCGATGTATAAAAGTTGCTTGTTTTCCCCGCATCTCATTCTTGGTTGTATGTATAAGTGGAGAGTATTTGGAGGGGTTTTATTTTCTTCTGTCTTCCGCATGCGAGTCTCATTTTAGCTAGCCGTATATGAGGAGTATCCTGGGACAAGAATTACAGCGTATTGTGGATGTACGTGCTCGTAAGGAAAGCGGGGCGTGACATCCTCCTTTAAGTGGTATCAGAGCGAGGTTAGCTCGATCCAGTGTGATTGAGGTTTGGAGTGATAAGGAGTGGTGATTTGAGGACAATTTGATAGTGAGACCTTTAGGACTAAGCATTGATTATTGAATCTTGAGGATTATAGGCTTGAACTTGTGTGGTATTCTAATGGTCCTAGTGTCGACTTTAATCGTTGATCTTGAGTAATGTGGTGATTGAGGTTTAAGTGGAAGTATGTGGAAGTTAGAGAGACATAGGCATGGATTTTGGAGGTAGTAATTATGCTTGAGGTTAGTAGAGAATTGCTTATGATTAAAGGGTCAATTGAAGTATATGAATGTGATTGTGGTTTGTCAATGGCCCAACTTGAGGAAAATATGATTTATAAAGAGACGACTGGTATTAGTGGATTCAGGTTTGAATTGTGTGATATCTAGATGGTTCAGCTATTGATTGCTATTGACAGTCTTGGGTGATATGAGATGAGGTGTATACAGGGAAGCGATAAAGGAATATTTGGGTTAAAGACCAATTGTGATCGAATGCATAAGGATTTGATTTGACTAGAGACTAAATTTGAGGTGCATGATGGAATATAGGCAATTGATCTACGAGATGTGACAGTCATTGGTGGAATTAGAAACTTTCGATGCATAAGAATTGATCTGAAGGTGATTGTGGTATGACTAGTAGTGAGGGCAGTTATGATGTGTACATGTTTGTGGTTTTGAAATGAACGCTGATGTGGGTGCATGCATGAGCTTATTGCTATCAGACTTAATAAACTGTCGCTTGGTATGGGACGAGTTGATGGGATACCTATAAACCGTAATGAAGCATGTTATGGGGTGTGTGGAACGGGGCTTCCTCCGTAGATATATGACTTGGGACAGCCTGTAACAACCAGGTCTGATGAGGGCGGGGAGTGATCGCCGGGACAAAGAGGTCCGGACAAGGAGCGGCTCCCGGCAGGCTTCTAAGATAGCGAGGAGGCAGGAATGACCCAAGTCATAAATTGAAAGGGAAAGCCTAGGTATCAGGTTGAGTCTGATTGTGGTTAAGTGAGATGTATGGCACGAGATTGAGTCTCGAAAGGAATGATCGAGAGTGGCAAGGCATTTGTGTTGGTGCCTATGAGTGGCATGGTTAAAAGCTTCATGCTTGGCAGAGGATGCCGTTTGAAAAGAAAATTGATGTTTGTTATGGGCCTGTTAGGCGTGTTTTATGATTGGCATCGTGTGATTATTTTGGCCAAGGTCTAATTGAGAGATTAGACGGCGCGTAGGGAGTTTATACCCCGTTAAATTGATGCCTGTTAAGAATGAGAAAGTCTTTCATGTTTGTGACAGAGTGGGCGATGCCTTATGTTTAGAGTTTGGGCGATTGACTTATAGAAGTAACGCCTTGAGTATTTACTGGGTGTTGACCTAGTTGAGTTTTGGCCTAGTTGAGGCTTGCCTAGTAATGGTTGTTAATTGGGAAGCTGCCTCGTGAAAGTTAGCTTGATATGTGGATGTTGCTTAAGGATGATTTGGAATCCTTGGATAATGAGCAACTGGTTGAGAGATGTTTGGGAACCACTGGATAACTGCTGGCGAAAGAAAATGAGATGAACAGCCTGAGACTGTTAGACTTAAGTAGGTGGCTTAAGTCTTGGATTCCTGGAGGGAATCATAGTGGTTCAAGTGGCATGAGAATCTAATGAGATTAAAAGACCAAGATACGGTCGTAGAGGAACATTTGGCTCGAGTATGCGAGATATGAGAAGATCCAAGAACTGAGATGGATCGTGAGAATTGAGTAAAGATGAGCGAATTGAGTATGAGTACTAGATGAGAATATGGCTCAATTTTGTAAATCGTGCGAGACCGAAGTGTAATTAGGGGTCGTGAGGACTTTATGCGGAAATGAGGAAATTTGATGGGTGGGCAAGCTCGAGGAAGAGCTGCCAATGTTACCCAAGTCGCTGAGACGACTAGTGCTGATGAGTTAAGTAAAGGGAAGTCACGAGAAAGGTGACTCTGAGCTACTTCATTCTAAAGTGAATGTGTGGGAAGAACCACGAGAGTTTTGAAAAGCTTGTGAAGCTATGTATAAGAATGAGATTGATTGAGGACGAATCGAGACCATTAGAAGTGGTATTGTGTGCTATCACCCCTAAAGAGTAGGGTGTCGTTCTGAAAGAGCGATTGGACCATGAGATGGTCGTTGAGGGAAAGGACGATGAATGGACTTGGCAGTCCTGGTTGTTCGTAATGCGAATGAATGGTTAAGAAAGTGAAAAGAGCGCTTAGAGTGTGATTGCAGAGTGACTCGAGGTAGTCGAATTGAGTATTCGATACGTGAATTGGTGGAAACTAAGGAAGAATGAATCTTGTCACTTGAAGTGACTGAGTCACTGGAAGAAGAGTGTCAGACATGGTGAATCCTGGAGTAAAGGTATCGCCATTGGCGCAGACTCCAAGGTTGACGTTATATGGAATGGGAAGGACAAGGTGGATTAGAAGTAAAAGAATGCCAATGAAGTGTATAATTTCCTTCACAAGGTAAGAGACCCTAGTGTGAAAGGAAGGGAAGATCCGAATTGTTTTGGTATTAAGATTAAGCGTTTGGACTGAGAAAGAAAACACAGAATTTGAATGAATCCTGGAAGTGAAATTCGAGAGACTGTCCTGTAGATAATGTTGAATCCCAAGGTGAGGTTGGTGTTCAGTTGAATGAATGGAATTGGGATAAGGTCGCATTAGCGAGTTGTGGAACTTAGAGGCTAGAGAACTAATGCTTCTTGAGAAAAGAGTGACAAGAATAAACAAAATATTGTGTGGTCCTAGATGAGACCCGTGACAACAGAGAGCCAAGGTTTGAGCTCTCAAGTGAAAAGTGTGAGAAACAGTTTGAAAGATTCGACGCCTGATAGAAAGAAGTTGATACTTGTTGAATTAAGTGCCCAAGGAATGATTGAGTTGATTATTACCGTCTTGAGAGACAATGCTTGGACTCATTTAAGGAGTTATGAGAAATATGAACAGCTTTTGAGAGAGTTCTATGGACTCTAAGGAGATGCTCGTTATATGCTGAATGTGAAGAGCACGAGCTGTAAACTTGACGAGGTAAGATTCCTCAATTGTGAAACTTTTGAGAAAGGAGATCCCTATGGAGCCTTTGAGGATTAGAATGAATGATGAATCGACGGAGTCAATGTGAGTTGCTGGAGATTGAAATTTTCCGAGATTGGTAAATCGTTACAAACAGATCGTGGAAAGATTCCCCACAAGAATTGTTCCATTGGTGAAATGGATTAAGGATGAGACGTGGCACACATGTATGAACGAACATGAAAAGAGTTTTTCAAAGACTTAAGTTAAGTTGATGACTACGCTGTTAATGGCGTTTCCGGTTTGAAGTGGAAAAGCTTATGAAGGTCGTAATGACGCGACGCAGAATGAAACTTGAGGTATAACGAGGCAACCAGAAGTAGGCATTGCATAAGGCCATGTGAGTTGGAATGCTTAGAGCATGATTGGAGTTGGATTATGAATGTCCTTGCGACAAAGTTAGGGAAAAGTTGTGGGTGAAAGAAGACTTCGAGTCATTATCTAACACGAGAGAATAATGTAGCAATTTCCAAAGAGGAATTAAACAAGAGGCAACGCTGATGCGTGAAGTTGTTTGTGGATATGAGAGCGTTTGTTTGAATAAAGAAAAACCTCGAAATTATATGAACTATAAGAGGTTAAGAGTAGAGACTGCCTAAAGAGAATTGAGGACGAGTCATGTGGAACGAAGAGATCACTCAAATGTTGCTATGGCGATATTCATATCGCTAAGGAAGGGTGAACTGTTTCGCGGGTTTCGCCAATGCTTAGAGCTGAGAATTAAGCATTGTGTAATTGGCGATAGAGGGACAGATCTTCCTTCATGAAATAAGAGATTCAACTTTTCAATTGGAAGTTCGCCGTGTGGATAGTTTGATGGCTACCTGAAATATCAGGCCTGAAGGAGATAAAAGAATTGAGAAATTGCCCTGATCAGACCCTAATATCTAAGAGGTATGGAAATGATTAGAACATGGAAAGCTAAGATGCTCTTGGAGATGGCACAAAGGTGTGCCAAGATTGCCTAATATCATCGATGATGTGGATCGAAGGTTGAATTAGTATAATGTTTGATCGAGCATTGGACATGCCGACAAGAGAGAGAGAGACATGATCTTGAAAGTTAATGGACGATCGTTGGAAGTCTTCGAATGAAGTCGAGAAGGCTATAGTTCGATTTGGACAATCGAGGGTAAGTTAATGGAACTTGTGCGTTCCCGATGGTGCAACATGATGTTTGAATTGGATGATTACGCTAATTGATTGAGGCACTCGAGGAGTGCGGTTTCATGACAGTTGGGTAATGATCGGGATAAAATCGATCTTAGATCTATTGCGGCGTTTTGGAAAAAAAAAAAAAAAGCCTTCCGACAAGGAATTTGAAAAGCGAGATTACAAAATGACGTACATATTATCCTCGAACCATTGGACGAATTGAAAAGAAGGTCCGTATGCTAGGAGGTGTACCACCGACCAATGTTGTGAATGTTAAAGGAGAAAAGAGAAGTAAACATAGATTAAGGACTGAGGGAAGCAAATCCTGGAGGAAGATAACTTTTGTTAGAGAAGACAAGTGAGAATGTCAAGTAATGAGAGGAACTATTTTGGAGATTGAGAATACGATGAGGCATTTGTACCCCGAGAGATTGGATGATTGGAAAGTGGCAAATTTCGAGGACGAAATTTCTGTAAGGGGGGAAGAATTGTGACATTCTGAATTTCCGCCATTTTGAGACTATGAAATGAGAAGTATCTATCGATGTATTTCAGTTTTATCTCGCTCGGACATGATCAATTCGAGTTAACTGACCAGAAAGGGAAAGGCTAACGCGCGACGAGGTACGTGGACCTAGGAAATTCGATTTGAACACGGCGTTTTGACCATAAGGATCGTCGAGGGATATTTAGAACTGAGACCGATCAGAAAACGATTAAGGAATCCATTGCTAGTGTTATACGATTGGGACGCGGGTGATACCGCTTAACCAACGTATGATTTGCGAATTTTCCTAAATCGATTTATGACGATCGCGGCCGTCGGGACTGGTAATAGACCTTTGTGATTACATGACAACCAAGATTGCCGTAGTTTGGATTTTCCTAAGTGTGATGAGAATCACAGAGTCGATACGCGTAATGTCCGCAAAAGCCGCCCGTTAGTTCGAGATAGATTGAAATGTACGAACGATGAGAAATCGATCACGATTTGGGATCTCGGAAATGAAAAATGGAAATGAAGATTTGTAACAATGTGTTTGGATTGGACGACGCCTAGTCGAGGATGAAAATTTGCAGGAAAATGATTTTTCGGACGAAGGGTGTGAAAAGACGATTTTGCCCTTGGAGCTTTGACTTTATGTTATCAATTAGACAAGGGCATTTGTGTCAATTGGTCATCCCCAAGGTGCCAGCTGAATCATTGAGGGCAAAATTGGAAGGGAATTGTGATATTATGAGGAAAATCCAAATGTCATGAATATATGGTTAGCAATAATTAAGCTATACACCTAAGCAAGCTCTAGAATATTTTGGGGATGACAAGTCATTTCCTTCCTCCTCTTTCTGCCATTTCTCACGACCAGCACCAGCAGCACCATCATCTTCTCCATTTTTCTTCTTCTTCCTCACGTTCAGAACCAGACCTGCAGGATCAGAATTTTCGTCCACTTCATCAGCGCCTAACTTTTCAACCGTTAACAACCAGCTCGCGAGACATATATCATCGCGAAGATCTCCCTGTTACCGAACTTTTCCAATCTCCCGCGAGTCGACGGAAACTGACTGAACTGGAGGTAGGCTCCGGTTTGCTTTTCATTGAACCCCTTAATGGACGAATTTTGAGCTAAATTTTTGTGGAGACCTAGTAGACACATATACTGAGTTGCTGTAGAAATTTGGACGAAAAAGAACAACATATTAATTTTGTTTCGTTGTGATGTTTGGAAGGACAGAATCTGTCCATCTGCAGACTCAGAAGGAGTGGTGTTATTCAAGGACCTTTTGGCGTCGCCTTGGGTTGGAACTTTCGGTGAGATCTCTTGGCATGTAGAACTTTGTGTTAGTAAGTGTATTTACAGAAAAATCAAGGAGTTGAATTGAGGTTTGAGGCTGATTGAGCTGATTGAAGACCGAACAGGGGAGTGCCCTGTTTCGGTTCTGTTTGTGGTTGTGTTTGTAAGGGCTGTTCGTGTTGGAATTCGGTTTGGACTTGGTCATTGAGATGTGTTAGGACGTTTATTGACATGTTATGGAGGTTTATACTCCGTGAATTGAGGTTTAGGCGAAGAAAAGTTAACGAATCACTTGATTTCCGCTAGGAGCGCGGCTGCCCTGTTCTGGAAGTGTGGGAGGCTGAGCATTTGAAGTGCTTGGGGAGTGAATTTTGTTGAGTTAAACTTGAGGTAAGGAAGTTCCTAACCTTGGTTAGAACAATTGGACTCGATTGGGTAAATCCGATGAGGAATATGCTAATCTTTGGTGAGCTTTGGTGATATTGTTTGATTTATGATCAAGTGTTGTGCCTATTGTTTATATGCTCATTGAATGGTCATGATACGTGTTGCTTGTTTCTCTTGGTTATTGAAATTGATTGTTGCGCATGCCTTGAATTATAGCTCGATGCGTGAGCTTGTGTTTGATTACAATGTCTTGAGTTGAGATGAATCCTGGCATGCTTGAGAAACTTGTGGCACCCTGAGGCGTTGAGACGCGGGGTTGTTAAGACCAATGTCCTGATGCGTGAGACGCGGGACGAGAATTGTTATGTGTCGACACGGGTTGGAGATGATATTGAAAACCTGATGCGTTTTACGCGGGTTTGTCAATGAGATGGTCTGATGCGTAAGTACGCGGACCTAGCCTGAGGCGTTACACACGCGGGCTTGAATCAAATAATGGTTGGAAAGGAAGAAAGGCGTGGTTTGGATTGGTGATGTGAACTTGTATTATTTATAGTTGTTAAATGCATCATTTTATTGTTTATACGTTGGGTTCATATTCGCTTTTACCTGAGCGTACGGTTGGCCTAACTTAGGACTAGGACTTTTCTTACTGAGATGTCGATCTCACCCCTTAGTGGGACCTTATTTTTTTCCAGACCCTAGGAATTGAAGAATGCTGCCAATTCGCTTGGGTGAACCCCAGGAGATGTCTAGGGCTATTGAGGAGTTTCCTGACTATCGTGGTATAGTATATATTAGACGGACTACTGTAGTATGGGTGGACGAGCTAGGAGCGCCAAATAAGCCCCATAGGTTCGAGGCATGGTATCGTAAGGAAGGTGAAGGTATGTCTGAGCAGTTAAGACCCCAAGATGTACCCAGAGGAGTTGTACCCCCTTGGTGCCACCCGACCCGAGAGGAAATAGAAATAGAGACTTCTACCGTGGGATCGAGGAACATACCTGAAGAAGAACCGACGGGCGAGGCAAGTATTGAAGTCATCGAGATTTCAGATTCCGAGGACGATATGGAAGAGGATTCCATCGAGGTTTCATCAGAGGCTTTTTCGGACTACGACCCAGCCGAGGATATGGAATAAGCCGATGAGTCTAGCACTTCTTAGTATGTTTGTAGTCACTTGACCTTTTTGGTGTGTTTTTATAGGACGATGGTCCGGTGGTTGGACTTAGTGGCTTCATTTTGTCTGCCCTTTTTGTTGTCCCAACCTGTGCTTTTGTTGAGAGGGATCTTGGTCTTTTATGTACGGACTTATCTTTTCGATGTATAAAAGTTGCTTGTTTTCCCCGCATCTCATTCTTGGTTGTATGTATAAGTGGAGAGTATTTGGAGGGGTTTTATTTTCTTCTGTCTTCCGCATGCGAGTCTCATTTTAGCTAGCCGTATATGAGGAGTATCCTGGGACAAGAATTACAGCGTATTGTGGATGTACGTGCTTGTAAGGAAAGCTTAGACCTGAAAAAATTTTCCTCGCCAAGAAGATATTAGTAATCTTTGGGAAGACAATAATTGTCTAACTGACAAAATTCTACGACTTAAGTTTTAGTCATGAAATGTGCATTTTGATTGTTGGAGGTTATCCAAAACATTCCTGCCATATACAGATGTGATCATAAATTCCTTGCACGGAAACTCTAGATCAAATAATTTGAAAATTTCAAAAAGAGTTTGCTCAAAACATCCATTGGAGTATTTCTCACCCAAGAAGGCTCCTCACTGCTCTGTGATAATGATCTTTAATGGGGAAAGTGCTCAATTTCCTACCGACCTGTGCCTGGGTTTCAGGATCATTCGCAACGCATACATTTCGACCGATCAGGAGGTCTTTCACGGGACCGTAGTGTTAGGCTTGGATATCGGTTTCCAAGGGGGACTCACTTTTGAGTCAAGGCCGTTGAACGAAATTTTTCACTATCTGCTCCGGGTTTACAAGTCAAGAACCCTGCAAAATGAGAAAGAAATAGTCTTGCTCGTACTTCTTTGAGCTAACTTATACATTAACCCAAGTGTCTTAGTCAGATAAGACTACTTCAGGGTTGTAACATTGGAAGGATTGGGGACCGAAAAAGGCTTATTTTTTGCCCAGAAATTGTGAAGGGTTTGACATTGGTGATCATTGCAAATTTGCCACATGTTCTTCGAAGAACATCTCCATTTCTTGAAGTGTACACTCCTCTTTTAGAGCGCACAAGGATGTTTAAAAGCGTCTCTTGTTACATTAAGAGACCGTCTGTTTGTGTGTTTGCAATTTGAGCACGACATCATTTGGAGAGTAGTCATCTTGATCTAACTCCTTTGCAGGGTCTTTTCATCGTCTCTCTAGACTTTACTGGGGATATTTTGAATAGACATCAGCCTTGCTTTTTACCAGGCACTTTGCTTTTTCTTGATGTCTATGGATTTTTCTTTTCCCCCTTTTTTTAATCCCGTGTTTTTCTTTTCTTTTGGAGCTAGGATTTTCGGCAATCATGCTAGATATGCAACTTAAACTTTGGCACGCTTCCATTCCTAGAGTGATGTTGCCTTTGCTTTGGAATATGCAATGATCACCAATAGGTTGATGAAATGAATTTGCTGGCTCAACTTGGTTGTGCAAAGGATAATAGTGTGTAGGATAGAGAAATGAATTATTCTAGTCATCCTATGACACTTGGATTATCATATAAATAACACACAAAGATTTATGTTAGTCCGAGCAAGAAAATTTCTAACCGTTTACTTTCTGATACTGTTGGGCTAACCTTCATTTGCCCCAATGTGGGGTGGTTCTTGACAGGGTTGAGAATGAAAATCGCCGTTCAATGGGGTTCTCAATGGGCATCTGTAGTGTTTGGAATGAAGAAATAAATGCCTCTGTCATCTCGATCCATGTAATCGTTGCGAATGACCCTTATATCCATAGGTTAAGGTTTCGCTATCATTTCCAATCTCCTCATCTCTCAAGTGTGTATGGGACGTGTTTGGATTAGGCTCGCTTCTCTTATGAGAAAATACTCTTTTGAACAGTTCAAACGACTCTTGTTGGAAAAATTCATTTCATTTCATCAAGATTTATCCTTCAAAGGGATTTTATGATGCACCATACATGTGTAATTCATGTTCAGACAATCTCATGTTTTAAAACATGAATGTCAATGAAGTAAGAATTCTATGTCTTTTTAGATGTGAGAATCGAATTAATTCTGAAAGTTTTTAATCTCCAATGAATTGGGAAAAGGGATACTTACCTGCCCATCGAGGCTGGAGATCCTGGAGATATAAAAGGGATATGTCATTGTATATTCTAAAACTTTACAAAAATTGGAACGATACATCTTACCCTTGGTCATATGCTCCAACGAGTGTACAAGGGTTGTGAAAATCTGCACTTCACATAGTAACACAAGATTGTTGGGTGTTCTAAAGTTCTTTCGACTTCTTGGTTTTTGGAGAAAAATGAAACTTACATGTCTGCCCTGATGGCGAGCTCCTGCCAAGGATAAATATTAAGCATTATTTTGGGTTTCCAAATTCAAAACAAATTGGGACGATACTACTTTACTCTTGATTTGAATTCCATTCTGCATGCCAATGTGCGGATTGTAGAAGCCGGCCCTCAAGCTTGTGGCTCTGATTTCTTCGTCTGGTTGGGCAACGAATCCACCTCGAGGATTTACGTCGGAGGAGATTCATTCATCTTTTTGGGCGTGTTTCATGCACTGTTTTGTTATTTGAATGCATGGCTTCTTGGGTGCCTCATCTCTGTTCATCACCTGAGAGGAAAATGAGAGAACATTATCCCCGCATCTGATTGAAAATCATTTAGGAACGATACGTTCTTTTTACCAAATGGGCGGCTCCGCGGCCAAATGTGTTTTACATTGAAATGATGGATTCCATTACGCTCTGCGGATGATAACTATCGCTTCGAGGACTTGCCCCACGGATCAAACGATGAATTTGATGTCTTCGGCTTCGACATGCTTTCCAGATGTAGGAATGGTTTGCCCCCATTTTCAGTGGAGATGGGTTTTGTCGAGTGGGCAAGATCAAAAACTCATCCTAGATTTGGCTTTAGTCGAAGGTTGAAATCCCGACCTTGGATAAGCGAATCATGATTCATCTCCTTCTGCTTCGGATTTGTCATTTGCGTGCGCTTCACATTTTACAATACCAACTTCGCCGCTTGATGAAAATGAATCGATGATTTTCGAATTGCCCCAAGTTCTATAGTCATCTGCGTCGAATCTCTTTGAACTTCATCGGGTGATAGACAAACTGATAAAATGATTTTTCAATCCTGAGATCGAACTCCTGACATTTCGTACCACTTCCAGTTCACTGACTACCAGGACACAGCACTATTGGCGTCCCTAACTGGTTCATTTTTTGTTATAAAATTCTTGAAGCAGTTAGTGACCCCCATCGAGAATGAAACAAGCTCAATTTAGAGTTCATAACGACTAAAGGTCCCTTAGAACGATACAGAGCTAACCGTCTTTGAGCTCGCTCGGGCTTTTGCTCGCATTTTCCTATGTAAAGCCTTTAAATGTTTTTCTTCGTGGCGTTCAATTGATTCGCCTTGACTCTAATCTAACAAGGGATTGTTGTACTCAAGCATGATGATGCTCGCAGGTAGTACTGATCGCTGCCCCGGATTAACTCTAGGCATTAAGGAAGATTATCTTGCATGGAAGACTTTATGACAGAAAGATTAATGATACATCCATTCACATGTGCCTAGTTCCCTTGAGGATTCTCGGTGATCAGCCAGCTACACCATGAATCAGACATATAATCGTCATTTTGGATCATAACTTCATAAGTCCATCAGTTTTAAACTGATCGATCCAGATATGGAGCTCCTCATCAAGGAAATCTTTTGATTCTTCGAGCAACTGATATTCGGGTTGACCATCATCGCTTGGCGTTGAAGGATTCCTGTTTCTGTTGTGAGCGATCTGATTCTTCGAGCTAGAACCTTCGTCGTTGCTCGAGATTATAAGAGGATGATTGATCGGTTCACTATCAAAAGCACCTTCCATTTGGGAATGGGAGAAACAAAAATCCTCAAAGCATCCGCCCGCTTGATCTTCCGAAATCATATGCCCAAGCCGGGCAGATCTTTGAACACTAGGCGCAATATGTTGATCGGGGATAGGAAGAGCACTAGCGAAAAGTTGCTGCTCAAACCAAGGAGTTCGTACCTGCTGCACTTGTGGCATATACTCTTGAGGGGTGCTGAGATGATTCGGGGGAATATTCTGATTAGCGCCCAAGTAGTCGATGGTGCTGCTACCAGCTTGGTCAATGCCTAGATTCGGCAGGGTATTTCTTACTTCAGGGGCATTGTAGTTATAGCCATGCCTAGTGTTTAGGCACAAGTTGAGTTCTTTCAGGTTCAGTGCTGTGTGGCGCTGTCTTAGCGCCCTTCTGTAGCTCTTGAGGTGACTCGCGACTCCATCTTTAGTGAGTCCTGGTATGTTCATGATCTCAAGTATACGCGTTGGATATGCTGAGTTGATCCCTAGTTGCTGAACCGCACTAAGGAACTTGAGATGAAGCTCGGGGGACCAATTGACCCTCGTCTTCTTGCGACCCGGAACAGTGTTGACAAGTTGGCTATTGCTCTCTGGCCTATTTCCAGTAGAATTTGATCGAGCCGGAAATTGTTGTAGAGGGAATTCATCAGCTTTGGATTGGTCGGTCGTGATAGTAAGCTCATCGTTAAGGAAACTCCAATCATGGTGACGCATATCACATCCTTTAGAAGGCATCGATATTGACTTCGTAGAATTGATTTGTTCATGCATATCTCCAACAAAATCCGATTGTATCGAAGATGGTTCGAGGGAGTGGGGTGGTGAATGAGCATTTTCAATCCTCATATAAGGCTTATCAAGGAACATTTCGCCGAGAGTGATAGGGCCACCGCAATTAAGGCAAGCGATAGTGCTGGGAGCTTTCTTATACCTCATGTTCTCCGCTCGAAGCTTTTCGTTTTCCTCCTTTAGAATCGCAAGTTCTTGACGTCTGTGTTGAGCCCTCAATTTGGCTCGCTTATTTTGAAACCAAAACTTGACCCTCAAAGGTTTCATCCCTAGCTTCTGGCCCAATTCATTTCTTTGTTTCATGTTCGGGAGAGGGCATTCACTAAAGAAAGCTTCAAGCTCTTGGATTTCATTCTGAGTGTGGCACTGGCGACGTATCCTTTTCCGGGATTGACCATCGATGCTGCTGTTGTCGTCGCTGCTGAGATCCTGAACTTCGTTGTCGAAAGGGTTGGGTTCTGTGGTTCTGGTACCAGACGCCATCCTGGAATCTTCGAGATCTCTCAGTAGTTCATTTTCTGAGATTTTTGGATCAGTCGCCTCTAGCAACTGATGGTAACCCTCAAACATGTTGGATCGAAAAATGTTCGATCAATTTTTGCTCACTCAGGGTTCTCTACTCTCTCATGTATGCTCACTCTCTCTAAATTTTCTTTTGAGTGATTTTGTATGCCCATGAAACGTTCTTTAAACATGGATGAAGATCATCAGGCAAGCGTTGCTCCCAAGATTTCGTATTTCCCGCTTTGTCGTCTTCTTTCTTCTTTTCAACGTGGAGGGACACCAAATCGATTTCCTTTTCTCGATATCCATGTCTGTCTCCCACTTATTTTCAAAAAGGTGGAACTACGCTCGCCTCCTGCTCAGTTTTTTAATATGATGGGACCGCCAAATCCTTTCGCAACTTTTTTCGATAGTTGCGCTTAACTCCCTCTCAATTTTAATATGGTGACACCGACATATCTTTTTACAACTTTTTTAGGTTTATCAAGCCTGAAATCGCGGACTGGGACAGATCTGATGGTTCACCGAAAGAGCCACCACTGCTTTACCCAATTAACTTGGCTCCACGAGCATTATTGCTGTGCCTTTCTTCATTCTCGAGTTGCTATAAAAGGGGGAGTTAATGCAGAGAAGATTAACACTCTTACATAATTGCCTTTTCTTATTTTAATCACTCTACCACACTCATCTTCTTCTCCCTCACTCCAACGAAAATGACCTCCTCTCCTATTCGCGCTTTCTCGGCCGAAATTTTGGCCCAGTGGGAAAAACTCTATAACCTCCTCGGTCGAGGCTATGCTCATATAGCCGATCACCTAGAAACTGAAGATGAAATCCGCATTTTGCTCGTGGAAATAGACACCACCTCCATCGAGGGCACTAATTTAGAGAGGGAATATAGAATCTTCCCAACCCTCTTTATAAACTTTTTAGAGACTTACCGTGTCGCTCATCGAAAAGCTACCGTGGCTCACGTTTTGCGAGCTCGCTATGAGGATCGGTCCAACTGCTTGGTGTTGGCCAACCTTGTGGCCGATAGTCACAGAAAGGCTGTTGAGTTCGCCAACAAGCGAGTCTCGATGTTGCTTCGCGAGAGGGGAAATTTGGTGGAGCGCTTGGCCTTATCCCTGACCACCTATGAGCACGACCGTCGTAATGTCGTGTTGAAGTTTCAATGTGAGTGGCAGGAAGAAAGGCTTGACAGCATTACCGCGGATATAGCCCATGGGAGAGGACTAGTTCGGGACCTGGAAATAGCCGCCGAAGATCACGGGACCAAGGTTGCCGAGCTTAAAGGGGAATGTAAACGCCTTCTTCTTAAGCTTGCAGATCTCGAGTCTCGAGGTGGTGAGTATAAGCAAAGCATCAATAATATGGAGGGCCAACTTGGTTCCTTTGTGATGCTAATTAGGGCTCATTGCGGTTTTATGTTTCCACCCCGATGATTTGTATGATCTGCTTTTAAGGTCCCTCGATTGAGCGAAATGAATGAAAGCTCTAATGTGTGTGTCTCAACTTCTGTATGGCTGACTTTCTCGAACACCTGACCACTCTCAACCTAGGCAAGCTGCGCTTTGACATTGATGATTCGAGCGTGTACATCTTGATTTTTTAATCTTGCTTATGATCGGATAAAGGAACCTCCCACCGCGATTATCCACAAAAAGACTTCTCTTCTCTACTTGTTTTTAACCTGTTTCAAATGAAAAGGCAGAATCAGAAGAAAGAATTTGAAAAATAAAACATAAATCCTTTCAATTTTATGTTTACTTGTGATTAATAGGGATAAGAGCTTTTACAAGGGTTTTGGCCTTGTGCAAAAGCTTTTATCAATATTCCTCAAAGGAAAGCATATCATTGAAAGGAATGTAATTCACGATAATCGCCTTTGATCAATTCCAAGAAAATCAATGGAATGTTCAAAAGTACACAATTACGATGTGTTTTAAATTCAATTGAAGATACGGTATCCAAATTAAAGCCGTTTGCTAAGAACGAGAGTAATTTGGATATCTATCTTTTCATTAAATTTGAAAAACACGAATACTCTTGATCAATTATTGTGGATTACCAATGATGCAAAACATGCATGAACCAATTCAAGTTTATAGTTCCTTCTGGCGAAATTGGGATTGTATTGCCCTATACGGCCAAAAGGTTGTATAAGACTTCCAATTTCAATTTCATCCAAAGGAATTATAAAATTAATTTTGGAGTATTCGAGTGATTAGAAGAAATGCCACTATCACATTCCAA
Organism: Rhodomyrtus psidioides; assembly: GCA_021437785.1. Taxonomy (NCBI): domain Eukaryota; kingdom Viridiplantae; phylum Streptophyta; class Magnoliopsida; order Myrtales; family Myrtaceae; genus Rhodomyrtus; species Rhodomyrtus psidioides. The sequence goes on along the minus strand of JAILYB010000044.1, from coordinate 423,360 downwards.
TGACAAGTCAATAGAAATACAACAAATTTCAATCTGAATGTATATAAACACAAATAGATCCCTAATACAATCAATCTAAGGGATCAGATAGAGAGGATCTCAGCAAAATAAATCCTATACAAGAAGGCTAGAAATGAAAATTAAAACAAAGGAATGTGATCTTAATACTTAGAGATGCCCCAGTTTCGATCTTTGAGACGTGACTTCAGGATCACCTATTCCAAATCGTCATCTTCATTAGATGATACCTCAATGATGTCCATAGCAGGCTCTTCTTGTCCACTTGGCGCTCGTAATGGGATGACACCATCTTCATCTTCCATCAAGAACATTGGGAGGAAAACACACCTATCTATCCTCAAAATGGCATTTAATCCAATCACCGGAATTATGTAATGAATATAATGATTAAGAGCTGTAACAAGTTCGAGGGATAGAAAAGTCTTACCAACCAAACTTAAGAGAAAATCAAGCTTCTCTGTATTTTTAGCAGTGTTAGGTATACTAACCTTCCATAGACAAACGCATGAGACAAGTGAGGGAAAACTCCTAAAAATCAAAAGATAGGGCTTGGTACCTAAAGCCAAGGTTCTCACCTCGAATTCTGGGAAGAGCCGATTCCATTGCACAACTATCGTTGCATTGGGACTCAATCCATAATTCGAAGTGAGCGGAATTGAAAAGTGGATTACCCCATGTTTTTCCTCACGGAGATTCCATTTTCAATTCCTTCTATTGTGTTCCTAAAGAGGGCGCCTGGGGTTTTAGGCGCAATTGTGTGTATTCATTGTGTCGTGCTAAAGCAATAGACATGCATTTTATTTAACAATCACCGCTTCAATATAAACATCCACACAATCATACATCCAAAACTCCTGCCTGCATAAAACAAAGTTAACAAGCACTTCACCCCTTATTTCTCCCGTCTACAAAAACATCTAACACATTCGTTAGCATATACACCTCACTTTCGAGAGAATCTGCATAAAATTAGGTTAGAAGAATCAATCAACTTTTTAATCGGCTCAAGTCCACTAAATGGTTAAGAACCAGTCCCCAGCGGAGTCGCCAGTCTGTCGCGACCCTCTTGAGGTTGTCGGGCTCTCGAGGGCTAATGGGCCGTCCTGTCTGGTCGGACGCGGGCCTCTCCCAAGGCCCATTACCCAAATCGCAACGGAGGTATGCGTGATCGACTTTCAGTGTGGTCTAGTGACATGTGCTAAGTGTGCATGCCATGGAGTCGCCACCAATCATTTTTTTAGGGTATGATTGGACCACCCAATCGAATAGTTGGGAGTTTCTATTCAATTCTGCGAGAACCAGAGAAATGGTTTCGGGGACTTAGTTACACCAACTGTCAGAGTTGATGCCCTTTCGGTACCTAAGTTGACTGAATTTTCTAGCCTGAGATTCATGCGGATGAGTAAGGTATGAACCCTAAATCTAGAAATTCATGTAGATAGGAGTGATTATCCAGGCAATCACAATCAGTAATAAAATGCCCAACTCAAGGAATCTAGATATGCAAACAAATCACATGGCATTCATAGTAAGGTCCTATTTATCAATCACAGCTCAAGAATGATTTAGCTGTCCTAGCCATTCTACACACGATCTAACCTAAGAAAAGCATTAGGAAGCATCGAAGGAGTTCGAGAGTACTCACATGGGGTTCGCCGTGCCCTGATTTGGTCTTGAACGAGCTATCGAGCTTATGCCGACCCGATTATATTTGGGGATCCACTCGACGTTTTACACCATGAAATCATGTGAAACAAAAACGAAAATATTCAGCAAGGGGCATTTATTGTAGATGGTGGTCGATCTAATTGGACGTCAAGACTAAAAAAGATGTAGAAATTTACAAATTAAAATACTCGAATGACATTTTTTTGCTAAATTCAACTCTATGCGTCGTGAAGAAACACATGCAATTGAACTTGAATTTTGACTATTTATGAGTTCAAAATGTAAAAGAAATTAAAATAAAAATATTGACTATTTTTCTATATTTTTACGACAGCGAACGCTATTTTTCTTCATTTTTCATGTATTTTTCTATTTTTGGAAAATATTAAAAAATATTAAAAAAATGAATTTTTTTTTATCAAAAATGGTTCCTTTAGCTTGGTCAAGGCTACCAAAGATGATTTTTTAATTTTTTTAACTTTTTATAGATTTTTTATGAATTTTTTAAAAATAAACTATGAAAGACTAATCAAAAATCAGGTGTCAACACCCCCCCCCTCTCACACCCATCGCCGGCCAGTGATGGGGGTGACGCCGAGGGTTGCTGCTCAACTGCAAGTTGAGCAGCAACTGCAAGGCCGTGTGTTTTTTTTTTACTTTTTAATTTAAAAAAATAAGTTAATTTTTTATTTTAATAATGCACATCATTGCCACTTGAGATGCCATGTAGACATACTTTAAAAAAATCACATAATATTAAGAAATTAATAAAAAAATGCCACATGTATTGTTTTCCCAGAATTGACACGTGATCGTTTTTTGCCGTAATTGGCACTTAAGTGATCGATTTGTCTCCGACTTGATACTTAAGTGATTCGAAAAAAAAATATTGACACTAAAGTGCGCCATATACAAATATTTGCACTTCTGCTGTCCTTTTTGCCATTTTCGATTTTAGCAAAGGTTGAAAGAAAAAGCTTAAGGTTTTCCACATTAATAGCAAAAATCCATGTGTTCAGAGTTTCCTACGAACAACAATGCCTAGCATGATTTAGCAATCAAAAGTTGAGAGTTTTCACCTTTTTAAGCAAAATTCTGCAATTGCGCACTCTCTGGGAATTCGCCCAAAAACACGCCTTTCCGATCGAATTTTAAGCTCTAAACTTTGAATGGACCTTAGGATCACGTAGCAAGGAAATTAGTGACTTAATTTGAATAAAAAATAAGGTTGAATCGACCTCAAATGGGGCTGAACAAAGGCAAGGCAATAGTTGGTCGGCAGAATAGAGTGGCAGATTCAGTGGTGACTTTGTAGGCTTGGATGGGAAACTACCGATTTCGGATTGACAAACGGGCAGTTGCTGTGATAGATCATCGAATATTGAACATCGCGGTACCTGAAACGGGTCGATCGGAGCATGGATGGCGATGCACGGTCAATCGGTGCGAAACTGTTCTAGGCTGCTGACGGGATGAAAATTCGGCCTTGACTCCCTCTTTCCTTTTCTCATGAAATTCTTAAAGAATTCTGAATATGGACCACAAAAGTGACGACCTCTTGTGCTTGAACCTGAGGCTTGTATATATAGAGCTTGGTTCTTAGAGTCCTAATAGGAATATGAGTCTTTGACAACCGTTAGATCGACAGTCCTAACTAGATCGGGATTCGATAATAGCCATTAGATTTAAAGGAGTCATGATCCATCAAAACTCTTCATTATTAACTGCAAAATGATAGATTTGTAAAGTCTAAGATCACCTCTTAAGATAAACTTTTTAACCAAATGAAAATTACGAATCAGATCTGAAAATTTGAGAGTCTTATCTCGCTAGGACTCTGTCAATTTTCGTCCAAATGGATGAAGAGGAAGAAACGGCCGACTTCTGAATGTCTCGTGGGCTCTTTTGGTGATTCCGAACCAAATTGGACTTTAACTAGTCAATTGGGTAATCAACTACGGTCCCTTTGTCAATTATAAGAGCTAAAATGGGCTGCCTTGAGCTTCAAATTAGGTCAAGATCCATAAGAAATTCGACACACATTAGGACCAGCCCTAAACATGATTCGCAATTGAATTATGGACTTGTCTCGAGTTCTCGAGTTCAATTAAGGCCTCTCCTAAATAATGGACATTTAATTGAAACCCTATTCAAAAGTTAAGTTCGAACAGAATAAAATTGGCATGAAATTAATTTCAACTTGTTCAAATAATTTGGCACACTCAAGTTGAAAATTTTCAAACTGAATCCGATTCGACCCCCCATCAAATTAAGCTCAATTGACTCATCTAATGCAATGACATGTATTTGATCGAAAGTAAATATGCAATGCATGAAAAATAATTTTTTTGAGGATTATGTCTAACTCTCATTTTATGCTTAAAAGTATTAATTAAAGAAAATCAAAATTTAGATGTCAACCCCACTCCAACTACCGTCCATGTAACCAACTATCCATCCGACATCCACTACGCTTTTGACGGCCCATCTTTATCTCGGTAAAGTCTTTCGATGGCATGCTTTAATCCTCTTCCCAGTACTTAGAAAAGGTGAGCTGCCAATTTAGATACAAGATATTATCATTAGTACTTGAGTAATTAGACATCTCGCGACAATCCACTTGCAAAATTCAAACATAATTGAATGTGGGTAGGTTATTTTAGAGCTTCAAGAGAGAGGGTGCGGTGATGGAACTTCTATAAGAATCGTCCAAGCTTTCCTCTTCTTCACGCATTGTTTATTTGTTCCATGATACATTGGTGACATAGTCATTAGAATAGTACGATCCATTTTGATTCAAGGACTTAGTGATGCGCATTGCCAGATGAACCTATCACCTTGATCACACGCACATATATCCATTCGATAAGTATCAAGTGCCTCTTTAATGACACACGTCTCGATTAAACAACTACGGTTACTTTGCTTAAATTACCGTAAGAGGATACAACTAGAACGAGTATATTCTATCACTAATTATTCATCGACCTCTTTTGTGAGCGATTCTATTTCTCATATGCAATCAATTCGTGTGAACCGAGTGGGTATCCAAATTTACCTAAAACAAAAGGTCATCCGAATCCAAACCGAGTGGGGTGGGACAACTTCCTTATGCTACTTCTCTTTCCCCCTTCGTCGTATTTAGCAAAATCACAGCTGGATCCCTGATTGCAAAAGATTTGACAATAGAACTTACAAATAATTCTGGAGATTTATTCGAGATCATTTTGATCAATTTGTCCCACAAATCATAATGAGATTGTGCGATTGTTTCCTTGATTTGTAGCTGACCTTACGCGGCAATTCTTATCCCAACGTAGATAAGAAGAACAATAAAAGGTAATATGGGTTGTGCAAGTCGGCGAGCTCCAATATGCTCAATTCTCCATCCTTAAATAGCTTAAGGATGTTGCTATCGGAGCACTCAGCGCCGCAATGATGAAGACATCACTCATATTCATTTGCTTTTTGTTCGTAACTAGCTATGTTGGAAGTGTTATGGGCAAGACGCGTGTTCAGATCAACAACAATTTGCCGGCTGATACTACTCTAGTAGTTCATTGCAAATCCAAGGATGACGATCTCGGAATCCATTATTTAATGGACAACTGGGGATTCTCGTTCAACCCTAATCCCTTCGGGAGGACATTGTTCTTTTGCAGCTTTTCATGGCCGGGTCGACTTGAGTGGTTTGATATATATAAGGGAAAAAGGGACTGGCGTTATTGCGAGATTTGTACTTGGAGGATCTCGCCTGATGGTCCATGTAGGCTTAGTGACTCTGGAGAGTACGATGTTTGTTATCCATGGAATTCGAAACCTCTTATGTGAATGTTTGATAGGGAAATATGACGTTATAGACTCATATCTCTTGATTTAGATGTAATAAGAATCATCTATGTTACCTTTTGAATTAGTATTTGCACGCATGCTTTTCTATTCTAATATCATCATCATTCACTTTCGATTGGCATCTCCTTCTTTACATAGTTTCTCCTTCGCTTGTTGAGATTCTATTTTCATTTATTACTTCTACAATTTCTTATCTCAATCAGAATGTTTGGATATACATTTTTTTTTTAATTTAAAAATAAAGTCAATAATTGTCAAGTGGGTTTGAATGAGATATACTTGATGGTCGCTGAAATCTGAATGGCTTTGTTTGTGACTGAATCTTACTGTTATTAGCGTTTTGTTCATTTGCTGCGCATTTCTGCGATACTGTGGCCTTAAATGATGAATGGTCGGTTGTGAGTCTTGTGACAGCGATGGTCAACAATGGCTGTCCGATGACCGGAGCTAAGCGCAGAATTTTTTTTATTGTGTTGAAAGCTGGTTATTCTCTCAAATTTCGTTGGCACTTAGTCAGCCCTAATAGGCTAGTGATGACTCCTTCACATAGGAATCTTTTAGGTTTATCGAATTTCAGATATAAAACTCCAATGTAGAGCTAGCGAGGTATGGATTTGGGAAAACCCAAGCCATTTGAGGACCTTTGGTTCAACTTTAGTGTTACCTTTAAACTCGCTGTCGGTCTCCTAGTCGAGAGGGTCACTCACATCTGTGCCGGCTTATTGTTGAGTCATGAAATTGGGGCTTTCATCTGTGTATAATTCACCAAAATGAGAAGAATGCATCCATCATGATGGGAATGTATTAGCTTATACTGCGTAATTAACACTGCGTCGTCGCGAATTTTGACCCATGCATTTTGGGTACTTAAAAAGTGTTAATTGTGTGGATAAGGAGGACAGTAACTGTAAGATCGCAGTATTTCCTTTCACAAGGCTTATGCTTGCTTACAATTGGAGACGTTCCCAATATAAGAGTAAATGGACATTACTGATGGCGTTTGTTTCAGATGAGCTTTGGTCAGACGTCCCATTCAAACTTCGGACTTCCGGTCTTGAACCTCATACCTGCTGTAGATTGGACACCCATTTTGCTCATTTTCCGACATTAGGATCTAGCTAACAGAGGTTTGGCTCCGTCATCGTGCAAACCTAAATCATGACATGTGCTCTGGATTGTCTCGAGCTTCAATCTCAAGTCGATCAAATCGAATTTGGGTCAAAATTTTGAGCCACATTTAATATTATCTTTCTTTGATCGAGCAATAAGACACCGTTCTAGTGACAACCTCGCTCGATTAGCTTGAAATTTTTCTAACCTAATCCAAGCCTTTTCTCGTAGAAAAGAAAAACACGAAAAGCCGAACTTTGCATTTTTTTTTTCTCACGGGAACAAAAAAAGGAACATCAAAACTTGTTATGAAATGATCAAAAACTCATGGGATGCTGCCAAAATCATGTTCCGAGGAAAGCTGAAAGTCCCACACGTAAAAAGATGAGGAGCGAAGGAAATAAAAGCTCGAGAACCTCATTCAACAAATTAAAAGTATATTGCAAGTTGGGCTAAAGATCGGGAATCATTGTGTCATTATCTCAAGTTCCCATGTCCTAGATTGCACATTGTAAAAGTGACGCATCGTTTAATGAAGATAATAAGTAAATTCTTACTTAGAGAAAAACAATTCTCGAAATTGAATTGAGATGATAATGTTATGTCTTCCAAAAACCCGAAAACAAGCTTATATAGCGTGTTAACCCTAATGACATCAAAACCGCCAAATTACTAAAATACCACTAAAATAAAATAAAATTCGAAAATACTAAAATAATTGAAAAACTCTTCTAAATGATCCCAAATCGCCGAAATCTATCGCAGTTCACAGCTAAAAGCTGTGAGTATTGATCAGCACGTCGTTTCTCTTTAGCCAACCGAATTTGAGCTCAACCCAATGTCGTCGACCCGGTTCGCCGGTTCTAGGTGCATTGTCTCTTCGACTTCAGATAGCATTTCTGCCAGTCCAATCGATCCATAAACACACTACTAATAGACTTCACATCATTCTCCTCCACTCGAGAAGAACTTGTCCTCGAGTTAGAATCAAAATCTGGATACAATGGCTCAGTGGACTCATGAAACAGTGATAAATCAGCAACATTGAAGGTGTTGGACATGCCCATGCTTTGTGGAAGTTCGATAACATAGGCATTATCGTTGATCTTCCTGTTGACAGTGTAAGGCCCGTATTTCTTTTGCTGTAACTTGCTGTAAGAGCCAGCTGGTAACTGCTTTTTACGAAGAAATACCATAACTTGATCACCTACCGCAAACCCTTGCCTTTGCCTACGTTTATCTGTTGCAGCCTTATATTTCTGATTGGCCGCTTCCAACTTCTGCTTCACTTCCTGATGCACCTCTACAATCTGTTTAGCCATATGATCCGCATCAATACTTTTGTTTGTTTGTGTGGGCAATTGAATCAAATTCGGAGTATGCTGAGGCGCCTTTGTACAGACGATAGAAAAAGGCGACTTGCCAGTAGAACTATGAACTGCATTATTATAAGCAAACTGTGCCTGTGATAAAACAATGTCCCACTGCTTCGGCTTATCTCCACAAATACTTTGGTTTTTGGTTTCAAGTTTGTGACATTCTAAGTTTCCTACCAGTTTGAGACTGTAGAATGAGAAATATTTATCGATGTACTTCAGTCATATTTCGCTCGGATTTGATCAATCATGAGAAGACTAACCAAAAGGGAAAGGCTAACGCAAGACAAGGTACGTGGACCTAGGAAACTCGAAAAAGAAAATGGCGCTATGACCATAAGGATTGCTGAGGGAATATTTAGAGCCAATAAGGCCGATCAGATGACGATTTAAGAATCCATTGCTAGTGTTATACAATTGGAGCATGGGTGATGCCGTATAACCAATGTATAATTTGCGAAGTTTTCCTAGATCGAATAATGACGATCGAGACCATCGAAACTAGTAATGAACCATCGCAATTACATGACAATCAAAGACGTCTTATTCTGAGTCATCCTAAGTGTGAGAAGAGTTACAGAGTCGATACGCGTAATGTCTGCAAAAGCCGCCCGTTAGTTCGAAATAGACTGAAATTACGATTGATGAGAGATTGATCACGAAATGGAAGCTTGAAATTGGCAATTGAAAATGAAGAATTCCAACATTGGAAAAAAATTTGACGTTGTCTCGCTAATAGTAATTTAGAATTGGAAAAGTGAAGTTTCGAAAGGAAAGTGCCAAATTACCGTTTTGCCCCTCAACCTTTTACCCTTGCCTTAAGAGAATTAGAAAGGCAAAATTGTCATTTTATCTTCTAAGGGGGGCTGTCGAAAATTTGAAGGGATGAGGTCAAAGAAAGTCAAAGCTTGGTTGATGAATAATTGGTGGCTTGCCATGTGTCAACCTTGGAGAGATTAGGCATTAATTAAACATCAAGTCACTTGCCCTTCAAATAATTGGTGTGGAAGACTCTCTCTCCTTCCTTCTTGGCCGATCATCCCTCTCTCTTTTCACTCTCTCCATTTTCTTCTTCTTTCTCTTCTCTCTCTCGCCCAACCAGCCCGTTACCCTATCTGACTGCTTCGCTGTTCTAGCCATAACTTTGTCGTCCGACATCAGATTGAGGTAAAACCACCTCTATCTGAAAGATTATTGTCTTGTGGTTCTAGGGACATATTATAAGCTTAATTTGGCCCTGCATTTTGTTCCGTAGGTCTGTTTGAGTGGACAAAGGCCAGGACAAGGTCAGATTCTGACCAGTTTTGGGGAAAGACTTGTTTCGTGGGCTTCGGGACTTCAAATGGCTCCAAATTTTTGGTGAGATATTCTAAACTCATAGTACTTGAGTTGGCTGAACAGGTTGTGAGTTCATTGGAGATTTAGAGTATTTTTATGGTTGATTTGTAGTGGTTCCCACCGAACAGATTCTGATCGTCTGACCACCGTGGGGGAAACCAGACTGTTCGAAGCTTTTCTCTCCAAGCTTTTCGGTGAGACTCTTAAAATTGATGTTTGATATATTGGCAAGTTGGTTTTGAGAGGAAGTTGGGTTAAGAGATAACTAACGGGCTGTTTGAAGTGAAAATGGTAGATGCCATCCAACCTGTCCTCGACACGCACCAATTTTGAATTGAGTAATTCTAAGTCGTCTGGTGTCCAAATTGAGTTCCATTTTCGTCCACGCGTTCATAAGAAAATGAAGTATAAGATTTTGAAATTTTATTTCATAAAAAGTCCATGAATCAATGTCAGTTTACTTGCGAATGAAGCTGGTCGTGGGGCCTAGAAAAGGGCAGTTTTGGCGGAATGATATTTATGATGATTTGCCTTGACAGAACGACCCTTGGCATGCTTAGGGCATTGATTTAACACTATGGAGATATGAGGATAAGGTGTTGTGTGTGTTATTGAAGTAGTTGCGCAAGAAAATTGAGAAATGATTGAGTTTCGATGTGGTTTTCCTAGGCACGTTGTGAGAGCCCTGTTTGGCCGTGAGCTTGCTGACCTAGGAGGGTCGTTTGGATTGGATTTGCTAGCTTGCTTGAAGAGGTAAGTGTCCCTTAAACCTTTACTTGAACGTTAGGACACTATTGGATGAGATAGATTGATGAATTGGTGCTTATTATGACCAGTTAGATGTTGAACGCATGAGATTGTTGTGGTCGATCCATATGCCTTGGTGTGAGGTATATATGGTTGTTGGGCCCTGGCGATTGAGCATGACCATTGAGCCCTTATATGTGAGATTGGCTATTGAGCCCCTAGGATATTAAATGTCCAGAGTGCCTAAGAGACCTATATGGCTGTAGTGCCTATATGATATGAATGGCTATAAGGCCTACGTGCTTTAAATGGGCTATAGTGCCCCTAGTGATCAATTGACTTGGTGCCCCGGAGATCGCATTGGCTATGCTATATAGATGGCTATAATGCCTATTCTATATAAACGTCTATAGTGCCGATGTTATATGAATGGGCTATAGTGCCCCCAGCGATCAATTGGCTTAATGCCCCAGAGATCGCATTGGCTTGGTGCCCCAGTGATATCGATTGGCTTGGTGCCCTGGTGATATCAATTGGCCAAAATGCACCAGAGAAGTAAATCGCGGCTTGAGAGCCCAAGCGATGTATGATTGTGATGACTTTTAAAAGTTATACGTTTATTTATATGTTATGTGTTAGAAGCTTTAACCCATGAGGCTGAGTATGTTGATTGCGACTCTTGTTCATGCTTGATTGATGAATGCCATGTGGTATTGTCTGGTTGAACTTTTGCTTATCGCTTGTTGTGTAATCTGGGGGACTGGCGGTCTGGTCTAGGTTTAGGGTTCACTTGCTGAGATATATATCTCACCCCGTAGGGGATTAACTTTTTTTCAGGTCCTCGGCGATGGAAACATGGGTCTGATGAGGAGGAAGAGTATTTAAGGAAGTAACTGGGCGAATGGATATAAACCTTATGTGACCCTAGGGTAGACATGGCCAAATGGAACCGCGAACCCGGAACCGGCCCGTTGACCGGGCCCGCGGTTCCGAACCGGAACCGGAACCGGCCTTCAAGGGCAGGTTCCGGTTCCCAATTTATCGAAACCGGCCCGGAACCGGTGGTTTCGGGCCGGTTCCGAACCGGTTTTTTTTTAAATGATTTGGGGAAGAGCCGTGGGGGAAGAGCGGGGGAGAGCCGCGAACCGGCTCTTCCCTTTCAAATATATTTTTTTTTTAAATTTCGGTCGGAACCGGATACGGAACCGGGAACCGTCCCGGAATCGCCGGTTTCGAACCGGAACCGGCGGTTCGGTCGAACCGGCCATGTCTACCCTAGGGGTTATACTTTGTTTTGTGGATTTAAGAATAGAACTTTGGCATTTGACCACTGTAATTTTGTTGAGGTGTGTTATATGGAGTTCAGAAGGGTACCCCCTTTCGTTCTAAGTCATTATATTTATTTATGTATGGAGTAGTTTCTTGCTTCTGCATGTTTATGGATGTGTCTCCTGAGGGCCAAAGGATCCTGGGTACCACAGCATGATAACAGCCTGAGGTGATGTCCGCTACCCCGATAGGTTCGGGGCCTGACAAAGTTGGTTCCAAAGTAGAATTGACCTTGAACCAATTATGGTATGGTATGAAAAAAAATATCAAAGGAAAAACGAAAAATAAGTCTAATGTGATCTCATTGACTAAATGGTGTTAAATTCATCACTTGATTTTATTGCTTATATCATATCTCATCCATGGCTTATTTAATATTTTCAAAAAGTTGCCTGTATTCAATCTTGAGTTTTAAGAAATTATTTGGTCGGAATAAGCTTTCGATTCCACTCCGAGAACGGGACTACCTAATGACTTATTTAGGAAACGATTGCCCTCATATATGGTTTGTACTTATGCGATAAGATAGCTCCTATACGCACACCGCTAGCATCATAGTCTACTTCAAACAATTTATCAAAATCAGGTAAAGCAAGAATTGGCGCGGTACACAATTTCTCCTTTAGAATAACAAAACTATTCTTGGCTTCCTCTCCCAATAAAAATTTACCTTTCTTCATACATTATGTAACCAGGGCTGCAATTATACTGAAATTCTTAATTAATCGCCTGTAGAACGTAGCCAACCCATGAAAACTCCTAACTTCAGAAATTATTTTAGGAGTTGGCTGATTGCTCTTGCCTTTGCCTCATCCACTTCTATTCCATCAACAGTAATGATAAACCCCAAGAATAGCAGCTTATTGGTTAGAAAATTTCACTTCTTAAAATTAACATACATCTTATTAATCTGCAAGGCTGTCAACACCCCTCTCAAATGCATCAGATTATCCTCCTCAGTCTTACTATAAATTAGGATATTATCAAAATATACTGCAACAATCTGCCAATAAAAGATTTCAGAACCTAATTCTAAGCCTCATGAAAGTGCTCGGAGCATTAGAACACCTGAACGACATCACCAACCACTCGTATAGCCCATCTTTTTTCTTGAAAGCTGTCTTCCACTCATCTCCAGGCCAAATATGATGATATCTGTTCTTCAAGTCCAGCTTCGTAAACCACTTAGCTCCATGCAATCTATCCAGCATGTCATCCAATCTAGGAATTGGAAACTCGTATCCCATAGTTATCTTGTTGATGGCTTTGCTATCTAGCACATCCTCCAACTCTCATCTTTCTTATGAGTTAATAAAGCAAGAACAACACATGGGTTCATGCCCCTTTTGCAATAACTCATCAACCTTCTCTTTCAACACTTCATTCTCCTTGGGACTTATCCTGTAGCATGGTAAATTAGGCAGACTAGCACTAGGAATTAAGTCTATATTGTGCTGAATATCGCGCATATGAGGTAACCCATCTGAAATCTCTTCAGGCATCAGCTCACTAAATTCTCGCAATAAAGGTCTAATTGCTTCAGGCTGCTCCTCCACTTGTAATTCAGCCTATGTCTTAATCGTTTGTTTCACTACCAGCACATGAATTTACTTGGTCTTATTAATTTCAGATTCAAATTTCCTTGTAAAAATAAGGAAATTATTACCGGCAGCCTGCTTTTCTTTGTTCTTCATGGACATCAAAGTATACTTCACCCACCTTTCACCATATTATACTAGTTCCTCCTCTCCGAATAATGAGCATCCACATCAAATTGTCACGGCCTCCCAGACTACACGTGGCATACATGTATATCTACCACATCATAATACAGCTCATCATGATACTTACCGATGGAGAGTAGAATTTTGCATCGCTTAGTCACCTGAATGTTTTCAGCTCCAGACTTAATCCATCCTAACGTATAGGGATTAGGATGTTTCTCCACAAGTATTCCCAGCTTCTTCACTGCCTCCTTCTCGATAATGTTTCCATACTCCCATTATCAATGACCACAACAAAGATCTTTCCCAGAATGGTGCATGATGTAGGTCGGATTGATGATGCCGCCCGTAACGAAGATGAGCTCACACGACCAAGGAGATCAGCCCGCATCCAAGCTCGACAAGCTGCTCGACAAGACATGTTGAAGTCGAAAGGATGCCAGGCAAAGAGCAAGAGTCTGATTCTAGAATCCACACCGCAATAAAGCCTTTGCCATTCCATACGCATTAGAAGTCCAAAAGACACATTGGGATAGTGATGAAGATATTATCTCGCTTCTAGTTCCTAGGCACTTTAATGTTTATAGTTTTTAGGTTCTTTAATGTTCTTTAATATCTTCATTTTCTTGAGTCTTTTCATTTGCTTTTCCTTGGCTATAAAAGGTCATCTACTTTATGTATTTGGTAGACGATTTTGATGAATGAAAATTTTCCTTGTGCAATTATCTAAAACTTGAAGAATTCAACCTCCTGAAAACCTAGAAGAGTTTTCACTCCGTCCTTGAAGAGTAGGAGCTTTTCAAAATCTGCATCATTGAAGAGTTGCACTCAGCGATCTAGAAGAATCGTTGCCCTATCCACTTCCTTGGAGACTTGGAAGAGCATCTATCGAAGTTTCTATCCTTCGTTTGTTCCATTCTCGTATTTTATCCATCCTTACCCATCCATTTTACTACCATTTCATCCATTTTCCATCAATGTTACTCTCCCGATCCTTACGTTCGAGTAGCCTATATCTTAGGCTGCATTAGTGCATCTAGTTCAGAATAACTGATGGCGCTGCGAATCATCCTCCTGTTTTGGGGTTAACATCATCATGCGCACCACACAGTTTATTTTCCTCTCTTCCTCATATTCAAAACCTTCTTCCTCACCATCTAGTTCACATCAATATCCATCTTTTTCCTCGTCTCTCGCTATTATGATCACCGTCTTCCTCTGAGGTCACTCATTAGATCGATGCCCAGGCTGATTACACCTGTAACATTTTATCGCCGTTGGTTTAGCGTAAGGATTAGGGTTCGCAGATTTGCCTTGCCTCGTCCATAGGCTGTTTCTTTGCTGCCTTATCTTCCTGACTTCGCCTTGAGTTATAGCGATTGTTGAAGTCGCTTTTCCCCACAGAACCGCCTGAACTACTGCCTCTATAGTTTTCGTAGCCTCTTTTTCCCCTTTCTTGTTGTAACAATTCTGCCTTCATCGCCATATTTTTCGCTTCAGATAAATTTTACAGAAACTTCACTCCAATTTTATCTCGAATATAAGGGCGTTAGCCCCATGAGATATCTGGCTACCTGTTGCCCATCCATCTCTGGCAGATTATTCCACTCCGCCAATCTCGTAAACTCCTCTATATACTCATGTACAGTCCGGTTGCCCTGCTGGCAACGTTGGTATTGCTGGAACATTATCTGCTCATAATAAGGTGTTAGAAACTCCTGTTTCAGCAGCCTCCTCAATCTATTACAAGTTCACACTCTCTCTTTTCCTTCTCGCTCCCTCCCATTTTACAATTTCTCCCACCATGCAGACGTAACCCCTTCAATCTACAGGCTACTAGTCACACCTTTTTCTCACTAGGGGTCTCCATATAATCGAAGAATCTGTCTATATCAACAATCCAATCAAGAAATTCTTCTATCCCCAGACTTCCATTAAAATAAGGGATATCGACTTTTAGTTTAAAATTGTTACCTTCACGATTGTCGTAACGTCATTTGCCATCTATTCTATCACGATTGTCGTAATGCTCCCTTCGAATTCCTCCATAACGATTTTTGTCTCCATAATCAACATGTCCTTCATCAGAAAATTCGTTCTCCTCTTCTTCCGAATTCTCTTAAAATAGATGGCTATTTTGCCTGCGGACAGGAACAGGCCTATGGAGAGGGTCATCGTGAGCAAGTTCTGCACCCGACCTTCTGTCATTCCATCGATTCCGGTTCACATCAACGCCGAGACCTCAAATCGATATGCCAATTCTTCAAACCGCTCTTCGATGCGATGAAGTTCGAGATTAATTCGTTGATCTATGCGTTCCAATAAATGCTACTCCAAATGTTGCAGTGCGTCATCCCCAAGGATTGGAGTGTTAGCAAGCTGTCAATTATTTTATTTCCTTATTAGATATCTTGTAGGACAATTAGGGTTGTCCTCCTATATATATGTTATTGTAGCCTTTGTTGATGTAAGAGAATAGAATGTGAAATATAAAGGAAAATTTCTACATGGTATCGGAGCCCTAGGGTTTGATATTACGGCGGTCCTGCTCCGGCGTCGCTCATTCGACTCTTATTCCGTTCTTCGATCGTTCCACTCTCGTCAATCGGTGTGTCCGCCTTTGGTTTCTCAATTATCTGGTAACGATCCATCTTCTTCTCTCGCAAGGATAGAGATTTTTTTGGGTGCACGGATAGAGAGAGAGAGAGAGCTCTCGTCTACGGCTTGTTTATTCTCTGCGCGCCGGTACATATTGCAAGTGTGGAATATGATTTGTCTCGTTGCTTATGTTTGGTGTTGATCGAACGGGCTATTGGCACTCTCTGACGAATTGGTGGTTTTGACGAATGCGGGCTATTGTGGTTCTTGAAGAATTGGATTTTTTGCGTCAATTTGGTTGGGCAGGATCGGTCAAATTTGTTTTTGGATATTGACGAATTGGATATTGACGAATTGGAGTTTTACTTCCCTTACTTCCAATTCTGAAGAATTGGATATTGACGAATTGGATTTTGGTTTGTGGATTTTTGGCACTTTCTCAGCCCATCGAAGATATCAGAGCCAAAAATTGTTTATTGACGAATTGGATTTTGGTTTGTGGATGAGCGGTTTGTGAATTGTTATTCTCCGAAAGCTGTTGGCACTTTCACACTTTTGATTATCTTTTGTCCAATTCGTTTACTACATCCCATTTTTGGCGTTCATCTATTTCTGTTGGATTCGGTTATTAATCAAACCGTATTGAAGCTCGGTCTCAATTGGTCTTCTGTTTGGGCGAAACTAGGTCTCGAATGCCTCGGAACAAAATCGTTGACTGAATAATATCAGACGAGTTGCGCCGCGACTTTCGCTGGATTTTTTGGCATACGAGGCCTTATTCGTTTTTGGCGTTCCCTTCCCACATTGAGGCTTCTGCACTGATGGCTGATGACCAGACCCCATCCCCTGTGGTTCCTCCAATTTCGGCAGAAGTAGTTGTGCATTCTTCTGGTAGCGGCGGGACTTCCACCACTGATGTCCTTCTTGAGAATTTAACATCGAAATTGACCCAGATTTTGACCACTCATCAGGCTTCACCATCCCACATTGAGGCTTCTGCACCATCCATTGCCGTGAAGTTGAGGTATATTAATGGAGATCTTCCTCCACCACTTCCGATCGATCCTAGTTTTCGGAAGTGGAAAATTGACGACTCTACAGTTAAAGGTTGGCTTATTAATTCCATGGTGCCGGAATTGATTGGCAATTTTATTCGGTACCCTACCGCTAAGGCAGTTTGGGAGGCTGTAGCTACCACATTCTTTAACGGCTCCGATGTTTCCCAGGTATATGATCTGAAGCAACGCCTGAGTCGATTGAAGCAGGCGGGAGGACCCATTGAGAAGTATTACAATCCTCTTCAAGGCCTTTGGTGGGAGGTTGACTTTCGTCGTCCGAACCACCCTCTGACATGCCTGCACGATATCGAGCGCTATAATGCCTTAGTCCAAGAAGATCGTGTCTACTTATTTCTGGATGGCCTCGATGATCGTCTTGACAATGTCAGGGCTGATGTGCTGCAGATGCTACCTTTTCCTACGGTAGAGCAAGCTTATGCACGAGTTCGACATGAGGATATGCGACAAAATGTTATGCTCACACGTCCAGACACTACATCTGCTGCTGCAATGATATCACGTGGAGGAAAACTGGGCCAGAACATCCCTGAGAGCAACATTGCACGCACTACCTTGCAGATGGTACCTGGCGGTTCTCGGGGAGGAGGCTCTGGTGTTGGTTTGAGGGCTAGATCATCTCCACAGAATGCAGGAGGCTGTAGCCACTGTGGGAATTCTAAGCACACAAAGGAAGCCTGTTTTAAGTTGCATGGCTACCCCGATTGGTGGAAGGAATTACAGGCTAAGAGGAAAAGTGATATAGCGGCAGGGAAGGGACAGACATCCTTGGCTACTGGTGCTTCAGATAGGGCCCTAGCTACCCCGGCCTTATCTTTAGTACCGACGATAGACAATACCTTTGCCCCGACTCCAGACTCTGAAGGTAACGATGGGTATATGATTGTCAGTGCTTCCACAGGTAGCGACCGTGATGGATGGATTATAGATTCGGGTGCTACGGACCATATGACACCTCATATTGAGGACCTCTTTCGTCGCACCACTCCAAGGCGACAACATATTTTTAATGCTAACGGCAGTCGCTTTCCTGTTACAGGAGCTGGCAGTGTTAATCTTTCTCAAACTCTGTCATTGAAAAATACTCTGCTAGTTCCATCTTTATCTAATCGGTTACTTTCTGTTGGGCAAATTACTGATGAACTGAATTGCAGCGTACTCATGTATCCTTCTTTTTGTCTATTTTAGGATATCCTCACGAAGGAGATTATTGGACGTGGTACTAAGATGGAGGGGTTGTATTTTGTGGAGGACTTCAATACGAGCAGAGTTTACCACACCCACGGTTCCTCCACTGATAAAGAGCAAGCCATTTGGTTATGGCATCGTCGACTTAGCCACCCTTCATTTGGCTATTTAAAGTATTTATTCCCAGACTTATTTAGTAGTTCTTCAGGTTCTGTATTTAAGTGTGAGAACTGCATTTTAGCAAAAAGCCTTCGAGCTTCATTTCCATCGAGTTTCAATAAAAGTATGGTACCTTTTTCATTAATCCATTCTGATGTGTGGGGTGCTTCGCCGATTTCTACTATGTCTAGGGTTCGTTGGTTTGTCACGTTTGTGGATGACTGTACCAGAATGACCTGGCTATATTTACTGAAACATAAGGATGAGATAGGGTCTGTTTTTCGTATGTTTCATCAAATAATAACCACTCAATTTGGAGCTCAACTTCGTATTCTTCGAAGTGACAATGGTGGTGAATATATCAACCAGCAGCTTGCAGGTAATTTCCAAGAGCATGGTTTCATTCATGAGACCTCGTGCACTAACACACCACAGCAAAATGGTGTGGCCGAACGAAAAACCATCATATTCTTGAGACGGCACGGACCTTATTAGAGGATGGGCAAGTTCCTCGTCGTTTTTGGGATGCAGCCGTTGTTACCGCTGTATATCTCATGAAAAGAATGCCCTCCCGAGTTTTGTCGTTCCAGACCCCACTCCAGGAGCTTTCGAAGCATGTTTTTCTTCCATCGATCCTGGTTTTGCCTCCGAAGGTGTTCGGATGTGTGGTATATGTACATATTCATAAGCATCACCGCACAAAGCTTGATCCGAGTGCTGTAAAATGTGTTTTCTTGGGCTACGATACTCACCAAAAAGGCTACCGCTGCTACAATCCTAGCACGAAGAGAATTTTTGTTACCATGGATGTAACTTTTATTGAGACAAAACTGTTCTTCTCTAGCACCAATTCTACCTTTCAGGGGGAGAAACATGATGAAAGGAAAAATTGGTGGGATATTGGTTTGATGGCTGCAACTGGGGCGGGGGGCTCAGTATCAGAGAATGGCAAATTGGAAGCACAGGCAATAGGACAGTTTACGGCAACTCGGGATATGGGTCAAGGTGGTGAACATGATTCTAGGCCGCAACTCCTTAGTACGGAAGATCAGCATGATATTTCGCTCCAAGAGTCTCAAGTACAACCCTCTCTTCGCACAAGTATCCCCTCTTCAGTACCCGACCACTCTCCTGAGGATATTCTTGAGGTAAGCTCTCCAACTATACATGATTCTTCTGATAATACTGATGTGGATGTTGGTTATAAATTGCCCTATAGACATAATAAAGGCAAGGCACCTAAAAGGTACTCACTTGATGTGGAGGAAAGAAAATCGAAGTACCCAATCTCAAACTATGTGTCCACGAAGCGATTGTCATCACCTGTGAAGGCGTTTATGTCTAATGTCTCCGGAGTTAAAATTCCTGGTGGAGTACAAGAAGCATTGAATGATCCTAAATGGGTATAAGCGATGAAAGAAGAGATGGAAGCATTACAGAAGAATGAGACGTTGAGACTAGTAGAGTTACCGAGAGGAAAGAAAGCAGTAGGGTGTAAGTGGGTCTTCACCGTCAAATACAAGGCAGATGGTTCAATTGAAAGATACAAGGCTCGGCTAGTAGCGAATGGGTATACCCAAACCTACGGTGTGGACTACCAAGAAACTTTTTCCCCGGTTGCTAAGTTGAACACTGTCCGAGTTTTGATGTCAGTTGCAGCAAACAAAGATTGGCCTTTGCATCAATTTGATGTAAAAAAATGCATTTCTTCATGGAAACTTAGAAGAAGAGATTTACATGGAGATTCCGTCGGGTTATGCATATGTAGATCAGCCTAATGTGGTTTGCAAGCTTGAGCGCTCCTTATATGGACTAAAACAGTCACCCCGGGCTTGGTTTGGTCGTTTTAGCTCAGCAATGAAGAGGTATGGATATATTCAAAGAAATTCTGATCATACACTATTTCTAAAAAAGAGACACGGCAAAGTAATTGAACTAATAATATATGTGGATGATATGATCATCACTGGAGATGATGTTGAAGAAATTGATAAACTTCAGAGAAGACTTGCGAAGGAATTTGAGATGAAAAACTTAGGAGGTCTGAAATATTTTTTGGGGATCGAGGTAGTCCGGTCAAAGAAAGGTATTTCTTGTCCCAAAGAAAATATGTGTTAGATTTATTAGCTGAGGTTGGCATGTTGGATTGTAAGCCTGTAGAGACACCTATTGTCCAGAATCACAGACTTGGAGAAGTTCCTGATCATGTACCTACTAATAAAGTCTGATATCAGAGGTTAGTAGGGAGGTTAATTTATCTGTCACATACTCGTCCAGATATTACATATGCAGTAGGAGTTGTAAGTCAATTTATGCATGCTCCGAGCGAAGAACATATGAATGCTGTGGTTCGAATTTTACGCTACTTGAAGTCAGCTCCAGGTAAAGGGTTACTCTTTGAGAGAAACTGACATTTGAAAATAATGGCTTACACGGATGCAGATTGGGCAGGTAGCGTTTCAGACAGGAGATCTACATCAGGCTACTTTACATTTGTGGGTGGTAACTTGGTGACATGGAGAAGCAAAAAGAAGAATGTTGTAGCCTTGTCCAGTGCCGAAGCTGAATTCCGAGGAGTAGCTAAGGGGTTATGTGAGTTACTATGGCTCAAAAAGTTGCTGACAGAGCTTGGTTTTCCACCAGAGTCTGAGATGCAATTGTTCTGTGATAACAAGGTGGCAATTGAAATTTCTCACAATCCAGTTCAACATGACAGAACTAAACATGTTGAGGTAGATAGACATTTCGTCAAACAGAACTTGGATACTAAGGTGGTAAAGTTTCATTTCGTCAGATCTAAAGATCAGTTGGCCGACGTGCTTACTAAAGCTGTGTCAAGCCAAGCATTTCATAACGCTTTTGCCAAGCTGAGTATCAAAGATATCTTCTCACCAGCTTAAGGGGGAGTGTTAGCAAGCTGTCAATTATTTTATTTCCTTATTAGATATCTTGTACGAAAATTAGGGTTGTCCTCCTCTGTGTGTGTGTGTGTGTGTGTGTGTGTGTGTGTGTGTGTGTGTGTGTGTGTGTGTGTGTGTGTGTGTGTGTGTGTGTGTGTATATATATATATATATATGTTATTGTAGCCTTTGTTGATGTAAGAGAATAGAATGTGAAATATAAAGGAAAATTTTGACGCGATAGAACAAACAAGCAAATCTTGCTTGAGAGAGAAATCTCAAATTTTAATATCAAAAGGTATATTCTATCCGCTCAAACTTCACAAAACACCTTATATAGGGTGTTAACCCTAATGACACAAAAACCAACAAATTACAAAATTGCCACTAAAATAAAATTACATCAGAAAAATGCTAAAATTAAATCCTAAATTCTAGACGCATCTTCTCGACCTCCGTTGGGACTTCTGCCTATCCAATCGATCCAGAAACACATTACTAATATGCTCCGCATCATTCTCCTCCACTTGGGAAAAACTCGTCCTCGAGTTAGAATCAGAATCTGGATACAACGGCTCGGTGGACTCATGAAATAGAGATAAATCAGCAACATTGAAGGTATTGGATATGCCCATGCTTTGTGGAAGGTCGATAACATAGGCATTATCGTTGATTTTCCTACCGACAGTGTAAGGCCCATATTTCTTCTGCTGCAATTTGCTGTAAGTTCCAACCGGTAACCGCTCTTTACGAAGGAAGACCATGACTTGATCGCCGACTGCAAACACCTGCTTGCGCCTGTGTTTATCTGCCGCAGCCTTGTACTTCTGATTAGCCGCTTCCAACTTCTGCTTCACTTCCTGATGTACCTCAACAATCTGCTTAGCCATATGATCCGCTGCAACACTCTTGTCTGCTTGTTTAGGCAAGTGAATCAAATCTAGAGTATGTTGAGGTGCCTTTGTATAGACAACAGAAAAAGGTGACCTGCCGATAGAACTATGAACCGCATTATTATAAGCAAACTCCGCCTGCGATAAAGCAACATCCCACTGCTTCGGTTTATCCCCACAAAGACTTCGAATCAAGTTGCCCAAAGTTCTATTGACCACCTCCGTCTGCCCATCAGTCTGAGGGTGAGCTGTGCTACTGAAATTCAGTGATGAGTCAAATAATTTCCATAAGGTTCGCCAAAAATGCCCCAGAAATTTGCTATCTCTATCTGAAGTAATAGACTTAGGCACTCCATGCAGACGAACTACTTCTTTGAAAAATAATCTAGCCACACTTACAGCATCAGAAGTTTTCCTACAAGGAATGAAGTGTGCCATTTTGGAAAATCTGTCAACTACAACAAAAATAGAATCCACGCCTCTTTGAGTTCTTGGTAAACCCAACACAAAATCCATTGACAGATCCTCCCATATATTGTCAGGGACAGGTAAGGGCATATACAAACCTGTATTCTTAGATTGCCCCTTAGCAGTTTGGCAAACATAACATTTCTGCACATACCTGCTGATATCTTTACGCAATTGGGGCCAGTAAAATCGCTCCCTAACTGCAGCAATAGTTTTGTCTCGACCCAGATGTGCAGCCAATCCACCATCATGCAAATCACGAATTACCTTCTCTCGTAATGATGTCCGAGGAAGACAAAGTTGATTGCCATGCATTAGATAACCATCTAGAATATAAAACTCCTGCACAGGTTGATCAGCAACACACGTATCCCAAATTTGCCCAAAATCTTCATCGCCTGCATAACACTCTTTCAACTGCTCGAACCCCAGAATGTCCTGGCGCAATGTAATCAGCAAGCCAGCTCTCCTACTCAACGCATCTGCCACAACATTATGCACACCAGATTTGTGCTGCAACTTGAAAGGGAATTTTTGTAAAAACTGACACCAACGCGCATGCATATCTTTACTGATCCTCTTCTGACTATTTAAGTACTTCAAAGCTTCATGGTCAGAATAAAGCACAAATTCTTTCCCAATCAGATAGTGCTCCCATGTCTTCAAAGCTCTTACGACAGAGTAGAATTCTTTGTCATAAGTGCTCCATTTCTGTCGCGCATCGCTGAGCTTCTCACTGAAAAAACAAATTGGCCTGCGCTCTTGAGACAAAACAGCTCCTATACCCACTCCACTAGCATCGCAATCTACCTCAAACAGCTTATCAAAATTAGGTAGAGCTAGAACAGGTGCAGTACACAACTTCTCTTTCAAAATAGCAAAACTATTATTGGCTTCCTCTCCCCACAGAAATCTACCTTTCTTCATACACTCTGTAATCGGGGCTGCGATAGTGCTAAAATTCTTAATAAATCGCCTATAAAAAGTAGCCAACCCATGAAAACTCCTTACTTCAGAAACTGTTTTTGGAGTAGGCCACTCTCTGATGGCTTTCACCTTCGTCTCATCCACCTCTATTCCCTCAGCAGTGATAATAAACCCCAAGAATAGCAGCTTATGGGTAAGAAAGCTACATTTCTTAAGATTCACATACAGCTTACTAGTCTGCAAAGCGGTCAACACTTCCCTCAAGTGCATCAAATGATCCTCCTCAGTCTTACTATAAATCAGGATATCATCAAAATAAACTACGACGAATTTGTCAATAAAAGATTTCAGAACCTGATTCATAAGCCTCATGAAAGTGCTCGGAGCATTAGAAAGCCCAAACGGCATCACCAACCACTCGTACAGCCCCTCCTTTGTCTTGAATGCTGTCTTCCACTCATCTCCAGGCCGAATACGAATCTGATGGTAGCCATTCTTCAAATCCAGCTTCGTAAACCACTTCGCTCCGTGCAGTCTATCCAGCATGTCATCCAACCTAGGTATTGGAAACTTGTAGCCCACAGTTATCTTATTAACGGCTCTACTGTCTACACACATTCTCCAGCTCCCATCTTTCTTAGGAGTTAGTAAGGCAGGAACAGCACATGGGCTCATGCTATCCTGAATGTGCCCCTTTCGCAGCAACTCTTCCACCTTCTCCTTTAGAATCTCACTCTCCTTAGGACTCATCCTGTAGTGCGGTAAATTAGGCAAACTAGCACCGGGAATTAAGTCTATATGATGCTGAATATCACGCATAGGAGGTAACCCTTCTGGAATCTCTTCAGGCATCAGCTCACTGAATTCTTGCAATAAAGGTCTAACTGCTTCAGGCTGCTCCTCGACTTGTAAGTTAGCCTCTGTCTCAATCGCTTGTTTCACCACCAGCACATGAACTTCCCTGGTCTCTTTAATTTCATATTCAAATTTCCTCGTAAGAGTAAGGAAATTATTACCTGTAGTCTGTTTTCCTTTTTTCTTCAAGGGAAGCAACGTATACTTCACCCCATCTTTCACCAGATTATACTGGTTGCTCCTTCCAGAATGCTGAGCATCAACATCAAATTGCCACGGCCTCCCGAACAACACGTGACATACATCCATATCTACTACATCACAATACAACTCATCTTGATATTTACCAATAGAGAATGGAATTTTGCATCGTTCAGTTACCTGTATACTTTCTGCTCCAGACTTAATCCATCCTAACGTATAGGGGTTAGGATGTTTCTCTACAGGTATCCCCAGCTTCTTCACTGCATCCTTCCCAATGATATTTTCCATGCTCCCACTGTCGATGACTACAGCAAATATCTTCCCCAGAATAGTGCATCTGGTTCGGAATAGCTGATGGCGTTGTGTATCATCCTCCTGTTTTGGGGCTAGCATCATCCTGCGCACCACACAACTTATCTCCTCATCTTCCTCATCTTCAAAATCGTCTTCCTCACCATCTGGTTCGCAGCAATACCTGTCTTCTTCCTCCTCCTCTCTAGCTGCCACGTTTGCTGTTTTTCTCTGAGGGCATTCATTAGAGCGATGCCCAGGCTGATTACACCTGTAACACTTAATTGCTGCTGGTCTAGCATAAGGATTCGGGTTCACATTTTTCTGTGATTGCGACCCCTTGTCCCTTCCCTCGTTCAGAGGGCGCTTTTCTATCGCCTTATCCCCTTGATTTCGCTCTACGCTAAAGCGATTGTTAAAGCCGCCTTTCTCCATGGAACTTCCTGAGCTACTACCTCTATAACTTTCAAAGCCTCTTTTACTCCGTTCTTGCTGCATCAATTCTGCCTTTCTAGCCATATTCTTAGCTTCAGTCAGATTCCGCAAAAATTGTACTCCAATTTTATCCCGAATAAAAGGTTTCAACCCATCGAGATATCTGGCCACCTGCTGTCCCTCTGTTTCTGACAGATTATTTCGCTCAGCCAATCTCATGAATTCTGTCGTATACTCATGTACAGTTCGATTGCCCTGCTGGCAACGCTGATACTGCTGGAACATGATCTGCTCATAATCAGGCGGAAGGAACTCCTGCTTCAACAGTCTCCTCATTCTATTCCATGTTCGCACCCTCTCTTTTCCTTCTCGCTCTCTTCTATTCTGCAATCTCTCCCACCATGCAGACGCACCCCCTTTCAATCTACAGGCTACTAGTCGCACCTTTTTCTCGCTAGGGGTTCCCATATAATCGAAGAATCTATCGACATCAGCAATCCAATCCAGAAATTCTTCTATTCCCAAACTCCCATTAAAATAAGAGATATCGACTTTTAGTTTAAAGTCGTTACCTTCACGATCGTCGTAACGTCGTCTGCCATCTCTTCTATCGCGATCGTCATAACGACCCCTTCGAATTCCTCCATAACGATCCATGTCTCCATAATCAGCACGCCCTCCATCAGAAAACTCGTGCTCTTCTTCTTCTGAACTCTCTGAGAACAGAGGGTTATTCTGTCTGCGGACAGGAACAGGCCTGACAGGGTCACCACGAGCAAGATCTGCACCCGGCCTTCTGTCGTTTCGCCGATTCCGGTTCACATCAACGCCGAAATCTTCAAATCGATCTACCAATGCATCAAGTCGTGCTTCGATGCGTTGAAATCGTTGATCGAATCGTTGATCCAGGCGTTCCATTAAGCACTGCTCCAAACGTTGCAGCGCGTCGTCCCCAAGGATTGGGGCTCCAGTCTCCTGAACATCGTCACGAAGACCACCGCCAGTCGCCATAGGCTCTGATACCACCTGACGCAGCGTTCAGCGATAGAACAAACAAGCAAATCTTGCTTGAGAGAGAAATCTCAAATTTTAATATCAAAAGGTATATTCTATCCGCTCAAACTTCACAAAACACCTTATATAGGGTGTTAACCGTAATGACACAAAAACCAACAAATTACAAAATTGCCACTAAAATAAAATTACATCAGAAAAATGCTAAAATTAAATCCTAAATTCTAGACGCATCTTCTCGACCTCCGTTGGGACTTCTGCCTATCCAATCGATCCAGAAACACATTACTAATATGCTCCGCATCAAATTTCTACATGGAGCTCCAGTCTCCTGAGCATCGTCACGAAGGCCACCAACAGTTGCCATAGGTTCTGATACCACCTGACGCAGCATTTAGCGAAGATAACAAACAAATCATTGCTTAGAGAGAAAAATTCTCGAAATGGAATTAAGATGATAATGTTCAGTCTTTCAAAAATCCTAAAACAAGCTTATATAGGGTATTAACTCTAATGATATCAAAATCGCAAAATTACTAAAATGCCACTAAAATAAAATAAAATTCAAAAATACTAAAATAATTGAAAAACCCATCTAAACGATCACGAATCTCCAAAATCCATCGTAGTTCATAGCCAAAGACAGTGAGTATTGATCAGTATGTCGTTTCGCTTTAGCCGACCGAATTTGAGATCAATCCGATGTCGTCGGCCCGGCTCGTCGGTTCTAGGCGCATTATCGCTTCGACTTCCAATTGGATTTCTGTCGGTCCAATCGATCCAGAAACGCACTACTAATAGACTCCGTATAAAAAAGTTTTAGGATTCAATCGTATTTTTGCGACAAGTTTAGGATTTGATTGCACTTTTTGAAATTTTTAGAAATCGATTATACTTTCATGACAAGTTTGAAGACTTCCATCACCAACCTCTGCCCTCTTCGCCCCATCAGCCACTCCCCCTCGAAGAAGAAGGAGATGACATCAATGACGACGCCCTGACTGTCAATCGCTCGCGAAGCCAATTCTTCAATTCCATTCGCAACTTTTTTTCTAAATCCGCCGCGACTATGGCAGTGATTGTTACTTGAGAGAGAATATCCGGTCGTATTTAAGCTAAAACCGACCAACATCCACAAAGCATTGTGGTTCGTCGATGACCTCGACAGGGATTGGCTATCGAGATGGAGGAAGTCGGCAATTTCACAATGGCCAATCAAAGCTCGATGTGGCAGTAGTCATATACTTGGACAAGGGAATGGATGCATGGTTTTATGTCGACCAAGAGCACTGCTTGTCAAAACGGATTTTGATTATCACATGGGCGGTATATAATTTTGCTCTAATGGTACAAATTTAGGGTTATTGGATAGAGAAGAAGAAATTTATAATAGTATTGCCTGACAGCAAAAACATTTCCATAAATGTATTGCATCCAACTCTTCGTTTTTTTTTCCCGTATCAATTCCACATCTTCAGTGTACGTAATCCCTTTTTTTACTCGTAAGTCAGACTTTGACCAGCGAAAAAGACGGTAAGGCCAAGTCTAGTTAACGGATTTGGATCCTTGCCTAGCCGCAATCTAGGCAGGGGTGTCAAGGTCCAATTCGGGCTATCCGATCAATCACAGACGGCCTGGATTTGATAAAATTGCGGCTGAAAAAAAAAATTATTTTATTCTATCAAATTCGGGCCGTTCGTGATTGATCGGACGGCCCGGATTTGACATATACACCCTTACCTAGATTGCGGCTAGGCATGGGAACTGGATATGACTCCGGATGTGATAATTTACATCCAATCTGGTGTCTAGGGTAATGCGAAGTCTGGATACGAACAAAGGAAAATAATGAAGAGAAAGAAAAAGAAAATGGTTGAAGGGTCCAATTTGGTCCTGTTCGAAAAGGCCTGACTAATTTGATCAGAATTCATTCACGTTTGAATCCATCTCGCGCGCAAGATTTCATGTATAGGGTTCACATCACAAATGAGTCGAAGTAGAAGGGCGTCTAAGCAAAATAAACCAAAGTAGAATAACTCAATATATGAATGACAATGCAGAGACAGCACTATAAAGAAAGGGATGCAAATTACAATCGAAATGACGAGGAAATTAGAAGAGAAGCAAAATTAACATAGGTGATTCTTGTTCCATCTAAATCGCAGTATAATGGTTGACCGGGTCTTCTTTCTCCATCATATATTCATATAAAAGGTTGTTTCCGCCAACCGTGAAGGAGCATTCCAAGGATAACATTTTGTGAACTCTCCGGTCGACCCATCTAGCAAACAAGGACCTTTGGGCGAGATCTTCCAAATACACATGGAGCATGCCGATTCATCCCTGCTTTGGTCATATATATCAAAATAATGAAACTCACCAGGCCATTCATATCTGCAAAAGAACAACGTATTCCCAAAGAAACTAGGTATGAATGAGAATCCCCAGTTCTTGGTAATATCATGGAATCCGAGATCGTCCTGCTTCGATTTGCAATGAACTCTTAGAGTAGTTCCAGCCGTCATATTGTTGTTGATCTCGACATAGGTCTTTCTCCAGATGCTTCCTACACAGCTAGTTACGAATAAAGAAAGAATAAAAATGAATATGAGTGTAGCTGGCGTCTTCATCATCCTGGAGTACATTGCGGCGGTATCAACATCCTTCAACTATTTAAAGACAAAGAATGGAGCTATTGCCCCTCTTTTCTTTCCTAATTTTGTAGCTTGGGATAAGAATTCCCCTATTACCTTTTTATGTTTCCATTTTAGCTTTTATAAGAATTGCCATTTCTTCTTTCTTACTTTTAGATAAGAATTGCCATTTTTTCCTTCTTTTAAAATCTTGGATAAGAATTCCGATATTACCTTCTATAAGAATTGTCATTCCTTCTTTTTTACTTTTAGATGAGAACCGCCACATAAGATCATCTACCAAATCAAGTATAGCTTAATAAAAGGAGAGAAGACGAAAACAACTTTGTGATAATTATTGTCCACTGTTTTTTTTCTCATTAACATCTTTGTGTTTGTGTCGAACAGTGTTCACTATTAACTTTTTACATTTTTTTTTCCATTTGCGAAATTCAAATTTTATTTAATAACTCAGAATTAAACTTCCAAACGTACAATACAATGTAAATTAAAATATAATATTTTGTTTGTTTGTAAACTTTTAAAGGAAAGGGCAAAATTTGTCACCTTTTTATAATGAGTGAATAGCCGTCTGTTTCTTGTGAAACTTACTTACGTCCTAGGTTTTAATTAGACGTAGTCCACTCATGTTTCTATCTCCAACTTGATTTGTATCATTTACGTTTGGAAGTCTTTTGCATTTAAGAGCTTCTTCGGTGGTTGCAATTCTCTATTCTGTTTTCCTAGCAGCAAGGCTACATCTTCCAGTTCATCTATACATCACGACAATGATCTCGTTCTCGAGGAGTGAATTTTACTGATGAAGGAGCTCGAAAGCATCTACCTAGAGATATATCTGAGTACACGAGATTTTCTATTTCCCTCTTTATTATGTTATGTTTACTCTTATCGATTACTTAGTTGGGTCACTGGCAAGGATGGTAATGGGCGGGGCCATAGTTGGGTTTGCATTCCCCATTGATATCACGCAACAATTGAAGAGGCCCCATATTGCGTGGTAGGTCTCATCCCAACCGCCATGAAGCACTTAGGTTTCGCTGCCCTCTTGGTACTATCGCTCCACATTCATACTAACCTTAGTTTTAAATTTGCGCATTTATTGAGATTTAAATTGATGCAGAGTCTATTCATATGCGTTTCTGGATCGATTGGACCGGCAGAAATCCAATCGGAAGTCGAAGCGACGATGCGCCTAGAATAGGCGGACCGGATTGACGACATCGGAACGGGCTCAAATTCGGTCGGTTGAAGCGAAATGACATGCCGATCAATACTCACACTATGAACTATATTCCGGCGATCCGGGATCGTTTAGATGGATTTTTCAATTTTTTAGTATTTTTCGGATTAAATTTTATTATTAGTGGCAATTTTGTAATTTTGGGTTTTTGATGTTTTTTAATCCTCGTAGGGTTAGGTTTAGGATTAACACTCTATATAAGGTGTTTTATAGCGTTTTGAGATGGGACTTTTTACATTATCAATATAAAATTTTCGAGATTTCTCTCTTAAGTAAGGATTTACTTGTTATTTTCGCTAAATGCCGTGTCAAGTGGTATCAGAGCCTATGACGACTGACAGTGGTCTTCGTGACGATGCTCAAGAGACTGAGGCCCCAATCTTTAGGGATGACGCGCTGCAACGTTTGCAACAATGTTTAATGGAACGCCTGGATCGACAATTCGATCAAAACCTTCGTCGTTTCGAAGAACGATTTGACGAGATAGCAGATCGATTTGAAGCTCTAGGCGTTGATGTGAACCGGAATATTCGGCATAACAGAAGGCCAGGTGTAGATGTTGCTCGTGGTGACCCTATCGATAGACTTGTTTCTGTCCGTAGGAAGAATAACCCTACATTTTCATAGAGCTCGGAAGAAGAGGGAAACGAGTTCCCTGACGACGAATGTGCTGGTTATAGAGGCAGAAATTGTCATGGATAATTTCAAAGGGGATGTGATGGAAGAGATGGAAGACGAGGTTATGATGATCGTGAAGGTAATGACTTTAAATTAATGGTCGATATACCTTATTTTAATGGAGGTCTGGAAATAGAAGATTTTCTGGATTGGATTGCGGATATTGGTAAATTCTTTGATTATATGGAGACCCCTAGTAAAAACGGGTGCGATTAGTGGCCTGTAAATTAAAGCGGGGTGCGTCTGCATGGTGTGACAAATTGCAAAATAGGAGAGAACGAGAAGGAATAGAAAGAGTTCAAAATTGGCATAGAATAAGGAGGCTGCTGAAATAGGAGTGCCTTCCATCCGATTATGAGAAGATTATGTTTCAATAGTACCAACATTGCCAACAGGGCAATCAGACTGTACATGAGTATATGAAAGAATTTATGAGATTGGTGGAGCGAAATAATTTGTCCAAAACGGAGGACAGCAGGTGGCCAGATATATCAATGGGTTGAAGCCCTTCATTCGAGATAAAATTGGAGTGCAGTTTTTGTGAAAGCTGTCTGAAGCAAAGAACATGGTAAAAGAGGCTACGAAAATTATAGTGGTAATAGTTTAGGAAGTTCCATGGAGAAGAGTGGTTTCAACAATCGCTTTAGCGCAAAGCGAAATCAGGGAGATAAGGCGGTAGAAAAGCATCTTATGAATGAGGCGAGGGATAGGGGGTTGCAATCACAGAAAACTGCGAACCCGAATCATTATGCTAAACCATCGGCGATTAAGTGCTATAGGTGTAATCAACCTAGGTACCGCTCTAATGAATGCCCTCAGAGACAGACAGTAAATGTCGCTGCTAGAAAAGAGGAGGAATGCGGATATTACTGTGAACCAAAAGGTGAGGAAAGAGATTTTGAAGACGAGGAAGAGGAGGAAGTAGATTGCGTAGTGCACATTAGCATTTATATTTAGGTTGTTTTAGGGTAAAGGGTATTATTGATGCTACATTTGTATTTAGGAAGGCTGTAGGTTCGATTCAATTTTAGATTATGATTCTCTTTAGATTAGAGTAAGCCTGTCATCCTTGATCACTCAGATCTAAGGTGTAAGTTAACGTGGCATTCTAGTTCCTACATAATATCTCCAAAATACTTGCTCATTAAATTTCTCCAAATTTTCTCTAGAATATTCACTCATTTGGACTATTAAATTTATGTTATGGCTTAAATTATAGCCTTTTGGGTAGCTTTGTATTTGTATATGTCGGATAAGAGTACTAAACTAGAGGGGATTAGAATAAGCATGGATTACTAGTTTTCTTGGAAATTTCTCTAAAATAGGTAATATGAATTAACAAAAAATCATTAGCATCTATTAGGGTTAAGGATGATATTGGTGCTACGCATGAGATTTTTATGCTGTTTTTATTTAGGTTCAACATTATGATTTTCTTTAGATTTACTCTTGGATTATGATTTTCTTTAGATTAGAGCTGAGAGAAGAGCAAGCCCGGTAGCCTATCCATCTTAGACGACCCTGATCTAAAAGTGATCATGTTTAACGTTAATCTCGCACTTCTAGTTTCTCCGAAATTTCTCGTAAATACTCGCTCATTAAATTTCTTCTGTTAAAAAAATTAAGAGCTTGGCAAAATGCTTTTTGCATTAAAATGAATTGGTCATGACTAAAAATAATAGAATCTCTCTCTTTTTTTTTTTGGCTCAGAGCATTAATGACCAAATACCAATATAGTCTGCTTTTAGTACAATAATTTACTATATTCAATATTAAGTAATAAAGCTTCATCATTAAAATTAATAATTACTATGTAACTCACCGACGTTTGATCGCTTTTAGCATAGTAAAAGTACGAAATTTGTCAATGTCGAATAACCATTAATGTAGGCATCTGCGGATACGATGGTGAGCTCAATTTCACCGCTTGACAATTCAATTTCTTTTTCTATCGCAAAGAATTTAGTCTAATCAGAAGCAATTACGAAGACCATTCCCCAATTGGCGATATAAGGAAACACTACAATTCTAACTGCAAACATTCTACAATCTTCAAACACTACGCACATGAATTGAAATTATTTATCTTAGAGAATAACAATATATCAAGTAATATTCCCAATATCTAATAATATCTCTAATAGTATTCTCTAATAGGAAAATCTTTAATCGCCATAAATATACTGAGTGATGGACTTAATAAATAAAGGGAATTTTGTACGTGAAAGCACACATTGTGCGTGTGTGGGTGCTAAGAGAAGAGAAGAACATGGCTAGGGTGGTGTTTCCTCTTCTTAATGCTCCTAATGGCTATGGAAGCCGACTAGAGTTGACATGGCTTTGCGTGGCTGCATTTTCCCTATCATTCTTCTCACTGATCATATTCATCTCAATGATGATATTCGTATGCGGCAAAAGCAAGCAGAAACCTTGAGAAAAGAAGGGCGGCGGCGACGGCGGCGGCGGAAGGAGTAATCTTGTTCGAGCTGATGTTTTTTACTGGTATAGCATTGGTTCTAGCGCTGCTGCTTGGAATGGCGGCGCTGGCGGCAACATCTTTGTTGGCAGTGGGGGTGGGGGCGATGGAGGTTGTGGCGGCGGAGGCGGCGGCGCAGGTTGCGGCGGCGGCGGCTGTGGCTGTTAACTTTGAGGTCAGTCTATACAAACAAAAAGTAATTATGACTTATCAGTAGTTATGTCATTATTGGTTGTTATGCTTGTTTAGTCGAAATTTAAATTTTTTTATGTTTATGTGGGAACATGCACAGCTTGTGCGCTATATTTATCTTAATACTATCTTGGTTAAAGCTGACCCACATCGAATGATTTACCTTAAAAGCCAGCGAGCCGCTTCATGGCAGTTTTTTGTTCTTTCGGTCGGAGCTTCATTGGCAGTTGATAGAGATAGAAAACAAGAGAGTTAATAGAGGAGGAAGATGTAAAGAAACAATTATAATTCTTTTTACTGAGTGTTTTCCAAAGGCAGCATTTATATTATGTGATGGACTTGATGAATTTGCGTAAATTTTCACGATCAGGTGAAATAAAAGTATCTAAAATTGCATGTGGGAAACCTTGGTTACCAAAAAAAAAAAAAGGGGAAAAAACCACCAAAAATCCCAAATTATGCCCACCGTGACACATTTACCCCAAACTTTTTTTTTGCGACAAAAAACACCCACAGTTATCCATATTGTGACATATCTGCCCCACGTCCAACTCCGTCCAAAGCACCGTTAAAATGCTGGCGTGGATATAAGAAAAAAAAACCGTTCATTGTTTTTTCTGTGGTACTACGCCGAGCACTGCCCATGGCCTTCATCTTCAACCGGTTGGCCAAATTCCTCCACACTTTTGCTTCACTGCCCACTGCTCCTCGACCTCCGACGAATTCGTCCTCCTCGCTGCCGGCATCCACGTGGACCTCGAAATTACAAACTCCTCCTCTTCCTCCACGATGCGGTCTCCATGTCCATCTCCACCTCTACCTTCAGCTTCAGCTACCAATCGCTATGCACACTCTGCCTCAGAAACCCTAGCCTCCCCGCTCTTCTCGTAAACGACATTCTTCCGCGACGGGGGGCAAGCTATTCCATCAAGAGGCAAAACAAAAACGTAGCCGTGGTCTCCAGATGACTCCGCCGCCGACATCACCCATGCCTCCTCCTCCTCCTTCTCCTTGTGGCAGTTGCCTTGGAGCTCGGAGGAAGCGGCGATAGTGACGTTGATGACAAGGAAGATGTAGGGAGGCTCGAGCCACAAGAGAGGGATATGGACCCCTCGTGAGCTCGGAGACTGAGGGGGCGGAGAGCTTCTCAGTCAGAGCCGCCGAGAGCACGGCGGCTGACACGTCCATACCTTTAGCCGAGAGCACCCAAGCGCTCGAAGACACGGCCATTGCTGGTGCAGTGTTCAAGCTTTGAGCAAGCGAGAGTTCTAAGAGAGAGAATGAAGATGGAAATGCCAACAGTGCAAATGAATTTAAGGTAACTTCCAAATTTCATCAATTACCGGGACCTTTCGAGGCCATCATCTTCTTGAACTCCTCATAATTGATGTTGCCGTCGTCGTCCCCTTCGACCGACTTGATCATCCTTACGCAGTCCTCTACAGAGCACTTCATGTTCAGGCGGTTGAGCACCAGGTGCAGCTCTTGGAGGAGATGAGGCTGTTCCGGAGGTTAAAGGCGTCGCGGAGTTCGAACTCGGCGAAGGATCCAGACCGGCAGAGGCCGGCGAACTCGGTGAGGCTGATGAAGCCGTCCTTGTCGGTGTCGATCTTGTCCATGGCGCAATCGAGGTCGGAAGGGGAAACAGCGGAGCCCATGGCGGAGAGGACCTTGGAGAGCTCGGCGGCGGAGATCTTGCCGTCGCCATTGGCGTCAAACTGGTCAAACACCTTTCGGAGGTCCGCGTTGGTCATGTGCTGCAGGTGGAAGGAGGTCGCCGGCATCGAGCTTTGGTTCAGAGTCGGGGCCGTTGCCATTTCGAAGTTAATGGATGGTCGGGCAAACACCTACGAAAGTGGTTGAAGATCGAGGTAGCAGTGGACAGCTAAACAAAAACAGTCGGACATCAAGGTAGCAGTGCACAGCGAAACAAAAGCACTGGAGGTCTCCGCGAAGAAGACGATGAGCAGTGGTTTTTTTTTTTCTTTCCCTATATCCACGTCAGCATTTTAACGGTGCTTTGGACAGAGTTGAGAGGTGGGGCAGATCTGTCACAATTTGGATAGTTTGGGGTTTTTTGTGTCACAAAAAAAAATTGGGGTAAATGTGTTATGATGGGCATAGTTTGGGGGGGTTTTTTGTGGTATTTTCCCTAAAAAAAAAGTATCTGAAATTGCGGTACATCGATTTTGTAGGTGGTACATCGATTTTGTTGGATTCTTTTTTGAAAATTTCCCTTATTGTTCAAATAAGAGTAAAAGTACATAGTTAGAGATATTATCGTACCATATCATCTCTTTATCACGCTCTCTAGTTGAGATCCGCTCCACTCTTTTTTCCTTAGCTCCTAGTAAGGCACCAGGGCCTGATGGGTTTAATATTGAATTCTTTAAAGCAGTTTGGGATATTATGGGCTAATCTGTGATAGTGGCAATACAATATTTTTTCAACTCTGGTTCCCTTCTCCGAGAAATCAATACCACCATTATTTCGTTGGTGCCTAAAGTCCCAAATACTAGCGCCATGAGTGAATTCAGACCGATAGCCTATTGCAACACAATTTACAAATGCATTACCAAGATCTTGCGTAATAGAATTTGTGGCATTCTCTCATCTGTCATCAGTTCGCCACATAATGCCTTTGTTAAGGGCCGTCGGATTAGCGATAACATTCTGCTGGCTCAAGAGTTATTTAGTAGCTTTAATCACGACCCATATTTATCGAAATGTGCTATCAAAGTTGATTTTAGGAAAGCCTACGACAAGGTTGACTGAGATTTTCTCCGTTTGGTTTTACAAGCATTTGGATTCTCGGTAGGTTTCACTAACCTCATTATGACTTGCGTCACAACTCCTAAATTTTTCTGTCTCTATCAACGGGGAGCTTCATGGATTCTTTTCTAGCGGTAGGGGACTCCGTCAAGGTGACCCTATGTCAGCTTACTTATTCACTCTAGTTATGGAGGTTTTTACGGGCATTATTAATCTCCAAACTCGGCAGCTTGGCTTCAAGTTTTTTTGGAGATGCAAAGCAACACGGTTGTCCCATCTTTTCTTTGCCGACGATGTTCTTATCTTTGCTGAGGCTGACCCCACCTCGGTAAATCTTATTAAGTTGGGTCGGAAAGGTTTTCCGACTGGTCTGGTCTCCAACCAAATATGACTAAGAGCGAATTCTTTTGTTCAGGTGCCTCGGAACTACTCCGTCAGCAGCTCCTCTCGTTACTTGGTTTTCAAGAAGGTGCTTTGCCATTTCGATACCTCGGGGTTCCCATTGTATCAGGCTGACTAAAAAAGGTAGATTACACATCTTTGATAAACACTATCACGGCTAGAGCAAGATCATGGTCGCAACGTTTCCTCTCCTTCGTAGGACGTTTTTTGCTAGTCAAGACGGTCCTCCACGCCATCCAGGTTTATTGGTCTTGTGTATTTATCCTTCCTAAGTCAGTTCTTCTTCGCATTGAACAAATTCTTAGGCAATTTCTCTAGAAGGGTCCGGAGTTAGGTACAAGAGGTGTTAAGGTATCGTGGAACACCTTGTGCCTACCAAAAGAGGAGGGAGGCCTTGGCATTCGTCGACTTGTTAACTGCAACAAAGCCACCATGCTCAAACATATTTGGCTAGTCTTCACGGATAAAGAGTCCATTTGGTGCAAATGGATACACTCGAACTTTCTTAAGAATACGAATTTTTAGGTGGCAAACAGACCGACTCTCTGTTCCTGGTCTTGGAAAAAGATTCTTGACATCAGAAAAGAGAGTGATCACCTATTCTGCTGGCGGCTGGGAAATGGAAATATATCATTCTAGTTTGATTCCTGACATCCGAGGGGTCCTTTATACAAATTATTTTTTGACTTGGACATTTACAGATCTGGTATATCTCGGATGGCCACAGTTCAAGATTTTCTTTCTGTACTTATTGTCCCTTGAGGGTGAACACCGTCATGGGAACTTGGAATGATCATATGCCGTCCCTCTCCCCCAAGGGTCGTGACACCCTGGTTTGGCTTGGTCATCCTCCAGGTGCCTTCTCCTCTAATTCGGCATGGGATTATTTTCCACATAGAGGTCAGTTAGTCCAATCGCACTCTTTCATCTGGAACCATCACCATGCTCCTCGGCACTCTTTCATTTTGTGGCTTATCACTCTCAACAGGTTGCCGACTCAGATTATTCTTCTCACCTACCGGCGTATTGCGGAAGGTAGTTATGCGTTTTGTAGTTGCCGGCCTGACTCTGTTGATCATATCTTTTTTGGTTGTAGAATCACAAAAGCTCTTGCTTTGTTTTGGTCGGGTAAGTGCAACCTGGCTTGGCATAATACTTCTTGGCATGATAACCTTTGGTGGGCAATGAGACATATTCGTGGCCACGCCTTTCACCAACATATAGCCTGTCACACCCCGGCTCTCGAGCCCGCGACAACCCTTGCCAAATCGCCACGAGGTCAT
This sequence comes from Rhodomyrtus psidioides, assembly GCA_021437785.1. Classification (NCBI taxonomy): domain Eukaryota; kingdom Viridiplantae; phylum Streptophyta; class Magnoliopsida; order Myrtales; family Myrtaceae; genus Rhodomyrtus; species Rhodomyrtus psidioides. The sequence continues at coordinate 385,490 of JAILYB010000044.1, read as the reverse complement.
AGAGATAGCATCCCAGGCACACTATCGACCTATCAATTATTTACACAAGCGGAAACGTTTAAACTCCCTGATATCAAATAATCATGGAATAGAATAGTAGGAATCAAGCACCACAACTTTTCCACCAAAAATAACAATAAACAATTATACATAACGGCAGACGTTTGAGCATAACCCCATACTTCGGGGCGACCAGACAAGACTTTAGTCAGTCACTCTATCGAGTAAGGTCAACTTCTCACCTACTTCAAAAGAACTAATCCAAAAGCCAATCCTTGGCGTCCACGAGTCTTCATCCGAAGGGACCTGAAATTGTTATCCCACGACGGGGTGAGAATAAATCTTAGTGAATCAAGCCTAAGCTCGGTTAGGAAACTGATTCGCCTAGGGCATCCTAACGGAAGCTCAAAGACCACACAGGTACGTATAACAGCCACTCACAAATAACAATATAACAACCATCCACATGCACACTTACCAGCCTCAGCCACACATAATGTAATGCTTGACTCGACTCAATAGTCAAACCAATCAATCACTCAATCACAGCATTACATCCACCAAGACAATACACACAATACAATAATAACTCGAACACAAGCGAGTATGAACGTCCGTCTTCCTACTCCATTTGTCCCATTCCAAACTTCATAGTCGGAATGCGCTCACACTAACCCATGCACGAAGTTACATTGTATTCAATCCTTTTATTAACGATGATCGTGCCTACGGCACAAGAGAGGATCTACGCGAAAGAGGGCGTGATTCGACTCTCCCAATAACGCGATCCAACACCTCAGTGCGATCCAGCGTCTCACCGGAAGCACCGATCTACGTTCCTTTACTCTCGGCAACGGCTACTACAAGTGGTGTATCCAGTGTATCCATCACGGCACCAGCAAGTAGGCATTCCTAAACGGGGCGTCGGTCCAGCCCCGGCTGCGATCGGCATCCGATAATCCCTTAAGATCGTACGACTGGTCCGGGGCATGAATTATTGTGCTTCTGGCAAGTCGTATAGTTCCGTACAAATCATAGAACATGAACTTTCCAGGAACTTCATTATTTTCCCTCGTATGACCATACATAATACATCCAGCAATCAACCATTTTCAGTATCTTTGGTTAAGGCCGAATGCTCACACGGGTATGTAAAAGTCTCGGTCAAAGGCCATTTTCATGCTAAAATATGTATTTTGACTTCACACACGGTCATATGCAAATGCAGACTATCCACTAGTCACCACACACAGGGCGATTAACCCTCAATCATCAATCCAACAGCCAGTGAACATTCACTACACCCATTAAGGCATTACACCCACTAAGGCATTTCAGTGAAGCAATAACTCAATCTCGAACAATCGATCACAATCCAACAATCTCAAGCTCAATTCGTACAATGGTCTTTTATTAACCCAATCAATCATTTTAAATCGTCGATCGTTCGCTTGTCTCTAGTCTATCGCTCGCTCGCGATCAAACAGCGGCAATCCATTGCCCATCCAATCAATCAATCAATATTCACCTAGCAACAATTAGCCACAGACAATTCAATCAACTCGGCTAACTTAATCGATTGGCCATTTAACATAATCTCAATTTCTATTTAAACCGGCCCCGATTGTGTACCTAAATTCCATAACCAGCTAATCCTAGGCGTAATTAGCGCCCTAACCAAGGTTTAGAGTCAACTCACTATCAATTTAAGCTCGGGCGGTCTCAACGGCGACGACGGTGGCGGCGGCGATTCTCGGCAAACCTAGGGTTTAACGCGCGGTGACTTGAACCAAAACCTCGGGAACACCACAGGGAGGTCCGACAAGGTCGCTGGGACAGGTGGCCGGCGACAGGAGCTCCGGAGAACGGCGACGGCTGCCTAAAACAGGGGCGGTCAGCAAAGGAAACAAGGGAAACCGACTATTTTCCGGCGATTCTCGACCTCAACGGCCGTGGAGAAGCCGGCCAAGGCTCGGGGACTCACCTACGGGTCGAGGGAAGTTGATTAGGACTGGTGGCAGCGGCTGAGGGCGGCCGGAGGCGGCGGATCGACGAGGGGCAGAATCAGGTGGTTTCGGCGGCGAAAACAAGGGTGGTCGGAGGCGATTTTCGGCCTCCACGCGCGGCGGCAAGCTCCGCCGAGCTCAAGTAAGTTGGAGGGGAGTCTTAGGAGTTCGTTGGTGGTGGCTGTGAGAGGCGGCGACAGCCGAAACGGCGGGATCGAAGAAAATCCCCAAACCGATCAAAAACAGGGCACCGTGGGTTTCGGAGCTGGATGCGGCGGCTCCGGTGGCTAATCAGCGACGGGGTTAGGTCGAGGGTGTCGAGGGGAGGCTGGGTAATGTCGGAGAGGTGGCGGTTGCCGGCAGTGGCATCGCGAACGGCCGGAGGGAGCTCGGAGGCTCTCGGGGGTATAGGGGCCGAAACAGGGGCTAGAGTTCCCGCGGCTGTTTTGCGGCTTCCGGCGGCGACCGACAGCCGGGGGCGGTTCAGTGGTGGCGGCAGGAGGTGACTGGAGGTGGTGGTCGTCGACGGGGGGTGGTGGCGCACAAAAATTCAACGGGAGGAGGAGGAGTCGGTCGAGGAAGGGAGGAGGCAGAGAAAAGAGAAAGAGAGAGAGAGAGAGATCGCGAGAAAGAGAGAGAAGAGAGAGATGTGTGAGAGAGAGAAGAAGAAGAAGGGCAGCAGCCCACGTGAGAGAATAGGGAGAGGAGAGAGAGTGTGGGGTCCCCTTGGACTTTTGGGGCAATTTGTCCTATAAACACAATTGAGGGGCATTTTGGTCTTTTGATAAATTAGGACTGAAACGAAGTTTTGGTAAACTAGATGAAGGGTAATTTTCGTAATTTCACAGGCTAGGCTCGATTAGAATTAGGCTCGGTTCGCGAGGATTGAAATCCTAATTCACGACGACTAAGAATTTCGAACCTAATCTAAACCGACTGAAATTCGAATTCGTCCAAACGTCGTCTCTTCAGTCCTTTCGATCCAATATAATTTATCGACTGAATTTCAATCTTAATCCATTTCATCAAATTCAAGGAATTTACCGAAGTCGAATTTCTAGGGCGTCACATAGCCAGATTCTCTTTTGGAGCCATTTGTCACATTATATGGTTGGAGAGGAACCATATCCTCTTCCGCAACAAACAACTCAATTTGACATCCATTAAGCCACGCCTTCAAATGGTTGTTAAAGATAAGGCTCTCACTTTTAACCATGTTGAAGACAATGACAGAAATAGAAGGATGCAAGCTTCTTGGGATATCTCCTCCGCAATCTTTGATTGATGTTGAAGGGCAAAATTGTCATTTCGATATGCCCATCTTTCATATTGTTCCGTTTATGAAGGCATTCTAGTCTTGCAATTTTCATTTTATCGAAGGTGTTTTAGGTTTCTATTTTCTCTAGTGTTGTCTTCGTTAGCCTGTTAGGTTTCTCTTAATTCTCATTTTTCATTTTACCTTAAGCGGTTTTAGGTTTCATTTTGGACAAGAATCTATTTATTGTGATATTGTCTTTGTCGGTCCATTAGATTTCTCTTAATTTTAAGTAGTTCACGAGTTACAACAATAAAGATAACATCTGTAAAATGTGTCAAGGACATCATTACTTACTATATAACTGTTGTTCTTGGCTAGGCTATACACCTAGAGGGGGTGAATCAATCGAATTTCGATAAATAATGCGAAATTGATAAAATAATTGAAATCGAGATAATGCAAGTGACAGTAAAGTGTTGCAGTGCTTCTGCCAGACATTTAATACATGCAGTTGATAGAGGCAGAAGAAGTAGGAAAGTGATACACACGAGATTATAGTGGTTCGGCTTTTGAGGGCCTACGTCCACTCTCCCACACTAACAGTCTACTAGCTGGATTTCACTAAGTATCCGAATAAGAGATTGCAGGAACAAGAGTGATTGCTTGAACTTCTACCGTCTCTACCGAAGCGAACTATGCCTCTACTGAGACCTTTCACTCAACACTCTTTTTCTGCTTCACTCTCTCTTACAGGATTCACAAAGGTGCTTTTAGACAAACAATGAAGCTCTCTTTGAATGAGGTCGATTATCTCTTGGTCGTCCTCCGTTCTTTGAACGTCGTGCTCCTTATAGTCCTCGTCCTCCAAGCTCCCCGCTAGACAGATCCACTCCGAGGATCAATCGCCAATACTAGCCGTTGGTTGATTGATAAAAGAACACTAGTCATTTTCGGTAAGATTCACCAGAAATTTGGAAAGATATATTCGCCATACAAACATATCATAAGACCTTTAGATAAAGAATATAAAAAAGGTATTTGCCTAACATAAGAAAGACAATCAAGATATCCTATAAAGGGAAAACTTTTAGGAAATCATTTTGATGGACACTAAAATAATATGACTTAGCATCGAAATCTTTTTCAGATCATTGACCGTTAGTGGGGAAGTTTGACCTGCTAAGAGATAGGAAATAGGATTAGTTGACTTAGATAGAATTCACATGCAACGTGTTCGAATCCCGAACCAGTGTGCCTCTGACATATGGTTTACCTGCTTCTATCAAGAATTATGGTGTTAGTGATCAAACATAGTGAAGTGCAAATCCTTTAGAAGCAACCAAATTCTTTTCACCAGAGCATGAATGGTTTTGTGTACTTCAAAATGAACTATAATATTCCTAACAATAACGTCTATGTTGATTCAATTTCACACACTCATCTACGGTGTATTTATATTGTATTTATCGAGATGATCCTTTATTTATGCAAAGATCAAATCTCTTTGATCTTCTCTGCTTTCTTTGGCTATGAATATACGATATTAGAAAATCAATTACAATGAATCAGAATGATATATAGAATAATGCAAACACTTAAACTATCATAAGTAATCTAGATATACCCAACATAATCTAAATATATCCAACATTCTTTCCTTTTTCTTTTACAAAAAAAAAAAAAAAAAAAAAGAAGTCCCAAGAAAATGTCAATAATCTTTCCATCATACCTTTTCTCTCGCGAGCTGATTTTTTCGGTTTCTAATTTGTTTGATCTCTTAGTGGCCACTCCAAGGTCTTCAATCTAGCCAATGTAAAGAATGGGTTCATATGTAGATGCACTTCAACTGTGGCCCTTCCATCTCGATGAGTTCCACAATGCCACGTTCATTGACCTCCTCAAGTTGGATATCGTTTGTGAAGGCATCCTCGTCTTGCAATTTTCATTTTCCATTTTACCAAAGCGGTTTCAAGTTTCATTTTGGAGAAGTTAAAATAAAATTATAATCTATAACATCTAAAACGTGTCCACGACATCCTTAATTCGGCCAGAAAGCTCTCCTAATAATTTGGCCAAGACAACGCTTCCAAAGGAGACATTTGTCTTGGGAATGAAACCTAAATAGGTGAAGCGATTTTGATAAATTCCAACAAAACTTAATCCGTTGATACAAGCATCACACAAATTTTCTATGTAATAAGGGCAAAATATACTGATCGCTATCTATGTAGCAATCCCACAAAGCAATCAACTATGTTTTTTACGAATAAGCTCCAAATTCATTTAACAATAAGATAGAAATAATTACTAGAAGACCACCGTGGCCAAAAAAGAGTTCAAAGCGGACTCATAGTAAACCTTACCATCAATAGCAGCTCCTAAAATTGGGGATATATGGATTTCAACATCGTTGTAGAAGCATTGTAGAAGCATCGCCGGAGATTATTGGCAGGAGTATCATTGCCGGAGAACCCAGTGACTAAGCTTCCGTCTGTTGTAGATTTCGCAAAGGCAACTGTCACGAACCGGGAGTTTTTCTACCGTTCCTCACGATCCGTGCGGCCTTAGGAACGATCCTAAGTCAGCCAACACACCAACTCACACTCACTTCAAGGGTCGGGTAATCCGAACCGAACCGGTAGGCACAAGATCACTCGCACAAGGATCCCACGACTTGGAGAGAGTGGAGGGAAATCTGAGTTTGTATTGATTCTCCGATTGATTTACAAGGGAAGGGACGAGCCCTTTATATACACACAAGGCACAGCTCGCATCATCATTGCGCCACTCACGCCCCATGCCAGCCGGGCTAGTGGAAGACCAACGGTCACCTGGCCGAACGGTCATGTTGGTCGAACGGTCGCCTAGGCCAACGGTCATGTCCCCCACTCGCTTGGATCATGCTTGAGTGGGCTGAAGGGTCGGTTTGGGCCGGCGGTTCGGTTCGGGCCATCCGCCATCATCTTGATTAGCTCATGGGCTAGCTCCCGCATCATGTCACGGTCCATTTTGATCGAACAAATGCTTGGGCCGTGATATTCTCCCCCACTTAAATGGGCGACGCCCTCGTCGCCGTTTTCCGCATGGAAAGCCTCGATATGTTTCCGGAATTGCCACAACGCTTCTTCCGGTTCCCAGCTATTCTCGCTTTCTGGCAAACCTCGCCATTGTATCAGATATTCCTGTTTGGGTGCCCTGTAACGCTTCCGTATGACTCGATCGTCCAGCACCCGCTCGACCTCACGGTCATAAGCCATCTTTGCTCCCATTGGCGCCCGCTGTGATTCCCCCCGTTCCGGTTCCACTTCGTCCAGGTGAAATGGTTTGAGCATGCTCACATGGAATACCGGATGTATCTTCAATTTCGCTGGGAGTTCCAGTTTGTAAGCCGCTCTTCCAATCCGTTGCACCACACGGAATGGTCCTTCGTAGCGACGCAGCAAGGCCTTATGCACTCCCTTATATCGTAGGGGCAGCTTGCAAAGGACTTGATCCCCGATCTGGAACTCCATATGCCGACGTTTCTTGTCAGCCCATTTCTTCATTCTTTTTGAAGCTTTGTGGAGACACGTTCGAGCTAAATCGGCCTCCTCTTGCCACTCCACAGCGCTTCGAATTGCGGCCGGACTACTTCCTCGGTAGCCCGTTGCGACCGCGTTCGGAGTGAGCGGTTGCTGTCCCGTCACAATCTCGAAGGGACTTTTACCCGTCGACTCGCTCCGCTTCAGATTATACGAAAATTGAGCCACATCGATCATCTTGGCCCAATCTCTTTGGGTTGCGCTTACATAGTGTCGTAGGTACACCTCCAGTAGCGCATTCACCCGTTCGGTCTGGCCATCGGTTTGTGGGTGAAGACTGGTGGAAAAGTTTAATTCAGAGCCGAGCAATTTGAAAAGCTCAGTCCAGAATTTACCCGTGAACCGAGGGTCTCGATCACTCACGATCGTCCGTGGCACGCCCCAAAGCTTGACGATGTGCTTTAGGAACAACTTGGCTGCCTCCTCAGCCGGGCAATCATCCGTGGCCGGCACGAACGTTGCATACTTAGAAAACCGATCAACAACCACCATTAGGGTCCGACACCCTTCGGACTTCGGCAATCCCACGATGAAATCCATCGAGATGCTCTCCCATGGCTTTTCCGGGACCTGCAGTGGTTCAAGGAGTCCAGCCGGACACCTTTGCTCGAGTTTGTCTTGCTGACACACGAGGCAAGTCTTCACGTAGGCCTCCACATCATCACGTAAGTGCGGCCAATAGTATTGATCTTCCACGAGAGCCATAGTGCGACGAATCCCAGGATGACCCGCCCACTTTGAATCGTGGCATTCTCGTAAGATCTCCCTTCGCAATTTCCCGAACGATGGAACATAAAGTCTCCTACCTTTGGTGTAGAGGAGATCGTCTTCACACCAAAACGTTCGAGTCTTGCCTTCTCGCACATACTCGAGAAGCACTTTGGTCGAAGGGTCGTGTTGCAGCCCTTCCTTAATTCTGTCAATCAAAGGACACTCGGGTCGACTTATCGTGGCCAGCACACTCTTCCGGCTCAAAGCATCAGCGACCGAGTTTGTTTTTCCTGGCTTATACTCCAACACATAGTCGAACTCGGCCAGGAAATCTTGCCATCGAGCTTGCTTCGGGCTCAGCTTCTTCTGAGTCTGAAAATAGCTTGTGGCGACATTGTCTGTTCGCACGACAAACCGGGAACCCAGGAGGTAATGTCTCCAAGTGCGAAGGCAATGGACGACGGCGGTCATTTCCTTCTCCTGAACAGTATACCGCCGCTCGGCATCATTCAACTTTCGTGACTCGAAAGCCACCGGATGTCCTTCTTGCATAAGGACGCCCCCTATGGCAAAGTCCGAAGCATCAGTCTCCACCTCGTAAGGTTTGTCAAAATTGGGCAGCACCAGCACCGGTTCTCTGGTTATCAGCTGCTTCAAGCGATCAAACGCTTCCTGGACATGTCTCGACCACTCCCACGTTCTTCCTTTCTTGAGCATGTCCGTGAGAGGGGTTGTGATGTCCGAGTAATCCCGAATGAATCGGCGATAGTAGTTCGCCAATCCAAGGAACGATCTCAGTTCCGTGAGCTTCGTCGGTGGTTCCCACTCCGTGATGGCTTGGATCTTTGCTGGATCCATCCTTACTTGTCCCCCACCAATGATATGGCCGAGGAAGGGTACCTCAGGCTGAGCGAAGGCACATTTCTCCTTCTTCACATACAACTCATTGTCCCTTAGGACTTGAAACACCTGTCTAAGATGTTTGGTATGCTCTTCGAGCGTCCGACTATAAATAACAATGTCATCCAAATATACCACAACAGACCGATCGAGGAATGGTTGTAGTACCTTATTCATGAGAGTGCAAAAGGTCGCCGGAGCATTGGTTAACCCGAAGGGCATCACCAAGAACTCATATGAGCCATACCGAGTCACGCACGCTGTCTTTGGTTCATCACCTTCTGCGATTCGAACCTGGTAGTACCCCGAACGTAGATCGAGCTTCGTGAACCACCGCGCGCTTCCGAGCTGATCGAACAAATCCGCAATGAGCGGGATGGGGTACTTGTTCTTGATCGTGAGCTTGTTCAAAGCTCTATAGTCGATGCACATCCGAAGAGACCCGTCGTGTTTCTTTTGGAACAACACCGGCGCACCAAATGGGGCCTTCGAAGGTCGTATGTAACCTGCATCAAGTAGGTCTTTGAGTTGTTTCCTCATCTCTTCCAACTCTGGGGGTGCCATGCGATACGGCGCCATGGCAGGTGGTCGAGCATCCGGGACCAGCTCGATTCGATGGTCTACCTCCCTCTTTGGTGGAAGCTTCTTAGGTAACTCGGGAGGCATGACGTCCTTGAACGTTTCAAGGACTCGCAATACCTCTGTCGGGGCTTCAGTCTCGCCCATTTTTGGGTCTTCGGCCTTGAGAACTGCCAAGTACGTCTCCTCTCCTTTCTGAGTTCCTCGGGAGAGTTGAATTGCCGAGATCATCTTTTGGTTAAGCCCGGGCTTACGGGCTAACGGGACCACACACTGGGATCCGGGTTCCAGGATGCACAAGCAATCCATGGACGGAACTACCATGCCGTTCACTCGTTCGATGAATCCTAGACCAATGATAAAATCATAGTCGTCGAGCGGAATTACATCAATGTTTTGTTTACCTCTCCATGGTCCCACCGCGATCTCCACATCACGAGCCGTGCCGAGAGCAGGGACTCGTTCCGAGTTCACCGTCTTCAACCAGCCACCTTGCCCTTCGACTTGCAAGCCGAGCTTCTTGGCAGCTTCTGCCGATACGAACAAGTCAGAAGCTCCCGTATCAACAAGGGCGCTCATCTTTGTGCTGCCGATCACCACTTCTGCGAACATCATGCCCTTGGGCTTGCTCGCCTTCTTGGATTGCATGGCGTTGAGGACCCTTACCGATCCCACCTTCGCCGTTTGTTTCTCTTCCTCGTCGGCTTTGAGGGTAGCCGCAACTTTCTGTCCTTTGGGGCAGTCTCTCGCCTTGTGAGGACCCTGGCAAAAGTAACATCTATAGGAGATCGGTCCATCTCCTCTCTGTCCACCATAGCTAGTTCCCACCTCATGACGAGCTTGGGCTGCTGGTGCTCTGTTGTTATAGGGACGATGAGGGGGTCTGTTCCTATATCCTCCACCAGTCACCTTGCCCGCCTTAGGCCGAGCATCCTTCTTCTCCGGGGCCTTGAACTCTTCGAGCGAATCAGCTACCGTCATGGCTGAAGCAAGTTCCCTCGCGTTCTGCCTTTTCAACTCGTTTTTGGCCCAGGGTTTGAGACCACTAATGAACTGATAATAGGCCTCCGTGTCATTCATCGAGGGGATTTGGAGTTTCAGCTCCGAAAACTTCCTCACGTATTCACGGACCGTGCCCCTCTGTTCAAGACGCCTCAGCTCATCTCGAGCTTCTTCTTCCGCATAGGCAGGGAAGAATTGCTTCCGGAACTCACCGGTGAAGGCTTCCCATGTATCGATAGGCCCAGCTGCTCTATCATTGATCCGAGTACGCCACCACAGTAACGCGGTTTCACCAAGGTACATTGCCGCGGTGTTGACCCGTGTGGCGTCGTCCCGAATCCCGGTCGCCTCAAAGTACTGATTCAAATACCAAAGGAAGTTATCAACATCCTTGGCCGTCCTCGAGCCCCTGAACTCTTTAGGTCGAGGGACATCCACTCTCGACGGTGCGGGAATCATCCCGTCCACACGTCTGGCCTCAAGGGCCACCACTCTGGCACGCAGGTCAGTCGATTCAGCCCGCCGTTCGTTCGACTCCGTCCGCAGCTCCGCAATTTCTGCTCGAGCAGCGGCTAGTGCGACCTCCAAGGTCTCGTTCTTCTTTTGGATATCCTCTGAGTCTTTAAGAGCACCCCCGACTTGCCCTTGAAGCGCACCCATGCTGTCTCTGAGCTCCCGCATCATGACGAGCAGCTCCTCTTTCCCAGCAACGAGTACCATCAAGTCGTTGGTCAGCTCAACGACTCTGTCTTGCGACTCCGCAGTGGCCAGCTCCATCTGACCCACCCGGTTCTCAATGTCGCGCAACATATCCCGTGAAGTAGCACGATCCTTCCTGGTCTTAACAGCAACTTGCTGTTCGTTGGGTCGTTCAACAGCTCTTCCAGTTCGTTCATCATCGAACTGGACTTCGGCATCAACCACGGCTTCAACCGCCTTCTCAGCATTCTTGGCCATCGCTTCGAAGGATGAGTGTAAACACAAGATCGACTCCGAACAGGGATCGAACTCGCTCTGATACCACTTGTCACGAACCGGGAGTTTTTCTACCGTTCCTCACGATCCGTGCGGCCTTAGGAACGATCCTAAGTCAGCCAACACACCAACTCACACTCACTTCAAGGGTCGGGTAATCCGAACCGAACCGGTAGGCACAAGATCACTCGCACAAGGATCCCACGACTTGGAGAGAGTGGAGGGAAATCTGAGTTTGTATTGATTCTCCGATTGATTTACAAGGGAAGGGACGAGCCCTTTATATACACACAAGGCACAGCTCGCATCATCATTGCGCCACTCACGCCCCATGCCAGCCGGGCTAGTGGAAGACCAACGGTCACCTGGCCGAACGGTCATGTTGGTCGAACGGTCGCCTAGGCCAACGGTCATGTCCCCCACTCGCTTGGATCATGCTTGAGTGGGCTGAAGGGTCGGTTTGGGCCGGCGGTTCGGTTCGGGCCATCCGCCATCATCTTGATTAGCTCATGGGCTAGCTCCCGCATCATGTCACGGTCCATTTTGATCGAACAAATGCTTGGGCCGTGATACAACCCTCAAGTTTTCGCAGTGAGCTTCCATGCGGCTGTGGCTCTCCTTATACCACCAACTATATACGTGCGTGCCTCGCATCCTCAAGCCCAACCCGACGGCTACTGCCCCCACGGACCTCCGCTCTCGATCCATGTCCTCAACCACCGCCACCTCGGCCCTCTCCATCGTCATGTTCGCTTCTATAACAATCCCGTTGGCAGCCGCCTACAGCACGAATGACTTGGCTGACGCCACTGCCAAGTATTGCGTAGTATTCCAATTGTATTAGTCTATTAGACAAAGCACTCGGCTTTACTGAAGAAAAATGTCCCGTGCATCTTTGGTTTCTCCACCAACAGGGCGGCTTTCCGAGTAGCCCCGGTTGATGCAGAGACTGTGAGATTGACACAGTCAATCCAGCAACTTTCAACATGGGGTAATCAGAACTAATCTGGAAGACCAACTAATTGGCGATCACCAGTACCACTATAAAACTGATCAATGCAACAGTCAGCGCGGCATAATCAGCACGTGTCAGGAAACCGTTTGTCCGGCTTTCTGCGTTGTGGCTGCGGATTGGAAACGGGGGGCGTATGGATCAGCTGCCTTAAAGGCACCTGCCATACCCCATCCCCACCCTCCATAAATATTTCCCCCCTATAAAAAGGGGGAATGGAGGGTGGGGATCCCCTACCTTACAAAAAGTAAGGCAGGGGATCCGGATCCGTGGCCTGTAAGGAAAGTTAGATGCGTGTGTTCACCTGTTTGATTTCCCCTTGGCGGAGGATGAGGGGCAGGGCAGTCCATGGTAGCTGTTTTCAGGATAGAATGCGAAGGAGAAGAAGCCATGGAAAGAGACGAAGATGAATTTCTAGGTTTCGGATGAAAGTGAGAAACGACATACCCTGTCCAGGAAACTTTGGCCAAAAAAGTTATGTTAGATAAATAAAAAGTTGGTCGGACGGTTACGTTGAATTTGGGTGCAATTTCCACTTTTGAGACATGGGCAATCGGATTGAGAAAGTACCGTGGGGTGAATGATTTTTTTTTTCTCGATTGGCATAATGACATAAATGGTCCATGAATTTTGATCTAATGTGCATCATGATCCTTGAACTTTAAATTTGTTCAATATGGTCCTTGAACTTTAGTCTCATGTTTAATATAATCCCTGAACTTTTAATTTGTTCAATGTGGTCTTAGACTTTTGTTACATGTTCAATATAGTCCATAAACTATATGAAAATGTTCAATGACTAAATTGAACATGGACTAAAAGTTAAGGGACTGCATTGAACAAGTCAGAAATTTAGGGACCAAATTTCACATTGAGCTAAAATTCAGAGACTACATTGCACATTGGATTAAAGTTTAGGAGCTATTTGTGTCATTTTTCCATTCTCAATTTTATCTAAAGAATAATATCACCATTGTATTCTATTTTTGTCCGAAATCAAAATTATTCCTCCATATTTTTTTTTCTTTTTTAAAAATAACGAAATATTACAAAATCAATTATAATCAATCAGAATGATATTCAGAATATTATAAATAATCTAGTTGTATCTAACATAATCTAAATATATCTAACATTCTTTTCTTTTTTGTTAAACACAACCCCCCCCCCCCCCCCCAAACAACATCTTTGTAAAAAATATATCAACATTAATCTTTTCATTATACGTTTTCTCTCGCAGAGTTGATTTTTTTTTTCTGTTTTTGATTTGTTTGATCTCCTAGTCATCCCTCCCAGGTCTTCAATACCGGCCAATAAATGACCTTTTTTACCATTTATTTTTCTTTCTTTTTACTTTAGGATGAGAATTACGTTATTGCTTTTATTTAAGTGAAAGTATCATGATCTCTGTTCTCAGAAACAAAGTAAAGTAAGTTGCATTAACCCCTCAGAAATGGTTTCAACGAGCAACTTAGGTCTTACCAGATTGGCAGTTGACATTTTATCTATAGAATGTTGACTTGACTTCCCAGATAGATCTCACATTGACATATGCCTAATGAGTTTACAAATATGTATACGCGAATCTAAGCAATAGCCGGTAGACATGCGGCCTCATTGGTAAAAGGATTGGAGGGTGGGGCCACTGATATTAAAGGTCCAAGGTTCGACTCCCGTGCTCGGGGAAGAGGTAGAGCACGCACGGCCACCTCCATGCATGGTTTTCTTTCTCCTTGTGTATGTTGGTCATTGTTAAGGTTCTTGGACTAGAACTCTCTATTTGATTGTAGACGCGATAGGTATAGCCAATCCTAGAGCACCAAAAATGTAGCATCTATGTCACGTTTTAGTTGCGTTCAAGGTAACCAACCCTAGTATATGGGGCTTGGATTATCAGAATATGCAAAAGGAATAGGAAGATCTCAAGCCGGGTCAGACTCGAGAGAGCGCCGAGGCTGGTGGGGATCAAGTGCGAAGCTGTCCAAGTACAACTCCCCAAGGATGGAGAGGGAGCAATGAGCAGGAGAGCGAGGCCGAGTCGACTCAGCCGTGTCAGGTTTGTGAAGTAGTTGCCCAACAGGTTGTGGGTCTGATTTGTTTGATCTCCTAGTCGTCCCTCCAAGGTCTTTAATGCCAGGGAATGTAAAGCATGTGTTCCTGTGTAGATGCACTTCAACTCTATAGTTAGATGCCTAAGCCGGAGGGAGCTTAACTTTGGGAAGAAAGCCCCAAGAACTAGTCTTTCCATCTCGATCCAGAAAGCCACGTTCATTGATCTCCAACTCCTCAGTTGGATATCGTTTGCGAGTGCATCATCGTCTTGCAATTTTCATTCTCCATTTTACCGAAATGGTTTTGGGTTTTAACAAGTTCAACATAAACTTGTCCAAAATTAATCTGTTAATTCTAGTACTGTCTTTCTTAGCCCGTCACTAATTTCACTAGTTAACATAAATAAGATTGTAGTCTATAACGTAGAATTCACGTAAAACCTGCTGATGACATTGTTAATTCCGACTAGCTTGTACTTTAATTCAATTTTATGTGCCCATCTATTGTGCATTTATTTAGATGGAGACAGACGACAGGTGACATGCTTTGCTTCCATCTAATGCGAAGATTGAATCGCTCTCTTCTCTGACTTGGCGCTTCTTCCTTCTACGCATGGATAAAGGATCTCAACGAGGGAACAAAAATTGAAAACGTCTTCTTCTTCTCTTTCGTGAACTTGGACTTTGTTCATTTGGCCAGAAAGCTCTCCAAATAATTTGGCCAAGCCAAAGGGAACTAGTGGCGACATACGACAGACCAAACGCTTCCAGGGATACTGCTCACAGAGGCGAGAAATGCCGCGGGAGACAATGTTTTTTGGGATCAAAACCTAATAGGTGAAGCGACTTAGATAATATTAAAAAAAACATAAATTTTGTATTATGAGGGTCATTCAGGGTATATCGTGTTTTTAAAATTTTAAAATAAGTTATAATAATTTGCTACTTAATTAGATTAACTACAATACTTAATTTAAGATAGTTTCTTCTTAGCCAATAAGTGATCTATCAAACACTTTACGTCGCAATTCAAACTCGTTAGTAGAAAACTCAATATTTCGGGGCAAATGTTTAAGTGTTTAGTTGTAAATAAATATCAATTGTAATATGTTACATTCGATTGCTGAGAGTATGAATAATAATCATCATTTTCAAGTTTATTTGAAAATGCAAATCACCACTTCCAAGTCTTGGTAAATTGTCTACAGCAATATCGTTGAAGAATTTTTGTTGCATGGTCAAATGTGAAATCAAACCATTTTAGTTTTAAAATTGACAAAGAGATGGAAACTATTCTAAAAAGACCTACACCTGTTACATTTTTGTTAATTCAGTCCTAAAATTTTAAAATTTGCTAATTGAGTCATAAATCTTTTCATGTTTTACAATTAAATCCATATAGTCAATTTTGGCTAGAAATCGCTAATATGAATATCAGCCGTCCTACATGGCGAATCCAATGCTAACGTAGAAATTTTTAATAATATTTAACATGTTTTTATTTTTTTACTTATTCTTTTATTTTCATTTTCCATTATGTTCTTTTCTTTTCATTTCTTTGTTTTCAAATTAGATTACAAAAAATATAAAATTATATTTTAAAAAAACAGAAATGAAAAAAAAAAGGGAAGCGGATGGCTTTTCTCATTTTTGATATTATATGGATGTTAATAAAATCATCTTGATTGTTGGGGTTTTGTTCGTTCTATGGGTTTCAAAGCAGGGTCTTGAATGGATCCGACCCATGTTTATACTATTGCAGTTTCCTAATTTCGATTGGTATCCCAAAATTGTACCCGTTTTTGCGATTGAGTAATGCTTAATCTGCTAACATTGATCTTCTGTCCCAAAAAATGAGAGTTCATTGTAACTGATCAATTGAAAATAATGTACTAACGTGGTAAATTGCCCGTATACAATGAAACAAGTAGGTCATACTCAACATTCAATAAGAGTATGGGATTCAGGCCTTCGCATTCCTTTGGGTAGTGACTTCAGCAAGGGGCACCATTCGATTTGAAGCCGTTGAAATGATTGAAGGTCCTCCATCTGCTCTGGTAATTCCTTCAAATTGTAGCAACATATAATGTCGAGACACTCGAGATTGCTGGCCAGTAAAAGGCTAGAAGCCATTGTGGGAGAGATGCTAGTTTGGGAAGGTCAAAAACTCAAAAGATGTACAGGGAGCGGAGACTATGAAGAAGTCCATGGGAATCCAAGATTATGTTGCCACTTTCGTCTTTTGACTCTTTGGATGTATCCAGCCCCCTACAACTATATAGAGAGAGATCCACGGAAAGGGATCGCCTAACCTTTCCTTAGAAGGTTATGCCATAACCTTGCAATCTGGGCCATTCGTGTTATGAATGGATAGCCCAGATTATCACTAATAAAAATATATATATAAAATTCTAAAAATTACCCCTTAAAAACAGGAGATCTGGGCCGTCTGTCCAAAAATGGACGGCCCAGATTGCAAGGTTAGGTGCCTAACCTTCAGAGCGAAGGTTAGGCGATCCGGATCTGAGATCCACAAGGTTGGATAGATGTCACATACCGAGGGAGAGGGAAGTTAACCGATCGCCTCGCTCAATGTGAAACAAAAATCTAGTTATAAGTAAAGAACAAAAAAAGTAAAAAGCGTAGCTGATGTCTTCATCATCGTGGTGTACATTTGCTCCAATGTCAACATTCAACTTGCCATAACGATCTTTTACCTCTTAGTTTTCTTGTTTTTTTACTTTTGGGACGAACTGTGATAGGGAAAATTACAAAAAAAATCCTAAATCTATTATATTTGTGCCGATTTAGTCCTAAACTTTTTTTTTTGGCTGATTCAGTCCTACGCCTTTTGCAATTGTGTCATTTCAGTCCACCCGATGAATTTGGGCCGGCCGGCGCTAACGTGGACGCCGGACATCCGTCGATAGAATATTTTAATATTTTTTTGATTTTTTTAAATTTTTTTAATGTTTTTTTTCTTTTTTTTCTTTGTTTTTTCTTTTTCATTTTTTTCCTTCTCCTCCCATCCCCTGCCATCCCTACCCCATCCCATGCCACCCCCACCTGCAGCCGTTTGCCGGAGGCGCGGCCGACCCTCGTCTGGCCATGGCAGGGGTTGACCTCACCATTGTCGGGTGAGGCAGCGATGGCGAGGTCCGGCTCCGCCATGGCCGGGCGAGGCCAGACCTCGAAAGCTCGGATCTGGGCCGTCCAGAAAACCAAGCAGAACTCAGAGAGAGGGAGGGAGGGACTTTCTCTTCACCGCTAGAAGAAGCATCTCCCTCAATCACTCCAAGCGAGTTCATTTTCCTTCCATGCTTCTCCATCGGGTCCACTCCTCTTTGTGCTCGACAGGCAATCGCTCAATTTCCCCTTCCTCCTTTGCAATCCAGTGCTCAATCGTGAGTTCAAACCCGACGGCCACCTTGCGAAGATGAAGAAGACGATCGATCACCTCACGAGTTCAAACCCGTCATAGTTGTGCGAGGCTCGACCTCGATGGCCCAAATCTGGGCTTTGCAAGGTCGAGCCTCGCCCGGCTATTGCAAGAGTCGACCTCGCCGTCGCCGCCTCGCGACCCCGATCTTTTTGCCTCACAACTTTTCAGCAAGAAGAGTTGAGTGGAGGCCTACACACACGAAACTGATTCAAAGATGATGAAGACGATCGACGGCCTCGCGAGGTCAAGCTCACCATGGCTGCGTGAGGCTAGACCTCGACGGCCCAGGTCTGGGCTTGCGAGGCTCGGCCTCTCCAGCCGTGCCTTCGGTGAATGGCTAGTGGGGTGGCGTGCGATGGGGCAGGGGCTGGGAGAAAGAAAAAGAAAAAAACATAAAAATATGAAAATATAAAAAATCCAAAAAATATTAAAACATTCGATCGCCGGCTAGCCGAAATTCACCGGATGGACTGAAATGACATAATTGCAAAAGGCTTAGGACTGAATCGGCAAAAAAAAAAAAGTTTAGGACGAAATCGTCACAATTGCAATAGGTTTAGGACTTTTTTGGTAATTTTTCCAATTGTGATATTGATTCTATTTTTTTTTCTCCTTTTACCAGAGTTTCCTTTTTTTTTTTTGCAGATGCCACGTTGGAAAAAGATTGCTGTATTACATCTTTTTTTTCTTTCCTTCTTTTATAGCCTGAGATAAGAATACCCGTATTACCTTTTTTATATTTTTGCCTTTTTACCCCGGTAAAAGAATTTCCATTTATTCGTGTTCACTTTTAGATAAGAATTGCCACATAAGATCAGCTACGTTGCTCCGACGTCAGCATCATTTATGGTAGGAAATCCTTAGCCTATTTAAAGATGAAGAGTGGATTATCGGGTATCGCCAGCTTGCCATAAATGATCTTTTACCTTTTACTTTTATTCTTTTTTTACTTTGGGATGAGAATTACTATACTACTTTTATTTTTTTCCTTGTATCAAAGTTTCCACAGTGGAAAAGAATTGCTATATCACCTTTTTTTTTTCTTTTCGTTCTTTTATTGTCTCGGATAAGAATTCCTATTTACCTTTTTTGTTCTTATCCTTTGTACTCTGGTGGAAGAATTGCCATATCTTCTTTTTGACTCGCAATTCTAGTTTTATTTAACTTCTAGTTGGTGACTGCTGGGTAAGCAAATATATACTGCACAATTGTCCAAGAAGAGAGGGTATGTTTCAACCGACTTGTTCACCTAATACAAGACACTGTGCAAACCTGTGTTGTAGCCTACGAAATCGATGTACTGCAATTTCATATACATTTATTTTGCCTGATCTTGAAAATTTACGCAAATTCATCGAAGCCATCACATAATATAAATGCTGAAGGCTAAGTAAATAAAATTATAAATGTTATGAAGCTCCCACCAAAAGAAGAAAAAACTGCCAAGAAGCAGCTCGCTGGCTTTTTAGGTAAATCATTCGATGTGGGTCAGCTTTAACCAAGGTAGTTGTAAGATAAACATTGTGCACAAGCTGCACATGTTCCCACATAAACATAAAAAATCTGAATTTCAACTGAACAAGCATAACAACCCATAATGACATAACTACCGATAAGTCATAATTACTTTTTGTTTGTATAGACTGACTTCAAAGTTAACAGCCGCCGCCGCCACCGCCGCAACCGCCGCCCCCGCCGCAACCACCGCCACCGCCGCAACCGCCACCGCCGCAACCTCCATCGCCCCCACCCCCACTGCCGCCGCCGCCGCCATTGCAAGCAGCAGCGCTAGAACCAACGCTATTCCAGTAAAAAATATCAGCTCGAGCAAGATTACCGCCGCTGCTCTTCTTTTCGCAAGGTTTCTGCTTGCTTTTGCCGCATACGAATATGATCATTGAGATGAATGTGATCAATGAGATGAATGACAGGGAAAATGCAGCCACGCAAGGCCATGTCAACTCTGGTCGACTTCCATAGCCATTAGGAGCATTAAGAAGAGGAAACACCACCCTAGCCATGTTCTTCGCTTCTCTTAGCACCCACACACGCACAATGTGTGCTTTCACGTACAAAATCCCCTTTATTTATTAAGTCTATCACTCAGTATATTTATGGTGATTAAAGATTTTCCTATTAGAGAATACTATTAGAGATATTATTAGATATTAGGAATATTACTTGATATATTGTTATTCTCTAAGATAAATAATTTCAATTCATGTGCATAGTGTTCGGGTATAGATACTATCCTTTAATAATGTGTAAAGTTATGCCAATTAAGTAAAGATGTAATCTTTACTGATTCTCCGTCCAACTCTCTTGAAGATTGTAGAATGTTTGCAGTTGGAATTAATTGTAGTGTTTCCTTATATTGCCTATTGGTGAATGTGCTTCGTAATTGCTTCTGATTAGACTAAATTCTTTTGCAATTAAAAAAGAAATTGAATTGTCAAGCGGTGATATTGAGCTCATCATCGTATCCTCAGATGCCTACATTAATGATTATTCGACATTGATAAATTTCATACTTTTACTATGCTAAAAGCGATAAAGCGATCAAACGTATGTGAGTTACATAGTAATTACTAATTTCAATGACGAAGTAAATTATTGTACTAAAAGCGGCCTATATTGGTATTTGGTCATTAATGCTCTAAGCCATGATAAAAGATTCTATTATTTTCTTAACCAAAAAAGAAAGATTCTATTATTTCTAGTCCTGACTTATTCTTTTTATTTGCTAAAAGTATTTTGCGAAGCTCTTAATTTTTTTAACAAAAGACATTTAATGAGCGAGTATTTTTGAGAAATTTCGGAGAAACTAGAAGTGCAAGATTAACGTTAAACATGATCACCTTTAGATCAGGGCGATCTAAGATGGATAGGCTACCATGCTTACTCTAATCTCAGCTATAATCTAAAGAAAATCATAATCCAAGAGTAAATCTAAAGAAAATCGTAATGTTGAACCTAAATGCAAACAGTATAAAGATCTCATCCGTGGAACCAATATCATCCTTAACCCTAATAGATGCTAATGATTTTTTGTTATTCATATTACCTATTTTAGAGAAATTTCCAAGAAAACTAGTCATCCATTCTTACACTAATTCCCTCTAATTTAGTACTCTTATCCGACATATACAAATACAAAGTTACCCAAAAGGCTACAATTTAAGCCATAAGATAAATTTAATAATCCAAATGAGTGAATATTCTAGAGAAAATTTGGAGAAATTTAATGAGCAAGTATTTTGGAGAAATTCTGTAGAAACTAGAATGCCAGGTTCACTTACACCTTAGATCTGGGTGATCAAGGAGGGATAGTGCTACTAAGCTTACTCTAATCTTCGCTCTAATCTGAAGAAAGTCATAATCTAAAATTAAATAAAACCTACAACCTTCCAAAATACAAATGTAGCATAACCTGTACCCTTATATAGCCTTAATATAAATGCTAATGAGTCTTTTTGTTTATTCTTTTTATCATTAAAAACATTTAGAAAATTTTGAGAAAACTAGTAATCCGAGCTTAACCACATCCGAGATATACGAAATTCAAAGCTACCCCAAAAGCTATAATTTAAGCGAAAATTTTAATAACACAAATTAGAAAATAATGCTAATGATTCTAAACAAACATTTTGCTAAGCTCTAGACTTTTATTGAGTATTCTAGAGAAATTTTGGAGACGCTAGAATTGAGAGGTTAACTCTTGAACACCTTTGATAATGATTCCTAGAAAACATTTTGCTAAGCTCTTGATTTTTATAACAAAAGAAATTTAATGAGTGAGTATTTTAGAGAAATTTTGGAAAAACAAGAAGTGCAAGGTTAACTCTTAAACACCAATTAAATTATTACCTTTAGATAGGGCGATCTAGGATGTATACGCTACCAGACTTACTCTAATCTAAAGAAAATCATAATCCTAAATTGAATTAAATCTACAACCTTCCTAAATGCAAATGTAGCAGCAAATATTTCACTTAACCCTAAAATAACCCCAATATAAATGCTAATGATTCCTTTTGTTGATTCATTTTTTCATTAAAAAAATATTCAGAAATTTTGGGAAAACTAGCGATCCCAGGCTTAACCGCATCTAAGATATACAAAGTGCAAAGTTACCCGAAATTTATAATTTTAGCAAATAATAAGCTAAATTTGAAAATATGCTACTGATTCTTAGAAAATATTTTTGCTAAGCTCCTGACTTTTTAAAGAGTATTTTAGAGAAATTTTGGAGAAATTAGAAGTGCATTATTTACTCTACACTTTTGATCACGTTTAGATGGATAGGCTACCAAGCTTACTCTAATTTCCACTCTAATCTTAAAAAAAATCATAATTCAAAAGTGAATTCAACCCACAACCTTCCCCAAATACAAATGTAGCACCAATATTACCTTATCCCTAAAATAACCCTAATATAGATGCTGATGATTCTTTTTGTTAATTCATTTTACGATAAAAAAAAGCATTTATAAATTTTGGACAAACTATTAAACCTTACCCAAAAAAGTCATAATTTAAGCAATAACTATCCTTGGAAATTAACATGAAAATCAATGGATTTATTTTCTAATGCTTGCTCGTTTCTTTAAAATGTTAATCATTGGCCCAAGATGCACCAACATCTTCTAGGACACGATGGTCATTTTGCAAGGGGTTAATATCACGAAAAAGCCAAATTAGTACACATGTGATAAATTTATCCCAAATTATTTTTTTGCTATGAAAAATCCCAAACTAGTACACTTGTGACAAACTTACTCTAAATTATTTTTTTGACAATAATAAACTTTAAACTGATATATATATATATATGACAATTTTACTCCCAAATTATTTTTTTGACCATAAAAAATTCTAAACTGGTACATCTGTGATAAATTTATCTCAAACTAATTTTTTGACAATTAAAAATTCCAAACTAGTGCACTTATGACAAATTTATCATCCATTAGTTTTCGTTAAATTTTGTTAATATCACGAAAAATCCGAATTGATGCTCATGTGACAAATAGAGGGTAAAAATCACAAATTGGTATACCCGTCAATTGTCAAGTGTCATCCAACTCAACAATTTGATGATAAAATTTAACGAAAACTAAAACATGATGAATTTATCATAGGTATACCAGTTTGAGATTTTCAATGGTAAAAAAAATAGTTTGAGATAGATTTATTGCAGGTGTACTAATATGAAATTTTTAGTGGTAAAAAAAAAAAGAGCTTGAGGTAAATTTGTCACATGTACTAGTTTAGAATTTTATGTGATAAAAAAATAATATGGGGTAAATTGATCATGTGTACTAATTTAGAGTTTTTTTTTATGGTATTGATCCTTTTGCAAGCTAACAAAAAGGGATATTGATGGGACTTAACGGAGTGGAACATGGCCACTGGCTAGTTAGGACTGTGCCTTTAGGATATAAAAAATAGCCTCCTCTCAGAAACTATTCAATTATTATTTTTGGCCAAATCACACTAGTAAGTTAGAAATATTCAATAATTTCCAGTAGACAGTTGGATTGGGATATATGCGTTAGTGGTTTGATAGGGTGAAGATCCAAATTAGGCATGAAAATTAAAGAAAAATCTTTATTAATTTCCAGTAGCAGACTTATTCATTCATTATTTCTTGCAACTTTCGTATCCGTCGTTCTCCTAGCACATCAATTGTAATTGGGCTATTGGATAAGGCTCATATGTTTTTGCTTCTTCTTTTTTTCTTTTTTTTTTTTATTTCTCATAGCATACAACTTCATTCTTTGCACTTGTATCAAGAGGTTGCAGGTTGGCATATGAAAGAGGTAGAATGGATGGACAGTAAAAGAATGTCGCATGATGATGGTCGTCCATGACTTCATATCCTTCTTCTTTTATTTCGTCATGACCAACGTCACAAGAAGGATATGGCGCGAATGCCTTGGGACAGTTATGTGAAATAGAAGAGGAGGAGGACATCGTGAATGCAACACGAGGAGAATTATCGTGAGTTTCTCCTTCGTATAGACAAACGAAAGGAAAAGTTTGTAGAACCCGTGTCTGGATTCCCGTTCGCTTGCTCATGCGTTCCAGGTTTTACCCATGCATACGCATATGCATCATCTTTTCACGTTATTTTTTCTTTTCATCATGTGATTAAACCCTGATATGAATTTTAACAATATTATAAAGCGTGTACTATCTAATAACTATACAAAAAAATACAAGAAATATCTTTCAAAGAAAGTTAATTAATAAATCGTCTATTTACGGCGCTATAATTTTCAATGAAAAATGCATAAGAGACTTTTGAGCATTGAATTAGAAGAAAGAATTGAGCATATATATTATGTAAATTGAGTTGATGACTGGCCCCATATCTTATTACATCTACGCTATCGAGGGTTTTGAGAGTCACTTGCACACTTCTTTCCTCTTCTTTTTCTCTTTTCCTATTTCTGTTTTGCTAAAAATCTCTTCCATGTCACTCCCTCCCCCTTTTTCTCTCCTCTTTTTGTTTCTATTATACCATGTAGTTATCTTTTAAAAACTTATGGTCTACTTTTATTTTATTCGTCACAATCTAACATAATTTTTTTTAAAAAATGTTTGGGAAATTTTCAAATGAGGATGGTGTCCTCATTTTTTTACAAACAATGTCATGAAATGTCTAAAATTTTCTCAAATAAAAATTTGAACTAGCCAAATTTTCTCAAATAAAGACTTTGCCATAAGAGAAGGGGCATTTTAATAAAGTAAATTTTCTAAATTCATATTTTTTTTCTCTTTTTATTTTACTTTACTTTTTTCCTTTTTTTTCTTTCTCTTCCGGACCATAGTCGGCCACAAACAGCCTCAGAAGCGGCTTCCTCACAAGCGTTGGGCAAGGGTGCCCCAACGCCAACGAGGGCAACCCTCGCCCTCGTCTTGAATCTGTTGACCTCTGCCGGTCGGCCAAGGGATGAAGGAAAAAAAAAAAGAGAAGAAAAAAGAGGAAAATAATTCAAAAAAGTAAGAGGAAGAAAATGTCTTTCCCCCTATCATTTCCTTTTGTGGACTTGATGGATTTTATCCTTTCAATCATGGATGGAGTTCCTCTTTCCGTCAGAGGAAATGTGAGTGGTGGTAATAGCTCATCAAAAGTGTGACATTCCGAATTCCAACCCCTCTCGTGGCTTTGGATTGGAAGATATTGATCGGTGTATTTTAGTTATATCTCGCTCAAAGTTGACCACTCTCGAGTTAACTGACCGAAATGAAAAGACTAACACGGAGTCGGGTATGTGGACCTGAGAAATTCAAATAAGAAACGACACTTTGACCATAAAGATTGTCGAGGGGATATTTTGGGCCAGTAGAGATCGATCTAGGGACGATCATGGAATACTTTGCTAGCGTTATACGTTGGGACGCGGGTGGTTCCGCTTAACCAATGTGTAATTTGCGAGAATTTCCTAAATTGGACTTCGATGATCAGGACCGCAGGAACTAACGATAAACCCTCGCAATTACATGACAACCAAAGCCGCTATGACTTGAGAAATCCTAAGGTCGATATGCGTAACGCCTGCTAGAGTCGCTCGTCAGTAAGAGATAAACTGAAATTACACTCGACGAGAGCTCAACATGAAATTGAACCTCGGAATTGGGTGTCCGACATTGAGGAATTCCAATGTTTGAAAAAGAATTGGACATCGCCTTATCGAGGGTAATTTAAATTGGAAAAAGCAAAGTTTTGGATGGAAAGTACAAAATGACCATTTTGCCCCTTGAGGATAAACCTTGCCTTAAGAGAGGATAAAGGACATTTTAGTCATTTGGGTTTCCCTTGGCTGCCGAAAATGAAGAAGGGCATAAGGGTCATTGAGCTTTGGATATTTATGATAATAAGCCAAGTGTCATGATTTGGAGTATTAGCATTAATGGATCATATTTTTACCTACCATTCTACTCTTTGACCAAGAAGGGATTAAGGAAAGTCTTCTCTCTCTCTCTCTCTCTCTCTCTCTCTCTCTCTCTCTCTCTTCTCATTGTGGACGGCAGCTACCTCCCCTCCATCATCATCTTCTTCTTCTTCCTCCATTGGCTGAGAGACCCCGTCGCCTAGCTCGCTGCCCTGTTCCGACAGCTTCATTGTTTCGGACATAACTTCGTCGTCCGACATCAGATTACGATGAGACCACATCCATTGGAAAGCTTATTGTCTTTTGGTTCTAGAGACATATTATAAGCTCAATTTGGCCTAACTGTTTTTCCCGTAGGTCAATTTGAAGAGGTAAAGTTTAGGCTGGTCAGTTTCAGACCCGGATTGAGAGAAGGTTCTTGTTCGCCGGCTCAAGGTTCATTTGGCACCCAATCTTCGGTGAGTCGATCTCAAGACATAGTATTAGGATTTATTGGCCTGAGTTTGAAGTTTAGTTGAGTATTGAATGGATTTTGATGGTTAAACATGGGTTAATCTCTCTAGGACAGATTATGTCCTCGCCGGCAAGCTTGGGAACCGAGCATCTTTGAAGGTCGTTGAAGCGTCGCCTTGTCCGGAAATTGTGGGTAAGACTTTCTAAGACATAATAGTACATGTTAGCAAGGGGTTTGTGAGTTGGTTTATACTTTCATGGCCGATTATGTGTGGATTTCTCTAGGAGCAGAAAACTGCCCCGCACTAATCAGTTTTGGAACCGAGACTTGCGATTGATCTTGGTGGACTTTGCTAGCTTAAATCGCGCGGTGAGTTGATTCTAACTCTTCATTAGGATGTTGAGAATATTAATGGGTGGATTATGGCTGAATTGAAGGTATTTAAAGGATTTTTTTGGGGTGAAATTCGTGAGAGGCCGAGAGCCGTGTAACTCTGTTTCAAGCGCGCACTAATTTTAAAATGGCTCGTTCTAGGTCGTCTGGTATCCGAATTGAGCTCCGTTTTCGATCGCATATCCGAAAGACCATGAGGGACAATGTTCTCAAGGTAGATTTCTCAAAAATTCAGCAGAAAAATGTCAGTTTATTCGGGAATGAGTCTAGTCATGGAGGTAAAAAATAGACAGCTTGGTGCCGCGACGTTTCGTCGATCGATTTATGGAATTGCTTGGCCT
Organism: Rhodomyrtus psidioides; assembly: GCA_021437785.1. Lineage (NCBI taxonomy): Eukaryota > Viridiplantae > Streptophyta > Magnoliopsida > Myrtales > Myrtaceae > Rhodomyrtus > Rhodomyrtus psidioides. The sequence continues at coordinate 358,884 of JAILYB010000044.1, read as the reverse complement.
AAGCTCGAGGTAAGTTATGCCTAAACTTTTACTAGGATGTTAGATTATTAAAGGACAAAGTTTTGAGTGGAAATGAATGGTTTTATGGACTGATTTTGTGAGAGGCGCGAGGAAACCCCAAGTCTGTCGTATTTTGATGAATTGAGCTTGAGGAGTTTCATGGCATGAAAATTTTGAAATCGAGGTTGAATTGAAGAGTCTTAATCTAGTTGTGACTTGTGGTTGGGTCTTTCGGCATACTTTGTGAAAATTCTCATTTGGATTTGAGTGCATTAAGCTGGATGGAGTATCAATTGAGTCTCGCGATGACTTGTGAGAAATCAAATTTGAGATTTGCTGGAATTGAGCAGAGTGATGCTTGTGTTTTACTGAAAATTTTCGTAACATGAAATGTGTTTTGTCTAGTGACGGACTTTGGAAAAGAATGCCTCGAATAGGCAATAAATGCTTGAATTTCCTGAATGTGTTTCTGATTGAAAATTGAAACGTGAACTTATTTTCGAATGAAAACCGAGGCTTTTCTTTATAACTGGAAATTTTATGAATAAATGGCGTGTGTGATCGCCGCGAAAAATTATAAGTGCACTGGCGTGTGGGATCGCCGAGGAATTATAATTTGGCCAATGTATTGGGAGGGAGTTACTCCCATTGGACCTGACGAAGTCGTGCGGTTAGAGAGTCCCATACTGACATGATTTTTCTCGATTGAAAATGGGCATCGAGAGTTGTATGGCGACCGAGTCATCTTTAGGTCCGAACGCGAGAGTCTCATATAGACCGACGGGTCATATGGAGATCGAATCATCTCGTAGCCCCAAAGTGAGCGGCCCAAGATGGGCGGATATGGAAGAAACTGTTTTCTAGAAAAATTAATGAATGGTTTTTGAGAAATTGAATTTGCCTCATGATTTGAAAATGACCCAGAAAGAGCGTGAGAGAAAAGAATTGAAAGTTGCCTCATGTTTTTGAAATGTCGTCGAGTGTTTGCTTTTAATTGAAAACCCTGCAATTGTACGAAACTTAGATTTTTCATGATTTATGGCTGAGTCAAGTTGATTTGAAGGTATTAAAATGTCATGTTTTGACAAGTACCCTGTTTTATCATTCCAAAGCTTTGAACCCCAAAATACCATGTTTTCCAAAACGTCTGGAAATACTGATAGCCTAGTTTAGGGATATGTTTAGCTTATTGAGATTTATATCTCACCCCCGCGTGGGATAACATTTTCAGGTCCCAAACGAAGGAAACCCGAGCTTGCCATGGATTGGCATTCGATGAAGTCAATGGAAGAAATGGTTATGAATCCTTTTGTGACCTTAGGGTTGTAATGATGAATTTGGGGATTTAGAGTTGTAACCACTGAAGTAAGATTCACCTTTATGAAAGGTGTACCCTTTTGTCCTAAGTCATCTTGTGTTTATTTTGTTTGGAGTTGTATTTTCTCGCTTTAGCATGCATTTCTCATTTAGAAGTTTTAAGTTATTGGCTGTTCGATCCGGGATAATAGTAATAAGATGAACGACCTAGTGGGATGTTCGCGTGCTCACCGGGTTCGAGGCGTGACAAAAAGGGTTAGATTTGGATCTCAATTTGCCCCTTCAAATAGATTCGGAACCCGCGCCCCTTGAACCATTCTCGAAGGAGGAAGAAAGTCGAAGGGAACGGGAGCTTCGGGCCTCAGAAGAATATAAAGCTGTCGAATGGCACAACGTTATAAACATGGCCACTCGAGGATTTAATTTGAAATAAAATTTAATTTAAGCTCTTATTTAAAATAATTTGATCACTTCCTACTTTTATTTAAAATAATATTCACTTCAATCTCATTTAAGAAAATGAATTTGAAATTTTCTAAGAAAAACCTCATTTCTCTCTCTCTCTCTCTCCCTCTCCGATCTGCCTTCCATCTTTTTGCAAGAGACGCACAACCGCGTGCTCGGGTTCGCTGTCTTGGATTCACCATCTTCGCTGTCGCTGAAACCGCCTTTTCACCGCAGATTCAAGGTTCACCGGCGGCTGCTCATTGCCGATTGGAGTCTTCTGCCATGCTTGTCGGGCTCGGACTCCTCACTTGAAGCTCCTAATCTTCCCACTGCTGCAAGAAATCTAAGACGGCGCTCCTAATCTTTCATTCCCTCGTCATTGTCTCCGACGACTTCTCCCTCCGATTTGATCGTCGTTCAAAGGTATTGGTTATGCTCTGTTTCCGTTACTTTGTACAAGTCTAGCTGTTTTTCATTTGAAAATAGTCTCCAATTGAAGATCTATTATTGAATTGAGCTCCCTTTGATGATATTGTGGTCGTATGGTTTTAAATTGCTGCTTCTAAACTGAGATGCCCGCGATGTTCGTTGAAATGCCTGAGTGAAACTTGTGTGCAAATCTGAGGAGTGTTACCCTGCTCCGCATCTGGATTGGTTGGTGTTCTGTATAGGCGTTTAAAATTCCCCGTCACACGTAATATTGTGTAGCTGAGTAATTCAAAAACCATGTTCACGGCATTGAAGTTTGTGTTCGCTGGTTGTGGATGAAGTTGAGAAAGGTCTTGAGTCAATTTACCTGTAAAATGTTTGTATGTTGATTTTTGCAATAAGATGTATGAGCCTAAGGTTCGAAACACCATGTATTGCCTATTTTGCAATTGAAAGTTGAGTTTGAAGTCCATGTTGATATTTACTTGAAAAGTGATCGAGATTGAAACTATGTCTCACTGATATGAATTAAACCTTTTCTAGAAGCATCTGGATTGAAATGTTGCACTAATATTGTACCTATAATCATTTTCGAGATGCTCACGATTTGTTCGATGGAATGCCTAACTTTGTCATTGTTAGCTTGTGTTATTGACTGTTTGGAAAGCAATCCGTCATGCCTCAAATGATTTATTTTTATGTATTTTTATTTTTATATAATTATTTCTTTTTCCTCAATCGGTCTTGCTTCTATTCTATTTATTTTTGGGTTCATCGAGCGCCGACCCCAACTAGTTTGGGATAAAGGTGATGTTGATGTTGATGTTGATGTTGATAGTACTTTACTGACGAACCGTTTCTGCTATTGTATGCATTCTACATGCAATGGTGATTGGCGGTGGTTCCCGGCAAGAAATATGGTTTCAAATCACTATACGCATGATGATTTTCCCCTAATTTTCATTAGCCACATTCCAGTTTTTACTTTCTCTTCCTGTGCATATTGGTACTGCTTGGTTCGTATTTGTTAACGTTTAGTGGTTAATGGCGGTGGAAGTGAGGGTTAAGGGCGGCGGCCGAAGATGATAGTTTACTGGGGCTATCCGGTTGCATAGGATAGTGTTGTGGTCAGTTCATTTTAAATTCAGACATAATGCGCCAAACCGGTATGCGCAAAAGTTGCTGAAAATAAGCCTGACTTTGCTGGTCGTGATTTGAGGATGTGACATAAATTTCATGCAAATTTGATCGCATTAGCATATGCTTTTGTATACTGAGTTGAAAGAGGAAATTCATGTTAATAATACTGTACTTGTTAGAAACTTGTTGGCATCATGGTTGTCAGAACTGCATATGTCCAGAATTCGCTTGTTTCATAGTTTTAAGTGCCATACATGATCAAGATTTGTTGGATTCCGATTGTAAACATTCTTCTTGACTGGAATTTGCTGGAACTGCATTGGAATTTGCTGGCCATGACTTTAGAGCTTCAACTTAACTTCCATTTGATCCTAATTTGTGACTGCACTCTTACATACAAATATGAGAAGATATTGCATCAATCCTGAGTTGGTTTCTTGCCAAATGCTTGTGATTTTGGGGGTCTTGTGTAACTCTGTTTCGGTTATGGAGGCTGCCTAATGGTGTTAATTTAATGTGATTCTAGGGAGTTTAGGCTTGATTTCATCATTCCTTTACTCATTCATGATTAAGGGTTGACATGTGGTCAGTTCCATAGACTTTTTATCAAGATTCAAGAATCATTGACTATGTGGAATTCAAGTTAATGTGTGCTCAGTATTCCTTAGTGTGGTTTGCATGGGGTCTAATCGAACTTGGCTTCATTTAATGGGTCAAATTGAAAATTCATTGGCATGAGTAGTTTGTTAATTCTGAATGTTGAATGTGGCTGAATGTTGATGAATTGGTGTTGTAATAGCAGAAAAGTTTGTTGGGTAGAGATGTTTGGTTCCAGTTGGGTTGGACTTTTGAGGATTATCGTTGCAATTGTAGTTTAGCTTGAGTGAGTGAGTTACATATTCTGAATATGGCTAGTGGTGTTGGGTTTAGCCATAAGGGCGCTTGTGTTGATTGGGAGGCCGATTGGTTACTACTCAAAATATACTCAGAGTTACCGTTGTCTAATTTGAACAACACAAAACACTGGACGTGACATTTTTCAGTAATTTTCAAAGCCAGGTTTCGCTTGTGTACTTTTATGCCTTGATTTTTTTTTTCAAGGGCTAGATTTGGGAACAAAAATATAAATGGAGTCTAAAATTTGGAGTAGTCTGTCACAATTCTCAAATCTGCCCAAAAACAAGAAGTATGGGATCAAATGTCCTTATTCTTCTCCTTCCCGTTCAGTTTTCATTCCAGAGCCTAGTGCACATCATCCATGTGTGCAACAGCGCCAAGTTCTTCGTTCAATCTGGTGTCAAACCTTGACCTGCAAAGATGGCGACTCACAAAGCATCGAGCCGCAGTATTCTCCATCTTCAATTCACTTTGTTGTTCAGCCTCATCGCAGCAAGGGCATTCGTTGTCTTGTTTCGCCTCTGTTTTCATCCCCAGCTGGTGGTGAAAATGTTGTAATAACTGAGAACCTTGAAGTGGGTAGGCCGAGTTTCAAGTGGGTCGAGGTGGGACCTCATGCTACTGAGGAGCAGAGATTTTCCATATCCAATCATCCTTTTAAGATGACAAAAAGGTGTAAGGCTTTGAAGAGGCAAATCCTATGTTTCGATCCTAAGAGGGCGAGCTTGTTGGATGTTTTGGCTGCTTGGGTGCATGTTGTGAAGCCCAGTAGAGCCGATTGGCTCGCAGTTCTGAAAGAATTGAAGAAGCTGAATCATCCTTCTCATCTTGAGGTACCTCCCCTAGTTTGATTTCGTTGGTTGTTCGTTAGCTATTTAAGCTATGAAGCAGCATCTCTGTCTGTTGGAAGAGGAGTTGAAAGATTTTCATGCTATGTTGATGAATCTGATTTTTCGCATTGACCTTTAGTTTTTGCTGTAGAAAGAGCTGAAATTGGTCATCTTGCAAACTTAAGTTTCTGCAATTAAATCATAATTTTGTGGACGGTAGCCTAGAAAAGAGCCGTGGGAATCTAGTGAACTAGGCTGCGTATGGTAGCGTTTCTGTTCCTAGGAGCATTTTTTGAACAGAAACACTTTTTTGTGTTTCTGTTCCCGGCTACGATTTTTGGGAACAAAAATGTGTTTGGTAAGTAAAAAAAAAAACACTTTTTCCGCCGGTGGCGGCGGGCGACCAGCGACCGCGGGCTGCTGGTGTCCGGCGGTGGCGGGAGGCCAACGACCGGCGGCGGCGGCTGCTGTGGGTGACCGGCGACCGGCGGCGGCGGCCAATGGGTGGTGGCCGCATCGGCGATGATGGATAGTTGGCCGTATCTTTTGAGAAATTTTATTTTGTAATTTTGTTTTCACAAACAAAGTGGGGGATTGTTGGTGGTTTGTTTGTAAAAACAAACTAAGAGGTGTCTTGTCCCACATCGAAAGGATGTGAGTGCGCAAGTGGACTAAATTTGGCATAAATCAATAATTACTATTATTTTCCAGTGAAACAGTGCGACTATTCACGAAGGATTCTAACAACCTTTGAAAGGTTGCGTCTATTCAATCATCGGTTATTTTCCAAGGCACTCGTACAACCTTTCGAATGTTTGTGTCTTTTCGAAAATAACTACCGATTCATACATGAAAATGTATGATTGAATAAACTGTTTGGACACGAAGAGTTGCATTAGAATTAACTACTTTTCGAACGCGAAAATGTGTGTTCGTTCTTATTATATATTCAAGTGTTCTGTTCATTTTCAGAATCATTCTTTAACTTCATTCAATTTTCGTTCTTTCAAAACAAGATAAATACAGTCACTCTTTCAATTGTTTCCTAGAGAGACCCTAGAGAAATATCAGAATTGCTATCTGCTATTCTCACTGAGACTTTGTTGTATCATGGAGGAAATTTTTCAAAAATCATTAGCAACGTTGTAGGGCGAATAAATCCTTAAATAGAGTGATTACACGCCTTAGAGTCTGATTCTATTGTTATTCCCATTTACGACGAAATTTCCCAACACGTACTATGTACTCGGTGAATAGTTTCGACAAGCAGTTGGACAACAACTTGACAAGGTAAAGTGTTAATTAGACTTTCTTGAAAATAACCCATTTTTCAAGCCATTAAATAAATCGTATTCTTTATTTTTAATATATTATTGTAAACTTAGTTTATTTTCATGATTTATTGGACTTACTTAACTAATTGAAATTGATAAATTACGTATCGCCAATCTAAAATTCGTAGTATCCCTCTTGAGCCATATATTGTTATATAGATGAACTCAGCATTATTTCTAACATTGCCCCTATGTTTTCTATATACTAAGGGAAAATGAGGTTTTACCTTGCTCTTACTTAACTTTCAGAAGTGTACCCAAATAAAATAAAGATCTAGCGAAAGAAAAAGGATGTTCCGATATGCTCACTTTCATTTACTTCTTCTCACATTCAATTTCACCAAATACAACTCATGAAAAGCATGACAAATTTGATTATATAGGGACATTAAGAGTGCGATAACTTTTATACGACACTCATTTTGGTACTATAACGTTTCTAGCGATCAGGTAAATGACGTAAACATAAAAATAACAACAAAAATCAATGTTCACTTGAGTGATGCGGACTGTTTTTACTTGAAGATGATGTTGACACCTGATTTTTGACCATTTATTATTGTGATTTTTATTCTTTAAAATTAATTAAAAATATCAAAAAAGGTCATAAAATCACAAAATCAACTTTGGAAGCCTTGACCTAGCCTCGGGAACCAATTTTGAACAAAAAATATTTTTTGGTATTTTATAATATTTTTCGAATTTATTTAATTATAAAAATACTCAAAAAATCAGAAAAATACCATTCGTGGTCAGAAAAATACACCAAAATATTCAATAATTTTGTTTTAATTTCCTCTTCAAGTGTGTCACCTTAAATCTTGAAAATTCGGCTCGGGTTACTATGTTTCTTCACAAACATAAACCCGAACCGAACAAAAAAATTCATTTTCAAATCTTTTAATTTTCAATTTCCACTTTTTATAAGCTATGACATTGGATTCTAAAGTCTTGAAGTGCCATTAGGTCAATTGACCCCCCAATTTGATCGAATTGGTCAAACCGGGCCGGTCGGGTCAGGCCCGACCCGACCCGGTCCGACCGGGTCTGCAACTTTGTTGCAGACCCACCATGGCCGGGCGCACCAAACGGGAAAAGTGAGGACGAGCGGTGGAAGTCGAAGCGAGAGAACATGAGAGCGATAAAAAAAAAACACTACTCATTGTCCATCCAACGAAGAATAGCAGGAGGGATTCATTAATTATTCCTCCACCATCTTGAAAGAAGAGGCATCAAAGGAAAGTGGGGGACAAAGGTGTTAAAAAAGAAAAGAAAAGGAAAAGAAAAGGCACTTCACGTTGAGGCCATGCATAAAAAAAGATAGAGGCTCGGCAGTAGGGAGCTGGGGGGAGAGGAGGAGAATTTCGGACAAAAAAAAAGGGGAGATCAGCGACGACACCCCGGCCTTCCACCACAAACCGTCGCGTGAGCTCTTCTCCGATCACCTCTAGTCAGATCTTGCCCCACTCCAGTAACGTCCTCAGTCGTCAACTTCTCTGCCTAAACGCGAGCCGACGCCGAGAATTACAAGACCCGAGCCAAGCCCAACCCCGTCGCTCAGCTGCCGCATCCCAGTCAGAATCGCCAGAACCGACGCGAACTTGAGCCACGAGCAGGTCTGCGACAACTTCTCACGTCAACTCCACCCGCCTCGGCCAACCACTGTCCTCAGCCCAAATCCGAACCAAGCCAGTCAGGCTCCAGCCACTGCGAGCCACGAGAACCCCGCCAGTCACCTGCAGTCGCCTCCTCCGTCACTGCACAGTTGAGTTCCGTGTTCCCGAGCTGTTGTGACAAACCCCCATTGAGTCCCAACTCAGCCTCGCCGTTGTCTACAGCTGGTCCCGACCACTCCAGTTGTTGTTCAGCCCAACGACGCCATCGACGGCCCAAGTCCGTCAAACCCAGCCGTGTCTGACGCTCCCAAGCTCGCCACTCCCCCCCCACTAAAAATATCATTCCCCGAAGAGATCGGGAGTGACACAGCGAGAAGAAGCCAAGGAGTTCGCCGCTCACCATCGACTCAATCATCGACGAGAAAGGAAGCAAACCTATGGATCGGAAGTTCGTCGACCTGGTTGCGCAACATGACCACGATGAGTCCCAATGAAGTCCTGAGAAACAAACCGAGCCCTCTCGGATGGTTGACATCTCAATGAACGCCGTGACGTCAAAGAGAGACCTCATTGTGGAACATGCCCAGCTTAAGACGCTGGTGGTGAGTTGGCTTGGCGGCGACCTGACGAGCGTCCCGGCGGCTTGATGAGCGAGTCTTAGAGCAACATCACTCCATCCTTGCCGCCATTAGCGCAAAGTGACCCATCGGGAGACACAGCCACAGTATTCACATAGCTCGAATGCCCATGCAGGTTGTTTCTCAGCTTGCAATTGGTCAAATTCCACACTTTCACAGTGCGGTCCCAGGATGCGGAGACGATGGTCGGCTGAAGGTCGTTGGGACTGAACCTGCAACTCGCTCAATCTGCCGGTTGTCGATGGAGAAGGCCACCAAGCACGTCCTTAGTGTGGCCCACTAACCTGCGGGTGGAGACGCCGGCGACTAGATCCCAGAGGCGGAGCTCGCTGTCCCAGGAACCGGAGAGGGCGAACTGACCGTCGGAGGAGAAGACGACGTCCTGGACGAAGTGGGAGTGGCCGGTGAGGCGGCGGCGGGGGGACGCCGTAGACCTTGTCCTCCTTGGTGAGCTTCCAGAGGATGATGGACTTGTCGTGGGATGGCGATGGCCGTCACCATGTCGGTGTGGGCGACGGGAGCCAACGCGCTCGAGCTCGGTCCGGTCTTCATGGGGGAAGCGAACGTCCCACGTTGAAGACAATGAATAGTGTGGTAAGAGTTATTTTCATGTTGGGTTGGATGTGTGGATTGTTTGGTCTTGTGGGTTAGAGATTGGGCTTGCGTTGGTACTAGTGGAAAGAAGAATGGGCTTAGGCGAATGGGTTTATTAGGTTTTAAAAAAAAAAAGAAAGTGGGCTTGGGTTCCTTGTGTGAATTGGGCCCGATTCAAGTCCTCTTTCCCGGTTCGGATTAGGCCCAGCGGTCTGATCCATGTTCGGGTCCAAGAATCTTATCTGGATCCGACCTTTTTAATTAAGTTGTAATTAAATAACAAAAATTTCAAAAAAATTAATTAATTAATTAATAAAATAAAAATAAAAAAAAATTCAGAAAAATTCATAAAAATCCAAAAAAAATTCTCAAAAATGTGAAATGGCCACAAACAACTGGCCATGGAATATTTTGGGTAATTCAATATCCAAACCTTCCAAAATTCACGATTTTGCCCTTCGGGCTAATCGTCCCCAAATCTTCACATTTTACCCATGGTCCGAAGTCACATCTTCCCTAAGCTCTTATGGCTATACTTGGAAGCCCTTGATTTGAATTGATGTGCATCGAGGTGATTTATTTATGCACTTGATTGCGCTCTCATTAAACTGATTGTGATTGATAGGAATAGTCTTCCAATCTGCATGAAATCCTGAATCAAACCTACCTCACCCAAACTTGCGCCTGCATGAACTCTTAGCTAGGAAAATCACTCGCGTTAGGTACCGAAAGGGCGTTGGTAATGACACCAGCGTAGCCAAGTCCCCGAACCCAAAATCTCTGGTTCCGCAGAATTGATCGATCTCTCCCAATCGATCAATAAGGTTTCCGGTCTACCCTCCAAGAAAGACCGGTGGCGACTCCAAATGCATGCACAATTTGCACATGCCACCAGACCACACCGAAGGTCGACTACGCATACCTCCGTTGCGATTTGGGTAACGGGCCTTGGGAGAGGCCCGCGTCCGACCAGACTGGACGGCCCATTAGCCCTCGAGAGCCCATGGCGAACCTCGAGAGGGTCGCGACAGACTGGCGACTCCACTGGGGAACTTTAGAGAACTTGAGCCGATTAAAAAGTTGATTGATTTTTCTAACCCTGCAGGCGCTCTTGAAGGTGAGGTAAGTCCGCTCATGGTAGGTGTTATATGTTTTTGCAGATTGGAGAGATAAGGGGTGTAGTCCGTGATTAACATTGTCTTATGCAGGTTGGCGTAGGAATGTATGTTGTATGGATGATTTGAAGCGTCGATTGATAAACTGTTGTGCGTGACTTGCATTGTGATACTCACAACACATGAACACACACAATCACGCCTAAAACCCCGGGCGCCGCCTATAGGAAAACAATAGAAGGGATTGAAAATGGAATCTCCGTGAGGAAAAACACGGGGTAATCCACTTTTCAATTCCGCTCATTTTGAACTATGGATCGAGCCCCAATGCAACGATAGTTGTGCAATGGAATATGCTCTTTCTAGAACTCGAGATGGGAACCTTGGCCTTAGGTACCAAGCCCAATCTTTTGAGTCAAACCTCACTGGTCTCATGCGCATGTATGTGAATGATTGGTACACCTCGAAACCAAAAGGTCATTCAGCGCCGCTTATGAATCAAAATCCAAAGACTTGTGTGAAGAATCAATCGCGAGTTTAAACGAACCAGGATGGCATGGAAAAGCGCTGGACCACCCTGGAGAGTCAACTGATGGGGCAAATCCCACTTAACTAGGGCAAACGCCACCTAACCGGGGCAGCCGGGTCAAGTGTAAAGACGTGTCGTTCCTAATTGATTTTCAATCAGATACCGACATAATATTTCCTATCTTTTCCTCTCAGGTGAAAAACAGGATAAGATGGTCAAAAACAAACGAAGGAAAATTTGTCTTCCCCACAAGACGGAAAGAAATGTGCCTTCCGCAGATGTCACCCATTGGGTCTGCAAAAAAAAAAACAAGATGGATTTATTGTGATGAGCCTTAAGTAGACAACGTGAAGTTGGGGCAACCTAATTTGGATCGGCTCTCTTGAAGTCGAAAAGGGTATATTCGTTCCAAATTAAATTGATTTATTCACAAGCTGATATGGTTTTCCATTCTTACATGTGATGACAAAAATGAATAGGACCACTGAAGAATTTCCATCCTCCTGGATGCCCGAAGTGACCAGAGCCGGGATAGTAAATCCGTAATCGTTTCAATTAAAGCTCCTTGCGCGGCGATTAAACTCCTTCATTCCTTTCATCGTGCAGGTTGTTGAATTACTCAATCACGAGTGAACCCATGCTTACGAATGTCAAATAGCACGAATGCATCAACACGACATGATCAAACTGCCTACAAATAAATCAACCAACCCAGGCGAATCACTCATTGGCCGGGGGCAAACTCTCATAAGCCCCATAAAGGCACATCAGACAAGGGTTATCAAATCCGGAGATGACAAACAGCAAGACCAGGCTCACTAGAGCAAAATACTCAAAAGGCACCGTTCCTTCAAAGACGAGAGAAGACATTCCCAAAGAGGATGAGGATTGCAGCAAAATGCAAAATGAAGTTAGCTGGGGCAAACGTCACCTAGCTACGACAAATCACACCCAACTGGGGCAAGGGAATCATTTGTGCGCCGGAAAAAGAATGACGTTTCTCCTCTGGCAAAGTCAATTGACGCGATTGCAGAGTCGTCCACATCAGAATCAAACCCCAAGATACCAATATGGGTGAACGATAACCTTGTATCGTTTCAATTCGGTCTTCAAAGACCACATCCCTAACATGAGTTTTTACTCATTTAACAGGAAGTCGTTGGCGCCTAAAGCCTCAAAAGAAAAGAACTCGCCAACGAGGAGACGAATAAAATTACTGACCTTGGGAGTCAGCACTCCAAGAAATGGTCTTTCATTATAAGATCAAGTGGAGGGTAAAAAGTATCGCTTCCACATTTCATGCTTCGACATGCATTCCGATAACAATTTCCTTTTTCCTTGAATAAAAGGAACCATGAAGAATGGCGCTGGAATGCGCCCAAAAACACAAATGGATCTCCTCTGGGGCAAATCCTCGAGAACAATTCATCGCCAACCAAACGGAGGGATCGTGGCCACAATATAGATGGCCAATTTCTGCAAGCCGCGCGTTTGTGTTCGAATAGGACACACAAAGCAAGAACAAGGCTGTATCGTTCCAATTCGCCTTGAATTTTGGAACGCAAACTGACACCTAATTCCCTTCTTTGACAGGGGCTCGCCATCAAGGCGAAACAGGTTTTCACATCCCATGTATTACCCGTCGGAATACATGACCAAGAGTAAATTGTATCGTTCTAATTTTTTGAAAAATTCGTGAACGTACAATAACATGTTTCTTCCGCATTTTCAGGGATCTCCAGCCGCGGGGGACAGGTAAGTATCCATTTCCCCAATCCATTGAAGATGTTGAATAAAAAGTGAGAAGAAAAGAAAAGCTTTCAGAATCTAATGTCTGGAAAAGACATATAATTCTAACTTCATGGGCATTCATGTCTTGAAATAGGAGGTTATCTGAACATGAATAAGAACATGCACGGTGCATCATTAAATCCCCTTGACGGGTAAAATTTTTTGGAGAAAACGAAAATATATTTTTTTCAATCAAAAGTTGTTTAAAACTTTCAAAAGGACGTTTTCTCAAAAGACGAGAGGCAAAGCCTAGTCCAAACACGTCCTATACACACTTAAGAGAGAAGTGGAGCGGATAAGACAGCAAAATCTGGACCTACGGAAGTAGGGACCATTCGCAGTGATTACATGGGTGGGGACGACGGAGGCATTCGTTTCATATCCCCCAAACACTACAGGTGACCGTTGATAACCCTTTTGGACGGCGGTTTTCATTCTTAACCCTGTCAAGAACCACCCCACATCGGGGCAAAATGGAGGTGAGTCCAGCAACATCAGGAGAAAATGGTTAGAAATTTTCTTGCTCGGACTAACATTAATCTTGGTGTGTTGCTTATACGGTAATCCAAATGCCATAGGATGACGAGAAGCATTCATTTCTCTATCCCACACACCATATCCTTTGCATAGCCAAGTTGAGCCTGCAAATTCGTTTCATGAACCCGTTGGTGATCATTGCACATTTCAAGATGGATGCAGCATCACTTCAGAAAACAGAAGAGTTCAAGACTCAGGGATTACGAAGAGAATTCCCGGATTGATATTTAAAACATGTTTAGGCTATATGTCTAACATGATCCCATGAAGATGAGAAAAAGTGGGATTTCAAAAATGAATGAAAAAAAATCCCAGCATCAGAAAAAAAAAAAGCAAAGTGCCTGATAAAAGCAAGGCCGATGCTCACATAAACTGTTTGAGTGATCCCCAATGAAACCTAGTTGGGAAGAGAAAATTTCTAAAGGAGTCAGATCAAAAAGACCGTTCCTCCAAATGATGTCAAGCATGGAAGAAAGACGCAGACAGAGTTGTCAATCCCTTAATGCAGCCAGAGACGCTCTCTAAAGAATTCGTGCACACCTCAAAAGCTGTTGTACGCCTCAAAAATCGAAGATACAGAGAGGAAAGTGCAGGTGGTAAATTTGCAATGATCACCAATGTCAAACCCCTCATGAATTCTGGGCCAAAAAACAAGTCTTTTCTCGGTCCCCAATCCTACCAACATCATAACCCTGAAACAGTCTTCTTTGACTAAGACACTTGGGTTAACATATAGCTTAGCTCGAAGAAGTACGAGCAAGACTATTTCTTTCTCATTTTGCAGGGTTCTTGACTTGTAAACCCGAAGCAGATGATGAAAATTTTTATTCAATGGCCTCGACTCCAAGGCGGGTCCCCCTTGAAGATCAATAACCAAGCCCAACATTACGGTCCCGTGGAAGACCTCCTGACCGATCAAAATGTATGCGCTGCGAATGAGCCTAAAACCTGGGCACAAGTCAGTAGGGAATCGAGTGCATCCCCTATAAAAAAACCACTATCGCAAAACAGGTGAGAAGACCTCGTTGTCGAGAAATATTCCAATTGATGTTTTGAACAAACTCTTTTTGGAATTTTCAAACTGTTGATCCAGATTTTCCGTGCAAGGGATTTGTGATCACATTTGCATGTTGCAAGAATGCTTTGGATAACCTCCAGCATCAAAATACACATCTCACGATTAAAACTTAAGTCATACGGTTTTTGTCAAATGGACAGCCGTGGTCTTCCCAAAGATTACTAACGTTTTCTTGGTGAAGAAAAATCTTTCAGGCCCAAACTTCTGCAGGATACCTGGAGAACCCAGCTCCCAGAATGTCGCCTCAACAGACTAAAGCGAGGCTTTGTCAAAATAAAATCTTTCAATACTTCAAAACTGAATTCCCGATAAATTTCGGGATCTTTCAAAAGAAGGGGTGAGGATGTGACCCTTTTTCAAAATTTAGGCAGTCTCATCGGACGTGGAGAACCCTCGTCATGAGACCCCTTTTCAAAAATATCAAACAGTCTCATCGGACGTGGAGAACCCTCGTCATGAGACCCCTTTTCAAAATTTAGGCAGTCTCATCGGACGTGGAGAACCCTCGTCATGAGACCCCTTTTCAAAGCAAAACAAAGGTAGATACCGCCTGAAGGGTCAACTTGAAGGTAGATACCGCCTGAAGGGTCAAACGAAAGGTAGATACCGCTTGAAGGGTCAACTTGAAGGTAGATACCGCCTGAAGGGTCAAACGAAAGGTAGATACCGCCTGAAGGGTCAACTCACGGTAGATACCGCCTGAAGGGTCAACACAAGGTAGATACCGCCTGAAGGGTCAACTCACGGTAGATACCACCTGAAGGGTCAACACAAGGTAGATACCGCCTGAAGGGTCAACAAAGGTAGAAACCGCCTGAAGGGTCAAACAAAGGTAGAAACCGCTTGAAGGGTCAAACCAAGGTAGAAACCGCCTGAAGGGTCAAACTCAAGGTAGATACCGCCTGAAGGGTCAAATCAAAGGTAGATACCACCTGAAGGGTCAAATCATGGTAGAAACCGCCTGAAGGGTCAAATCAAAGGTAGATACCGCCTGAAGGGTCAAATCATATAGAAACCGCCTGAAGGTTCAAATCAAAGGTAGATACCGCCTGAAGGGTCAAATCATGGTAGAAACCGCCTGAAGGGTCAACTCAAAGGTAGATACCGCCATAAGGATCAACCCAATGGTCCGATCCCCCATACGGATCAAAACTTTGACTAATTCCAAATGTTGAAGAAGTTCTTTTCCTAGGTAAGCCTTACTGTAGGCGAACCGCTTATGGTCTAATCCACCATACGGATCAAAATCCTTGGCAAAATCCCAAAGTGTGGGATGCGCCTTCCTTAAGTTCCTACCAGTTAGGAATCACATAATGGTATGACCTACCATACAGGTCAGAACTTAATCTCCCTAGGATATTCTGAATGACGAGTCCTAGGCATCTTCTTGAAAGTCGTCGCAATCGGCAGCATCCGACAGGTGAGCTTCAGGTAAGCCTTTCTCACTCCGGCCCATGTTCAAAATGATAGAGCGAACCGGGGATTAATTTGAGCTTTCATCAAAAGGCTTAAGGATCCGATGTCATAGCATTTCTTCTTTCATTTTCCCAGTTGAGTCGTTTAGGAATCAGGTGCCACCTTATCTTTGAGAGAAACCTCTAACGAGATTCCTCTCAAAGAGGGGCAGCTGTGGACACCTGATTTTTGACCATTTATTATTGTGATTTTTATACTTTAAAATTAATTAAAAATATCAAAAAAGGTCATAAAATCACAAAATCAACTTCGGAAGCCTTGACCTAGCCTCGGGAACCAATTTTGAACAAAAAATATTTTTTGGTATTTTATAATATTTTTCGAATTTATTTAATTATAAAAATACTCAAAAAATCAGAAAAATACCATTCGTGGTCAGAAAAATACACCAAAATATTCAATAATTTTGTTTTAATTTCCTCTTCAAGTGTGTCACCTTAAATCTTGAAAATTCGGCTCGGGTTACTATGTTTCTTCACAAACATAAACCCGAACCGAACAAAAAAATTCATTTTCAAATCTTTTAATTTTCAATTTCCACTTTTTATAAGCTATGACATTGGATTCTAAAGTCTTGAAGTGCCATTAGGTCAATTGACCCCCCAATTTGATCGAATTGGTCAAACCGGGCCGGTCGGGTCAGGCCCGACCCGACCCGGTCCGACCGGGTCTGCAACTTTGTTGCAGACCCACCATGGCCGGGCGCACCAAACGGGAAAAGTGAGGACGAGCGGTGGTAGTCGAAGCGAGAGCACATGAGAGCGATAAAAAAAAAAACACTACTCATTGTCCATCCAACGAAGAATAGCAGGAGGGATTCATTAATTATTCCTCCACCATCTTGAAAGAAGAGGCATCAAAGGAAAATGGGGGACAAAGGTGTTAAAAAAGAAAAGAAAAGGAAAAGAAAAGGCACTTCACGTTGAGGCCATGCATAAAAAAAGATAGAGGCTCGGCAGTCGGGAGCTGGGGGGAGAGGAGGAGAATTTCGGACAAAAAAAAAGGGGAGATCAGCGACGACACCCCGGCCTTCCACCACCAACCGTCGCGTGAGCTCTTCTCCGATCACCTCCAGTCAGATCTTGCCCCACTCCAGTAACGTCCTCAGTCGCCAACTTCTCTGCCTAAACGCGAGCCGACGCCGAGAATTACAGGACCCGAGCCAAGCCCAACCCCGTCGCTCAGCTGCCGCATCCCAGTCAGAATCGCCAGAACCGACGCGAACTTGAGCCGCGAGCAGGTCTGCGACAACTTCTCACGTCAACTCCACCCGCCTCGGCCAACCACTGTCCTCAGCCCAAATCCGAACCAAGCCAGTCAGGCTCCAGCCACTGCGAGCCACGAGAACCCCGCCAGTCACCTGCAGTCGCCTCCTCCGTCACTGCACAGTTGAGTTTCGTGTTCCCGAGCTGTTGTGACAAACCCCCATTGAGTCCCAACTCAGCCTCGCCGTCGTCTACAGCTGGTCCCGACCACTCCAGTTGCTGTTCAGCCCAACGACGCCATCGACGGCCCAAGTCCGTCAAACCCAGCCGTGTCTGACGCTCCCAAGCTCGCCACTCCCCCCCCCACTAAAAATATCATTCCCCGAAGAGATCGGGAGTGACACAGCGAGAAGAAGCCAAGGAGTTCGCCGCTCACCATCGACTCAATCATCGACGAGAAAGGAAGCAAACCTATGGATCGGAAGTTCGTTGACCTGGTTGCGCAACATGACCACGATGAGTCCCAATGAAGTCCTGAGAAACAAACCGAGCCCTCTCGGATGGTTGACATCTCAATGAACGCCGTGACGTCAAAGAGAGACCTCATTGTGGAACATGCCCAGCCTGGAGACGCTGGTGGTGAGTTGGCTTGGCGGCGACCTGACGAGCGTCCCGGCGGCTTGATGAGCGAGTCTTAGAGCAACATCACTCCATCCTTGCCGCCATTAGCGCAAAGTGACCCATCGGGAGACACAGCCACAGTATTCACATAGCTCGAATGCCAATGCAGGTTGTATCTCAGCTTGCAATTGGTCAAATTCCACACTTTCACAGTGTGGTCCCAGGATGCGGAGACGATGGTCGGCTGAAGGTCGTTGGGACTGAACCTGCAACTCGCTCAATCTGCCGGTTGTCGATGGAGAAGGCCACCAAGCACGTCCTTAGTGTGGCCCACTAACCTGCGGGTGGAGACGCCGGCGACTAGATCCCAGAGGCGGAGCTCGCTGTCCCAGGAACCGGAGAGGGCGAACTGACCGTCGGAGGAGAAGACGACGTCCTGGACGAAGTGGGAGTGGCCGGTGAGGCGGCGGCGGGGGGACGCCGTAGACCTTGTCCTCCTTGGTGAGCTTCCAGAGGATGATGGACTTGTCGTGGGATGGCGATGGCCGTCACCATGTCGGTGTGGGCGACGGGAGCCAACGCGCTCGAGCTCGGTCCGGTCTTCATGGGGGAAGCGAACGTCCCACGTTGAAGACAATGAATAGTGAGGTAAGAGTTATTTTCATGTTGGGTTGGATGTGTGGATTGTTTGGTCTTGTGGGTTAGAGATTGGGCTTGCGTTGGTACTAGTGGAAAGAAGAATGGGCTTAGGCGAATGGGTTTATTAGGTTTTCAAAAAAAAGAAAGTGGGCTTGGGTTCCTTGTGTGAATTGGGCCCGATTCAAGTCCTCTTTCCCGGTTCGGATTAGGCCCAGCGGTCTGATCCATGTTCGGGTCCAAGAATCTTATCTGGATCCGACCTTTTTAATTAAGTAGTAATTAAATAACAAAAATTTCAAAAAAATTAATTAATTAATTAATAAAATAAAAATAAAAAAAAAATTCAGAAAAATTCAGAAAAATCCAAAAAAAATTCTCAAAAATGGGAAATGGCCACAAACAAATGGCCATGGAATATTTTGGGTAATTCGGTATCCAAACCTTCCAAAATTCACGATTTTGCCCTTCGGGCTAATCGTCCCCAAATCTTCACATTTTACCCCTGGTCCGAAGTCACATCTTCCCTAAGCTCTTATGGCTATACTTGGAAGCCCTTGATTTGAATTGATGTGCATCGAGGTGATTTATTTGTGCACTTGATTGCGCTCTCATTAAACTGATTGTGATTGATAGGAATAGTCTTCCAATCTGCATGAAATCCTGAATCAAACCTACCTCACCCAAACTTGCGCCTGCATGAACTCTTAGCTAGGAAAATCACTCGCGTTAGGTACCGAAAGGGCGTTGGTAATGACACCAGCGTAGCCAAGTCCCCGAACCCAAAATCTCTGGTTCCGCAGAATTGATCGATCTCTCCCAATCGATCAATAAGGTTTCCGGTCTACCCTCCAAGAAAGACCGGTGGCGACTCCAAATGCATGCACAATTTGCACATGCCACCAGACCACACTGAAGGTCGACTACGCATACCTCCGTTGCGATTTGGGTAACGGGCCTTGGGAGAGGCCCGCGTCCGACCAGACTGGACGGCCCATTAGCCCTCGAGAGCCCATGGCGAACCTCGAGAGGGTCGCGACAGATGGCTAGTTGATTACATGGCCATGACATTAAACTTATTCTTCTTGCATTGAAAATGCATTTGTTGGTGTCCCTTGATCAATAATATTTAGAGTAAAGGATTTTTGCTGCTTTGCACAAGGTGGAAACTCTGTTGTGCGCTTGTGTCCATCGAAAGAATCAAGTCCACGGGAAAGGGGTACGACACAATATACTAAAAAATGCAAATCGATTAATCTTCTTTTAGCATCCCAGTGAAGTAATTGATTGAGCACTTAACAAATGATCCGAGAAATTCTCTGAAAATGTCTTTGGATTTCGAAAATGAAAAATGAGACCCACTATTTTATGTAAACTTTTGAACCATGTAATGGAATGAGTCAACAAATCGAAAGTATAGCATAAATAATATTTCTAAAATAAATAAAAAGAGTTGCAAAGTAAGTGTGCAATGTGTGGCTTGCCAAAGCATTTCTTATTAAACAAGATTCTATGGATGGTCCGGGATCCCCAAATGCCGAAGGAGTCCTTGGGTGATCTCTTAGTTTTTATGGGGTGGAGACGATGGGATCGATTCGTGAATTTTTTTTCTTTTGTTGCATCAAGCTGTTGAAAGAAAATAGTGCATCAAGATGTGCGCA
The DNA here is from genome assembly GCA_021437785.1 of Rhodomyrtus psidioides. Classification (NCBI taxonomy): domain Eukaryota; kingdom Viridiplantae; phylum Streptophyta; class Magnoliopsida; order Myrtales; family Myrtaceae; genus Rhodomyrtus; species Rhodomyrtus psidioides. Next base: position 338,993 of record JAILYB010000044.1, on the reverse strand, counting down.
ATGTTCAACTTGATCCTCTTCTTTAGGTATCTTTGATGAGGGGAACTTAAGAGTTAACCGCTGTCGAGACCTAAAAATTAGGCTAATGGATTATTAGGTTAATTAAATTAACTAACCTAATGCGAACCCTCCTAACTTAGGTTTATTTCATGAAAAAAAGTTCAATTGGAGTCGTCACTAATCATTTACAGTAGGTTAATTAGAAACCTATATAAAATAGTGGGAGAACTATTTTATCTTTACGAACCAGAGAAATTGAGTTCGGGGACTTGGTTATATTAATTTGAAAAATTAATGCCCTTTCGGTACCAATTTCATGGAAAATCCTTTTTCAATTGATCATTGCGATTTGAATGATTTATTTAAAAAAAATATGACATGAGGACCATATCATAAGAAAAGATTGATATTTTTTTTTTGTATTTTTGGATTAAACGCAAGAAAAAGGAAACGTTCAAAAGAAAACATAAATTTGAACAAAATTAAACAAATATGCCCATAAAATACCTTTAATTTGGAATTTTATGAAGAATTCACTCATCCCAAAAATTTTTATCCGTATCCTCTAAGATTCGAGCCAGTATGCGGATAAAGGTATAAGACGGCAACGTCCCTTTTACCAAAAGGAAAGAACACGAAGCCTTATACTAAATTGCCATCCCATTCCATGAGATCATGGCCAAGACGTGCAATTTAATTTTCCGAAAGGGTCTAGGCACAAAGGGAGCATATGCTATGAGCATGTTTGTTTAAAAATGTGCAAATTTCATAACAAACAGAACAAGCAAGCACGACAAAAATAAAATAAAGATGAGTCAATTTGAATTTGAATTTTCGAAAAAAGGAGTCGCTAAAATTATGAAGTTGGAGTCCACCTTTCCTCCTCCAAAACTTGATTCAGTTTAATTTGAGAAAATTATCTTTTAAGGATTGGAAAAATTGATTTTCAGATAATTCTCAAAATTCCAAGATCTCATCAAGTTGAAGTCAAATATTATCTCTAATCAAATAAGTTTAGAGAAATTCAAAAGATAACATAAGATAACATCAGATAAGCAACTCAGCCAACTTGCATGCTAGAGATGAGCATTCAAAGCGAAGGGCTATCCGTTAGATATCATCCAACTCAAGTATTCTCAAAGATTAGATAAAGTTCACTTCAATCGTTTAATATCCATAACTTGAGATTATGCCAATTAACCAAAGATGATATCACTCAACCAGCCAAGACAAACATATTCATCCACTAAATATTGAATTTGGGCAAGAGAGACATGTGCGTCAAAATCTCAGATTTTTATCGACCAAGAATTATCATCCTTCTTAGTTAATTCAACTTAAACTCCTGAAAATTAATCAAGTTTACTTTTGAGAAAAGATATGTTCCAATTAAATTTCATCAATTTCTCGAGAGTAATACAAAATTTGATCAATTTCGGGAACAATTTAAGCTTGATTGAAGAAATCAGATTTTTAATCCACAATGTCCAATTTTTGATTGGCAGAAGGACATCAGAAGTGCCAAGATTTGTGTACGAAGCTCATTTTAGTGCAATTTTTTTTTTCAGATTACTTAAGTGCCAATTTTTATGAAAAATGGTTATTTCAGTGCCAAGTCCGATGTGGCTTGCCGGAAATTATGCGTGGAACATATATGGCTCGCCGGAGCTTCCAGTCAGGAAAAAATAAATAAATTGAAAATTAGTAAAAAAACCACTTAATATTAAAAAAATTAAAAGTAAACTAAAAAACTAAAAATATGCCAAAAATTTTACAAAAATATTATAAACTTGCAGTTGAGCGGCAAGGGCTGTGAGCCCTCGTTGCCGCCCCCATCGTCGGCCGGCGATGGGTGGGAGTGTCCCCGGGGGTCGCTGAGGCCCAACGACCCCCGTCGGGATGCCTCGCATACCCCACGACGAGGCTCAACCTTGCCCAGCTTGGCGACCCCCTGGGCACCCCTCCCCCCCTCACACCCATCGCCGGCCGGTGATGGGGGTGACGCCGACAGCTGCTGCTCAACTACAAGTTGAGCGGCAACTGCAACGCCGTGTATTTTTTTACTTTTTAATTTAAAAAATAATTTAATTTTTTATTTTATTAGTGCACATCATTGCCACTTGAGATGCCATGTAGACATACTTTTTTTTAAAAAAATTTAATAATATTAAGAAATTAATAAAAAAATGCCACGTGTTTTGTTTTCTCAGAATTGACACGTGATCGTTTTTTTGCCGTAATTAGCACTTAAGTGATCGATTTGTCTCCGACTTGGTACTTAAGTGATCAAAAAAAAAATATTGACACTAAAGTGAGCGCCGTACACAAATATTTGTACTTCTGCTTTCCTTTTTGCCATTTTCGATTTTAGCAAAGATTGAAAGAAAAAGCTTAAGGTTTTCCACATTAATAGCAAAAATCCATGTGTTCAGAGTTTCCTAAGGACAACAATGCCTAGCATGATTTAGCAATCAAAAGTTGAGAGTTTTCACCTTTTTAAGCAAAATTCTGCACTTGCGCACTCTCTAGGAATTCGCCCAAAAACACGCCTTTCCGATCGAATTTTAAGCTCTAAACTTTGAATGAACCTTAGGATCACGTAGCAAGGAAATTAGTGACTTGATTTGAATAAAAAATAAGGTTGAATCGACCTCAAATGGGGCTGAACAAAGGCAAGGCAATAGCTGGTCGGCATAATAGAGTGGCAGATTCAGCGGTGACTTTGTAGGCTTGGATGAGAAACTACCAATTTCGAATTGACAAACGGGCAGTTGTTGTGATAGATCATCGAATACTGAACATCACGGTACCTGAAACGGGTCGATCGGAGCATGGATGGCGATGCACGGTCAATCGGTGCGAAACTGTTCTAGGCTGTCGACGGGATGAAAATTCGGCCTTGACTCCCTCTTTTCTTTTCTCATGAAATTCTTAAAGAATTCTGAATATGGATCACAAAAGTGACGACCTCTTGTGCTTGAACCTGAGGTTGTATATATAGAGCTTGGTTCTTAGAGTCCTAATAGGAATATGAGTCTTTGACAACCGTTAGATCGAGAGTCCTAGCTAGATCGGGATTCGATAATAGCCATTAGATTTAAAGGAGTCATGATCCATCAAAACTCTTCACTATTAACTGCATAATGATAGATTTGTAAAGTCTAAGATCACCTCTTAAGATAAACTTTTTAACCAAATGAAAATTACGAATCCGATCTGAAAGTTTGAGAGTCTTATCTCGCTAGGACTGTCAATTTTCGTCCAAATGGATGAAGAGGAAGAAACGGCCGACTTCTGAATGTCTCGTGGGCTCTTTTGGTGATTCCGAACCTAATTGGACTTTAACTAGTCAATTGGGTAATCAACTAAGGTCCCTTTTCAATTATAAGAGCTAAAATGGGCTGCCTTGAGCTTCAAATTAGGTCAAGATCCATAAGAAATTCGACACACATTAGGACCAGCCCTAAACATGATTCGCAATTGAATTATGGACTTGTCTCGAGTTCTCGAGTTCAATTAAGGCCTCTTCTAAATAATGGACATTTAATTGAAGCCCTATTCAAAAGTTAAGTTTGAACAGAATAAAATTGGCATGAAATTAATTTCAACTTGTTCAAATAATTTGGCACACTCAAGTTGAAAATTTTCAAACTGAATCCGATTCGACCCCCCATCAAATTAAGCTCAATTGACTCATCTAATGCAATGCCATGTATTTGACTGAAAGTAAATATGCAATGCATGAAAAATAATTTTTGTGAGGATTATGACTAACTCTCATTTTATGCTTAAAAGTATTAATTAAAGAAAATCAAAATTTAGATGTCAACCCCACTCCAACTACCGTCCATGTAACCAACTATCCATCCGACATCCACTGCGCTTTTGACGGCCCATCTTTATCTCGGTAAAGTCTTTCGATGGCATGCTTTAATCCTCTTCCCAGTACTTAGAAAAGGTGAGCTGCCAATTTAGATACAAGATATTATCATTACTACTTGAGTAATTAGACATCTCGCGACAATCCACTTGCAAAATTCATACATAATTGAATGTGGGTAGGTTATTTTAGAGCTTCAAGAGAGAGGGTGTGGTGATGGAACTTCTATAAGAATCGTCCAAGCTTTCCTCTTCTTCACGCATTGTTTATTTGTTCCATGATACATTGGTGACATAGTCATTAGAATAGTACGATCCATTTTGATTCAAGGACTTAGTGATGCGCATTGCCGGATGAACCTATCACCTTGATCACACGCACATATATCCATTCGATAAGTATCAAGTGCCTCTTTAATGACACAAGTCTCGATTAAACAACTACGGTTACTTTGCTTAAATTACCGTAAGAGGATACAACTAGAACTGAGTATATTCTATTACTAATTATTCATCGACCTCTTTTGTGAGCGATTCTATTTCTCATATGCAATCAATTCGTGTGAACCGAGTGGGTATCCAAATTTACCTAAAACAAAAGGTCATCCGAATCCAAACCGAGTGAGGTGGGACAAACTTCCTTATGCTACTTCTCTTTCCCCCTTCGTCGTATTTAGCAAAATCACAGCAGGATCCCTGATTGCAAAAGATTTGACAATAGAACTTACAAATAATTCTGGAGATGTATTCAGGATCATTTTGATCAATTTGTCCCACGAATCATAATGAGATTGTGCGATTGTTTCCTTGATTTGTAGCTGACCTTACGCGGCAATTCTTATCCCAAAGTAGATAAGAAGAACAATAAAAGGTAATATGGGTTGTGCAAGTCGGCGAGCTCCAATATGCTCAATTCTCCATCCTTAAATAGCTTAAGGATATTGCTATCGGAGCACTCAGCGCCGCAATGATGAAGACATCACTCATATTCAGTTGCTTTTTGTTCGTAACTAGCTATGTTGGAAGTGTTATGGGCAAGACGCGTGTTCAGATCAACAACAATTTGCCGGCTGATACTACTCTAGTAGTTCATTGCAAATCCAAGGATGACGATCTCGGAATCCATTACATAATGGACAACTGGGGATTCTCGTTCAACCCTAATCCCTTCGGGAGGACATTGTTCTTTTGCAGCTTTTCATGGCCGGGTCGACTTGAGTGGTTTGATTTATATAAGGGAAAAAGGGACTGGCGTTATTGTGAGATTTGCGCTTGGAGGATCTCGCCTGATGGTCCATGTAGGCTTAGTGACTCTGGAGAGTACGATGTTTGTTATCCATGGAATTCGAAACCTCTTATGTGAATGTTTGATAGAGAAATATGACGTTATAGACTCATATCTCTTGATTTAGATGTAACAAGAATCATCTATGTTACCTTTTGAATTAGTATTTGCACGCATGCTCTTCTATTCTAATATCATCATCATTCACTTTCGATTGGCATCTCCTTCTTTAAATAGTTTCTCCTTCGCTTGTTGAGATTCTATTTTCATTTATTACTTCTACAATTTATTATCTCAATCAGAATGTTTGGATATAGATTTGTTTTAATTAAAAAAAAGTCAATAATTGTCAAGTGGGTTAGAATGAGATATACTTGATGGTCGCTGAAATCTGAATGGTTTTGTTTGTGACTGAATCTTACTGTTATTAGCGTTTTGTTCATTTGCTGCGCATTTCTGCGATACTGTGGCCTTAAATGATGAATGGTCGGTTGTGAGTCTTGTGACAGCGATGGTCAACAATGGCTGTCCGATGACCGGAGCTAAGCACAGAATTTTTTTTATTGTGTTGAAAGCTGGTTATTCTCTCAAATTTCGTTGGCACTTAGTCACCCCTAATAGGCTAGTGATGACTCCTTCACATAGGAATCTTTTAGGTTTATCGAATTTAAGATATAAAACTCCAATGTAGAGCTAGCGAGGTATGGATTTGGGAAAACCCAAGCCATTTGAGGACCTTTGGTTCAACTTTAGTGTTACCTTTAAACTCGCTCTGGGTCTCCCAGTCGAGAGGGTCACACACATATGTGCTGGCTTATCATTGAGTCATGAAATTGGGGCTTTCATCTGTGTATAATTCACCAAAATGAGAAGAATGCATCCATCATGATGGGAATGTATTAGCTTATACTGCGTAATTAACACTGCGTCGTCGCGAATTTTGACCCATGCATTTTGGGTACTTAAAAAGTGTTAATTGTGTGGATAAGGAGGATAGTAACTGTAAGATCGCAGTATTTCCTTTCACAAGGCTTATGCTTGCTTACAATTGGAGACGTTCCCAATGTAAGAGTAAATGGACATTACTGATGGCGTTTGTTTCAGATGAACTTTGGTCAGACGTCCCATTCAAACTTCGGACTTCCGCTCTTGAACCTCATACCTGCTGTAGATTGGACACCCATTTTGCTCATTTTCCGACATTAGGATCTAGCTAACAGAGGTTTGGCTCCGTCATCGTGCAAACCTAAATCATGACGTGTGCTCTGGATTGTCTCGAGCTTCAATCTCAAGTCGATCAAATCGAATTTGGGTCTAAATTTCGAGCCACATTTAATATTATCTTTCTTTGATCGAGCAATAAGACACCGTTCTAGTGACAACCTCGCTCGATTAGCTTGAAATTTTTCTAACCTAATCCAAGCCTTATCTCGTAGAAAAGAAAAACACGAAAAGCCAAACTTTGCATTTTTTTTTCTCACGGGAATAAAAAAAGGAACATCAAAACTTGTTATGAAATGATCTAAAACTCATGGGATGCTGCCAAAATCATGTTCCGAGGAAAGCTGAAAGTCCCACACGTAAAAAGATGAGGAGCGAAGGAAATAAAAGCTCGAGAACCTCATTCAACAAATTAAAAGTATATTGCAAGTTGGGCTAAAGATCGGGAATCATTGTGTCATTATCTCAAGTTCCCATTTCCTAGATTGCACATTGTAAAAGTGACGCATCTTTTAATGAAGATAATAAGTAAATTCTTACTTAGAGAAACAAAATTCTCGAAATTGAATTGAGATGATAATGTTATGTCTTCCAAAAACCCGAAAACAAGCTTATATAGCGTGTTAACCCTAATGACATCAAAACCGCCAAATTACTAAAATACCACTAAAATAAAATAAAATTCAAAAATACTAAAATAATTGAAAAACTCTTCTAAATGATCCCAAATCGCCGAAATCTATTGCAGTTCACAGCTATAAGCTGTGAGTATTGATCAGCACGCCGTTTCTTTTTAGCCAATCGAATTTGAGCTCAACCCAATGTCGTCGACCCGGTTCGCCGGTTCTAGGTGCATTGTTGCTTCGACTTCAGATTGCATTTCTGCCAGTCCAATCGATCCTTAAACACACTACTAATAGACTTCACATCATTCTCCTCCACTTGAGAAGAACTTGTCCTCGAGTTAGAATCAAAATTTGGATACGATGGCTTAGTGGACTCATGAAACAGTGATAAATCAGCAACATTAAAGGTGTTGGACATGCCCATGCTTTGTGGAAGTTCGATAACATAGGCATTATCGTTGATCTTCCTACTGGCAGTGTAAGGCCCGTATTTCTTTTGCCGCAACTTGCTGTAAGAGCCAGCTGGTAACTGCTTTTTACGAAGAAATACCATAACTTGATCACCTACTGCAAACCCTTGCCTTTGCCTGCGTTTATCTGCTGCAGCCTTATATTTCCGATTGGCCGCTTCCAACTTCTGCTTCACTTCCTGATGCACCTCTACAATATGTTTAGCCATATGATTCGCATCAAGACTCTTGTCTGTTTGCCTGGGCAATTGAATCAAATTCGGAGTATGTTGAGGCGCCTTTGTACAGATGACAGAAAAAGGCGACTTGCCAGTAGAACTATGAACTGCATTATTATAAGCAAACTCTGCTTGTGATAAAACAATGTCCCACTGCTTCGGCTTATCTCCACAAATACTTTGGTTTTTGGTTTCAAGTTTGTGACATTCTAAGTTTCCTGCCAGTTTGAGACTATTGAATGAGAAATATTTATCGATGTACTTCAGTCATATTTCGCTCGGATTTGATCAATCCTGAGAAGACTAACCAAAAGGGAAAGGCTAACGCGAGACAAGGTACGTGGACCTAGGAAACTCGAAAAAGGAAATGACGCTATGACCATAAGGATTGCTGAGGGAATATTTAGAGCTAATAAGGCCGATCAGATGACGATTTAAGAATCCATTACTAGTGTTATACAATTGGAGCACGGGTGATATCGTATAACCAATGTATAATTTGTGAAGTTTTTCTAGATCGAACAATGACGATCGAGACCATCAGAACTCGTAATGAACCATCGCAATTACATGACAATCAAAGATGTCTTATTCTGAGTCATCCTAAGTGTGACAAGAGTTACAGAGTCGATACGCGTAATGTCTGCAAAAGCCGCCCGTTAGTTCGAGATAGACTGAAAATACGATTGATGAGAGATTGATCACGAAATGGAAGGTCGAAATTGGCAATTGAAAATGAAGAATTCCAACATTGGAAAAGAATTTGACGTTGTCTCGCCAATGGTAATTTAGAATTGGAAAAGTGAAGTTTCGGACGGAAAGTGCCAAATTACCGTTTTGCCCCTCAACCTTTTACCCTTGCCTTAAGAGAATTAGAAGGGTAAAATGGTCATTTTATCTTCTAAGGGGGGCTGTCGAAAATTTGAAGGGATGAGGTCAAAGAAAGTCAAAGCTTGGTTGATGAATAATTGGTGACTTGCCATGTGTCAACCTTGGAGAGATTAGGCATTAATTAAACATCAAGTCACTTGCCCTTCAAATAATTGGTGTGGAAGATTCTCTCTCCTTCCTTCTTGGCTGACCATCCCTCTCTCTCTTCACTCTCTCCATTTTCTTCTTCTTTCTCTTCTCTCTCTCGCTCGACCAGCCCGTTACCCTGTTCGATTGCTTCGCTGTTCTAGCCATAACTTTGTCGTCCGACATCGGATTGAGGTAAACCACCGCCATCTGAAAGATTATTGTCTTGTGGTTATAAGGACATATTATAAGCTTAATTTGGCCCAGAATTTTGTTCCATAGGTCTGTTTGAGTGGACAAAGGTCAGGACGAGGTCATATTCTGACCAGTTTTGGGGAAAGACTTGTTTCGTGGGCTTCAGGACTTCAAATGGCTCCAAATTTTCGGTGAGATATTCCAAACTCATAGTACTTAAGTTGGCTGAATAGGTTGTGTGTTCATTGAAGATTTAGAGTGTTTTAGGGTTGATTTGTAGTGGTTCCCACCGAACAGATTCTGATCGTCTGACCACCATGGGGAAACCGGACTGTTCGAAGCTTTTGTGGTGTTATTTCTCTCCAAGCTTTTCGGTGAAACTCTTAAACTTGATGTTTGATATATTGGCAAGTTGGTTTTGAGAGGAATTTGGGTTAAGAGGTAACTAATGAGTTGTTTGAAGTGAAAATGTGAGATGCCGTCCAACTTGTCCTCCGCTCGCACCAATTTTGAATTGAGTAGTTCTAAGTCATCCGGTGTCCAAATTGAGTTCCGTTTTCGTCCACGTGTCCGTAAGACATTGATGTATAAGAATTTGAAATTTTATTTCATAGAAATTCAATGGATCAATGTCAGTTTACCTGCGAATGAAGCTGGTCGTGGGGCCTAGAAAAGGCCAATTTTGGCGGAATGATATTTATGATGATTTTCCTTGATAGAACGACCCTTGGCATGCTTAGGGGCATTGATTTAACACTGTGGAGATATGAGGATAAGGTGTTGTGTGTGTTATTGAAGTAGTTGCGCAAGAAAATTGAGAAATGATTGAGTTTCGATGCGGTTTTCCTAGGCATGCCGTGAGAGCCCTGTTTGGCCATGAGCTTGTTGACCTAGGAGGCTCGTTTGGATTGAATTTGCTAGCATGCTTGAAGAGGTGAGTTTCCCTTAAACCTTTACTTGAACGTTAGGACACTATTGGATGAGATAGATTGATGAATTGGTGCTTATTATGACCAGTTAGATGTTGAACACATGAAATTGTTGTGGTCGATCCATATGCCTTGGTGTAAGGTATAGATGGCTATTGGGCCCTTGCGATTGAGCATGGCTATTGAGCCCTTAGGATTATTAAATGTCAAGAGTGCCTAAGAGACCTATATGGCTGTAGTGTTAGAGATATGCCCTAAAGCAACTATGTAATAGTACATATTGGGTATATCCGTTGCACTTCTGATTTCTTATCAGTGGCAAAGACGTATTTATTCATTTGTCCAAATATAAATGAATAAAATCCATAAGATCAGTTGCAACCGAACCTATTCTTAAGACGTTGAGAATATGTGTGACAGGTTTACGGTTAGACTGAATCTTTAAAACAGTTCCCGATCAATGGATTATTGAATGGATATCAATGATCCTGTTGAGGTCGATATGTTCTTAACTTCATAATTAAGTATCAGATACTTAAGGGAATGACGAGTCACAAGTCATTAGGTATTGCGATATCCGAGTTAGAACATAGGTGCTTGTATCGGACAAGTTCATTGAACGTGACACGTATTGAATGATTAGCGACATGGAAGCTTTTTGCGTGGTCAATGTCTAATCGTTCATGCTTTGGTCTTGTGTAAATAATCCTTAGACCTGAGGTACAATGTTGACTTGTGTGATAAATGGCTATGGTTCACAAGTGCGCATATTGGCGGGTCGTTGATTCGTCTTTGTACTTGATGGTCGTAGTTCAGGCACATACGAAGTCACATGTGTACGCAATATGGAATCTGTCTCCTTATTAATAAAGGTATGATGTCCTATGTGATCTAATTGTAACAATGCATTGAAATCCTCGGCCGGGGTTATGATTGAGAATGAAATGTTCATGTCTCATATAAATGCATGTCAAGTTAGATTTGTACATATGATCGAATTGGTGGCTTGACAAATATTCCATGGCCTTTGTTCGATCGGGACATAGTTAGACAGAAGGATTGAATTACACTGTAGCCAAAGCTGACAGGTTCATAATGTTCTTAAAAAGAATTCACACTGTCTGGGTAGCCATGACATATTGCTAGATGTCACTCGTGGCTTGTAGGACCTAGAGGATGATCGGGACAATCAATTCTCTTGGAAGTACTAATGTGTTAGTACATGTCTTACTGCCAGCTCGGTGATGAACCTAGGAATGTCACACACCTTAACCAATACATGACAACGCATTGTGGAAAGACGACATTGCAAATTTGTTTGCAATTATACCAATTAGTTGGGTTGAAATTAAATTAAATGAGATTTAATTTTATTTCTCTTTTTGGTCACTTGCACGTGTATATACGATGTACACGTATGCTCTATGTATTTGTACGTTATACGTATTTATATGTTATACGTATTTTACTGTTTGGTAACCTCTTTTAACTCTTGTAATAATAATAATGGTTATTATTATTTTTAACACCTTTGTTAGTGCTATTTTTTAAATAGCATTTTTGTATTGTAAAATGTTAGTGCTAATTATAAATTGTGAGTGCTATTGTTAGATAGCATTTATAATTGTTAGTGCTAAATTTAAATGGCATTTATTTATGATAAATTGTGAGTGCTATTGTTAGATAGCATTTATATTTGTTAGTGCTAATTTTAAATGACATTTATTTATGATAAATTGTGAGTGCTATTTTTAGATAGCATTTATAATTGTTAGTGCTATTTTTAAATAGCATTTTTGTATCATAAGATGTGAGTGCTATTTATAAATTGTGAGTGCTATTGTTAGTGCTATTTTTATATGGCATTTATTTATCATAAATTGTTAGTGCTATTTTTAGAAAGCATTTATTATATGTTAGTGCTATTTTATAATACAATTTATTGGAAGGTGTTTTTGACTATAAAAGGATGGCAAGAGTTTTGAGGTTGGAGTTAGCACATTTGTAGAGTGAGCAGATTTTTGAGAGCTTTGAGAGAAGAACACAAACACTCTCTATATTCTCATAATTTTGAGTGACCAAAATATACCAAGTTCGGAATATTGATTCCGTAAATTGGTTTGGAATATTGATTCCGCATATTGCTAGCACAATTTTTGTGGAATTATTAGTCGTCTCCCGTTCGTCAATTGGTGGTGTGTCTGAACTAGAGGCCCGACACTTGTGGGGCTGAGATCGAAGAACATTGAACCGGCACCTCCGTTTCAAGCACGCTACAAGAGGTAGTCTATTTACTCCCTTTGGTGCTTTGTGATTTTTCGATTGAAATGCACGAAGTACGCCTCTGGAGATACATGTATGGGTTGTTATTTATTTCCGCTGCGTTTACTAATTTTTTATTTGCCCGTACGTGTTACGTGAATCCCAACAGTGGTATCAGAGCCAATCCTTAGGCGTTTTCGTGCATTTAATTGATTTTTGTTCGTAGTAATTTTTGCAATACCATGGCCAATTTGTATTAACGAATTGTTCGTCTTACATGGCTAATGGAGGTTGATTATTTTATATGATAAATTAATCAACGTAGCAAAAATTGAGACTAAATCAATTTTGAATCGAAAATTTATGGCTATCTTATTTTACGTAAAAATTCTGAATATGATTCAACGTAGAATTTTTATTGTGCCTTCCTAAGTTTTAAATTGTGAATTTATTACTTACGTGGAAGGGTGGTGATCATGGAAAAATCCCTAATCAATATGATTGATGTATATATGATTGTATGGTGATTATTTATATTTTTGGGGTTGTAATTATTAAATGGAGGCTGCGTACTCCTTTTATTTTTCATGTAATCTTTATTTTTAGCATAGTCAATTGTTGATGTAAATGCTACGAGGATTACGTGGAGGAGCCTTTTAAGCCGGCGAGCTCTTTGGGCCCGGTTCTTGAAGAGTTCAAGGAACCAAGAAGAAGTGAAGAGCGGCTCTCCATTATTAAAACATTAAAATGATTAAATGTGGTCTCATTGGCTCGAGACCCATTAAATCATAATTCCATGATCACCACGTATGATAGATGTTTATGTGATTGACATCTATTTATTTATTATGTTTACGTGAGCATGTTAAACCGGCTAATGTGCAAAGTGAGACCTATAAACGACTCAAAATCTCCTTTAATATATATTAAGTCGTGACGGGTTTCGGACTCGTGGCCTTCCATCGTCGTGGTTTGATCCTATATTATAGTGGTTGATTGATCGGTTATGGATACATAGGGGTCAATTGTCATTTATAATTGTGGACCAATCCATTAAGCATATGATGTTGTGGGGTTGAGACCAAACGATTTCCAATAACTGTTAGGTGAGGGGATCGTTTGTGTTTTCAATACTTACATGAGACGATGGGTAAGACTTAACTACGATTATGAAGTCAATAACTATCAGGTGAGACTTTCATGATCTAGAGGCCAAAGTTATGATTGGGACTCGCATATGATGCGTTGAATAAGTTGATTCACTCACTAAGTTTATAGAACACCAATAACTGTTAGGTGAGGTGGACTATGAGCTCGTGGGACTCCAATCCCCGCTAGTAATCTTTACCCAACAAAGATTACCGTTTCTCATTTTAAGGAGTATGGGATCCGTGTATAAATTTAGTGGGAGGATCTATTTCATTTAAAGGCCAAAATGAAATAGTTATTTTGAAAGACAACGGCTAACAATTTATTTTCTGCACAGATATAAATTACTCTGAAAAATGGTGAATACAAACCCGCTCGCTTCAATACTCGACAAGAATTGTTTGACTGGTCCCAATTTCACCGACTGGGTAAGGAATTTGAGAATTGTTCTCAATTCTGAAAAACTCGGGTATGTGCTTGATGAAAATATGCCAGTCTCTTTTCCTGAGGGTGGGACCCAAGAGGAACGTGTCACTTATGATAAGTGGCATGACGATGACTTAAAAGTTAGGTCATATATGCTTGCTTCAATGAACAATGATTTTCAGAAAAAATATGAAGCAATGGTAGATGCTAGGTCGATCATATTGCATCTAAAGGAATTCTTTGATGAGAATGGTCGAACCTCAAGATATGAGATATCTAAAGCATTGTACCGCATGAGGATGATTGAGAAATCATCTGTTAATGATCATGTCTTGAAAATGATCTGGCACATAGAAGAATTGGCTAGGCTGAATCTTGTCATGGACAATGACTTAGCTGTGGATTTGATCCTCCAATCTTTACCCGATTCCTTCTCTAGTTTTGTTCAAAACTTCCACATGCATAAAATGGAAAAAACTCTTGCTGAGTTACATAGCATGCTGGTAATTTATGAGAAGGAAATGCACAATACAAGACCAAACATTGTGGCTTTGGCTTCTTTTTCAAATAGTAAGACTATTTTGAAGAAAAAGAAATGGAAGAAGCCTGTGAAAGCTGTTGTGCAATCAAAACCCAAGATTGAAAAAGGGAAATGTCATTATTGTGGTGTCATGGGGCATTGGAGGAGGAACTGTAAGAAGTACCTCGCAAGCTTGAAGGTCAAGCCAAAGAACCAACCTTGTGAAGGTATGGTGTCTATGATTATTGAAACTAATCTTATGGTTAGTGCTGAATCCAGCTTATGGATTCTAGATTCTGCTGCAACGTCACATATTTGTATGTCTTTGCAGAATCTGGAAATAAGCAGGATGCTGGGGCAAAATGAGATTGTCCTGACATTTGCAAATGGGGCAAAAGTTGCTGCATTAGCTATAGGGACTTTTCGTTTATGTTTGCCTTCAGGACATGTTTTGGTTTTAAAGAACTGTTTGCATTATAAGAATGCTATACAAAACATCATTTCTATACCTCGTATGGGCAAAGAAAATTATGAATTTTCTTTTGCTGATGATGTATGTTCTATTTATTATAATAGAATGTGTGTTGGTTCTGGATTATTAATGAATAATCTCTATACCATTACAATGTCCGGTAATACGATTACCAATAAGCAAAATAATCATGATGTAAATGCCATAACCAATAAATGCCCTAGAGATACTCCAAATCCAAAGTATGTTTGGCATCTCCGATTAGGTCATATTGGAGAAGATAGGATTAACAAGTTGAGTAATGATGGATATATCGATCCAATTGGTTTTGAACCATACTCGACTTGTAATGCTTGTCTTCTAGGAAAAATGACCAAAGCGCCCTTTGTAGGACATAGTGCGTGAGCTGCTGACATACTAGGATTGATACATACAGATGTATGTGGACCAATTAATGAAACTGCTAGGGGTGGTTATTTTTACTTCATTACCTTTACCGATGATTGTTCACGGTATGGCTATTTGTACTTAATGAAGTATAAATCTGAATCCTTTGAAAAGTTCAAGGAATTTAGGTATGAAGTTGAGAAACAAACAGGAAAAAGTATTAAGGCTCTTCGATCTGATCGAGGAGGTGAATACCTTAGTACTGAATTCTTGGATTATCTTAAAGATAATGGCATTTTATCACAATGGACACCTCCTGCAACTCCAGAGCATAATGGTGTATCTGAAAGAAGAAATCGTACTTTATTAGATATGGTGCGATCTATGATCAGCTACATCGATTTGCCTATATCCCTTTGGGGATATGCCCTTGAAACAGCTGCATATTTACTGAATAGAGTGCTATCCAAATCTGTTCCAACTACGCCTTATGAGATATGGCATAGTAGGAAACCAAGTCTTAATCATATCAAGATTTGGGGTTGTCCAGCTTTTGTCAAGAAGCTGAGAACAGAAAAATTGGAGGCAAGGTCTGAACATGGTCGCTTCATTGGATATCCAAAAGAAACTCTTGGATATTATTTCTATTTTCACTCTGACCAAAAAGTTTCGGTCAGCAGGCATGCTTCTTTTCTGGAGAATCAGTTCGTTCAGGAAGGTGGTGCTGGGCGGAAAATAGTATTACAAGAAGATAATAATGAAGTATCAAATAACCAAGTTCAGACACCGATCTCTGATTCAGTGGGAGCTTCTGATACACAACCTCTTAGGAAAAGTGCGAGAACGTCTCGTATACCTATTCGCTATGGACACTCGGTTGAAAATATTGAGTCACTATTCATTATGAATGATAGTAATCAATTGAGTGATCCAAGCACCTATGAGGAGGCGATGTTGGACATCGATTCTGGTAAATGGCTAGAAGCCATGCAAACTGAAATGGATTCAATGTATTCCAACGATGTTTGGACTCTAGTTGATCTGCCTGATGGTATTGTACCAATTGGCTGTAAATGGATCTTCAAGAGGAAGATAAACGCTGATGGTCAGGTTGGAACTTACAAAGCACGACTGGTGGTGAAAGGGTATCGTCAAAAAGAAGGGATCGATTATGACGAAACTTTCTCACCTGTAGCCATGCTGAAATCTATTCGGATTATGTTGGCTATAGCTGCACACCTTGATTATGAGATATTCCAAATGGATGTCAAAACGGCTTTTCTAAATGGTTTCCTCGAGGAGGATATCTATATGGAACAACCACGGGGTTTTGAATCTTGTGGTGAAATTCGAAAGGTGTGTAAGCTTATGAGATCCATTTATGGACTCAAACAAGCATCCAGAAGTTGGAACATCCGTTTTGATGAAGTAATCAAATCGTTTGGCTTCATTAAAAATCCGGATGAATCATGTGTATATAAGAAGGTCAGCGGAAGCGCAATTGCGTTTCTAGTTTTGTACGTCGATGATATACTCTTGATCGGGAATGATGTACCGATGATATCATCGATCAAACTATTCTTGTCACAGAAATTCTCCATGAAAGATTTAGGAGAGGCAACCTATATTTTAGGTATCAAGATCTATAGAGATAGATCGAGACGATTGATTGGCCTCTCACAATCTACGTACATAGATAAAGTGTTAACACGGTTTAACATGCAATGTTCCAAAAGAGGATTATTGCCTTTTAGGCATGGAATCCGTCTTTCCAAGGAGATGTGTCCCAATACTCCTGAAGAAAGACAGCGGATGGCAAATATACCTTACGCATCCGCTGTTGGAAGCATAATGTATGCTATGCTATGTACGCGACTTGATATCGCGCATGCTGTAAGTGTTACTAGCAGATATCAGTCTGATCCAGGGGAAGAGCACTGGATAGCAGTCAAGAATATCCTAAAGTACTTGCGAAGGACTAAGGATTTATTCTTGATATACGGAGAATGAGAGTTTAAAGTTGAAGCGTATACTGATTCTGATTTTCAATCAGATCCGAATGACTTTAAGTCTACATCTGGGTTTGTTTTTACACTCAATGGTGGTGCAGTTAGTTGGAAGAGTTCCAAACAAAGCACAACTGCTGATTCCACTACTGAGGCAGAGTATGTAGCTGCTTCTGAAGCGGCGAAGGAAGCTGTTTGGATGAAGAAGTTCATTTCTGAACTTGGAGTAGTTCCTTCCATTGAGCAGCCAATTACATTGTTTTGTGACAACAATGGGGCTATAGCTCAAGCTAAGGAACCACGGTCTCATCAGAAATCCAAGCACATTGAGAGACGCTTCCATCTCATCAGAGAAATAGTTGGGAGAGGTGATATCGCCTTGCAGAAAATTGCCTCAGCGGAAAACGTGGCAGACCCCTTTACTAAAGCAATACCTCAGTCTTTATTTGAAAGACACTTTGATAAAATGGGTTTGAGGTACCAAACTAGTTGGCTTTAGTGCAAGTGGGAGATTGTTAGAGATATGCCCTAAAGCAACTATGTAATAGTACATATTGGGTATATCCGTTGCACTTCTGATTTCTTATCAGTGGCAAAGACGTATTTATTCATTTGTCCAAATATAAATGAATAAAATCCATAAGATCAGTTGCAACCGAACCTATTCTTAAGACGTTGAGAATATGTGTGACAGGTTTACGGTTAGACTGAATCTTTAAAACAGTTCCCGATCAATGGATTATTGAATGGATATCAATGATCCTGTTGAGGTCGGTATGTTCTTAACTTCATAATTAAGTATCAGATACTTAAGGGAATGACGAGTCGCAAGTCATTAGGTATTGCGATATCCGAGTTAGAACATAGGTGCTTGTATCGGACAAGTTCATTGAACGTGACACGTATTGAATGATTAGCGACATGGAAGCTTTTTGCGTGGTCAATGTCTAATCGTTCATGCTTTGGTCTTGTGTAAATAATCCTTAGACCTGAGGTACAATGTTGACTTGTGTGATAAATGGCTATGGTTCACAAGTGCGCATATTGGCGGGTCGTTGATTCGTCTTTGTACTTGATGGTCGTAGTTCAGGCACATACGAAGTCACATGTGTACGCAATATGGAATCTGTCTCCTTATTAATAAAGGTATGATGTCCTATGTGATCTAATTGTAACAATGCATTGAAATCCTCGGCCGGGGTTATGATTGAGAATGAAATGTTCATGTCTCATATAAATGCATGTCAAGTTAGATTTGTACATATGATCGAATTGGTGGCTTGACAAATATTCCATGGCCTTTGTTCGATCGGGACATAGTTAGACAGAAGGATTGAATTACACTGTAGCCAAAGCTGACAGGTTCATAATGTTCTTAAAAAGAATTCACACTGTCTGGGTAGCCATGACATATTGCTAGATGTCACTCGTGGCTTGTAGGACCTAGAGGATGATCGGGACAATCAATTCTCTTGGAAGTACTAATGTGTTAGTACATGTCTTACTGCCAGCTCGGTGATGAACCTAGGAATGTCACACACCTTAACCAATACATGACAACGCATTGTGGAAAGACGACATTGCAAATTTGTTTGCAATTATACCAATTAGTTGGGTTGAAATTAAATTAAATGAGATTTAATTTTATTTCTCTTTTTGGTCACTTGCACGTGTATATACGATGTACACGTATGCTCTATGTATTTGTACGTTATACGTATTTATATGTTATACGTATTTTACTGTTTGGTAACCTCTTTTAACTCTTGTAATAATAATAATGGTTATTATTATTTTTAACACCTTTGTTAGTGCTATTTTTTAAATAGCATTTTTGTATTGTAAAATGTTAGTGCTAATTATAAATTGTGAGTGCTATTGTTAGATAGCATTTATAATTGTTAGTGCTAAATTTAAATGGCATTTATTTATGATAAATTGTGAGTGCTATTGTTAGATAGCATTTATATTTGTTAGTGCTAATTTTAAATGACATTTATTTATGATAAATTGTGAGTGCTATTTTTAGATAGCATTTATAATTGTTAGTGCTGTTTTTAAATAGCATTTTTGTATCATAAGATGTGAGTGCTATTTATAAATTGTGAGTGCTATTGTTAGTGCTATTTTTATATGGCATTTATTTATCATAAATTGTTAGTGCTATTTTTAGAAAGCATTTATTATATGTTAGTGCTATTTTATAATACAATTTATTGGAAGGTGTTTTTGACTATAAAAGGATGGCAAGAGTTTTGAGGTTGGAGTTAGCACATTTGTAGAGTGAGCAGATTTTTGAGAGCTTTGAGAGAAGAACACAAACACTCTCTATATTCTCATAATTTTGAGTGACCAAAATATACCAAGTTCGGAATATTGATTCCGTAAATTGGTTTGGAATATTGATTCCGCATATTGCTAGCACAATTTTTGTGGAATTATTAGTCGTCTCCCGTTCGTCAATTGGTGGTGTGTCTGAACTAGAGGCCCGACACTTGTGGGGCTGAGATCGAAGAACATTGAACCGGCACCTCCGTTTCAAGCACGCTACAAGAGGTAGTCTATTTACTCCCTTTGGTGCTTTGTGATTTTTCGATTGAAATGCACGAAGTACGCCTCTGGAGATACATGTATGGGTTGTTATTTATTTCCGCTGCGTTTACTAATTTTTTATTTGCCCGTACGTGTTACGTGAATCCCAACATGTAGTGCCTATATGATATGAATGGCAAGCCTACGTGCTTTAAATGGGCTATAGTGCCCCTAGCGATCAATTGGCTTGGTGCCCTGGAGATCGCATTGGCTTAGTTCCCCGGAGATCACATTGGCTATGCTATATAGATGGCTATAATGCTTATGCTATATAAACGTCTATAGTGCCGATGTTATATGGATGGGCTATAGTGCCCCCAGGGATCAATTGGCTTGGTGCCCCGGTGATATCAATTGGCCAGAATGCACCAGAGAAGTACATCGCGGCTTGAGAGCCCAAGCGATGGATGATTGTGATGACTTTTAAAAGTTATATGTTTATTTATATGTTATGTGTTAGAAGCTTGAACCCATGAGGCTGAGTATGTTGATTGCGACTCTTGTTCATGCTTGATTGATGAATGCCATGTGGTATTGTCTGGCTGAATTTCTACTTATCGCTTGTTATGTAATCTGGGGGGACTGGCGGTCTGGACTAGGTTTAGGGTTCACTTGCTGAGATATATATCCCATCCCGTAGGGGATTAAATTTTTTTCAGGTCCTCGGCAATGGAAACATGGGTTTGATGAGGAGGATGAGTATTTAAGGAAGTAACTAGGCGAATGGATATAAACCTTATGTGACCCTAGGGGTTATACTTTGTTTTTTGGATTTAAGAATAGAACTTTGGCATTTGACCACCGTAATTTTGTTGAGGCGTGTTATATGGAGTTCAGAAGGGTACCCCCTTTCATTCTAAGTCATTATATTTATTTATGTATGGAGTAGTTTCTTGCTTCCGCATGTTTATGGATGTGTCTCCTGAGGGCCGAAGGATCCTGGGTACCACAGCATGATAACGGCCTGAGGTGATGTCCGCTAGCCCGATAGGTTCGGGGCATGACAGGTTCGGGGTGTGACAAAGTTGGTTCCAAAGTAGAATTGACCTTGAACCAATTGTGGTATGGTATGAAAAAAAATATCAAAGGAAAAACGAAAAATAAGCCTAATGTGATTTCATTAGACTAAATGGTGTTAAATTCATCACTTGATTTTTTTGCTTATATCATATCTCATCCATGGCTTCTTTAATATTTTCAAAAAGCTGCTTGTACTCAATCTTGAGTTTTAAGAAATTATTTTGTCGGAATAAGCTTTCGATTCCACTCCGAGAACGGGACTACCTAATGACTTATTTAGGAAACGATTGCCCTCATATATGGTTTGTACTTATGAGATAAGACAGGTCCCATACGCACACCGCTAGCATCATAGTCTACTTCAAACAATTTATCAAAATCAGGTAAAGCAAGAATTGGCGCGGTACACAATTTCTCCTTTAGAATAACAAAAATATTCTTGGCTTCCTCTCCCAATAAAAATTTACCTTTCTTCATACATTATGTAACCAGGGCTGCAATTATACTAAAATTCTTAATAAATCGCCTGTAGAACGTAGCCAACCCATGAAAACTCCTAACTTCAGAAATTGTTTTAGGAGTTGGCTGATTGCTCTTGCCTTTGCCTCATCCACTTCTATTCCATCAACAGTAATGATAAACCCCAAGAATAGCAGCTTATTGGTTAGAAAATTTCACTTCTTAAAATTAACATACATCTTATTAATCTGCAAGGCTGTCAACACCCCTCTCAAATGCATCAGATTATCCTCCTCAGTCTTACTATAAATCAGGATATTATCAAAAATATTGCAACAATCTGCCAATAAAAGATTTCAGAACCTAATTCTAAGCCTCATGAAAGTGCTCGGAGCATTAGAACTCCTGAACGACATCACCAACCAGTCGTACATCCCCTCTCTTTTTTTCTTGAAAGCCGTCTTCCACTCATCTCCAGGCCAAGTATGATGATATCTATTCTTAAAATCCAGCTTCGTAAACCACTTAGCTCCATGCAATCTATCCAGCATGTCATCCAATCTAGGAATTAGAAACTCGTATCCCATAGTTATCTTGTTGATGGCTTTGCTATCTAGCACATCCTCCAACTCCCATCTTTCTTATGAGTTAATAAAGCATGAACAACACATGGGCTCATGCCCCTTTTGCAATAACACATCAATCTTCTCTTTCAACACTTCACTCTCCTTGGGACTTATCCTGTAACACGGTAAATTAGGCAGACTAGCACTAGGAATTAAGTCTATATTGTGCTGAATATCGCGCATATGAGGTAACCCATCTGGAATCTCTTCAGGCATCAGCTCACTAAATTCTTGCAATAAAGATCTAATTGCTTCATGCTGCTCCTCCACCTGTAATTCAGCCTATGTCTCAATCGTTTATTTCACTACCAGCACATGAATTTGCTTGGTCTTATTAATTTCAGATTCAAATTTCCTTGTAAAAGTAAGAAAATTATTACCGGCAGCCTGCTTTTCTTTGTTCTTCAGGGACATCAACGTATACTTCACCCATCTTTCACCATATTATACTGGTTCCTCCTCTCCGAATGATGAGCATCCACATCAAATTGTCACGGCCTCCCAAACTACACGTGGCATACATGTATATCTACCAATGTTTTCAGCTCATCATGATACTTACCGATGGAGAGTAGAATTTTGAATCGCTTAGTCACCTGAATGTTTTCAGCTCCAGACTTAATCCATCCTAACGTATAGAGATTAGGATGTTTCTCCACAAGTATTCCCAGCTTCTTCACTGCCTCCTTCTCGATAATGTTTCCATACTCCCATTATCAATGACCACAACAAAGATCTTTCCCAGAATGGTGCATGATGTAGGCCGGATTGATGATGCCGCCCGTAATGAAGATGAGCTCACATGACCGAGGAGATCAGCCCGCATTCAAGCTCTACAGGACTTGTCGAAGTCGAAAGGATGCAAGGCAAAGAGCAAGAGTCTGATTCTAGAATCCACTCCACAATAAAGCCTCTGCCATTCCATACGCATTAGAAGTCCAAAAGACACCTTGGGATAATGATGAAGATATTATCTCGCTTCTGGTTCCTAGGCACTTTAATGTTTATAGTTTTTAGGTTCTTTAATGTTCTTTAATATCTTCATTTTCTTGAGTCTTTTCATTTGCTTTTCCTTGGCTATAAAAGGCCATCTACTTAATGTATTTGGTAGATGATTTTGATGAATGGAAATTTTCCTTGTGCAATTATCTGAAACTTGAAAAATTCAACCTCCTGAAAACCTAGAAGAGTTTTCACTCCGTCCTTGAAGAGTCAGAGCTTTTCAAAATCTGCATCATTGAAGAGTTGCACTCAGCGATCTAGAAGAATCGTTGCCCTATCCACTTCCTTGGAGACTTGGAAGAGCATCTATCGAAGTTTCTATCCTTCGTTTGTTCCATTCTCGTATTTTATCTATCCTTACCCATTCATTTTTACTACCATTTCACCCATTTTCCATCACGGTTACTCTCCCGATCCTTGCGTTCGAGTAGCCTATATCTTAGGCTGCATTAATGCATCTAGTTCGGAATAACTGATGGCGTTGCGAATCATCCTCCCGGTTTAGGGTTAACATCATCCTGCGCACCACACAGTTTATTTTCCTCTCTTCCTCATATTCAAAACCTTCTTCCTCACCATCTAGTTCACATCAATATCCATCTTTTTACTCGTCTCTCGCTATTATGACCACTGTCTTCCTCTGAGGTCACTCATTAGATCGATGCCCAGGCTGATTACACCTGTAACATTTTATCGCCTTTGGTTTAGCGTAAGGATTAAGGTTTGCAGATTTGCCTTGCCTCGTCCATAGGCTGTTTCTCTGCTGCATTATCTTCTTGACTTCGCCCCGAGTTATAGCGATTGTTGAAGTCGCTTTTCTCCACAGAACTGCCAGAACTGCTGCCTCTATAGTTTTCGTAGCCTCTTTTCCCCCTTTCTTGTTGTAACAATTCTGCCTTCATCGCCATATTTTTCGCTTCAGATAAATTCCGCAGAAACTTCACTCCAATTTTATCTCGAATATAAGGGCGTTAGCCCCATGAGATATCTGACTACCTGTTGCCCATCCATCTCCGGCAGATTATTCCACTCCCCAATCTCGTAAACTCCTCTGTATACTTATGTACAGTCCGATTGCCTTGCTGGCAACGTTGGTATTGCTGGAACATTATCTGCTCATAATAAAGTGTTAGAAACTCCTGTTTCAGCAGCCTCCTCAATCTATTACAAGTTCACACTCTCTCTTTTCCTTTTCGCTCCCTCCTATTTTGCAATTTCTCCCACCATGCAGACGTACCCCCTTCAATCTACAGGCTACTAGTCACTCCTTTTTTCTCACTAGGTGTCTCCATATAATCGAAGAATCTGTCTATATCAACAATCCAATCAAGAAATTCTTCTATCCCCAGACTTCCATTAAAATAAGGGATATCGACTTTTAGTTTAAAAGTGTTACCTTCACGATCGTCGTAACGTCATTTGCCATCTATTCTATCGCGATCGTCGTAATGCCCCATTCAAATTCCTCAAACGTCATTTGAATTAAGATGATAATGTTCTATCTTTCAAAAACCCTAAAACAAGCTTATATAGGATATTAACTCTAATGACATCAAAATCGCAAAATTACTAAAATACCACTAAAATAAAATAAAATTAGAAAATACTAAAATAATTGAAAAACCCATCTAAACGATCACGAATCGCTGAAATCCATCGTAGTTCATAGCCAAAGATAGTGAGTATTGATCAGCATGTCGTTTCGCTTCAGCCGATCGAATTTGAGATCAATCCGATGTCGTCGGCCCGGTTCGCCGGTTCTAGGCGCATTATCGCTTCGACTTCCAATTGGATTTCTGCCGATCCAATCGATCCAGAAACACACTACTAATAGACTGTGTATAAAAAAGTTTAAGGATTCACTCGTATTTTTGCGACAAGTTTAGGATTTGATTGCACTTTTTGAAATTTTTAGAAATCGATTCTATTTTCATGACAAATTTGAAGACTTCCATCACCAACCTCTGCCCTCTTCGCCCCATCAGCCACTCCCCCTCGAAGAAGAAGGAGATGACATCAATGACGACGCCCTGATTGTCAATCGCTCGCGAAGCCAGTTGTTCAATTCCATTCGCAACTTTTTTTCTAAATCCGCCGCGACTATGGCAG
The DNA here is from genome assembly GCA_021437785.1 of Rhodomyrtus psidioides. NCBI lineage: Eukaryota > Viridiplantae > Streptophyta > Magnoliopsida > Myrtales > Myrtaceae > Rhodomyrtus > Rhodomyrtus psidioides. Next base: position 314,123 of record JAILYB010000044.1, on the reverse strand, counting down.
TGATTGTTACTTGAGAGAGAATATCCGGTCGTATTTAAGCTAAAACCGACCAACATCCACAATGCATCGTGGTTCATCAATTTTATCTCGAATGTAGGGCTTTAGCCCCTCGAGATATTTGGCTACCTGTTGCCCCTCCATCTCCGACAGATTATTCTGCTCCGCCAATCTCGTAAACTCCTCCGTATACTCATGTATACTCCGGTTGCCCTGCTGGCAACGTTGGTATTGCTGGAACATTATCTGCGCATAATAAGGTATTAGAGACTCCTGTTTCAGCTGCCTCCTCAATCTATTACAAGTTCACTCTCTCTCTTTTCCTTCTCGTTCCCTCCTATTTTGCAATTTCTCCCACCATGTAGACGTAGCCCCTTCAATCTACAGGCTACTAGTCACACCTTTTTCTCACTAGGGGTCTCCATATAATCGAAGAATCTGTCTATATCAGCAATCCAATCAAGAAATTCTTCTATCCCAAGACTTCCATTAAGATAAGGGATATCGACTTTTAGTTTAAAATCGTTACCTTCACGATCGTCGTAACGCCATTTGCCATCTATTCTATCGCGATCGTCGTAATGCCCCATTCAAATTCCTCCATAACGATTTCTGTCTCCATAATCAGCACGTCCTTCATCAGAAAATTCGTTCTCCTCTTCTTCCGAATTCTCTAAAAATAGATGGCTATTTTGCCTGCGGACAGGAACAGGCCTATCGACAGGGTCACCGCGAGCAAGTTCTGCACCCGACCTTCTGTCATTCCATCGATTCCGATTCACATCAACTCCGAGACCTTCAAATCGAAATGCCAATTCTTCAAACTGCTCTTCGATGCGATGAAGTCCGAGATCAACTCGTTGATCTATGCGTTCCATTAAATGCTACTCCAAATGTTGCAGCGTGTCATCTCAAGGATTGGAGCTCCAGTCTCCTGAGCATCGTCACGAAGGCTATCGCCAGTTGCCATAGGTTTTGATACCACCTGACACAGCATTTAGCGAAGATAACAAACAAATCCTTGCTTAGTGAGAAAAATTCTCGAAATTGAATTAAGATGATAATGTTCTGTCTTTCAAAAACCCTAAAACAAGCTTATATAGGGTATTAACCCTAATGACATCAAAACCGCAAAATTACTAAAATACCACTAAAATAAAATAAAATTCGAAAATACTAAAATAATTGAAAAACCTATCTAAACGATCACGAATTGCCGAAATCCATCGTAGTTCATAGCCAAAGATAGTGAGTATTGATCAGCACGTTGTTTCGCTTCGGCCGACCGAATTTGAGTTCAATCCGATGTCGTAGGTCCGGTTCGCCGGTTCTAGGCGCATCATCGCTTCGACTTCCGATTAGATTTCTGCCAGTCCAATCGATCCAGAAACGCACTACTAATAGACTCCGTATAAAAAAGTTTCAGGATTCAATCGTATTTTTGCGACAAATTTAGGATTTGATTGCACTTTTTGAAATTTTTAGAAATCGATTATACTTTCATGACAAGTTTGAAGACTTCCATCACCAACCTCTGCCCTCTTCGCCCCATCAGCCACTCCCCCTCGAAGAAGAAGGAGATGACATCAATGACGACGCCCTGACTGTCAATCACTCGTGAAGCCAATTCTTCAATTCCATTCGCGACTTTTTTCTAAATCCGCCGCGACTATGGCAGTGATTGTTACTTGAGAGAGAATATCCGGTCGTATTTAAGCTAAAACCGACCAACATCCACAAAGCATTGTGGTTCGTCGATGACCTCGACAGGGATTGGCTATCGAGATGGAGGAAGTCGGCAATTTCACAATGGCCAATCAAAGCCCGATGTGGCAGTAGTCATATACTTGGACAAGGGGATGGATGCATGGTTTTATGTCGACCAAGAGCACTGCTTGTCAAAACGGATTTTGATTATCACATGGGCGGTATATAATTTTGCTCTAATGGTACAAATTTAGGGTTATTGGATAGAGAAGAAGAAATTTATGATAGTATTGCCTGAAAGAAAAAACATTTCCATAAATGTATTGCATCCAACTCTTCGTTTTTTTTTCCCGTATCAATTCCACATCTTCAGTGTACGTAATTCCTTTTTTTACTCATAAGTCAGACTTTGACCATCGAAAAAGACGGTAAGGCCAAGTCTAGTTAACGGATTTGGATCCCATGCCTAGCCACAATCTAGGCAGGGGTGTCAAGGTCCAATCTGGGACGTCCAATCAATCACGGATTTGATAAAATTGCAGCTGAATAAAAAAAACAAAAAATTATTTTATTCTATCAAATCCGGGCCTCCCGTGATTGATCGGACGGTCCGGGTTTGACATATACACCCTTGCCTAGATTGCGGCTAGGCAGGGGAGCTGGATATGACTCCGGATATGATAATTTACATCCAATCTGGTGTCTAGGGTAATGCGAAGTCTGGATACGAACAAATGAAAATAATGAAGAGAAAGAAAAAGAAAATGGTTGAAGGGTCCAATTTGGTCCTGTTCGAAAAGGCCTGACTAATTTGATCAGAATTCATTCACGTTTGAATCCATCTCGCGCGCAAGTTTTCATGTATAGGGTTCACATCACAAATGAGCCGAAGTAGAAGGGCGTCTAAGCAAAATAAACCAAAGTAGAATAACTCAATATATGAATGACAATGAAGAGACAGCACTATAAAGAAAGAGATGCAAATTACAATCGAAATGACGAGGAAATTAGAAGAGAAGCAAAATTAACATAGGTGATTCTTGTTCCATCTAAATCGCAATATAATGGTTCACTGAGTCTTCTTTCTCCATCATACATTCATATAAAAGGTTGTTTCCGCCAACCGTGAAGGAGCATTCCAAGGATAACATTTTGTGAACTCCCCGGTCGACCCATCAAGCAAGCAAGGACCTTTGGGCGAGATCTTCCAAATACACATGGAGCATGCCGATTCATCCCTGCTTTGGTCATATATATCAAAATAATGAAACTCACCAGGCCATTCATATCTGCAAAAGAACAACGTATTCCCAAAGAAACTAGGTATGAATGAGAATCCCCAGTTCTTGGTAATATCATGGAATCCGAGATCGTCTTGCTTCGATTTGCAATGAACTCTTAGAGTAGTTCCAGCCGTCATATTGTTGTTGATCTCGACATAGGTCTTTCTCCAGATGCTTCCTACACAGCTAGTTACGAATAAAGAAAGAATAAAAATGAATATGAGTGTAGCTGGCGTCTTCATCATCCTGGCGTACATTGCGCCGGTATCAACATCCTTCAACTATTTAAAGACAAAGAATGGAGCTATTGCCCCTCTTTTCTTTCCTAATTTTGTAGCTTGGGATAAGAATTCCCCTATTACCTTTTTATGTTTCCATTTTATCTTTTATAAGAATTGCCATTCCTTCTTTCTTACTTTTAGATAAGAATTGCCATTTCTTCCATTTTAGCTCCGATCTGCACATCAGCCAGCCTGCCATATTTCCTTCTATGGAAGCTTCCTTTTTGGCAGACGTCACAATGGGAAAAGAATTGGAAAGCTATATCGCCTTTTTTTTCCTTCTTTTAAAATATTGGATAAGAATTCCGATATTACCTTCTGTAAGAATTGTCATTCCTTCTTTTTAATTTTTAGATGAGAACTGCCACATAAGATCATCTACCAAATCAAGTATAGCTTAATGAAAGGAGAGAAGACGAAAACAACTTTGTGATAATTATTGTCCACTGTTTTTTTCTCATTAACATCTTTGTGTTTGTGTCGAGCAGTGTTCAATATTAACTTTTTACATTTTTTTTCCATTTGCGCAATTCAAATTTTATTTAATAACTCAGAATTAAACTTCCAAACGTACAACACAATGTAAATTAAAATATAATATTTTGTTTGTTTGTAAACTTTTAAAGGAAAGGGCAAAATTTGTCACTTTTTTATAATGAGTGAATAGCCTTCTGTTTCTTGTGAAACTTACTTACGTCCTAGGTTTTAATTAGACGTAGTCAGTTGACCAAAAAAAAAAATTTCAAAAATTAGACGTAGTCCACTCATGTTTCTATCTCCAACTTGATTTGTATCATTTACGTTTGGAAGTCTTTTGCATTTAAGAGCTTCTTCGGTGGTTGCAATTCTCTATTCTGTTTTCCTAGCAGCAAGGCTACATCTTCCAGTTCATCTATACATCACGACAATGATCTCATTCTCGAGGAGTGAATATTACTGATGAAGGAGCTCGAAAGCATCTTCCTAGAGATATATCTGAGTAAACGAGATTTTCTATTTCCCTCTTTATTATGTTATGTTTACTCTTATCGATTACTTAATTGGGTCACTGGTAAGGATGGTAATGGGCGGGGCGATAGTTGGGTTTGCATTCCTCATTGATATCACGCGACAATTGAAGAGGCACCATATCGCGTGGTAGCTCTCATCCCCACCGCCATGAAGCACTTAGGTTTGGCTGCCCTCTTGGTGGGCTTTTTTCCTAAACATGCTAAAAAACGAAAATATTTACCAAATCGGGTTTAAAAAAAAAAATTACCAAATCAGGTCCCGCTCGGCAGTCATACTGCCGAGCCGGTGACGGAACAATGCCGTTCGACAGTAACTGTTCACAGGTTTGTTTGTTTGTTTTTATTTTTGTTTTTTTTCTCTGTCTGTGGGAGAATATCGTAGAAAAATCCTGATTTATCTCTGAACGGAATCAAAGGATATTGGGACCAATCCCACGTTTTCCTTTTATATTACAAACATTTTATAATCGCTCTCTATCTCTAATTCTATATAAACGCCATCTCTTTTGCTTCCCATACCAAAACCTGCGCTCCCATTTTTCTTGCTCAAGCACTTCCGTCTCCTTCGTCTTCTACATTTTCCTCCTCCTCCTCCTCCTCCTCCTCCTTCAAACTCTCATCGATGGCTCCAAGCAAGCCCGCCTCTGATATTCCCCCCGTGTCCGACGACGACTCGATGTAGCACGTGATCGCACTGAACGGCCAGAGCCAGACCTTCTCTATCAACGGCCACCACCTGTTCCTCACCGACGTCCCCGGCAATGTGGTTGCCACTCCCTCGTCCTACGCCGGCAAGTCGGCGGCGGGTTCTTCTTCCCCAGGGTGCTTCGTGGGGTTCGACGCCGCGGAGGCCGAGAGCCGGCACGTGGCGCCGGTGGGGAGGTTGAGGGACATCCGATTCATGAGCATATTCCGGTTCAAGGTGTTGTGGACGACTCACTGGGTTGGATCCAAAGGCCGAGATCTAGTGGATGTGTGAAAGCTTGTTTCGAGCTTGAATTGAATTGAATTGAATCGAAAAAAAAAACATGTGAACAGTGCCGCTCAGCAGTCTAACTGCCGAGCGGCACTATTCCGTTACCGGTGAAACCGGCTCGGTAGTATGATTGCCGAGCGGGACCTGGTTTGGTAATTATTTTTTTTTAAACTTGATTTGGTAAATATTTTCATTTTTTAGCATGTTTTGGAAAAAAAGCCCCCCTCTTGGTACTATCGCTCCACATTCATACTAACCTTAGTTTTAAATTTGCGCATTTATTGAGATTTAAACTGATGCGGAGTCTATTAGTAGTGCGTTTCTGGATAGATTGGATCGGTAGAAATCCAATCGAAAGTCAAAGCGATAATGCGCCTAGAATCAGTGGACCATATTGACGATATCGGAACGGGCTCAAATTCGGTCAGTTGACGTGAAATGGCGTACTGATCAATACTCACGTCCTTAGGCCATGAACTGCGATGGATTTCGGCGATCCAAGATCGTTTAGATGGATTTTTCAATTTTTTAGTATTTTTTGGATTAAATTTTATTATTAGTGGCAGTTTTATAATTTTGGGTTTTTGATGTTTTTTAATCATTGTAGGGTTAGGTTTAGGATTAACACTCTATATAAGGTGTTTTATAGCGTTTTGATTTTTACATTATCAATATAGAATTTTCGAGATTTCTCTCTTAAGTAAGTATTTGCTTGTTATTTTCATTGAACACTGCTGCGTCAGGTGGTATAAGAGCCTATGGCGACTGGCGGTGGTCTTCGTGACGTTGCTCATGAGACTGAGCCCCTAATCTTTGGGGATGATGCGCTGCAACGTTTGGAGCAACGTTTAATGGAATGTCTGGATCAACGATTCGATCAAAGCCTTCGTCGTTTCAAAGAACGATTTGACGAGATATCAGATCGATTTGAAGCTCTAGGCGTTGATGTGAACCGGAATAGGCGGCATAACAGAAGGCCAGGTGTAGATGTTGCTCGTGGTGACCCTGTTGATAGACTTGTTTCTGTCCGCAGGCAAAATAACCCTATATTTTCATAGAGCTTGGAAGAAGAGGAAAATGAGTTCCCTGACGACGAACGTGCTGGTTTTAGAGGTAGAAATCGTTATGGAGGACTTCGAAGGGGATACGATGGAAGAGATGGAAGACGACGTTATAACAATCGTGAAGGTAACGACTTTAAATTAAATGTCGATATGCCTTATTTTAATGGAGGATTGAAAATATAAGATTTTCTGGATTGAATTGCGGATATTGATAAATTCTTTGATTATATGGAGACTCCTAGTCAAAAATGGGTGCGATTAGTGGCCTGTAAATTAAAAGGGGTCCGTCTGCATGGTGTGAGAGATTGTAGAGTAGGAGAAAACGAGAAGGAAGATAAAGAGTTCAAACTTGGCATAGAATGAGGAGGCTGTTGAAACAGGAGTTCCTTCCACCCGATTATGAGCATATTATGTTCCAATAGTATCAACATTGCCAGTAGGGCAATCAGACTGTACATGAGTATACGATAGAATTTATGAGATTGGCGGAGTGAAATAATTTATCGGAAATGGAGGAAAGTAGGTGGCCAGATATCTCGATGAGTTGAAGCCATTCATTCGAGATAAAATTGGAGTGTAGTTTTTGCGGAATCTATCTGAAACGAAGAACATGGAGATAAAGATAGAATTGATGCAGCAAGAATGGGGTAAAAGAGGCTACAAAAATTATAGTGGCAGTAGTTCATGCTCTTCCATGGATAAGAGTGGTTTCAACAATCGCTTTAACGCAGAGCGAAATCATGGAGATGAGCAAGTAGAAAAGCACCTTATGAACGAGGCAAGGGACAAGGGGTCGCAATCACAGAAAACTGCGAACCCGAATCATTATGCTACACCTGCGGCGATTAAGTGTTACAGGTATAATCAACCTGGGCACCGCTCTAATGAATGCCCTCAGAGAAAGACAGTAAATATCGCTGCTAGAAAAGAGGAGGAAGATGGATATTATGGTGAACCAAAAGGTGAGGAAGAAGATTTTGAAGATGAGGAAGAGGAGGAAGTAAATTGTGTAGTGCACATGATGATGTCAGCCTCAAAACAGGATGATGACTTTCAACGCCATCAGTTTTTCCGAACCAGATACATTATTCCGGGGAAGATTTTTGCTGTGGTCATTGATAGTGCTAGCAAAGAGAATATTGTCAGCAAAGAGGCAATAAAGAAGCTGTGGATATCTGTGGAGAAACATCCTAGCCCTATACATTAGGATGGATTAAATTTGGGGCGAAGAGCATTCAGGTGACTGAACGATGTAAAATCCCATTCTCTATTGGTAAGTATTATGATGAGTTATATTGTGATGTGATAGATATGGATGTATGCCACATGTTGTTTGGTAGGCTGTGTCAATTTGATGTAGATGCACAACATTCGGGAAGGAGTAATCAATATAATCCAGTGAAGGATGGAGTGAAGTATACGTTGCTGCCCTTGATGAACAAGGGAAAACATATTGCTGGTAATAATTTCCTTACCATTACAAGGAAATTTGAAGCTAAAGTCAAGGAGACTCGGCAAATGCACGTGTTGATAATGAAACATGCATTTGGGGTCAGAGGTTGAAATACAAGTGGAGGAGTAGCCCGAATCGGTTAAACCTTTGTTGAAAGAGTTTAGTGAACTGATGCCAGAGAAGATTCTGGATGGGTTGCCGCCTATGCCTGATATTCAGCACCATATAGACTTAATTCTTAATTCTAGTTTGCCTAATCTACCGCATTACAGAATGAGTCCCAAGGAGAGTGAGATTTTAAAGGAGAAAGTAGAAGAGTTGCTGCGAAAGGGGCACATTCAGGATATCATGAGCCCATGCGCTGTTCCTGCCTTGTTAACTCCTAAGAAAGATGGGAGGTGGAGGATGTATGTAGACAGCCAAGCCATCAACAAGATAACCGTGGGCCATAAGTTTTCAATTCCGAGATTGGATGACATGTTGGATAGATTACACGAAATAGATGGTTTTGGAAGCTGGATTTGAAGAATGACTATCATTAGATTCATATTCGGCCTAGAGATGAGTGGAAGACAGCTTTTAAGACAAAGGAGGGGTTGTACGAGTGGTAGATGATGCTATTCAGGCTTTCTAATGCTCCAAGCACCTTCATGAGGCTTATGAATTAGGTTCTAAAGTTTTTTATTGGTAGACTAGTCGTAGTTTATTTTGACGATATCCTGATTTATAGTAAGACTGACGAGGACCATTTGATGTACATGAGGGATGTGTTGACAGCTTTATGTCGCGACCCTCCCGAGCGGAGGGCTAATGGGCCGCCCGATCGCTGGCTTGATCGGACGCGGGCCTCTCCCAAGGTCCATTTCCCAAGTCGCAACTGCTGGATATACGTGGTCGACCTTCAGTGTGGTCTAGTGACATGTGATGAGTGTACATGCCAAGGAGTCGCCACCAATCGTTTCGCGGAGGGTACGATCGGAAACCCTATCGAATAGTTGGGAGTGGTCTATTCGATTCTGCGGAAACCAGAGAAGTGGGTTCGGGGACTTAGTTACGTCAACTGTCAAAGTTGACGCCCTTTCGGTACCTAAGCTGAATGGTTTATCTGATCATAGGATTTCATACATACGAATGGGGTACAGATCCTAAATCTAGGAGTTCATGCAGATGGGAGATACTACCCTATCAATCACAATCAATAGAAAAGAGTGCGCAAATCGAGGATCCAGTACATGCGGATAAAACACATGAAATCAGCATGGTATCCCTAATGAGGCCCTATTAGCCTAGAGAAATATCAATCAAGGCTTAGGAGTGATTTGGACATGATTCAACCATGAGGGGCAGAATCGTAATTTTGAATAATTCGGGGAAAATTTACCCTTAAAGGGTAAATCTGTCATTTTAGACGAATTGAGAAGTCAGAAGACGGGGGGAATAAAATTGGCCATCAATCCAATCCATTTCCTATTTTTCGGGAATTTTCAGGATTTTTCTGGAATTTAAAAGTGATTTTACCCTCGGAGGGGTAAAATCGTCATTTTGGACAAAGATGGGAACTGAAAATCTCAAATATTAGGGTTGGTCGTCCACCTGACCCAAACCCTAACTTTAAGCAATTTTCAGAACTCGATTGAAACAAGAAAGACGATTTTCCCATTAAAGGGCAAAATCGTCATTTTGAGAGAAGGGACGGGACTAGAAAATCCAAACCTAAGAATTGGTCGCCTAATCGACCCTAATTCTTACTTTGGCATTATCAGCCTTATCTCGCATACACAACAGAGGCGACTTACCCCTAAAGGGTAGTATCGTCAAATCTTGGAAGAACGGATAAGATACCGCAAAAATAGGATTGACCAGTTGTCTGTGGTCAATCCTAGATTTTTAGGGATTTCTGGAATGTCTAGGATTTCCCCACAATTTTTCCACAATTTTTTGGAATTTTCTGGAATTTTCTAGCATTTTTTTTGGATTTTCTAAGATTTTTCTTATTTTTATTTATTTATTTATTATTATTTAAAAAAAAATCATTTTTCGATTTTTTTATTTTAAAAATATTATTCAGACCGGGTCGACCCGACCCACTCGGGTCGGAACCTAGCCCAGACCCGGATCCACGCGACTGAAGCCTTGAAATGACGCCGTATCGCCTTTTTTTATTTTTCTGATTATCCGTGCTAGATCCAACGGTTCCTATAGAGCCAAGTGGCTAATCCACGGCTGTTGGATGGACTGACTGAAATCTACGGCCAAGATTGAACAAAGACATGACTAGAGCCGTCTGATCGACCTACCAAAATCTACGGTCAAGATTAGAACGCAAGACTCGATCTGGATCGTTCACCCTCTCTAGCCTAAAACGACGCCGCACTGCTACTAACCTAAACGGCACCGTTTCAGTTCATTTTGATTTTCTGATTTTAAAGATTTTCGGATAAACCTAATTACTAATCGGACGGCCGCTAGAATTTAGACTCGATTTATCTCATCCGTCCGATCTGTTTATTCAAATAACAGACCCTAACGGCCATGCTGACTGGGCTAACACGTGGACTAATCGCAGGACGACACTTGGATATTTGACCAGTTGACTACGCCAGGTCAGCATCGTCTTCAACCTCCCTGTTGACACCTGATTTTTGACCCAGCCTTTTTCATTTTTATTTTTTGAAAAATCATAAAAAATTCATAAAAAGTCAAAAAATTACAAAATCAACTTTGGTGGCCTTGGCCAAGCCCAAGGAACCATTCTTGACCAAAGAATAATTTTTCATATTTTTCATATTTTTTAGTATTTTTGGAAAATAGAAAAACACTTAAAAAATCAAGAAAAATAGTATTTGAGGTCACAAAAATATGGAAAAATGTCCAATATTTTTCCTTTTAATCCCTTGTATTTTCGACCTCACAAAAAAATCAAAATCAGATTCAATTTTAGGTGTTCCTTTGTAACCCGTACTATTGAATTTGAAAAAAAAATAATAATTGAGTCTTTTAATTTGCAATTTTGGCATTTTATAGGATCTTGACATTCAATCTAATTGTCCCCCATTTCAATTTGACCTAATTGCTCGGACAAGCTGTTCAATTGCAAACATAATTGCATTTTAGTCCTTGAAATTGAGCATAATCGAAATTACTTTCAATTCAAGGACTATAATTACAAATTGAACATGCTACCCAATGGATTACACCATTTTAAATCGATTGGCATAGGTGGTTTAACCCAATTTGATCATTTGCACCCTCAATTACACAATCCCCAATTTCCAATCAAATGAGAATTTGGGGATTTTGTAGAAATTGATGAAAACTTTTGGGCAAAACCACATTTCTAGATAGAATTCATGCCCTAGATTCGATTATGAGGTTCAATTGCAAAAATTTCCCATTAATTTGGGTTTAATTTCGAAAATGGTGAGTCGAAGCCGGTTCTGACCGGTCAGACCGCCGGTCCGACCGGTCAAACCGGTCCAGAACAGTGTCGTCTTCTTCCCCGAGAGTCTGCGCAAATGAACAGTGAAAAGCCAAGCTTTGACAGCTAAATTGACAGACCAATCGACCACAATCGGAGACACACTGGTGGGGGTTTAAAGCTTTAGATCGTCCCCTGTTGATTGACACCAAGATCACGACCAATGGTTGCCTGAGGAGGGAGTAATCGGACGGTCAAGGTCGCCGGACCTGCAAAAGTCAACAAAAGCAAAAAATAGCTCAAATCCTTGCCAAATTCGTGCGAAATAAAGCCGGCCGCAGAGCCAAATGGGATTAAACGGAATGCCCATCCTCTCCAACGTGATTCTGACCTATTTGCACGTGACCACACGTGCCAAATGGAGTTGGTTGAAGCTCCACCGTTCGGCGCCAAGACTCGAAGGGCTATATAAGCCTGTGGGAGGGCTTTCAGTTGGAAGACGGTTGGTTCAGTTCGAAGGAAAGGAACAGAATCGCGCGAGAGAGAGAGAACGCAATAGAGAGCTCGTTCTCCGACCCCTGTCGTCGAGAACTGGAGCTCGACTGCAAGGCGTCGGTTGGGCCATCTCCGGCCAAACCAAAGCCAGGGAAGACCATCTAAAGTTTGCCCAAAGTGTCAGGAAGCAATCGCCACCGGCAAAGCCTCGCGAAATCGCAAGAACAGGTAAATCATAGCTTCGAGTTCTTCATTGAGCTTCAATGGCAGACCTTGCATTCCTTGCTCAATCATGCAATTACTGTGTGCGTTTCATTCCCCGAACATCACTGACCACGCTCGCATCTCCATTTTGCATCGACTTTGCTCGCACACCCTGAATCGAGTCCTCCGATTTAGCCTCCATAGCCGATCCTTGCCCAGCCAAATCTGGGCCGAGCGAGCTCGATCGGAGCTCGAGGTAAGTCTCCTAAACATTGAATGATGCTTCCCTGTTAATGAGTTGGTTCATTACGCCATGAATCGAGCGATTTGAGTGTATGTGTACGTACTGGTTTATGTTCGATCGTGCTTGGCCCCGTGAATGGATTCGCGTAATCTTGAGATATGTTAGAATAGATGCGATTGCGAGTCGATTGCCGTTAGTTTCATGAGATTTCATCGAGAGTTCATCGTCAGATCATCGTCGGAGAGCCACAGCCGTCCATTCTGCCGGAGTCGCGAGGTTGAAGACGAAGCTGACATGGCGCGGTCAACCGGTCAAAGTCCTAGTTGGCATTCGGCCATTGGTCCACGTAGTGTCGAGTCAGCACGGCCGTTAGGTCTGTTATTCAAATAAAAAAGATCGGACGGTTCAAATAAATCGAACATAAATTCTAGTGACCGTCCGATTAGTAATTAGGTTTATCCGAAAATGTTTTAAAATCAGAAAATCAAAAATAAACTGAAACGGTGTCGTGTAGGTTAGTGGCCGTGCGGTGTCGTTTAGGTTAGTGTGAATCGACGGTCTGGATCAAGTCTCCGGATCTAATCATGGCCGTAGGTTCAAGTAATCTGATCAGACGGCTCTGATCGAGTCTTCATCCAATCTGGACCGTAGGTTTTAGTAAACAGATCTAAGCGACACGGACAAGCCACGTGGTCCATCAGGGACCGTCGGATTAAAACCGGAAAATCCAAAAATAAAAAAGTGTGATACGGCGTCGTTTTCGATCAAGGTTTCCGCGGGTTCGGGTCTGGACCGGGTCCCGACCCGAGTGGGTAGGGTCGACCCGGTCCGAATAATATTTTTTAAATAAAAAAATTCGAAAATGATTTAAAAAAAAAATAAAAAATAAATAAATAATAATAAAAAATCAGAAAAATCCTAGAAAATCCAAAAAAATGCTAGAAAATTCCAGAAAATTCCAAAAAAATGTGGAAAAATTGTGGAAAAATCCTAGATATTCCAGAAATCCCCAAAAATCGAGGGTTGATCACAGACAACTGGTCAACCCCCATTTTTGGGGTTTCTTACCCAATTTTCCGAGACTTGACGACATTACCCTTTAGGGGTAAGTCGCCTCTTTGCATACTAGATAAGGCCGATAATGTCAAGGTAAGAATTAGGGTCGATTAGACGATCAATTCTTAGATTTGGGTTTTCGAGTCCCGCCTCTTTTCTCAAAATGACGATTTTGCCCTTTAAAGGGAAAATCGTCTTTCTTATCTCAATCGAGTTCTGAAAATTGCTTGAAGTTAGGGTTTGGGTCAGGTGGACGACCGACCCTAATATTTGAGACTTTTAGTTTCTCATCTTTGTCCAAAATGACGACTTTACCCCTCCAAGGGTAAAATCACTTTTAAATTCCAGAAAAATCCTGGAAATTCCAGAAAAATAGGAAATGGATTGGATTGATGGCCAATCCTATTTCCCCTGTCTTCTGACTTCCCAATTCGTCTAAAATGACAGATTTACCCTTTTGAGGGTAAATTTTCTCCGAATTATTCAAAATTACGATTCCCCCCCTCATGGGCGAATCATGTCCAAATTACTCCTAAACCTTGATTGATACTTCTCTAGGCTAATAGGGTCTCATTAGGGATGCCATGTTGATTTCATGTGTTTTATCCGCATGTATTGGATCCTTGATTTGCGCACTTATTTTTAATGATTGTGAGTGATAGGGTAAATATCCCCATCTGCATGAACTCCTAGATTTAAGATCTATACCCCACTCGTTTGTATGAAACCCCAAGATCAGATAAACCATTCAGCTTAGGTACCGAAAGGGCGCCAACTCTGACAGTTGACGTAACTAAGTCCCCGAACCCACTTCTCTGGTTTCCGCAGGATCGAATAGACCACTCCCAACTATTCGATAGGGTTTCCGATCGTACCCTCCACGAAACGATTGGTGGCGACTCCTTGGCATGTACACTTTTTCACATGTCACTAGACCGCACTGAAGGTCGACCACGTATATCCAGCAGTTGCGACTTGGGAAATGGGCCTTGGGAGAGGCCCGCGTCCGATCCAGCCAGCGATCGGGCGGCCCATTATCCCTCCGCGCTCGCGAGAGGGTCGCGACAGACTGGCGACTCCACTGGGGACTTATTCTAAACCAGAATCTCTGGTTACGAATTCCAGAGGACTTGAGCCGATTAAAAAGTTGTTTGGTTTATCTGACATTGTTTTCTGCAGATGCTCTTGAAGGTGAGGTACGTATGCTAACTATTGTGTTAGATGTTTTTGCAGATTGGAGAAATAAGGGGTGGCGTGATTGTTGACATCTTTCCTGCAGGTTGAAGTTGGGAATGTATGTTTATGCACATACTGAAGCGGTGTTTTGATACAAACTGCTGTGCATGACTTTGCATTGTGATGATCACGACACATCGCACACACTGGCGGTCAAACCCCGACTGCAACCACCCTTAGGTTACCTTAGATAGGGAAAGGATGCGAAAAGGATCTTGTGTTCGATGGCACTTGAGACTTTCGTATTCGTTCCCGCCTACCATCTGCATTGGCGATATCTAACCCTCTTGGGTAGGTACCCTTGGGGAGGAATCTGCCTCGTGTGGATCGTAGGAGCCTGAGCCGTAGGTTCCTCACCTGATTTTCGATTTTCTTTAGAGTATACCCACTTGTCTCACGCGCATGTCCATGGATGGTTGGTATACCTAAAACCACCCATTGATACAGGGGGCATTCCACATCCCCCAAAGTGTGGTTGGTAAGACAGTTATCTCTAAACGTACCTTATTTCCTGCTCCATGATATGACTCATACATTGCATACATCCACGTGCATTCACATCATGAAGATTACTCGGGTGACTAATGAGAACAACAATGATTATGGGGTAGGATGTCGCTGTTCCCTAAGAGCTCGACGGAGTTGGTGACCTTCGAGTACTTGAGAAAAGTTACTCGCCCCGGACCAAACACGAGGCTACACTTTACTAGATTCGTGTATGGTCGGGAACTGACTGGACGTAAGCTGGGGTATGCTGAAGACTGTCAAACCCGCTACTATACTGATAATCTCAGATTCAAGCGACAATCAGACGAAATGATGAAGGATTATCTGGAGATAAAGAGACAACGTCGCAACCAGCTAGCTAGGGAAGCGTACGCTCGCAAGAAGGTTGAATTGCTGGCCAAAGAGAACATACCCATGATTACTTTTTGGGGTAGGAAGAGACGCCCTGCAATCAAGACCAAGCCAAGGCGTATCACAATCAAGAAAATAGAACCCGAGAAGGCTTCCGAAGTCATCGTACCCTGGACTAGAAAGTGGCCAGAGGAACTACAACCTCTCGACCAAACCACTGAAGATAACTCCCCTACCCTAGATTAAAGGAGAATTCCTGACCGACTGTCATTTGGGTAGACTTCTGAAGAAAGAGTGATCTAGACCCTCACGTTCCATTGTCTTTTATGGCTTTCTTGTTTGAAAAACCTTTCTTTACCGTTCTTCTATTAGACATCTTGACTGTAATAAGAGTACATCCCACTTTGCTCCTTTGATGTGTTGACCAATGGAACGTGACATTGCTATTCCCTTTAGTCACTGAGTAAACCTGACTAAATTGCATAATTCACTTCCCTGAAATGCAAATTAGGCTTTGAGTCAGGCTTTCAAGACCTGAAAAAGGGTCCTAATCTCCATTTCTTCAAATTGAACTATGCAATCAAGTTAGCTCATGCATGCTTCATGACATCTGCATATTCATACATTTAAAGTAATTTCTGGCGATTGACCTTTTAAAATCATTTGCATATTTTAGACTTGATGGGAAAGAATGATATTCAAGTGTTCAAGATCCCCCGAGCTGAACTCCAATCATGGTGGGATGGCATGGGCGAAGCCAGCCAGAAGTATGCGGAGTCACGACTAGGATACCTACTGGACCTACTGAAGATTGAGTGCCCACCTGCCTTTATTCAAGCCATGGCACTCTACTGGGATCCTACCACCGCTACATTTTGCATGGAAGGATTAGAGATCACTCCCACTATCGAGGAATACAGCGCTGTCATCGGAGTTGAATTCACCCCTACGCTCGTCCGACCCCCTATAGGACTTGAACCCCTAAGTCAGGTAGCTGAGTTCCTTGACACAAACCTAAATGAAGTCAAAGTAGATGCGAAAAGCAATTCTGGAAGAGTTTCCCTATCCTTCCTTATAGACCGATTTTCCCGCCTTCCTGCTTCTAAATGAACCAAATCTGGTAGAGCCTTTATCTTGGCATTTCTTAGCTTTGTGCTATTCCCAATCTCAACTGTCACCTTCGACCCTATCATGGCTATAATAGCTAGGCAAGTCTGTTGTGGGTGGGATTACTCAAACATCCTCCTTGCCGAAACCTTCCTCTCCCTAAATCGTTTCAAGAAAAGCAAAAAGGGAATCTTTAGAGCTTCTAGTGATCTGCTGTATCTGTGGTTCACATCCCATATCAGACAATTCCACATCCGCATGGGTTTCACTGAAATCAGCCCCAATGCACACCCTCTTAAAACATTTGCTAGGACCCATACACGTGTTCCTAAGTTCAACTTCATAGAATGGAAGAACTTCCTCAAAGTCCTAAAACCCGAACAACTCCGATGGCGGCTAAGGTTGCCGACGCTAAGCAAAGTCAGATTGACCTGCGATAACGGGAATCCAGTTCCCTTGCTAGGATTCACAGGCGCTACTGCATACTACCCAAGGAGGGTGATTCGGCAGTTTGGGGCACTACAAGAGATTCCTTCTTCACCACGACCTTGTGTCTTTTCCTTTGACTTACCAAACCAGACCCTCACAGAGGAGGAGAAGAAACAACTTGAAGCCAAGGTGGCATCCATCATACTCTCCTTGAAGAATTCCCAGGCTGAAGAAATAAGTTGGCCAGAAGACATGACTCGAGAAGAAAACACACATAGGGCCACCACAGAATACATTCAACATTTCAAAGCAATCCGACGAAGCCTTGTCGAGCCCTACATACCTGAATACATCGTGTCATACGTACCTGGAGTAGAGCCCTACATACCCGAAGACATGGGGCCACTGTCGTGTTCAGAAGACGAGGAGCCCCAAGCTGAAGAGGGAAATCTATACTGGGATGATGAGGATACCTTAGGCTTCAAACGTCTTAGACTTGAATAGACTATTCTGTCAAGTATAAAATTGTGATGCCTTCTCATACATTCTCATTTCTGTGGAATACTATCTTAAACACATGAGCATGAATGTGAACATGTTTTTACAAATGCATAAAAACTATCGTCAGAAATTACGCTTCTTTCAATTCCATGAGTTCTTGTCGAGAAATGATTAAAAGAACTACTTACATGAGGCTAAGGCTCACAAGGTAGCCCTTTTTCTCATCTACTGGCAAGAAGCATGCAACTGAAAGAATTAGCTGCTTCTTTTTGCTAAATAAGCGAAGCACTCACAGAGATCTTTTGAAACAGGTACACTCTCATCACGGAATTGCCAATGCATCGTTTCCGTACCCGCCTAAAGACGAGAATGGAACAGCAGGAATTGACTCCGCGCGTAGGCATGTTGGAATCTCAGATGACTGCCCTGACAACTATGATGGCTGACATTAAGGCCATGCTGGAGACCAATCAAGCTAGACAGACAACCGCCCACAATCAGAACAACTCAGGCCCTTCCATGGTACCTGATGTAACAGATAAAGAAGCAACCAGGGATACCCAACATACAGAGGAAAACGTTCATGAACCAAATAGTCGGGCACAACAAAAAGCCTCGCCTGTTGTCATCAACCTTGAAAAAGAGGAGAAGGGAAAACAAACTGTGAAGACAGAGGCAGAGGCTAAGAGGTTGGCCAAGATCGAAGAATGCCTGAGCAGTCAAGGCTATGAGCTGGCCCGCTTCGACAAAATATCTCCTTTCGCTAAAATAGAGACTCCTCCTGACTATAGGGTGTTGACACCTGATTTTTGACCATCCGTTATTATAGTTTTTTATTTCTAAAATTAATTAAAAATAGCAAAAAAGGTCAAAAAATTGCAAAATCAACTTTGGAAGCCTTAGCCTAACCTTAGGAACCGATTTTGAACAAAAAATATTTTTTGAATTTTTTAATATTTTTTGGAATTTATTTAATTATAAAAATACCCAAAAAATCAGAAAAATACCATCCGTGGTCAGAAAATTACAAAAAAATATTCATAAATTTTATTTTAATTCTCTCTTTAATATTTTCACTTTCGAGTCTTTTAATTTTCAATTCTTGGTTTTTATAAGCTATGACATTGGATTCTAGAGTATTGAAATGCAATTGGGTCAATTGGCCCTCCAATTTGATCGATTTTAACCAAAAGGGCTTAATTGCATAAAAATCTTTCAATTTAGTCCCCGGTTTCACAATTTTTGAAATTAAATTTCACACGGGCACACCCATTAAAATTAAACACCTCTACCCAACAGTTTTCATCATGCTGAATCCATTGGTGGGCTCAATTTTGGCTAATTCGATCGTTTAGGCCTTCGATTTGGCGAAATTAAATTTCGGATCCTAGGGACAATTTGGGGTTTTCACAGAATTTCAATAAATTGATTCACGAAAATACCCATATTTGATGGAAAACATGTCAAGGAATCCGATTTTGCCATCAATTTCATGAAAAGAGGTCATTTGGGGGGTCAATTTGGCGATTTGGGCGGTTTGGCCGAACCGGGTCGGTCGGGTCCGGCCCGACCCGACCCGGTCCGACCCGGGTCTGCAACAATGTGCAGAACGCACAGAATGTGCAGAATGGCAAGGGGAAAACAGGGCTTGTCGGGGCGTGCGTTTGGGGAGGAACAAAAGCAGAATGAGCATGGGAGACCGATGATCGTGCTCTGGCGAGGAAGTGGTTGTCGAGGCGGGCGGTCGGCCACACGAAACCGAGAGATTCTCGGATAAAAACCGAGCTCGGCCTTGGCGCGGGGAGAGGATTTTGGGGAGGATTTTTCGGGAAAAATCGGCACTGGAGGAGCTTCCCCGGACCTTCAGCAACCCTCACCGATCATCATCAAATCATTCTCGGTCACCGGCGACCCTTGGACAGGTCGGTATCTCGCCGGATCTCCATATTTTCATACGCACGTCATGTGTTCGACAAAATGCCTGAATGAGTTTCACATTCTTTGAGTCTCGGTCAAGCCTCCCAGGGTCGTGTTTTGTGCGGATCGAGCCTCAACACTTATGTAGTACCGACTCTCATTCTGTGTGTGCCTTTATTTCGCATCGAAACCGAGCCGGAAACCACGCCCGGAGCTTCGCCGTATACCATTCGGACCGGGAGCTCGAGGGGGGACTTCGAGCGGTCGCCGACCCTTAAAGGGGTTCAGGTAAGTCTCTAGACCTTAGTTGAATGCTCTGTGAATGATTGGAATCGAGGTCGAACGTAAAAAAATTTGCAAATCATCTCGCCGGAGCCGGGTTCGGGGAGGCCCGGTTTACTTATTTTTCGGCGTGTTCACGGCCTTATTTATGTTGTATGTTGATGTGGGTGGTCCAAGGAGTCGAATGCCGCAAGAACGGGCGAAAAATACCAAGTTTCGGGCCCGTTTCGCAATTTTCCGGCGACCTCGCCGGAATTTTTACTATTCCCGCCGGAATTTTCACTGTTCATCGTCTTCTCCGGCGACTCTCCGGCCGATCAACGGTCAACGGCCGACGTGGCGTGCCACGTAGGCAGCCACGTCAGCCGGGTGGGGTCCGATCCATGTATTTTCAAATAAAACAAACGGACGGCCACGATCGCGACACGTGTCGCGATCCTAGATTTTTGGAAAATTAAATAAATGATTTTCGAATAATCGATCCGGCGGACGAGGATGTGCCACGTGGCTCATCGAGGGACGTCCGATCTTGTACAAGATCGGATGCACCAGAGAAGGCCACGTGGCACGTTCTAGAACGTCCGATTTGAGTGGTTTTCTAAAAAGGAAAAATAATTAATTTTTGATCCGACGGCTATTATTGAGCCACGTGTCTCTCTGTGGGTCGCCCGATCTAGTGGAAGATCGGACGCACGAGACGAAGCCACGTGGCACAACTTGGACCGTCCGATCCGGGGAATTTTCGGATAATTAAATAAAATAGATAAAAAATCAAAAAAATTGTTAAAAAATAAAAAAATGTTTAAAAATATAAAACGGTGTCGTTTTAGGCCGGTTTCAACCCCTAGGGTCGGGCCGGGCGCCCGAGAGGCGCGGGCCGGGTCTGACCCGGCCCGGAAAATATTTTTAAATAAATAAAAAAATCAGAAAATAATAAAATAATCAATAAAAAATCAATAAAAAATGAAAAATCATAAAAAATTCAAAAAATTCGGAAAATTCAGAAAAATTATAAAAAATTCCAGAAAATAGGAAATGGCCACATTCAACTGGCCACGACCTGTTTCGGGTCTTTTGACCCCCGATTCTTTTCAGAAATGACGGTTTTGCCCTTCCGGTAAATCGTCCTCCAAACAAATTCTAAAAAATCCAGGAAAATCCCAAAAAATAGGAAATGGCCACAAACAACTGGCCAAGTCTAATCCCGGGTGTTTTGAACCCTGACCCTTCTTAAAATGACGATTTCGCCCTTTGGGCGAATCGTCTTTCAAAAATTGAAGAAAAATCAAGAAATTCTAAAAAAATTCTCAAAAATGGGAAATGGCCACAATCAACTGGCCATGGAATATTTTGGGTAATTCGGTATTCAAACCTTCCAAAAATGACAATTTTTGCCCTTCGGGCTAATTGTCCCCGAATCTTCCCATTTTACCCCTAACCCTAAATCACATCTTCCCTAAGCCCTTATGGCTATACTAGGAGGCCAATGATTGAAATTGATGTGCATTGACATGATTTATTTATGCACTTGACTTGCGCTTTCATTATATTGACTGTGATGTGGTAGGACCAGTCTTCCAATCTGCATGAGACCCTGACTCATACCTATATCACCCAAAATTGCGTCTGCATGAACTCTTAGTTAGGAAAATCACTCGCGTTAGGTACCGAAAGGGCGTTGGTAATGACACCAACGTAACCAAGTCCCCGAACCCAAAAATCTCTGGTTCCGCAGAACTGATCGATATCTCCCAATCGGTCAATAAGGTTTCCGGTCTACCCTCCAAGAAAGACCGGTGGCGACTCCAAATGCATGCACAAGTTGCACATGCCACCACGACCACACTAAGGTCGAAAGCGATCGACTCGTATCGTCGAACCCCTTTAAAAAATACTCCCGCCGCGATTTGGTATGGGCCTGGGAGGGCCCGCGCCGATCCAAAGCCCGCGATCGGTAATCCATTAGCCGCGTCCGTTGATTTTCGGACGGGTCGCGACAGCTGGCGACTCCGCTGGGGAAATTGTTCTAGAACACTTGGTTCTGGACCTCAAGTGGACTTAGGCCGTAATTAAAACTTTGAGTGATTTTTCTAACCCTGCAGGCGCTCTTGAAGGTGAGGTAAGTCCGCTCACGATAGGTGTTATATGTTTTTTGCAGATTGGAGTGATAAGGGGTGTAGTCTGTGATTAACACTGTCTTATGCAGGATGGGCGTAGGAATGTATGTTATATGGATGATTTGAAGCGCTGATTGATATATAAATTGTTGCGCATGGTTCACTGCATATTTGAGGATCACGACACTTTGCACAAAGCGCCCAAACCCAGGCCGCGAAATCACCTTTTCAGGTAGCCATAGATCAGGGATCGATATGCAACGCTCTAGCGTGGATTGCGCTGGGGTTGACCATATTCGATCCCACTCACTATCCAAGTCGAGACTTTTATCCATTTGTTGTGGATTGCGCTCATGGACGAATTTATCGACTCGGATAGAGAGAGGCCTCTAGGTTCCTCACCTAAGCCATTTTGATTTCTAGAGTCAAGCCTCACTTGTCTCATGCGCATGTATATGGATGGTTGGTATACCTAAAACCAAAAATCATTGGGTACCTCTCTTGGTAAGGTCCTGCCATTTCTATTTGAATTCACTTGCAGCTCTTTTTTATATTGCACAACATGCTGCATTCATCAAATCCGAGGGTTGAGTTCAATTCCATTATAGAGTATGGATAGAGTAGAGATGATCTCTCCAAGTCGGTCCCACATCCCGGACATATTCAAGTATGAGCGACGTGTCACCCGCCATCGGACTGTCGGGACATTCAACGGAGTTCACCCTTTTCAAGTTGTCCAAGGGATGGTCCGGTAACCATACCGGAAGTTGAAGGACATGTGATAACAGCAAATTCGAGACACCTACCGGACATTATCAGAAGGGCATCTGATGAAAATGAAAACCCGAAATAGCCGAACCGAAGACACCAAGTGCCGTCCTCGGAAGACCCAACTTGGAGCATCTCTTTAGGTTCATAAGGGCCACGTTCCAATCGTCCCTTTCCTTTTATCAAGATCATCGAGTCTGTAAGGAGAACCCGTCTGTGGGTCTCCCATCTATCTTTTACACCTCGATCCCTAAGTCTTGTCTAAGTGTCTTGACATTGGAATGCGGCACTGGAATTTCTCTCAACCATTCGAATCGTTCGGTTCAATTGCATGTCTTACCCAGATGAAATTTTCGTTAGAACTCACACTTGGCATATCTAACCCAAGTACGAGAATCTAACATTCATTTCATGGTACGCCGGACATGGAATTGAATCGGTTTATAGCATGCATCATTGGTAATCCTTGGTAATTAACTAAAGTCGTTCATGTTTTCTGAATTCAAGAGGAGACCTGATATCCAAATTACCTTCGGGAAATCATCCCAATTTGGATGTCCTATCTCCCATCGAATTTAGGACACATTGGAATTGCATTTTTATCTTCTTGGACATTCCACAGATTTTCTGGGAATTCGCCAAAAGTAATGACCATGGATTACACTCCTTTTAGTTTTATGTTTTCTCTTGAAAAACATCGATAAGAATTTTTCACACGAGGCTAAGGCTTGTGTAAAAGTTTTTATCCTCGTTAATCACAAGAAAGCATAAAATTGAAAGGATTTATGCTTTGCTCCCCTTTCTAACATAGTCCTGTCATTCGAAACAGGTGTTTTCCGGAATCAAAAGCCAAGAACTTGTGTGAAGCTTCAGTCACAGGTTAAAATGGATCAGATTGGCCTGGAGAAGCGCTTGGCCGCACTGGAGAGTCAGATGACTCAGATATTGGCAATGATGATGACATTCCTCCTCACTACACAAGAGGCGTCCCCGACGACCTTCAATCCTGATCTGACCACCCGACCAGGTTCAACCGGCGTGCCAGATGTTGATCGAGCCCTGGAAGTAGAAGACTTCTCCGAAGGCACACCCATGATGACTAACCCGGAAGAACAGCATAAAGAAAAGTATGGTGCTATGGAGGAAAATGAGATGACTGGAGAGGATCTGTTCGTCACACACCTGATTCGGGAGAAAAACTATAGTCACCAGCAGGATGTTGGAGGTCGTGCGAACCCGATCCCCGCTGAAACCCGTCCATACAATGTCTCTTCTACATGCCCCAAAGGGAAGACGCTTGAGATTCCCCAATGGCCGGGACTTGCTAGGAGATATGGTGGTATCGGTTGCCCAAGAACTCATATCCAATACTATTTGGAGGCGATGATCGATTTCGATCGTGACGATTTGCTTCTTGTCCAAAATTTTCGGCATAGCCTGGTCGGTCCCGCGTTAGAATGGTTCACGAGGCTTGATGTCGAGGGCATCCGAGAATGGAGTGATTTGGCTAATCAGTTTCTCCAGCAATACGATTTCAACAGGAATGCCACCCCTACCAGAATGGATCTGATGCACATGAAGCAAAGGAGAAATGAAAGCTTTAGATCATTCACACAAAGGTGGAGAGTAAAAGCAGCCCAAGTCCAACCTCCGTTGGACGAAGATGAGTTAATAGAGCACTGTCTGAAAGCTCTTCCCTATGATTCCTTTAATCGATTGGGTACGGCTCATTACCAATCATTTTCACAACTTGTGCATGCCGGTGAAAGGATGGAATGGGCTAAGCGCGATAGCATGATCAGAAACAAAGAAAGCCGCGGAGAGCTTTCTCAAAGGAGTAAAGAACCGGTCAGGGAAACGACGACCGACTATCGAAGAATGACGTTCACGAGTCAAAATTCCGTACACGTGGCAAGACATCAGCCGCCTGATTTCATTCCTCACCAGAGACAACCAGCACCTAAGATAGAGAAATCTGGCCAGTCAAGCAAGAGAAGTCCCCCATTATTCACACCGCTCCCACTTCCTATGTCAGAACTGCTCCATCGGCTTTTGGAGGAAAGGTTGGTAGCCAAGAGGCCACCAAGGGTGAAACCGCCAAGATTCCAGGGGTTCGACCTGAATCAGACCTGTGCATACCATATGGGGGAGAAGGGACATAATGTCGACAATTGCCGAACTCTACAATATGATGTGCAGGCTCTCATCGACTGTGATATACCAGTGTTCGATAGGACAGGACTCAACGTCCGGCCTGACCTTTTGTCGGATCGCAAAATCAGTGACGTATCCGAGGTTAGACCGGAAAGCGATCTAAGGCTTATCACCAACGTACCCGAATCACGTGAGGTACCGACTACATCTTCTCAAAATCCGGAGAAGCATACCACCTCGATGGGGCGGAAAGAGCCATGCTTAACCGAGATGGGTAGTATGGGCATCATCGGTAGGGTTGAAGACCCCGCTTTTACAACTTCCTTCGCAAAGTTGAGCTTAACCTCTGAAGGATATGCGATAGAGGCTATGAGGGAAGAGTCATGGGAGAACATGCGGCAAAACCAACAAGCGGACAGGGTGTACGAAGACAACCCCATCAATGACCGCGCCGACCCGGCTGATCGGACAATTGATGATGGCAAACTACATGGATGAGGGAGTCACTTCCTCCTTTCCATCATCACTTTTTAGTCTATTTGCATTTTAGTCCATATATAGTCTCGAGTGCAGTCTCCTTAAAAAAAAAATCAAAAATCAAAAATAAAAAATAAAAAAAATGGGGACATGGGGGAGCACCACAAATCGGTCAATGACGACAAAAAAAAAACGAAAAAAAAACAACAAGAAAAATAACAAAAAAAGAGAAAAATTCCTGAGACCTGATTTCCCACATGTCTCCTGGTTTTCAAAACCTTTCGGGGTAGCGAAGATATCCGATGATAAGGGGATTAGCCCCCGTTCCCCACCTTCTAATCAAATCTTTCAAAATGTGTTTCTAAGAAAAATTCGTCATGTATGGACTCTCTTTTCCATATTTGGGCTAACTGGCTTCATGGCATCTCAGGTGTGCCGCCCAAAGCATGGAACGCCCAAGAGAAACGGAGTGGTGCTTCAAGAAGATTGAAGCTGGTCGATAACTCGAGCCACCGGGATGGACATTTGAAGGCAGACAAATGAGTCGACTTCTCACAAAAAAGCATACCGGAGCAAAGGCCCATCGAGACGAAAAGGGGACGAGAAACTACAAATGGCATATATCCCCAAATTAAAAAAGAACTGCAAAAATAATGAAGGAGGTCAAAGCAGTCAACTGGGGCAAACCCCACTTAGCCAGGGCAAACGCCACCTGACCGGGGCAATCGGATCGAGGATAAGGACGTGTCGTTTCTAATTGATTTTCAATCAAATATTGGCGTAATATTTCCTATCTCTTCCTCTCAGGTGAAAAACAGGTCGAGAAGAAAAATCCATCTGCGGATAGACAGGAGGGACATGTTTTACATGGCAGACATTTGCCGAAAATGCCCTCATCTGACTACATGCAAGATGATGGTGGAACGATGGATAAGATGGTTGAAGACCAACAAATAGAAACTTGCATTCCCTACAAGAGGAAGAGGAAGGTGCCTTCATCAGATGTCACCCCCATTGGGTTGGTAAAAACAAGATGGATCAAATCAGGTGATGATAAAAGTGAATGGGACCACCGAAGAATCTCCATCGTCTTGGATGCCCGAAGATGAAATAAAAGACTATTAAAGCGTAAGGCGAATGCGACAGGACACAATGAAGGAAACCATGGCCTGTGAAGTAACACTTCAAGATGTTAAAGTATTCAACCACATGTACACCCGTGCTTGCTGATGTCAAATAGCAAGAAGCTCGAGGGATGTCATGAAACGATGACAAGGCAGAAGGTGCATGAAGAAATCAAAACGCACTGATGAGACTAAGAAGTGTCGGAACATCAAATGCTGAAATCTTCGAAGGATTGTATGAGCATATCATCTGGTATCCCAAAAGAGAATACAGAGTAGATACCAGGCGTCAGAGAATTTGAAAGGTGCGGGATGCCAAAATCACCTGACACGGAGTGGATCGGCTCCGACTAAGTGGGAATGCATCGACACGGCATGATCAAACTACCCATAAATAAATCAGTCAGCCCCAGACAACGCATCCAGTTGCTGGGGGCAAATCACTCTCTACCCAGAAAGGGTACCGAATGTAGGATATGCCGAATTCACCATGGGGATACGTAGGGGAAGTCCCTGAAGCAGTTATCACCCATGAATCATGATGAAGTGGAATAATCAATCAAAGACAAAACACATCAAACCCTTCTAAATGAGAAGGAGAACAATACGGAGCCATCGATTCTGGTAAAAGGACGTATCGTTCCAAAATGATTATTTTCTTGATATGAGAATAATGTTTCATTTCTTTTTCCTTTCAGGTCGGGAACAGAAGCAGAGGGCCCAAGAAGCAATGCCTTCAAATGACAAACAGGGAGTACCCCTTTTCATGGCATCTCAAACATGCACTTTGGCTAAATATTTTTAAGAGCATTCTAATAGCTCAATTTGTGAACAAAACCTTTGAGAAAACTTGAAGAAGTTTATCATCATTTAGAAATCTCTGTGAAAAGAGCGCTTGAAAAGAAAATTTCAAGTTTTCCAGATTGACATATCTGATAAAAATGCTTTCTCTGAATAGAGTGAAAAGCACGAACTCATGTTTCGTTGCTGGCACACCTAACATGTCTCATGCATATCATGCACATATCCTGCATACAGAGAACCCAAAGGGAGAAATGCCGGTTCCCGCAAGATAAATTTCAAGGGTAAATTGTATCGACTCCAACAGTCAATTATACATGCCCTTTACTCATGAGATTTCTTCTTTTCAATAGGGGAACATCGAACATCTCAAATGGCGGCTGTGATCGAGAGAATCACCAAACCGCCACATGACAAATCCCCAGATTGTCAGGCTGTCTAGGGACAAAAAAATAATAATAATCGAAGAATCTGGCAATCGAGAGAGAAGACCAGATTCGACAAAAATTCACGAGAGCGGGCTCCCCCACCTGCTTCGAGGAGCCAAGCCGGGGGCAAATTCTCACGATCCCCCATGAAAGTGCATCGAACTAGGGTTATCAAACCCAGAGATGACGAACACCGAGACAAGCCTCACTGGGGCAAAATACTTGGAAAACACTGCTCCTTCAAATGTTGGAAGGACGAAGTCTCGAAGGGAGTACCTCCTTCCTGAAATTTCAAATGAAGCCAGATAAATCCCCACACCTGTCTCTTCATATGCAGGTGCATGAATGTCTTCAAATCGGATTGAAAATCGTCCAGGAGCATGGGAATGCCAAGGCATGCTGCCAAGATGAACACCGCCCAATTGGGGCAAAGCAGTTGTCGACGTGATTGAGGATCGTCTCACGAACAACACCCACAAATACAGACGAGATGAAGCAGCATCCATCACCCACATCAAATGAGAAGCGTCAATAATCGACGAAGGAAAGGAATACGTCAATAAGGCGTCATCAGGAATCCCAAGAGAGAAGACATCCCCAAAGAGGATGGAGATTATAGCAAAACGCAGGAATGAATTTAGCTGGGGCAGGCATCACCTAGCCATGATGAACCACGTCTAACCGGGGCAAGTGAATCATTTGTGTGCCGGACAAAGGAAGGACATTTCTTCTCTGGCAAAATCCATGGACGCAATGACAGAGTCGTCCTCATCGGAAGTAAACCCCAGGATACAAACCTGGGTGAACGGTAACTTTGTATCGTTCCAAATTGATCTCCCAGATCCCATGCTTAACATGAGTTTGTTCTCATTTGGCAGAAAATTGGTGGCACCAAAAAGCCACAAAAGAAAGGATCTCGCCCAACGTGGAAGCGAAAAGAAATATCCGTTGTAGGGGGCAAGCTGCCAGGAAATGGAACCCCGCAAAATGGCGTTAGAATACGTCCAAAAGCAGAAATTGATCTCATCCAGTGCAAATCCTAGAGAAGGATTTCGTGGCCAAACAGATGGGTAGATCATGGTCGCGAGCTAGATGGCCGACTTCAACAAGCCTTACATTTGCGTTCAAAAGGAGGCGCGAAGCGAGAGTAAAGCAGTATCGTTTCGATTTATCTTGAATTTCGAAACACGAACTGACACTTGATGTTTATTGTTGACAGGGATTCGCCGTCAAGATGGACAGAAAATTGTTGGCGCCAAAAAGCCGCAAAAGAAAGGAATTCGCCGACAATGAGGCGAATAGAATTATCAACTTTGGAAGCCATGACTCCAAGAAGTGATCTTTGATTGAACTTTGAAGATTGGCGTGGGAATGCATCCAAAAGCATGAATGAATCTCCTATAGTGCAAATCCTAGAGAAGGTTCCATTGCCAACCAGATAGAGAGATCATGGCCACAAGATAGAGGGCCAAATTCTGCAAGCCGCGCGTTTGTGTTCAAACGGAAACACAAAGCAAGAACAATGCGGTATCGTTCCAATTTGTCTTGAATTTTGGAACGCAAACTGACACATAATTCCCTTCTTTGACAGGGGATCGCCATCAAGGCGAAACAGGTTTTCACATCCCATGTATTACCCATGGGAACACATGACCAAGGGTGAGATGTATCGTTCTAATTCTTTGAAAAATTCATGAACATACAATAACATGTTTCTTCCGCATTTTCAGGGATCTCCAGCCGCGAGGGACAGGTAAGTATCCCTCTCCCCAATCCATTGAAGATGTTAAACAAAAAAGAGAAAAAAGAGAAAAAGAAAAGTTTTCAGAATCTAATGTCTAGAAAAGACATAGAGTTCTAACTCCATTAACAATCATGTTTTGAAAACAGGAGGTTGTCTAAACATGATTAGAACATGCATGGTGCATCATAAAATCCTCTTTGATGGGTAAAATTTTTGGAGAAAATGAAAGAGATTTTTCCAATCAAAGGTTGTTCAAAACCTTCAAAAGGACGTTTTCTCAAAAGACGAGAGGCAAAGCCTAATCTAAACACGTCCTACACACACTTGAGAGAAGAGTGGAGCGAATCAGGTAGCAAAATCTGGACCTACGGAAGTAGGGATCATTCGCAGCAATTACATGGATCGGGACGACGGAGGCATTCGTTTCATATCCCCAAACACAACAGGTGACTATTGATAACCCCTTCGAACGGCGGTTTCCATTCTCAACCCTGTCAAGAAACAACCCACATCGGGGCAAGAACGAAAGTGAGTCCAGCAGCATCAGGAGAAAATGGTTAGAGATTTTCTTGCTCGGACTAACATTAATCTTTGTGTGTTGTTTATATGGTAATCCAAGTGCCATAGGATGACGAGAAGCATTCATTTCTCTATCCCACACACCATATCCTTTGCACAGCCAAGTTGAGCCTGCAAATTCATTTCAAGAACCCGTTGGTGGTCATTGCAAGTCCCAAGACGGATGCATCATCACTTCAGAAACGGAAGAGTTCAAGACTTAGGGTTTGCAAAGAAATCCCTAAGATAATGCTTAAAGTTGTTAGACCTTTGGTCACATGTCTAACACGATCTCCCGAAGTTGAGAAAAAGCGGGATTTCAAAAGAAAAAGGAAAAGGAACAGATGAGGAAAAAGCCCCCAGCATCAAGAAAAAGCAAAGTGCCTGGTAAAAGCAAGGCCGATGCTTGGGTGAACAATTTGTATCAATCCCCCAGTGAAACCTGTTTGAAAAGGGGAGTGAAAAATCTAAAAGGAGTCAGATTCAAAAGACTACTCCTCAAACAGTGTCAAGCGCGGAGCAAAGACGCAAACAGAGTTGTCAGCCTCTTAATGCAGCCAGAGACGCTCTCATAGGAATTTGTGCACACCTCAAAAGTGGTCGTGCACCTCGAAAATTGAAGACGCAGAATGGAAAAGACAGGTGGCAAATTTGCAATGATCACCAATGTCAATCCCTTCACAAATTCTGGGCCAAAAACAAGCCTTTTCTCGGTCCCCAATCCCACCAAACTTACATCCCTGAAACAGTCTTCTCTGATTAAGACACTTGGGTTAACATATAGCTTAGCTCGAAGAGGTACGAGCAAGACTATTTCTTTCTCATTTTGCAGGGTTCTTGACTTGTAAATCCGGAGCAGATGATGAAAGCTTTCGTTCAATGGCCTTGACTCAAAAAAAGAGTCCCCCTTGCAGACCAATATCCAAGCCCAACATTACGGTCCCGTGGAAGACCTCCCGACCGATCAAAATGTATGCGCTGCGAATGAGCCTAAAACCTAGGCACAGGTTAGTAGGGAACTGAGTACGTCCCTTATAAAAAAACCACTATCGCAAAACAGGTGAGAAGACCTCCTCGTCGAGAAATATTCCAATTGATGTTTTGAACAAACTCTTCCTGGAATTTTCAAATTATTTGATCCAGATTTTCCGTGCAAGGGATTTGTGATCACATTTGCATGTTGCAAGAATGCTTTGGAAGACCTCCAGCATCAAAATGCACATTTCATGATTAAACTAAAGTCATACGGCTTCGGCAAGTGGCCAGCCATCGTCTTCCCAGAGATTACTAACATTTTCCTGGTGAAGAAAGATATTTCAGGCTCAAATTTCTGCAGGATACCTGGAGAACCCAGCTCCCAGAATGTCGCCTCAACAGACTCAAGGTAGATACCGCCATAAGGGTCAAAACTAAATTGAATGGTAGAAACCGCCATAAGGGTCAATTGAATGGTAGGAACCGCCATAAGGGTCAACTCAATGGTGGAAACCGCCATAAGGGTCAACTTGAAGGTAGATACCGCCTGAAGGGTCAACTGAAGGTAGATACCGCTTGAAGGGTCAACTGAAGGTAGAAACCGCCTGAAGGGTCAAATGAAGGTAGAAACCGCCTGAAGGATCAAATGAAGGTAGAAACCGCCTGAAGGGTCAACTCAAAGGTAGATACCGCCTGAAGGGTCAAATCATGGTAGAAACCGCCTGAAGGGTCAAATCATGGTAGAAACAGCCTGAAGGGTCAATTCGAAGGTAGAAACCGCCTGAAGGGTCAACTCAAAGGTAGATACCGCCTGAAGGGTCAAATCATGGTAGAAACCAAGTAATCCCATCGGACGTGGAAAACCTCCGTTTTGGGAACCTTTTCAAAAATCAAACAGTCTTAGCATGACGTGGAGAACCCTCGTCCTAGGACCCCTTTTCAAAAATCAGGCAGTCTTAGCATGACGTGGAGAACCCTCGTCCTAGGACCCCCTTTTCAAAAATCAGGCAGTCTTAGCATGACATGGAGAACCCTCGTCCTAGGACCCCTTTTCAAAAATCAGGCAGTCTTAGCATGACGTGGAGAACCCTCGTCCTAGGACCCCTTTTCAAAAATCAAACAGTCTTAGCATGACGTGGAGAACCCTCGTCCTAGGACCCCCTTTCAAAAATCAGGCAGTCTTAGCATGACGTGGAGAACCCTCGTCCTAGGACCCCTTTTCAAAATTTAGGCAGTCTCATCGGACGTGGAGAAACCTCGTCATGGGACCCCTTTTCAAAATTCAGGTAATCTCATCAGGCGTGGAGAAACCTCGTCATGAGACCCCTTCCCAGAAAAACAGGCAATCTCATCAGGCGTGGAGAAACCTCGTCATGAGACCCCTTCCCAGAAAAACAGGTAATCCCATTGGACGTGGAAAACCTCCAATTCGGGAACCCATTTCAAAAATTAGGAAATCCCATCGGACGTAGAAAACCTCCGACTTGGGAACTTTTTGAAGAACCAGACATTCCCATCGGACGTAGAAAACCTCCGACTTGGGAACCTTTTGAAGAACCAGACTATCCCATCGGACGTAGAAAACCCCCGACTCGGGAACCTTTTGAAGAACTAGACATTCCCATTGGACGTAGAAAACCTCCAACTTGGGAACTTTTTGAAGAACCAAACATTCCCATCGGACGTAGAAAACCTCCGACTTGGGAACCTTTTCAAGGAAATCAAACAATCCCGTCGGACGTGGAAAACCTCCGCCTTGGGAATCTTTTTCCAGAATAGGCAATCCCATTGGACGTGGAAAACCTCCAATTCGGGAACCCTTTTCAAAAATAGACAATTCCATTGGACGTGGAAAACCTCCAATTTGGGAACCCATTTGAAGAACCAGGTAATCCCACCGGACGTAGAAAACCTCCGACTTGGGAACCTTATGAAGAACCAAACATTCCCACCGGACGTAGAAAACCTCCGACGTGGGACTCCTTTGGAGAACCGGGAAATCCCAGCGGACGTGGAAAACCTCCGACTTGGGACCCCTTTTAATGAAAACCAAACCATCCCGTCGGACGTGGAAAACCTCCGTCTTCGGAATCTTTTTCAAAAAATAGGCAATCCCATTGGACGTGGAAAACCTCCAATTCGGGAACCCATTTCAAAAATCAGGAAATCCCACCGGACGTAGAAAACCTCCGACTTGGGAACCATTCGAAGAACCGAGCAATCCCATCGGACGTAGAAAACCTCCGTGTTGGGAACTCCTTTTGAAGAACCAAACATTCCCATCGGACGTAGAAAACCTCCGACTTGGGAACCTTTTCAAGAAAATCAAACAATCCCGTCGGACGTGGAAAACCTCCGCCTTGGGAATCCTTTTCAAAAATAGGCAATCCCATTGGACGTGGAAAACCTCCAATTCGGGAACCCCTTTCAAAAATCAGGAAATCCCACCGGACGTAGAAAACCTCCGACTTGGGAACCATTTGAAGAACCGAGCAATCCCATCGGATGTAGAAAACCTCCGTGTTGGGATCTCCTTTTGAGAAACAAACCATCCCAGCAGACGTGGAAAACCTCCGACTTGGGACCCCTTTTCAAAAACAAACAATCCCGTCGGACGTGGAAAACCTCCGTATTGGGAACCCTCTTCAAAACTTGAAAAATCCCCTCTGGCCCCGCTAGTCAGCGTCATGGGATCCTCTAAAGCAAATAGGTGCCTAGAAGTCGACCCAAGACTGGAGCTCAAAAGGCTCGCTTGCCGTTTCGAAAGCACGATGACCTAAATAAATCTCTCTGTAAGTGTTCACAGGTTGGTAGCCGCGGATCTGTCATCTTCCGGACCGGATCGCCAATTTTCAGCTACATAAGATTTCTTCCACCCCAAATCCCACCAGACAGGGATCTACGACAGAGGTGTCTCAAAGCACAGTTCAAGATCGGAGCCCATAACGCTCGCGACTTGCCGCCTAGAGATACGGTGACCGCCTTTTCCACGAAGCACGCGCCGGATAGCCACGCCTCGAAGCTCTCACCCTTCGGAATGGATTGCAGCCGGTAGCCGCGGGAAAGACATTTATTCCACCCAAAGTCCCACGACACAGGGATTCACGACAGAGGTGTCTCAAAGCACAGTTCAAGATCGGAGCCCATAACGCTCGCGACTTGCCGCCTAGAGATACGGTGACCGCCTTTTCCACGAAGCACGCGCCGGATAGCCACGCCTCGAAGCTCTCACCCTTCGGAATGGATTGCAGCCGGTAGCCGCGGGAAAGACATTTATTCCACCCAAAGTCCCACTACACAGGGATTCACAACAGAGGTGTCTCAAAGCACGGTTCAAGATCAGAGCCCATAACGCTCGCGACTTGCCGCCTAGAGATACCGTGACCGCCTTTTCCACGAAGCACGCGCCGGATAGGCACGCCTCGAAGCTCTCACCTTTCGGAATGGATTGCAACCGGTAGCCGTGGAAAAGAATTTCAAGACCCCAAAGTGGCAAATCAGGAGCCATGAATGGAGTAATAAAAGCCCAGCATGGCGAACTAGACGCCACGAAGGGTAAAAAAAAAAAAAAAAAAAAACCTCCTCAGACTCCGCGTGCGCAGCATTCAACAGGCAGGTAAACGTCAGGTAAGCCTCTCTCGCTTCGGCCCAAGTTCTAATTGTCATAGTAAATCGGGGATTAATTTGGGCATTCATCAAAAGACTTAAGGGTCCGATGTCATAGCATTTATTTTCCCCAGTTGAGTCGATTAATATTCAGGTGTCATTTTGTCTTTGAAAGCAACCTCTAACGAGCTCACTCTCAAAGAGGGGCAGCTGTTGACACCTGATTTTTGACCATCCGTTATTATAGTTTTTTATTTCTAAAATTAATTAAAAATAGCAAAAAATGTCAAAAAATTGCAAAATCAACTTTGGAAGCCTTAGCCTAGCCTTAGGAACCGATTTTGAACAAAAATTATTTTTTGAATTTTTTAATATTTTTTGGAATTTATTTAATTATAAAAATACCCAAAAAATCAGAAAAAAAACCATCCGTGGTCAGAAAATTACAAAAAAATATTCATAAATTTTATTTTAATTCTCTCTTTAATATTTTCACTTTTTATTAGGGAAATGTGGCTTGGTTCATGGGGTTCCTTCACAAACCTAATCCCGAACCGGGCCTAAAAAATCCCTTTCGAGTCTTTTAATTTTCAATTCTTGGTTTTTATAAGCTATGACATTGGATTCTAGAGTATTGAAATGCAATTGGGTCAATTGGCCCTCCAATTTGATCGATTTTAACCAAAAGGGGTTAATTGCATAAAAATCTTTCAATTTAGTCCCCGGTTTCACAATTTTTGAAATTAAATTTCACACGGGCACACCCATTAAAATTAAACACCTCTACCCAACAGTTTTCATCATGCTGAATCCATTGGTGGGCTCAATTTTGGCTAATTCGATCGTTTAGGCCTTCGATTTGGCGAAATTAAATTTCGGATCCTAGGGACAATTTGGGGTTTTCACAGAATTTCAATAAATTGATTCACGAAAATACCCATATTTGATGGAAAACATGTCAAGGAATCCGATTTTGCCATCAATTTCATGAAAAGAGGTCATTTGGGGGGTCAATTTGGCGATTTGGGCGGTTTGGCCGAACCGGGTCGGTCGGGTCCGGCCCGACCCGACCCGGTCCGACCCGGGTCTGCAACAATGTGCAGAACGCACAGAATGTGCAGAATGGCAGGGGGAAAACAGGGCTTGTCGGGGCGTGCGTTTGGGGAGGAACAAAAGCAGAATGAGCATGGGAGACCGATGATCGTGCTCTGGCGAGGAAGTGGTTGTCGAGGCGGGCGGTCGGCCACACGAAACCGAGAGATTCTCGGATAAAAACCGAGCTCGGCCTTGGCGCGGGGAGAGGATTTTGGGGAGGATTTTTCGGGAAAAATCGGCACTGGAGGAGCTTCCCCGGACCTTCAGCAACCCTCACCGATCATCATCAAATCATTCTCGGTCACCGGCGACCCTTGGACAGGTCGGTATCTCGCCGGATCTCCATATTTTCATACGCACGTCATGTGTTCGACAAAATGCCTGAATGAGTTTCACATTCTTTGAGTCTCGGTCAAGCCTCCCCGGGTCGTGTTTTGTGCGGATCGCGCCTCAAAACTTATGTAGTACCGACTCTCATTCTGTGTGTGCCTTTATTTCGCATCGAAACCGAGCCGGAAACCACGCCCGGAGCTTCGCCGTATACCATTCGGACCGGGAGCTCGAGGGGGGACTTCGAGCGGTCGCCGACCCTTAAAGGGGTTCAGGTAAGTCTCTAGACCTTAGTTGAATGCTCTGTGAATGATTGGAATCGAGGTCGAACGTAAAAAAATTTGCAAATCATCTCGCCGGAGCCGGGTTCGGGGAGGCCCGGTTTACTTATTTTTCGGCGTGTTCACGGCCTTATTTATGTTGTATGTTGATGTGGGTGGTCCAAGGAGTCGAATGCCGCAAGAACGTGCGAAAAATACCAAGTTTCGGGCCCGTTTCGCAATTTTCCGGCGACCTCGCCGGAATTTTTACTATTCCCGCCGGAATTTTCACTGTTCATCGTCTTCTCCGGCGACTCTCCGGCCGGTCAACGGTCAACGGCCGACGTGGCGTGCCACGTAGGCAGCCACGTCAGCCGGGTGGGGTCCGATCCATGTATTTTCAAATAAAACAAACGGACGGCCACGATCGCGACACGTGTCGCGATCCTAGATTTTTGGAAAATTAAATAAATGATTTTCGAATAATCGATCCGGCGGACGAGGATGTGCCACGTGGCTCATCGAGGGACGTCCGATCTTGTACAAGATCGGATGCACCAGAGAAGGCCACGTGGCACGTTCTAGAACGTCCGATTTGAGTGGTTTTCTAAAAAGGAAAAATAATTAATTTTTGATCCGACGGCTATTATTGAGCCACGTGTCTCTCTGTGGGTCGCCCGATCTAGTGGAAGATCGGACGCACGAGACGAAGCCACGTGGCACAACTTGGACCGTCCGATCCGGGGAATTTTCGGATAATTAAATAAAATAGATAAAAAATCAAAAAAATTGTTAAAAAATAAAAAAATGTTTAAAAATATAAAACGGTGTCGTTTTAGGCCGGTTTCAACCCCTAGGGTCGGGCCGGGCGCCCGAGAGGCGCGGGCCGGGTCTGACCCGGCCCGGAAAATATTTTTAAATAAATAAAAAAATCAGAAAATAATAAAATAATCAATAAAAAATCAATAAAAAATGAAAAATCATAAAAAATTCAAAAAATTCGGAAAATTCAGAAAAATTATAAAAAATTCCAGAAAATAGGAAATGGCCACATTCAACTGGCCACGACCTGTTTCGGGTCTTTTGACCCCCGATTCTTTTCAGAAATGACGGTTTTGCCCTTCTGGTAAATCGTCCTCCAAACAAATTCTAAAAAATCCAGGAAAATCCCAAAAAATAGGAAATGGCCACAAACAACTGGCCAAGTCTAATCCCGGGTGTTTTGAACCCTGACCCTTCTTAAAATGACGATTTCGCCCTTTGGGCGAATCGTCTTTCAAAAATTGAAGAAAAATCAAGAAATTCTAAAAAAATTCTCAAAAATGGGAAATGGCCACAATCAACTGGCCATGGAATATTTTGGGTAATTCGGTATTCAAACCTTCCAAAAATGACAATTTTTGCCCTTCGGGCTAATTGTCCCCGAATCTTCCCATTTTACCCCTAACCCTAAATCACATCTTCCCTAAGCCCTTATGGCTATACTAGGAGGCCAATGATTGAAATTGATGTGCATTGACATGATTTATTTATGCACTTGACTTGCGCTTTCATTATATTGACTGTGATGTGGTAGGACCAGTCTTCCAATCTGCATGAGACCCTGACTCATACCTATATCACTCAAAATTGCGTCTGCATGAACTCTTAGTTAGGAAAATCACTCGCGTTAGGTACCGAAAGGGCGTTGGTAATGACACCAACGTAACCAAGTCCCCGAACCCAAAAATCTCTGGTTCCGCAGAACTGATCGATATCTCCCAATCGGTCAATAAGGTTTCCGGTCTACCCTCCAAGAAAGACCGGTGGCGACTCCAAATGCATGCACAAGTTGCACATGCCACCACGACCACACTAAGGTCGAAAGCGATCGACTCGTATCGTCGAACCCCTTTAAAAAATACTCCCGCCGCGATTTGGTATGGGCCTGGGAGGGCCCGCGCCGATCCAAAGCCCGCGATCGGTAATCCATTAGCCGCGTCCGTTGATTTTCGGACGGGTCGCGACATAGGGAGCCAGAGTTCGTGAGAAAATACAATGGGACAGGCTGTCCCCGTGCCCACCTCAAGTACTACCTGCGCAAGATGGCGCACTACTCGGATTACATTCCGTTGTTAATGAACACATTCCAAGAGAGTTTGGCTGGCGCCGCTCTGGCTTGGTTTATTGAGCTAGACTTAGAAGATTATGACGGATGGGAGGACCTTGCAGAAGACTTCCTCAGGCAGTACAAATTTAACACGGCTACAGCCCCAACAAGAGAAGACCTCCTACGAACTTCAAAAGCGAGGGGCGAATCGATCAGGACATATGCTCAGAGGTGGCGAGCCTTGGCTACCCAAGTAAAGCCTTCAATCCCAGAAGAGGAGCTGATCGACTTATTCCTAAAAGCACTCCCCTACGAGTACTTTGACAGACTGAACACTTCTGGATGTCAGACATTCGCACACCTGATTAAGGTTGCTGAGAGGCTGGAATGGGCCTTGAAAGAAAGAAGGTCTCAGGAAGCTCCTACTAGGAAGCAGTATCCTCTGAGGAAGGAAAGAGAAGCCGGACTGGACATAGCATTTATACCAGATCGCCACAAGTTAAAGCCATTTGGCAATTCTAATCAGGCCAAAGGCGGATCATCCTAGTCAGCGCCAAAAGTACAAGAGCCTAGAAGAAAGCAACCCCAGAGGCAATTCTCTCAGCTCCCGAGACCTTTATCCAAGCTACTTCCGATGCTGCTGGAGCAACACTTGGTGGCAAAAGAACCACCTAGGGCAAACCCCGCAAGATATCCTGGCTTTGATGAGAGCCAGACCTGTGCCTACCATATGGGCGAAAGAGGGCATAATGTGGATAACTGCTATGTCCTGAAGCTGAAAGTGCAAGCCCTAATTGATAGTCAGATTTTGAAATTTGACAATACAGCCCCAAATGTGCAAGAAAATCCGTTGCCAGATCACCAAACAATAGGGGCAATATTCACTGAAGAAGAAGAGGACTACCTTAAACTGAAGATAGATGTGCCTAAGCTGGACACCCTGCTAACAATCGCTTCATCATACCCAAAAGAAGGGGAGATATCAACCGACCAAAAGAAGTTGTGTATCGACAAGATGAAGAGCTTGGGGATAGTGTCCGATATTACTGATGAAGAATTTGAAGGGATCGAAGCATCTCTATTTTTGAAAAGAAACCATTTCTTGATCACAGCTGGGCAGAGTAACACCTGTGGTACCTCACATGAGAACTTGGTAAGCAGCCTGGGGCCAACTACTCAGTCAGAGGAAGAATTTGGAGAAGACGAAATAGAAGCCAGAAGGAGAAGTCTAGCAGACCTCAAGTTTATGGTTGACGCACTTGAGAAGAGCGAAATTATAGACAACCTGGGTCAAGATTCCGGAGGATACAATTTCAAGGTGAAATATTCGGCCCCTCCCAGCTTTTATCAAAAGATTGAAGACATCATACCGGACGGATGGGGAGGTATGGATGATCTCTCTCAACCAGAAACCTCAAAAGGTATGGAAGAACTCGACAACGCCATATTGATGATCGAAGTAGCCACGGCCGTGGTGATCAGATTGCATGAGCTGGATAGCCTGAGCAAGGTGGAAGATTGCCCAGTGAGGCCTGTCGTAATTCAATTGCCTCAGGAGGAAGAATGCAACACGTCAGGGCCAGAGATACCTCATCAGACAACTGTAACGATAAAAGTCCCCCCAGTAGAAGAGTATGATCCCAAAGCTGTTCATTGGGACTATGGGACCACACAAATAGATGCAATAATGAGGTCTGGAAGATTTTATGCCCCCAGAGAGGGAGAATCCGAAAAAAAAGATGTTTCAAAGGAAGATGCCGAAAAGCTCGTATCGATCATCAAAACCAGTGAGTTTGAAGTGATAGAGCAGCTGAGGAAGATGCCCGCTCAGATATCCCTGCTAGACCTATTCATCAATTCAGAGAAGCACAAGAACGCACTATTGAAGGTACTCAATGAAGTACATGTCCCTGAAACAATCAATGAGGTACAACTAGGGGACTTTGTAGGAGCAATTCTCTTAAAAGATCAGTTGATCTTCTCTGACGAGGACTTCCCTATGGAAGGAAGAGGGCACAACAAAGCCTTATACATCTCTGCCCAATGTAACGGCAAAAGAGTGGCACACGTATTGATCGATAATGGATCAGCCTTTAACATCTGTCCTTTGGCCACCATAAGGAGGCTGGGAATCAAGGAAGAGATGATCAAGACATCCAAGACAGCTGTGAGAGCATTCGACGGCATGAGGAAGACTGTAGAAGGAGAGATCGAGCTTGACGTATTCATCGGCCCGACAAAGTTCTCTATAAACTTTCAAGTAATGGATCTGCCCAGTGCATTTGGATTCTTGCTAGGAAGACCTTGGATCCATACAGCAGGAGCTGTCCCTTCAAGCCTGCACCAAAAAGTACGTTTCGTTGTAGATGGGAAGGTGATTACCGTACATGGGGAAGTCGACCTCCAGGCATACCAGAACAGTGCCATTCCCTATATTGAGCCTGAAGAGAAAACTGAAGCGAGCTATCACTCCTTAGAGTTGGTAGCAACAGTTCATACCCCAGTAGGGTCGAAGTTGAAAACTCCCTACATCTCAGAAGCCAGTCTTCTACCAGCTAAGATGCTGCTGGCATACGGGTTCAATCC
Organism: Rhodomyrtus psidioides; assembly: GCA_021437785.1. NCBI lineage: Eukaryota > Viridiplantae > Streptophyta > Magnoliopsida > Myrtales > Myrtaceae > Rhodomyrtus > Rhodomyrtus psidioides. The sequence continues at coordinate 273,493 of JAILYB010000044.1, read as the reverse complement.
TGAAAAAGGCCTAGGCAAACATAATCAGGGTATAAATGCCCCGCTACAGTTGAAGGCTAATCCACACAAAATGGGCTTGGGGTACCAGAAGTATCCCATGAATGATTATGTCCCGAAAACAACAGGCCGAGGCCGAAGCAAAAGCCTGGGACGCCGTGGAGGCGAAAACAGCCCGAATAGCTCATTCATCGGTTCTCCAACCTGGAAGGGAAGGTCTCGAATGTTCAAGAATCCCTTAAATACCTACTTCGACTAGAACTCCAAATGGCTATCTGAAGAGGATATCGCTTCGCCGATGGAACCAGATCTCACAAATCCTTTTCTTGAAGATGACTCTGTGAATGTCATCATGGAGTGGTTGGACAGTGAAGCCACTTCTTCTGAGTAAATAGACTCTTCCTTCATCTTTAAATACTGCGTTCAGAACTTTATGCATTTCATTGTATTTTCTTTCCTTATTGAACGCATAAGAAAACGCCTTTGGATCTCCGGCCGTTGGTCCAAATAGCACATCTTGTAACGCGGCCCATTTCGCATTCAATAAAACGACGCATGTTTTGTTAAGGACATATGGAACCACGAATCAGCCCGATGATGATAATGGTCTTCCATATAGAAGCTTGAGGCCTGATTTGCCATATGATTCCTAATCTTCAAAAGATTTTCAAGGGGCCGGGATATTCAATGACATGAGGATTAGTCCCATCTGTACCTACATCTATTTCGAAAAACTTTTTCAAAAAGACTTTACATAAGCATGCATGCCATTTTTACTAAGCACAAACTAACCATACTCATGACATTTCAGGCATATCATCTCAAACATGCATACCAGGTTGTTACAAAATTCGGATCCCTCCATTAACCACTCCTATAACATTGAGGAAGATGAAGACGAGGATTACGCGTCTATCCGTAGGGATTGGAACACCTTTGAAGAATCAAAGCCTCATACCTCAGAAGAACCAATTGTCATTAATTTGGGAGACACCGTGAACGTCAAAGAGGTCAAGATCGGCGGACACCTATCCCGTGATGAAAGGCTCGAGTTCACCAAGCTACTAAAAGAATATCAAGACATCTTCGCATGGTCTTACGCGGATATGCCAGGCCTTGATCCTAAGATTGTGGAACATGCATTGCCCACGGATCCTGGCATCAAACCTGTCAAACAAGGCAGTAGGCGGATGAAAGCCGAGTTAGAAGACAAGATTAAGGAAGAAGTCATGAAACTCCTTAGGGTAGGCTTCATTGAAGCTATCCCATATTCAGACTGGGTTGCAAATATAGTCCCCGTCATGAAGAAAGACGGAAAAGTTCGGATCTGCGTAGATTACCGAGATCTGAATAGAGCAAGCCCAAACGATGATTTTCCACTCCCCCACATTGATGTATTGGTGGATAGTACGGCGGGTTATGAATTATTCTCATTCATGGATGGATTCTCGGGATACAACCAAATCTCCATGAAACAAGAAGACAAACCCAAGACTGCATTTACCACACCATGGGGGAATTTTTGCTACAAAGTCATGCCCTTTGGATTGAAAAACGCCGGGGCTACCTACCAGAAGGCTATGGTCACGTTATTCCATGATATGATCCACAAAGAGATTGAAGTATATGTTGATGACATGATCGCTAAATCCAAGAAAGGACAAGATCACATACGGGTATTAAGAAAATTATTTGAGCGCCTGCGCAAATACAAGTTAAAGCTGAACCCTAACAAATGCGTGTTTGGGGCAAGATCCGGGAAACTCCTTGGGTTCATAGTCAGCAACAGGGGCATTGAGATTGATCCCTCAAAAATCCAGGCCATCCACGATTTATCAACTCCATCCACAGTAAAAGAAGTGAGAAGCCTTCTAGGGAGATTGAACTATATTGCCAGGTTCATCAATCAGCTGTCTGATGTGGCTAAGCCAATCTTCAAATTGCTTAAGAAAGGCGCGAAAATAACGTGGGACGCCGAGTGCAGCAAGGCATTCCAAATGATCAAAAACTATTTGATCACACCACCGGTGCTTGTGCCACCAATTCCCGGTCACCCATTGACCTTATACCTGACCATACGACAAGAGTCCTTGGGAGCCTTACTTGCCCAGACAAGCCCGATAGATGGAAAAGAGAGGGCCATTTATTACCTGAGTAAGAAATTCACGCCATCTGAAGCAAAATATATACCAGTTGAAAGGGCCTGCGTAGCAGCAGTATGGGTACTACGAAGACTAAGGCAGTATACCCTACATCATCACATTCAGCTCATTACAGAGAACGACCCCGTCAAATACCTCTTGGAGAAACCCGCTTTAATTGGGAAACTGGCAAAATGGCAAGTAATGTTGTCTGAATTTGACATTAAATGTTCTCCACAGAAGTCGGTAAAAGGAAGAGCTATAGCGGACATGCTGGCAGAAAACTCATCGAGCACTGAATCCCCTGAAGTAACAAACACAGAAGGCCGAATTCTGAACTTAGCAGAGGATAAGTGGATCATGTATTTCGATGGTGCTGTTAACCTATCAGGGGCAGGCACTGGGGCAGTACTGATATCCCCAGATGGTCAACATTACCCTGTCGCGGCAAAGATAACTTTCCCTTGTACCAACAATATTTCAGAATATGAGGCGTGCATTCTGGGTCTACGACTGGCCCTTTCTATGGAGATACCCAGGTTACAAGTCTTTGGAGATTCCATGCTCATTATTCTACAGACACAAGGGGAGTGGAAGACGAAAGATGCAAAACTCATCCCCTACCATCAATACCTTGAAGAATTGATATTCAAGTTTGAAGAAGTGTCATTCGAGTACCTATCAAGGTCTCACAACCAATTCGCAGATGCATTAGCCACCCTAGCCTCGATGTTACAAACGATTGAAGGGTTGGATATAGAACCTCTGAGGATCGGCATTGTTGAAAAGCCATCTTATTGCATGCTAATCGAAGAGGAATGTGATGGAGAGCCATGGTACTATGACATCAAGAATTACCTCTTGAAAAGGGAATTCCCTGAAGGATGCCAGTCAGGAGACCGAAAATACATAACCAAGATGGCCAGCAAGTTCTTCCTCAATGGACAAATTCTATACAAGAGATCGTTCGATTCCACTCTACTGAGATGCGTAGATTCCAAAGAAGCAAATATTCTCATGAAAGAGATTCATGAAGGTGCGTGTGGGCCTCACATGAACGGCCACCTCCTTGCCCGGAAGATCATGCGGCTAGGTTATTATTGGATGACCATCGAATCAGACTGCTGTCAGCACGTCCGGTCATGCCACCAATGCCAAATATACGGGGATAAGATTAATGCACCCCCGAACGAACTACACCAAATGTCTGAAGTTTGGCCTTTCTCTATGTGGGGGATAGACATGATAGGGCTTATAAATCCTGTGGCTTCGAATGGTCATCGCTTCATCTTGGTAGCGATTGATTACTTCACCAAATGGGTAGAAGCCAGCTCTTACAAGAATGTCACTGCGAGAAATGTGGCAAGATTTGTCAAAAGAGATATCATATCCCGGTATGGTACTCCTCAAGCGATCATCACAGATAATGGGTCCAACCTAAACAACAAGATTGTCGATGGTCTGCTGGATCACTTTAGCATTCGACATCTGAATTCATCTCCTTACCGCCCACAGATGAATGGGGCAGTGGAAGCAGCCAATAAGAACATCAAGAGGATTTTGGCTAAAACAGCAGAAAACTACAGGGATTGGCACGAAAGGCTGCCCTTCGCCTTGATGGCTTACCGAACGTCGATCAGGACTGCTACAGGGGCAACTCCCTATAGTTTGGTATATGGGACAGAAGCAGTTCTACCAGTAGAAGTTAAGATTCCCTCTTTGAGAATCTTATCCGAAAATAAACTCTCTGAGTCAGAGTATTTCAAGCACAGATATGAACAGCTGAACTTAATAGATGAGAAACGTCTTAAAGCCATTTGCCATGGACAAACTTACCAGAAGAGGGTAGCCAGGGCGTTCAATCGAAAGGTCAAGACCAGAAACTTCGAAGTAAATGACTTGGTAATTAGGAAAGTTTTGCCGAGTACTACCCATCCAGGGGGAAAATTCACTCCAAATTACGAAGGCCCCTACATTGTTAAGAAGATCCTCACGGGAGGAGCATTAATTCTTGTAAACTCCGAGGGAGAAGAACTCGGGCACCCTGTGAATTCAGATGCTGTGAAGAAATATTACCCTTGAAATAAAATCAGATTCCGGTCATATGCCCTGCCTCGAATTGAGCCTACTCTTCATGATAGTCTTTGCATAAGCATGTCATGCATCTATGCATACATTAGCATGTGTTCAATATTGCAGGATCCAAGGAAGCAGGGTCGCGATAAGTTGGAACGCATGATCAAGGAGACCTAACGTCATGGTGGTCAGGTGCACGTCTTCTTCTCCAAAGACTGAGAATTTCAAGAAATTTTTGAACAACTTAACCATCTTGTGTTGTTAAGAAAAATGCAGATTTTTGTGAATCTATCCACTTTCATTGGAGGGCATGATCAAGGGTAAGGTGTATCGTTCTAATTTTCTGAAATTCGAGAGCATACACTGACATATTCTTTTTATGTTTTGCAGGAATCCCTAGCCGCGCTGGGCAGGTAAGTATTCCTTTCCCAATCTTTTAGGTTTGCAAGACTGTCAGAATCCTTATTGATAGAATTTGAAGGCTTCTTGGAATCTAGCATGCATTCAAATCTCATGTCTAGAAAAACGCAAAATTCTCACAGTCATGTCATTGGCATTCATGTTTAAACTTGGAGGTTATCTGAACATGATTGAAATATGCATTGTGCATCATAAATCCCCTTGGAGGGTAAGTTTTGGAAAAAACAAAATGAACTTTTCCGACAAAAGTTATTTAAACCGTTCAAAAGGATGATTCCTCAGACAAGAGGCAAGCCTGGTCCAAACACGTCCCATACACACTTGAGAGATAAGTGGAGTGGTAAGGATAGCGAGACCTTGACCTACGGACGTAAGGGTTATTCGCAGTGATTACATGGATCGAGACGACGGAGGCATTCGTTTTTCTATCATAAACACTACAGGTAATCATTGATAACCCTTTGAACGGCGATTTCATTCCATACCCCTGTCAAGAACCACCCCACATTGGGGCAAACTAGAGGTACGTCCAGCGGTATCAAGAGGTAAATGGTTAGAAATTCTCTTGCTCAGACTTGCATCAATCTTCGTGTGTTGCTTGTCATTTTAACTTCTATGGTAATTCAGGTGCTTTAGGATGACGAAAAGCATTCGTTTCTCTATCCTATACACTTTTACCCTTCGTACTGCCCAATTGAGCCTATATGTTTATTTCACAAAACCCGTTGGTGATCATTGCATATTCCAAGGTGGAAACGACGTCACTTCAAGAGCGGAAGAGTTCAAAAACACAGGATTTGTGAAAAATTCCTAGATTAATGTTCGAGTGCTGAGATTCAAGCTATACATCTAGCACATTCATTTGAAAATTCTGATCCCCAAAAGAAAAGAAAAGATGGGGTCTCAAAAAAAGAGAGAAGAGAAAAATTTGATCTTGGGCATCAAGAAAAAGCAAAGTGCCTGGTAAAAGCAAGGCCAATGCCCATCCAAATACTTGTACACTTGTGAATTATGTGTTTAATCTTGTAAGTGCCAAAAGGGGGCATGATACCTTTGTATAGGTCACTAGTAAGAAAAATTCCAAGGGAGCTAGACTGCGAAAGATGCTCCCAAATCATGTCACACTCAGATGACGAAAGTGTAGACAAGATGTTAACGCCGTCTTGACATGAGAGAGACGTTCTCTAAAGACAAATATGCACTTCAAAGACCAAAGACGCTCTTTGGACGAGAAGGGACAAGATCGGCGGCAAACCTGCAGTGATCACCAATGTTAGACCCTCCACGTATTCTGAGCCAAAAACAAGCCTTTTTGGTCCCCAAACCTGCCTACGTTACAACCCTGAAGAGCCTTTTCAGATTAAGGCACGTGGATTGACATAGGGTTTAATGTCTAAGCTTAGCTCGAAGAAGTTCGAGCAAGATTATTTCTCTCTCATTTTTGCAGGTTTCTTGACTTGTAAACCCGGAGCAGACATTGAAGACTCCTCTTCAAAAGCCTTGACTTGCACGCAAGTCCCCCTTTGAAAACCGTTGACCGAGCCCAACATTACGGTCCCTTGGAAGTCCTCCTGATCGATCAAGGTGTATTCACTGCGAATGATCCTGAACCCTGGGCGCAGGTTTGATAGGAAGTTTGAGTACATTCTTGGTAAAAGACCATTACCTCAAAACGGTGAGAAGTCCTCTTTGATGAGAATACTCCGTTGGACATTTTAACCAAACTCTTTTGGTAATGTCAGATTGTTTGATTCAAACTTTCCCCACAAGGAATTTTTGATCACTTCCGTATTTTGCAAGGTGTTTTGGATAACCTCCAACATCGTAATGCATTCATTGAAATTTTTTTCATGACTATGTTAAAGTGCTGTCAGTCTGACATCAGATATCATTTAAAGACCATTGATGTGTCTTTAATAAAAAATTTTAGATTGGAGCTTCAGCAAGATTCTTGATGACTTCAGCTCCTAAAATAGCTTGTATCACTCTTGGTGAGAAACGTTTAACATGTCTAAACTTCTGCAGAATTCTTGGCAATCCCAGATCTCAGAAGAGCACAACTTCTCTTGGAATCACGGTAACCCCAGATTCTAGAAGGATGCCTTGCTCTATGAAGAAGAGCTTTCAAGTTTACTTTCCTACAGGATCCCTGCTAATTCCATATCTCAGGAAAACACATTCTTATGAACAATTTTGTAGGTTTGATCTTTCTGCAGGATACTTGGAGCTCCCAGATCCCAGAATGTCACCTCACATATCAAAAGGGCAATCTCCGAAATCATCCCTCTGTGAGATTTCAAATTTGCAGGTCTAAGTTTTCTGCAGGATACTTGGAATCCCCAAATCCCAGAATAACGCCTCGCATGTCGAAAGGACAATTTTCGGAATCAGCTTTCTGTGAGGTTCCGGGTAACCCCTAAACCCAGAATAGCCCATTTGATAAAGCCTGAAGGTTAGGCACACCTCACTTGTATAAATCCTAGTTAATTCCTTAGAATATAGGATCAAAATGTCCGATAATCCCTAAAAGACTGGGAGAGTCATCCATAGGTTCTTAACAAAGAAGAATCCTATTTCTCGGCCTGATCCCCCTAAAGGATCAAAACTTCTGACAATCCCTAAGAGACTGGGTGCGTCATCCATAGGTTCCTAGCAGGAAGGAGTCCTATTCATGGTCTGATCCACCATACGGATCAAAACTTCTGACAATCCCTAAGAGACTGGGTACGTCATTCACAGGTTCCTGTTAAGTATAGGAATCCCATTTTGGTACGGCCTACCATACAGGCTAGAGTTTAATCGCCCTAGGATACTCAAAAGACGAGTCCCTAGGTATCCACTTGATCCCGTTGTACACCGCGCATGCCGTACGAGCATCAGGCAGGTAATCAACAGGTAAGTAACAGGTGGGTCTCTCTACTTTCTCTCTCACTTCAGCTAAAGAATGCAGAACAGAACGTTCACCAGCGGGACAAGAAAGATTGAGTGTGAAGATTCGTTTTTCTTTTCCACAGTTGAGTCGGTCTAGACTCAGGCGTCACCTGTCTTTGAAAGAAACCTCTCACGAGATTCCTCTCAAAGAGGGGCAGCTGTTGACACCTGATTTTTGACCCAGCCTTTTTCATTTTTATTTTTTGAAAAATCATAAAAAAATTCATAAAAGGTCAAAAAATTACAAAATCAACTTTGGTGGCCTTGGCCAAGCCCAAGGAACCATTCTTGACCAAAGAATAATTTTTCATATTTTTCATATTTTTTAGTATTTTTGGAAAATAGAAAAACACTTAAAAAATCAAGAAAAATAGTATTTGAGGTCACAAAAATATGGAAAAATGTCCAATATTTTTCCTTTTAATCCCTTGTATTTTCGACCTCACAAAAAAATCAAAATCAGATTCAATTTTAGGTGTTCCTTTGTAACCCGTACTATTGAATTTGAAGAAAAAATAATAATTGAGTCTTTTAATTTGCAATTTTGGCATTTTATAGGATCTTGACATTCAATCTAATTGTCCCCCATTTCAATTTGACCTAATTGCTCGGACAAGCTGTTCAATTGCAAACATAATTGCATTTTAGTCCTTGAAATTGAGCATAATCGAAATTGCTTTCAATTCAAGGACTATAATTACAAATTGAACATGCTACCCAATGGATTACACCATTTTAAATCGATTGGCATAGGTGGTTTAACCCAATTTGATCATTTGCACCCTCAATTACACAATCCCCAATTTCCAATCAAATGAGAATTTGGGGATTTTGTAGAAATTGATGAAAACTTTTGGGCAAAACCACATTTCTAGATAGAATTCATGCCCTAGATTCGATTATGAGGTTCAATTGCAAAAATTTCCCATTAATTTGGGTTTAATTTCGAAAATGGTGAGTCGAAGCCGGTTCTGACCGGTCAGACCGCTGGTCCGACCGGTCAAACCGGTCCAGAACAGTGTCGTCTTCTTCCCCGAGAGTCTGCGCAAATGAACAGTGAAAAGCCGAGCTTTGACAGCTAAATTGACAGACCAATCGACCACAATCGGAGACACACTGGTGGGGGTTTAAAGCTTTAGATCGTCCCCCGTTGATTGACACCAAGATCACGACCAATGGTTGCCTGAGGAGGGAGTAATCGGACGGTCAAGGTCGCCGGACCTGCAAAAGTCAACAAAAGCAAAAAATAGCTCAAATCCTTGCCAAATTCGTGCGAAATAAAGCCGGCCGCAGAGCCAAATGGGATTAAACGGAATGCCCATCCTCTCCAACGTGATTCTGACCTATTTGCACGTGACCACACGTGCCAAATGGAGTTGGTTGAAGCTCCACCGTTCGGCGCCAAGACTCGAAGGGCTATATAAGCCTGTGGGAGGGCTTTCAGTTGGAAGACGGTTGGTTCAGTTCAAAGGAAAGGAACAGAATCGCGCGAGAGAGAGAGAACGCAATAGAGAGCTCGTTCTCCGACCCCTATCGTCGAGAACTGGAGCTCGACTGCAAGGCGTCGGTTGGGCCATCTCCGGCCAAACCAAAGCCAGGGAAGACCATCTAAAGTTTGCCCAAAGTGTCAGGAAGCAATCGCCACCGGCAAAGCCTCGCGAAATCGCAAGGACAGGTAAATCATAGCTTCGAGTTCTTCATTGAGCTTCAATGGCAGACCTTGCATTCCTTGCTCAATCATGCAATTACTGTGTGCGTTTCATTCCCCGAACATCACTGACCACGCTCGCATCTCCATTTTGCATCGACTTTGCTCGCACACCCTGAATCGAGTCCTCCGATTTAGCCTCCATAGCCGATCCTTGCCCAGCCAAATCTGGGCCGAGCGAGCTCGATCGGAGCTCGAGGTAAGTCTCCTAAACATTGAATGATGCTTCCCTGTTAATGAGTTGGTTCATTTACGCCATGAATCGAGCGATTTGAGTGTATGTGTACGTACTGGTTTATGTTCGATCGTGCTTGGCCCCGTGAATGGATTCGCGTAATCTTGAGATATGTTAGAATAGATGCGATTGCGAGTCGATTGCCGTTAGTTTCATGAGATTTCATCGAGAGTTCATCGTCAGATCATCGTCGGAGAGCCACAGCCGTCCATTCTGCCGGAGTCGCGAGGTTGAAGACGAAGCTGACATGGCGCGGTCAACCGGTCAAAGTCCTAGTTGGCATTCGGCCATTGGTCCACGTGGTGTCGAGTCAGCACGGCCGTTAGGTCTGTTATTCAAATAAAAAAGATCGGACGGTTCAAATAAATCGAACGTAAATTCTAGTGACCGTCCGATTAGTAATTAGGTTTATCCGAAAATGTTTTAAAATCAGAAAATCAAAAATAAACTGAAACGGTGTCGTGTAGGTTAGTGGCCGTGCGGTGTCGTTTAGGTTAGTGTGAATCGACGGTCTGGATCAAGTCTCCGGATCTAATCATGGCCGTAGGTTCAAGTAATCTGATCAGACGGCTCTGATCGAGTCTTCATCCAATCTGGACCGTAGGTTTTAGTAAACAGATCTAAGCGACACGGACAAGCCACGTGGTCCATCAGGGACCGTCGGATTAAAACCGGAAAATCCAAAAATAAAAAAGTGTGATACGGCGTCGTTTTCAATCAAGGTTTCCGCGGGTTCGGGTCTGGACCGGGTCCCGACCCGAGTGGGTCGGGTCGACCCGGTCCGAATAATATTTTTTAAATAAAAAAATTCGAAAATGATTTAAAAAAAATAAATAATAAATAAATAATAATAAAAAATCAGAAAAATCCTATAAAATCCAAAAAAATGCTAGAAAATTCCAGAAAATTCCAAAAAAAATGTGGAAAAATTGTGGAAAAATCCTAGATATTCCAGAAATCCCCAAAAATCGAGGGTTGATCACAGACAACTGGTCAACCCCCATTTTTGGGGTTTCTTACCCAATTTTCCGAGACTTGACGACATTACCCTTTAGGGGTAAGTCGCCTCTTTGCATACTAGATAAGGCCGATAATGTCAAGGTAAGAATTAGGGTCGATTAGACGATCAATTCTTAGATTTGGGTTTTCGAGTCCCGCCTCTTTTCTCAAAATGACGATTTTGCCCTTTAAAGGGAAAATCGTCTTTCTTATCTCAATCGAGTTCTGAAAATTGCTTGAAGTTAGGGTTTGGGTCAGGTGGACGACCGACCCTAATATTTGAGACTTTTAGTTTCTCATCTTTGTCCAAAATGACGACTTTACCCCTCCAAGGGTAAAATCACTTTTAAATTCCAGAAAAATCCTGGAAATTCCAGAAAAATAGGAAATGGATTGGATTGATGGCCAATCCTATTTCCCCTGTCTTCTGACTTCCAAATTCGTCTAAAATGACAGATTTACCCTTTTGAGGGTAAATTTTCTCCGAATTATTCAAAATTACGATTCCCCCCCTCATGGGCGAATCATGTCCAAATTACTCCTAAACCTTGATTGATACTTCTCTAGGCTAATAGGGTCTCATTAGGGATGCCATGTTGATTTCATGTGTTTTATCCGCATGTATTGGATCCTTGATTTGCGCACTTATTTTTAATGATTGTGAGTGATAGGGTAAATATCCCCATCTGCATGAACTCCTAGATTTAAGATCTATACCTCACTCGTTTGTATGAAACCCCAAGATCAGATAAACCATTCAGCTTAGGTACCGAAAGGGCGCCAACTCTGACAGTTGACGTAACTAAGTCCCCGAACCCACTTCTCTGGTTTCCGCAGGATCGAATAGACCACTCCCAACTATTCGATAGGGTTTCCGATCGTACCCTCCACGAAACGATTGGTGGCGACTCCTTGGCATGTACACTTTTTCACATGTCACTAGACCGCACTGAAGGTCGACCACGTATATCCAGCAGTTGCGACTTGGGAAATGGGCCTTGGGAGAGGCCCGCGTCCGATCCAGCCAGCGATCGGGCGGCCCATTAACCCTCCGCGCTCGCGAGAGGGTCGCGACACTCCTGACTACAACTGAGCGAACGGCTGTGGATCTCCGACGATGATTCAACGGTGGATTTTCAATGAAATCGTACAGAACCGACGGCAATCGACTCGCGATCGTCCCTATTTTAACATATCTGAGAATCGAAGCATCCTACTCGAGGAATCGAGAACATCGTGCGAATTGCCGAGTACGGCCATGGAAGTTCAATCATGCGATTTACCCAAAATCAAAGAAATTTAGTCACAGAATAGCACCAACGGAGGTTTAAAAGACTTACCTTGAGCTCCGATTGAGCTCGCTCGACCCAGATTTGGCTGGGCAAGTATGAACAGTACTCGGCGATGGAGGCCGGGATTGGGAGACTCAATTCGGGGTGTTTATGCACGGTATGCGACGATGATCAGTAATGTTCAATAAATGAAACGCCCATAGAAATTGCAAGAACGGGCATGAAAGACAAAAATCGCCATTGAAGCACAATGAAGGACTCGAAGTCAAGACTCACCTGTTTCGGAGGTTTCCGGCTATGCGACTGACGGCGACAGCTTCCTCTCAACACGGGTGACCTCTTGGTGGTCTTCGCGAGCCCTGGTCTAGCCTGTGAAGGCCCGACCGCCGCTCGGTGAATTCGAGCTCAGTCCTCGACAATGGCGGTTGGAGGACGAGCCCTTTCTCTCTCTTTTTCTCTCTCTCTCGATTCTGTTTTCTTTCTTTCAACTGAATCCCCTCTTCATTTCCTTCGCGAAGGCCTGTTAGCTTATATAGCTTGTTCGATTTTTGGCGCCGAACGGTGGATCTTCAACTGACTCGGTTTGGCACGTATAGTCACGTGCAATTGGGTCAAAACGAAGTCGAGGAAGATGGGCATTTCGCTCAATCCCTTTTGGTTCCGCGGTGAGCTTCATTTCGCACGAATTTGGCAAAGATTTGAGCTGTTTTTTCCTTTGTTGACTTTCGCAGGTCTGAAGGTTTGACTGACCTCGCCGGAGCTCGTCCGGCGATCATTTGTCATGGGGCCGGTCTTGATCGGCAGGTCTTGAGGTAAGGAGTAAGACGCCCACCATTCCCCTTTCAATTAGTCGCGAATTGACCTTCAATTTGGTCTTGGAAACTCGGTCTGTCACTATTCATTTGCACGGGTGTTTTGAGGAAGACGACGACACTGTAGAAAACCGGTTCGACCGGTCCGACCGGCGGTCTGACCGGTCTGAACCGGTTCCGAATTGGATTTTTCAAAATTAAACCCAAATCAGTAGGAAATTCTTACAATTGAACCTCCTAATCAAATCTAGGGCATGAATTTTATCTAGAAATATGGTTTTGCCCAAAAGTTTTCATCAATTTCTACAAAACCCCCAAATTTTTATTTAATTGGAAATTGGGGATCGTGTAATTGACGGTGCAAATGATCTAATTGAGTCAAACCACCTGTGCCAATCGATTTAAAATGGTGAAATCCATTGGGTAGCATGTTCAATTTGTAATGATAGTCATTGAATTGAAAGTAATTTCGATTATGCTCAATTTCAAGGACTAAAATGCATTTATGTTTGCAATTGAACAACTTGTCCGAGCAATTAGGTCAAATTGAAATAGGGAACAATTATATTGAATGTCAAGATCCTAGAAAATGCCAAAATTGGAATTTAAAAGACTCGATTGATATTTTTTTCTCAAATTCAATAGTACGGGTTACAAAGGAACGCCCACAATTGAATTTAATTTTGAACTTTTTGTGAGGTAAAAAATACAAGGGATTAAAAAGAAAAATATTGGATATTTTTCCATATTTTTGTGACCTCGAATGCTATTTTGCTTGAATTTTTTTAGTATTTTCCTATTTTCTAAAAATACTAAAAAATGTGAAAAATATGAAAAATTATTTTTTGGTCAAGAATGGTTCCTTGGGCTTGGCCAAGGCCACCAAAGTTGATTTTGTAATGTTTTGACTTTTTATGGATTTTTTGTGATTTTTCAAAAATAAAACTGAAAAAAAAGACTTGGTAAAAAATCAGGTGTCAACAGATGCCCCTCTTTGAGAGGAATCTCGTGAGAGGTTTCGCTCAAAGACAAGTGACACCTGAGTCTAGACCGACTCGACTGGGGAAAAGAAAAACGAATCTTGACATTCAATCTTTCTTGTCCCACTGGTGAACGCTCTGCTCCTCATTCTTTTGCTGACGTGAGGGAGAAAGTAGAGAGACCCACCTGTTACTTACCTGTTGATCACCTGCCTGATGCTCGTACGGCATGTGCGGTGTATAGCGGGTTCAAGTGAATACCTAGGGACTCGTCTTTTGAGTATCCTAGGGCGGTTAAACTCTAGCCTGTGTGGTAGGCTGTACCAGAATGAGATTCCTATACTTGACAGGAACCTGTGAATGACGCACCCAGTCTCTTAGGGATTGTCGGGGTTTTGATCCGCATGGTGGATCGGACCATGAATTGGACTCCTTTCTGCTAGGAACCTAGGGATGACGCACCCAGTCTCTTAGGGATTGTCAGGGGTTTTGATCCGTATGGTGGATCAGACCATGAATAGGACTCCTTTCTGCTAGGAACCTAGGGATGACGCACCCAGTCTCTTAGGGATTGTCAGGGATTTTTATCCGTATGATGGATCAGACTATGAATAGGACTCCTTTCTGCTAGGAACCTAGGGATGACGCACCCAGTCTCTTAGGGATTGTCAGGGATTTTGATCCGTATGATGGATCAGACTATGAATAGGACTCCTTTCCGCTAGGAACCTATGGATGACGCACCTAGTCTCTTAGGGATTGTCGAACATTTTGATCCTATATTCTAAGGAATTAACTAGGATTTATACAAATAAGGTGTGCCTAACCTTGAGGCTTTACCACATGAGCTATTCTGGGTTTAGGGGTTACCTAGAACCTCACAGAAAGCAGATTTTGTCAACATTTTTTGATCCTATATTCTAAGGAATTAACTAGGATTCATACAAGTGAGGTGTGCCTAACCTTTAGGCTTTACCACATGGGCTGTTATGGGTTCAGGGATTACCTAGAACCTCACAGAAAGCTGATTCCTAAAATTGTCATTTCGACACGCGAGGCGTTATTCTGGGATTTGGGGATTCCAAGTATCCTGCAGAAAACTTAAACCTGCAAAAACTTTGATAAGATTCTTTTGGGATCTAGGGGCTACCTGAGACCTTGCAGAAAAACTATCTTGAATATTGTCCTTTCGACATTGAAGGTGATATTCTGGGATCTGGGTACTCCAGGTATCCTGCAGAAAGATCAAACCTGTAAATTTGAAATCTCACAGAGGGATGATTTCGGAGATTGTCCTTTTGACATTGGAGGTGACATTCTGGGATCTGGGGATTCCGGGCATCCTGCAGAAAGATCAAACCTACAAAATTGTTCATAAGAATGTGTTTTCCTGAGATATGGAATTACCAAGGATCTTGCAGGAAAATAAACTTGAAAGCTCTTCTTCATAAAGCAAGGCATCCTTCTAGAATCTAGGGTTACCGTGATTCCTATAGAAGTTTAACCAAGAACAATAGCATTCTAGAATCTGGGGTTACCAAGAATCTGTCAGAAGCTCAGGCATATAAATTCTCCTTCTTAGAGAAATGTGTCGTTCAGAGACCTGGGGTTACCAGGGGTCCTGCAGAAGTTTAAACTCGAAATATATTCTTCACAAAAGAAGTAGCATTCTGAGGTTTGGGGATACTATGGGTCCTACAGAAGCTCGAACATGTAAACTCTTTCTTACCAAGAGAGGTTGTGTTCTTCTGAGATCTGGGATTGCCAGGAATTCAAAGGCACATCAATGGTCTTTGAGTGATATCTGATGTCAAACCGACGGCACTTTATGACTTATATCATAGTCATGAAAAAAATTTCAATGAATGCATTACGATGCTAGAGGTTATCCAAAACACCTTGCAACATACGGGAGTAATTAAAAATTCCTTGTGGGGAAAGTTTGAATTAAACAATATGAAATTACTAAAAGAGTTTGGTTAAAATGTCCAACGGAGTATTCTCATCAAAGAGGACTTCTCACCGTTTTGAGGTAATGGTCTTTTACCAAGAATGCACTCGAACTTCCTATCAAACCTGCGCCTAGGGTTCAGGATCATTCGCAGTGAATACACCTCGATCGATCAGGAGGACTTCCAAGGGACCGTAATATTGGGGCTTGGTCAACGGTTTTCAAAAGGGGGACTTGTGTGCAAGTCAAGGCTTTCGAAGAGAAGTCTTCAATGTCTGCTCCAAGTTTACAAGTCAAGAAACCTGCAAAATGAGAAAGAAATAATCTTGCTCGAACTTCTTCGAGCTAAGCTTAGACATTAAACCCTATGTCAATCCCAGTGCTTTAATCAGAAAAGACTTTTCAGGGTGGTGACGTAGGTAGGGTTGGGGACCAAAAAAGGCTTGTTTTTGGCTCAGAATATGTGAAGGGTTTAACATTGGTGATTACTGCAGATTTGCCGTCATCTGCCCCCCTTCTGGTCCAAAGAGCGTCTTTAGTCTTTGGAGTGCATTGTTAGTCTTTGAAGAGCATTGTCAGCCTTCGAAGCGCATGTTTGTCTTTAGAGAACATATTTCTCTCATGTTGAGACGGCGTCAACATGTTGTCTATGCTTTCATCATCTGAGTGTGACATAATCTGGGGGTATCCTTTGCTGTCCAGCTCCCTTGGGATTTTCTTTTACAATCAGATCTCGCTAGTGACCTATACAAAGGTATTATGCCATCTTTTGGCATTTACAAGATCAAACACATGATTCACAAATGTACAAGTATTTGGATGGGCATTGGCCTTGCTTTTACCAAGCACTTTGCTTTTTCTTGATGCCCAGGATTGAATTTTTCTTTCTTTCTTCTTTTTTTTGTTGAAATCCCATTTTTTCTTTTGAGAACCAGGATCTTCAAATGAGTGTGCTAGATGTGCAACTTGAATCTCAGCACTCAAACATTAGTCCCGGAATTTTTCATAAATCCTATATTTTGAACTCTTCAGCTCTTGAAGTGACGTCGTTTCCGTCTTGGAATATGCAATGATCACCAACGGGTTTGTGAAATGAACGTATAGGCTCAACTGGGCTGTGCAAAGGGTAAAAGTGTATAGGATAGAGAAACGAAGGCTTTTCGTCATCTTAAAGCACCTGAATTACCATAGAAGTTAAAATGACAAGCAACACACGAAGATTGATGCAAGTCTGAGCAAGAGAACTTCTAACCATTTACCTCCTGATACCGCTGGATGTACCTCCAGTTTGCCCCGCTGTGGGGTGGTTCTTGACAGGGGTAAAGAATGAAACCGTCGTTCAAAGGGTTATCAATGGTCACCTGTAGTGTTTATGATAGAGAGACGAACGCCTCCGTCGTCTCGATCCATGTAATCACTGCGAATAACCCCTACTTCTGTAGGTCAAGGTCTCGCTGTACTTACCACTCCACTCATCTTTCCAGTGTGTATAGGACGTGTTTGGATCCAGCTTGCCTCTCGTCTGAGGAAATATCCTTTTAAACAGTTCTAAACAACTCTTGTTGGAAAAGTTCATTTTGCTTTCTCCAAAACTTACCCTCAAAAGGGGGTTTATGATGCACAATGTATATTTCAATCATGTTCGGATAACCTCCAGATCTAAACATGAATGCCAATGACATGACTGTGAGAATTTTGCGTCTTTCTTGGCATGAGATTTGAATGCATGCTAGATTCCAAGAAGCCTTCAAATTCTAGCAATAAAGATTCTGACAGTCTTAAGACCTAAGAGATTGGGAAAGGAATACTTACCTGCCCAGGGCGGCTAGGGATTCCTGAAAAACATAAAAGGAATATGTCGGTGTATGCTCTCGAATTTCAGAAAACTTAGAACTATACACCTTACCCTTGATCCTGCACTTCAATGGAAGTGGATAGATTCATGAAAATCACGACAGTAAGTTCTCTTGACCATGTATTCTGATTGATCGCGACCCTGTTTCCTTGGGGTCCTGCAATATTGAACACATGCTAATGTATGTATGGATGCATGACATGCTTATGCCAAAACTATCATGAAGAGCAGGCTTAGTTCGGGGTAAGTCATATGGTCGGAATCTCATTTTATTTCAAGGGTAATATTTCTTCACATCATCTGAATTTACAGGGTGCCCCAGTTCTTCTCCCTCGGTGTTTACAAGAATCAATGCTCCTCCCGTGAGGATCTTCTTGACAATGTAGGGGCCTTCGTAATTCGGAGTGAATTTTCCCCCTGGATGGGTAGCACTCGGCAAAACTTTCCTAATTACCTTTCCTAATTACCAAGTCATTTACTTCGAAGTTTCTGGTCTCGACCTTTTGATTGAACGCCCTAGCTACCCTCTTCTGGTAAGTTTGTCCATGGCAAATGGCTTTAAGACGCTTTTCGTCTATTAAATTCAGCCGTTCATATCCGTGCTTGAAATATTCTGACTCGGAGAATCTACCCTCTGATAAGATTCTTAAAGAGGGAATCTTAACTTCCACGGGTAGAACTGCTTCCACTCCATATACCAGACTATAGGGAGTTACCCCTGTAGAAGTCCTGATTGACGTTCTGTAAGCCATTAAGGCGAAGGGTAGCCTTTCATGCCAATCCCTGTAGTTTTCTGCTGTTTTAGCCAAGATTCTCTTGATATTTTTGTTGGCTGCTTCTACTGCCCCATTCATCTGTGGGCGGTAAGGAGATGAATTCAGATGTCAAATGCTAAAGTGATCCAGTAGATCATCGACAATCTTGTTGTTCAGGTTAGACCCATTATCTGTGATGATCGCTTGAGGGGTGCCATACCGGGATATGATATCTCTTTTGACGAATCTTGCCACATTTCTTGCAGTGACATTCTTGTAAGAGCTGGCTTCTACCCATTTTGTGAAGTAATCAATTGCTACCAAGATGAAGCGATGACCATTTGAAGCCATAGGATTAATAGGTCCTATCATGTCTATGCCCCACATAGAGAAAGGCCAAACTTCAGACATTTGGTGCAGTTCGTTTGGGGGTGCATTAATCTTATCCCCGTATATTTGGCATTGGTGGCATGACCGGACGTGCTGACAGCAATCTGATTCGATGGTCATCCAATAATAGCCAAGGCGCATGATCTTCCTAGCGAGGAGGTGGCCGTTCATGTGAGGCCCACACACACCTTCATGAATCTCTTTCATGAGAATATTTGCTTCTTTGGTATCTACACATCTTAACAGAGTAGAATCAAACGATCTCTTATACTGAATTTGTCCATTGAGGAAGAACTTGCAGGCCATCTTGGTTATGTATTTTCGATCTCCTGACTGGCATCCTTTAGGGAATTCCCCTTTCGAGAGGTAATTTTTGATGTCATAGTACCATGGCTCTCCATCAAATTCTTCTTCAATTAGCATACAATAAGCTGGCTTTTCAACTATGCCGATTCTCAGGGGCTCTATATCCAACCCTCCAGTTGTTTGCAACATTGAGGCGAGGGTGGCTAACGCATCTGCAAATTGATTGTGGGATCTCGATAGGTATTCGAATGACACTTCTTCGAATTCGAGTATTAATTCTTCAAGGTATTCATGATAAGGAATGAGCTTTGGATCTTTCGTCTTCCACTCTCCCTATGTCTATAGAATGATGAGCATGGAATCTCCAAAAACTTGCAATCTAGGTATCTTCATGGAAATGGCCAATCGCAGACCTAAAATGCACGCCTCATATTCCGAGATGTTGTTGGTGCAAGGGAAAGTTATTTTTTCCGCCACAGGATAGTGTCGATCATTGGGGGATATCAGTACTGCCCCAGTGCCTGCCCCTGATAGATTGACAGCACCATCGAAGTACAGGACCCACTTGTCCTCTGCTAAGTTCAGAATTTGACTTTCTGTGTTTATTACTTCGGGGGGTTCATTGCTTGATGGGTTTTCTGCCAGCATGTCAGCTATAGCTCTCCCTTTTATTGACTTTTGTGGGGAACACTTGATGTCAAATTCAGACAACATTGCCTGCCATTTTGCTAATTTCCCAATTAAAGCGGGTTTCTCCAGGAGGTATTTGACAGGATCGTTCTCTGTTATGAGCTGGATATGGTGGTGTAGGGTATACTGCCTCAGTCTGCGAAGTACCCATACTGTTGCTACGTAGGCCCTTTCAACTGGTATATTTTTTGCTTCAGATGGCGTGAATTTCTTACTCATATAATAGATGGCCCTTTCTTTTCCATCTATTGGGTTTGTTTGGGCAAGTAAGGCTCCCAAAGACTCCTGCTGTATAGTTAGATATAAGGTCAACGGGTGACCAGGAATTGGTGGCACAAGCACTGGCGGTGTGATCAGATAGTTCTTGATCATTTGGAATGCCTTGCTACATTCAACATCCCATGTTACTTTCGCACCTTTCTTAAGCATCCTGAAGATTGGCTTAGCCACATCAGACAGCTGATTGATGAATCTGGCAATATAGTTCAACCTCCCTAGAAGGCTTCTCACTTCTTTTACTGTGGAGGGAGTTGATAAATCGTGGATGGCTTGAATTTTTGAGGGATCAATCTCAATGCCCCTGTTACTGACTATGAACTCAAGGAGTTTCCCGGATCTTGCCCCAAACACACATTTGTTAGGGTTCAGCTTTAACTTATATTTGCGCAGGCGCTCAAACAGCTTCCTTAATACCTGTATGTGATCCTGTCCTTTCTTGGATTTAGCGATCATGTCATGGACATATACTTCAATCTCTTTGTGGATCATATCATGGAATAATGTGACCATAGCCTTTTGGTAGGTAGCCCCGGCGTTTTTCAACCCGAAAGGCATGACTTTGTAGCAAAAATTTCCCCAGGGTGTGGTGAATGCAGTCTTGGGTTTGTCTTCTTGTTTCATGAAGATTTGGTTGTATCCTGAGAATCCATCCATGAATGAGAATAATTCATAACCCGCCGTACTATCCACCAATACATCAATGTGGGGGAGTGGAAAATCATCTTTTTGGGCTTGCCCTATTCAGATCTCGGTAATCTACGCAGATCCGAACTCTTCCATCCTTCTTCATGACGTGGACTATATTTGCAATCCAGTCTGAGTATGGGATAGCTTCAATGAAGCCTACCCTAAGAAGTTTCATGACTTCTTCCTTGATCTTGTCTTCTAACTCGGCTTTCATCCGCCTGCTCCCTTGTTTGACAGGTTTGATACCGGGATCCGTGGGCAATGCATGTTCCACAATCTTAGGGTCAAGGCCTGGCATATCCGCGTAAGACCATGTGAAGATGTCTTGATATTCTTTTAGTAATTTGGTGAACTCAAGCTTTTCATCTCGGGATAGGTGTCCGCCGATCTTGACTTCTTTGATGTTCACGGCGTCTCCCAAATTAATAACGACTGGTTCTTCTGAGGTAGGAGGCTTCGACTCTTCAAAGGTATTCCAATCTCTGCGGATAGATGCATGACCCTCGTCTTCATCTTCCTCAATGCTATAGGAGTGGTTAATGGAGGGATCCGAATTTTGTAACAACCTGGTATGCATGTTTGAGTTGATATGCCTGAAATGTCATGAGTATGGTTAGTTTGTACTCCGTAAAAATGACATGCATGATCATGAAAAGTTTTTTCGAAAAAGTTTTCGAAACAAGTATAAGTACAAACGGGACTAATCCTCATATCATTGGACATCCCGGCCCCGCGGAAATCTTTTGGAAATTAGGAATCATATCGCAAATCAGGCCTCAAGCTTCTATGTGGAAGACTATTATCATCATTGGGCTGATTCGTGGTTCCATATGCCCTTAACCAAAACATGCGTGGTTTTATTGAATGCAAGATGGGCCGCGTTACAGGATGTGCTATTTGGACCAACGGCCGGAGATCCAAAGGCGTTTTCCTATGCGTACAATAAGGAAAGAAGATACAATAAAATGCCAAAAGTTCTAAATGCAGTATTTAAAGGCAGAGAAAGAGTCTCTTTACTCAGAGAAAGTGGCTTCATTGTCCAGCCACTCCACGATGACATTCACAGAGTCATCTTCAAGAAAAGGATTCGTCAGATCTGGTTCTATTGGTGAAGTGACATCCTCTTCAGACAGCCATTTGAAGTTCTGGTTGAAGTAGGCATTTAAGGGATTCTTGAACATTCGAGACATGCCCTTCCAGGTTGGAGAACCGATGAATGAGTTATTCGGGCTGCTTTTGCCTCCCCGGCGTCCCAGGCTTTTGCCTCGGCCTCGGCCTGTTGCTTTCGGGGCAGATTCATTCATGGGAAATTTCTGGTACCCTAAGCCTCTTCTATGAGGGTTAGCTTTTAACTGCAAGGGGGTATTTATCCCTTGGCTGTGTTTACCTAGACCTTTTTCGGGGTCAAACCCATATGCCAATAGCATCTTAGCTGGTAAGAGATTGGCTTCTGAGATGTGAGGGGTTCTCAACCTTGTCCCTGCCTGGGTATGAACTGTTGCTACCAGTTCCAGGGAGTGATAACTTGCCTCTGTTTTCACTTCAGGTTCAACATAGGGTATGGCACTGTTTTGGTATGTCTAGAGGACGACTTCCCCATGTACGGTAATCACCTTCCCGTCTACAACGAAACGTACTTTTTGATGCACACTCGAAGGGACAGCTCCTGCTGTATGGATCCAAGGTCTTCCTAGCAAGAACCCAAATGCACTGGGCAGATCCATCACTTGGAAGTTTATAGAGAACTTCGTCGGGCCGATGAATACGTCAAGCTCGATCTCACCCACTACAGTCTTCTTCATGCCATCGAATGCTCTTACAGCTGCCTTGGATGCCTTAACCATCTCTTCATTGATTCCCTGCCTTCTTATGGTAGCCAAGGGGCAGATGTTGAAGGCTGATCCATTGTCGATCAGTATGTGTGCCACTCTTTTGCCATTACATTGCGCGGAGATGTATAAAGCTTTGTTGTGCCCTCTTCCTTCCATGGGGAAATCCTCGTCAGAGAAGCTCAATTGGTCTTTTAAAAGAATTGCCCCTACAAAGTCCCCTAATTGTACTTCATTAATTGTTTCAGGTGATGTATCTAGCAATATCTCCTAGAGGGGGGTGAATAGGAGATTATGAACACAATTATAAATTTCTTGCGGAATGGATAGAGTCTAGTGTACGATTAGGAACAACAGCAGTATAACAGTGTGCAGGAAATCTAAACACAAGAGTAAGAGTTTAGAGAAGAGGATATTGCACACGAAGTTTATAGTGGTTCGGCTTGGATCAAGCCTACGTCCACTCTTCCACGATGACAGCCGATTGACTGGATTTCACTATGAAGAAACAAGAAGATTACAATCACTCAAGTGTTTTGTTTCCTTCTTTCACAGATTTTCACAGTGAAGGATTTTGAGCACACAGAATACTCTCTTAGATGAAACTCAAATTATTCTTGCACGTTGGATTGTTGTTCGCTCTCTTACCCTCTAGTCGAACATTATACTTCTTTTATACTCCCCTGCCTCCGAACTAGCCGTTGGATTCCAACCAAGGGATCGCTCTTCAATCCTTGATTGGATGTCATCAATCGTGATTGAACGAGACTGTATCTTCAGAAGATATGTAGACCGTTGGGTAAGATATTGAACCCTTCTGATTCAGTCGCCCATACAACTGAATCTCCAGCTTCCACAAGTGTGATAAGTTTGAGTTGATTCCCGAGGATATTTTCCTTAGAAGATGATATCCTATTTTAGAAAGTCCCTTGATTGACAAGATGGGATATCAGGATAATTGAATATCACTTGCCTTGATCGGAAACCTGCCATTACGTGGGTCTTCGTGTTTTGTAAAATGCAGGAACTGATCTTTCTTCATATTAGTCTAGGAGAAATTTGATCAGTTGGCATGGAATGGTAATACGGAGATTTGATGTGATCCATCCGTCACTATTTGGATCGTCAAGAGCACTTCCATCCGACTCTACGTCAGAAGCACTTCCATCTGACCCTTCGTCAGAAGCACTTCCATCTGACCCTTCGTCAGCGCGACAGAATTGGAGTAACTCAATCTGCTGCTTATTCATTCTTCCTGCATCACATTTCATTAAACAATATCTTTTGAAGGTTTTGTCAGAATCAAAATATAGGAGTATTTCCACAACAATCTCGCCCTTTTTGATGATGACAAAAACTTCTCCAGTTGCAAATTTAAAGGAAAATTTAACCAGTGATAATTTAATAAAAGTGAGTAGCCATCATATTTGTTCCTGCAGGTAATCATCATTAGAGTTTGAAATATAATGAAAGTGTGCTCATAGGAGAGCATGATCAGAGTAAGATTATCCTACAATAATCCTGCACGAATTGTCCTGCAAAACGGTAGGTTAGGTCTTCTCCTCCTTTCATCTAAATTGAGATATGATATGAATATAAAAATATGATTAGAGATAATCTATAGAGAAATATGATTAGAGATAATCTATTGAGACTGCATAAAAATAATTTCAACTTCTCCCCCTTTTTACTCAACATCGAAAAAGTTCTTGAAGAGGAAAAGAGAAAAAAACATTAGCTGAGTTTTTTAAGAAGAGGGATGATCTTCAGGCTCAACATCAGTCTCCCCTCGGGAAGGTCCTGCAAAACTGCTTCTCAGCATCTGAGCATGGTCTCTAACAGCTTGAGGAGAGGGCATGTGTGAAGCTGTTCTGTCCGTTCTGACCAGTGTGTATGTAGGCACGTTGGCTATCTCATCACGAAACGTTTTCCCATAGACATCAATGGATTTTTCTAGCCTAGTCACCTGACTAGTCAGACCCTGCAACTTCCTATTGTCTTCTGTTTAAAAGCCTGCAGTTGCTGAACAAATCTTGTTTCCATTGCAGCCATTGTCTGAATGACAGTATTTTGAAGATTCTCAAAATGCGCGTGAAGGTCCATATGAGGGTGTGGAGGTGTAGGTTCTGAAGTCTTCCCCTCAGTTTGAGCCTTAGTGAAGGCTTGAGAAGTTAGGACTTCAGTGAGAAAGACATCTGATGTGACAGGCTCAGGCTCTTTCTCCCCCTGAAGTATAGCTCTTTTTCCTTTCTCCTTTGATGGTGGCACGGAGACTATTTCTTCATCAATGTCCATTGGAATGGACTGTGCACTAGACAGCTGATCTTCTCGTGCTATTGCTGAGGCTAGACTTGTAGCACCTTTCTGAATAGTGCGTCTGGTGGAGGAGACAGAGTAGGCGTCAAAGTCATCTTGTTCTTGCTCCTGTGCTTGTGACGCCAATGTTACTAGAACTTGAGCTAGCAATTCCTCATGATCACAGTTGACGATTTGGATGTCATACTCTGTGTCATCTGCAAATCGTGCAACTTGCTCCTCATTCCACATTGTGAGGAATTCTTCCTCAGTCAGATCACAGGGATATACAACCTTTTCTTGTGGTTGTATTTCTGTTTCATCTCCTTCTTCCTCATCTCCCCCAACATTACTATTTTCAGACTCACCACCTTCATCTGATCCACCTCGAGATTGGGTAGCTTCAGAATCATATTCCCACGTTTCTTCCTCACTTGCGTCTGAGTCCCTATCAACAGAAATTTCTGGTTGTTGCCCTTTAACTGCCATGGCTTTTCTCTTCTTTGGAGATTTTTGCTTTGACTCTTCCTCAAAGTCCACAATGACTGGTTCATTGTTCTTTGTTCTCCATCCAGCATGAGTCATCTTGAATCCTATCTTTGTTACCATAGTCTCTCCAGCAGTCATTAAAGGAATTTCTTGCTCGACAAAGGCACCTAGGCTATCAATCTTGAAATGATTGATTATTTTGAAGATCAACGCCGCATAAGGAAGTTGCCCCTTTGGCTTGAGAGCTGATCTGTACATATGCAGTAGTATAGTGTGAGCAAAAGAAATCCTTTGTCCTGTCAAGATTCCCCATAACAGCTTTGCCTCGTACTTTGAGATATCTGTCTTTGATGCTGCCTTGGGTCTGAGACATTCAATGATCACTTTGTGCATCATGATATGTTTCAGGGGAAAGTCTGTGTAGGCAATGTGTGACTTTGATTCCCTTGAGAAACTCGATTTGCTAGTCAGGAAGCAGAAAGCTTCACTTGCAGTGATATCTAAGGGTTTGAAATCTCCCTTTGTGGTTCTCATGATTGAAGCCAATTCATCAACAGTCAGAAAATACTGCTTTCTTTTGATTGTGAAAGCCAGAGAGTTGAAGTTGACAAACTGAAGATTTGAATAGAAGTAAGCTACCATATCAGGAAAAGTGTAGCCTCTCCTAGTTATAAACTGATCTAGCTTCATCTTTTCTAGATGCTTCCTCAGATAGATGCCATTGCTGTCAAAGTACTTTAACTCAAATACCCTTTGAGGTATAACACCTCTCTATTTCATTGCTTCAAACCGTTCTTTGTGAGCCTGATTCTGGAACAATGGATCAGGAAAGCTTTTATCCAAATTAAAGCCTATAATTTTCACAAATTCATTGAACAGAATGTCATCATCGTCTTCCACCTTCGCCTTCGTACCGCCAGGTCTAATTGGGGATCGTCTACGTTTCGAACTTGTCTCTGCCACTTTCTCCTTTCCTTTTCTAGAGACAGACGTAGGTTTTTCTACAGCAAGTGGTTCAACGATTTTTCCAGGCAGACTAAGAAACTCCAAAAGTTCGCCCTCACTATCAAAGTGATGAGTTTTCAGCAGTTTTCTAAGTTCGTTTCCAAAATCTCCTGCGTCCTTGATTCTATCATACATTGGCTTAATAGAATGAGCCATAGATTCCTTTATTTCAAAAGCAGACAGAGATAGACCTTTTGTCAGGCGGAGTGCTTCTCGTTGTTCGTTGATTTGGGTATCTGTGAGTTCCGCGCTGCTTGCAGTTGATGCGGAGAACTTCCTCTTGGTCTGAGGCGTCTTCTTCGAGTCAGAGACTGATTTTGGAGCCATTGATGCGTAGAAAGTTTGAAACTTTGAGTGAAAGAGTGTTGCTTTGAGGAGGAAATTGAGAGCGAGAGGTTTTCAACACGGTTTTAGGGTTTTGAATTGAGAGAATTTTGAAAGTAAGAGAACAGAGGTGACGGTTCAGCGTTTTTATAAAAGAGGCGGTTATTTTTGGAAACACAAAAGAGAATTTTGATTTAAAAAGGAATTCTTAAAAAAAATATTCACGGTCAATCAGATATTAAGCGATATCTATTCATATGAGGAACTTACCTAAAAGATAGCTTTTAGAGATAACTGACCTTTTGATTTAAGAAAAGTGTGAATTTTTTTCTTACGCGCCTTTTTGGCGTCCCTTCTGATGCTCCTTCTGATGCTCCTTCTGACGCTCCTTCTGACTCTCCTTCTGACTCTCCTTCTGATGCTCCTTCTGACGCTCCTTCTGATGCTCCTTCTGATGCTCTTTCTGACTTTCCTTCTGATCCTCTTTCTGACTTTCCTTCTGACTCTCCTTCTGACGTACCATGTTCTAAGGTATACTTAAGAAGGAAGGTTAATAATAGATAATTTATTTCTGATAAAATTGAAACTCTGTTTATCAAGTGGTTTAGTAAAAATATCTGCAAGTTGATTTTTCGTGTCAATGTATTGAATGTTAACATCATGGTTTTGAACATGATCACGTATGAAGTGATGCTTGATCTCAATATGCTTTGTTCTTGAGTGAAGTATAGGATTCTTTGTGAGATTTATGGCACTTGTGTTGTCACATAGGATTTCCACAGTTGATTCTTCAACACCATAGTCCTTGAGCTGCTGTTTTAGCCAAAGTATTTGAGTGCAGCAGCTTCCAAGAGATACGTATTCTGCTTCAGCTGTACAGAGTGTCACTGTATTTTGCTTCTTTGAGTACCATGAGACAAGCATGTTTCCCATGAGTTGACATGTTCCAGATGTACTTTTTCTATCAATTTTGCAACCTGCAAGATCTGCATCTGAATAACCTTTTAGTGTAAAATCAGAAGATTTAGAATACCACAAACCATAGTTGGGATAAGTCCCTATGTATTTGATTATTCTCTTGACTGCTGATAGGTGTGATTCTCTTGGACTTGACTGAAATCTTGCACATAAGCAGACACTATATAGTATGTCGGGTCTTGAAGCTGTGAGATAGAGTAATGATCCGATCATGCTTCGATATAGTTTGGGATTGACTTCTTTTCCATCTTCATTCTTATCTAATTTGGAAGAGTGAGACATAGGAGTTTCTGTCTTCTTGCCATTCTTCATACCAAACTTCTTCACTATTTCCAATGCATACTTCTCTTGAAATATGAAGGTTCCTTTCTGGGATTGATGAATTTGAAGACCAAGAAAGAACCGTAATTCTCCCATCATACTCATCTCAAATTCATCCTGCATTGTTTTAGAGAATTTCTTGCAGAGAAGTTCATTAGAGGAGCCGAATATAATATCATCAACATAAATTTGAACTAAAAGGATATCTTTACCTTTTCTTTAAATAAAAAGAGTGGTATCTACATTACCTTTAGTGAAGCTGTGTTGAGATAAAAAATTACTTAACCTTTCATACCAGGCACGGGGTGCTTGTTTCAATCCATAGAGTGCCTTTTTTAAGACATAGACCATATCCTTTTGTTTAGGTTCTTCGAAGCCAGGAGGTTATTCAACATATACCTCTTCTTTGATGTACCCGTTTAGGAAGGCACTTTTCACGTCCATCTGAAAAAGTTTGAAGTCATTGTAACACGCATAAGCAAGAAGTAGCCTAATGACTTCTAACCTGGCAACCGGTGCATAGGTTTCATCATAGTCTATTCTTTCTTCCTGAGAATATCCTTTTGCTACAAGTCTTGCTTTGTTTCTCACAACTTTTCCTTTGTCATCAAGTTTGTTTCTGAATACCCATTTTGTTCCAATTACTGGACGATTGACTAGTTCCCAAACATTGTTGACTTTGAACTGATGTAGCTCTTCCTGCATTTCATTTATCCAGTTTTCATCTGCTAATGCATCTTCAATCCTTTTTGGCTCCAATTTAGATACCAAGGCGATGTTGCTCATTGCTTGCTTGAACTTGGATCTTGTTCTTACACCATCATTTATGCTGCCTATGATAAGTTCCTTTGGATGACTTGACTTATGCTTCCAGTTTTTGTCAAGTCCATCATTTGAGGATATTTTGGATTCATTCTGATCATCTTCTGGTCTTTCTTCTGAGGAAGTTTCCTTCTGAGCATTCTCCGAACTCGTATTCACATCTGATTTTGCTTGTGAGTTCGTGACTTGATGAAGTATATGCATTTGAATGGATTCAGGTTCATCATCCTGGTTGCTTTCATCGAACTTGATGTTCACTGATTCCTCAATAATACGAGTGTTCTTGTTGTAAACTCTGTAGGCTTTGCTTGTTGTTGAATACCCCAAGAAAATTCCTTCATCTGATCTTTCATCAAACTTTCCAACTCGATCATTAGCATTCTTTAGAATAAAGCATTTGCAACCGAATACATGAAAATATGCAATATCAGGCTTTCTTTCTTTGAAAAATTCATAGGGAGTTTTCTCAGAAAAAGGTCTGAGGGAAATTCGATTTAAGATATAACAAGCTGTTGAAACGGCCTCAGCCCAAAAGTTTGAGGCAATTTTACTTTCAATAAGAAGAGTTCTGGCCATTTCTTGCAACGATCTGTTTTTCCTTTCTACTACCCCATTTTGTTGTGGAGTATAAGGAGCAGAGAAGTTATGCTGAATTCCGAAATTAGTGCAAAAATCTGAGAAATTTTGATTTTCAAATTCTCCCCCATGATCCGTTCTCAAACTGGAAATAGTGTAACCCTTTTCATTTTGAATTCTTTTAGCAAGTTTTGAAAAGGATATGAAAGCTTCGTTTTTGTGAGCAAGAAATGAAACCCATGTAAATCTAGAGAAGTCATCAACTATGACAAGGAAATATTTCTTACCTCCAATGCTTAGAGTTCTATTTGGTCCGAAGATGTCCATATGAAGTAACTGCAGACAACGCTTAGTGGAAACTTGATTTAAAGACTTAAAAGAACTTCTTACCTGCTTACCTAGTGTGCATGCATGACATAGTCCACTTTTCTCAAATTTTGTTTGAGGTAATCCTCGAACAAGTCCCTTCTTGGAAAGCTTTGAAATATGTTTCACACTAATATGACCTAACTTTCTGTGCCAAAGATCAGATTCATCCTTAACAGAAATAAGACATTTAGCATGTTCACAGTCAGCATTAATATCTAAAAGATAAATATTCCCATGCCTTCGTCCCGTGAAGGATTGCTTCTTATCCTTGTTGATACCTGTGCATTTTAGATCTTGGAACTGAATATCATATCCAGAGTCACAGAGTTGACTTACAGAAATCAAGTTGTAGTTCAATCCTTTGACTAGAGAGACATTTTTAATGGTCAGATTTCCAATCTTTACATTTCCTTTCCCGATCACTTTACCCTTGTTCCTTCCTCCAAACGACACACTTCTTTCATCATAATCTGAGAGGGATATAAACACATCTGGATTTCCAATCATGTGACTTGAACAACCACTATCCAGAAACCACTTGTTCTTCCTTCTCTTTGGTACCTGCAATAGATAACCAACTTACTGTTTCTTTGGTACCCATGTTTTCTTGGGTCCTTCTGTGTTAGTATATTTTGACCTTTTAATAGGTCTCCAGATTTTCTTGCAGTAATCCTTAGTATGGCTAGGATCACCACAGTTCACACAAGGTTGTCGAATGTAGGATCTAGTAAAATGCTTATAAAAATGATACTTGTAATTGGAAAACGTTGGTTTTCGAAATTCAGTTTTAAAGACATTTCTTTGGCTACTTTCCTTTTTAAAACCTAACCCAGATCGATCATTGAAGGGTATTTGTTTTGATATAATGCTATTCAGAGTTTCTGAGCTTTGTGAAAACCTTTTTGATATAGTAGAAATTTTTTCTTTCAAGGAAGCATTTTCTCTTGAAACTGAATCATGATTTTCTTTCATCTGGTGAAACTCTTGTTGTAGAAGACTAATTTTTTCTTCTTGGGACATATTCTGTTGTTTTAAAGAAGTATTTTCCTTTTTCAAATAAGAAACCTTCTCAAGAGCTTCTTTGTAGTTTCTACACAATTCATCAATATATTCAACAACTTCATCAGGGAGTTCAGATGAACATACCTCATTTTCTGAATCTGAACTTGAGTCTGATTCGGCCATGAGACAAATATTTGCATAATCATTCTCGCTTTCATCATAATCACTCAAAGTTTCTGCCTTTAGAGTCTTCTTGTACTTCTCATACTTGAGTTTGTCCTTCTTTAAAATTGGGCAGTTCGGTTTGATATGTCCTGCTTTCTTACAGTGGAAGCAAATCACATCTTTGCTATCTTGTGAGTCGTTGCTTGATATTTTTACCTCACTCTTTTTCCGAGGTTTCTTTCCTTTGATATTTCTGCCTTTCCGAGCCATCTTCCTAAATTTCTTGACCATGAGGGCTAATTCTTCATCATCCTCATCTTCATCATCTGTGTCAGAAAAACATTGATTAATTTGACTTTTTAATGCAATAGATTTTTTACCTTTCTGTTCTCCCTTTTTGTTTGCTCGTTCTGTTTCATAGGATTGCAAAGTGCCGACTAGCTTATCCACCGAGGGGGGTCTAATTGTTTGGCATTCTTGAATTGATGGCTTGATGTAATTCCAATCATCTGTGAGTCCACGTAGTATCTTCCTGACTTGCATTGGTTCAGCAATAGGTGCACCTTGTCTTGCAAGTCCACTTGCCAAAGTCTGAAACCTGTCTATCATATCTGCAATAGATTCATCAGGCTTCATTTCAAATGCTTCATAGTCACTCAGTAAAATACTGAGCTTTGTTTCTTTCACACGATTTGTTCCTTGAAAGGTACCATGAAGTCTATCCCATATTGCCTTAGATGATTCTTCCTCTGAGACATGATTATAAAGAGGAGTAGATAAGGCACAAAAGAGAGCATTGACAGCTTTAGAATCAAGGCCTTTTCTTTTAGCCTTTTCAGTATCAGTCATTGTTGTGACAATGTTTACTCCGTCAGCAGAGGTTGGATTTGTGGTATTTGCAGGAACTATTCCATTTGTAACGACATCTCACATCAGATCATCATAGGCTTTGAAGAACCACTTCATCTTGTTACTCCACATGTTGTAATCCTTTCCATCAAAGTATGGAGGCTTGTTGGCAAAGTGCGAATCGCTTGTTCCTGAAGAGTGATTGCTAGACATAGTAGATCGTTAACTCTGAAGTCAATAGACACTTCGTAAAATGAGCAACCTGCTCTGATACCAATTGATGTATCTAGCAATATCTCCTAGAGGGGGGTGAATAGGAGATTCTGAACACAATTATAAATTTCTTGCGGAATGGATAGAGTTCAGTGTACGATTAGGAACAACAGCAGTATAACAGTATGCAGGAAATCTAAACACAAGAGTAAGAGTTTAGAGAAGAGGATATTGCACACGAAGTTTATAGTGGTTCGGCTTGGATCAAGCCTACGTCCACTCTCCCACGATGACAGCCGATTGACTGGATTTCACTATGAAGAAACAAGAAGATTACAATCACTCAAGTGTTTTGTTTCCTTCTTTCACAGATTTTCACAGTGAAGGATTTTGAGCACACATAATACTCTCTCAAATGAAACTCAAATTATTCTTGCACTTTGGATTGTTGTTCGCTCTCTTACCCTCTAGTCGAACATTATACTTCTTTTATACTCCCCTGCCTCCGAACTAGCCGTTGGATTCCAGCCAAGGGATCACTCTTCAATCCTTGATTGGACGTCATCAATCGTGATTGAACGAGACTGTATCTTCAGAAGATATGTAGACCGTTGGGTAAGATATTGAACCCTTCTGATTCAGTCGCCCATACAACTGAATCTCCTGCTTCCATAAGTGTGATAAGTTTGAGTTGATTCCCGAGGATATTTTCCTTAGAAGATGATATCCTATTTTAGAAAGTCCCTTGATTGACAAGAGGGGATATCAGGATAATTGAATATCACTTGCCTTGATCGGAAACCTGCCATTACGTGGGTCTTCGTGTTTTGTAAAATGCAGGAACTGATCTTTCTTCAGATTCGTCTAGGAGAAATTTGATCAGTTGGCATGGAATGGTAATACGGAGATTTGATGTGATCCATCCGTCACTGTTTGGATCGTCAAGAGCACTTCCATTCGACTCTACGTCAAAAGCACTTCCATCTAACCCTACGTCAGAAGCACTTCCATCACTTCCATCTGACCCTTCGTCAGAAGCACTTCCATCTGACCCTTCGTCAGCGCGACAGAATTGGAGTAACTCAATCTGCTGCTTACTCATTCTTCCTGCATCACATTTCATTAAACAATATCTTTTGAAGGTTTTGTCAGAATCAAAATATAGGAGTATTTCCACAACATCAGGGACATGTACTTCGTTGAGTATCTTTAACAGTGCGTTTTTGTGCTTCTCTGAATTGATGAATAGGTCTAATAAGGATATCTGTGCGGGTAACTTCCTCAGCTGTTCTATCACCTCAAACTCGCTGGTTTTGATGATCGATATGAGCTTTTCGGCATCTTCCTTCGTGACCTCCTTTTTTTCGGATTCACCTTCCCTTGGGGCATAAAATCGTCCAGACCTCATTACTGCGTCTACTTGTGTGGTCCCATAGTCCCAATGGACTGCTTTAAGATCGTACTCTTCTACTGGGGGGACTTTTATCGTTACAGTTGTCCTCTGAGGTGTTTTTGGTTCAGACGTGTTGTCTTCTTCCTCTTGTGGAAATTGAATCACGACAGGCTTGACTGGGCAGTCTTCTTCCCTACTCAAGCTATCCAGTTCATCTAATCTAATCACCACGGTCGTGGCTACTTCGACCATCGATACGGTGTTGTCAAAGTCTTCTGTGGAAGGTTCTTCCATGTTCTTCGTGGTTTCTGGTAGAGAGAGATCATCCATACCTCCCCATCCGTCCGGTATGATGTCTTCCATCTTTTGATAAAAGCTGGGAGGGGCCGAATATTTCACTTTGAAGTTGTATCCTCCAGAATCTTGACCCAGGTTGTCTATAACTTCGCCCTTCTCAAGTGCGCTAGCCATAAACTTGAGGTCTGCTAGACTTCGCCTCTTGGCTTCTAGTTCGTCCTCTTTGAATTCTCTCTCTGACTGAGTCGCCGGTCCAAGATTGTTTACCAAATTCTCATGCGAGATACCCCAGGTATTACCCTGCTCAGTCTTGATCGCGCAGTAGTTACCTTCCAAAGATAAAGAAGCTTCGACTCCTTCGAACTCTTCATTGGTGATGTCAGACATTATGCCCAAGCTCATCATCTTGGCGATACATAACTTCTTTTGGTCAGCCGAAATCTCTCCCGCCTTTGGGTATGACGAAGCAGTTGTCAGTAGGTCGGTCAGCTTGGGCACATCTACCTTCAGCTCTAGGTAGTCTTCTTCACCTTCAGTGAATATAGCCCCTACTGTTTGATGATCTGGCAATGGATTTTCTTGCACATTTGGGGTCGTATTGTCAAATTTCAAAATCTGACTATCAATTAGGGCTTGCACTTTCAACTTAAGGATGTAACAATTGTCCACATTATGCCCTCTTTCGCCCATATGGTAGGCACAGGTCTGGTTCTCATCAAAGCCAGGATACCTTGCAGGGTTTGCCCTATGTGGTTCTTTCGCCACCAGGTGTTGCTCCAGCAGCATCGGGAGTAGCTTGGATAAAGGCTTGGGGAGCTGGGAGAATTGCTTCTGGGGCTGCTTTCTCCTATGCTCTTGTACCTTTGGCACTGACTAGGATGATCTGCCTTTGGCCTGATTAGAATTGCCGAATGTCTTGAGCTTGTGGGGGTCTGGTATAAATGCTACGTCGAGCCCAGCTTCTTTCTCCTTTCTTAAAGGATATTGTCTTTTAGAAGCTTCATGGGGTTTTCTCTCCCTCAAGGCCCATTCCAGTCTTTCAGCAACCTTTATCAAGTGTGCGAACGTTTGACATCCAGAGGTGTTTAGCCTGCCAAAGTACTCGTAGGGGAGCGCCTTTAGGAATAAGTCGATCAGTTCCTCTTCTGGGATTGATGGCTTTACTTGGGTGGCCAAGGCTCGCCACCTCTGGGCGTATGTTCTGATCAACTCACCTCTTGCCTTTGAAGTTCGCAGAAGGTCCTCTCTTGTTGGGGCTGTAGCCGTGTTGAACTTGTACTGTCTGAGGAAGTCTTCTGCGAGATCCTCCCATCCGTCGTAATCTTCCAGGTCTAGCTCAATGAACCAGGCCAGAGCGGCGCCAGCCAAGCTTTCTTGGAATGTGTTCATTAATAGCGGGATATAATCCGAATAGTGCGCCATCTTGCGTAGATAATACTTGAGGTGGGCACGGGGACAGCCTGTGCCGTTGTATTTTCTCACGAACTCTGGTTCCTTATAGTCAGGAGGAGT
Organism: Rhodomyrtus psidioides; assembly: GCA_021437785.1. NCBI lineage: Eukaryota > Viridiplantae > Streptophyta > Magnoliopsida > Myrtales > Myrtaceae > Rhodomyrtus > Rhodomyrtus psidioides. The sequence continues at coordinate 238,550 of JAILYB010000044.1, read as the reverse complement.
CTCTACTTTAGCAAAAGGAGATATCTTGTCGAAGCGTGCTAGTTCGTAACCTTGGCTGCTCAAGCATTCCTCAATCTTGGCCAATCTTTTAGCTTCCGCCTCTGTTTTCATGGTCTGCTTCCCTTTCTCCTCCTTCTCGAGGTTGATGATGACAGGAGAGGCCTTCTGTTGTGATCGGCTGTTTAGTTCATGTATGTCCTCCTCTGTACGCTGGGTATCTCTCGTTACCTCTTTATCAGCTACATCTGTTACCGCAGAAGGGCCCGAGTTGTTCTGGTTATGGGCCGTTGTTTGTTTAGCCTGAGTGGCTTCTAGTATGGCCTTGATGTCGGTCATCATAGTTGCTAGGGCAGTCATTTGGGATTCTAGCATTCCCACGCGCGGAGTCAATTCTTGCTGCTCCATTCTTGTCTTAAGGCGAGTACGGAAACGATGTGTCGGTAGTTCCGTGATGAGAGTGTACCTGTTTTGAAAAGATTTCTAGTGAGTACTTCTTTTATTTCTGGCAAAAAAGAAACAGTTAATCCTTTCAGTTGCATATTCCTTGTCAGCATATGAGAAAAAGGGCTACTCTGTGAGCCTTAGCCTCATGTAAGTAGTTCTTTCAATCATTTCTCAACAAGAATTCATGGAACTAAAAGAAGCGTAATTTCTGACGATAGTTTTTATGCGTTTACAAAACATGTTCACATTCATACTCATATGTCCCAGATAGTGTCTAACAGAAATGAGAATGTATGAGAAGGTGTCACAATGTTTGCTTATTTTACACTTGACAGAACAGCTTATTCAAGTTTAGGACGTTTGAGACCTAAGGTATCCTCATCATCCTAGTATGGATTCCCCTCTTCAGTCTGAGACTCCTCATCCTCTGAATATGACAGCGGTCTCATGTCTTCGGGTATGTACGGCTCTATTCCATGTACGTATGGTACAATGTATTCAGGTATGTAGGGTTCGACGAGGCTTCGTCGGATCTCTTTAAAGTGCTGAATGTGTTCTGCGGTGGCTCTATGAATGTTTTCTTCACGAGTCATATTTTCTGGCCAATTTATTTCTTCGACCTGGGAATTCTTCAAAGAACGTATGATGGATGCCACCTTGGCTTCAAATTGTCTCTTCTCCTCTTCAGTGAGGGTCTGGCTTGGTAAGTCAAAGGAAAAGATACCGGGTTGTGGTGGAGAAGGGATCTCCTGTAGTGCTCCGAACTGCCGAATCACCCTCCTTGGATAGTATGCAGTAGCGCCCGTGAATCCTAGCAAAGGGACTGGACTCCCATCATCGCAGGTCAATCTGACTTTGCTTAGTGTTGGCAACCTTAGCCGCCATCGGAGTTGTTCGGGTTTTAGCACTTTAAGGAAGTTCCTCCATTCTATGAAGTTGAACTTAGGAACACGTGTATGGGTTCTAACAAATGTTTTTAGAGGGTGTGCATCAGGGCTGATCTCAGTGAAACCCATGCGGATGTGGAATTGTCTGATATGGGATGTGAACCATACATACAGAAGATCACTAGAAGCTCTAAAGATTCCCTTTTTATTTTTTTTAAACGATTTAAGGAAAGAAGGGTCTCGGCAAGGAGGATGTTCGAGTAATCCCACCCACAACAGACTTGTCTAGCTACTACAGCCATGATAGGGTCGAAGGTGATAGTTGAGATCGGGAATAGCACAAAGCTAAAGAATGCCAAGATAAAGGCTCTACCAGATTTGGTTCCTTTAGTAGCAGGAAGGCGGGAAAATCGATCTATAAGGAAGGATAGGGAGACTCATCCAGAATTGTTTTTTGCATCTGCTTTGACTTCATTCAGGTTTGTATCAAGGAATTCAGCCACCTGACTCAGGGGTTCAAGTCTTATAGGGGGTCGGACGAGCATAGGGGTGAACTCAACTCCGATGACGGCGCTGTATTCCTCGATAGTGGGAGTGATCTCTAGTCCTTCCATGCAAAATGTAGCGGTGGTAGGATCCCAGTAAAGCGCCATGGCTTGAATAAAGGCAGGTGGACACTCAATCTTCAGTAAGTCCAATAGGTACCCTAGTCGTGATTCCGCATACTTCTGGCTGGCTTCGCCCATGCCATCCCACCATGATTGGAGTTCAGCTCGAGGGATTTTGAACACTTGAATATCGTTCTTTCCCATTAAGTCTAAAATATGCAAATGATTTTAAAAAGTCAATTGTCAGAAATTACTTTAAACGTATGAATATGCAGATGTCATGAGACATGCATGAGCTAACTTGATTGCATAGTTCAATTTGAAGAAATAGAGATTATGACCTTTTTCAGGTTTTGAAAGCCTGACTCAAAGTCTAATTTGCATTTCAGGGAAGTGTTTTGGTCAGGTTTACTTAGTGACTAAAGGGAACAGCAACGTTACATTCCATTGGTCAACACATCAAAGGAACAAAGTGGGATGCATTTTTATTACAGTCAAGATGTCTAATAGAAGAAAGGTAAAGAGAGGTCTTTTCAAACAAGAAAGCCAAAAAAGCTAATGGAATGTGAGGATCTAAATCATTCTTTTTCCAGAGGTTTACCCAAATGACAGTCGGTCAGGAACTCTCCCTTAATCTAGGGTAGGGGAGTTATCTTCAGTGTTTTGGTCGAGAGGTTGTAGTTCCTCTGGCCATTCTCTAGTCCAGGGTATGATGACTTCGGGAGCCTTCTCGGGTTTCACCTTCTTGAGTGTGATACGCTTCGGTTTTGTCTTGGTCGCGGGGCGTCTTCTTTTTCCCCAGAAGGTGATCATGGATGTACTTTCTTTGGTCAGTAATTTGGTCTTCCGGCGGGCGTATGCCTCCCTAGCTAACTGGTTGCGACGCTGCCTCTTCATCTCCAGATAGTCCTTGAACATCTCATCTGCTTGTCGCTTGAATCTGAGGTTATCGACATAGTAACGGGTTTGGCAATCTTCGGCGTATCCCAACTTACGTCCAGTCAGCTCCCGACCATGCACGAATCTAGTGAAGTGCAGCCTTGTGTTCGGTCCAGGGCGAGTGACCTTCCTCAGGTATTCGAAGGTTACCAATTCTGTCGAGCTCTTAGGGAACATCGACATTCTAACCTATTACCATTGCTGTTTCAATTAGTCACTTGAGCGATTCGCATGACGTGAATGCACATGAATGTATGTAATGCATGAGTCATATCACGGAGCAGGGAATAGTAAAGTACATTGGAAGTAAATGCCTTACCAACCACACCTGGGGAATGTGGAATATCCCCCTCTTATTAATGGGTGGTTTTAGGTATACCAACCATCCATAGATATGCGCATGAGACAAGTGGGTATACTCTAAAAACCAAAAATCAGGTGAGGAACCTACGGCTCAGGCTCCCACGTTCCACACGAGGCAGATTCCTCCCCAAGGGTACCTACCCAAGAGGGTTAGATATCGCCAATACAGATGGTAGGCGGGAACGGGTACGAGAGTCTCAAGTGCCATCAAACACAAAAACATTTTCGCACCTTTTCCCTATCTAAGGTAACCTAAGGGTGGTTGTAGTCGGGGTTTGATCGCCAGTGTGTGCAATGTGTCGTGATCATCACAATGCAAGGTCATGCACAGCAGTTTGTATCAAACACCACTTCAGTATGTGTGTAAAGTAAACATACATTCCCAACTCCAACCTGCAGAAAAATGTCAACAATTACTCCACCCCTTATTTCTCCAATCTGCAAAAACATCTAACACAATAGTTAGCATACGTACCTCACCTTCGAGAGCATCTGCAGAAAACAATGTCAGATAAACCAAACAACTTTTTAATCGGCTCAAGTCCTCTGGAATTCGTAACCAGAGGTTCTAGTTTAGAATAAGTCCCCAGCAGAGTCGTCAGTCTGTTGCGACCCTCCCGAGCGGAGGGCTAATGGGCCGCCCGATCGCTGGCTTGATCGGACGCGGGCCTCTCCCAAGGTCCATTTCCCAAGTCGTAACTGCTGGATATACGTGGTCGACCTTCAGTGTGGTCTAGTGACATGTGATGAGTGTACATGCCAAGGAGTCGCCACCAATCGTTTCGCGGAGGGTACGATCGGAAACCCTATCGAATAGTTGGGAGTGGTCTATTCGATTCTGCGGAAACCAGAGAAGTGGGTTCGGGGACTTAGTTACGTCAACTGTCAAAGTTGACGCCCTTTCGGTACCTAAGCTGAATGGTTTATCTGATCCTAGGATTTCATACATACGAATGGGGTACAGATCCTAAATCTAGGAGTTCATGCAGATGGGAGATACTACCCTATCAATCACAATCAATAGAAAAGAGTGCGCAAATCGAGGATCCAGTACATGCGGATAAAACACATGAAATCAGCATGGTATCCCTAATGAGGCCCTATTAGCCTAGAGAAATATCAATCAAGGCTTAGGAGTGATTTGGACATGATTCAACCATGAGGGGCAGAATCGTAATTTTGAATAATTCGGGGAAAATTTACCCTTAAAAGGGTAAATCTGTCATTTTAGACGAATTGAGAAGTCAGAAGATAGGGGGAATAGAATTGGCCATCAATCCAATCCATTTCCTATTTTTTGAGAATTTTCAGGATTTTTCTGGAATTTAAAAGTGATTTTACCCTCGGAGGGGTAAAATCGTCATTTTGGACAAAGATGGGAACTGAAAATCTCAAATATTAGGGTTGGTCGTCCACATGACCCAAATCCTAACTTTAAGCAATTTTCAGAACTCGATTGGGACAAGAAAGACGATTTTCCCATTAAAGGGCAAAATCGTCATTTTGAGAGAAGGGACGGGACTCGAAAATCCAAACCTAAGAATTGGTCGCCTAATCGACCCTAATTCTTACTTTGGCATTATCAGCCTTATCTCGCATACACAGCAGATGCGACTTACCCCTAAAAGGTAGTATCGTCAAATTTTGGAAGAACGGATAAGAAACCCCAAAAATAGGATTGACCAGTTGTCTGTGGTCAATCCTAGATTTTAAGGGATTTCTGGAATGTCTAGGATTTCCCCACAATTTTTCCACATTTTTTTGGAATTTTCTGGAATTTTCTAGCATTTTTTTTGGATTTTCTAAGATTTTTCTGATTTTTTTATTTATTATTATTATTATTTTTTTAAAAAAATCATTTTTCGATTTTTTTATTTTAAAAATATTATTCGGACCGGGTCGACCCGACCCACTCGAGTCGGAACCCAGCCCAGACCCGGATCCGCGCGAATGAAGCCTTGAAACGACGCCGTATCGCCTTTTTTTATTTTTCTGATTATCCGTGCTAGATCCAACGGTTCCTATAGAGCCAATTGGCTAATCCACGGCTGTTGAATGGACTGACTGAAATCTATGGCCTAGATTGAACAAAGACATGACTAGAGCCGTCTGATCGACCTACCATAATCTACGGTCAAGATTAGAACGCAAGACTCGATCTGGACCGTTCACCCTCTCTAGCCTAAAACGACGCCGCATTGCTACTAACCTAAACGGCACCGTTTCAGCTCATTTTGATTTTCTGATTTTAAATATTTTCGGATAAACCTAATTACTAATCGGACGGCCGCTAGAATTTAGACTCGATTTATCTCATCCGTCCGATCTGTTTATTCAAATAACAGACCCTAACGGCCATGCTGACTGGGCTAACACGTGGACTAATCGCAGGACGACACTTGGATATTTGACCAGTTGACTACGCCAGGTCAGCATCGTCTTCAACCTCCCGACTACAACTGAGCGAACGGCTGTGGATCTCCGACGATGATTCAACGGTGGATTTTCGATGAAATCGTACAGAACCGACGGCAATCGACTCGCGATCGTCCCTATTTTAACATATCTGAGAATCGAAGCATCCTACTCGAGGAATCGAGAACATCGTGCGAATTGCCGAGTACGGCCATGGAAGTTCAATCATGCGATTTACCCAAATCAAAGAAATTTAGTCACAGAATAGCACCAACGGAGGTTTAGAAGACTTACCTTGAGCTCCGATTGAGCTCGCTCGACCCAGATTCGGCTGGGCAAGTATGAACAGTACTCGGCGATGGAGGCCAGGATTGGGAGACTCAATTCGGGGTGTTTAAGCAAGGTCGATGCAAAAAAGGTATGCGACGATGATCAGTAATGTTCAATAAATGAAACGCCCATAGAAATTGCAAGAACGGGCATGAAAGACAAAAATCGCCATTGAAGTACAATGAAGGACTCGAAGTCAAGACTCACCTGTTTTGGAGGTTTTCGGCTATGCGACTGACGGCGACAGCTTCCTCTCAACACGGGTGACCTCCTGGTGGTCTTCGCGAGCCCTGGTCTAGCCTGTGAAGGCCCGACCGCCGCTCGGTGAATTCGAGCTCAGTCCTCGACAATAGCGGTTGGAGGACGAGCCCTTTCTCTATCTTTTTCTCTCTCTCTCGATTCTGTTTTCTTTCTTTCAACTGAATCCCCTCTTCATTTCCTTCGCGAAGGCCTGTTAGCTTATATAGCTTGTTCGATTTTTGGCGCCGAACGGTGGATCTTCAACTGACTCGGTTTGGCACGTGTAGTCACGTGCAATTGGGTCAAAACGAAGTCGGGGAAGATGGGCATTTCGCTCAATCCCTTTTGGTTCCGCGGTGAGCTTCATTTCGCACGAATTTGGCAAGGGTTTGAGCTGTTTTTGCCTTTGTTGACTTTCGCAGGTCTGAAGGTTTGACTGACCTCGCCGGAGCTCGTCCGGCGGTCATTTGTCATGGGGCCGGTCTTGATCGGCAGGTCTTGAGGTAAGGAGTAAGACGCCCACCATTTCCCTTTCAATTAGTCGCGAATTGACCTTCAATTTTGGTCTTGGAAACTCGGTTTGTCACTATTCATTTGCACGGGTGTTTTGAGGAAGACGACGACATTGTAGAAAACCGGTTCGACCGGTCCGACCGGCGGTCTGACCGGTCTGAACCGGTTCCGAATTGGATTTTTCAAAATTAAACCCAAATCAGTAGGAAATTCTTACAATTGAACCTCCTAATCAAATCTAGGGCATGAATTTTATCTAGAAATGTGGTTTTGCCCAAAAGTTTTCATCAATTTCTACAAAACCCCCAAATTTTCATTTAATTGGAAATTGGGGATCGTGTAATTGAGGGTGCAAATGATCAAATTGAGTCAAACCACCTGTGCCAATCGATTTAAAATGGTGAAATCCATTGGGTAGCATGTTCAATTTGTAATGATAGTCCTTGAATTGAAAGTAATTTCGATTATGCTCAATTTCAAGGACTAAAATGAATTTATGTTTGCAATTGAACAACTTGTCCGAGCAATTAGGTCAAATTGAAATAGGGAACAATTAGATTGAATATCAAGATCCTAGAAAATGCCAAAATTGGAATTTAAAAGACTCGATTGATATTTTTTTCTCAAATTCAATAGTACGGGTTACAAAGGAACGCCCACAATTGAATTTAATTTTGAACTTTTTGTGAGGTCAAAAATACAAGGGAATAAAAATAAAAACATTGGATATTTTTCCATATTTTTGTGACCTCGAATGCTATTTTTCTTGAATTTTTTTGAGTATTTTCCTATTTTCTAAAAATACTAAAAAATGTGAAAAATATGAAAAATTATTTTTTGGTCAAGAATGGTTCCTTGGGCTTGGCCAAGGCCACCAAAGTTGATTTTGTAATTTTTTGACTTTTTATGGATTTTTTGTGATTTTTCAAAAATAAAACTGAAAAAAAAAAAGACTTGGTCAAAAATCAGGTGTCAACACTTTATAAACTAATAAGCTATATATAAATCTTAAGAAGTGCAGTTTTCTAACCAATAATTATTTTTTTGGGTTTATTGCCACTACTAAGGGAATAGAAGTGGATGAGGCGAATGTGAAGGTAATTAGAGGGTGACCTACTCCTTAAACTGTTTCTGTGGCAAAAGAACAACATAAGTGTCAATATTTGTGTACGGAGATCACTTTAGTATCAATATTATTTTTTTGGATCATTTCAGTGCCACATCGAAGAGAAAATGATCACCAAAGTGCCAATTCCGGCCAAAAATGATTATTTCAGTGTCAATTCTGGCCAAGCAATATACGTAGCATTTTTTTTATTAATTTTTTAGTAATACGTGTCAAATTTTTTTTTAAAAAAAATCAACACACTTGGATGTCATGTGGACATTTCAACGTTAAAATAATTAATTTTTTCAGAAAAAATTAAAATTAAGAATCAAAAAATGAAAAGAAGAAGAAGAAGTTAGCGTGTTCTGACAACGGCGAGGGCTGTGAGCCCTCGCCGTCGCCACCCAGACCATCACTAGCAATGGCTGGTGAGGGGTGGGGGATGGCCTGGGGGGGTCGTCGGGATTGGGTGACCTCCACCGAGGGCTCGCCAACGTCGGCGAGGGCCGGCGGCAACCGGGCTCGTAGACCCACGGCAAGGCTGACTTCGCCCAGATCTGGGTGAGGTCGAGCCTCATCAAGCGATGGCTCGGCGAAGCTTTGCCGTTGCTGGGTGAGGCTGGTCAGCCCCGCCACGGCGAGGCTCGACCTCGCCTAGATATGTGCAAGGTTGGCCTCACTGTGGGTCTGCGAGCCCAGCTGCAGCCGGATGTCGCAGATCCTAGTGAGCCTGCAGCGGGGATCGCTGACCTTGGCAACCCTCTAGAGCCATCCCCCACCCTTCGCCGGCTATTGCTGACGAGGGTGGGGTGGCAACGGCGAGAGCTGTGAGCTTTTGCCGCTGCAATAGATGGTTCATCCCTTTTTCTTTTTTCTTTTAAATTTTTTTTTGTCTTTTTGTTATTGCTGATTAGGATCTCCGGTAAGCTACGTATGCGCCACGCTTGATTTCCAGCAAGCCATGTAGGGCATGGCACTCAAATAACCATCTTTTAAAAAAATTAGCACTGAAGCGATCCAAAAACATTATTGGCACTAAAGTAATCTCCGTCCACAAATATTGATACTTCTACTATACTTCTATCCAGTTTTTGAAGTTAGGAGTTTTCATGGATTGGCTACCTTTTACAGGTGATTTATTAAGAATTTTAGTACAATCACTGTCCCAATTATAGAATGTGTGAAGAAAGGAAAATTTTTGTGGAGAGAAAAAGCCGATAGTAGTTTTGCTATTTTGAAGGAGAAGTTATGTACCGCACTTGTTCTTGTCTTACCTTATTTTGATAAACTATTTGAGGTAGATTGTGATGCCAGTGGAGTGGGTATAGAAGCTGTTTTGTCTTAGGAGAAGAGACCAATGTGTTATTTTAGTGAGAAGCTTAGCAACGCGAGGCAGAAGTGGAGCACTTATGACAAAGAGTTTTATTCTGTTGTAAGGGCTTTGAAGATGTGGAAGTATTATCTGATTGGGAAAGAGTTCATCCTTTATTCTGATCATGAAACTTTGAAGTATTTGAATAGTCAGAAGAGGACCAGTAAGGATATGCATGCGCGATGGTGTCAATTTTTACAAAAATTTCCTTTCAGATTGCAGCATAAATCTGGTTTGCATAATGTCGTAGCATATGCATTGAGCAGGAGAACTGGCTTGCTGATTACATTGAGCTAGGACAATCTGGGGTTCGAGTAGCTGGTAGACTGTTACGTGGGCGATGATGATTTTGGGCAGACTTTGGAGTCCTGTGCTGCCAGTCATCCTTTATAAGAATTTTATGTGCATGATGGTTATTTAATGCTAGACAATAAGCTTTGCCTTCCTCGGATATCATTATGAGAGAAGGTAATTCGTGATTTATATGATGGTGCATTAACTGCACATTTGGGGCATGACAAAATTGTTGCTGCAGTTCGAGAGCGATTTTACTAGCCCCAATTGCGTAGAGATGTCAGCAGGTATGTGCAGAAGTGTTATGTTTGTCAGACTGCTAAAGGGAAGTCTAAAAATACGGATTTGTATATGCCTTTACCTGTTCTAGAAAATATATGGAAGGATTTGTCTATGGATTTTGTGCTAGGTTTGTCACGGACCCAAAGAGGCGTGGATTTTGTTTTTGTTGTGGTTGATAGATTTTTCAAGATAGCGCACTTCATTCCTTGTAGGAAGACTTCTAATGCAGTAAGTGTGGCCAGATTATTTTTCATGGAGGTGGTTCGTTTGCATGGAGTGCCTAAATCTATTACTTCAGATAGAGATAGTAAATTTCTGAGGCATTTTTGGCAGATGTTGTGGAAGTTATTTGATTAGTCTTTGAATTTTAGTAGCACAACTCACTGGCAAACTGATGGTCAGACAGAGGTGGTGAATAGAATTTTGGACAACTTGATTCAAAGCATTTGTGGAGATAAACCGAACCAATGGGATATTGTTTTATCGCAAGCAGAATTCGCTTATAATAATGCAGTTCTTGGTTCTATTGGCAGGTCACCTGTTTCTGTTGTTTATACAAAAACGCCTCAGCATAATCTGAATTTGATTTAGTTGCCCAAGCAAGCAGACAAAAATGTTGCTGCAGATCATATGGCTAAGCAGATTGTAGAGATGCATTAGGAAGTCAAGCAGATGTTGAAAGCGGCTAATTAGAAATACAAGGCTGCAGTAGATAAACACTGGCGAAAGCAGGTGTTGCAGTAGGTGATCAAGTCATGGTATTTCTTCGTAAAGAGCGATTACCAGCTGTCTCTTACAGCAAATTGCAGCAAAAGAAGTACTGACCTTACATTGTCAACAGGAAGATCAACGATAATGCCTATGCTATCGACCTTCCACAAAGCATGGGCATATCCAACACTTTCAATGTTGTTGATTTGTCACTGTTTCATGAGTCCACTGAGCCTTTGCATCCAAACTCTGACTCTAACTCGAGGACAAGTTCTTCTCAACTGGAGGAGAATGATGCAGAGTCTATTAGTAATGCATTTCTGGATCGATTGGACCGGCAGAAATCTAATCGGAAGTCGAAGCGATGATGCACTTAGAATCGGTGGATTGGATCAATGACAACATCGGAACGGGCTCAAATTCGATCGGTTGAAGCGAAATGATGTGCTGATCAATACTCAATGCTTAGCCGTGAATTACAATGGATTTTGGCGATCCAGGATCGTTTAGATGGATTTTTCAAGTTTTTAGTATTTTTGTGATTAAATTTGTTATTAGTGACAATTTTGTAATTTTGGGTTCTTGATGTTTTTTAATCCTCGTAGGGTTAGGTTTAAGATTAACACCTTATATAAGATGTTTTATGGAGTTTTGAGAGGGGACTTTTTAGATTATCAATATAGAATTTTCGAGATTTTTCTCTTAAACAAGGATTTGCTTGTTATTTTTGGTGAACACTGCATCATAAACTTTAGGGGGAGGCAATGCAGACATATGCCGGCTCGGGTAAATTGCCATTACTAATCACCCACAGTTCATGAGAAATCTCAAATGTTTGATGAACTACATATAAATGGCAATGCAGGTAGAAATCAGTGATCTCATTGGATAAAGTAATCCATATTGCCTCCTCAATAAGTTGACTTCTCTTTACTGAAATTCTTCACTTTTGCTTTTCTTTTGCGGGAAAATGGAGTTTGCTTCCAAGAACAAAATCATTTATACCCTGTCAGGCTGTCACTACAATATATTTAATTCGAACTATGTACTTTCACTCTTATTTGAATAGTAATTCAGGAGTAGCCACGTAATTTCTTGACTTTTGAAAGCAAAATAACAAAATACCCATGTTTTCAATGAATGTCAAATGTACACGTAACACACAGGATGAATCGTTATATAAAGTTGTTGAACCAAATTTGTAACTTGTCTCTTGTCTTCTTGATTGTTGGGGTTATCTTCATCTAGTTCTCTTGATTTTCTATCGTCAGTTTAAAATGTGCAAGAACCTCTTATTTTTGAACTTTCGAGCCTATGGCTTTCAAAGTAGGGTCTTGAATGGATCCGACCCATGTTTATACATTTTCAGTTTCCTAATCTGGGTTAGTATCCGAAAATAGTACCCATTTTTTCTATTGAGTAATGCTAAATCCGCTAAAATTGATCTTCTATAAGAGAGAGAGAGAGAGAGAGAGAGAGAGAGAGAGAGAGAGAGAGAGAGAGAGAGAGAGAGAGAGAGTCCATTGTGACCGATCGATTGAAAATGTTGTACTAACATGGTAAATTGGATGTCGACAATGAAATAAGTAGGTCATACTCGACATTCATAATAGCCTACCACGTCAATTGATATGTAAATTTTTTTTAACCATTCTTGTTATACCTAATTAGCTTTTCTCTTTGTGATTGCAATGTGTATTATGTCAATAATGTGGGAAACCGACATTTTAGACTATTGTTATTTGGAGCCAAATACATTGAAAAGCTTCAAATTTATGAAATTTAGAAAAGTCGACCGGGGTTTGATTTGGGCAATTCTTCTATGATTTAGACAAAAATCCAGAGAATAAGAACATGGCTTCTTCACTGTAAAAAACGTCAACACGCAAAATTAATCGACACTAAAGTTCGAAAGCTTGACCTGCCACTGAATATAAAATCTCATAGGCAGACACATTTAATCTACTCAAGACTTGAGGAGGTGAAGAAACTTTGAAGGCCTTCGAGCATGGGAGGAACACTGACTTGTGCTGCAAGTACTGTCCTCAGCGGTTGATGGTCGGAAACTTCAACCCGCCTGTCGTGTATAGAGGCTGCTTCAATCCCTTCCTGTACTATATTATCCTATCACCCCTATATACGTCATCAAAGATATAATTAGATTAAGAAAAGTATGGTAAAATACTCGTAAGGGATTGAAGCAGCCTCTATATACATTGGGTCGAGATCTTCTATATACAAATGAAGCATTCCGCTTTATCCCTGTTTTGGTCATATATATATCAAAATCATAAAACTGACCAGGCCATTTAAATTTGCAAAAGAACAACTTATTCCCAAAAAAGGTGGATGCAAATGAAAATCCTCAACTCCTCGTTATATCATGGAATTCGAGATCGTCTTGCTTTGCTTCGTAATGATCGAATAAAGAACAAATAAATATGAGTGTAATTGATGTCTTCATCATCGTGGCATACAATGATATTACTCCGATGTCAACATCTTTCAGCTATTTAAGATGGCGAATGGATCATATGGATCTTGCCACAACCATCTTTTACCATATATATATATATATATATATGCTTTGAAACGAGAATTACGATATTGATTTTATTTTTTTCCTTTTATCGGAGTTTCCTTTTTTTGCATATGTCACGTGGGAAAAGGACTGCTGTATTATCACCTTTTTCCTTTCCTTCTTAGTCCGGGAGAAAAATCAAATGACAAAACTACCCTTACTCAGGCTCTTATTTGAAACGAAGAGGGCACTTTAGGCCTTATGTGAAACAATATTCACTTCAAACTCTTATTTGAGAAAATCAAAGCACTTCAGGCCCTTTTTCGAAATTTTCCCTTAAATCTTTGGACTATGGTAAAAGAATCACCATTTCTTCTTTTTCACTTTTAGATAAGAATGGCCACATAAGATCACCTATAAGTCAAGTATAATATCTCATGTATAGCTTAATTAAAGGAGAGAGAAAGAAAACAACTTTGTCATAGCTTTCTTCTCTCCTTTTTTTTTTTTCCAATTTTCACTGATGCAGCTGGAATATTATTTAACTTAGAACAAAACTTTTAAAACATATGGATTCTTTAGCATTGTTTAGTTCGTGATGTTTTTAACGTAACTGGAGCCGGTTCGGCTTCTTTAAGTCATAGCTTCGCATGCTTGAGATGTTGTCTATTAACTGATGTGCTGTAGCATTACAATATCGATGTATCGCAATTTCGGATACTGTTAAATAAATGATGCTAAACGGGAAAACAATTTTTTTTATGAACTTCAGTTTGTTTTAGAACTAGGAGCGCTAAAGCGGCATGCAGGGAATGTTGCTCCCGGTGCAACTCTTGAAGCTGCAGTTTGCTTTCCTCTTGGTAAGTATGAGATTAACACCTAGTCGAAAAAACTTTGATAAAAGCTTGCTTGTATTCTTAGTTTCTCTACAGTCAACATGATCTCCTCATCGGGTCAAATTAGGCTGCATGTGGCTACACTTCTCTACTCTAGAAATGAATTTCTAGAGTTGATTTTTCTACATCTAGAAAGAAGTAATTTTTTTACGAGATTTTGCTTATATGAAGGATGTGGTGTGGATATTACCTCATAATCACATTGATTTACTAGTCTTTATCAAGTGTAAATTTTTCTATGTATTTTCTATAGCTCCCCAAGACAACAAAGAAATCTCTTAAAAGACAGTGAGGCCGAGATCCTATGGCTGCGTTGATGAATCGTTATATAAAGTTGTTGAACCAAATTTGTAACTTGTCTCTCGTCCTCTTGATTATTGGGGTTTTCCTCATCTAGGTCTCTTGATTTTTTTTCTTGCCATCTTATAATGTGCAAGAGCCTATCTTTGAACTTTCGGGCCTATGGCTTTCAAAGCAGGGTCTTGAATGGATCCGACCCATGTTTATACATTTGCAGTTTCCTAATTTGGGTTGGTATCCCAAAATTGTACCCATTTTTGCGATTCTGCTAAAATTGATCTTTTATAAGAGAGAGAGAGAGAGAGAGAGAGAGAGAGAGAGAGAGAGAGAGAGAGAGAGAGAGAGAGAGAGAGAGAGAGAGAGAGAGAGAGTGTGTGTGTTCATTGTAATTGATCGATTGAAAATGTTGTACTAACATGGTAAATTGGATGTAGACAATGAAACAAGTAGGTCATACTCAACATTCATAATAGCCCCCCATGATAATTAATACGTAAAATTTTGTTAACTATGCTTATTATACCTAATTAGCTTTTCTCTTTGTGATTGCAATATATATTATGTCGATTATGTGGGCAAATACGTTGAAAAGCTTCAAATTTGTGAAATTTAGAAAAGTCGACTTGGGCCTGATTTGGGGAATTCTTCTGTGATTTAGACAAAAATCCAGAGGATAAGAACACGGCTTCTTCACTGTAAAAAACGTCAGCACTCAAAATTAATCGACACTAAAGTTCGAAAACTTGACGTGCCACTGAATAAAAAATCTCATAGGCAGACACATTTAATCTGCTCAAGACTTGAGGAGGTGAAGAAGCTTTGAAGGCCTTCGAGCATGGGAGGAACACTGACTTGTGTAGTGAGTATTGCCTTCACCAGTTGATGAGATAAATATACTAGAAGTGTCATAACTTTCAAAACGTTCATTTAAGTGTCATAACTTTTAAAAAACGTTCACGTGGATGCTACAGATGACGTGGCCGCTAGAAATGATAACGTGGCGCTGGCGAACAGTTTTTTACTGAGTTTCTAAGTGTCACGTGGATTTTCTTCATTTTTTTAATAGTTTCTGTAATTTATTTATTTATTTTTTATTCAAATTAGAGAAACAAAAGGAAAAATTAATGAAAAATTCAAGAAAAAAAAGGAGAAACCCAACGGTTTCTCGGTGGTGGCCGACGAGGATCACCGCCAGCCACCACCGACCAGCCCAAGGGCTAGAGTCGGCTCGCCCTAGGCCGATGAGGCCACAAAGGCCCTTGGCAATGGCTGTTGCGATTTTTAGTGGTGCAGGGGAGGGCTCGAAGCCCTCGCCAAATTTGGTTGAGGGCTTCGCGCCCTCCCCGACCTCGACCTCGCGACGGCGGGCGAGGATGCGAGGGCCATTGCGAGACCGCCGTCGAGGCTACGGAAGCCTCGCGACGACCCTCACGGTGCCACTCGCCGTCGCGAGGCCGAGGCCCTCGCCCAAACCTGGTGAGAGTTTCGTGCCCGCGCCACCAGGTCGTCGCGGCCTCGCCGGCCCAGGGCGAGCCAAACCTGGCCCTTGGGCCGGTCAGTGGTGGCCGCTAGCACCGACAAAAGGGTTTCCCTTTTTAAAAAAAAAATTATTACTTTTCAGATTTGGATAAAAAATAAAAAATATAGAAACTATTAAAAAATGTAAAGAAAATGTATGTGGCGCTAAAAAAAATCAATAAAATAATAGTGAAAAGTCCACGTCAACTTTTTCGGCAAAAATAACACTCAGTTGAACGATTTTGGCTGGAATTGGCACTTAACTGAACGTTTTTGCTCCGATACGACACTCAAGTGAACGTTTTGAAAGTTATGTCACTTAAGTGAACGTCGTACAGAAGTTATGATACTTTTAGTGTACTTATCCCCCGGTTGATGGTCAGAAACTTCCACTCCCCTCTCGTGTACAGATGCTGCTTCAATCCCTTCCTGTACCATATTATCATGTCGCCCCTATATACGTTATCAAAGATATGACTTAGATTAAGACAGCATGGTAAAATGCTCGTACATATATGAAGTTTTATGTATATGAGCAGGGTTCGTATTATAAATAAGCCAAAGTAGAAGGGCGTCCAAGCAAAAACATTCTAAAGTAGAGTAAAGCAATTTATTAATGACACAAATTGAAGAGACAACACTATAAAGAAAGAGATGCAAATCGAAATTAAAAAGATGAGGAAATTAGAAGAGAAACAGAATTAGCAAAAGTGGGCTTAAACCAAAACTTGTGTGCGACGCTCACTTTAATGTCAAAACTTTCAAGGGATCACTTAAGTGCCAATATTTATTTTAAAGATTGTCACATCTCAATTTTTTTTTAAAAAAAATACTCACTTCAATACCAACTCCAAGGAGCCACGTCAGCGTAAATATTAATAAAAAATAAATCACGTCGGATTTTCAGTGAGACACGTTAGCACAAAATCGAAGTTGGCATTGAAATAATCATTTTTTTTAAATTGATAGTTAAGTGATCGTTTTGAGAGCTTTTGCACTAAAGTGAGTGCCGTGCACAAGTTTTGACACTTGTAGTGCACTTTAGCCAGCAAAAGTGATTTTTATCCCATCTAAATAGCGAAAATGGGTTCATCACATCATCTTTCTCAATCATACATTCATATAGAGGTTTTCCCTCAATTGTGAAGGAGGATTCCAAGGATTAACGTTTTGTGAACTCTCTCGACAACCCATCTAGCACACAAGGACATCGGGGCAAGATCTTCTATATGGACACGAAGTATTCCACTTGATCCCTCTTTTGGTCATTTATATCAAATAATAAAACTGGCCAGACCATTCAAATTTGCAAAAGAACAACGTATTCCCAAAAAAAACTGGGTACAAATGAGAATCCTCAGCTCCTCGTAATATCAAGAATTCGAGATCGTCTTGCTTCGATCTGTAATGAACTCTGAGAGTAGTTCCAGCCATCATATTGTTACTGACCGAATAAAGAACAAATAAGTATGAGTGTAATTGACGTCTTCATCGTACATTACTCCGATGTCAACATCATTCAGCTATTTAAGGATGGAGAATGGATCCTATGGATCTCGCCAACTTGACACAACGATCTTTTACCTATTATATATATATATTTGCTTTGGGACGAGAATTGCGATATTTGTTTTTATTTTTTTAGATTTTTTTTTCCTTTTTATCTGAGTTTCCTTTTTTGCACATGTCACGTGGGAATGAAAACAACTTTGTGATGCCTATTTCTCTAGCCTACGGATCCTCTGCCCTGGGACCTTCATGCCCTTCTCATCCTCACCCTCCATTTTCTTTTTCTTTTTCAAACATTCCCCCCTATAAAAAAGGGGGAGGGTGAGGATTCCCCTGACCTTCTAATGCTACATTCTTTTTCTTTTTTCTTTTTTCAATTTCCACTCGGTGCAGTTGGAATATTATTTAACTCAGAACAAAACTTTTAAGACGTATGGCTTGTTTTAGCATTGTTTAGTTCGTGATGTTTTTAATGTAAACTGAAGGTGGTTTGGCTTCTTGTAGGGAATTGCTCCGCATGCTTGAGGTGTTGCCTATTAACTGCTATGTGGTAGCATTACGAAATCGATGTATCGCAATTTGGGATATTGTTAAATAACTGATGCTAAACGGGAAAACAATTTTTTTAACGAACTTCAGTTTGTTTTAGAACCATGACCAATAAAGTGGCACGCAAGGAATGTCGCTCCCGGCGCAACTCTTGAAGCTGCAGTTTGCTTCGGTATAATAGTGTAACCATAGTCCTGACGGGAGTACTGGACCCATATTATTCCCCACCGTGGGGATCCACCTGTTACTATGCTATTCGGGTAAGGATTGCCTAGTAGTGTTGGCTGACTTAATAGCCTGCATACTGGGGCCATATTCATTGCCTAATCAATTTCCAGGAGTAGTATCTCTGGGAGCGTATTAAGGCTTTCCGTGGAACTGCGAAACGAACGGGTCTCTCGCATGCAACTCTTTCTATCTGGAAAGCCTCGCTTATTCAAAGGGCTGATTATTTAACAGCCCTTTTTATCATAAAGAAGTCAGCGTTAGTAGGAGCGGCGGGATGATGATAATATATATATATATACATACATACATACAAAGACAAAAAATAAAAAGAAATGGCAAGAGAAATTGGATATCGATAGAGGAAATAACCATGTGGAAAACATGGTAGGGATTCTCTACAATGACACCCAAGACCAATTGAAAGGGATGTAGCGCCCTTGTTTTGGGTAAAAAAAAAAAGTCACGAGTTCCAATTCTCTCATCCCTACCTAAACCTTCTCCTCTGGGCAATAAGGAGGAATCCATGATAAAAGCTTGCTTGTATTCTTAGTTTCTACAATCAACATGATGTCCTCATCAAGAGTCAAATTAGGGAGTACGTGGCTATACTTCTGCCCTAGAAATGAACTTGTGGAGTTGATTTTTCTACTTCTGGAAAAAAAGTAAAAAAAAAAATGTAGAAATTGACCGATTTCTACTCCATAAGTGTTGTCATGCACGAAAGAAGCAAGACATCCGAGGGGTTTGCACAATGAAATAGCTTAGCTGAATGATGTCAGAATTTTGCTGCTTTGTTGATAGTCTGTAGGTCTCACAAACACTGCTGCTTTTCACAAGGCTCAAACTGAAACTTGGCATCAAAATGTGAAATAAGGCCAGACTCTTCTTTTTACTCTGTTAATCATAGAGCTCGAGTGAGTAAAACCAAAAGTAACATACAAACAGCCATTCGAATTTTCGACAACCAAAAGTAATATACTCATCTTCATCCATAGATAGCAATACCATAAAACATGCCAGATTCATTTAGCAGTAAGGTAGAAACAATCGTTCAATCATGGATCACTAATAAAAGAAAAGGACCACCGTGGCCTAAAAAGAGTTCGAAGCGGGTTCATAATAAACCTTACCATCAATAGCAGCTCCTAATTGTGGGGTTGTTGATGGATTTCAACATCGTCGCATGCCGTAGGAGGAGCACCGTGGGAGATTATCTGCCAGAGGATCATCGCCAGAGACTAAATTACCGCCGACGACTAAGCTTCCCTCTACCGTAGAATTCGCAAAAGAAACCCTCAAGTTGTCGCAGTAAGCTTTGATGCGGAAGTTCAGGTTATCCGTTAATGAACTGGTCACGTACGTTCCCCGCATCCTCAAGCCCAACCCGAAGGCTACTGTCCCCATGGACCTCCGTTCTCGATCCATGTCCTCAACCACCGCCTTCTCGGGCCTCTCCATCGTTATCTTCGCTTTTATCACAATTCCGTTGGCATCTTCCTGCAACACGAATGGGTTCGCTGACGCCACTGCCAAGGGTTGCGCTGTATCCCAATGATAGTAGACAAAGCACTCGACTTCTCTGAAGAAATATTTCCCGTGAATACCTGGTTTCTCCACCAATAGGGTGGCTTTCCAAGTAGCCGCCGTGGATGCAGAGACTGTTAGATTGGACACAGTCAATCCGGCAACTTTCAGTATGGGGTAATCAAAACAATTGTGGAGGCCAATCAATTTGAGCGTAACTATTATCACTATGGAAAGCATCACCCCGACAGTCACCATGGCACAATCACAATTAACATATGCGTCGAATGACCGTCCGTCCAGCCTTCTGCGTCGTGGCTGCGGATTGGAAGGGGGGGCGTGCGGCTGAGGCGATTGAGGACTCTGAGGAAAGTTAGATGCGTGTTCCCCCGTCCGATGTCCCCTTGGTGGAGGATGAGAAGCGGGGCAGTCAATGGCCGCTGTGTTCGGCGCGGAATGCGGAGGAGAAGAAGCCATGGAAAGTGAATTTAACTATACAAGAAACTTTGGCCAAGAAAATTATATTGGATATATAAAAATATTGAGTCCAACTAGCATGGCCGTACGGTTATGCTGAATTTATGACGGGGCAACGTTAACCAAAACTTTCAACCGGGCGTTGAATATTTTTCTTTTCTGAGTTTTATCTAAGGCATAATATCACCGTAATCAAAATCATTCCTCCATAGATTTCTTCTTAGTTAAGAATAACGAAATATTACAAAATCAATTATAATCAATCAAAATTTATATTCCAAATATTATAAATACTCAGAATATTATAAGTAATCTAGATATATCTAACATAATCTAAATATATCTAACATTCTCTTCTTCTTTTTTGTTCAAAAGGATTAACTTTGTAAAATAATGTCAATATTAATCTTTCCATTATACCATTCCTCTCGCGAGTTGATTTTTTCGGTTTCTAATTTGTTTGATATCCTAGACGGTCCTCCAAGGTCTTCAATGCTACCTAAAGTAAAGCATGGGTTCTTATGTACATGTCCTTCGACTCTGCTGTTGGATGCCTGAGCCGGAGGGAGGTTAACTTTGGGAAGACAACCCCAAGAGCTAGTCCTTCCATCTCGATGAGTTACACTATGCCACGTTCATTGATCTCCAACTCCTCAAGCTGGATATCGTTTGTGAAGCTATCCTCATCTTGTAATTTTCATTTTCCTTTTACCGAAGTGGTTTCGGGTCTCTTTTTTTTTAACAAATTTAGCATAAGCTCGTCCAAAATTAATCTATTACCTCTAGTGCTGTCTTTCTTAACCTGTCACTAATTTCACTAGTTATAACTTAAATGAGATTGAAATCTATAACATCCGTAGAATACACGTACAACGTGTTGAGGATATCATTAACTTCAAATAAAGCCATTTTACATTCAATTTTATATGCCCATCTATTGTGCATTTATTGAACTGGACAAAGACGACAAGTGACATGCTTTTCTTCCATCTAATGCAGAGGTTGAGGGCTTGTTTAGTAACTTTTCTATTTTTTATTTATTTTGTTTTCTAGAACAAAAAAAACCAGAAATATGTTTGGTTACGCAAATGAGTCTGATTCTGATTCTACTCTTGGTAACACTTTTGGATAAAAAAAATAAGAACAAAAAAAAGTTGGTTCTCCAAATAAGAGCACTTTTGAGAATAAAAAAGACAACAATAATCTTCTCTCACCTTTATCGGGCGCCTGCAAGGCATGGGCTTGGTCAACTCGACCAGGTATGGATTTTTTTTTTAATAAATTTTTTGAAAATTAACAAAAAAATATAAAATTATTTAAAAAAATCCAAACAATAGAAAATACATAACAATTGTAAAAAAGTTGGAAAAAATCAGAAAAAAAAAATCCAAAATTCCAAAAAAAATCTCATAAATTAGGAGATGGGTTATTTCAACTGGCCAATTCTATTTTTGACAATTTTGCCTTCTGATTTCCTCCAAATGGTGATTTTTCTTCTCATGGGCAAATCATTCAAAAAATATCTTGAAAATTTTAAAAAATATCATAAAATAGGAAATGGGTCCATTCAACTGGCCATTCCTTTTTTTTGGGTGATTTTTCCTTTTGATTTTTTCTAAGCCTTGCTCGATTTGTTGTTGGAGTACCATGCTACATCAATGACCATCTGCATTTTATCCAAGAGTAAAAATGAGCCACCCATGTAGCAGGGATGAATTTTATTCATTCTGAACAATAAAAGATAATTAGAGACGCCTCTTTCATCCTTGGCATATGCATAGCTTCAAGAAAAGCATAGGAAAACAACAATTTTAGCGTATTATTCTTCCGAGGGACAAATCTAAAGCATCTCTATTTTGGCCAAAAAGATGTCATGGCGCAAGAGGATCGCAATTGTGGGGTTTGACGAAAGTCATCAAATGTGATTATGTAACTATTTGATTTAAATAACAATTTGGGAAGAGAAAGTACATAAATTTTGTATATTTTTCAAACGCGTTTCTGTTTTGAATATAGAAATTTTATATTGTTATTAAACACGTTCTGATTCTCTAAAATTCACCTAGAGAATAGAACAAAAAAAAAATTGATTCCATTCAGAATCGCTTTTTTGGAACAGAAACATTGCCAAATAGGCACCGAATCTCTCTTTTCTGACTTGGCGCTTCTTCCATCTGCGCATGGAGATAGGATTTTAATGAGGGAACAAAAATCGAAGACCTCAAAAGTCCAACTTGGACCTTTTTTTTTTTGTCTTTTATTATTATTATTATTTTGAACTTGGACTTTCTTCATTCGACCAAAAAGCTCTCCAAATAATTTGGCCAAGCCAAAGGGAACTGGTGGAGACATTGACGAGAGGAGTGGAAGAGCTCATATAACAAACGCTTCCAAGGACACTACTCATAGAGGCAAGAGATGCCACAGAAGACAATGTTCTTTGGGATCGAACCTTATAGGTGAAGCCATTTAGATAATATTCCGAAAAAACATAAAGTTTGTAATTCATCTGTTGGTCTTACAAACACTGCTGCTTTCCACAAGGCTCAAACTGAAACTTGGCATGAATATTTGAAATAAGACCAGACTCTTTTTGCCTTGTTAATCATAGAGCTCGAGTGAGGAAAACCAAAAGTAACATGCAAACAGCCTTTCAAATTTTTGACAATCCGCGTAACATTTACACTCCATGAGACCTCACATTCACTGTCATGACTAGTGCAAATATAAGACGATATGATTAGTTGATGTCCAAATATTTGATTTTCGGAAAAATAAACAGGCATCGATATTCTTGGGGAAAAATTAAAATTTTCCAGGGATGCCATAAATATCCGAGAATACTAAAAATTCACCTAGTCGTGAAAATTTACGCAAAGTCTTCAGATCCATCACATATTATAAATGCTACTTTGGAAAGCACTCTGTACATAAAATTATAAATGTTCCTTTGCCTCTTCCTCCTCTATTTACTCTCTACCTCTATCAACTGCCAATGGGACCAGAACAAAAAAGAAAAAAAAAAAGACTGCACATTTTTGGTAATTTTCCCAGAATATTTTGCGCTTATTATGTTGAAAATTTGTCGGATCAACGGATTAAGGTTTTTGGAATCGATCAAAATCGCTTCACCTATTAGGTTACATTCCAAAAACAAAGGTCTCCTTTGGAAGCGTTTCTTCTACGAGCTCTTCCACTTCTCTCGTTAATGTCTCTCCATCAATTCCTTTGGCGGCAAAAGCTTCCACATTGGCTTAGACAAATTATCCGGAGAGCTTTTTGACTGAATTAAGGATGTCCTCTACAAGTTTTAGATGTTATAGATCACAATTACATTTTAACTTGTCCAAAATGAAACTTGAAACCGCTTCGGTAAAATGGAAAATGAAAATTGCAAGACGAGGATGCCTTCACAAATGCTATCCAACTTGAGGAGTTGGAGATCAATGAACATGGCATTGTGGAACTCATCTAGATGGGAGGACTAGTTCTTGGGGTTGTCTTCCCAAAGTTAGCCTCCCTCCAGCTTAAGCATCTAGGAGAAGGAACCATGCATGTTGGCCGGCATCGAAGAAAGGGGCGACTAGACGATCAAACAAATTAGAAGCTGAAAAAATCAACTCGTGAGAGGAAAGGCACGATGGAAAGATTGATATTGACTTTTTTTACAAAGTTGAGGGGACTTTTTAAACAAGAAAAAAAAAAGAATGCTAGATATATCTTTATTACTTACGATATTTTGAATATTACGATTGTTCTGGATATCCCTATGATTTATTGTAATTGATTTTGTAATATTTCGTTATTCTTGATTTTGTAATATTGGATATTTATAGCCGAAGAAGACTGAGAAGAGAGAGATTAGATCTTTGCACTAAATAAAGGACCATCTAGATAAATACAGAATAAATACCCAATAGATGGGTATGTGAAATTGAATTAAAATAGATGTTAATCAAAAGTAACGATGTCTTTGACAAATTATGCAGATGTTATATACGCTACACTTGCAAATCTATAATATTGATTCAACGCTAGATATATTTAGACAGCGTGGATGCGCTAAACAACTTAACTTCGTTTTGGCACACTCGACGCCAAAGTAAGGGGGCCAATGGGACCACACCACCCAAGCACCCACATTATCGATGACGTCAGCATGGTGGTCGCCGCCTTACTGGCAAGTGACACGTGGCCTCCGCCTTAGGAGGCCGCCGCCTTATAAGCTGCTGCCACATGTCGGATGATGTCATGGATGACCTCACCCGTCCCACCGCTATTGACCCGACCTGTTGACCGGGTCAACCCGACCCGATCGAGGTCTGGACCGTTGACTGGTAATCCAATCGGACCGGTCAGATCGGGTTTTGGACCGATTTTCTCGGAATGCACGTGCCTGGCGCGTGACACCCACGCGCAAATGGTTAAGGTGGCCGATGACGTGGTCATTTGGAACCACTGAATATGTTCCCCTGACTTGGCGTTCTGATTTCTTTGGCTTGTCCACAAAGCCCTCTAAAGTTGTTTGGCCAAGCCAATGTGGAATCTTTGCCGCAAAGGAACTGGTGGGGCGGGGCCGCCTTAGGCCAGCAACCCCGCTGACGCAGGTTGTGATGCGCGCAGGCATCAGACAAGTGTTCTATGTAATAAGACGCAATATATATTCACCATCATCATCCAGATAACATAATATTGATGGAGAACTGATCACTAAATCATGAATAACTAAAAAGGAAAAGGACTACCATGGCCATCACAATAAACCTTAATGTAGACAGCACAGCTCCTAAGCGTGGGGTGAATGGGATTCAGTCAAGATCGTTGTAGGTGCACGGCGGGAGATCCTTGGACGGAGGATCTTCGCCGGTGAACAAACTTCCTTCCACCGTGGAATTTGCAAAAACAATGTTCAAGTTGTCACAGTGAGCTTCAATGCGGCGGTAGACCTTCCACCACGACCAAATCCTGTACCTGCCCCGCATCCTCAGGCCCAACCTGACGGCCACTTTCCCCATGGACCTCCGTTCTTGATCCATGTCCTCGATCACCGCCGCTACTTCCTCGAGCCTCTCCATCATCATCTTTGCCGTTATCACGGTTCTGTCAGCCGCTGCCTCCAGCACAAACGGTTCTGCCGACACCACCGCCAAGGGTTGCGCCGTGTCCCGGTGGTAGTTCAAGAATAGCTCGACTTCAGTGAAGAAAAATTTCCCGCGAGTCTCTGGTTTCTCCACCAAGACGACGGCTTTCCAAACAGACCCAGTGGATGCAGCGCCCGTGAAGTTGGACACGGTCAGCCCGGCGACTTTCAATAGGGGGTAATCTGTTTTTGTGACGGCGAGGAAAACCAAGATGATGACAATCAGCGACACTCCGACAGAGCCCACAATGACGGTCACTACGGCTAGACGACAATACGCGTCGGACGAGAGGGGGAGCCGTCTGTCTTGCAGTCTGCCCTGTGGCTGCGGATTGGAGAGGGAGACGGATGCTTGTTCACCCGGCGGTGGAGGATGAGCAGCGGGGCAGCCCATGACCGCCGTCTTCAGGGCGGAATACGGAGGAGGAGGGGATTGCATCTGAAGGGAGGAAGAGGGCTTTAGGGTTTCGGAGGAAAGTGATGTCTTGGCCGAAAATATTGCCAGGGACGGTCTGGGGGATCCCTGATCCGTTCTGTTCCCCATTCTTGACACCTGCCATAAATATTGCTTTAATCTTCTTTTTATTATATTTTTGCCTGAATATTGCTTTAATTTTCAATACATTAATTAAAAATATAGTTGACTTGATGTGTGTCCGTTGCATTAATGTTGGTTACGTTAGTTTTCACCGTACGAACCGGAGGTGTTATTTACCGTCTATTTCATGGAAAAACAATGTCCGATTGTAGCTTCCTTTTTCTTTTTCTTTTTAACTCGATTAGTAAAAAGAAAAATATTAGGGGAAATAAAATTTCCAGAATATTTGAGGTGATTTTATGTAAGCAAGTGCAAATTTAGGGGAGGTTGCAAAGGGTTCCCACTAAAGATAGACAAATGAATTGTCATCCTAATCACTTTGCATCAATGTTAAAGCTCGTTTGATTAAATTGGAAATAGGAAAAAAATCAGCATTCCTATGTGTCAGCTTTTACACTGAGAGAGGGAGAGAGAAATAATACAATTTGATCTTTTGGAAAAAAAAAATGTCATTTTTTCAGGGTTAATATCACAAAAAATATTAAACTGATATACTTACGACAAATTTACCCCAAACTATTTAAAAAAAAAATCCAAACTGGTACATCTATACCTTAATCTGTATTTTCAACCACAAAAATCCCAAACTTGTACGTCTATAAGAAATTTACATCAAACTAATTATTTTGACCATTAAAAACACCAAACTAGAATAAATATGATAAATTTACCATATGTTTGTTTCTGTTAAATTGTATTAATAACATGAAAAGCCTTAAATTAAATAAAGGGTAAGAATCCCAAACGTGAACATCCGGCAATTGACATGTGTCATTCAACTCATCATGTGGAGATAAAATTTAACGAAAGCTGACGGAGGATAAATTTATCAAAGGTGCGCCTGTTTAGGGTTTTTAGTGATGAAAAAATAGTTTGGAATAAATTTGTTATTGTGCCAGTTTAGAACTTTTGGTGGTGGAAAAAAATAGTTTGAGGTAAATTTATCACATGTATACCAGTTTAGAATTTTTCGTGGTATTTACAATTTTTTTATTTAAGAAGAAAGCAAAATAAAAAAGGGAAAAATAGAAAAGGTGACAGCGAAATGACCCTTTTATCCTTAATCCATCTGATGTGTGTGTGTGTGTGTGTTTTTTTTTTTTTTTGTGAAGGTAAGATTTGTATTGACTTTAACCAAAACGCAACTATACAAAATGCGAAGCCCAACACCAATAGGAGAACTTGCACTCATAGTGACATTAGACAATGTCACAAAGGGTGCAAGGGTGTCTTGGTTCCGTGAGAATGGTAAATAACCCCTAAATAGCAAAAGGAGATGGTCAAACAAACGGCTAAAATAGAAATAGCCCCTAAGACAAACTTCCGATAAAAAAAAAAAATAGTCGGATTGATGCCCCAACTAGCTTGCACCATAAGGTGTCTTCAACCTGTTTGAACGTGAGGGTCTTATCTCTAACCATCTTGTCGAGATATGTCTTGAGGGCCTTAATCCATCTGATGTCGAAGACCAAAGTTGTCAAAAAGGTCAGGGGGTCTCTCGTCATTTCTTCTGGCTTGAAAAGCTAGACAGGAACTTAGAGAAAGAATCGCAATAACTAATGGACAGAACGAGCGCGGGCCAGATCATTTCCTCAAGCGCGAGATGGCCCCATTCGATTACAAACTTGCAAGAATAAATGGACATTACGGATGGCGTTTGTTTCACATCAGCTTTGGTCGGGGACATCCGGTGTTGAACCTCATACCTGCAGGGTGCAGTAGATTGGACACACGTTTCGCTTATTTCCTTGGGACCTAGTTAACTGAGGTCTGGCTTTATATTAACTTTCTTTAATCAAGCAATTATAGAATTGTGGTGTCGTAAAACATAAAATCTTAGGATTCTTTAACCCAAAAAAAAAATCATATAATCGTAGAATTTATAATGTTACTGGTCGAATAAAGAACAAATAAATATGAGTGTAATTGATGTCTTCATCATCGTGGCATACAATGACATTACTCGGATGTCCACATCTTTCAGCTATTTAAGGATGGCGAATGGATCTCGCCAACTTGCCATAATCATCTTTTACCTCTATATATATATTTGTTTTGGGAAGAGAATTACGATATAGATTTTATTTTTTATTTTATTTTTTCCTTTAATCGGAGTTTCCTTTTTTTGCAGACGTCACGGGGGAAAGGACTACTGTATTATCTTCTTTTCCATTCCTTCTTTTAAAGTCTGGGATAAGAATAACCCTATTACCTTTTATATTCTTTAAATCTTTGTACTCTGGTAGAAGAATTGCCATTTCTTCTTTTTCACTTTTAGATAAGAATGGCCACATAAGATCAGCTACAAGTCAAGTATAATATCTCATGTACGTATAGCTTAATTAAAGGAGAGAGAACGAATACAACTTTGTCATAGCTTTTCTCTTTTTTTTTTTCCTCAATTTTCACTGATGCAGCTGGAATATTATTTAACTTAGAACTAAACTTTTAAAACATATGGCTTCTTTAGCATTGTTTAGTTCGTGATGTTTTTAACGTAACTGGAGCCGGTTCAGCTTCTTGTAATCATTGCTTTGCATGCTTGAGATGTTGTCTATTAACTGATGTGCTGTAGCATTACGACATCGATGTATCGCAATTTCGGATACTGTTAAATAAATGATGCTAAACGGGAAAAAAAAAATTATGAACTTCAGTTTGTTTAGAACCAGGAGCGCTAAAGCAGCATGCAAGGAATGTCGCTCCCGGTGCAACTCTTGAAGCTGTAGTTTGCTTTCCTCTTGGTAAGTATGAGATTAACACCTGGTCGAAAAAAAAAATTGATAAAAGCTTGCTTGTATTCTTAGTTTCTCTATAGTCAACATGATGTCCTCATCGAGAGTCAATTTAGGGTGCATATGGCTACACTTCTGCCCAAGAAATGAACTTCAGGAGTTGATTTTTTTGCTTTTGGAAAGAAGTGATTTTTTTTTTTTTTTTTACTTATTCAAGTGGTTCCAAAACTATTTCTGGAGCAAAATGAAATGTTTCAGAAGTAAAAAAATGAAGTTAGATAAACGAATTTCTATTGGATTTCTACTCCAAAAGTGTTGTCATGCACGAAAGAAACAAGGCATCCGAGGGGGTTTGCACAATGAAATGACTTAGCTGAATGATCTCGGAATTTTGCTGCTTTGTTGATAGTCTGTAGGTCTTACAAACACTGCTGCTTTTCACAAGGCTCAAACTGAAACTTGGCATCGAAATGTGAAATAAGACCTGACTCTTCTTTTTGCTTTGTTAATCATAGAGCTCGAGTGAGTAAAACTAAAGTAACATACAAACAGCCTTTCGAAGTGTCGACAACCAAAAGTAGTATGCCCATCGTCATCCATAGATAGCGATAAGGTAGAAATGATCGTTCAATCATGTATCACTAAGAAAAGAAAAGGACCACGGTGGCCTAAAAAGAGTTCAAAGCGGGCTCATAATAAACCTTACCATCAACAACAGCTCCTAATTGTGGGGTCGTGGATGGATTTCAACATCGTTGTAGGCCGCAGAGCACCGTGGGAGATTATCGGCCAGAGGATCATCGCCAGAAATGATGCTGGAGCATTCCTCGAAGACGTTGAAGGCCATTAATGATTTTTTTTATCTTTTCAAGGGTAGATGAATGACCTTTAGATTTTCAAAATCTTATTAATTGTGTTGCGTCTTCTCTAAGAGTCAAGTTCTAATAATTTATGGTAGTCTCTATTTTCTATAAGTCTTTTGGTCTTTCTTAGGTAGGTTTGTATTTCATTGAAGAGTCTCATTTACTCAATCTTGAAGAGTTGTTCCATGTTCGCCTATATAAGAGCACTATGATGAATAAGAATGGCAGACTTGTTGATTGATAAATTGAATTGAGCCTTTGGCTTATTAACAAGGAGGAGTTCTTGTTTCTACTCTTATCCCTTAGGTGGATTCCTACGGGTGGTAAGTATCTACTCTTATCCCTTGGGTGGATTCCCATGGGTAGCGAGTATTCTATCTCATTGTTCCTCACTTGTGTTACCTCATACTTCTTTATGCTTTCTCCCGGCTTCAAGTTGGTATCAAAGCTTTGGTTCAATGGCCGGTCGTCATTGACGTGGACCAAGCGTTGAGTCTCCTACAGCTCGACAAAGAGACCTACGAGACGTGGAGGTGGACAATTTAAGGAGACAAGTGTAGCAACTGCAGGAGCATATGCAACACTTCGAGACGTGATGATCTGTGTCACGATTCAAATGGTATTTCCTCTGGCGAAGAAGATGTCAACCCCTTCGCTAGTGCTCGAAGTGATGCTTCTAGTGAGGAGAGACTTCCTCGACGTCCGCATCGAAGTCCTCATGGATTTCGACAAGATTCGTACATGAAGGTTGATATTCCTGAATTCGAAGGGAAGTTTCAACTCGAAGAATTCATGGATTTGCTACACACGGTCGATAGGATTTTCGACTACCAAGACACACCAAACGATCGAAAGGTAAAGCTTGTTGCCATTAAGCTTAGGAAGCACGCATCTATTTGGTGGGAGCATCTGAAGAAGCAAAGATCTCATGACAGAAGGAGTCGCATCGTCACATGGGAGAAGATGCGAAAAGAGTTGAAGAAGACGTTTCTTCCAGTGAACTATCAGCAGAATACTTTCCTCCAATTCCACAATTTGAAGCAAAAAGAGTTGTCCGTAGAGGAATATACCGCGGAATTCGATCACCTTATGATGCTTTGCGACATGTCCGAGTCAGAGGAGCAAACTGTTGCTCGATATCTTGGCTGATTTCGACAAGAAATCGATAATGTTATCCAACTTCAGCCTGATTGGACTTATAATGATATTTGTTAACTTGCTCTTAAGGTTGAACGACAACTTAAAGAGGCTCATGTTTGTTCTCGATATTAGAACAAAGGAAATTATTCCAAAGGGGAGAGTTCTTCTCTTCCTAAACCACAAGCCATCGCTCCAAAACCCGTGTCGAAGAATGTTGGAGCATCAAGTTCCAATCGCTCCAACTTTGTCAAATGTTTCAAATGCCAAGGGTTTGGACATATTTTCTCTGATTGTCCAAATCGCAAGATTTGTTATGCCCTCTATGTTGTTTCAAATGTGGAAAATGTCTAATCTAGAAAGAGGACGGGTATGTAAACCACTACCGTCTGAGGCAGGATCTCAGATATCTTGGGCAATAGGTAATGATCCAAATAGCCTGCACACGCACCGAACCAGACAGCTACAGTTGATCTGTTTTGCTTTGGTTGTGCATGGCTCCCGAACAAGGTAAAAGTCATTGTCAGCAGTGATAGAATAATTAAATATTACATCGCGCCTTCATTTAACTGCTTAAGCATTTGCACTATTGGTTGAGTGAGCGTTGTCATCAGAAGGGGTTCACTTGATAATCTTCGTATATACAGATTTGACTTTTAACAAGTATGTCGAGACAACGAAATCGACTGAGGGACAATTATAACATGCATCAAAACCAACCGTCCGAGAGCTAATAGAAGTTTTGAGTTGAGCAACGACAGATGAACTAGAGAAAAGATCATGCACTTCAAAACAAAGGAACAGGTGCCACTTAGAACCCACTGTCATGCTGGAAAGGTTTGCCAGGATTTCCTTCCCATGTAAAGGAAAAGATTACGCAAGTGACATCAGTTTTTGAGAATTTGCAGCAGATAGAGTACACCCTTCTTTGGTAGCTTCATCTTCACATCTCACGTCAGTAATAAGGGCCTGTTTGTTAACAATTTTGTTCCCCGGAATAATTCCCTAACAAAAATGTTTTTTTTTCTAATTCTGTTCTAGGGTGTAGAGAACTAGATTTTTTTTTTTTTTTGGCCTTTTGTTTCCGTTCCAAATTTGTTTTTGGGAATAGGAAAATTAACTGACGTTACTAGACGACTTCCGTTCTCTCTCTCTCTCTCTCTTTTTCGAGAACAAAAGAACATGAATCAGAGAAACATGAGCATTACCAAACGCCCCTAAACATCTGTCCCTGGCAGCAAATGATTCAATGGGTCACTATCCCAGCATGTCGCAACGGGTGCCAAAATGAAGAACTACTGTGAGTATGTTCATCTACCCACAACCGAGGATGTCGTCAAGAAATGAATGTCTCAGCTTGCTCCGGCCGGACCACCTGAGGAACAGCTTTGAATTCGCAATTCATGTTCCGTCCATCCAGTCATGTCAGCAGGAGATTTGGTGTAACCACAACATTCGGCACCTACTTCTATTTTTGGAGTATGCCAAGAGCAGGCTTCATCACATCCTCTTGTAATCACTTCATAAGATAAGAGGATCTACAATTGCTGCAGCAATGGTCGTAACAAAAGCATAATTCGTGCAATTTCTGCAACACAAGCGATTAAAACAAAATATGTTATACGGATGCCAATTCAATCTATCTATGCATGAACATTTCAAGGGATGACTGTCCAAAGGCCCCAGCCTTCGAAGTGATCGGATTGTTCTCCACTATTTTCTAGCTCTTTGGTTCAAAAGTCAATAAACGTTGACTTTCACATAAAAAGTTCGTTTTCCTATCAAGTAAATTACAACAAATAAATCTCTAGTAGCAATCTACTAGTTCTCTCGGGGGATGAGCGAATATTATAAAAAAAAATTGAACATGTTGTGCGGATGCCAATTCAATCTTAAACCTTTCAATTTGGCAAATTTAGCCCTAAACTTTTTGATATTTTGCCAATTGAGTCATTCCAGCTCGATTTTAGCCGAAAGTTGTCTTGTGTGGCACGGCCAATTTTTCTTTACTTTTTTTTTGTCTTTTTTTCATTATCGTCGGCGGGGCCTGCGAAGTAATGGATCCACCTGACCTCTTGATATAAACCAAACTAATTCTAGGCAATCAATCAAATCCTTAACGAGCTTCGCCGCATCATCTCCAGCTCATCTACCTGATCTCCTGATATAGACTAAAATAATTGTTAGTCACTCGCCAAAAGGACACTACCAAAATAAAACTGTGGGAACAAAGATCACTCCTAAGGATGCTGGCGATCAAAGAGAGCCTCCGAGAGCAACTTGGCAAAGTTCCAATTGGGCTTAACGGCACATTTGGAGAGCCAAAAACTCCAACATGACTAGTTTCAGTGGGGCTCATGCAGGAATCATCAAAGCGCAAAACCAGAACTAGACCATAAATCCACAATGGCAAGCAACATATAATGTTAAAGCATCTCACTTTGATGACTAAAAATTTTCGAATAGATCTTTTAATTCGGTATTGGAGCTAAATTTCAGTTCTTCATGCCCCATTTTGCATTCATCCCGAGTGAGGGATTTTCTCTCCTATTCCTAGAGTGCATTCAGCATATGATTTTGTTCGAGTTTGCACATGAGAAGGGATATTGAAGTACTAAACACCACTTGTTTGCCAGCTTACGATAGCCACGGTTTAAAGTAGCGGCTGATAGCAGTCGGCGAGGATGAAAATCCACACCAACAGCAGCCGCTATTGGCCCTATTGTGGTGATGACAACTCTTAGAGGCCGATACACCCGCATCTGCAATTATCGAAATGCAATTGGCAACTCAAATTGAAAATCTGATAATGACTTTCGTCATCTACCTCGCCCTAATAACTACACAGTTGACATCGATCATAACTCCCTAAGTACTCAAATGAAGAAATTCTCCCACCGAAAAATTGTAACTAAGCCAGCTATTCTTAAGTCACTCTTAACTCTACAAGCTTGAATCCCGTTTACTGTGGCAGAAAATAAGCAACTATTTCAAGCTAGCGGCCATTTCAGCTCAAGAAGAAACCCCAACAAAGGGTCAAGAGACCATAATATACATGCTAATGGGGCTGAGCAACACATGCATATCACCGAAAGGAGATTCAGATGATTCTTTCCCAACCAATACCAACACTCTAATTCCTTGCTCTGTATATTTTATTCCATCATTGGTAAGAATACAGCACTTGGACCAACATCATAATAACTGTGGAATATCTATAACTTAAAAAGGGACATCTATACATCACTCGAACAAGAAGAGGGGAAAAAAGTCCAAAATCGGATGACCCAGATGATAAACGACAGGATACAATCGTCCTACTATCTACTTCCAAAAAAATTTGAGGCATCCTCAAACTCGACATTCTCATCTTCAGCTCCCAGAAACTGATGTTTTGGCTTTGTCGATGATATCCTGTGGCCCCACAACCCTGAACACTGCGTAGTGATGATTCAAGCTTTTTTCCCCCTGTAACCGGTGAACGCTGCCCAACGCTCCCGCACTTGGATTTGGAAATGCGTAAAATACACGCCTGATTCTCTGATGCACAAGTGCCATCGTACACCTTAAACAAAACGAAGTGCAACAGAAAAGTTCAACATCAGGAAATTCACCACTCTATTTGAGGAAATCTACAATGCTTGTTGTGCCAAATGAAATGCAACTCTCCATGTTGTTTTATCCAGATCTCCAATGTGAAAAATATCCAATCTAGGAAGAGATCAGGAATGAAAAGTGCATGTGCAAAGAACCACTACTGTCTGAGGCAGTATCTCAGAAATTTCGGGCAAAGGGTTATGAGACAAATAGCCTGCACG
This sequence comes from Rhodomyrtus psidioides, assembly GCA_021437785.1. NCBI lineage: Eukaryota > Viridiplantae > Streptophyta > Magnoliopsida > Myrtales > Myrtaceae > Rhodomyrtus > Rhodomyrtus psidioides. Next base: position 204,231 of record JAILYB010000044.1, on the reverse strand, counting down.
TGCACCAAACCAGATAGTTGCAGTTGATTTGTTTAACTTACATTGTGCATGGCTCCCAAACAAGGTAGATGTCATTGCCAGTGCATAAATACGGCCTACTAGAGAGATCACCTTTTCCAAGAGCAGCATCATTTTTGTCACTATTGTCAACCTGAATTTCCAATTATATAGATGTCAGTGCCAAGCCGAAATATCGTCTTATTGAATGCAAAGAACAAGTACAGAATCAAATGCAAGAGTTGGTTCCATATCTTCAGTGCCAAAAAATCCTCGAGCGTATCATCTTTAGTGCCAACTAGTTATTCGGTGGAAAGTGCACGTATGACTGGTTGAGTAAAGCATTGTCATCAAAAGGTGTTCACTTCATAATCATAGTATATACAGATTACATTTAGCAAGTCCATTGAGACAATGAAATTGACGAAGGGATGATTATAACATCCACCCAACCAACCATCTGAGAGCTAATAGGATTTGAGTTGACCAATAATAGATGAACTAGTACGATGATATTCACAAATGTTGAGAAAAGATCATGCACTTCAAAACAAAGAAACGGCTGAAACCTAGATGCCATTGCCATGCTGGAAAGTTTTGCCAGGATTTCCTTCACATGTAATGGAAAAGCTTACGTCAATGCCATCAGTTTTCCGTCTTTTTGCTTGAGACTTTGCAGGAGATAGAATACACTCCTCTTTGGTAGCTTCATCTTCACGTCTCACATCGGGGAATAAGTGTCTGTCCCTGGAAGCAGATGATTCAATAGCCACTATCGCAGCATGTCGCAAAGGGTGCCAAAATAAAGAGCTCCGGCGAGTCTGTTTATCTACCCACCCCCGAGGATGTAGACAAGAAATGGATGTCTCAACTTGCTCTGGCCCACCTGAGGAACAGCGTTGAAGACATAATTCATGTTCTATCCATCCAGTCATGTCAGCAGAAGATTTGGTGGAACTACTACATTCAGCACCAACTTCTGTTTTTGGAGCATGCCAAGAGCAGACTTCATCACATGCCCTTGCAATCACTTGATCAGATAGAGGATCTACAATTGCTGCAGCATTGACCACCTGTAGGACGAGAGAACGAGGTAACAAAAGCAATATATTTGCAATTTCCACAACCTAAGAGGTTCCCACACAAGCTTAAAACAAAATCGGACGAAGGACTGGGGAGAAACAAAAACTACTACATTTCCTTCCCGAAACCTCTATTTTACTATGTCTATGCATGAAAATTTCAAGGGATAACTGTCTAAAGGACCCAGCCTTCGAAATGATCAGATTGTTCTCCGCTATTATAAAACAGATTTCTTCTTGTTTTTGGTTCAAAAGTCGACAAACGTGACTTTTACATAAAAAATTCAAATTCCTGTCAAGTTAATTACAACAAGTAAATCTCACTTCTTCGATGAACCCAAAATAATTCGCATGAGCCAATGCAAGCTATGCTGAACCCTTTGAGGCTTGAAGGAAAAAGTGTTGAAAGTGCAAATACATGAGCAGTTAGAAATGATACTCATCCAACATGTACCTGAATGTGCTTTACTTCATACAATACCAATTCAAAGAATAATAAAAAGCAGGACAAAAGGAAGGCCTTAGAGCATGCCACGTTGTCTCACAGATCGTGAAAGCAGTACAACCCTCGGAAAGAAATGATTGCCATGTATAAGAGATTTTTTTTTTTTTTTTTAATTAGGCCAGGCCAACATAGGACTCATATCCAAGACCTCTCAGATCTTGACTAGTCTGAGATATATAATTAGCTGCAAACTTGAAGAAATCAAAGTGGCATTCATTAATCGCAAGTCAAGGGCATACCCAAACACTTACCACATTACCATGATGAGATTTCGCCAATTCCAGAGCATGCTTCATAAAACTTACAACTGATTGTGAGTCTTCTTCACTAAACCCAGTTATGCCACTGATATTGCTGCTATTAAGAAAATCAGAAGTCAGGAGAACAAATCAGTATTGACACAGGTTATGGAAAACTTAACATAACACACGTGAATATAGAGGAACAGATAGTTCTTGTGATGGAAATGCGAAAATAAAGGACAAAGATTAGCACAAACTCCATTGAATTGCGTCATGCAAAGAGGTGAAGCTTAAGTTTGATTGCAAAAGGTGGAAGAGGAGATTGATAAGACTTAAACATGGCCAAGTGCCCTAAAAGAGTGATTTACAACGAACCAGGCAACCCTTGGTCTCTAGAGTCATAATTCATTAGCAGCCTTTGTGAATGATGGAGATGGCTTGATCAGTTATTCCTCGAGAGTAACATTTCTGGTTTATATATGACCCAAAACTCCTCTCAGACAGATGCAACCAAAACTGATATAACTCAGCTGAACGAAGTAAAATCAATCACATCCTAAATTTCTAAAGAGAAAGCTTATCAAATCTGAGATGGGCACTCAAACTGCAACTTTTTGTATGTCTAGTTTTCGGACTCCAACTTCCAACTTATTATGCTTTGAAATATATTCTGAAGGAGGTAAAAAGTATAAAATGAACACCCCAAAGCTTCCCAAAAGAATATCGAAATTCATAGGGAAGCTATCCCGGAAAAACCATCTTAACCTGCTCCTTTAATTGACACAACATTAGAATCAGAGACATCTAGACATGCTGATGCAAATATCCTAAAACTGCAAAAATGTCCTAAAACATGACGGCAATATGTTGATATTAAGACAAACATGCATTACCATTACATGGGGTAATTTCAAAGTGACGTACTAGGTTGGCGGATGGAATGAAGTGGGCCATAGCTTGCACTGTTCTACCCACTCTTCCTTTGATGATGCAACATATTTGCAGACCTATCACCAATTAGCACGAATCAGTATGAAGAAGAAAATCCCACTTTGTCATCACATAATGAAGTGAAACAACGCCATTTTCAGGTTACATGTTACAAGGAGTTCTTATGCAGTATATCTTCTTGCAAGCATACTTGACTGCACAAGTATATATAGAATCAAATAAGCATGATATGCAGCAACTGATAGACTTTCCTAGTATCAAATCACCTGTGCACTTTGGAAAATTTGAGAAAGATATGCACTTCCACCTAACATTAGGTAGGATATGGGATATCCTATCCCGTCTTTAGTCCGGCTATAAATATAACTAATTTTCATGCCATAACAAACTTAAAACACAAATTTACATTATGAACAATAAAAAGGATAAAAAAAATTCAAGAGATGGAAATTTTGTATAAATTCAGGATTTGAAAGCCAATTTGATCTACATACACAGTGACATCCTATCCAGCCACTGAGGTGCTATCTTACAAGAATCTAATGCCATTGACAACGCAGGTGTTTACTTTTGCATCATAACAATCAACCAGTAAAGATGTTCCAATTACTCATTCACTTGAAAGTACAGTTCACTGATGTGGGGACATAGTAGAGCAAACAATATTCGTGTACAACAACCTATACCAAGAAGCCCTCTTTGGCATAAATAACCTATAAAGCATTGAAGAAAAACTACAAAGACCAAAAGAATTCCCAAGAGAAGCCCATAATTGTCCTCAGCAGAAAGGAAATCATTGCAAAAAAACTCTTTTCTAAATGACAGTTTGATGCAGACATATCACCCGATACGCACTAATTACTTAAATGAGTTGAAAGGTCAAAAATAAATGAGGGTAGCATTCGTGAAATAAAATTTTTTAAGAACTTGGAAAATGTGAGAAGATAAAAAGGAATGAACAGATGTCAAATACACTAATAGCTCATGGTATTGTAAGATACTCCGCAAGAAAACATCACCACTCATAGATACCATAACTTGTCAAAGCTGAATATGGTTCTCTCTACAAGTTATTGAAGATAAAGTAAAATATGGGACAATCAACATGAAATGCTAACAAGAAAACAACCCACTTTTGCCACAAAAGGACTCAACTGATAAGAATTAACTACATCCTTTACGTCGCATGGAATTCCATCAAAATCACCATTTTCAGGAGCCGGACATAAGATCACTGATAGCTGAATTTTTCCTGTCAAAACCATTACAACAACCAGACAGTTCAAGAATTGCATAGCAAACCAGATAAAAATCGTTGAAAAGCTGGGTAGGTAAACGATGAGTTCTTCAAAAAAAGAATGAAAACCAATCCTGGGTTTCCATCAAATGGACCTTGCATGGGAAATAATTAGAAGATTCTTTGAGACAATTACCAGTTCATCCTCAAAAGCAAACTTTTATATTGAGTGGGCCACTGTTTTTTTTTTTCTTGTTTTCTCAACTTTCTGATCTTTCAATCCTATTTTACTTCACACTAATGTTCCTTTTCTGCACATCATGTGCAAATAAGAGGCATTGAATAACAATTTTCATGACTGATTAAGGGAAAAACAAAAAACTGTGCACTTAAATTAACAAGCGATACAGGTTATTTTCATAAATGTTCATTAAGTTCTCAACGCCTCGCATAGTTGGAACATATTAGAAAACAAGCTAAAGACCAGAAGCCAAAGTTTCAGCAGAAAATAATCACCCTGAATCAGGCATTTTGTTTTCCATATTAGTCCCTCCAAAGAATTTCCAGCAGTACTAGGAGAAACTTTAGGATATGCATGCAGACTGGAGGAGGAAAAGAGCACCCCTCATTCACCCCACAACATAAGCAAACCATCCACAGAAGACCACAGCTTCATCGATGTGGCTTAGAAGGTGTCTTGTAGAGGAATTACACCGATTATGTGCATATGACTTTAAATATCTAATGCTGATTGACTTGCTATACTCAAGTTAATGACTTACGGTGCTTCCAATGCAGAAAAAGCTTTCTCATAGCTTTAGGGCTTAGAAGTTCAGATATAGTGTCCTCGATCTGATGACAATTCACACGCATGTGGAGTTCTATTCCCTCTTTTATGTTACTTAAAGAGCAGTAAATGCACAGGACTGAAGTCTGATCAAGAACTCCACACGTGAGTATAAACAACGGACATTTAATTCTTTGCACGAAATTTTTCCTGTTAAATAGCCCCAGCATGATGACAACAACATTGCAATGCTCTTTTAAACTTTTAAAGGGTAACCCACAAACAAAAGGCAATAGGAAGACCAAGTTAAGCAACTACTCTTATGCACACTTTATGAGTAGAGATCCAATCCTGATGAGTGAAGCTCCACCTATGATTTCCATCGTAATATTCCCAAAACGCTGATGCGCATTGTTCTTCAATTTCAAAGATGCAAGAAACAATAATGTTCCAATGCCATTATCGTTAAGTGATCAATCACACCAGTAACAAAACAAGATACCACATAATACAGAAATGTTCATGAACCCAGAATGTACCTCCTTCGAGACACTTCTTCTTCACCCGCTTCACGTGATGGAGGTCCTCCAATGGCGCAATTTGACTCAAACGCCTAACCAATAACCAAAAATCGACTCCCAAATTTGAGTGAAAAATCAAACCACATAAGAAAGAGCACGGTTTGAGAAGCGTAGATTGAGCATAACACATAGTGTCCAACATTAAACACTTGAGACTGACCTTATGATAGTGTTCGTGAGTTTTGGCTGCTCAATCTGAGCGGCGACAACATTCACTGCTTACCAAAAAAGAAAAGCACAACGAAAAGCCAATACAGAAGAGCAAAATACATCAGCAAAAGTCAAGTCCAGATATTTTCACTGGAAATTTAGTATTCGTCAGTCGTCTACGAAGAAGAAACCTGTGAGTTGGTGATCAGGAGGAAGCGGTGGCCTGCCAGGAACGTGGATGATTCGCCATGCATCGTTCTCGATGCTCATCGTTCTTCGTAGCTATCTTCCGTCACTGGCCCAACAGGATGTGATCGAGCACATAAGGTGTTGGTGGTCGTCAGTAGTCGGTGGCGATTTCACTCAAGAAATCGTTGCAACGTCGTCGGGTGGCCGCGAAGCTCGACAACGGCTGAAAGTTGAAGAAACAGAGACCCTCTCGACTAAGTTACATGGACACGGGACACGACACGACACGTTGACACGGCAGTTCTAAAAAAATAGAGAATTCCGACAAGCTGGGACGTGTGTGTGTATATATATATATTATTTTTATGATTTCAACAATAATAACATCATGATGCTCAAACTATTATTAATCTCCTCCTTAAAAAGGTCTCACAAAATATATCATGTGAAGAATTCAACTACATTTCATCGTAATAATCCATAAAACTTGGAGGGGAAAAAAAGAAAGAAGAAGCAACCCACAATCCACATTCCTTTTCTATCCTGATAAACTAGTTAAGCATGTTTCGACCAAAAAAAACTAGTTGAGCATGTGAGTAGTTTATCCAGTAGCAAGTTACCTTTCATTCAGGTAAGTAGTATTAGCAAAGTTAATTGGTGCTTCAACGCTCAAAATGAGGAAACCTACATCGCAAATAAAAAAGCTCCCCGATCACATATGGGTCAACACGACACAGAAGCTGCGTGACATTTTGCAATCTGGACATACCCCAAAATCATCTACCCCTATGACACAAAAGCTCAGTCAGTGTCACAGACTCTCCCATCTTTATCAGAACTCTCATAAGCGTGAACCCAACAAACTGCAGCTTTCTACACAATCAATTTCTACATACAAAGACCTCAAGCAAATTAACAGCAACAGCGATGAACATCGCTGATTTTCCAACTCAAATTGCACCGCACTCAGATGAGAACTTATTGGTCTCTGGCGCGAGCAGAGGAGGGTGATACCTATACCTTGAGGCTTGAGGCGGCGAGAGCAGAGGCCGGCGAGGGGAGGAGGAGTCGGGCAAGAGCAGAGGCCGGCGATCGAGGCGGCGTCGCGGTGAGCTGAGGCGCGAGTCGCAACCAGAGCCGGTGGGGGGGCGAGTCGCGATGGGAGACGGTGAGTCGCGAGAGGGAGAGAGAGAAAGGGCAGTTGACAGAATCGTCGGTCGCGAGAGGGAGATGGAGAGTCGGAGACGTGAGTAGGGCGAACGAGAGCGGATGGATTAAGAGATTTAGGACAAGAAAAGAAATTGGGCATTCTGTTGTGTCCATTTTAACGCCGGACACGCGTGTCCGTGCATTGACCGAGAGTCCGGACTACGCGTGTCCGAAAAGAGTCCGGCGGTGTCGATCCGTGTCGGACACGGACACCGACCGGAAAATTTTTTTGAGAACAACGTGTCCGTGTAATGACACACGGAGAGAGAGCTGGGCCTGATTGTGGGCCTGAACCGGCCCTGTCTGTTTCAAGCCCGTTCTACTAATTGATTCTTTAGGCGTGATTACACTGCAGTGGCTCTTTTTTTTTTTTTTGAAGGATAAATTATGCACTTTTTAAAATTATTAAATAGTACAAGTCGTATTATATTCTAAGTTGCTATCCTCTTGCCTAGCAAGCAAAGATTTACCTCCGCGGAAAGCATGATTCATTCAATAAGAGTGGCCAACTCATTATAAGCGCATAAGGTGCACTCCCCGGGTCCACACCTCGTGCCTTTCTCCTTTTCAAATAATTGTTGATATCCGTTTATTGACGTCGATCATCAATCTGCACTATTATTTGTCAGTATGTGGCTCTAGTAATGCCTAATTTAAATCACTAGGTGACATGAGTGATAATACTCATTTTGATGCGACAGTTAAGGAGAACGTGAAGCCGTGACATGTACATGATTAAATATGTCCTAACCTAATATGCATTCGTAGATTGGCATAAGTTCCTAGCTTAAACAACGACATGCATGCTATGCAATACCTAACTAAACACGACCGACACGCAACACTAGTCACGAAAATTCAAAATCTGATCCTAACGACATATGGAAACCTAAATGAGGTGCATGTTGCACCGACTAAAATTACTAAATGACAATGATAATGATACTATGAGTTGAAATCCAAAATGAATTAATCCTGTAAATATTGGGATGTTAATCTATATTTTTAAGTTCCTTCTCGCTAATTTTCCTTTCAAAGTCCCAAGCTCATCCTCTGTTGCTTTTGTCTCCTAATTTGACTCGGTCCCATCTCCTCTTTTCAAACTTTACGCTCGGCTGTAATATCCGCCTGTGATTGGGTTTGAAGAATAATGAGATAAATCTCGAATCAATTTTTGAATTAATCTTAAATTCTAATTGATTTGAACCAATTTCGAATCGAGAATCCTAGAATTAGCGCCTTTTTAAGAAACGTGTTCTACCCTAACATTACGTCCGGCGATTTTACATAAGAGTGTGCGTTGTTGCTTCTTCCTGCTTTGGGCTTCGATCGATCATGGGGAACATCAGAAGCAAGCTGAGGTCCACCAGGCAAAGGGGAAGCCACAGAATTAGGACGAGAGCAAGTTCTCCTTCGCAAGCCCTCGACTCGGATTCTGGTTTGGTTTCAGGTTAGGCGGTTCGACCATTCGATCCCGACATCTCTTGCGGTTCCTTGATTTCCTTGAACTTTTATCATACATGTTAGGTCTTTGCTTCGAACGTCCGTGTGTTGTTTGGCTTGGTACGCACGTTTTGGTTGTCGATGAAAATTAATGGATCTTTACTCGTCAGGTACTTTCAAGCCGCCGCACCAGGCAGAGGAGCTTGAGATATGTTCCCACGACATCCAATTCAGTCCACTGCCGGACTATAGAAGACCGGTCCTCTTGTTCGGTGGATTAGGACTCGTGGAGCCTCCGGAGGTCATGCAATGGCAGCGTTACGTGGAGATTTACTTGATGGAAAATCAGTTGACCGAGTTACCTGAGAATCCGCGGTGTCCTGATACCTTGGTATTGTATCTAAATCGAAATCGCATGCTCAGAGGCATTAGTCCGTCTTTCTTTGATTACATGCCGGTTCTCGAAGTGCTGAATTTGTCTCGAACTGGGATCAAGACCTCGCCGGAGTCTCTATTCAGGTTAAGCCGCCTAAAAAGGCTATTCTTATTAACTCATTGCCGTATGCTGTTTGTGTTACCTCCGCAAATTGGACAACCTCAGCAGCTTGAGGTACTCGATCTTGAAGGGAGCATGATCATGGATATACCAAAGGAGGTCGCTAACGAAGCTCATTTGCTTACGAGTAACATTTTGCCGATGCCGGAAAGTGTATCCATTGTTTCCTCAGGGCACTATTTCTGCGCTCACTTAATTAGAAGAGCTTAGTATTGAGGTAAGTCCAGAAGGCGAGCGGTGGAGGAGAGAGGTGGAAGGTGTGGTCGATGATCTTTGCGGCTTGACGAGGCTGGACACGCTTAATCTCTACCTCCCAAACGTGGAACTTCTAAGGAAATTCGTACCAAAGTTGTCTAGATCATTGTCATATTTCAAATTTATTGTTGGCGATCACGACGAGCGCATCATGAATCGTTTCCCGATGGATATTGAATTTGAGCTGGAACGCTGGGATAGATCCTTGATAAGCTATCTGATTTTGGGATTGAGAACATGGAGCAACCGAAATGTTGCATAATTAGGGAGTGTACTGAGATGCAGGTTGTTCTTGACGGAACCGACATGGACGACGAAGCCGACAAAAGTGAAACTGTATTGGAAATACCGGAAGATGATAGACGGTTTCTCGGATCGCTCGAGTATCTCTACATAGCTCGTATGAAGAGCCTCCGGCAATTTTACGTGGGGCCAACGCATCGAGGATGTTTGTCTCGTCTTAAATTCTTGTCTTTACTCACATGTCCTGAGTTGACTATTATATTCACACCTGGACTACTGGAAAACCTCAACAGCTTAGAGGTGCTCGAAGTCGTAGACTGCCCCCTTGTGCTAAGTATAGCGAGTTGTGAAGATGCTTCTGTCTACGCGAGCACCTGCTTCCTCCCCAAGTTGAGAAAGTTATCCCTGATCTGTTTGCCTCAACTCATTAGCGTTTTCGGAGGCTTACGGATCGCACCAAACTTGGCGGCAATAAACATTGCTGATTGTCCGAATCTTTGTCCGAATCTCGAGAGGACATCAATTGAGATTGTAGCGATTGCAGAGAATTAAGTTTAGTCTAGATCCAGAGATCAGGTGTGTTCCTTGCTGCTCATCTTTTTCCATCGCTTTGATTGCAAGTCGAAGTATGTTATCATTAGTTTATCCGTCTTAAACCATGCACATCCACCTGGCAGATCAGCTAATTCATCCTTAAATTCCTGTTTAGATGAAGTGTCTTGGTTCTTCTTGTTAATCTATGTGACCCAAATTGATACTTACTCTGTTTTGTCTGACATGCTGATTTTGTGTTTGGGCAGCACAAAGTATTCCAAATGGCGCAAGCTGATGCTACAAAGGGCGTTGCTTTTCTTTATGAGGAAGTAGAAGGGGAAGTGATATTTCGTGATTTCGAAACTTCCAATAACCTTATAGGCAAGTTTTTCCAATGGCATGCACAAAGCAAGCATTTGCCAAAAGTTTAGAAACCAGATTCTGTGCCATTCTCACCATCTGGAGTTCATACACTCATCTTTTGTGGGTACTCATGTATATTATAGCAATTCTTGTGCATGTGCATTTTACCAAGACGTACAAACATCAAACGGTACAAAACATCGAAGAACGAGTCTTACATAGTCAGGGCAAATAAGCTAGAGATTTACTTGAACACATTAGGCTACTTGGAACAACATCAGCCATCAGTATGACCGGTATATAAATAACAGATGGAGCCAACATAGTATTCGCTTCCAACAATGAAATAAAGAAATCACATTACTAATTCAGTTTATCATTTTCACGAAATAACTTTCAGTTTTTTGCCACTTACCATCAATTTATCTAGGGAGTGCACAGTTCATGATTGGTTTCCTTAGCTGCATACTCTCTCCAGACTAGCTCCACTTGTTCTACCACCCCGAGTCTGCAGAGCCACCGAGCAAGTCTTTCGGATGCTCCTTTTCCAATTACAGTACCTCCTCTCTCCAAATCTACCAGAAAGTCCAGTTTGTTTTGTCTATTTTGTTCTCTCTTTCATATGCATGCAGGACGATGGCCACACATATATCACTAGGTTCAATACCAGCCTTCATCATATTCTCAGAGGCAACGAGGGCCTTGTCACTTTGTCCTGTAGTTGCATAGGCATTAAGCAGCCCACATCGCCTAGCATCTGGAATAATCCCTGCTAAATTAATAGCATAAAAAACCCTCTGAGTTCCTTCGCTATTGCCAATCATGGAATACTCTCGACAGTGCCCTATAATCTTCACTTCCAGCAAAGATCTCTAGTTCATCCATTTCTCTTAGTAAAATCTCTCCTTGTTCAGGCACTCCAGCTCTAATGTAGGCCATGACCATCGAGCCACATGACCTTTTATCGTTCAAATGTTTTGTTCGCCAGCTCAAAATGCCCGGCCTTGCTGAACATATCAACCATAGAAGTCAAGATAACCTGATCACAGATAAAGCCTCTTTGCTTCATGGCTATAAGAGCTTTTTCTGCATCTTGAAGTCGGTTTTGCTTTCCATACCAATGGATCAGTTTTGAATACTCACGACCATTAGCTACAAAAGATTCTTCTAACAGTGCAAGTTTCGCCACCTAGAAACAGTCTGAGGATACATGAGTTGAATTTAAGATTTTCTTTGTGAATTGCGTAAATCAGATTAACAGAGCATGAGGTCCCCACGATTGAACAATTGTCATGTGAACAATTTCAAACACATCCACAAATCAGAGCACCTCGAAAACTCGCAGCCATCCACTATTATGTACTATATTGTCAAGAAGAAACCCTCACTCCTCACACAAGCTAACGATCACTAGTTCACAAGATTTCCACGGCTCTTTTCTAGGCCACCGTCCACAAAATTATGATCTAATTGCAGAAACTTAAGTTTGCAAGATGACAAATTTCAGCTCTTTCCAACAGCAAAAGCTAAAGGTCAATGCGAAAATTCAAATCCATCAACATTGCATGATAATCTTTCAACTCATCCTCCTCCAACAGACAGAGATGCTGCTTCATAGCCTAAATAGCTAACGAACAACCAACGAAATCAAACTAGGGGAGGTACCTCAAGATGAGAAGGATGATTCAGCTTCTTCAATTCTTTCAGAACTGCGAGCCAATCCGCTCTACTGGGCTTCACAACATGCACCCAACCAACCAAAACATCTGACAAGCTCGCCCTCTTAGGATCGAAACATATGATTTGCCTCATCAACGCCTTACACCTTTTTGTCATCTTAAAAGGATGATTGCATATGGCAAATCTCTGCTCCTCGGTGGCATGGTCTTGAAATGATTATGAGGATCGAATGATGAGGTTTTAGATAGATATATTACTAATTAGATAAAGTGAAAATGTAACTACTTGCAGAGCCAAACTCTATCCTGAGCTTACACTAGTTACTCAGTATGTTTTTGAAATGTTCATGAAATAATTTATGAGGAGCGAATGATGAGGCTTTAACTAGAAATATTACTAATTAGATAAAGTAAAAATGTAACTATGTGCAGACCCAAACTTTACTCTGAGCTTACATTGGTTACTATGTATGTTTTTAACTAGAAATATTACTAATTAGATAAAGTAAAAATGTAACTATGTGCAGACCCAAACTTTACTCTGAGCTTACATTGGTTACTATGTATGTTTTTGAGATGTTCTTGAAATAATTTATGAGGAGCGAATAATGAGGATTTAGTTAGATATATAACTAATTAGATAAAGCGAAAATGTAGCTACGTACATGGCCAAACTCTAGTCTGAGCCTACACTGGTTACTTGACATGTTTTTTAAATGGTCTTGAAATAATTTACAAGAAGCGAATGATGAGACTTTAGCTAGCTATATTACTAATTAGATAAAGTGAAAATGTAACTACGTGCAGAGCCAAACTCTATTCTGAGCTTACACTGGTTACTCGGCATGTTTTTGAGATGTTCTTGAAATAATTTATGAAGAGCCAATGATGAGGCTTTAGCAAGATATATTACTAATTAGATGAAGTGAAAATGTAGTTATGTACAGAGTCAAACTCTACTCTGAGCATACACTAGTAACTCGGTATGTTTTTGAGATGGTCATAAAATGATTTATGAGGAGCGAATGATGAGGCTTTAGCTAGATATTTTATTAATTAGATGAAGTGAAAATGTAGCTACGTATAGAGCTAAACTCTACTCTGAGCTTATACTGGATACTCGGTATATATTTTAGATAATCTTGAAATAATTTACCAGGGGCAAATGATGAGGCTTTAGATAGATATATTACTAATTAGATAAAGTGAAAATGTAACTACGTGCAGAGCCAAACTATACACTGAGCTTACACTGGCTACTCGATATGTTTTTGAGACCGTCTTGTAATAATTTATAAGGAGCGAATGATGAGGCATTAGTTAGATATATTATTAATTAGATAAAGTAAAAATGTAACTACGTGTAGAGCCAAATTTACTCTGAGCTTACACTGGTTACTCGGTATATTTTTGAGATGTTCTTGAAATAATTTATGAGGAGCGAATGATGAGGCCTTAGCTAAATATATTACTAAATAGATAAAGTGAAAATGTAGCTACGTATATAGCCAAACTCTAGTCTGAGCTTACACGGGTTACTCGGGATGTTTTTGAGATGGTCTTCATATAATTTATGAAGAGCGAATGATGAGACTTTAGCTAGATATATTACTAACTAGATATACTGAAAATATAACTACGTGCAGAGCCAAACCTTACTCTGAGCTTATATCGTTGACTCGGTATGATTTTGAGATGTTCTTGAAATAATTTTTTAGGAGCAAATGATGAGGCTTTAGCAAGATATATTACTAATTAGATGAAGTGAAAATGTAGCAATGTACAGAGCCAAACTCTACTTTTAAGCTTACACTGGTTACTCGGTATGTTTTTGAGATGGCCTTGAAATGATTTATGAGAAGCGAAAGATGAGGCTTTCGATAAATATATTACTAATTAGATAAAGTGAAAATGTAACTACGTGCAGAGCCAAACTCTACTATAAGCTTACACCGGTTACTCAGTAAGTTTTTGAGATGGTTTTGAAATAATTTATAAGGAGCGAATGATTAGGTTTTAGATAAATAAATTACTAAAAGATAAAGTGAAAATGTAACTACGTGCGGAACCAAACTTTACTCTGATCATATACTGATTAGTCAGTATGTTTTTGAAATATTCTTGAAATAATTTATTAGGATCGAATGATGAGACTTTAGTTAGATATATTACTAAATAGATAAAGTGAAAATGTAGCTACGTACATAGCCAATCTCTAGTCTGAGCTTACACTGGTTACTCGGTATGTTTTTGAGATGATTTTCAAATAATTTATGAGGAGCGAATGATGAAACTTTAGCTAGATATATTACTAATTAGACAAAGTAAAAATATAACTACGTGTAGAGCCAAACTCTACTATGAGCTTACATCGTTTACTCGGTATGATTTTGAGATGTTCTTGAAATAATTTTTTAGGAGCAAATAATGACACTTTAGCAAGATAAATTACTAATTGGATGAAGTGAAAATGTAGCAATGTACAGAGCCAAACTCTACTTTAAGCTTACACTGGTTAGTTTTTGAGATGGTCTTGAAATAATTATGAGGAACGAAAGATGAGGCTTTAGATTAATATATTACTAATTAAATAAAGTGAAAATGTAATTACGGGCAGAGCCAATCAGCTACTTTGTCCATGGAGAATAATGGTTTCTTTTTCATGTTCCTGTGAGTTGTGCCCCGGCGATATTGTGTCCGAGCTGCTGTGTTTATGGACAACAATGGATTCTTTTTCATGTTCCTATGGGTCATGCCCTAATGGTATTGTGTCCGAGCAACTATTGTGTCCTCGGAGAGCTTCTGATTCTCTCTCATGTTCCTGTGGGTCATGTGTGTTGTTGGAAGAAATGGAGGCCGCCAGAGACGACTCTGAACAAGATTTGTTGCCAAACCAACCTACGCAAGGAGACGTGCCGCTGTTGCAGGACCAATCCACTCAAGGAGATGATCTTGGAGAATGAGACAACCTTGTCCATTTAAATGGCTATTAACTATGAGTTTTCTACTTACTTTGTAAGCTATTTTCTCTCTAAACTACTCGTGGAACTGCTAACTACTCGTGGAACTGCTAAGTGTCCTCTAGCTTTATGAGGAGCGAATGATGAGCCTTTAGGTAGACATATTAATAATTAGATAAAGTGAAAAAAGTAGCAACGTACATAGCCAAACTCTAGTCTGAGCTTACATTAGTCACTTGGTATGTTTTTGAGATGGTCTTGAAATAATTTATGAGAAGCGAATGATGAGGCTTTAGATAAATGTATAACTAATTAGAAAAAGCGAAAATGTAACTACGTGCAAAGCCAAACTCTACTCTGAGCTTACAACAGTTACTCGGTATGTTTTTATGATGGTCTTGAAATAAGCTATGAGGAGCAAATGATGAGGCTTTAGCTAGATATATTACTAACTAGATAAAGTAAAAATGTAATTCCGGGCAGAGCCAAACTTCACTCTGAGCTTACACTGGTTACTTAATATGTTTTTTAGATGTTCTTGAAATAATTTATGAGAAGCGAATGATGAGGCCTTACCAAAATATATTACTAAATAGATAAAGTGAATATGTAGCTACGTACATGGCCAAACTCTATTCTGAGCTTATACTGGTCACTCGGGATGTTTTTGAGATTGTCTACATATAATTTATGAAGAGCGAATGATGAGATTTTAGCTAGATATATTACTAATTAGATATAGTGAAAATATAACTACGTGCAGAGCCAAACCTTACTTTGAGCTTACATCGTTTACTTGGTATGATTTTGAAATATTCTTGAAATAATTTATGAGGAGAAAATGATGAGGCTTTAGCAAGATATATTACTAATTATATCAAGTGAAAATGTAGCAACGTACAGAGCCAAACTCTACTCTAAGCTTACACTGGTTACTCAATATGTTTTTGAGATGGTCTTGAAATAATTTATGATGAGCTAATGATAAGGCTTTAGATAGATATATTACTAATTAGATAAAGTGAAAATGTAACTACGTGTAGAGCCAAATTCTACTCTGAGCTTACATTGATAACTCGGTATGTTTTTAAGATGTTCTTGAAATAATTTAAAAGGAGCGAATGATGAGGCTTTAACTAGAAATATTACTAATTAGATAAAGTGAAAATGTAACCATGTGCAGTGCCAAACTTTACTCTGAGCTTACACTGGTTACTCTGTATGTTTTTTAGGTGTTCTTGAAATAATTTATGAGGAACGGATGATGAGGCTTTAGTACGTGCAGAGCCATGCTCTTGTGGGTCGTGCCCTGGCGATATTGTTTCCGATCAGCTGCTGTGTCCATGGAGAATAATGGATTCTTTTTCATGTTCCTGTGAGTCGTGCCCCGACAATATTGTGTCTGCGCTGCTGTGTTTATGGATAACAATGGATTCTTTTTCATGTTCATGTGGGTCGTACCTCAATGGTATTGTGTCCGAGCACCTACTGTATCCTCGGAGAGCGTCTTATCCTCTCTCATGTTCTTATGGATCGTGTGTGTTGGTGGAAGAAATGGAGGTCGCCTGAGATGCCCCTGAACAAGATTTGCTGCCAAACCAACCTGCTAAAGAAGGCGTGCCGCTGTTGCAAGACAAATCCGCTCAAGGAGATAATCTTGGACAAAGAGGCAACCCTGTCTATTTAAAGGGTCGTTTATTGTGAGTTTTCTAAGTACCTTGTAAGTTATTTCTAGGACTACTAAATTCTTTCTAAACTACTTGTGGAACTGCTAAGTACCCTCTAACTTTATAAGGACCAAATGATGAGCCTTTAGGTAATTACTGATTAGATAAAGTGAAAAAATAGCAACGTATATAATCAAACTCTAGTATAAGCTTACATTGGTTACTCGGTATGTTTTTGATATGGTCTTGAAATAATTTATGAGCAGCGAATGATGGGGCTTTAACTAGATATATTATTAATTAGATAACGCAAAAATGTAATACGTGTAGAACCAAACTTTACTCTGAGGTTATACTGGTTATTCGGTATGTTTTTGTGATATTCTTGAAATAATTTATGAGGAGAGAATGATAAGGCTTTAGCTAGATATATTACTAATTAGATAAAGTTAAAATGTAGCTACGTAGGTAGCCAAGCTCTTGTCTGAGCTTCCATTGGTTATTCGGTATGTTTTTGAAATGGTCTTGAAATAATTTATGAGGAGCGAATGATGAGGCATTAGCTAGATATATTAGTAATTATATAAAGTAGAAATGTAACTATGTGCAGACCCAAACTTTACTTTGAACTTACACTGGTTTCTTAATAATTTTTTGAGATGTTCTTGAAATAATTTATTAGAGCGAATGATGAAACTTTTGCTAGATATATTACTAATTAGATAAAATGAAAATGTAGCCACGTACATAGCCAAGCACTAGTCTGGGTTTATACTGGTAACTCGGTATGTTTTTAAGATAGTCTTCAAATAATTTATGAGGAGCGAATGATGAGACTTTAGCTAGATATATTACTAATTAGATAAAGTGAAAATATAACTACATGCAGAGCCAAACTCTACTATGAGCTTACATCGTTTACTCGGTATGATTCTGAGAAGTTCTTGAAATAATTTATGAAGAGCAAATGATTTCAAGAACATCTCAAAAAATTATTACTAATTAGATGAAGTGAAAATATAGCAATGTACAGAGCCAAACTCTGCTATAAGCTTACACTAGTTACTCGGTATGTTTTTGAGATGGTCTTGAAATAATTTATGAGAAGCGAATGATGAGACTTTAGATTAACATATTACTAATTAGATAAAGAGAAAATATAATTACGTGCAAAGCCAATCAGCTGCTGTGTCCATGGAGAATAATGGATTTTTTTTCATGTTCTTGGGAGTTGTGCCCCGACGATATTGTGTCCGAGCTACTGTGTTTATGGACAACAATGGATTCTTTTTCATATTCATGTGGGTCGTGCCTCAATTGTATTGTGTCCGAGCAGCTTCAATGTCCTCGGAGAGCCTATGATTCTCTCTCGTGTTCATGTGGGTCATGTGTGCTGTTAGAAGAAATGGAGGCCGCCAGAGACGACCCTGAACAAGATTTACTGCCAGATCAACCTGCTCAAGGAGACGTGTCGCTGTTGCAGGACCAATCCGCTCAAAGAGATGATCTTGGAGAATGAGACAACCCTTTCCATTTAAATGGCTATTAACTGTGAGTTTTCTACTTCCTTGTGAGTTATTTCTAGGACTACCAAGTTCTTTCCAAACTACTTGTGGAACTGCTAAGCGCCCTCTAGCTTTATGAGGAGCGAATAATGAGCCTTTAGGTAGACATATTACTAATTAGCTAAAGTGAAAAAATAGCAACGTACATAGTCAAACTCTAGTCTTAGCTTACACTGATTACTCGGTATGTTTTTGAGATTATCTTGAAATAATTTATGTGAAGCGAATGATGAGGTTTTAGATAGATATATTACTAATTAGAGAAAGTGAAAATGTAACTACGTGCAGAGCCAAACTCTACTCTGAGCTTACACTGGTTACTCGGTATGTTTTTATGATGGTCTTGAAATAATGTATGAGGAGCGAATGATGAAGCTTTAACTAGATATATTACTAATTAGAAAAAGTAAAAATGTAATTCCGGGTAGAGCCAAACTTCACTTTGAGCTTACACTGGTTACTTAATATTTTTTTAGATGTTCTTGAAATAATTTATGAGAAGCGAATGATGAGGCCTTACCAAAATATATTACTAAATAGATAAAGTGAATATGTAGCTACGTACATGGCCAAACTCTATTCTGAGTTTATACTGGTCACACGGGATGTTTTTGAGATGGTCTACATATAATTTATGAGGAGGGAATGATGAGACTTTAACTAGATATATTACTTATTAGATATAGTAAAAATATAACTACGTCCAGAGCCAAACTCTACTCTGAGCTTACATCATTTACTCGATATGATTTTGAGAAGTTCTTGAAATAATTTATGAGGAGAGCATGATGATGCTTTAGCAAGATATATTACTAATTAGATGAAGTGAAAATGTAGCAATGTACAGAGCCAAACTCTATTCTAAGTTTACACTGTTTATTCGGTATGTTTTTGATATGGTCTTGAAATAATTTATGATGAGCAAATGATGAGGCTTTAGATAGATATATTATTAATTAGATAAAGTGAAAATGTAACTACGTGTAGAGCCAAATTCTACTCCGAGCTTACACGAGTTACTCGGTATGTTTTTAAGATGTTCTTGAAATAATTTAAAAAGAACGAATGATGAGGCTTTAACTAGAAATATTACTAATTAACAAATGTAATCGTATGCAGAGCCAACTTTACTCTAAGATTACACTGGTTACTGTGTATGTTTTTGAGATGTTCTTGAAATAATTTATGAGAAGCGGATGATGAGGCTTTAGTACGTGTAGAGCCATGCTCCTGTGGGTCGTGCCCTGGCGGTATTGTATCCGATCAACTGCTGTGTCCATAGAGAATAATGGATTCTTTTTCATGTTATTGTGAGTCATGCCCCTGTAATATTATGTCTGAGTTGCTGTGTTTATAGACAACAATTGATTCTTTTTTAGGTTTCTGTGGGTCGTACCCCAATGGTATTGTGTCCGAGCTCCTACTGTGTCCTCGTAGAGCGTTTGATCCTCTCTCCTGTTACTATGGGTCGTATGTGTTGGTGGAAGAAGTGGAGGCCGCCTGAGATGACCCTGAACAAGATTTGCAGGACCAATCTGCTCAAGGAGTTGATCTTTTAAATGGCCAAACAATCATATCCATTTAAATAGCTGTTAACTGTGAGTTTTCTAAGTACCTTGTAAGCTATTTCTAGGACTACTAAGTTCTTTCTAAAATACTTGAGGAATTGCTAAGTGCTCTCTAACTTTATGAGGAGGGAATGATGAGCCTTTAGGTAGACATATTACTCATTAGATAAAGTGAAAAAATAGCAACGTACATAGTCAAACTCTCATCTGAGCTTACATTGGTTACTCAGTATGTTTTTGAGATGGTTTTGAAATAATTTATGAGAAGCGAATGATAAGGCTTTAGCTTGATGTATTACTAAATAGATAACGCAAAAATGTAACTACATGCAGAACTAAACTTTACTCTGAGCTTATACTGGTAACTCGGTATGTTCATGTGGGGACAATGTTACGGAAGCAACAGGTTGGGTGTAGAAACACTCTTTGCTATCATTACTTGATAGATTCAGCCAGGACCTCGCATAGAATTAAGATTAGGGCTAGAGGGTGGACTAAATATTAAGTCTCACGATCTAGTCGATTCATGGAATTATGGTATTGAGCCGCAATGGTTCCATTCGAGTTGAGGCTTTCTGTCAAGGTGTAGACCAAATGCTGTACTGTCTACTTGTTTAGGGGGAAGGGATAAATGTCGGTGTAGCTATTGCTTCTTTGCCATTGACAATGCAGTGTCGTATCTCCTCTGAAGCATGTCAAATCATATATTGAAAGATGGTTCTATGTTCTATTGTGTTTTGTTATCAATCGTGTTCCATATCTGCTATAAATCTCCATGCTTAGTTAGGTCATGAGTATTACCTTCTAATTGGGTAAGTGGATCTGGAGATGGTTGAAGACGCTCTAAATAATGATGTTTGTTTGGTCTTTTCTGCATTGATCTCAATTTGGCTTTGTTTGCTATAGACGTTTATGCTTCATGGTTACTTCTCAAGTTAACCAGTCATTTATAGGAACTAACAGTTAACAAATATGTCCACACAACCTGTTTGTAGCTATTGATCTTTGTATTGTAGGAAGTTTTCTTGTGGTTGTGAGTAACTTCTTAATGGTTTGATGTTGCATCAATAAGGCTCGGTGCACATTACAAAGAACGTGGGTGTCGGGAGAAGAGGAACTCGCGGAGCTCATTTTCCGCTCATTCCAAGTAGCTGAACTCACCTCCCCCTCAGCAAACTGCTTGTCTAGTCCAAAGCTCAACATCCAAGTAAATCACTAAGCTATGATGTGTTTGAGAATGTATGCAAATGAAACTGAAAATGATTGTACTAGGAATGGTTTCTTTTCTGCACTTTGATCCGAGCAGCTGCTGCATCCTTTGAGAACAATGGATTCTTTTTCATGCTCCTGTGGGTCGTGCCCTGGCAGTATTGTATCCGATCAGCTGCTGTGTCCATGAAGAATAATGGATTCTTTTTCATGTTCCTGTGAGTCGTGCCTCTACGATATTGTGCCAGAGCTGCTGTGTCTATGGAGAACAATGGATTCTTTTTCATATTCCTGTGGGTTGTGCCCCAGTGGTATTGTGTCCAGGCAGCTGCTTTGTGCTCGATGTGCGTCTGATTCTCTCTCGTGTTCCTGTGGGTCATGTGCATTGTTGGAAGAAATAGATGCCGCCAGAGAAGATCTTGAACAAGATTTGCGACCAGACCAACCTGCTCAAGGAGACGTGATGCTGTTGCAAGACCAGTCTGCTCAAGGGGATGATTCTAGAGAAGGAGACGACCCTATCCATTTAAATGGCTGTTAACTATGAGTTTTCTAAGTACCTTGTAACCTATTTCCAAGACTACAAAGTTCTTTTAAAACTATTAGGGAACTGCTAAGTGCCTTCTAACTTTATGAGGAGCGAATGACGAGGTATTAGCTAGATATATTACTAATTATGTAAATTGAAAATGTAGCTTCGTGCATAGCCAAACTCTAGTCTGAGCTTACATTGGTTACTCGGTATGTTTTTGAGATAGTCTTCAAATAATTTATGAGGAGCGAATGATGAGACTTTAGCTAGATATATTACTAATTAGATAAAGTAAAAATATAATTACGTACAGAGCCAAACTCTACTCTGAGCTTACACTGTTTACTCGGTATGATTTTGAGATGTTCTTGAAATAATTTATGAGGAGCAAATGATGAGGCTTTAGCAAAATATATTGCTAATTAGATGAAGTGAAAATGTAGTCATGTACAGAGCCAAACTTTACTTTGAACAAACACAGGTTACTCAGTCTGTTTTTGAGATAGTTTTGAAATAATTTATGAGGAGCGCATTGTGAGGCTTTGAAAGATATATTACTAATTAGATAAAATGAAAATATAACTTCGTGCAGAGCCAAACTCTACTCTTAGCTTACAATGGTTACTCGGTATGTTTTTGAGATGGTCTTGAAATAATTTATGAGGAGCGAATGATGGGGCTTTAGCTAGATATATTACTAATTTGATAAATTAAAAATGTAACTACATGCAGAGCCAAACTTTACTTTGAGCTTACACTGGTTACTCGGTATGTTTTTGAGAAGTTCTTGAAATAATTTATGATGAGCGAATGATGAGGCTTTAGCTAGATATATTACTAATTTGATAAAGTGAAAATATAGCTTCGTACATAACCAAACTCTAGTCTGAGCTTACACTGGTTACTTGATATGTTTTTGAGATGGTCTTCAAATAATTTATAAGGAGCGAATGATGAGACTTTAGCTAGATATATTACTAATTAGATAAAGTGAAAATATAACTACGTACAGAGCTAAACTCTACTATGAGCTTACACTATTTACTCGGTATGATTTTGAGAAGTTCTTGAAATAATTTATGATGAGCGAATGATGAGGCTTTAGCTAGATATATTACTAATTAGATAAAGTGAAAATATAGCTTCGTACATAGCCAAACTCTAGTCTGAGCTTACACTGGTTACTCGATATGTTTTTGAGATGGTCTTCAAATAATTTATAAGGAGCGAATGATTAGACTTTAGCTAGATATATTACTAATTAGATAAAGTGAAAATATAACTACGTACAAAGCCAAACTCTACTCTGAGCTTACACTATTTACTCGGTATGATTTTGAGATGTTCTTGAAATAGTTTATAAGGAGCAAATGATGAGGTTTTAGCAAGATATATTATTAATTAAATGAAGTGAAAATGTAGTTATGTGCATAGCCAAACTCGACTCTGAGCTTACACAGGTTACTCGGTCTTTTTTTAGATGGTCTTGAAATAATTTATGATGAGCACATTGTGAGGCTTTGAAAGATATATTACTAATTAGATAAAATGAAAATGTAACTTCGTGCATCTACTCTAAGCTTACAATGGTTACTCGGTATGTTTTTTAGATGGTCTTGAAATAATTTATGAGGAGCGAATGATGGGGCTCTAGCTAGATATACTAATTTGATAAATTAAAAATGTAACTACATGCAGAGCCAAACTTAGCTTAAATTGGTTACTCGGTGTGCTTTTGAAAAGTTCTTGAAATAATTTATGATGAGCGAATGATGAGACTTTAGCTAGATATATTACTAATTAGATAAAGTGAAAATGTAGCTACGTACATCGCCAAACTCTAGTCTGAGCTTACATTGGTTACTCGGTATGTTTTTGAGGTGGTCTTTAGATAATTTATGAGGGGTGAATGATGAGCTTTAGATAGATATATTACTAATTAGATAAAGTGAAAATGTAACTACGTGCAAAGCCAAACTCTACTCTAAGCTTACACTAGTTACTCGGTGTGTTTTTGAGATGGTCTTGAAATAATTTATGATGAGCGAATGATGAGATTTTAGCTAGATATATTACTAATGTAAAAATGTAACCACGTGCAGAACCAAACTTTACTCTAAGCTTACACTGGTTACTCGATATTTTTTTGAGATATTCTTGAAATAATTTATGAGAAGCGAATGATGAGACTTTAGCTAGATATATTACTGGTTAGATAAAGTGAAAATGTAGCTACGTCCATAGCCATACTCTAGTCTGAGTTTACACTGGTTACTCAGTATGCTTTTGGGATGGTCTTCATATAATTTATGAGGAGCGAATGATGAGACTTTAGATAGATATATTACTAATTAGATAAAGTAAAAATGTAACTACATGCATAGCCAAACTCTACTATGAGCTTACACTGGTTACTCAGTATATTTTTGAGATACTCTTGAAATAATTTATGAAAGGTAAATGATGTGGCTTTAGCTAGATATATTACTAATTAGATGAAGTGAAAATGTTATTACGTACAAAGCCAAACTCTACTTTGAGCTTACATTCGTTACTCGGTATGTTTGTGTCATCTAGAGGAGTTTTCTTTGAGGTCCTCAGCATTGACCCTGTTGCTTATAAGCATGTCATAGACCCGCCGACAATACACAAGAATACATGTTATGGAGGCTTGAGTCTGGATGACAACTTGCCATCTAACATATCAAGCTTACTCACAACACTGTGATTCTATTGAATTGCTCGAGCAACATTCTTCTTTCACCATTGAATTGTTCATCAAACAGTTTTTGTGGGGCTTATGGGGATAATGTTGCGGAAGCAACAGGTTGGTGTAGAAACACTCTTTGCTATCATTACTTGACAGATTCAACTATGACCTCGCATAGAATTAAGATTAGGGATAGAGGGTGCACTGTTTGAATATTAAGCCTCAAGATCTAGTCGGTTCATGGAATTATGGTATTGAGCCGCAATGGTTCCATTCGAGTTGAGGCTTTCTGTCAAGGTGTAGACCAAATGCAGTACTGTCTACTTGTTTAGAGGGAAGGGTTAAAAGTCGGTGTAGCTATTGCTTCTTTGCCCAAGCAAATTGAATTTTGCCATTAACAGTGAGTTTTCTAAGTACCTTATAAGGTATTTCTAGGACTACTAAGTTCTTTCTAAACTACTTATGGAACTGCTAAGTGCCTTCTAACTTTTCCTTTGCCGATCTTTGGTTGTCTGTCACAAGGGCTATCCCCCAAAGAAACATTAAAAATAAAATAAAACACATTGCAGCTCCGTCTGCAGGTAAGCATGATCGAGATATAAGAATTGTATGAATAAAGATTGAGGCCTTGTGGTTTTGTTGATGCAGTGTATGATAATTCAATTTGCATTTAATGGATAATAGACACCGAGTTGTAACTTCTTAGTTGACCTGTTGAAAACAACAAAATTCACCTCATCATTAAGTCACTAGGGCTTATGCTAGTGTGTCTCTCTCGCTTGCTTCTTCTTGCATCTGCATCTCATCCCCTCTCTCGCATCTTCTTGCATCTGCATCTCATCTTCTCTCTCTTACGTCTGTTGAAAGAGATTTTGAAGCAATTATCAGGTAAGTATCACATTCATGAAGTTGAAGAATGGGGAATCAAATGAACAAGAATTCATATGTGAGATGAATTACTAAACCTTCCCTTCGCCGTCACCGCTTCCGGCTACCTCACCACCATATTTGCACGGATTCTGCACGTGCGATTTGATTATCCCGGTTCTTCTTAGCTTAACGTTCGAGTGATTTGATTATTCACGCAGTTTAAGTCATCCACATGTGGAATGATAAAAAAGGATCTCTCTCTCTTCTTCTTGGACCTGCATCTCATCCTCTCTCTCTTTCTCTCCCTCATTTTCTTGCATCTGCATCTCATCCTCTCTAAAAAATATTTTGAAGCAATTATAATGTAAGTATCACATCCATGAAGTTGAAGAATGGGGAATGAAACGAACAAGAATTCATATGTGAGATGAATTATTAAACACTCCCTTCACCGTCACAGCTTCCGGCCAACTCGCCATTGTATTTGCACGGATTCTGCACGCGCGATTTGATTATCTCGATTCTTATTAGATAAGCATTCAGGTGATTTGATTATCACGCGTTTTATTAGTTTAAGTCATCCACATGTGGAATGACAAAAAAGGATATCGAGGTTAATTGTCTCTTCTTAGTTGACCTGCTGAAAACAACAAAATTTGCCTAATCATTGAGTCACTAGGGCTTATGGGAGCTTTTTTTTTGTTTAAAAAAAATAATCCAAAAAAATAATATTTACAAAAATAATACTATTTTTTTTTTACAAATTTAGATCTCCCTCGGCTGGTAAACTGCCGAGGGAGACCTTGGGGTCCGCCGGTGGGTCCCCTCCCTCTCCCTTGGAGCTGAGGGAGAGGGAGGGGGCCCACCGGCTGGCCCCTCCCTATTCCCTCGGCAACTGATTTGCCGAGGGAACGGGGGCCTGCAGCAAAAAGCTGCAGGCCCACGTGGCCCCTCCTCTTCCTCCCCTTTGATTTTTTTTTTGTTTTTTTTAAGTTTTGCAAATTTTTTAATGTGTTTTGTTTTCTTTTAATAATTTTTTTAGTTGTTTTATATTTGATGGAGCCGCAGAGGATCAACATTTACGTAAAAAAATATTTACGCGTCTCAACTCCGAGAAAAGTGAGCGAACGAATAAGGCAATGACGCTTACTCGTTGGGTCGCAGAGCGATCATATTTACGTAAAAAAAATATTAACGCGCCTCGTCTCCGAGGAAAGCAAACGAATGAGCGAGGAAATTGCGTTCGCTCGTGAGACGATTATATTTACGTAAAAAAAATATTTATGCGTCTCGACTCCAAGAAAAGTGAGCGAATGAGCGAGGCGACGCTCGCGGAGCGATCATATTTACGTAAAAAAAAATATTTATGCGCCTCGACTCCGAAAAAAAGGAGCGAACGAGCGAAGCGACGACATTCGCTCATGAGGCCACGGAGCCATCATATTTACGTAAAAAAAATATTTATACGCCTCGACTCCGAAAAAAGGGAGCGAACGAGCTAGGCGATGACATTCGCTCACGAGGCCGCGGAGCAATCGTATTTAAGTAAAATATTCACGCGCCTCGACTTCGAGAAAAAATTTTTTTTTACATAAATATGATCGCTCCGCAAGCGTCGCCTCGTTCATTCGCTCACTTTTCTTGGAGTCGAGAAGCATAAATATTTTTTTTTATGTAAATATGATCGTCTCGCGAGCAAACGTAGTTTCCTCACTCATTCGTTCGCTTTCCTCGGAGACGAGGCGCGTTAATATTTTTTTTTTACGTAAATATGATCGCTCTGCGACCCAGCGAGTAAATGTCATCGCCTTGTTCGTTCGCTCACTTTTCTCAGAGTTGAGATGCGTAAATATTTTTTTACATAAATGTTGATCCTCTGCGGCTCCATCAAATATAAAACAACTAAAAAAAATTATTAAAAAAAAACAAAACACATTAAAAAATTTGTAAAACTTAAAAAAACAAAAAAAAAAATCAAAGGGGAGGGAGAGGACGGGGCGTGGGGGTGGGGTGGGGTGGGGTGGGGGCTCCACGTGGGCCTGCAGCTTTTTGCTGCAGGTCCCCTCGTTCCCTCGGCAAATCAGTTGCCGAGGGAATAGGGAGGGGGCCCACCAGCGGGCCCCAAGGTCTCCCTCGGCGGGTGAACTGCTGAGGGAGACCTAAATTTGTAAAAAAAAATATTTAGTATTATTTTTGTAAATATTATTATTTTTGGATTATTTAAAAAAAAAAGCTCGGCTTATGGAGAGCTCAATATTATGTATCGGAAGAGAGAAGATGCAAGTATCCATCTATGCTTTGGCATGGTAAGGGATATGAAGATGTAAAGCAAATAGTTGAAGCTATGAAAGGTAAATGTGCATCTCTTAGAGTGATATTGGGGCTGTTGGCTTTTGTTGGGGAGGTGAGCAGCTTTGTTCTAAACGATTCTTTAAAAGATCACTTTTCAATGCCAAGAATCTCTTAGAGTTGCTGCGGGAACCTTCATATGCACATTCTCATGTCTTTTCATGTTTGAAGGGTAAAGGTGCAGCTGCAATTTTTGTTGGAGAGGGTAAAGGTACATCTGCAATTGGAGCTTCTGACTTTTGTTGGGGAGGTAAGTAGCATTGTTCTAAATGAATCTTTAAAAGATCACTTTTCAATGCCAAGAATATCTTAGAGTTGCTGCAGGAACCTTTGTGTGCATATTTTCATGTCTTTTCATGTTTGAAGGGTAAAGGTGCAGCTGCAATTTTTGTTAGGGAGGATAAAGGTACATCTGCAATTGAAGCTTCTGACTTGTTGAAGAGGTGAGTAGCTTTGTTCTAAACGATTCTTTAAAAGATCACTTTTCAATGCCAAGAATATCTTAGAGTTGCTGCAGGAACCTTTGTGTGCATATTTTCATGTCTTTTCATGTTTGAAGAGTAAATGAGCATCTGCAATTTTTGTTTGTGAAGGTAAATGTGCATATGCAATTCGTGCTTCTGACTTTTGTTAGGGAAGTGTGTAGCTTTGTTATGAATGGTTCTAAGATATCTTTTCATGTCTAGGATATGATTTACGATCTAGTAATATCGTGCAATGCTCGTAAGGTACGATGTCGCTGATGAAGAGAAGCCATGAAGTGTGTCAAAGAGGTCCATTGGGCTATGCTATAGTGGTTTACAAAGTTTGTCAACCGAGGGAAGTTCTGGCATCCGTTGAACCCCTGCTCTTTGGCATGTGACACTTGACAGTAGACCTGTCAAATGGGTGGGTTGGGTTGGGTTAGAAATGGTTCGATCTAAATTGACCCATCAACCCATTTATGTAAAGTATAAATTTCTTGACATATACCCGACCCGACCCATACCCAACCTATACCCAATCCTATTCATATTACTAAAAAACTTATGTATTTAATCCAATCTAAGAAGACTTATTTATAGTTCATAAAGTTTATATTACAAAATTAATATGGACAATTAATTTTTTTACCATAACTTTAAAAGAAATCTATATGTTTTATTTTTATTTCATCAAAATCAGGCCCACCGCCACCGCTTCCTTTTGAAAACTTGCTCAACGAAAGCCCTACGAGAACAACCCTTCCATTGACCTGATTCTGGACCTATGGCCCCGCCAGATCCCCTGCGCCTCCGCCGTACGGCATGAAACACCCCGGTGATCTCCCACCACCCTCGTCCTGCGACACTTGGAAGGGTGACGCGGCGCGTGGGACGTAAACCTAGGATGGAGAGGTGGGGGACACCGCCGTCACCACCACCGGCCCCACGACGGCCAGCAGGTGCGACGGAGGCGCAAAGGGATAAGAGAGAGAGAGAGATGATTTAGTTGTAGCATGTCGACATCCCGAGGAGGAGGAAGGGGAAGATGAGAAAGAATCCAGGAAGAAGATGATGGCTACGCGAGGAGTGAGGCAGTAGATGGGTTAAAAGGGTTGTAAATGGGTCAATGATGGGCCCATTCACAATCCACTTGCTTTAGTCTCTTTGTTTTTTAAACCCATTATACTGGCCTACATAATTTATATTGATCCATTTTTAACCCATTTAAATGTTATTGAGTTATTAAATGGGTTGTGGACCTATTTTGACAGGTCTACTTGACAGCTTGTTGTGGAACAATGCCAATGTTGTTTACTTTCTACATTCTGTGATTGTCGAGAAAATGGGGATTTTTTTTTTTTAATGTATCTCGACTCAAGTCTGACATAAAGATTAGATGAAATAGAACCCCTTCTTATTGAAGCTCGTATTCTATTTACGATAATTGGTAATGCTCGTGTAGGACTTAAGATGAAGTCATACCAAGCATGTTTCGTCAGTTTGGCTTTGAGGAATTGTTTATACAGAATCGAGCAAGAAGGCTCTTTTTTCACATTTATCAATTTGCTCTTTTAGACACAATGGTCTGCAACTTTGGCTTGGAACAATCGGGAACTTTTTTTTTTTTTTGGGTAAGGACAATCGGAAACTTTTTCTCACCAGTGTTAAGAATGGAGCACAATTGCAACGAAGTAAAACAAACGAGAAAGATAAAATTGATACACGAGATTTTATTCTGATTCACCTTTAAATTAGGGCTACGTTCAGCCGATGATTCCACTATAATTAGCACCTTCCACATTTCTTTACATCATTCAATTACAAGTGAAAAAAAAGTATATATAGCAGTAATTATTCATGAGCCCAAGCCTAAACTACTAATGAAAAATTACAGGCTTAAATAATAAAAGCTCTTTGGTGTCCAGAGGGTGCTGTCCTCTTGAGATCACGCTGGGGCTAGGGGTGTGCAAACTAGACCAGACCAGCTCGGGACCGGCCTGGCCTGGACCAGCCCGGGACCGGCCCTGCCCGGACCAGCCATGGACCGGCCCGGCCCAGGCGGGTTTGTCCGGTCCTTGAGGTTGGCGGCTTGATCCCCGGTCCCAAAAAACGAGACCGGTGAATGGGCAGTCCAGTCCCCAG
Organism: Rhodomyrtus psidioides; assembly: GCA_021437785.1. Taxonomy (NCBI): domain Eukaryota; kingdom Viridiplantae; phylum Streptophyta; class Magnoliopsida; order Myrtales; family Myrtaceae; genus Rhodomyrtus; species Rhodomyrtus psidioides. The sequence continues at coordinate 174,192 of JAILYB010000044.1, read as the reverse complement.
GTTCCATGGTTTGGGACCGGACTGGACCGGCATTTAAAAAAAAAAAGCTAATATAGTTAACCTAATGATTTTTATTTTAAAAAAATAAATTAATGAAACAGCAATTGGACATACTTCTTGATAAGGGAACAAAATGAAAGCTAACAAACACAGGAGACATAAAAGGAGACGCAGTGGGAAACAAATGATGGATGACATACTAAAGTCTGGTTAATATGGCTTTTAAAATGAAAAAAATCTCAACCGTCCAGTACACGCATATTTACTAGTGACATTCCTATATCTTCTATTAAAGTATAGAAAATCATCATGGAGAAAATTAAACCGGTTTTAAAGCTCAAATAAACAGTTTATATCAATTCTATCATTTTGAAATATTTCTTTTCAGTTGCGATTAGCCATGAGTTAACAGGGATATAAAAAATTCTAGCATTCATGTTGTTGCATAAAAACTCCACCGAAGAAACATGTAATTTTCATAAGCAGTTAGAATTAACGGTCCTATTGGGCCTGGGCCGGGACCGACCTGGACCAGAATCGGCCTAGACCACCGGTCCTGGTCCGGTCCGTGGTCCCGAAAATATGGGGACCGGACTACTGGTCCGATCCTCGGTTCCATGCCGGGACCGGACCGGCCCGGACCATGCACACCCCTAGCCGAGGCAGCTCCCTTGAAGCCACGTGCTTTCCTGTCGCAGGAGAATATGAACCATATCTTAATAACTAGTTGATTGCAGGATCCATCAAATGGTGTACACTGACATTATGAAACCTCAAAATTAGAAAGTTATTATTATAATCTAATATACATGTCATAAATGCGAATCTTTTTAATTAATTTTGTGCTTTTATTGCTATGTTGATTTTTTTAAGGGAAATAGTACGATAATCATCTTTTTTTTTTTTACTCTCGTTAATCACTTTTCAACAATTGATGATGGTTCCTAAAATTGTGAACATACCTCCTGATTAGTTACCGGAAGTAATTAATGGTGCGAACATTTTTTAAGTATGTGTTGGTAGTTGGAAGAACAATGTGATAGAATTGGTAGCATGGTAGCATGGTAGCACCTTCTTCTTATTTTTTTTTTTCGATCTTGCGGCTTGAGTAATTTCACTTTTATTTAAGGATGAACTTAATTTTCCTTTTTAGAATATACAATTACTGGCATGGTATTATTTATTAGCAAATTATTGGCATAAGAATGATTAGTCAACTGACGACCAGTATCATCTTGAAAATGAAATGGTGGTTTTGATTAGTCATTAGATGATTAAACAAGAGGCATGTTAGATGCTTAAACGCGCCTCTGATTTGCATAATTAGTTTCATTATTTTTGTCCACCGCATTCTTTTCTTTCGTTCTTCTCAAGAAATATAATGGCCATTCTTTTATTATTTTTGTTTATACTATTTAAAAGAAATAAATAAGGTTTTGAGATCTTTAATGAAAATCACAAAGTCATTGAAACTAGTTGACTAATTTTCCCATTTTTTAAACTTTCTGGATCATTATTTTTTCAATTTACCCAACTCATTTGATAAAAACTCATTTTTTTCTGTTAATTTAGGTAGGTATAGATATTATATACGAATGATGTGTCAATTTGGAGTGATAAAAAATAGATGCTATGTTTTCAAAATAAATTTGATCAAGATATCTTCTTCTTTTTTTGATAAAATAAGTATGTATTGAACTTTCCAAAACGCTAAGTACAGAGAAGTGGTCGAACCCAAAAACCTCGTACTCGTACCCATTACGACGCTTGAAGGTGTCCTAAACCATAGCGCACCAAGCAGAACGGGCCAAAGGAGGCCGAAGAACAAGCAAAACAAAATGGGCAGCACATCAAGAAGACAGCGCAACAACCCAAGAGGCCAAAACAGATGGCGAAAGAAAAGCTAAAAGACTGAAGCAACAGCCAAAACAATGGCCAAAGAAAATAACAAAGACAGCAGCTAGGGAGGCGTAGAATCCTCAAAGATAGAGGGCGAGATGCCCCAAATCTTTTGCGGGGATGATCTTCAGTACGAACAAAAGTAAGACCTTTATCTCTCACCACCTTGACAAGGTGCTTAAGAATTGCTGGCAAACATAGAGGCTTGTTCCTGAAAAGGATATGGTGTCTCTTGGTCCAAATTATATAACATAACGCCCCAAGAGAAAATTTGGCAATACGATGAGGAAAGGACCGACCACCGAAGTGCCGCAAAGCCCACCGAATAGCATCCTGCCACGAACAATTCCGCCAAGACAAGTTACATTTGGTAGCCCGAAACAAAACGAAATCCAGTGATAGCACACCCAAAGAACAAATGGTACAAAAGGCACACACACCATTGGCAATTATGTGATACTGCAGCAACAAAATCTGCGTTGGTAGTCGGTTGAGAGTGGCCAGCCATAGAAGGAAAGCATGTCCCAAACGAAGGAGTGCGACGGTACAACCTAACCTTTGTTTCGAATAGTATTCCAAGCCGAAGCCATAGAAAAGACACGCGAGGAGTGTCCTTGCCACAAGCACCGATCACCTCTAGCCGCATCAAAAGAAGGGGCTGCAACAGACCATGAATTAAAAGTTTCCAACACCACCGACGCTGGCCAACCTTGAGAGAAAAAACTCCCGAACCGAGGACTTCCTCAGGATACCCATTTTGGTTTGATCAAGATATATCTTAAAATTCGAATTTTCTGAAAAAAAAAAAAAACCTCTATGCTTTTTTAAAGTTATTTTGTTTATTTTCTGAATATTATTCACTTCGATTTATTTCTTTTAATAATCCCATTGCTTTTTAAAGTCGATCGATAACTCCTTTGTTGCTCTTTTCATAACTCGGTTGCCCATCTCTAGCATTATCTGAGAGTTGTGATCAGAAGCTTGTTGTTACAATTGGGAGCATAACATTGTCATTCATCCAATTGAAAAGTAGATCTTACGAGCCTAGAAAATATAAATTAGTGGATAGTTTTGATTTCTCGGACAGCTTGAATCTTCGAGATTAAAAAAAAAAAAAAACTGATAGAACTGGATTAGAAGCTTATGCAATTTCTTGTCCATTGAAAGAACTAACTAAGAAAGAGGTAACCTAGATTTAAAGTGTGCAGCAACCATCGACATGGTTGTGTGCCTCTGTTGAAGAACAAATCCAAAGACAAAGGCAGATTTCGTCAAATTCAAAGCACATTTGTATCATTTTTTTTTCCATGAGAAGGAAAGCTTACTTTTAATTTTTGGAAAATATCAGTCAAATCACACTGGTTCTATTATTGCTGTTGATAAATTTTTAAAAGCACGATGAATATCTTTGATTTGAGGGTGATCCTCTCATTAGCTTTTGTTTAATAATGGAAAAATATTATACTGGGTGCAGTTGTTTGGGTTGTGATTGTGTTGGATTTTCCAAGTCAAACTTATGAAGAAACATCTTTAATTATATTAGTTCCCACTGCCTATTCTCAACAGAGCTCGCTGTGTTACAAAATGGGCAGTGATTTCCTTCATCATCTTTCAATCAGACACCTCTTATCCATGTTCCAATGCACGAGAGTTTTAACGTTTTCATGTGGGTTGACCTTGGGCAAATTAGGTTTCACGCTTCTCTAAAGAGTCCGTGTGCCTTTTTTTCGTTTAGACACCAACGCAAAGCTGAGGTCCATGTTTGCTATTTGCGCGTAAAAAAGCCTCGTTCCTCGTGCTGTTTCTGCTTTCTAGGGTTGGTGTCTTTTGAACTACAACGTCTCATGCAAAAACTAACATCAGTCTGTGCTTGACAAGGCTTTCCATACAAACCCTACCGAAACAAACACGCGCACGAACCAAGGGTAAAACCATGTAAGAAGAGTAATGCCAGAGATGGGGTTTAGCGGGTTTGACCATTCCTTTCTGGGCATAGCTCAGATTCATTTATGATAATATCCTCCAGATAGATCTCTGCGTCTTTATCCCATGAGAGGACAAGCCAAAATGAAGCCTTGGCGGCTGATCATGCTACCAGCCTGCAAATTCCAATATCTCAGAAAAGATAAGGAAAAAAAAACACGAAACACAAAACGTCCCCTTTCTCTTAACTAGACTGGTGCTCACTTTAGCCCTGCCATTTTTCAACACTATATGTTAGGTGCTTAGGCCCTCAATGTCTGTTAGTATGTTACATGATCAAAAGGTCTCAGGCTTTGCTTGTAAAACTATATGCTAGAACAGGCAGCATATTAGGTACATCAGCAGCGCAGATAATTGAAGACAAAGTTGATGATGAAGGCTGTTTTATTTAATAAACCTATAGAATTATTGTGAATTCATTAATATGATCTATTTTACACTTGGTATTTTGTTTTATTTAACAAACCTAGGATTGCTCTAATTTCCTGTTTTTAATCTTTGAGAGCGGACACGTGTAGCACAAGTGCGAGCTGAAATCGCCCGTTTCTTTACACATAATCCATTAATTTAACCGGATGAATTCATCCAACCATCTCCCTCATCCCAACACACACACAAGAAGAAAATATTTCCACCCAATTTCTGAAATACGAGTTCGTAATACGCATTGAATAGCTCCGAACTGCCGAGTTGCAACCGCCATTGGCGAGGCATTTCTCTCTCTCTCTCTCTCTCTCTCTCTCTCTCTCTCTGTGCCTGCGTGTCTTCGCCCCAGTCCACGGTAGTGGATCAATAAAATTTTGTATTGTCACCGAGTCTCTACGTTTCACATGATGAGATAAAACAAAATTTCCTCTTTCTTCTTAAAAAAAAAAAACCTGAGTTATACACATCTCAATATACATTTTGGAAGTCATTTAGGAAATTTAATATATCACCAAAGCGAGCTTAAAAGAAATTGAAAAATATTTGATAGTTCTATCATAACCTAGCCTCGGTCCATTGTCTCTCGCGAGATGACCCGCTGCTACATGATGTACGTGATCACCTACGCAAAACACTGATGTCGTCATCGTTGGCGCCGGCTCCTGCTTGGCCAGCCTCTCATACGCCTACGAATTGAAGATGTCGATCTCACCCCTTAGTGGGACCTTATTTTTTTTTTCAGACCCTAGCAATTGAAGATGCTGCCGATTCGCTTGGGTGAACCCCAGGAGATGTCTAGGTCTATTGAAGAGTTTCCTGACTATCGTGGTATAGTATATATTAGACGGACTACTGTAGTATGGGTGGACGAGCCAGGAGCGCCAAATAAACCCCATAGGTTCGAAGCATGGTATCGTAGGGAAGGTGAAGGTATGTCTGAGCAGTTAAGACCCCAAGATGTACCCAAAGGAGTTGTACCCCCTTGGTGCCACCCGACCCGAGAGGAAATAGAAATAGAGACTTCTACCGTGGAATCGAGGAACATACCTGAAGGAGAACCAGCGGGCGAAGCCAGTATGGAAGTGATCGAGATTTCAGATTCTGAGGACGATATGGAAGAGGATTCCATTCAGGTGTCATCGGAGTCTTTCTCAGACTACGACCCAGCTGAGGACCTGGAGCAAGCTGATGATACCAGTGCTACTTAGGACTTTTATGGTCGTCTTACTTTTGGGAGCATCTTTTTGGTGGACTTGGTCCAGCAGTGGGACTTAGTGGTTTCCTTTTATCTGTCATTTTGTTGTCCCGACCTATGCTTTTGAAAGAGAGTTCTTGGTCCCTTATGTATAGACTTATCTTTTCATTGTATAAAGGTTTCTTGTTCCCATGCATCTCATTCTTGGTGGTATGTATGAATGGATGATATTCGGATGGGTTTTATTTTCTTTTATCTTCCGCATGCGAGTCTCATTTCATTTGGCCGTATTAGAGAGTATCCTGGGACAGGTCTTATGACAGTGCGCGGATGTACGTGCTCGTTAGGAAGGCGGGACGTGACACCTGCTCTAATTTTTTTAGGAGGTGAGACTACAATCCCTATAGTGTCCTAAATAAAAGCAGGAAAAATAAGAGTTGTGAATGATGTTCTAATTTGTTTTAATATTATTTTTTATTTAGGAGGTTAAACTCCAATCCTTATAGTGTCGTGATGTTGCCAGGGGAGAGTTTTGTTTTGTTCTTTTGGGGTCGAAAAACCATTGGGGGATTCGCTTCTTGTCTATTGGACAAAAAACCAAGGATGCTGGCAATTTCTAAGAATGGGTGCATTTGTTTTGCTGGAAAAAGTTTCCGTTCAAACAATATGTAGACTCTGAAAATCATGAGTCAACATTAAAGTATTTTCCGTAAAAAAAAAATATTTGTACTTAATTAGAAAAAAAAATTTCTTTCTAATCAAAAGAAAATATTTTCATTAGCTCGGTATATCATAATGTCCGCGCCACCAAAGAACTTTAATCAAGCTTAGAGCCTTGACAAAGCGCTCTCTCTCATCCTCACAAGCTTTCCGAATTTAGTCATGTTTCCATAAACCATAAATTAACATTGTTTGAAGAGATAATAATATCTTGTTATTGTTCACCAAAAAATTTACAAAACTTATATATATGAGAAAACCATCTAGATATAAAGTGACGATTCTTCCATCACTGACACATATCCTACCAAAGGGCTGAGGCTGAGGCGCAACGAAAGCTAGGGTGAAGGTGGAGAGAGAGAGAGAGAGAGAGAGAGAGAGAGAGAGAGAGAGAGAGAGAGAGAGTCAACCGACAACAGTAGCAAGCTAGGGTTTCGTCTACGGTAGCGGCGACGATGATTGTTCCGGTGACATGGAGGAATTAGTGATTAGGATTGGACACTGAATTTAAGGAGACAATAAAAACACTTCGGATCTATGGTTTTACTTAGCGGTTGGGCAACACGTAATCATCGTGGAGGGATATAAGTACATTATTGGTGTTCAAATTCTATGCTCGATTTTATGAAAATCCTAACGGGATATATAGTCTACGACTTTTATTTATCTCATAATTTATCATTGCAACTTATGGACTTCTTTCTAGTACCAACTCAAGACAAACTCAACAGCATGAATGTCTTATGAAAGGATGATCATACGATGACAAATTGACAATGAGCTATGTCTCCGAATAATCCTTAACGCCGTTCTTTTGATCACTTTCCATTACTCAATTGACTGCACTGTCACTGAGGTATATATTATTTTTTATATATCATTTCCACTTTGTTTTTTAAATGAATGTAGCCTAATGTGCTATATAAAATTGAATGAAAATGGATATTAATCCGAATTTACGATTTTATTACAATTTCATTTAACATGCTACAGCCCTAGGTGGTGAAGAGCCGACATCGAGGTAACCAGCGAACTAGCAAAATTAAGAGAAACCTAACGGGCTAATGAAGATAGTATCAAAGTTTATACATTAACTTTGGACAGGTTTAACTTGTGCATATGAAACCTGAAACCGCATCGGCAAAATAAGAAACGAAAATTGCAAGATAAGGATGACTTCACAAACGGAACAATATGGCATGTCCAAAATTACTATTTTTCCCACTATAAAAAAAAAAAAATTCTTAGATATGACAAAAAAAAAGACATATGCTTAGTTCTTAATAGATGCATTCGCTTTAGTACATATTGTTTGCCTTCTCCACTTGCTAACTAATTTCTGACCTCATTATTTCTGCTCACCATATTTGTTTTGAATGGAAATTCTTCGCATGAAATGAAAGTGGCTCACTAATCCAATTAAGCTACCAATGCAAAGTCATTTCCTCATGGAAAGACAGGACTAAAGTTTTTTTTTTTTGGTAAGGTAAGGTTATATTGACTATTCAAATTCGTAGTTACAAAAAACCGGACACAAAAACCGTGAACCAACATTGGCATGTAGTGCCAATATGGGTTTAATGGTGACCGGTTGCAAAACAAGCACTACGATAAGTAGGCAACCAAGGTGCATAGAAGAGGCACCCGTACAGAAGAAGGGGGGACTGCAGAGGGAAAACAAAAAAGGACGGCCAATTTGCGGCATAAATGATTGGAGTACAACAAAATGAGAAACTACAATGAAAAAGAGCACTCCCAAGAGATGATACAGCATGAAGAACGCTTGACAGTGACCTGATAAAGGGCGCAGGAAAGAACCAGCAAAGGACCAGAAGCAGTGCAGTCCCCACCAGCTAGGAAAGCTCTCGGCAAGGTAGAATCTGAACAAACTGCTCCTGGACTAAAGTTCTTTATAGCTTTTAATGAGAATTTTTTTATTGCTTTTTTGTTGTTCTATTGCTAAAGAAAAATAGAAACGACCTTAGTATGGAGATTATTTTATTTCTTTTTCCCCCCTTTTCTGAAATTTAATAATCCCCCTCTCCCTTGACATTCATTTGTATTTACGTCTTGGACTTTCATGCATTCGTAATTTAACTGAATCACCAATTCCTTTAACGAACACTGCGAGTTCAATTTCCTAGCTTGAAGACTTTATAAATCGGCTATATGGATAACATCGAGATGATATGGGACGATCCAATTACTGCGGATTCTTTCAATAATCTAAAATTGCTTCCGACGTGGAAATGCAATAAACTAGCAAATATTGGTCCTTCTTGTATTCTAGGATGACTCTAAAGCATGGAAAGTTTGGAAATAAAGCGGCGTTTGTTTCGTGAAAAACAACATTTAGGAAAATATTTTTCAGATTTTTCAGCATTCGGTTCACAAAAAATAAATGAGTCAAGGAAAATATTTTCCACCCGTGAAAAAAAAAACATTCAGGAAATGATTTCATCTTTTTGTGAGAGAAAGACATTTTCCCGTATCTTTTCTTCTACCACTTCTTCGCATCCCTTATATGTTTAATTTTTTCTCTATTCTTTTCTTTTTATGTTCGAAATTTTTGTGCTTTTAATATACATATTTTAATTTCTTCCTCGTCGGATGCCCGCGGCAACAGGCCACAACTGAGATCAAGCAGGACTGAGCCTCGCTTAAGCTGGTGAGGCTCGTCCTTGCTCATCGGCTTGTTCAAAGTTACTTATAACTCTTAAATTGATTAGTAAGAATTAATCAATTTAACTCGACCTCGCTTGCCAACCATTGTAGAATTATTTATAATATAAATAAGTCAAGAGAATTAATCAATTAAAGATATTGAGCATCTTAGGACTCAAATGCGGTACTTATAACTTTTGAATAGGTTGAACTATTAACACCTAGAGATTTCGAGAAAGAAACGTTATTTCTCAATTTTCTGTATATTTTCTTCTTATCTTTTACAATGACCTAGAGGCATACATATATATACACACATACATATACACACATACAAAGAAAGGAAAGAATATTAAAAGGTATATCATCTAATCTTGCTAATCACTATCTTTCAATCTCGCTAATTGCAACTCACGCATATCTTTTACAGCTCATTCTCACATGAACTTCCATCTTAAGTCTCAGTACTTCTCAAGATAGATGAAACAACCTTTTCAATATGACTAGATTTAATCTTATACAATTATTTGACCCAAATAAAAAAATCTTATACCAATTACAAAAGATGGACACCATGTGAGCACTACAAAGAGACTTTTGGTACGATCTTGCAACGCTTGGGTCGGAATTGGAAAAATTCCTTCCCAGTCGATAAAAGTTCTATGTGATCAAGGAAAATAAACAGACAATTTCTTTCAATCCTGAAATGGGTAGGAAAACAACTTAATTTACGACAAGAAATTAGCAGACGGTAAACCTCGATGTATGTACCTCTTCTTTTTGGTCGAGATGCATGTATGACGGATAAATATGGACATCATTTCGACCCCCAAAAAAAAAATATGGACATTACACGCGTTTATGTTTAGTTAATTTTACATGTTCATTTCGACTAAAAAAATAATTTGCATGCATACGACATCCGTGACTTTTGAACCCCCATAGAAAAAAAAAATCGATACAAAGAAGTTTTCCCTTATTTAAAAATGGAAGCAACTGTAATCGGGTCACATTACTTTTTTTTTTCGTTTAATACGTGTATATATGATCTTTTTGGGGATCACGTGAAATTATGGTGCGTGAGGCAAAAAGTATATCTTACATCATGTTCAACATGAAGTCAATAGAATAAAGTCGATAAAGGACTAAAAGAGAGAAAAGGAAACAGAAAACGCAAAGGAGCACGTACTTTAGGATCCCATCTATATTTATTTTCAGCTTAATACCCAAAAAAAACCTCTAATTATAACATTTTTTTTGGTAAGGTAAGTATATATTGACTTTCCAAATCACTAGGTACAAAAAAAAAAAACCGGACACAAAAAACCTTGAACCAATTTTGGCATCGAAGTGCCAAAATGGGTTCAACGGTGAACCGGTTGCAAAAAATCATCATCACGGCATGCAAGCCATTCTAAGAGGCCAACAAACGACCCTAGCAATCATCGAGTACGAGCCAAACAAGGGGCTCCAGACTGTGATAGAAACAGCCCAAGAAAAAGAGGAGGGTGAGAGAGAAAACATCGGCCAAACATGCGGCCTAAAGAGACGGACAACAAAAAGAAAAAGCATCATCAAGAAGAGCAGCTAGGCGGTGGAAACCTAGAATGATTGTACCACCGCCCAGCTACTCTTCTTGTAAGTACCTCCATTTTTCCATTTTACTAGCTCTTGCTCTGCTGCTTCTGTCGGGTGGGAGATTATTGGATTGTTGGTTGGTGGCTATTCCGGGTGGAAGGTGGCTTGTTTCTGGTAGATGATTGTACTTGTGATCTGGTCTTTTTTTGGGCTACATTGTTTGGTTGACAGAAGTAGACTGACTGGTGGTGCCTTGTTGTTATATTGAATGCTCTGTTGGTTGGCCGGTTGATCTTGGTTGTTGGGAGACTGTTGGTGTACAATGAGTCCTGAGCCTGTAGTTGCCACTGAGTCGGGTTCGACTAAGCCGAGCCTAGAACCCCCTATTTGTTTTGTATTGAGGAAGTGGTGCCCTCCACCTACCTCGAGCAAGCTTCACTTCTCTCCTCCTCCTCCTTTGAACTCCCGTCCCACATCACAGCAATTGTGGATGTCTGATTGAGAAAGGCATTGTTAAGACTGTTAGTGCATCCAAAGGTGACAAGGAAAGTCTTACTGAAGCTGGTGAACCTCAGCAAGTGGAATGTGACCGTGTAAACAAAGGTTGCTGTGCTGGGTTACACTTGGTTGACGATAAGTGTGATAATGCTAAATCACACCAATGCTGATCCTGCTGTTGGTTGTGCTATTGATATTGGCTCGCATAAAGAAAGGCTTGATAAAGGGAAAGCTGTTGATGTCTCGGCTGGACCATCCATTCCCGGAATCCAGCAGATTAACAACGCAGCTAGTGGTCGTGATCCAAGAAGGACCAGGTCTGCCATTGGCCAACCTTCTGTGATGGGTCTTGCACCGAGAAGTGATACTGCTAGTGATGCCCCTAGGACAACAAGTAGAGGCCAGAGCCGAAGTAAAAGCAGGGGTCGCTCTAGCAGCAGGAAACCCAAATTTGGGTTTGGTGCTAAGGGTTCCTTTGTTGGTGGTGATGGTGTGGGTAACATAAAAAGTAGTGCAGCCATTGGGGCTACCTCTTCTGGGGCCCTAAAGACTCAGCTTAATCAGCCTCAAACATGGGCTAGTGTTGCCAGTGTCTTAAAAAAAGGATTCAATATATCCTACAAAAAGGAGCCGACCTTGGTGGATGGTGAACTTCTCGTCGACGTTCCTTTTGAAATTGGCGAAGAAGCTAATCCTCTTCTAAAGGAATGCATAGTGGGAAGCTTTTTGGGCAAGAAAGTCTACTTCCAAATTACCTTGGCCGCCTTGAGGAAAACATGGGGGTCACAAGTAACGGACATTTGTGTCCACGAAGCGGGATTCTACATCATTCATGTTCCGGATGCGGCATTTAGAAAGGAAATCCTTGATATGGGTCCACTATCCATCAACAACTGCACCTTTATGATCAAGGCTTGGCATCCTAAGATGAGACTTGAGAAAGCTACAAATGACACGATCCCGATTTGGCTGCAGTTTAAAGGGATCCCTCACGTCCTATGGTCACCTTCGGGCATTAGCTACACGGCAAGTTTGATTGGCAGTCCTCTCTATGTGGATACCAACACGGCTAACTTGATGAGGGTGTCGTATGTTCGGGCATGTGTGGAAATCAAGGCGTCTTCGCCTTTTTCGAAAGCAATCAAGCTAAGATGGGATGGTGAGATATATCCCATAGAGGTGGTTTATGAATGGAAGCCGTTGAAGTGTAACAAATGCGGTATCTTTGGACATAAGGATGGTGACCAAGGGCATCCTTGCTATGTTCCAACCTTGAAAACCCCTTCTTTCGTCCCAACCTCCTCACGGGACCCTTGTCCTTCTAGGAATGCAAGAGGACAAGAGTGGCAGCTCGTGAAGAACAAGAAAGACCGCAAGAGAGGTAATCAGTCGAGTATTCAGCTTGCTCTCTCCTCTATTTTGGAATCTTCTCGGTCTACTCCCACCCTTAGGGAGAAGTCCCAACTCTCAATATGTCCAGCTGTGATCTCAGCCCCAGCTGGTACAGACAACCCACAAATCACACCCCATCAGATTGCTCCTGGTGATTATGCTCGGCCAGGCCCCATCAAAACTGGAGACAATGATATGAGCTCACAGTCTGGTCTTTTTTTGGCCAAGGGGTTCACAAAGCTGATAGAAACAACTACCCCTCTGTTGGTGGGCACCAAACCTATTACTGAAACAAGAATCTCTAGGCTATGTGAGGACTCTCGGCCTCCTGCTGTTCCTCTAGTACCTTTACAAGCTGTTACAAGATCGAGAGCTGGATCCTCTAAGGCCTCCATTTTCGCTCCTCCTCCTATTAACCTGGGCAGCGAGAGACACCCTGGGGCAGGGAACCAACAGCCTCCACCCCTGCAACTTCCTTCTACAGCTGCTGACAGTCTCAAAGTAGTTATCAAGCTGCAGCTCCCTCCCAAACCTTCTTCAAATGAGGCATGTACAGCTCTTGAGGCTACACCAGCACCTCCTTATGGTAAGACAAGGTCTCGGTCAATCCCGGCAACCGTGAGACTCCAAGATCCTGCAGACCAACAGCTCCCATCCATGGACCTCTCTCAGCAAGCAGAGTAAGATCTCCCATCTGGCTCAGAAGATAGGAAGCAAGTTATTAACAATCTCGGTAGCGATGAAGAGGAGATCTTCTCCCCCTCTTCACCACACACTAGAGCTCGAGCGACGGTTTGCGCAACCAAGGAGGTTTCAAGCACGACCCTTCCGGAAGATGACCCTAATGATGGGGAAGACAGCTCCTCTTCTTCTAAGACTGGCAACCAGAAGTCCAAGAAGAAGAATAATAAGAAGAGATACCGGTGACCCCTTCACCTCTCTATAAATATGTTTTTTTGGTGCTTGGAATGTTAGGGGGCTTGTTAACCCTCTCAGACAAACAGAGATTCGGTCCTTTGTTTATACAAACCAGATCTCTTGTATTGGTATTCTTGAGACAAAAGTTAAAGCGGTTGATTTCCGTCCTATCTCAATCAACCTTGTCCCCCGGTTGGTGTTGGATCTCCAACTACGAATTTTCTCCGTGCGGAAGAATTTGGCTTGGTTGGAATCCCCGGGAGGTTGAGGTACACCTTCTCTTAACCACGTCACAAATGATTCATTGCCAACTTAGGATGACTGCATGAATAAATCATGCATTCTCTCGGTTGTCTATGGAGAGCATTCCTTTGGGGATAGGAAGGCCCTTTGGACTGATCTCATTTGACTTAGTAACACTATGGATCCATGGATAGTTTGTGGTGACTTTAATGCCATTAGAAACCATACAGATAGGATCGGTAGTTCTAACTCTTGGATACCGGCCTTTGATGAGTTTGGGGAATGTTTAGAACAGACGGGATTAGATGATCTCCGTTACGTGGAACATCGCTTTACTTGGTTCACTTCCTCCGGAACTTCGCGAAAACAACGTAAGATTGATCATATCCTTGTTAACGATCTCTGGACCTAGGTTTTCTCATTCTCTGAAGCTTCTTTTGTGGCACCTGGGATATCTGATCACACACCTATGGTTGTTAAAATTGTTCCTCTAACTATAACATTTGTGTCAATTATATCCAAAACTTTTTTTTGTCTCATAAAAAACCATCAACTTTTACTTTTGTCCCAATTTTACCTACCTAGTACAAAAAAAAACCCTCAATTTTTAATTTTGTCTCAATTCTACCCAAATAATTTGACTTTTGTCCCAATTTTACCGGCCTAGTACAAAAAAAACCTTCAACTTTTACTTTTATTTCAATTCTAGCATCGTCAACCTTTTGTCCATATTTACCGTTAGTTAATCCTACGTGACTCGAATTTTCTTACCGAATTTACCAATGAATTTTTGAAATTTAGAAACGTTAGTTTTTAGAGACGACGAGATTTTAAAAAGTTCGTCAGAATATCTCCATGTTTAGCCGTTCTTTGGGCTGTTAAGTGCCGAAAAGAATAGAAAATGTGCCGTCCAGTGACAATATATCTTTCAGTAATATATAAGGGTAGCAAAAAACAAAAGAGAATTTCGAAATTTTTTCTTGTCAGCTTTGTCGAGATGTAATTCATTAATGACGTGACAATGTTACGTAAGATTAACTAACGATAATTATAGACGGAAGGCTAACGGTAGTAAAATTGGGACAAAAGAAAAAGTTGAGGATTTTGTTGGTACTAGACCGGTAAAATTGGGACAAAAGTAAAAATTTGGGATTTTTTATGAGACAAAAAAATGGATATAATTGTCACAATTTTGTGTATTGAGCAATTTATTTTATTCAATGATCATCATATAATTTAGCCGGTCTCAATCGAGTCCAGATTGATTGGCCCACGAATTAATCGGATGGAATGGAGGTCACATCCTTTTAAAGTGGGGAACGGCTATGTTGAAACATTTGACCGGATCAATATCCTTTGCGATCATTGGCTTGCAATTGCAATGCGGCAGATAAAGCGGCTGGCAGGGGCGTGCTGGTGCACCTTCTAGGGCATGAAGGAAGAGGCATAAGTTTGGGGCAAAGCTTGCGAGCTCGAGCCTCGCTAGCCTCGAGAGAGGCTCGAGCTCGTGGAAGAAGGATTAAATTAAAATTAGGTGGACTCTTGATCTAGGTATGAAGATAATGATCAACGTTGAAATAATCCTAGTATAACTAGATCTCGACCGAATCTTTGAATCAATCTTGAACTCAATTTAATTTGAACCAATACAAATTAAAATCATCGCTCCCCCTAAGATTATCGCCCGCCTTGGCCGAAATTGGGAGGCTTTCCCTTCTTGGAATCAAGACAAGTCCTCGCATTCATTCCTGGAATCAGGACGAAGATCCAATTCCGAGAAAGCTGGAAATTTGATCGGTTTATGCTCATTACACGTAACGGCCTACGCGTCATGTTAGCCTCCGGTGGTCCACCGTAACATGCTTGATCCTAAAATGCATCCTAAAGCCAACGCAAATGCAGATAATGTAAAGAATAATATTTGTTCATGGGATCTTTCAATTTTTACCTTATGCGATAAATATAGCTAGATGAAATAGCCAAAAATTAGATGTGAACAAACACGGATCTTTTTTATTCATTTTATTTTCTAATGAAAAGGTTTGCATATGATCTTTTAGGCCTTTCTCCGCCATGGAGGCGACTTACCGTAACATCCCTTCCTCCGTCGCTGCTAATCCCGCCTCTTGATTGCTCGTAATGATTCCGTCGACAGCACCCATCATGATTACGCCATCAGCAGTTAGCACCCACCATATTGTGTGGAAACTGTACATTTTAGAATCTATAAAAACGCGTTTGACCAAAGGAAAAAAAAAAAAGAATCTATAAAACGCGTGTTCAGTAACGAAAACGTTATTTACTTATTTTGAAAATTTTGCTTTTAGGTTACACCTCTTCTTTGCCCCCCCCCCCCCAAATGAAAGCTAAAACACGACAGCGACTCAATGTCATGCAGGACTTCGTACGTCGTACCCGATTGGTGACGCGATAATATGGAGAGGGATTCGGGAATTTGGAAGTTACTGAGATAAATAAAAGACAAAATCTAGCCATTAACCCATGTATTTATCGCTGTACTTTACATGTGACGTTTGAGACTTTGCTTTTGACGAGATTCACAAAAGCCTAGACTAGAGTGAATGCAAAGTGAGTTAGCTTTGTCTCTTACTTTCTTAAATCAAGGAGGAAGTGCTAGACAGAACTCCGTTAGCCCAATTCGAGCTCAATCTTTGACACAATGCGTCTGGTTTCGTAGAAGCATTTAGGAACAAGAGCCTTGTTTTTATTTCCAGAGGCAACCAATTCGAGATATTGTGGTTAAATTGGTTCCCACATTCTACTACTGATTCCCATAGTTGATTAAAGAAAAGTAGTCTTTCTCCATAAGGTTCCTTACGCTGGTACTTCCGTCCTCCTCCTCCTCCTCCTCTTCTTCGAGGAAAACAAATACATCTTTTTTATTTAACTCAAAATATTTTAAGAGAATGTTTGCTCAATGGTTTTTCTTTTTAATCTAATAAAAAAAGAAATGTAGTGATAAAACTGAAATATTTGGTTTGTAATTTTTTCTTTTGGCTCGCCTCATCATTTTGTCATATTTACAATTTCAAAAACTTTAAAGCAAACATTGTTATCCAAACTTTTTAGAAACATCCATTAAGGTCATGGGAGCCACTTAAGTGATTACTTGTTAAAAATTATAGCACTCAGATAATCGTACACACGGTTTTAACGCCAAAGTGAATGCCATACAAAAATGTAACATGGGTGTCGTTCTTTTCCCACGTAAAACATATCATCTTCTTTGTTAAACTTCCAATTGGATCACGTCAAATTGAGAATGAATGGGTGAACAAAAGATATCAGAGAAAATGTTCCTAGGTATTAGTCAAGTCAACAGCTCAAAAGTACCAAGTGGCGGCAACACCTTGATTTATCTCATGAACCACCCTAAACGGGCAGTTAGTCAGGTCTTGAAGGGAAACAAGATAAAGAACAGTTGATACGGAGCGTTCCTGTATTTCAGAAATATGTTACCCACTCCTGTCATGCTTTCAGCAATTCAAAATTAAATCTTTAGACTACAAAGTACCCCTCCAGATTTGTGGTGAGCGCTAAGAACTTGAAGTTGTCCAACTTGCCTGATTTACCACACAAGTGGATTAAGATCAGAATAAACAATGGAACAAGTTTACAGCTGAGGGATACGTGTAAGCCAGAGGGATACAGTGAGTGGCTCTATGGCAAGACGAACAATAGTGCATCCCATATAGAAACTGCAAAACAAGTGCCAGTTTCTTCTTCAGTGGCCCATGATTGTGAACAAATTCCACAGTATGTAAAGAATATGTACAACCGAAAAAATATGTAAGAGCGACCAATGCTTTATTTCAGAGTTCAACCGTCTCTTTCCAAACTTTGACTCCATAAACCTTTTGTGAAAACTTGAGAAATTAACCATGAAGAAAAAGACAATACTTACTGCTTGCGCAATCAGTTGATCTCATGATAACTACTTTGTTTCAAGAATCCCACTTAAAGCCAAGAATGCAATTAGCTCCCATTTGTTGACCAACTGATGGCCAGAACACCGCACATCCTTTGAACTTCCAAATTCGTTAACATGATCATTTCATTCCTCCCATAGAGTCCCATAGGTTTCCATAAAGATATTTTGACGAAGGTAGAATAAACTTATCACGTTGACAGTAGTCAGATTAATAGTTATATCAATTCCTTTTCTTTATAACCCTGAACCTGAAATAGTTAGGCAACTAAATAGGAACGATTTTGCATAAACTATTAAATAAAGTTAGATTACATGCATATAAAGCTTAAATAAATTCCTAAAACAAGGGACATTGGATACTTTAACACCTCTTCTTACAAGCAAACGAGACTGCGAACAACACATGCAATTGAAAAAAGGAGGCACGTGAGTAAAATAAACCTGAGGCAGAACTTGACTTTGTTACAAACGATAGAGAGTACAATCCAAAACCATAAACTATTACATGGAGGGACACTACTGAAGAGAAAGAAAACTCTCCTTTTTATTCAATGAATATTTTTTCTGTGTATATACAATACTCAATCCTATCATATATATAGGACAACAGACAACCATAATTAGGAGATACACAATAGGAAGGATTATATACTAGGAAGAAATATATACAATAAAACTTCATAACAAATAGGCTAAAATAGCTCACGACCACACTCCCCCTCAAGTGGGTGTAAAGATGTCTTTGATACCCAATTTGATAAGTGAGCTATGAAACTCTCTACTTGACACAACCTTTGTCAATATATCAGCTAATTGGTCTTCAGACTTCACAAATGGTAACTAGATCACTTTTGCATCCAAATTCTCTTTGATAAAATGTCTGTCAATCTCCACATGTTTGGTTCTATCATGCTGAACTGGATTATGAGCAATGTTTACGGCTGCTTTATTATCACAAAACAATTTGATTTCTAAACCTGGTGGATACCCAAGCTCGGTTAGCAGCTTTCGAAGCCATAGAAGTTCGCATAACCCATTTGCTACACCTCTAAATTTAGCTTCTGCACTAGACCTAGCTACAACCTTTTGTTTCTTACTTCTCCATGTAACAAGGTTGCCTCCTAGAAATGTAAGATACCCTGATGTAGACCTCATGTCTGTCACACTTCCAGCCCAATCTGCATCTGTGTAACCCTCTACTTCAAGGTGGCCATTTTTTGCAAATAGCAGTCCCTTTCATGGCGCTGACTTCAAATATCGAATGATACGCAACACAGCACTCATGTGATCCTCACTAGGTGCATGCATGAACTGACTCACCACATTTACTGCATGAGCAATATCAGGACGTGTATGTGATAAGTAAATCAATCGGCCTACTAACCTTTGGTATTTTTCTTTATTAGTAGACGTCTAATCAGGGTACTCTCCAAGCTTATAGTTTTGTACTATAGGAGTTTCTGCAGGCTTGCAATCTAGCATGTCAACTTCGGTCAAAAGATTAAGAACATACTTTCGCTGAGACAAGTAAATCCATTCCTTCTGTAAATCACAGAAGAATTTCCCAAATCAAGCCCAAGTCAACTTTTCTAAATTTCATAAATTTGAAGCTTTTCAATGTATTTGCCCCCACAATCGACATAATACATATTGCAATTAATCACAAAGAGAAAAGCTAATTAGGTATAATAAGAATGGTTAACAAAATTAACATGGTGGGCTATTATGAATGTCGAGTATGACCTACTAGTTTCATTGTCTACATCCAATTTACCATGTTAGTACAGCATTTTTGATCGATCAGTTAGAATGGTCTCTCTCTCTCTCTCTCTCTCTCTAGCAGATTTAGCATTACTCAATCGCAAAAATGGGTACAGTTTTGGGATTCCAACCCAAATTAGGAAACTTCAAATGTATAAACATGGGTCGGATCAGATCCATCCAAGACCCTGCTTTGAAAGCCATATGCCCGAAAGTTCAAAGATAGAAAATCAAGAGACCTAGATGAACAAAACCCCAATAATCAAGATGACAAGAGACAACTTACAAATTTGGTTCAACAACTTTATATAATGATTCATCAACGCAGCCATAGGATCTCGGCCTCACTGTCTTTTAAGAGATTTCTTTATTGTCTTGGGGAGCTATAGAAAATACATAGAAAAATTTACACTTTATAAAGACTAGTAAATCAATGTGATTATGAGGTAATACCCACACTACATCCTTCGGATAATCAAAATATGGTAAGGCAATCATACTTCCTTCACCTAAAAAGAGAAAGGCCATTGTGGTTGCGGACGAGGCCGCTTTTGTGATGCATATTGACACTTGATTTTTTTTTATATCATTTTTTAGAAAATTAACTAAAAATACCATAAAAATTCATGAAATTACAAAATGAATTTTGAAAGCCTAGACAAGGCATTATGAGCCAATTTTGAACAAACAATACTTTTCATATTTTTTTTGTATTTCTTTTTATTAGAAAAATAATCAAAAATAAGAAAAATAGTATTCGTGGCCAAAAATATATATGAAAAGATAGCCACTATTTTATTTTAATTCCACTTTCACTTTGGATAGTTCATTTTGAAAAGTCAACTTGGGTCCTCAAGAATCGTCACTCACATACCTCGAATTGAACAAAAAAAAAATCATTTGAGTTCTTTTTAGCTTTCATTTCATTTTGATCCAGTTATGACATTCGGTTCTCACAACTTTAATTGCATTTTTGCCTAATCATTTCACATATTGCACATGTTCGAAAATTGGGCCTAACTGAATTTTGAGAAAATTTCGTTAAAGGGTCAAAATACCCTTATTTTCTTATATAAGAGCCTGAAATTAACTTTGTTTCAAATAAATATTTGAAGTGCTTAAATTATTTCAATAAAGGGCCTGACTAAATGGCATTTTCATTCTTTTTTTTTTTAATTTCTTTTCCTTTTTTACTTTTCCTTTTTTCTTCTCCTCCTTCTCCCCTTTCTTTTTTCTCCCTCCCCTCCCCTTTTCTTTCCCATGCCATCATCGGCAATTGCGTTGCCTGGATTGGCATCAGGTGAGGGTAGCCCTCACCTGGCAAGCCTAGGCGAAGACTTCCCTCGACCAACGCCGGCGAGGGCCTCCCTGGCTCGACGCCAACCTGGGTAAAGGTGGCCATCAACTCTTGACTTTGTCGTAAAATTATTTGTATTTGCACTTGACTTTGTACTGATCGATTAATCTTTTTTGTTTATTCAACTGTAGGTAAGGAAGAGGATGTAAGGACCAAGAAGACTAACAACACAGACTGTTATATTTGAAATGTTTATCTTTCCATCAAACAACGCGGATCACAAAGGCCTCCTTTTTTTTTTTATATGTGTATAGACATGTTTCTTTTTGCTTTGATGCACATGTAACTATTTTCTGGAACCTGTCTTTTAATTGTCTCTATAGTTTATCAGTGGTGAGAATGAGTAGTTGTAGGACCATTGTGGCGGATATCGCGTTTCGTTTGACAGTCGTGACATGGAGGAACTTATTTGGTATATAGTTTATTTTGTTTTCCAGTTTTCATTTAACTTTGTGCTACCTGCTGTTGCTACTAGGGCTTCATATGGTGCAAATGTGTTCATGATGTCATAATATGTTGCTCCATTCCTCTCCTCCATGCTACTATGGTAGATTATAACAAGTATCTGAATGATTTTGATGTGCATTCTTTAATGATTGATGGCCTAAAAAATAAAATACTCCTACTGGCTGAATATGAGGTTGATCTTATAACTGTTCTTGTGCCACTATGTTTCACTCATCTTCATGTGTACAAATTACTTGCTCATGAAGAATGATGCGGAGAGAAATGCAATTAACTCAATTTAAAGTTTGTAATGACAGATAAATTAATTTCTAGAGCCTCCTACATCACGAAGCTAAGCAATTCCAAAAATTATAATCTTCCAAATTAGAACACGTCCCTCATTTCCTTGACATGCTTGATATTGCCTTGCAAGATTAGCATTTGCCCAAGACGTCGCACTACTTCGTTCCTTCCACACCTATAATATGGACACTCCATTTCGATTCGATTGAATCAAACCAGACTGAACAACCAGATTCGAAGCTCTACAAAAGTTGGATGTGTTAGAGGGTATTTGCAATGACCCTGGCTAGCAGAACTTAAAGTCAAATGGCAAAGGCACAAAAATAAAGTAGGCAGAAGCACAAATGCTGAGTCGGCAGAAGCATGACGCTCAATTGGCAGAAGCACTAGCTCGATGAACAGTACATGAGCTGATATTAAATCAGAACTAAAAAACACTGAAATTACAATGAAAAATATAAAAATAAAATTGACACAAATACCGAGGCATGTATACACAGTTTCCTTAAGATTGATTCGTCCCCTTCCGTATATGCTTTGAGGTTTCGTGAACGTCTGTCTTCCAAGATATAATGGTAAAACAGTTATAGAGGCAAGCACAGCGCTCCGGAGCTTTCGGCGAACTCGACCAAACGCGAACACTATCAAAATCGATGCAGATGCAGAGAATAGAAAAAGATGGAAACTATTTTTCTTTTCGATCTCAGTTTTTTCCTCTTCAATCTCAGAATGGGAGGTCATACATATACATTCAGTAGGGGCATTTCGGAGACAAGGAATAACGGCTAAATAAATCTGCCATTATAACTTTAATTATATAATAGTACAACCATAACCGCAGAGCCGTTATGGTTCTGTTAACGGTAGAGACATAATGACAAAACTGTTATGCATTCAATACTATAATGGCAAAGTCATGACAGTTGAGCCGTTACAAAGTCATGACAGCTGTTACATTCGCGTACGCAGGTCGTACGCTTGCGCCCAAGTTTCAACTTATCGAGCCTTCGTTGGGGTCTAGGATTTGCACCCCTACACGTGCGCGAGAGGCATAGTGCATATATTATGAAAGTTACCACTCTAAATGAGTGTAACTCTATATAAAGCACTCACAAGCCTTCTTTCTTTCCTATTTGGGACTAACATACTTTCACTTCTCATTTTCAATTCAAGAGTGTTCTTGAGAAACAATTTCTCATTCACTCTCCTATAAAAATATCTCAATTTTCAACAGGATGCACAACAATAGCATAATTAATTGAAATCCACAGCAACCTCACAACAATCCCAATTTGATCCGACCCCACCAATCTGCATCTATCTTGATTAACAAGAGCTTCGAACATGCTTTAAGTTTCTTGATTGTAACATGACGAGAGGTATTAGACTTCATAATGCCACAAATCTCTCTTCATGAGACTAAGAACTAAGTAGAATGAATGCAGTACTTCATCCAACAAACGTGCATCCTGACCTTATTTAGATATTTTATCGAGCATGTGATAGGCACCTCAGCCAAACCATCAAGATCTAGCTCCGGAGCAATGATTCATATCCTCCAAACTATCAGAACATCACGAAAGTAGTTTAAGTTGATGACAGATCCTCAATTGGAGATGATTTCCAGTCAAACCACAATTAGGCCTCTCATTTTTTTTTTTCATTCGCAAGAGCAGAGAGCGAGACACAAGAGTAGAGAATGAGAGCAAGAGCTGAGGGCGAACCCCGACTGCTAGTGAGAGGATTGTTCTGATTCGTGATAGATGCAAGACAAAGACAAAGCAATGTGCGTGCAGAGAGAGAGAGAGAGAGAGAGAGAGAGAGAGAGAGAGCAGATCTAGAAACTCAAGAGAGCTTAGAGAAGACTCCGGCGAGAGGGGAACAATAAAACTAGAAAAAGAGATGATTTTAATTCAATTTTTGGGAGTGGAGGAGACTCAGAATGGATGAGTAAGAAGAACAAGGAAGAGCAGAAGCGCAGAGTCCGGGGGAAGCGAATA
The DNA here is from genome assembly GCA_021437785.1 of Rhodomyrtus psidioides. Lineage (NCBI taxonomy): Eukaryota > Viridiplantae > Streptophyta > Magnoliopsida > Myrtales > Myrtaceae > Rhodomyrtus > Rhodomyrtus psidioides. The sequence continues at coordinate 150,856 of JAILYB010000044.1, read as the reverse complement.
CCAATTCTTGTTGGGGACTTTTTTATTTTTAAGATATGTCTACATTTTACTTTGACCAAAATACCCCTTCTCCAGTGCACCGACATCAAAAGATTTGGCCGGTGGAGAGGTCATGCCCTCATTTGAAACGCTTTAGCAACTTCAGGCTCTTATTTGAGACTATTTGATTATTTTAGGCCTTTATTTGAGACACAATTCACCTTTTTTTTTTAGAAAATGGCTCCCTTTAGATCATTATTTGAAATTTTTTCAATTTTTTTTTATATTTTTAAAAATGACGTGTCGACATATTATGTCGTGTCTTATCGCATGTCAATGTAGATGCCATTTAGAAGGAGGGTTCTTGTTAAACGGAGAAGTAAAAACCCTAGCACAACCCGACAAAGAGAAAAAGAAACCAAAAGGCAAGTTTCGGTAAAAATTTTCCAAGTTGCATGTGAGGACAGAGACCCCAAATTTAGCAGCCATAAGACAAACCATCGTCTCAATTGTACACAGGATACTAATGACATCCCACCTGGCTCTTACAAAAGCTTTAGGAAGCCATTATGTTCTCCATCAAGCCCCAAACATTGCCTGAGAGCATAATAAAAGAAGCTATTAAGGGGTGAATGGTAATCATTTTGTTTCAGAAATAGATTTCAAGCTAGAAATAATTTTTTTTTTCTATTTTTGTTTCTGGATGATTTTTTTAGCAAAAAAATGTGTTTGATAACGATAAAAAATTTCCAATCTTGGGATAGAAATTCGACCGGCGGGTGGTGGCGGTCGGCGACAGGTGGCGGCGGGGTTGTCAGTAGTGTGGCGGCGGTGGCCGGCGGTGAGGCGGGGGGCAAATTTTTGTTTTTGTTTATCTGATAAGTAAAAAAAATTATTTCTTATTTCTTCTTCAAATTTATTTCTGAAATAACTTTTTATTTAAAAAAAAAAGAATTACGTTATCAATTGAGTTTCATGCACCCCGAACTGTTGGTTCTGAGATCTCAGTAAAGAATACCAATTGTACATTAAAAAAAAAAGCTAAGCATAATGGCATGTGGCTATGGAAGGAGAAAAGTGGTGACCTTGATTCCAAAATAAGGAGCCGCTGCACGTTCAAGAGAGAGTATTATCGAACCACCGAACCACGATTTCACTGGAAAGAGTTGGTCCGAACAGACGGAAGCCCCGTAAGAAGAAAGCAAACCAAAATCACATGGACATATCATCAGTTGCACCAGGGACCATCATAATTCATAAGCAAGGCAAAGTGCTTCCTCCAAAAAAAGACATCTTTGATCGCCATATGCATCTGTTCGGGAAGATAAGAAGGTACTACAAGAACTTTTTTGTTTTCTGTTTTTTTTTTTGTTCTTTTGGTGGTCAAGATGATTAACATTCCTCACAAGGCGTGCACAATGGCCAAAATTGTAATTTATAATACTTATCAAAAAATTTAAGTTATAATCTTTGTTACGAGATTTCATGTGTCGTGTATCGAAAACCGACGTTTCTTCGTCGTGATTAATGTGGTTATTTGAACTATCTAAGGACTTAATTGACTTAGCATCCCTCAATGTCAGTGGCTATGGTGCCTTCGCGCATCTGGTGAGCTCGGAATAACTTCATCTTCAAAAATGTCAAACCAGACCCAAGGACCATAATGGGATCGATCCTTGCAATGGGAAGGAAGTCAGATGGTACTTGACAATCTCACCTATTTCGTAAGTTGCTTAAGCGTCTTTTAAGTTGACCGCCATTACGTGAATTTTAAATGCGTCGTGTGTGTCCCATCTAGAGATGCTAAGATGAGAAGGACATAAGAATGGTTTCATCTATATCTAAGGCAATAATTTAGACTATGGTACGTGGTTTTTTTTCAACCTACCGAAACACTTTCTTAGGCTTAATATTCGAATGTGTGTGGAAAACGGCAGAAGGACAGTAGAAGTGCCAATATTTGTGTACGGCGGTTATTTTAGTGCAAATATTTTTTTTTTCGGATCACTTAAGTGTTAATTTTTATGAAAAATGGTTATTTCAGTGCTAAGTCCGACGTGGCTTGCCGGAAATTACGCGTGGCGCATATGTGGCTCGCCAGAGCTTCCACGTCAGAAAAAAAAAATTAACTATTTTAAAAAAGCCACTTAATATTAAAAAACTTAAATGTAAACTAAAAAAACTAAAAATATGCCAGAAATAATTTTTTTAAAAAAAGAGCAAACTTGTAGTTGAGCGGCGAGGGCTGGGCCCTCGCCGCCGCCCCCCATCACGAGCCGGGGGTGCCCGGGGGATCGACGAGGCCCGGCGACCCCCGTCGGGGCCTCACCAAGGGTCGGCGAGGCCTGGCCGTGGCTGGCTGACGCCTCACAGACCTCGCAGCGAGGCTCGACCTCGCCCATATTTTTACGTGGCCAAGTGTTGCCGTGGCTAGGCGAGGTCGGAATCGGCCACCACCGCTCGGCGTGGTCGTGGCTGGACGATTCCGACCTCGCCCAGCTACAGAGATTGTTCTCCACTGTCTAAGATTTTCGTCGCTCGCATCCCTCTTCCTCCTTTTCTATCATCTAGATTCACGAGCATTGCACGGAGGAGCAGCTTTTGCTCTAGCGGCGATCCCAAGCGAGACCTTCATCTTCAACTGCGACCGTGAGTGAGGGGGGTCCAGGGGGTCTCCGTGGTCGGGCGACCCCCATCACGAGTTCGTAGACCTACGAGGGTTGCGAAGTCGCCTGGATCTGGAGTTGCTTGGGTCATGGTGTCGCCTGCGTGACGAGGTCGCCTAGATCTGCAGTCGCCTTGGGTCGCGGGGTCAGCTGGATCTGGGCGGTGACAAGTTGCGGGGAAAAGTGGAGGTAGCGGCGGCGTGTGGTGGAACCAGGAAAGGGAGAGAGAGCGGCGGCGACGGTGGTGGCAAATGGGCAGCAGAAAGGCATTGCTCGGGGGGTGGTAGGATGTCGCCAAAGGGGAAGGGAAGGCGGTCAGGGGACATGTTTTTTTTTTTTCATTTTTTTCTATTTTAAGGCTATTTTTTTAGTTTAATTTAAATTTTTCTAAAAAAATTAGCTATTTTAATGTTAAAAATGTCCACGTGGCATCCACGTGTGTTGATTTTTTTTTAAAAGACTCGTAATACTAAAAAATAATAAAAAAATGCCATGTGTACTGTTTGGGCGGAATTGGCATTGAAATAATCATTTTTTGGCCAGAATTGAAACTTCGGTGATCGATTTCTCTCCGATGTGGCACTAAAGTGTTCCAAAAAAAATATTGGTACTAGAGTGAGCGCCGTACACAAATATTGGCACTTCTAGTGCTCTTCTGCTTGTGGAAAACACAAAAAGTGAATTCCCTCGCTTTTTCCAACCGAGTGGAATTTGTTGAAGTTGTGTTGTTGTCCTACATCGCTTGTAAATGGGTCTTTTATACTCTTTATATTCATGTGGTCTCCCTCCACCTAATAGCTTAAGCTTTTAGATTGGACTTCCTAACATGGTATCGGAGTCAGTATTATTTCTTTCCACGTATGTGGGCTCACCCTCCATTAGTTAATTTCCACGTGCAGATTGCTTGCACGTGAGTTGCACGTGAGAGGGGGTGTTGAAGTTGTGTTGTTGTCCCACATCGCTTGTGAATGGGTCTTGTATGCCCTTTATATTCATGTGGTCTCCTTCCATCTAATAGCTTAAGTTTTTGGGTTGGACTTCCTAACATAATTGATTGCGATCAAGAAGATATGGAAGAATATTATGATCTAGTCCAACTTTTAATAATTTTTTCCCTAAGAAGTAGTTAAGCACATCAAAAAAGGCATCAAACAAACTCTGCCTACACCTGCATTGCAGCGCCGCTTGGTTTTTTCCTCTCTCTCTGAAACTTTTCTTTTCTTTTATTTTCTTTTCTTTTTTAAAAATCACAAAACATGATACAGCTCAGATTGATGATGACTTTGCCACGGGAATACCAAGTACTAATTTTCAATATCTCCTTAAAACAAAAACAAAAATCAGAAAAAAAAGAAATAAGAAAATAAGAAATGGGAACAATTTTTCAATTTTGTCATGAACGTAACTTCTCCTCCAATGAGACCGAAGTGCCAAGACATCCAACTCTGAGGAGGAGGCTGCACCCCGGCTTTCTGACATGAAGAAGAATGCTTGCATTCCTGAGGATTGCAACGAGGATGTTGTCACCATGACCAACCAGAATACCATCATATAGCGGGATCAACTTCGCCCGGCCCGCTTCGTTTGCCACTTGCTTGCATGCCCCATCTTGATCCAATTTTTCTAACAGGCATGTGGCATAGACACATTACTACAGTGCAGTTCTCGTATCTCAAACAACGTCCACATCACCTCATCCTACAAAAAATTGACTTATAATTAGATGGTGTGTATATTTTGAGATAAGTACATTATAAGTGTCATAATTTTTGTTCGACGTTCATTTTAGTGCGATAACCTCATGCTTATTGCGGGAGTAATACCCACGGTTATGCTTGCGATGGTATTTCCTACCTTGCCCAAATCCCCGAAATAACTCATTATTGGGCCATTTGCGCGACACAAAGTGCGTCATTACCATGACATCAAACTCCAAGTAGGAGGCTGCACTCCGGCTTTCCGACATGAAGAAGGCTGCTTGCATTCCCGAGGATTGCGATGAGGATGTTGTCATAATGACAACCGGAATACCAGCGTATGGCGGGATCTATTTCACATGGCCCGCTTCGACTGCCACTTGCTTGCATGCGCCATCTTGATCCAATTTTTATCACTGGCATGTAGCATGAACACATTACTACATTACAGTTCTCGTATCTCTGACAAAGTTCACATTACTTCATCCTACACAAAATTGCTAATGAACATAGATATTGTTGTTGTGAAGATATTGTTTGTCCTCATGGCCGCATTCTGCCTTGATTTGCTCGGACGGCGACCACTATTGTTGAGAAAAATTGGCGGAATGATCGTCTCGCTTATCTCCCTCGGAATTTGTCTCATTCTCATCAAACACAGCGAAGCCAAGGGCATTTGCATCACTATGCTGTTTGTGTATGTGGCTTCCTTCTCTATCAGGATGGGCTCAATCGCGGACTTATACAACTCGAAAATCTTTCTAGTGAAGCTGTGCTCATAGGGCTATACAATGGGTGTCACGGTGAAAGAAACAAACTGTGCGTATACTGTTGTCGCTGAAGTATCTATCAATGTCCAAGGCAATCAATCTTGGTGGGACCACCATATTATTCATGGAGATCACGATCATCGCTTGGGTGGTTCTTCATTTATTGGTGCCGGAGATTATGGGATGGACGGCGAAAGCGATGGAAATATTGTTTGGTAAATTACCCTACTGGAGGTCCATGGTGAAATATTCTTTGGATTCAAACCGGGCACACAAAAATATAAATTAATGTTATTTGAAGGAGGTGCATGATTCACCGTGACCAGATGTTTGAGAAGATAAATAATGCACTTAAAGAGATTAATCAAGCCGCTCACTCATTCATTTAACTTCTTGATATACTTTTTCACCTCGACAAAAGCTGCAATCTCAGGATGGTTAGCCATATCGCTCAAAAGGTGGTCAGGTGATGAGCACAATAAGTGAAAATGACTAGTCGATCCAAGCTCTAGACTTGGCTTATAAACACAACCAGAAATGCCCATGACCACAACTCAGGAAATTTCAGTTTTGTCAGATTTTAGAAAAATAATTCGTGAAAAATCACTTGATGGCAGAAATGATGTGAAATTTTGCGATCTAGTAGTTGAGAGGATGTTGAGTAAATTTTGTGTTCAGAGAAAAAGTTAGAAATGAGTGGATCAATTCAGGTTAATACTTTTTTCGAAAAATTATTTGGTTGTATTATCCAGATGAGCATGGCTCAGACTTTGATCAATATGGAATACTTATAAAAGTGAAATTTAGGTAAATGTATTCGAGCTTGCCACAATTTCTGCTAAGTCTGTTCAACTTTGCTTCATGTTTTATGACTTTTGATTGAACTTATTGCCTGCATACAAGAGGAATCTTTATTGATGCAGTAATCAAGATCAAAGTGAAGAAGCGTGTGCCTGACTTGAAAACTATTTTGGCACTAGTTTCTTCGATGATCTGTCAACAGCTTAAAATTTATTACACTCTCTCTCATTGTTTATCTACAGGATGAGCATTATATGCATGTAGTTGTGGTCGTGAGCTATTTTAGTCTATTTATTATGAAGTTTTATTGTATATATTTCTTCCTAGTATATAATCCTTCCTATTGTGTATCTCCTAATTAGGGTTGTCTGTTGTCCTATATATATAACAAGATTGAGTATTGTATATACATAGAAAAAATATTCATTGAATAAAAAGGAGAGTGTTCTTTCTCTTCATGGTATCAGAGCCCTAGGGTTTGATCATTGGGGTACTGTACGTCAATCATCGACTACGGCAGTCCCGTGAGCTTCGTTACGGCGCCGTCGTCTCATGCCAGTCGACTTCGTCCTATCCGAGCGATTCATTCTATGGACCTGATCTCATGGCCAACGATCAGCCAATTGTTGCAACTGACCAAGCGGATGCTAGTACCTCTACTACTGCCATTCTGGCAGACCTGGCCACTGCGATGAAGCAGCTCTTGATCCAGTAGGCCGCACCGCCGCACGTTGAACCTCTTGTTACACCGATTGCTATCGAGCTTGATGGCAAAAATTATGGCATATGGTCCCAAGTTGTTGAGATGTATGTCTCGGGCAAAGACAAACTGGGCTATTTGAACGGTGGTTCTCCTCAGCCCCTTCCGACTGATCCGTTTTTTCGACAATGGAAGACCGATTATTCGACGGTGAAAGGTTGGCTTATCAATTCTATGGACCAAGCCTTGATACCAAACTTTATTCGATGTCCTACTGCCAAAGCCGTATGGGATGCTGTGGCAACGACCTTTTTTTGATGGATCTGACACCTCCTAAATCTATGATCTTAAGAGGCAAGTTTCTCGATTAAAGCAAGGCGGTGGACCCATCGAGAAAAATTACAATGATCTTCAAGGGCTCTGGCGTGAGATTGATTTTCGACATCCTAATCCTATGCAATTTACGATCGATATTCAGAGGTACAATGCTATTGTCCACGAAGATTGAGTTTATACCTTTTTGGACAGCCTCGATGATCGCCTGGACAATGTTCGTGCTGATGTTTTGAAGATGGATCCATTCCCCACTATTGAGCAAGCTTATCCTCGGGTCATGCGAGAGGATATGCGCCAATCTATCATGCTCTCCACTCCCATCGGGGTCACCTCTGGTTCCACCATGATGTCACAGCGGGGCAAGGGTGATTCGCGCCTCCAATTAGTGCCTTTTTGCCTCGAGAGCTCGCCCTAGACCTGGTATGCAAATTCAATCTGAGGGATGCTCTCACTGTGGGAATCCTAAACATACAGCAGCATCTTGTTTTACACTACATGGTTATCCGGATTTGTAGGATGATTTTTAGACCAAGAAGAAGAAACCGGGCTCACAAAAAGGGCGGAATGGAGGGCAAGCCTCCTTAGTGACTAGCGGCTTGTCATTAATTCCTATGGAGCCTGAATCTGCTAATGCTGAATCTCCTGAAGGTAATTGTGGGTTTGTCTTTACTAATGGACATAGTGATGGTCATCATGGGTGGATAATCGATTCTGGCGCTACTGATCATATGACTCCGGAATCTGGTGACATTCTTACATCTACTACACCACGTTGAGATCATATTTACAATGCCAACGGGCATAGCTTCCTGTGATGGCTGCAAGGTGTGTGTCTATCACGCCTTCTCTCTCTCTTCCTCTCTCTTTTTATACTTTACTTGTTCCTACATTGTCTAATCGTCTCTTATCAGTTGGACAGCTTACCAGCGAGTTAAACTGCGTTGTATTTATGTACCCTGGTTTTTGCTTGTTTTAGGACATTCTCACAAAGGAGATTATTGGGTGTGGTACTAAGAGGGATGGGCTGTATTTCGTGGATGACATTACTTCTGGACGGACCTATCATTCTCGTGGACAGTTAACTCAAGAGAAGGAACTTTGGTTATGGCACCGTCGTTTAGGTCACCCATCCTTTGGGTATTTATGGCATTTATTTCCCAAGTTATTTCATGGTCTATCTAACTCTACTTTTCAGTGTGATACTTGTATTTTGGCAAAGAGCCATCGCACCTGTTTTCCTCCCAGTTTGAATATCAGTTTTACTCCTTTTTCCTTAATTCATTTTGATATATGGGGTGCGTCTCCTATTACTACTGTATCTGGGTTTCGATGGTTTATCGTCTTTATTGATAATTGCACACGTATGACTTGGCTATATTTGATGAAACATAAGAATGAGGCTCAAGCTATCTTTCAGACTTTCCACCGTATGATTCAGACTCAGTTTGGGGCCAAACTTCAGGTTCTCCGGTCTGATAATGGTGGCGAATACTTAAGTAAACCTTTTGCAGCTTATTTTCAGGAACAAGATTTGATACATGAAACTTCTTACTCTCAGACTCCTCAGCAGAATGGTGTTGCTGAGCGCAAGAATCGCCATCTACTTGAAACCACTCGAGCATTGTTGGAGGGTGGCCATGTTCCCCATCATTTTTGGGATTCTGCCGTAGTTACATCTGCTTATTTGTTGAATCGCATGCCTTCCCCCATTCTGCGCTATCGGACGCCAATGCAAGCACTTGTCGCCCATGTGCCTCTTCCTTCGATTCTTACATTACCTCCTAAGGTGTTTGGGTGTGTCGCTTATGTCCAACTTTACAAAAATTAGCAGACCAAACTTGACCCCTGTGCAGTCAAGTGTGTGTTTCTTGGCTATGGCCCTTCTCAGAAAGGGTATCAGTGCTATGATCTTGTCGGAAAGTGCTCGTATGTCACCATAGATGTAACATTTACCGAGACGAAATCCTATTTTTCTTCCCCCTAGTGTCCTGTTCAGGAGGAGACTAAATGTAGAACCAGACATCGGTGGGAGGTTGGGACTGCAGGAGTGACGGATGGGTGTGCATGGGAGGTTGGGACTACAGAAGCGACGGCTGGGTGTGGGACTAATGGGTGTACACGGCTGCGTAATTCTGAGGCTGCAGATTCTGAGCTACTGCCTCACTACCGTGAGATAAGCGCACGGTCGGGTGGCATAGAAACAGTAGCAACCGAGCAAGTGTCAATAGATGCACAAAAGTAACAGCCCTCCTTGTCTTCGCCCTCTTCAGTACCATTCCAAGTTCTTGAGAATGTACCTGAGGTAAGTACTTTTACTGTACTTGATTCATTTGAAGATGCTGATGTGCTTACTGGTTATAAGTTGCCTGATAGGCATAATAGGGGTAAACCATCGAAGTGATATTCTCCAGATGTAGAGGACCGCCGGTGTCGATATCCTATTGCAGATTATGTGTCTGCCAAGAGGTTGTCCATACCACTACAAGCCTTCGTGTCCACAGTTTCCTCAGTTCAAGTTCCAAACAGAGTTGAAGAAGTTATGAAGAATCCGAAATGGCTTCAAGCGATGGAGGCAGAGATGGAGGCATTGGAGAAAAATTGAACTTGGAAACTTGTGGAACTACCAGAGGATAAGAAGCCGGTTGGATGTAGGTGGGTGTTTACAGTCAAACATAAAGCAGACGGCACTATTGAGAGGTATAAGGCACAACTGGTAGCTAAAGGGTATACATAGACTTTTTGGGTGGATTATCAGGAAACATCTCTCCAGTTGCAAAGTTAGACACGATAAGAGTATTGTTATCTCTGGCTGCAAACTTGGATTGGCCTTTACATCAATTTGATGTGAAGAATGCATGTCTTCATGGAGATTTAGAGGAGGAGATCTATATGGAGCTTCCACCTGGATACAGATGCGCAAATCAACTAAACATGGTTTCTAAGCTGGAAAGATCATTGTATGGGTTGGAGCAGTCCCATCGTGCATAGTTTGGTCGCTTTAGTTCAGCTATGAAAAGGTATAGATACTCCCAAAGTAATTCAGATCATACTTTGTTCTTAAAAGGTACTCAAGGAAGAATAATAGCTCTTATCATATATGTAGACGACATGATTATTACATGCAATGATAGTGCCGAGATTATGAGACAGTAGGAATTATTATCTAGGGAGTTTGAGATGAAGAACTTGGGAGGTTTGAAATATTTCATAGGAATCGAGGTTGCTAAGTCGAAGGAAGGGATTTACTTGTCTCAGCGAAAGTATGTTCTTGATCTTTTGACCGAAGTTGACATGCTAGATTGCAAGCCTACAGACACTCCTATAGTACAAAACTGTAAGCTTGGAGAGTACCCTGATCAGACGTCTACTAATAAAGAAAAATACCAAAGGTTAGTAGGCCGATTGATTTACTTATCACATACACGTCCTGATATTGCTCATGAAGTAAATGTGGTGAGTCAGTTCATGCATGCACCTAGTGAGGATCACATGAGTGCTGTGTTGCGTATCATTCGATATTTGAAGTCAGCCCCATGAAAGGGACTGCTATTTGCAAAAAAATGGCCACCTTGAAGTAGAGGGTTACACAGATGCAGATTGGGCTGGAAGTGTGACAGACATGAGGTCTACATCAGGGTATCTTACATTTGTAGGAGGCAACCTTGTTACATGGAGAAGTAAGAAACAAAAGGTTGTAGCTAGGTCTAGTGCAGAAGCTAAATTTAGAGGTGTAGCAAATGGGTTATGCGAACTTCTATGGCTTCGAAAGCTGCTAACCGAGCTTGGGTATCCACCAAGTTTAGAAATCAAATTGTTTTGTGATAATAAAGCAGCCGTAAACATTGCTCATAATCCAGTTCAGCATGATAGAACCAAACATGTGGAGATTGACAGACATTTTATCAAAGAGAATTTGGATGCAAAAGTGATCTAGTTACCATTTGTGAAGTCTGAAGACCAATTAGCTGACATATTGACAAAGGCTGTGTCAAGTAGAGAGTTTCATAGCTCACTTATCAAATTGGGTATCAAAGACATCTTTACACCCACTCGAGGGGGAGTGTGGTCGTGAGCTATTTTAGCCTATTTGTTATGAAGTTTTATTGTATATATTTCTTCCTAGTATAGAATCCTTCCTATTGTGTATCTCCTAATTATGGTTGTCTGTTGTCCTATATATATGATAGAATTGAGTATTGTATATACACAGAAAAAATATTCATTGAATAAAAAGGAGAGTTTTCTTTCTCTTCAGTAGTGTCCCTCCATGTAATAGTTTATGGTTTTGGATTGTACTCTCTATCGTTTGTAACAAAGTCAAGTTCTGCCTCAGGTTTATTTTACTCACGTGCCTCCTTTTTTCAATTGCATGTGTTGTTCGCAGTCTCGTTTGCTTGTAAGAAGAGGTGTTAAAGTATCCAATGTCCCTTGTTTTAGGAATTTATTTAAGCTTTATATTCATGTAATCTAACTTTATTTAATAGTTTATGCAAAATCGTTCCTATTTAGTTGCCTAACTATTTCAGGTTCAGGGTTATAAAGAAAAGGAATTGATATAACTATTAATCTGACTACTGTCAACGTGATAAGTTTATGCTACCTTCGTCAAAATATCTTTATGGAAACCTATGGGACTCTATGGGAGGAATGAAATGATCATGTTAACGAATTTGGAAGTTCAAAGGATGTGCGGTGTTCTGGCCATCAGTTGGTCAACAAATGGGAGCTAATTGCATTCTTGGCTTTAAGTGGGATTCTTGAAACAAAGTAGTTATCATGAGATCAACTGATTGCGCAAGCAGTAAGTATTGTCTTTTTCTTCATGGTTAATTTCTCAAGTTTTCACAAAAGGTTTATGGAGTCAAAGTTTGGAAAGAGACGGTTGAACTCTGAAATAAAGCATTGGTCGCTCTTACATATTTTTTCGGTTGTACATATTCTTTACATACTGTGGAATTTGTTCACAATCATGGGCCACTGAAGAAGAAACTGGCACTTGTTTTGCAGTTTCTATATGGGATGCACTATTGTTCGTCTTGCCATAGAGCCACTCACTGTATCCCTCTGGCTTACACGTATCCCTCAGCTGTAAACTTGTTCCATTGTTTATTCTGATCTTAATCCACTTGTGTGGTAAATCAGGCAAGTTGGACAACTTCAAGTTCTTAGCGCTCACCACAAATCTGGAGGGGTACTTTGTAGTCTAAAGATTTAATTTTGAATTGCTGAAAGCATGACAGGAGTGGGTAACATATTTCTGAAATACAGGAACGCTCCGTATCAACTGTTCTTTATCTTGTTTCCCTTCAAGACCTGACTAACTGCCCGTTTAGGGTGGTTCATGAGATAAATCAAGGTGTTGCCGCCACTTGGTACTTTTGAGCTGTTGACTTGACTAATACCTAGGAACATTTTCTCTGATATCTTTTGTTCTTCCAGGAATGGAACCTATCAATGAAAGAAAGATGTTTCAGCAATTAGTCAGATCTGCCAGCCAACCCAATACACCTCAGTAAGCAAAACTATGAATGATGATGCATATAACTTCTGCATTTATTTATTAGGAATGCCTAGACATACGGTGTTGATTTCTTTCTTCCCCCAATGTGTGGAATGTATAGGTCCCAATTTTGAGAACGGAATGCAGCATAGTGAGAATGCTTGAAATCTTTTATGTTCACGTTATTTATGGGTTAAGGAAAACCATTAGTAACAAGTATGGATTCCTTAAATTCACCCATTCATTCTCAATTTGACGTGATCCAATTGGAAGTTTAACAAAGAAGATGATATGTTTTACGTGGGAAAAGAACGACACCCATGTTACATTTTTGTATGGCATTCACTTTGGTGTTAAAACCGTGTGTACGATTATCTGAGTGCTATAATGTTTAACAAGTAATCACTTAAGTGGCTCCCATGACCTTAATGGATGTTTCTAAAAAGTTTGGATAACAATGTTTGCTTTAAAGTTTTTGAAATTGTAAATATGACAAAATGATGAGGCGAGCCAAAAGAAAAAATCACAAACCAAATATTTCAGTTTTATCACTACATTTCTTTTTTTATTAGATTAAGGCTCCGTTTGTTTCAAGGAAAATATTTTTCCGGAAAACATTTTTTCCATTTTCCGGTGTTTGGGGGGCCGAAAAATGAGTAGTCAACGGAAAATATTTTTCAGTCAACTAAAAAAAGCCTTATAAACTCAGGAAAATGATCTCCTTTTTTAAAAAGTGGAAATCAATTTCACCATCTCTCTTTGGTGCTTCTTGTCTTTAGGGTTGCTACCGCCTCCTCCCTTCTCCCTCTCCTTTGCCTCCTTCGCAACCCCCGGCTGCTCCTCTCTCACCATCCCTCGCCGCCGCCCTGGCAAGCCCCTTCGCCGCGTTTCACCGTGAATGAGCACGCGGAAATCCAAGGTAAAGCGAGCGAAGATTGGGCAGTGAAAGTCGGGACCACCATCTCTTGCGGCAGTGACAGAAGCCCAAGAGGAGAGGGGAGGAGGAGGGCGAGAAGGACGTAGGATCTGGAGAAGGGGATCGATGACCTTGCCGTGTAACCAAGGCATCAGTCCACTTGTCGGAATCCTCATCGTCATCTAGTTTCTCGATCCCTCGAGATTCAGACGCAAATGCAAAGCTTGAACCCGAGCTCTCCGAATCGAATTTGGCTGCACAGAGACTCGCACTTCGATCTCTCTTTGAATCGCAAGGTTGCTTCGTAGCTAGCTATAGCCTGCAGACACGTTTGCTTTCAATCTTGAGGAACCTATGTTATCCCCCCAGAGCTGTCAGTTCTACTCGAGAATTAATAAATTCCTCTTCTCTACCGGAGCAGCAGCGAGGGGAAGGAGGCGTTCATGTTTCTGAACCCCAATAGGAGAGGGGAGGAGGAGGGCGAGAAGGACGGAGGCAAGGTGGCAACTACTGCGAAGGGAGGGAAGAAGAGCCAGAAGACGGCGGTGGCAGAAAAATCGAATCTTATTTTCCATGCCAAACAAAGAAAAGTATTTTTCGAAACTTTTCATATTTTAGCCAAACACCTGAAAATATCATTATTTTTCTGGAAAATAACTTTTCGGAAAACAGTTTTCAAAAATGTCACATTTTCCGTGAAACAAACGGAGCCTAAATTAGCGACCAAATCTATTTCCGTTGCAAAATTTTGCGACATAATTTAATTTTTCCAAAATTTAGCGACGACACCAGCTATTCGTCGCTAATTTAGCGACGAAAATTATTTTCCGTTGCAAAATTTTGGTACGAAAAATACATTTCGTCTCAATTTTGTTGCAACCGAATTTAATTTTTCCGAAATTTAGTGACGAAAGACACAATTCGTCGCTAAATTTTGCGACGAAAATTATCGTTGGTCGCTAAAAATTTCTTGTAACTTGTTTTTTTTTTTGGGTTTTTTGGTCAATTTAGCGACGAACAGTGTTGTTCATCGCTAATTTGAGGAAAAATAAAATAAAAGGAATTGATTAGCGACGAAACCCTTTGTTCGTCGCTAATTTAGTGTTTCTTTTTTATAGAATTTTTTATTTGTTTTTTTGGTAAATTTAGCAATGAACAGTGTTGTTCGTCGCTAATTTGAGGAAAAATAAAATAAAAAGAATTGATTAGCGAGGAAATTGGCTTTTTGTCGCTAAAATAATTTTTAAAAAAGTATAATTAGAGACGAAACCCTTTGTTTGTCGCTAAATATTATTTTTATTTAAATTAATTTAGGAACGAAATGCCAATATTTCGTCTCTAATTAGTTGTTATTTTTTTAATTTTCTTTGATCAATTGCTATAAGCTTCGTGAATCTTATGTAATTTTTCTATAGCGATGAAAATAATTGTTCGTCGCTAATTGCTATCCTTAATTTATATTTTTGTAAAGGTTTATTAGGACCCTTTTTATATTTATTACGTTGTGAACAAACAAAAAATGGAGGTCAATTCTTTTGATAAAATATAACTTAGAAAAAAAAAACCGTCTTTGATGAGATACTAAATAGAGTAGAGTAAGGATCTATTCGAAACGATTTGCTTTGCATAATATTTGATCACCAAAAATATATATTGTAATTGCATGTGTCATTCACGAAAATGAAATCAATCGATTCTTTCTTCTAATTTTGAAAGATAGAAAAGATACTATAAGCGAATAAGAGATGTTCTAAATCAATTAATAAAGTTTTCAAAAACATTAGAAGGATAACTTTTTTAGCAAGGTACAGAATGTATCATCAAACATTCAAACGTGATTCTATAAGATATAGTTTCGTTTAATATTAGTAATGTGAATTCAGAATATCACACGTTAATCAACCAAAGAAAGGTTCAATAACTAAAAAAAGATCGATTATTTGAAATCCTTGCTCTCTTCAAACAGTGAATGATTTAAATAAGAAACGCTTATAATACGTCGTTTAGCTTAGCTTAATTATGTTCTTTCTTAGATTATATTTTATATTAATCTACGTTAATTATTTTTAAAATAAAATGAAAATAGAGCGAATATTTTTTAAAATTAAAAAATGAATATATTATTAATTAAGTAAAGATTTTACATTAATAAGCATAAATGAAGAGCAATCAATTTTTTTTTTCTATTATCCTTGTTCCTGAATTGGAAAGCATTCCTTCTGTTCCTAGATAGCTTCTTTCAAAAGAGCTTCTGCTTCTTCGGTGAATGCTTTCAAAGAAGATATAATTTCTTGGAATTGAGGCTTATTTCTGTTATCCTTATTCCTGAATTAGAAAGAATTCCTTCTATTTCATTATTTATATGTAATCATTATTATACATTATACCACATCTTTTGATCATTGTACTTTATTCCCTCTTTTTTTTATTTTAATATTTCTATGCTAGACTCATTATACCTCATCTTTTGTAGGGAGGAAGGGATTCACGGAGTTTTTATGTCCAAATTAGGGTCACGTCTTTTAATGTGTGCATATATCAATTGAAATATGAATAGTTTCACTAACTTTGCTATTTGTCTTGTTGGTTGTCGCATGGGTGAAGTACTTTGGTGATCGCGGGTTCCATTCCCAACTTGTTTCATCTTTTTCAATTTGTTTCGTTGCTAATTTAACGAATTCTATTGAATTATATAGGATATATTTTCTTGCTAATTTTAAGAAGCTTACACATTTGTTAAATATGTCTTGAATTTTATGCACTTGGTCTAGTTCATCACCCAAAAGTAGAGAAAAAATTGAGATTTGATTTGTGACGCAGAGAGTTGGGCCGAAATTTTTTTTTGGGCTCTATTTATGCTAATTTTACCTTCCCGATTTAGCGGCGAAAAATGATACTCGTCGCTAATTTCTCGTTCCCGCTCCTTTTGAAACATGGCACTTTGTTAAAATTTTCCGGGCCGACTATTTGCGAAGAAATAGCGACGAAAGTGAAGAATTCGTCGCTAATTTTAGCGACGAAAAAGTGGTTCGTCGCTAATGAGCGACGAAGTTATGTATTCGTCGCCAATTTTACCTTCCCTATTTAGTGACGAACGCCAGTTTTCGTCGCTAAATTTTCCATTCCCGCTCGTTTGAAAACTTGGCGTTTTTTTTCCCGGGGCCGCTCATCTATAAAGTTTCCCCACTCTTGTCCTTTCACTCGCCATTTGTTCTCTCTTCTCTCCCTCAGCGTCGATGGCAGCCCCTCCGAGGTCGACTCCGCCGTCCTCTCCATCGTCAAGCCCGAGCCTCGAGTTCAACGACTTCGTCCTCCTCCACCAGCTCAACCTCGGCCTACCACACGAGCTCTAAATCCACGGTGATGTCTTCTATGTTTAACACCCGCGTCGCCAACGAGCACCGCTTCGCTTCCTCCAGGTCATCGGCATCGTCCCCGCCCTCTCCGCCCCCGGCGACTCTAGCCCAACCAGGGCTTCTTCTGCCACCTCTCTGACTACCTCAACTCCACCTACGGCTCTCTCTCAGATCGCGACACCAACCTCATCCTCTCCAACCGCCTCCAGCTCGGCCACTTCGTCTACGTTGACCGCTTCATCCTCACCCCCCGACTCCCCCGTCCACTCTAGGCCATCGCATGTTCTTGTCTGGGCTGGTCAGTTGCGCCGGAGTCTCTTAGTCTTGAGAGCAAAAGAAAAAAAAAAAAAGAAGCACCTCGTCGGAGCTCCCAGTTCTGCGAAAATTTAAGACGAAATAGCGACAAACGATTTTTTGACGTCTCATCACTAATTGGCGACGAAAAGGACGTGTCGTCGCTAATTTTTTAAAATAAAAAATAATATATTCAATATAGCGACGAATAAAATTTTCGTCGCTATATTAGAATATCAATAAAAAAAAGAAAATATTCAAATTAGCGACGAAAAGCAAAATTCGTGGCTAAAATTAGCGGCGAAACACAAATTCGTCCCTAATAAAATTAGTGACGAACAAGGCTATCTGTCACTAATTTTTGCGACGAAAAAGTATTTCGTCGCTAAATTTAGCGACGAAAATTGCAATTCGTCGCTAAAGTTCCGTTAATTGGCTGTAAAGTTCCGTTAAAACTAGCGACGAAATGAACTATTCGTCGCTAATTTTAGCAACGAATAGCAGTGTTCGTCGCCAATTTCATTGACGAATAGCGACGAACATAGCAATGAATTTTATTTGGTCGCTAATTCAACGAATTTATTGATGAAAAAATAAACTCGTCGATAACACGGCGTCGCGAATTTAGCGACGAAAATTATTTTCGTCGCTAATTTGTGACGAATTTCATTCGTAGCTAATTTACGACGAACAATTTCGTCACAAATTAGCGACAAACTTGCTTCCGTTACAAAATTCGTCACAAATTAGCGACGAAATGTTAAATTTTTGTCGCTAAATTTTGCGATGCCGTGTTATCGACGAGTTTATTTTCATCGCCATTTTTCGTCGCAAATTCTTTTAGCGACAAATTTTGTCAAATTTTCGTCGCTATTTTTCGTTGCTAAATGCATATTTTTTTGTAGTGTTTGGCCAGCCATAGCTTACGTGGATAATTCTCAACTACATAAGCTTGGCCTCACTAGATTTGACAGTGGCCTCCGAGGTAGACCTCGCCCATCCACTTGCCATTCGCCGGTCATTGGATCTGCGACTGGCAAGAGGAGGAGGAAGAAGAAGAATAAACAAAAACTAAAATTAAAAAAATATTACAATGTTATTAAAAATTATCCATATCAACGCTGATCGGCTAAAGTTGGCCGGATGGACTGAATTGACACAAATGCAAAGATTTGGTAAGACTTAGTTGGCACAACTACAATATGTTTAAAGAATTTTTTGGTAATTTATCTTGAGTTGATGACATAATTTATTGAAGCTTTGGTGGATCATTAGGTTTAGTCTACCTTTATTTTATTCATCACAATCTATCAGATTTATTCTTAAATTCACACATTTCGAATTTTACGTTATTTTTTCTATTCCCTCACAAAAAATGCCTTTTTGTCTTGATTCTCCTTTTTTCGTCTTTATAATCATGATCGCACATATATATATATATATATATATATATATATATGTATTTAACGAATTATGATGAGGTAACGTCGTTTCTTCTCTTAAATATGTTCTTTATCCCGAAAGTTAATCACTAGTTAGCGGCCCCACGCACCTCAACTTAATGAACGCGTAACAAAGTACAAACCCATCCCCATGGGAAAGGATCTGCTGCCTTAGTTTTTCTAAGGCAGCAAATCCTTAAGGAATAAAATATTCTCCCCCCCTATATCAAGTAGGGGTGAGTATGATTCCAGAGTAGAACCGAGAACCTGGAACCGGAACCTGTAGGAACCAATCTGGTTCCAGGTTCCAGGTTCCAAGGTATATAGGGTAGGTTCCAGGTTCCAAAAATCAAGGAACTTGTTCCAATGGGTAGGTTCTAGGTTCCACTACCTAGAACCTGGAACTTGGAACCTAGACCCTGGATCTTGATTGTGTTTTTTTTAGTATATATTTTCGTACGATAAAATTTTAATGTTCCAAGTTCTAAAAAATGAAGAACCTATTCTAACGAGTTAGTTTCAAGTTCTAAATATGGAACCTAAAACCGCTCACCTCTACTTCTCCTTAACTGTTGTAATATTTACTCTCATTTTGCTTAACTAAAAATAAAAAAATAAAAGAAAATAAAAGAAATTGATAGGTTCTCGGGTACCTGGAACCAACCCTAGAACCTGTGATAGGGTAGGTTCCAGGTTCCAAGATATGACGGGTAGGTTCTAGGTTCCAAAAAATGAGGAACCTATCCAGACAGGAAGGTTCCAGGTGGAATCTGTAAGGAACCTGAAACCGCTCACCCCATCAAGGGTGGGGATCCCCCTGCCTTGAAAAAATCAAGGTAGGGGATCCCGATCCGAATTGAACTTGCCTACAGAAAGTCAGGTAAGACTTGTTTGGGTCGATTTTCAAGTCGAATGGGCTCAGGTGCTCACATCTAGAGTTGATTATATAAATTGAGAACAGGGAACATGACTACATAAGCGTAGAAAGCAAAAGGATCGAAAGTAGAACTTAGCCTACTTCTTATGAGGAGATTACATTGGGGTTTATATATTCCTTTTGGGAAGTAAGTTTAGCATCTGCACTACTAATTAAGAATCAGACTGCAAAATAAAGAACATTGGTTCTAGCTTATTAAGATACAAATCAGTTACACCTTACCCAAAAAAAGAAGAAGATACAAATCAGTTACAATCCATGCAACTTTAACAAGGATGTGAAGATCACGAGGGATGTACATTGTGCTAGAAATTAAACCGTGTTGATAAATGTCGATTTCGCTGAAAAGTCATAAATGATATCTACTTCTCTCCCAATACTAGTATTTACTGTAATGTTGTTTTCTAAGAGACTGTTCATATTTTTACGTTAACTGTTTATTATTTCTAGGAGTGAATTGTATTGCTTTAAGAATAACCATTACGTAAACTCCTCAAGAGTCTATTCGTATCTCAAGAGTCATCATAAGTAAGTTCAAAAGTCACGTAACAAGCCTATTTAAAGGCGTGTCTTGCAAACATTATTTTATAGGTGAATTGAGGTGACCAGACCCAGTATCTAGGGAGGAACTAAACAAACATTGTTCTATAGGTGAATTGACCCCGTCTCTTGGGAGGAACCAAACTATAAATTTTGTTGGGCCGAATCCAAATGAGGGTGAACAAAACCAAGGGCTCCTTCTTCATGCGTTTTTTCTTTTTCTTTTTTTACAAAAATGGTGGAATCTGAATTATTACCAGTGAACTCATCAGCGATCGTCATGTTGCAGGCTGTTATTGGACGTGTTCTTGGAAGTCAATGCTCGGATCTTATCTCTCAATTCCTGTTGCTTCGACTTGAGGAGCTTTACTGGAAGATGTTCTTTACATTTCTTGTAGTCTTTCGGAGTAACAATAAATTTATGTATTACCCATTTATAGTAAAATATGCATTTGTCATGTGAAATCTGATCTCTTCATTCCATTATCATTAGCGGATACAACGTTGGCTTCATCTGTTGTTTATGTACTGCTCATCTGATGGCTGATGCTGCTCCAAGTAGCCTAGTGTATTCAAGTACATCTCCAGCGCACTTGCTCCAACTATGCACGACTCGTTCTTTGATGTTGAATTTGATCAATTGTTGTACGTCTAGAACAGGTATTTCCTGTCATGTTTTGTCTCTAGTTGAGGTAGGCAATGGACTAATTGATAAGGGACAAGTGTTCAATCTTCGAAGGATGCAAGAACATGATTTACACTTTAGATGAATGATTCAACGGATAACATTTTTATCTAGAGCAAGCGACTAGTCTGAAGATATTGCATTGCCAATCGATGCTCTAAATCCTCTTTGAATGGATTTTAGGACTTCATTTCATTTCTTCAAGTGGATTTATCATTATAAATTAGGCGGATAAGGTCTGATAGGACACTGGGCACATTATAAAGCCAATCGTTATGAAGAAAGTTTCACTTATTGACCTTTTCAACCCAGTTGTAGTTTGATTTGCATCCCTAAACAGTGAGATTTGTTTTTATTTATACCAGAATCTCTGCCTTTTTTACCACAAGTTCATGTGAACGTGCCCCTTGCGCACGAAGCTGAACGGTGCTTCTCCATCTTCAGTCAAACCCCTTATTCATTCTTTCCCTTTTTCAATTGCACGAAACTTTCCCCTTTTCCCTTGTGAATTTCGGCATCCCTACCTTCCACAAGTGCCTTGATTCTTACTTTCCTTAAGGTGGTCCAAGGGCTTGCGTGCATGCTAGGGCCTTATTAAAAAATCTGCGTTATTCCGCATCACGATGGCTTAAAGTCTTTGCATAAAATTTGGAGTCAGGTCAAATATTGATCCGATTCACAAAATTTTGCGGTATCATATAAAAACCTATCGTGCAATGATTGTTGAGTTTTAACTTTAAAATTAATGATAAGGGTACTGTGGACGATGCACTTTTGTTTTAGGGTTCTTTTAAAAGGAGGCTATAAAAGGGAATATATTGTAACGCTTGCCTCTACATTCTGCCCATTTTCTATGTTCTTTACTTCTTCTTGTTACATCTTTAGATGTTTGATTGTATCCTGATATTTATTGTTGAAGATAGTGAAACCTATCTCCCCCCCTGGGTTTTTCTCGTTTTAGATTTTCTACGTATATCTTGGGTCTCGGGTGATTTTGTATCTTACTTTTATCTTTCGCTATTTTGAGCTTTGACTTGTGCATTTTTTGTGTTATTCCTCAATGAATTATTAAAGAATCAGAAGGCGAGACTATTTGGTTTTGATATTTTGTTTTCTCATAACATTTTCTTAGAAGTTGGTCATACAATCAAATCTCCCAAGTAGTATTCAAAATAGGTTAATAGCCGACCACTCTACAAGGAAATCCTCGCTATCCCCATCCCAACTACGGGGAAAAAAAAGAGAATTATAGATAGCAACCAAATCATGAAAATACCTTTTAAAAGTGGGTACAACCAAATCAGAAAAGAAGCAAACAACCTGGCCACACCTCAAGTTTCATCCTCACACCAAACCCCACGAACCCTGTGGCCTAGAGTATGGAACCTAAACACCCTCCCCAGAATCAAACTATTCCTATGGCAAATTTGTCAAAATGCCCTGCCCACAAAGGAAAACTTGTTTAAGCGGAGAATGTTACCTGAGCCGGTGTGCCCAGCGTGCAAGGAAAGCCCGAAAACTCCTGAGCATCTCTTTCTTCTCTGTCCATGGACGACCAAAATCTTGTCACATCACAAGTTACAAATGCAAGTCCAATCAGCATGACTCTCAAGCATTAGATAAATGGATTTTAAGCTACAAGAGTCGTGCATCAACTCCACCCTCTCTTGAACTTGTCGCCGAAGTGCTCTTGGTACCTATGGAAAGCACGAAACAGTGCAGTCCTCAAAGCCAAAAATACTAGACCTACGAGAGATAGTAAACAAAGCACTTGCATTGCACGAAAATTTCAAAGCTTGGAGTGCGAACCCGGGAAAGAATCAAATCAGCAGCGGGCCTCACCTACTAGCTGGAAGCTGCCGAAGAAGGGAGCTCTCAAACTCAATGTGGACGCTGCTTTCGTAGCAGGTGTTGAAAAATATAACAAAATGAAGTAACTGTTAGGATGCATGTGTGAGTTGTGTTAGAGAAGTCCCACATAGGAGAATTAATGTGGCGTTGAGCAGTTAATATATCCAAGTTGGCCCATAACTCATTAGCTTAAGCTTTTGAGTTAAGGTGGGTCCAACTAGATATATTGACGAGCTCGGACTTGGGCTCCCTCTTGGCGATTTCCCCGGCAAAAAAGTATTGGACTTCCGCTGCGCATCCCCAACAAATGGTATCAGAGCCGATGGTTGATTGGTGGGCCTCCGATCTATTCCGGCAAATATCTCAAGAAGGAATCTAGTGATCGCGTCTCAAAAAAGAATCTGGTGCCAACGCGGTTTCCGGGCTGGTGGACGCTGTGGTGTAGCAGTGCAGGCTCGATGGGCGTTGATGGAGATTCAGATTGAGATGGAGCCGATGTGGTTTTCAAGAAGGAATCTAGTGATCGCGTCTCAAAAAGAATCTGGTGCCAACGCGATTTCCGGGCTGGTGGACGCTGTGGTGTAGCAGTGCAGGCTCGATGGGCGTTGATGGAGATTCAGATTGAGATGGAGCCAATGTGGTTTCCGGGCCGGTGGACGTTGTGGTGTAGCAACGGGCCCGATGGGCGTTGATGGAGATTCAAGATGAGATATGTTGGTGCGGAAGGATATTTGGATTAAGGGGGAGCAAACCTAACACTGGAGCTCACACATGAGGGGGAGATTGTTAGGATGCATGTGTGAGTTGTGTTAGAGAAGTCCCACATAGGAGAATTAATGTGGCGTTGAGCAGTTAATATATCCAAGTTGGCCCATAACTCATTAGCTTAAGCTTTTGAATTAAGATGGGTCCAACTAGATATATTGACGAGCTCGGACTTGGGCTCCCTCTTGGCGATTTCCCCGGCAAAAAAGTATTGGACTTCCGCTGCATATCCCCAACAGTAACAATGTAGTCGAACTTTGAGGCGTGTAATCACTCTCTTTTAGGATCAATTTGCTCCACGAAATTGCTATAGGTTTCTGGCAAATTCTCTTCATGATATAACAAAGTCACGGCGAGAATACTGGATAGCAATTCTAGTAAATATCCTAAAACTCTCTGCTAAACAAAGAAAGATGGTTGTCTCTCTTTTTGAAGAAAAAACTTAGAATGAAAGTTGATAATCGAAAACTGAACAGAATTGTCTATTATATGGAATGCCCATGAACGAACGCACTTGTTCATGTTCAAGTCTAAACTAAAGAACAATTGCCCAAATCAAGCCCAAGTTGATTTTTCTAAATTTCATAAATTTGAATTTTTTCAATGTATTGGCTCAGACTAACAATAGTCTAAAATGTGGTTATCCACACAATCGACCTAATAAATATTGCAATCACAAAGAGAGAAGCCTCTTAGGTATAATAAGAATGGTTAACAAAATTTTATGCATTAATTGATGTGGCGGGTCAGCATTGAATGTCTGAGGATGACCTGCTTGTTTCACTGTCTACTTGCAATTTGCCACGTTGGTTCAGTTACAATGAACTTTTTCTTTTTCGTTTTCGTTTTTGGTAGAAGATCAAATTTAGCATTACTCAAATCGCAAATTTAACATTTCCAATTGTACTTCTTTCCTCAACTATTTTGTAAATTTTAAACGTTTATCTCTCTTCGTACATATATGATCGTTTATCACTCACATTTAGATGTCCTCTTTTACTTTTATTTAAAAGGAGAGAGATTGTTGTTAATTTTGAAAGAAACCTTTTTGATAATCATAGTATAATTGTAGTCGGGGACAGATAGTAAATCAAGAGACCAAGAATGTAAAAAACCCCAACAATCGAGATGACACTAGATGACTTACAAATTGGTTCAGCAACTTTATATAACGATTCATCACCATAGGATCTCGGCCTCAATGTTTTTTAAGACATCTAATAAATGTCTTTGGGGACTAGAGGAAACACTTAGAAAATTCTACTTTATAAAGACTAGTAAACAAATGTGATTATGAGGTGAGATCCACAAATCATTCCTAAGATAATCAAAATCTGGTATGGCAATCATACTTCCTTCACCTAAAAGACAAAGGCCATCATCTTCCCTTTTTTTCAGTTCTGTTTTTTAAATAAAATATTAGCTTTTATTTTCTAGTTTTTTAATCTAATTTGAAAACAAATAAATGAGAAGAAAAGAACAGGAGGGAAAAAATAACTAAAAAAATTGAAAGTATTAAATATTATTAAAAATCATCTACGGGCGATGCCATGTAGGATAGCTGACACCCCATCAGCGATTTCTAGCCAAAATTAACCGTATGAATTTAATTGCAAAACAAAAAAATGTTTATGACTCAATTGAAAAAATTAAAAAAATATAAAACCGAATTGGCAAGCATAGGTCTTTTTAGAAAATTTTTCCTTTTTTTTATCAATATTGCAAACTAAATTAAAAGTTTGATTTCACATTTGACCATGCAACAAAAATTCTTCAACAATAATATATCCATGAATATTGCTGTAGACAATAATTTACCTGGACTAAAAAGTGGTGATTTGCGTTTTTCAAATAAAATTGAAAACGAAGATTATTATTGGCACCCTCAATGATCGAGTGTTACTTGATGAGTACGTATAACATGTTACAATTGATATTTATTTATAAATAAATTCGGAAAATATTCATTCCTTCTAATTATAAATCAATTCACATATTTCATTTGAAGTACTGAGTTTTCTACTAACGAGCTTGAATTTCGATAGAAAGTGTTTGATAGACTATGTAGCACCGATACGATACGGGACACGATACGACACGATACGACACGATACGCCGATATGTGGCTTCTTAAAAAATAGAGATTTCTGACACATTGGGATATGTTATATATTAAATATATATTTTTATATAGACATTTAAATTATCATTTTTAAGGATAATTTCAAAAAAGGGTCTCAACTGGCCTCATTTTTGCAAAAAAAAAAAAAAAAGGCCCAAAGTGAACTTTGTACCAAATGAGGGTCCCAAGTGCCATTTCTTTTTCAAAGAAGGGCCTATGTAGGGATATTTTCGTCTTTTTACCATTTTATTTTTTTTCCTATTTTATTTTTGTTTTCAATTTCTTTTTTCTTTTTTCTTTTTCCTTTTTCTTTCCCCTCCCATGACCACCGCCGTCCTCAGGCTATGGCCGCGCATGCCGCCGTCGGGCGGGGTTCGTCCTCGCCTGGAAAAGAAAAGAGAACAACTAAAGAGCCCATGTTCAGCGGCTGAACAACAACAAGAAGTAAGATGATTGACAGAAAAAGGGCGAGGGTTACCCTCATCGGCGTCAGGCGAGGCAACCCCTGTCCTCACTTAGGCTCGCGAGGCTGGCGTTAGGCGAGAGTTGCCTCGCCAGATCTGGTGAGGAAAGCCCTCGCTCACAGGGTTGCCTCGCCCGATCCGGCGAGGCGTTCCTTGCCCGATGCCGATCTAGGCGAGGTCGATCCCGGTCAGGGGGAGGGTTTCTCTCGCCGGTGGCCGCGAGGCCGACCCTCTTCTGGGCTGGGCAAGGCTAGCCCTCACGATCGCTGGAGAGGCCGCCCAATGGCCCCAACCCACGACCGTAGGTGAGAGAAGGGATAAAAAAAAAAAGAAGTGAAAAAGGAAAGAAAAAAGGTAAAAGAAACTGAAAGAAGGAAAAAAGGAAATAAATCAGAAAAATGTTAAAAGACCAAAAAAACCCAGCCAGCCCTTCTTTGAAACAGAAATGGCACTTTGGGCACTCATTTGGTACAAAGTTCACTTTGGGCCTTTTTTTGAAAAAATGAGACCAGTTGACGCCCTTTTTTGAAATCATCCCTCATTTTTTTGAACTCCAAATATTACATATATATATCTAAATGTCATAACTATTTCATATTTTGATGAAAAATATTAGTTAAAAACTAGAAAAAAAAGTTCAAATACTCCATAAATTGTTCAAGTATTGTTTCTAGCAAAACCACAGTGCTCCAACAATCCATACTTGCCGGACTTCAAAAGTTCAAATACTCCACAAAACTTTATGGAAAAAGATCCACAAATTCCACCATTAAATCTAACAATTAACAATAAGTGAAAAATGTTGCTTAAGGCTTATTACAACTAACACACATTAATCAACTGCATTAAAACAGAAGGCCTCAGATCATAAGAGAGTGGAGAAATTCACTAACCGGATGACCGAAAATCACAACCTTCTTGCCCTGAAATTCCATGCCCAAATGAAACCCAAAACAAAAAAAAGAAAAATCAAAGAAAATTAA
This sequence comes from Rhodomyrtus psidioides, assembly GCA_021437785.1. Taxonomy (NCBI): domain Eukaryota; kingdom Viridiplantae; phylum Streptophyta; class Magnoliopsida; order Myrtales; family Myrtaceae; genus Rhodomyrtus; species Rhodomyrtus psidioides. The sequence continues at coordinate 124,052 of JAILYB010000044.1, read as the reverse complement.
CTTTCAATTTGAATCAAACTATAAGTTACGAAAAGAATGCAAATTCAGATACTAAACTTCCCCCGAGAATGGGACAATCGCAAAAGCCTACCTTGAAGATATCCTTGGGAGGGGTGGAGGTGTGTCCCAGCTTCGAGCCTTCTGGAGGGAGACGACCGGCGCAGAAATCTTAAAGAAGAAGGCCAGGGAAGTGGAAACAAAAACGAGAAAAAAAGCCTGGTGAAGAAATCTCAAGTCACCTGACTTGAGGCGGCTCAGGCCCCTGAGCTGTGCTGGGACTGGGAGGCCGTCAACGATTGTGGGGAGTGGGAAGGCCGGCAGCCACGAGGCGGCGAGCAGCGAACAGTCAAAGGGCGTCGAAGTCGATGGATCAGGAAGTCGTGAGAGAGAACGAGTGACAGAGGAGGAGAGCGCGACCAGAGAGGAGGAGCGACGGAGGTTCGACTGTTCGAGGGTGAAAAAAAATATTAGGTTAGATTTGGGTCTTATTTTCCCATCTTGCCTCCCTGGAGACGCGTGTCCGGGGTATTGACCAGTTGGACACGTCGCCGTATCCGATACGCAAAAAATCCCCAAATACGCGTATCGGTGCTACATAGTTGATAGATCACTTGCTGGTTAAATACAAAAGAAATCATCTTAAACTAAGTATTGTAGTCAATCTAACTAACTAGTAAGTTATTATAATTTATTTTTAACATTTTAAAAATGCGATGTACCCTTAATGACCCTCGTAGAATTTATATTTTTCGAAATATTATCTAAACGGCTTCACCTGTTAGGTTCGATCCCAAAGAACATTGTCTCCTGTGGCGTCTCTTGCCTCAATGAGTAGTATCCTTGGAAGCGTATGTTATATGAGCTTTTCCACTTCTCTCGTCAATGTCTCCACCAGTTCCCTTTGGCTTGGGGAAAGCCAAATTATTAGGAGAGCTCTGGCCGAATGAAGAAAGTCCAAACTAAAAAAAAAAAAGCGTAAGGACATCCACTACAAAAAAAACACGGATTTAGCAACGAAAAATTTGTAACGAAAATCAAATTCGTCGCAAATTTGCGACAACATTAGGGACGAACAAATTTCATTGCTAATTTGCAACGAAATTATGGATTCGTTGCAAAATTTGCAACGAAATCATTTTTTCGTTGCAAAAATTTGCAACGAACTATAATTCATTGCAAATTGCAACGAAAAAGTTATATCGTTGCAAATTATTGCAACGAACAATATAGTTCGTTGCAATAATGTGTGCAACGAAATCATTCTTTCGTTGCAAAATTTGTACGGCTTGCCCTCCTCCTTTATCTTGACTTGGAACAGGCTATGTGAACATACATACGTGGAGTTCTCACACTCCAGCTTCTAAGCTCTCTCCCCTAAGCTTCACTCTCTCACTCCCTGGGGCACGAAAACCCACTTTAGTGGATTGTATGGTATACTGGGATGATGAAAATGCCGAATCTTTATGCTGATGGATTTACCCCATTTGGGAAATCAGGAAAAAAAAATTCATCGTAAAAGTAAATGTTTAGAGAAGAATCGAGATAAAAATAAAAGTTAGAGATTTTTTATAAGATAAATTTTTTTAAAAATATGAATATTATAAATGCTAAAGTTAGAATTTTTTTTTTAGTATTGGGCCTAAATATGAGGAGCGCATAGTTTGCATATTTATCGGACCGACAAGAAACGATTTGGGCACGTACAATTGAAGAGTCGAATATACGTATCTGTCCGGAGGAAAGAAGTAAACAAATGATCAATTAATAAGATTTTCCCATTATTACATTCATGCAGAATCTTCCCATTATCACGTTCCTTGATCGTCCCGCCTTCGTCCAATTTGCTTAGCAGATCGTCCGAGTTAGGTAATCTTCTCGAACGGAATTTGATTTCAACATTGTGCTGCCAAAGTTGGATTATTTGACATTAATCTTGATTTTTTTAAAAGATGTTTTAAGCATTACCGATTGGGGGTGTTTGTATCAAAATCAATGTAATCACTAATTTGTGCCGTAGAGGACCTTTTTTTTTAGGAAGGGTAGGGTAATCTTATTTTAATCCGTAATAAATCAAGTTATTTTTTGAATTAACTTAACCTTGTGATCTCTTGGATTTCGATGATATCTCGAGTGTTGGACACGCCTTTTCTCTTTAATTCAAATAGCTTTTCCTAATTGGAAAATATAAAAAATGTCACATCTTTTTTATTTTTATTTTTTTGGGATAGGATTTCACGCATAGGCATTATCTAAAGACTTCGGATATGTTAACAAATTTAAATATGATTCAATGCAATCGCTAAGTCGGAGGGAGAAAAAAAAAGATGATGATGAATTTAGTTGTACGGAATTTCTATTTTTTCATCCCCACGAAATAAATATTCATCGCAAAATCTCCGGTCGTTACTTTTGAGACGAAAAATTACTCGTCGCAAATTTTCGACGAGAACAATGTTTCGTCGCAAGATCTCGGGTATTTTGCAACAAAAAATATTTTCATCGCAAAACTTGTCACGACGAAAATTAATTATGTCATCGCAAAATACTATGGTGAGAACATTGTCGTCAGAATAGTTGCTCGCTTGTTTTGCAACGAAAGCACATGGTCGTTGCAAAATTTGCAACGACCATCATGAGTTCGTTGCAAATTTGCAACGAAATAACGTGGTCGTTGCAAATTTGCAACGAACTAATGGTGGTCGTTGCAAATTTTGCAACGACCATCGTTGGTTCGTTGCAAAAAAAAGAATTAGGGCTTCGGCCGCCCCTCTTTTTGCAAACTCTCGTTCTCTCTCACGCCTCTCTCGCTGCCCCTCGCTTCACACCGAGCCTCCTCGACCGCGACGTCCTCGTCCCCGAGCCTCCCTCCTCCTCTTCCTCCTCCAAGCGTGAGTCCGTCCTCGTCCAGTCCTGCTAGCTCCTCAGCCGCCTCCAGTTTGGCGCCCGACTCGAAGATCTCCACCCTAGACTCCCTCTTGCTCCTCCTCGCTAAGGACGACAGGAACTTGCGAAGCTCCTCGATTCCTCGACGTCCTCGACGCCCTCGACGCCGTCGCTCGGGGTCCTCGACGCCGTCGCTCGAGGTCCCCGTCCTCGTGAAGCTCCTCGATTCCGGCTCTCTCGAGGTCAAAGAGAAGGCCATCGCTGCAATTTCAGCTTTACAGCAGAACATAAAGAGAAAAAAAAAAAAGAGAAGTTTTTCAAATGGCTACTGGCGTGGAAGGCAATGAAGGTGTACCAGCAAACATGAGAAAGCAGCTCGCTGTGGCTGTGAGGAGTATCCAATGGAGCTACGCAATTTTCTGGTCGCTATCAGCTACCAAACAAGGGTGTGTGATATCTTTCTCAGTAGTCAATTTGTGTTATTTACTAGATCTCCCAAGTCTTCCTCTTTTGGAGTTGCTTCTAATTTGGTGGTTCTTCTTAAAGGGGGTTAACTTTTCTTTCAATTAGGAAAATGTCCTGGTCAAAGTCAGGTTTCTTAATGCAGTTGATTCATCCATACGCAGTACGGCGCTTTAAATGTCTGGTGAAGATATCTTAAGTTGCCATTTTCGGGGATGATTGATTATTTTTCTGGTTGGATATGGCTTTTTCTGCACACTACAAAAGCAGCTTTATATTTGCTCAAGAGCTTGGTTTCTGAGTCTATTAATACTGGTTAGCATTTGGCTTTAAGGTCATGAGTGTTAGGATTCTTGATTCTGCTTGGCTTGTTTAGTAACGGAGAGAGTTGAATCTTGTTTGGTCATATGGAGTAGAGTGAACACTGAACAATGTCCTCATTCCTCAGATGCACTTGAATTTAGCTCTCATTGAAACCAATGTTTCCCTTCAAGAGGAATCCTCGTCTTCGAAGAAAAACAGAGCTGCAGTGGAATTTTGTGTGCACGAAAGTAATTAAAAGTAGCATTTAGAGCTTAGAAAGAAAATGCCCTCTTCTTGAGTATCTACTTTTTAAAAACAGTTTCCTGCGGAATGTTGAATATCTCCTTTCTGTTAATATGAGAGGACAAAGGTTGCTTCAAATCCATGTTCTAACTTCTCTTTCCAAATTAGAGATATGTCCTCTGGTGCAAAAGAATAAACCTACATACATATTTTTCAAAGTTGCTGTCACAGAAAATTTCTCATCTGGGAATAATATTTATTTTGCTTTGTCATTCTCAGATGACCCATGGCTTTTCCAGGACTCCTAAGAGTTTCATACATGTTTTGCCTTGTTCATTACTTGTACATTACAGTAGAACTACTTTTGAACTTAGGTAATTGTTCATTCCTCTCAGTTGTTTTCTTGTCTTTAATGAAGTGTACTGCGATGGGGTGACGGCTACTACAATGGGGACATCAAGATCAGGAAGACGGTCCAAGCCGTGGAGCTTAAACCTGATAAGATCGGCTTACAAAGGAGCGAGCAATTGAGAGATCTTTATGAGTCCCTACTTGAAGGGGAAACTGATGCACAAAACAAGAGGCCCTCTGCTGCATTATCTCCAGAGGATCTCACATATGAAGAGTGGTATTACTTGGTTTGCATGTCCTTTGTCTTCAATCCTGGCGAAGGGTAGTTTTTCTCTCCTGTGTATTTTTTTTTTTTTATGATTTGTTTCATTGGTGCCAAATTGACATGATAGTTCTAATGTGTCTAATCTTCCGGGAAGAGCGCTAGCGGATGGCCAAACAATCTGGTTATGCAATGCCCAATATGCAGATAGAAAAGTGTTTTCTCGCTCACTACTTGCAAATGTTGGTTTTTTGGGGCTGGAAAGCCTTTAACTTGTTTTCCAATTGTCTTTATTTCAGCTGATGCTCTAGTTAAGTTGCACAGTTTGCTTAGCAAGAACTAATTTTGTGTTTTCTGTGTCAATTTTCTCTGGACCGGGTTCAATCAATGCACAGAGTGCATCTATTCAGGTACCCTCTCTCTCTCTCTCTCTCTCTCTCTCTCTCTCTCGCACAATGGCGCGCCTTGCTTTCACCGGCTTTGTTGATGGTGTGTGCACCTTGTGTGCATGTGCATCGTGTGTAAAAGATTCTAGACTGTTAAATGCTTGCGCTTGAATTACTTCCATTTACTTAAAGCTGGTTGTGTACTGGCTGAGCTACTGATTGGACAGGTTGGCATTCTCCTTTGTAATTTGCTGGATTATTATTGATTGGTCTATGCATTATTCAAACATTAGCTAATGATGTCTTTCTAATGACAGCCTCTCTTTCCTGGCGAGAGTGGTGTGGACCAGCTTGTTGAAATCATTAAGGTGATAACATCCTCAGATCTTCTGTTATCAAATCTTTCATGTTCTATGATATATCTAGCTGCATTTTTTTCCCTTTTCTTTTTGTGAACGATGATCTATTTGGATTACCACCAATTAGTAAATACCCATTTTTCTGTTAGTTTCAGCTTTTAGAACTCTGGACATTCCTTGATGAGAATGATTGGATAGGTTGATAATATACTGCACGCAAATGTTGTTTCTTGACGTGTCGACTCTCCCTCTATCATCTGTTTATAATACCATTTTCTCTCTTACTTTGCTCATATTTCATAGGTCCTTATATTGATGATTGTTTTATTGCCATTCAAGTTTTGGGTACCCCAACCAGAGAGGAAATAAAGTGCATGAATCCCAACTACACCGAGTTCAAGTTTCCTCAAATTAAGGCTCATCCATGGCATAAGGTAACGTGGCAGTGTCAAAACACTCTCTGATGTATGAGAGCAAAATCATATGATGTGATCTAATTAACATCGGGTTCATCTTCAGATATTCCATAAGCGCATGTCCTCTAAAGCTGTAGATCTTGTCTCACGGCTGCTGCAGTATTCTCCAAATCTTCGAAGCACAGCTGTGAGTGTTGTTCTTCAGTTTTGTGTTCTTGGTATTTCTTTTGGCAATTTTGGTTTTCTCATCATTGTCATTTAGAGTCTAAAGATTCGATCTTCGAAGGAAAAACCAGTTGCCTTGCACCTGAGCTTGCCAAATACATTCTCTCGTTTCTTTCATTCACAGCTTGTTCTTTTTGCCGTTTTCTCCTCTTCAACAATTTTTGCAGGAAGATTGAACAAGCTTTAGAAGTTAGAGGCGCATGTGGATCTATCTACAACGGCTTAAGGCATTTGGAGCTGAGTTTTGGCTTTGGTTTGGAATAGGAGTGGGGCAAGTGGAGTTTGATTTCATACCTGCTTCATATGCGTGCTTTGTTTTTTGTAGTTTGAACTCCGATTCTCCTCGATCCTTTGGATCACCGTCTTCATGTACCTTAGACATTACGGTTGTGGAACCGGTGCAAAAATTAATGTCTTGAATGCAAAATTTGTAAATACACTGTAGTTTTTCCTTTTGGATCCTACACATACCTTGATTCGGCCTCCCACGTACTTTGCATTCTTGCTGTCTCTACCATCTTTTTTGCCAATTCGTCGCAGAGAATAAATATATCATCGCAGATTTACAACGAATTTACATATCGTCGCGAAATAATTCATCGCAAATTTACGACGACATTTAACTGTATTCGTTGCAATTTGCAACGAATAAGCGTTTCGTTGCAATTTGCAACGAAAAAAACGAAAAATTCATTCGTTGCAAATTGCAACGAATGAGTTTTCGTTGCAAATTGCAACGAAACGCTTATTCGTTGCAATTTGCAACGAAACACTTATTCGTTGCAAATTAGCGACGACATTGTATTCGTTGCAATTTTCGTTGCAAATTTGCGACGAAGCATCGAATTGTTCGTTGCAAAATTTGCAACGCCGAATTCGCAACGAATTTTTTTTCGTTGCAAATTTCGTTGCAAAAGCGATTTGCAACGAATTTTGGATAATTTTTCGTTGCAAATTTCGTGGCTAAAAGGTTGTTTTTTTGTAGTGATCTCAAGTGTCAATATTTGTGTGTAGTGTTCACTTTGGTGCCGATTTTTTTTTTTTTGGATAACTTAAGTGCCAAATCGGAGGAAAAAGCTTTTACTTTAGTTCCGATGGTGAGAAATTTCGGCTACCTCACTGAAGTTGCCACTTAAATAATTGTTTTTGAAAAAAGATGACACTTAAGTGATCCAAAAATAATCACTTTAGTGCTAAATCAAAGGGAAAAAAAAAGGATCACTTTAATGGAAATGATGACAAATCCAGTGACCTCATCAGAGTTGGTATTTGAATAATCGTTTTTTAAAAAATGACACTTAAGTGATCTAAAAAATTATTAGCATTAAAGTGAGTGACGTGCATAAATATTGATACATGAGCTGTCCTTTTAAGGGGAAAAAGGTCCAAGTTGTACTTTTGAGGTATTCGATTTTTGTTCCCTCCTTAAAATCCTATCTCCTTGCGCAAATGGAAGAAGCACCAAGTTAGAGATGAGAGAGATTCAATCTCTGGAGTAGATGGAAGCAAAGCATGTCACTTGTCGTCTATCTCCAGCTTAACAAATGCACATTTGATAATTGAATTAAAATAGGCGCTATTCAAAATTAACAATGTCCTCAACACGTTATACGTGTATTCCATGGATGTTATAGATTTCCATCTCATTTATGTTGTAACTAGTGAAATTAGTGACAGGTTAAGAAAGACAGTGCTAGAGTTAATAGATTATTTTGGACAAGTTTATATTAAATTTGTTAAAAAAAATGAAACCCAAAACCACTTAAATAAAATGGAAAATGGAAATTGCAAGATGAGGATGCCTTCACAAACTATATCCAACTTGAGGAGTTGGAGATCAATGAACGTGGCATAGTGTAACTCATGGAGATGGCAGGACTGGTTCTCAGGATTGTCCTCCAAAGTTAACCTCCCTCTGGCTTAGGCATCCAACAGCAGAGTTGAAGGCCATGTACACAGGAACCCATGCTTTACGTTGGACAGCATTGACGAACTTGGAGGATTGACCAGGAGATCAAACAAATTAGAAATCGAAAAAATCAATTCGCGAGCAGAGAAATGGTATAATGGAAAGATTAATATTGACATTATCTACAAAGTTAAGGGGACCTTTTGGACACAAAAAAAGAATGTTAGATAAAGTTAGATTATCTTAGATATATCTAGATTGCTTATAATATTCTGAGTATTTATAATATTCTTAAATCTCATTCTGATTGATTATAATAGATTTTGTAATATTTCGTTATTCTTAACTAAGAAGAAGAAAAATATGGAGGAATGATTATGATTTCGGACATACAAATATAACGCAAAGGTGATATTATTCTTTAGATAAAACTGAGGGGAAAAAAAAATCTTCAACGGACAGTACTCTCTAAAATCTGATTGCCTTCCTCTCATGAAAGTTTTGTCTAACGTTGCCCCGTCATAAATTGATATATATATATATATATATATATATATATATATATATATATATATATATATATATATACACATATATACATATATATATATATTTATTTATAGTTAAATTCACTTTCCATGGCTCCTTCTCCTATATATATATATATATATATATATATATATATATATTGGCTAAAGTATCTCTTATAGTTAAATTCACTTTCCATGGCTCCTCCTCCTCCATCTTCAGCCCCAAAAACAGCGACCATGGATTGCCCCGCTCCTCATCCTCCGCCAAGGGGACATCGGACGGGTGAACACGCATCTAACTTCCCTCACAGTCACCACTCGTCTCAGCTGCACGCCCCCCCTTCCAACCCGCAGCCACGGCGCTGTAGGATTCGAAAGGAGGATTATGTCATGCTGACCGTCTTGGGGATTTGTGTCATAGCGGCAATACTTGTGGGCTTATTGCTTTTCCGCCGGACTTGTCCTCCTGCCCCCATATTGAAAGTTGCCGGATTGACTGTGTCCAATCTAATGGTCTCTGCATCCACCGGGGCTACTTGGAAAGCCGACCTATTGGTGATGAAATCAGTGAATTATGGTGAATATTTCTTCAGAGAAGTCGAGTGCTTTGTCTACTCCCGTTGGGATACGGCGCAACCCTTGGCGGTGGCGTCAGTGAAGTCATTCGCGTTGCCGCCATATGCCAACTGGATTGTGATACAAGCGAAGATGACGATGGAGAAGCCCGAGGAGGCGGTGATTGAGGACATGGATCGAGAGCGGAGGTCCGTTGGGACAGTAGCCGTCGGGTTGGGCTTGAGGATGAGGGGAAAGCACGGGGCCAAAATAGCGGGGGGGAAGAGACACTTCCACTTGGAAGCTCACTGCGACAACTTAACAGTTGCTTTTGCAAATTCTACGGTAGAGGGAAGCTTAGTCGTCGGCGGTAATTTAGTCTCCGGCGATGATCCTCTTGCCATTAATAATCTCCCGCGGTGCTCCTACAGCCTAAAACGGTGTCCAATATAAAGGTTTATTATGAGCCCGCTTTGAACTCTTCAGTTTTCTTTTATTAGTGATCCGCGATTGCGTGATTCATTGCTAAATGAATGTGCCATTTATTGGAAAAAACTCAGATGGTTTGTTTTATTGGATTGCTATACATGGGTGACGATGTGGATATTACTTTTGGCTGTCAAAAATTCGAGAGCCTGTTTGTACGTTGTTTTTGGTTTTCCTTGCTCTGAGCTCTACGATTAACAAAGCAAAAAGAAGAGTCTGGTCTTATTTCACATTTTGATGCCAAGTTTCAGTTTGAGCCTTGTGAAAAGCAACAGTGTTTTGTAAGACCTACCGACGGTCAACAAAGCAGCAAAATTCTGAGATCATTCAGCTAAGTTATTTCGTTTGCGCGCATGAGTCCGGACAACCATCCAGCATACAAGGACATTGGGGCGAGATCTTCTATATAGTATATACACATGAAGCATTCCACTTTATTTCTGTTTTGGTCATATACATCAGAATAGTAAAACTGGCAGGCCATTCAAATTTTGCAAAAGAACGCCGTATTCCCAAGAAGCTGGGTGCAAATGAGAATCCTCAGCTCCTCGTAATATCATGGAATCCGAGGTCGTCTTAATTGCTTCGATTTGTAATGAACTCTTAGAATAGTTCCAGCCATCATATTGTTAATGATCGAATAAAGAACAAATAGATATGAGTGTAATTGATGTCTTCATCATCGTGGCATACATCAGCTATTTAAGGATGGAGAGTGGATCATATGGATCATGCCAAATTGCCACAGCGATCTTTCACCTCTTATTATTATTATTATTATTTACTTTGGGACGAGAATTGCGTTATTGATTTTATTTTTATTTTTTTCCTTTTATCGGAGTTTCCCTTTTTTGCAGATGTCACGTGGGAAAATGACTGCTATATTATCGTCTTTTCCTTTCCTTCTTTTATAATCTGGGATAAGAATACACATATTACTTTATATTCTTTAGATCTTTGTACTCTGCTAGAAGAATTGGGCCATTTCCTCTTTTTCACTTTTAGATAAGAATGGCCACATAAAATCAACTACAAGTCAAGTATAATATCTCATGCATAGCCTAATTAAAGGAGAGAGAACGAAAACAGCTTTTGTGAAACAATGTTTAGCTGTAGCTTTTTACATTCTTTTGTTCAATTTTCACTCGACACAATTCGAATTTTATTTAACTTGGAATAAAACTTTTAAAACACACACACACATATATATATATATATATATATATATATATAGCATTGTTAGTTCATGATGTTTTCAATGTAACTGGAGCTGGTTCGGCTATTGTAAGGCACTGCTTCACTTGCTTGGGATGTTGTCTATTAACATCTGTGCTGGAGCACTACAAAATCGACACATTGCAATTTCCGATGCTAAATGGGACAACAATTCCTTTTAGGCAAAAGGACAGTAGGAGTGTCAATATTTGTATACGGCGCACACTTTAGTACAAATATTTTTTTTTTTATCATTTAAGTGCCAAATCGAAAAAAACAATCACTTAAGTGCCAATTCCGGCGAAAAGCGATTAGTTAAGTGTCAATTCTGGCCAAACAATACACGTGTTATTTTTTATTAATTTCTTTGTCCAAATGAAGTCCACGTTGTAATTTTCCTTTTGAAATTCAGTGCCACGTGGATTTTCAAACTAGCAATTAAGTTAATTTTTTAAATATTTAAAAATAACCAGAAAATAACTTAATTTTTTTAAAAAAAAATTATACTTGCAAAGGCAAGGGCTTGCTGCCGCCGCTCACCATCGTCGGCAGTGGCTGGCGATGGGTGAGGAGGGGTACCCGATGGGATCACCGATCCCCGTCGATCCCTGCGAGCCCTCGCTGGGGGTCGACGAGGCCCAACCATGGCTGGCCGAGGCCTCGCGACCCACGGTGAGGCCGACCTCGCCGTGGCTGGGTGGGACCAGAATCGCCTAGCCACGACCACAACGAGCGGTGGCTGGGTGATTTCGGCCCCACCCAGCCACCGAGGTCTCGCAGACCCCTGGCGAGGGCTCTCGACGGCCCCTCTGGGACTCCGCCACCCATCGCCGGCTGGCGATGGTGGGCGGCGTCGGCCGACGACGGCGAGGGCTCACACCCTCGTCGCTGCAACAGTTTTTAAAATTGTTTTTTTAAATTTTAGCTCATTTTCATTTTTTAGTTTATTTTTACTCTTTAAATATTAAGTGGATTTTTTTAATTATTTTCAATTTTTATTTCTGACTAGGATGCTCCAGCAAGTCACGTAGGCGCCACATATGCTTTCCAGCAATGTTTACCGGACTTGACACTTAAATGATCATTTTTTAAATAAAACAATTGGCACTTAATTAAATGATCCAAAAAAAAAATATTGACACTAAAGTGCGCGCCGTACAGAAATATTAAAACTCCTGCTGTCCTTTTGCCATTCCTTTTATGAACTTCAGTTTGTGTCAGAACCAGGACCGCTAAGGAGGTGTGCAAGTAATGTCGCTCCCGGTGCAACTCTTGAAGCTGCATTTTGCTTCAATCCCTTTCAGTTTCTCTACGGTCAACATGATGTCTTGATCAAGAGTCAAATAAGGGCGTATGGCTACACTTCTGCTCTAGAAATGAACATTCCGGAGTTGATTTTCCTATTTCTGAAAAGAAGTAATTAATTTTTTGTATTTATTCAAGTGATTCCAAAACTACTTCTAGAGCAAAAGGAAAATACTGCAGAAGTACAAAAATGAAATTGCGTAAGTAAACGGATTGTTTGCTGCAGAAAATGGTGGATATCAACTTCATAAGGGTTGTCATGCCAATATGGTACAGGAACTGGAAGGGATTGAAGCAACATCTGTACACGAGAGGGGAGTGGAAGTTTCCCACCATCAGCCGGTGAAGGCAATACTCGCTGCACAAGTCAGTGTTCCTCCCATGCTCGATGGCCTTCAAAGCTTCTTCACCGCCTCAAGTCTTGAGCAGATTAAATGTGTCTACCTATGAGATTTTATATTCAGTGGCACGTCAAGCTTTCGAACTTTAGTGTCGATTAATTTTGTGTGATGACGTTTTTTACAGTGAAGAAGCCGTGTTCTTACTCTCTGGATTTTTGTCTATTAGCGACGAATTAATTTTCCGTCGCTAAATTCGTAGCATATTAGCAACGAAATATATTTTCGTCGCAAATGTCGTTGCAAATTAGTGACGGAAAATTCATTCGTCTCTAAATTCTTCTCTAATTTGTGACGACTTTTGTTCGTCACTAAATTCGTCGCTAATTAGCGACGAATTTATTTTCTCGCCATTTTCGTCGTAAATAGCGACAAATTTTTTTTTCGTCGATATTTTCGTCTCAAATTATTGACGAATATTTTTCGTCGCTAATTTTCGGTCGCTAAATCCGTGTTTTTTTGTAGTGAAAGCTAGCTGAATAGACTGAATTAGCAAAAACAAAAAGGTTTAGGACTCAATTGGCAAAAAAAAATTAGAATTGAATTGGCATGATTGCATGAGTTTAAGACTTTTTTTTTTGTTAATTTTCCCCATTAACCCATAAAGTACAAAAATGAAAATAAAAAAATGGAAGGAGCATAATTGAAAACGATTTAAAAAGATAATTGTACAGTATAACAGAAACAAAAAGAAGGGGGAGGAAGTGACATGGAAGAGATTTCTAGCAAAACGGAAATAGGGAAGGAGCAAAGAAGAGGAAAGAAAGGCACGAGTGAAATGTGCCTTCTCAGAACCCTACATTGTGACATTTGGTTCACTATTTGCAGAGGAGAACCAACTCTAGCTTGCATAAGAAAAGAATTTGCAGGGGCCACCTGTTCTTATTTGGTTTTTTTGTATTCTCAACTTCCTGCTAATGTTCCGCTTGTGCCCATCAAATTTCGCGATTGACTAGGGAGAAACAACAATCCACATGAACCGAACCAGTGCTAATTGACTTGCTATGCTCAAATGTCTTGTTGAGGAATTACGTCGGTGATGTGTACATCTACTGCTGATTGACTTGGTACACTCAAGTTAATGACTTGCGGTGCGTCCAATGCAGAAAATGCTTTTTCAAAGCTTTGGGTCGGAAGATTCTATTCCCTCTTTCCTGTTAATCAAAGAGCAGTGAATAACAGAGCTGATGTGTCTGATCAAGAACGACCGACATATGTTTCTCGATGTTGTTCCGAATTAGGCAGACATTAGTACAGCTTTTGACAAAATTGGCGTCCGACGACAATAATCCCATGATTTATTGATATGATTGCGTCCAAGTCTATTTGAACCGACGTAACTGGGAGTGTTTGCACTTTAGAGCCCTCGCTTATTGTATCTAGTACATTGTTTGATTTGTAAGCGTTAACAGTATTTAGAAACAATATTTTCAAACTTAGTATTGATTCCACAAGAAAATAATGGGTGCTTGACTATTATATAGTTGAGGGCATCACCAATGTTGTCCTAGACAGCTCCTGGAGCATTTTCTTGCAGCCGTTTAACTAAACTTTTTTACGACATGAAAGCACTGGCACATCTTGAGGTGCTTGATATCCGAGGCACTGGAACTAAGGATTAGCTACTTCTGATTTGGGACTTGCTTCATTGGAGATACATGTGGATTTCCTCATCCATTTCATGCTTGAGACGAGTAATCGATTTAATCACTCATACCTAACACTTGAAGATGATTATGTGGTGCGCAAGCAATCAAGTTAAAATACCCAATAATCAACGCAATAAATAAATTAAATGGGAGAGAAAATTGAAGAACACGTCATAACCAAGTTTAAGCAAGATGTGTAATCTAGGAAAGATTATAGAGGGAAATAATTAACCTTCCTGATGGGGTGAGTTTAATTCCTCAGCTGAGCTTTTGATACTTTTGCAGTTAATAATCAATCAGAGAGATTGAGCTTTTGATACTTTAGAAAATGCTCGTTGGAGTAGAGAAGCAATCTAGACCCTTCATTGACCAGAGTACCCAAATATTTGCTGCTCTTCTATAAATTGCTTCACAAGATGACCAAAACAAAATCTCTCCGGTAAGTATCATGTCCGAGGACATTGTATTACCGTCAGGTACTTTTTTATAAACAGGAAAATTCCTAGGAAGGACATGCATTAAGCATAGGTAAGCATGCTTACTGAAGAAAATGTGCAGTTGGAAACGGCAAGCTCGATACAGAATCCATCGATGCACAGCATCACAAGCAATCCAAAAATAGAAGCTCGATGCATTGTACTTCCATCAGTGAAACTTCCAAGCTAAATGATGCAGTCAGAAGTGACAAAAGCACAAATGGAAGAGTATCAAAATTGCAGAGGAAAAGAATCTGAAAAGTAGCCTAAGTTGGCCTGACTCAATGACATTGAAGAAATATGGATGGATAAGCCGGAACATCAGGCAATTCCTCTGCCAGCAAGTGAAGTTCGCATCATTCATCATAGCTAGCGGTAATGTATTCCGCCCAAAACCCAGTCTAATGACATTTATCAACTACCTATCATTCAAGTGACATTCAGTTTCTCTCCAACAGCCAATGCCATTGCGCATTTGATCTTCAAGAAACCTCAAGACAACTGCTGAGATGTGCAAAGAAAGCATATCTAAGGCCTCATATAATGCATTCGGGTGCTGCTTCAGAATAAATATGAATCTAGAGCCCCTTGACTTGAGAATGGTCAAATGTGATGAAGTCAGAACAATGAAAATGCAAGCTGGAGAATCCAGTCATTTCCGAAAGCAACAGAGAACAGTATCCCCTGCAGAGACCAGCACCAATTCTGATTAAGCCAAAAACCAGAATACAGGCAATGTTTTGCCTATAGGCCCTCCAAAACCAGAAAAGCAACTGGAAGATACGACACTAATGCTCCAGAAGGAGAACTAAAGGCAACCACACATGCATGCACCGAAACAAAAGAAGACAATTCAGACAATTGCAGTGGTCATATCCATATGCCAAATGAACTTTAGAATGATGATGCTCATAACAGATTGATTGGGCAGGAACAGAAAATAAAATGTGCTGAAATTAGAGGATTTTGGCACATTTTTCCACGCTTAGTTTTGATTCATCATTACTGATTTCAACATCCACAGAGAAAAAGGGGTTGACTGCAATTTAAAACCACAGCAGCATTTACTTCAAAATTATGCTTCCTGTTCAAACTTTCTCATCTGCCACATTTTCTCGCTTTCAAAATTCTAGCCAGGACCTCTACCATCTAAAATAGCATCCAAGGCCATCAATTATCCACAGCAAGACCAAAATGACTTGCGACAGATGACTAGTTGACCAGCTAACGACAAACTATCAGCTTTGCTAGTGATCTTACAGGCAAGCATACGGGAAATTAAAAGATTACGAGTCGAGTAATAGCAAAACAGTTAACTTTTTCTCTGAGACTGAATCAGGAAAAATTTGAAATCCAAAACATCAAGGAAGAGAGTAGTATGAATCTACACAGGTTGCATATTTGATCCTATCAACAAGGTCTGCCAGCAACATAATTCTGAAAAAAATCAAGTCAGATGCTATGCCACAAAAGCTTTCAAGGAAAAAATTAAATGCCACGAGAATATATAGAGGAATGGTACTTGCACCGACAATAGGAAATTGTGCATCCTCATCTTTCAACTTTTCATATAATCAGTGTGTCCCCTATAAATGTGTGAAACAATAAGATTCAGTAAGGAATTTAAGGTATTCCAGCATAGCCGTTAACTACTTAATGATCCAAGCAGAAAAGGAATTGCCAAGCCTTTTCTTTACTCTATCAACTTCATAAAGAATAGACTATCAAGCACAGAGATAAACACAGAATGAAGACGAATGATATAACTTGTCGTGCTATATGATGGACCTGTGTATCTCAAAGCAATATTCCCCCTGCATTAAGAAAAAGAAAAGGCAAGATGAAAATCAGAGACAAGCAGACCCTCCAGGATAGAATCATATAACTATGATGCAATGTTTATGGAGCCTCTAAAAAGGGGAGTCCAAGTATATAATGTTGAAAAATGTGACCAAGAAAACAAGCAATAAAAGAATCAAGCAGTATTTGACAAATTTTCCATTTTACTTAGCAGACAAGCAATTAAAAATGCCACAGCAGGGCATAAGCTACTCGAACAATGATTAGAGCTAACTTGAAATTTTAGCACACCACACACATGCACGCACAGAGACAGGTGAAACACAGAAGAAAGAGTGAATTATAAGTCAGGACTCAGGTTATGGGGCAAAGAGTTCAAATTATTACCTTCACATCAAACAGAGGGTATGTAGAAACAATTTTTCCCTAAATTTCATTCTGCAAAGATCGTTTACAGACGAATCCAGGCCTGTTGGTTCAATCTATAGCAGGCTAGCAGCAATAGAGTGGCTGATTTCGGCAGTCACTACTCTACTACTGCCACTATACAGTTTCCCCTCAAAAGTGGATTCCGCACCGACTTGCCATCTTCATTTTTTGTTTTAGAGCTGTTTATTCCCCCACCCCCCCCCCCCCTTTCATATTCCAAGAACATCATGGTCCCACTCAGCTCATTCAAAAGCCTCTTATGCCTTTTCTTACTATGATCCCCTTCTTAGTTAGAGATCAAAAGCAACACCAATTTTCATCCATTCACAACTGCGGAGATGTGCGAATAAAGCATATCTAAGGTCATACAAAATGCATTGGGGTGCCCCACCATAGTAAATATGAGTCTGGAGCCCCTTGACTTGAGAATGGTCGAATATGATGAAGTCAGAACAATGAAAATGCAAGCTGGAGAATCCAGTCATTTCAGAAAGCAACAGAGAACAATATCTCCTCCAGAGACCAATAATTACCGCACCAATTCTGATTATGCCAAAAACCAGAGTACAGGCAAGGTTTTGCCTATAGGCCATCCACAACCAGAAAAGCCACTGGAAGATAACCACACCAATGCTCCAGAAGGAGAACTAAACGCAACCACACGTGCATCCCAACATAATCTATCTATTCATAGTCTTTTTATCACAGGAGAACAAAGCAGACGCATTCCGAGATGTGGAAGCAAACTACCTGTTGTCACCGGCTGATGCAGCCGTCTCACAAGAAGGAAAACAATAAAGCATCGGCAGCTTTCAGTACCTTCTGTACAGCGTAGTGGCACAATTGTTGAACCATACAATCAAGACATATCGTTCCAAAATGCAAATATGGACAATGAGGGCAGAGCAAAAGGAAACTTGAAGAATCAAGCAGAGCTTATCAAAGGATAGAGAAGATCATCATTCCCAGATTGATATGAGAAGCAGATAAGTACATCCAATGCTCAATCAAACAAATGACTCAGCTTTCATTGAAAGTTTTGACGAGTTTTTGCTATTTCAGTTTCTTAAAAATATCTCACTCAAGGAATGCAAGAGAAGCAGCATTTTCATGGATTCTTGAGTGAAAAATAGTCATCAACAGTTTATCATCCAGAAACCTTCTCATTGGATCATGATCCCATACATGAGAATATAGTCTATCCTCCAGAAACCTTGACAAGTTCTTCCTTGATCATGAATAGCACAGAAGCTGCAAAAATCAAGTAACAGCAAAATAGTAAGCTTTTTCTGAGACCATCAATCAGGTAAAATTCGAAACCCAAAACATCATGAAAGAGAGTATAGGTGTGAATGTACACAGATTGCATATCTAATCTTAGCAACAGCGTTTGTCATTATAGATGTGAATGTACACAGTGCTAATGATCTTACTTTTAGGTCCTCTGCATTTCCACGTCCCTAGCAGCAGCCTCAGTCGTGTCACTAGTCCTTTGCAACTCCTCATTTCTCGGCGCGGACCTCCACTTGATGAATTTCCCGAACAATTATCCAATCCCTTCCAACTTCCGCCCCTTGGTCTCCGGCATAGAGTCCCAAAGGTTTCCACAAAGATATTTGAAGACAGTAGCATAAACTGATCATGTTGACAGTAGTCAGATTAATAGTTATATCAATTCTTTTTCATTATAACACTGAACCTGAAATAGATAGGCAGCTAAATAGTAACGATTTTGCATAAACTATTAAATAAAGTTAGATTACATGCATATAAAGCTTATATAAATTCCTAAAACAAGGGATATTGGATACTTTAACACCCCTTCTTACATGCAAACGAGACAGCGAACAACACATGCAATTGAAAAAAGAAGGCACGCGAGTAAAATAAACCTGAGGCAGAACTTGACTTTGTTACAAACGATAGAGAGTACAATCCAAAACCATAAACTATTACATGGAGGGACACTACATGCATATAATGCTCATCCCGTAGATAAACAATGAGAGATAGTGTAGCTGTCAACAGATCATCGAAGAAACTAGTGCCAAAATAGTTTTCAAGTCAGGCACACGCTTCTTCACATTGATCTTGATTATTGCGTCACTAAAGATTCCTCTTGTATGCAGGCAATAAGTTCAATCAAAAGTCATAAAACATGAAGCACAGTTGAACAGACCTAACAGAAATTGTGGCAAGCTCGAATACATTTACCTGAATTTCACTTTTATAAGTATTCCATATTGATCAAAGTCTGAGCCATGCTCATCTCGACAATACCACCAAATAAGTGAGTACGTAGTCATTCCAGCATATTAAGAAAACCAATCGCTATAATCACACACAGCCAATGAAACCTCCCCCGCAACAGCCATCTCTTGGAAATTACGACCAAAAGTCTCACTAATCTTGTGATAGCCGTTGCTCTCCCCCCTCCTCCCACTCATCACACTCTTCATTTTCTCTTTCTCCTTCCCTTTTCTAACGTTCAACCCCTCTTCCCTCATTATTTTATCCACTCACTTTTCTCTCTCTACTCATTTGCCACACTCCCTCATTACCGTTGCCCCTCACGTTCTCTTGCCCCCTCCCTTTCTTTCCTCTATTTTTCTTCTCCCCTTCCCCCACGAAAACAGAACCCCCCTTAGCCAAGCCTCATTCTCCTCCTCCTCCCGTCGGTTTTGAGCGACGCCACAACCTCCCACCACCTCACTAAAGTCCCTCAGTCTCCTCACAACCTTCCTGAAGCCACCTCGCCGGTCGTTGCCGCCGGAACCACCGCAAATCTCCACGGGACCGCCGGTACTCTGTTTTAGAGTCAATCGCGGTTCGATTCTGTTTTCGTCCGGACCGACCGCCACCGTCGCTCACCACCGCCACCGACGACTTCCTAGAACCCCTCACGAGTTCCCCTGAGTTCGTGGTCGCCGTTCGCCGCACGTGGGGCCCGGAATCAACCCCGAACAGCCACCCCTGTTTTCTGCGCGCGAATCCTCTGTTTTCGCCGGTTCTGTTCGCTGCTGTTCGCTGCTGTCCCGCCACCTTTGGTCGCCTTCCGCCGCCTTCCTCCGGCCCCAACCGATCCCCTTTGACCCCTAGGTGAGTCCCCGAGCATTGGCCGGCCTCGCCTCAGCCCGTGGGGCCCAGAACCGCCTCATTTAGCCCCGTTCCTCTGTTTTAATGCTGCTGTAAAATTCTGTTCTAGGTCGCCGGAGTTCGCCGGAGCTCCGCCGTCGCCGCCGCCACCTCGCCGGACCTCCGTCACGTACCCTAGTTGGTGCCGGGTCGTGACGCCTCTCGAGAAATCTTAGAACCGAGGCTTAACCGTGTTTTATCGCCGAGAACCGTCGCCGCCGTCGTTGTCGTCGCTCGTTGCCGCCGCCGTCACATTGTTGATTTTGAGTCGGCCCGAGCTTAAATAAATTGTGAGTTGACCCTAAACCTTGATTAGGGCGCTAATTGCGCCTAGGGTTAGTTGGGTTAGTAATTTTGGTAATAACATAAAGTGATTACGGTTGGTCTAGTTAGAAACCCCGGTTTAGGTTAAATGACCGTAATCGACTAAGTTAGCGTGATTAATTATATTATCTGTGGTTAATTGTGATTAGTTGAAATTGATTGATTTATCGCGAGAGTGCGATAGATTAAAGACGGGTGATCAATCGACAATTATAAATTAAATGGGCTAATAAATAATTATTGTTCGAATTGAGCTTTATATTGTCTAAATGAAATTAAATGCTCGTAATTGGTTCGATGATTTTTATCGGTGTGATTATCCCGTTGGAAGGCTTATGGTGTGACTGGAATTACTATTGAGTGTTAATCGCTACCTGAGGATTTATCGCCCTATTTAAGATTTGATGCCTGAAATGTCTATTGAGTGAATTGATGTGTATTTGAGAATTATTCGTTCCGTGATTGCAGTAGCTAATTGATAGTCTACATATGCATATGACCGTGTGCAAAATCAAATAAATATGTTCTAGCATGAAAACGGCCGTGGGCCGAGTCTTTGAGCACGTTGTGTGAGCATCCAGCCTAAATCAAAGAGAATTAAAATTGATTGTTATGGTGGGTGCATTGTGTGGTCATATGACGGAACGATGATGGGTTTTTCCTGGTAAGATCGTAGTGTATTAATAGTACACCAGTACCAGTCATGTGGGACCATACGACTTACCAGAAGCACGACAGTCCTGCCTCGTGCCGGTTAGTACGGGCACAGGGCTGATCGGATGCCGGTCGCAGCTTGTGATGGACCGACGCCCCGTATAGGGATGCCTACTTGTCGTACCGTGCAACGGGTGCACTGGAATAATCGCTTGTAGTAGCCGCTGCCGAGAGGGAAAAGGAGCGTAGCCCGGTTCGTCCGGATGAGTATGGGATCGTACTATTTATGAGGGTGGAATCACGCCAGTCGCGTAGATCCTCTCATGGTGCCGTTGGCACGATCATCGTTAATAAATGGACTCGTGTGGTGTCCTGTGCATACTTGTGGATGCGATGCTTATTTTGAGTGATTGACTTATTTCACTGCTGAGTCGAGTAAAGCATTGCATTATGTGTGGCTGCAGACTAGTAAGTATGCATGTGATTGATTAGTATATGGGGACTATACTTGGGTATTTTATGTGATCGTATGAGTTTGTGAGCCTACTGTTAGGATGCCTCGGGTGAATCAGTTTCCTAACCGAGCTTAGGCTTAATTCACTGAGATTTATTTCTCACCCCGTCGTGGGATAACATTTTTCAGGTCCCAAGTGATGAAGCCCGTGGACGCCATGGTTTGGCGGTAGGAGTGATCTTTTGAAGTAGATGGGAAGTTAACCTTACCCGACCGAATACCCTTTTGAGGTCTTAGTGATCTGCCCCGAAGTATGGGGTTGTTTATGTCAGCTATAGCTCAATAGGGCTAATTATCATCAGTTGTTTGGTTTAATGTGTGTGATGATCTTTTTGTGAACTGTCTTGGTATTTATCTCCTACTAATGTATCCCTGTTCAAATTTATGTTGTCTGGGAGTAAACCGTTTCCGCATGCGTAATAAACTGTCGTGGGTCAGTAGCGAACCTGGGACGCTATCCCTTATGACCCTTGGGACGATTTGATCGGGATGTCGCGTGCTCGGGGTTTGGGGCGTGACAAATCTGACTCACAATATTTCTCAAGGTAGGCTGCCAATATTCCTGCAGATAGTTTCACATCAGAACTTATACAGAGAAAATGAACTCATGCGGATGCTGGTAGAAGCAATCCTGTTGTTACGATATGCATCTTGGGAAAACCCAAATGATGACAGTGGAAAAGGGAAAAGAAAATTATAATAACCAAAAAACAGTTACCCATAATGACAAAAGAAAAGGAAAGAAAACGACACCGATACAACTGAAAAAATAATCATAGCAACAGTTAAATGCATGAAACAATGTTGCATATGTCTCTTGTCTTGATGACTAAATGCTCTCGGCACTTGTGACCATTGCAAAAATTTTACGTAGGCTTATATGGGAAAATGCCAAACACTTAAGCCCTCCACCTAGTAGTTGCACTTTTAGTTTGCAATTGGTAATATAGTACATAAGCATAAAAAATACCAGGAGACAAACTTCACAGGAAGACTACGTATAACATAGTCAATTTGGTTCAGACTTTCCATTTACCCTATCACATGACTAACTATGGTTGAAAATTTGCCTTTCATTTGTTAATACACACAACGAAGCAAGTAGTTGCAAAAACTTAAGATGGCAAATCTTATAGTGATATATGCGACGATTGGGCCAAGTTTTAGCATTAACGAGAAAGATATCAATGTATTAATTTAGCCATGTTGCCTTAATAGTAAATGCTACAATACAGTACCGAGACCTTATTTTGCATGAAACCTCCTAGATGCATAATGGAAAACAGCAATTTCTAGCAAGCTCATGCTCAAATTTGGCAAACAAAGCCACTGATCATATATGCCAACTTGTACATTCGGATAAAACAGTAGAGGTCATTCATACACAGTGAAGATAAATGTATATACAGGCGTGCTGCATAGTTGGCATTTCAGCTTTGAGACTAGTAGTTAACCCATCCAGAAACAACTTCAAGCACAACTAAAGCCCTCACCTTAAGGGCATTTATTTCTGCTAAACATCTCGTCATTTCCCTTTTATCACCTTCATGTTTCCTTGCAATAGCCTCTATCTGTAAATTAAGTGAATTTAAGGTTGAAGTAGCATATGTTTGATACTAAAGAAACAGCAAGAAAAAGCAAGAGTTGCCTGGTGCTGATGATCCTCACATTCTGCCAATATATTGGGGTTTAGAAAGAGAATTGAATTCGCTTGAGAAATATTATCTTGTATAGCAGCCTCAAGTTCCTCAACATTAGTTGGCATCTGCACACAAATCCATGTACCCTCAGGCAAATATACTAATATTGCCAAGTGAAGTGCTTAATTAATCTAAACCTAAAATGACAGCCTAAGCATTTGGGTGAAATTACAAAAGAAAATAAAGCAAGCAACCACCTCAAGGAATGCCTTTTTAAGTTCTGGAGAAATCACTGTGACTGCTTCTGCGTGCTGCTTCGCAGCAGCTAGCCGTCACCTATGCCTCTTCTACCTCCTCCTTACCTGATGGTAAAGCAAACTGCAAGTTTTCCAGAGTAAACACATTTAAACCGAGATTAAAATTCTCATCCAACAATTAAATAACTGCAGAATCCTTGCAAATGAAAGTTTCTTCTGAAACCCTGGAAGCATGGATTAGAATGATTGGTCGAGTAAACAGAGCCACTTGCAAAACATTGCAACTATCGTCCATCAGTTTTGGTCCATATCTACATGAAGTTAAGAATTCTTTTTCAAGAATTCCGGTTATTTATTTTTCGTTAACATTAACAGATTACCAATATGTAAGATACTGAGATAGTAAGAAACCTTCTGTGATCTCTTCTTACTTTTACAAGTTTGTCTTTTATATGTTGTCTATTATCTGTTAAAATTAGTTTCTGACATTTGTCAAGATAGCATGACAACATGTTGTTAATACCCCTTTTATATTTAACTCCAAGGTAGCGCGCAGGTCTACTACAAATTTGATGTTGACTAATACATGAAAAAAGCACTTCAATCAAAAGGAATAAAATCACAGAACGCACACAATACTTGAGGTGCAGTGACGCTTGCAGCGCAAACTTCTCATGCTTCTTGAGACTGATTTCCATTTCTCTAATCTAAACAAATAGAACAGGAAATACCAAGAAGTAAGATTTAAGATGACGTTGCCAAAAAAAAAAAACCACTATCCATGACAGATTGAAGATGATATTAGCCAAGAAAATGATCCTGGTGTACAAATCAAACGAGAATAGAAACGAAACTCCTTGAGAGGCGAGACTTGAAAGCCAAAGATGGAAGAGACACAGAGGTTATGGGAGCTTGAAATATACTAGGAGTCTTCTAAAGATGAAACGCAAAAGCAACACTATTGAATCACTTCATTTTGAGTCATCCTTTTTCCCTGCCCTGAGCATGCAAAATGACTGCTGTGAAAATGCACATGAAAAACTAAAAACTTGACTAGTGACCAGCCAAGAATTTAAATGGAACCGTACAATAGCAATCCTCTCCTTTAATATGTAAACGAAAATGTATTCCCGCCATGGTACCTTTTCCAAATTACTATTACATGAGATATATTCAACAGCAATACTCAGTTAAAACATCACTTGGTACAACACTATGTTTTGTTACAAGCATCAGTGGATGCAACATTATGAGATGTAAAAATCCGTACTCAGTAATCGTTTCAAGAGCTCCAAAGCAAGCGGCGCTCCAAAAAGTCTAGGGAAGATGAGAAACAATCTGAAACAATTGAATAATGGTTCTCAGCATACCATTATTGTTAAGACAAATCACGGTGGAGAAATAATTTATGAGTGGGTTCATGCTTTGCACAAACAACACTAAACTACTGAGAAAAACTTCCAATTGAGACAAAGAGGAGCTTTTTATTCCAAGTCCTTCCAGCAGAAGGAGATCTCTGGCGGCACATTCGCAAGCCATTTAGCTTAAGCAGAAAAAAGGATGGAGGAGTAAAAAGAAGTTCCAATAGCTAGGTAATAAGAATTAACAGCGAAAACTTCACTCTTTAGAGAGGTTGTGACACCCCAAACTTACCGTTTGTCCCCCACCCACTTTTCTCTCTCTACTCATTTGCCACACCCCCCACATTGCCGTTTGTCCCCCAAGTTCCCTTGCCCCCTCCCTTTCTCTTCTCTATTTTTTTCTTCTTCTTCTTCGTTTGAGGAACGACGCCCCCGACCAAACTCCTCCGTCCTCCTCTGCCTCTGCCGATTTGCGTGCGCCGCCACCACCGCTCGCCACCACAAGACGTCCAGCCACCTCCAGCCGTCGCCACCGACCTCGTCCCGGCCGCCGTTGGCCGTCGGCAGCCACGGAACCACCGCGGGAACTCCATCCCTGTTTCGGACCCCCTGGACCCGAGAGTGTCGGGGCTTCCCCCGGCCGTTCGCGGCACCGCCACCGTCAACCACCACTCCTACAACCATCCCCACCTCTCCTCAACATCCTCGACCAAGCCTGCCACCGATTACCCGCCGGAGCCGCCGTAATCGGCCTCGAGAACGCCGGAGCCCTGTTTTTGACTCGGTTTGGGATTTTCTTCGATCCCGTCGAACCGGCCCCCGCCGTTGCTCACCGCCGCCACCATCGAACTCCCAAGACCCCTCTTGACCTTCCCTCAGCTCGGCCGAGCTCGCCGCCGCGCGTGGTGGCCGGAATCGCCTCGAACCGCCGCCCCTGTTTTCGGCGCCGAAACTGCCGGTTCTGTTCGGCCGTGAACCGGCCGCCTCCGGTCGTCTTTCGCCGCCGTCACCGGTCCCCACCGAACCCCCGACGTCCCCTCTAACTCCTCCGACCACCCCGAGGTCAGCCGCCGTCCGCCGGTTGCCGAACCGGCCGTTGAAGCCGAGCCGCCCATCCCCTGCCCTGTTCGGCCCGAGTGGCCGGCCTCGTGGGCCGGTCTGCCCTGGCCATGGCCGGGTGAGCCTGGGCCGTGTGGCCGGTCCCATGGGCCATTTGGCCCGTCTTGTGGGCCATTTTGGCCGAGTGTTTGGGCCGTGGGCCATGAGTTTTGGGCCGTCGTTCAAGGAAATTGGGTCGTGATCCGGGAATCACCGAGAAGGATTCTGAGCCTCACCGAAGTTCGTGAATTCGTAGCCGGCCGTACCGTCGCCGTTGAGACTGCCCGAGCTAATTAAATTGTGAGTTGACCCTAAACCTTGGTTAGGGCGCTAATTGCGCCTAGGGTTAGTTGGGTTAACAATTTTGGTAATAACATAAAGTGATTACGGTTGGTTTAGTTAGAAACCCCGGTTTAGGTTAAATGACCATAATCGACTAAGTTAGCTTGATTAATTATATTGTCAGTAGTTAATTGTGATTAGTTGAAATTGATTGATTTATCGCGAGAGTGCGATAGATTAAAGACGGGTGATCGATCGATAATTATAAATTAAATGGGATAATAAATGATTATTGTTCGAATTGAGCTTTATATTGTCTAAATGAAATTAAATGCTCGTAATTGGTTCGATAATTTTTATCGGTGTGATTATCCCGTTGGAGGGCTGATGGTGTGACTAGAATTACTATTGAGTGTTAATCGCTACTTGGGAATTTATCGCCCTATTTATGATTGGATGCCTGAAATGTTCATTGAATGAATTGACATGTATTTGGGAGTTATTCGTTCCGTGATTGCAGTATCTAATTGATAGTCTGCATATGCATATAATCGTGTGCAAAATCAAAGAAATATGCTTTAGCATGAAAATGGCCGTGGGCCGAGTCTTTGAACACGTTGTGTGAGCATCCAGCCTAAATCAAAGAGAATTAAAATTGATTGTTATGGTGGGTGCAATGTGTGGTCATATGACGGAACGATGATGGGTTTTTCCTGGTAAGTTCGTAGTGTACTAATAGTACACCAGTACCAGTCATGTGGGACCATACGACTTACCAGAAGCACGACAGTCCTGCCTCGTGCCGGTTAGTACGGGCACAGGGCTAATCGGATGCCGCTCGCAGCTTGTGATGGACCGACGCCCCGTATAGGGATGCCTACTTGCCGTACCGTGCAATGGGTGCACTCGAATAATCGCTTGTAGTAGCCGCTGCCGAGAGGGAAAAGGAGCGTAGCCCGGTTCGTCCGGATGAGTATGGGATCGTACTATTTATGAGGGTGGAATCACGCCAGTCGCGTAGATCCTCTCATGGTGCCGTTGGCACGATCATCGTTAAAAAAATGGACTCGTGTGGTGTCCTGTGCATACTTGTGGATGCGATGCTTATTTTGAGTGATTGACTTATTTCACCGCTGAGTCGAGTCAAGCATTGCATTATGTGTGGCTGCAGACTGGTAAGTATGCATGTGATTGATTAGTATATGGGGACTATACTTGGGTATTTTATGTGATCGTATAAGTTTGTGAACCTGCTGTTAGGATGCCTCGGGCGAATCAGTTTCCTAACCGAGCTTAGGCTTAATTCACTGAGATTTATTTCTCACCCCGTCGTGGGATAACATTTTTCAGGTCCCAAGTGATGAAGCCCGTGGACGCCATGGTTTGGCGGTAGGAGTGATCTTTTGAAGTAGATGGGAAGTTAACCTTACCTGACCGAATACCCTTTTGAGGTCTTAGTGAGCTGCCCCGAAGTATGGGGTTGTTTATGTCAGCTATAGCTCAATAGGGTTAATTATCATCAGTTGTTTGGTTTAATGTGTGTGATGATCTTTTTGTGAACTGTCTTGGTATTTATCTCCTACTAATGTATCCCTGTTCAAATTTATGTTGTCTGGGAGTAAACCGTTTCCGCATGCGTAGTAAACTGTCGTGGGTCGGTAGCGAACCTGGGACGCTATCCCTTATGACCCTTGGGACGATTTGATCGGGATGTCGCGTGCTCGGGGTTTGGGGCGTGACAGAGGTTCAGCTTATCTTCCCACATATCCTCTAATTATAGCATTAGAAAGGGATAAAAATAAAGAAGAAACTGAATCATGTTCCCAATGATTAAGACAGGGCACCATTTAACGGAGGGTTAAACAAGAAGGGAACAATCATGAGGGGAATCAACACGAGAAATGTCATTGAGCATTAAAATGTACAACAATTACCAACATTGAACTAATGGATTATGGTATCCTGGCCTTTTCCAATGTGCTTCCGTATGCCAGGACTAGATCAGCGAGACACTTTCAGGATTCTCAATGAACTTAGATGCAGAAGAGGAATGAAGGTGGGAATAAAATATGATGTAAGACAGCAAACTGACACAAAAAAGAGAAACAGAAAAATTCACATCTTTGACTGCTAAAGCTACCTTAGGATAATTTGAGAAGGATGCTAGTCCGACATATTAGAAAAATAAGGAAATATTCTCCGATAAACTACTGAGTCGTATGAGATTCAAGTGAAATATATTTCCTCCAACTTGAGATATCTTCAAATGGTTAATAAGACAAGACCTGCGTCTGATGAAGGTCAATACCTAGTAACATTTTATATACCATGAAGAACAACTCTGCTAATGAACATATATATCATAGAAACAAATGAAACTAAAAATAGCTAATGATCAAGATAAGTGGGATCCATTTAGGCTTGTTGAGAATAACTACTGAAACAACACAAAGGATGGCAATAAGACCATTGATTTGAAGCTTTGGATAAATGTATTAGCGTTACCATTCTTAAATTATCACACAGGACCTCACTACAGTCTCCCTAGCTTCATTTCCGTTTTTCTTCCCCTTCAATTCACAGAATGTGAAAGAGAGACATTATGGATTTGTCCTAGGTAAACAAAAGAAACGACGCAATGTAAAGCTTTGGCGTGATAAGTACCTTTGGATCAAATCAATAGAAGCAACATGTTTATCAGCAAACTGTCGTTTGTAAGAAAAGGCCTCACCAAGTAATTCCTGCAGAGTGTAAAGACCAACTAAGAATCTGAAATGCCTAAGAAAATGAGACAGGCTAGATATCAATGTTTTGAGGAAATTCTGGCACAAAACAATTGCAGAGGTAATATTAAAAAGGTGAACAAAGCACAGAGCTGGAGCTTAAAGGCCGCTCTAGACGTTTGACGAAGTGCACATTTATATCGCTCAGCATTAAATCCAGCAGCCCGATCAGCAAGATTTTTCACAATAGTATCCAGGTCATCCTCCTCTTGCAGAGAAGCCAACTTCTTTTCCCTTTGATCTAAAATTGGTTAATGAAACAACCATCGAGATCATGAGCCAAACAAATAATAATGAGATATACTCTTAATAAGGACTTGCTAATCTGAACTTACCAACACGATTTACCATTTCTTGCTTCTTTATTTTGTGATGATTGATAGTACTGACTATCTCCTCCTACAAGATATTAACAGTAAAAAGTCTCCCACTAGTGGGTCACAAATATCGTCCACTATCAATTCTATCTGAAATTGGCACTCATATATCAAGAACCACTCCAATTAAGGAAACAATCGCACTTTTTTATAAAAATAACAAGTTTCGATGACAAACGCAAAAATAAAATGAAAGATCCATACTCTATCTTTCTGCATACCCACTGCTTGCGAAGTTTCGAAGCTTCATCCTCTATCTGTCTTATGTCAGACTGGAGTGGTTTCAGACTCTCCTCTAAATCACTAATACGATCTTCAAGGTCCTTTTTCCTGGAATGCAGCCTTTCTATTTCCCCAGCATCAGAACATCAGCAAATGGTATGGAAACAAAATTTAGCGAGCATAATCCGACAAAGATAAAATACAGATATATGAAGGTCTCTAGGATACATACCACACAAGAGAAGACGCCAACGACCAACTGGCTCCACACTCCCTGAAACATAATTACTGTTGTAATATTTATTTTATATTTAGATCCATAATTAGTGGTCTAATTGATGGAATATTATAAATTCCATTATTAGTACGCTAGTTAATGTGATTTCATATTTTGAGAGATTTGATTGTCATATTATTAGGGATCTTATTGTACGTGATTGATTCTTTTATTAATATATATACGGGATGATGCTCCAAGAAAAAGATCATCAATCCATTCCAAAAACTTCTTCCTTTTACGTAAAATTCTTCATGGTATCAGAGCTAGTTTTCTGGTTCCTACCTTAAACCACTTTCTCCGTTGTCGTACCATCACCATCACCACCACCACAATTTTTTTTTCACCACATCTCTTTGCCGAAGCTTGCAACTCTCCTTTTTTTTTTTTGCCTAACCTCGGCCTAACTAGAGGTCACTTTTTTATGATCTAATCATATCATAACCTATTTTTTTTCTTCCATCTCGAGTTATCGTCATTTAGCAGTGATGCCAGAAAATTCTGGTGATAAGGTCGATTCTCTTACTTCTGAAACCGGGCGGAAATATGAAAAAATTCTCTTCCCCGCCAGTTCGGTTCAGTTTGATGGCCTTAATTACCTTCTTTGGTCACAATCTATGATGATCAGTATTGCGTCCGGAGAATGTACTGGTTTTCTTACAGGGGAGAAAGCAAGACCTACTACTCCTCAGACGGCCCTCTCGAGATGGTTGGCTGAAGATGCCTCTGTGAAGGCATTTCTTTTGAATCATATGACTGATGGTATTCGTAAACAATATATTTTTATGCAGACATCACGAGATATTTGGGTATCTATTAAGGATACATATTCTGAGACAGGAAATGATGTTCAGATTTATGAATTGATGAAGAAGATCCAGGATCTTCGACAGGGAGGTATGTCCATTAGTGTTTATTTTTTAGAGCTGCGTACTTTGTGTCAGGAATTGGAGGTTTATGATGACACTTATGAGGGACTTGCTGCGGATGTCATTGTTCGACTTCAACAAAAAGAAGATAAGAAACGTGTATATCAATTTCTTATGGGTTTAAATCCAGAATTTGATATCGTGCGTCAAAATATTTTGCAAAAGGATCCTCTTCCTACCCTTCAGCAGGCCTATGCCTTGGTACATAAGGAAGATAACCGGCAACGCTTATATTCTATAACTCCTGCTCCTGCTCCTGACCGTTCGGCTCTTATCATGTCTTCCACCTTGAGATCCTCTCAAGTTCATATCCCGCGATCAACAGATAAGCCATCTATTCGCTGTGATTATTGTGATAAACCTTATCATGTCAGGGAGCAGTGCTGGAAACTTCATGGAAAACCACCAGGAATCGGTAAGGGCAAAGGCGTGAATAAGGGTCGTTCACAAGCTCATGAAGCCGAGGTGGTTGGACTAGCTGGTTCTGAATCTGCAAGTCCAAATGATGTTGGGAATTTTGTCACCAAAGAGGAGATGCAGCAACTTATCAAGGATATGATTAATCTGAAGAGTCCTAATTCCTCTCATGTGGCATCTAGTGCATCTGCCATATCTTCTTCTACCACTCATTCTTTCTCAGGTATATCTTCATATTCATCTCCTTGGATCATAGATTCGGGAGCCTCTGATCACATGACAGGATGCTCAGGTCAGTTTGAATCATATAAACCATGTTCCGGACATGACAAAGTTAGGATAGCCGATGGATCTTTTTCTCCTATATCGGGAAAGGGATCAATTTCTTGCACTCCATCCTTGACATTATCTTCGGTTCTTCATGTTCCTAAATTTCCAAATCAATTACTTTCAATTAGTAGTCTTACTCGAGATGTGATATCCCCTCCCTAGTCCCACATTGCCTAGGGGGGAGGTCTTGGGTGGCTTTATAAGCCTTGAGGGTGCCCTTGATTTGCATGAGGCCTTTTCCCGGCTGAGTGCTCGGAAAGCAAAACCGTGCGGGTTGCAAAACCCAAAGCAGACAATATCGTGCAAGTGGGACCCCGGCCGTTAGAAATGGTATCAGAGCGGACCCCCGACCGCATGTGTGGACCCCGGTAGCTGGGTAGCGGTAGCGGCGGAGTCCGCGAGCCCGTGAGCCCCAGTGCGGTACGGGCACAACGAGGACATTGTGTCCGAAGGGGGGGAGATTGTGATATCCCCTCCCTAGTCCCACATTGCCTAGGGGGAGGTCTTGGGTGGCTTTATAAGCCTTGAGGGTGCCCTTGATTTACATGAGGCATTTTCCCGGCTGAGTGCTCGGAAAGCAAAACCGTGCGGGTTGCAAAGCCCAAAGCGGACAATATCGTGCAAGTGGGACCCCGGCCGTTAGACGAGATCTCAATTGCAAAGTAATCTTTTATCCCACATATTGTGTCTTTCATGACTTGGTGACGGGGGTGAAGATTGGCAGTGGTAGTGCACGTGATGGACTTTACTGGTTAGATGGATTACCGGCTACACCTATCCAGGCTAGCACTGCAGATTCCAATTCAGCTGCTATTTCTTTTCTGCGACAATGGCATCGACGTTTGGGGCATCCACCACTTCATACTCTTTATTCATGTTTTCCTAGTTTAAAGAATCAAATTAAAGATCATCAATTTTTTTGTGATACTTGTGCTTATTCTAAGCAGACTAGAACTATTTATCTAGAGTCAAATAATAGAAGTCTTGTTTCATTTGATTTGATTCATTCTGATATTTGGGGTCCTTCCCCTATTAAATCTGTTACTGGGTATGATTGGTTTGTGACCTTTATTGATGATTTTAGTAGAGCAACTTGGGTTTTTTTACTTAGACATAAAAATGATGTTTTTGAGTCGTTCAAAACTTTTTTCAAAATAATTCAGACCCAGTTTAATTCTACCATTAAGGCTCTTCGAACAGATAACGAGAGCGAATATTGTGCCTTTTACTTTCAAAATTTTTTACGAGAGAATGGTATTCTTCACCAAACTAGTTGTGTGGATTCCCCAGCACAAAATGGTGTGGCAGAGCGAAAGAATAGACATCTTCTAGAAGTTGCGCGTTCACTTTTGTTTCAAATGCATGTCCCGTCATCCTACTGGAGTGAAGCCGTTCTTACAGCTGCCTATTTAATTAATCGTATGCCATCTAGGGTCCTGCAAAATAAAAGCTCAATTTCTATGTTGACTGGGAAACATTCATTTATTCTCCCACCAAAAATCTTTGGGTCTGTTTGTTTTGTTAGGGATCATCAAGTGAAGAGTAAATTGTCTCCTAGGAGTCTAAAGTGCATTTTCTTAGGTTATTCCTCTTCTCAAAAGGGCTATAGGTGCTATCATCCATCCACTCGTAAGTTTTATATCTCCAAAGATGTTATCTTTAATGAGTCTGAAGCCTTTTTTGATAATTCACTTTCCGAGATATCTAGTTCGACGTTTATTGAACCATTCCCAGAGCTTTCGGCGCCATTATCAACAGAACAGACAGAAGAGCCTATTGTGAATCAAAGTGTTACCCCAGAAGAGGTCTCACCTATTCAAAGAGATTATTCACAGGTTTATTCTCGTAAACAGGCTACTTTGCTCGGTAATCCTCCTGGTGAGTCTTCACAGGCAATACCAGAATCCAATACAACACCACCGGAGCCTAGTCCTATTGAAGATAACAATGTTGAGGATGAAACAATCCCAATTGCTCTCCGTAAAGGTAAACGGTCTTGTCTTGGTAAGCCTAGGTATCCCATCGATGAATATACTTCCTATTCTGTTCTTTCTCCATCATATTCGTCATTCGTTTCTTCTTTAGACTCTATGTCTATTCCTAATACTTGGCAGATTGCTATTCAACAAAAACAATGGAAAGATGCCATGTTAGAGGAAATGGAGGCTTTGAAGAAAAATCATACTTGGAATTTGGTGTCACTTCCTCTTGGGAAAAAAACAGTGGGATGCAAATGCGTTTATACAGTTAAGCAAAAAGCTGATGGAACTGTGGATAGGTACAAGGCTCGGCTAGTGGCCCGGGGATTCACTCAAACTGCAAGTGTTGATTATCAAGAGACATTTGCCCCTGTAGCGAAGATGAATACAGTGAGGATCCTTATATCATGTACCGCGAGTTATGGATGTGATCTTCAACAATTGGACGTGAAGAATGCATTTCTTCACGGGGAACTCGATGAAGAAGTTTACATGGACATTCCACCGGGTTTTGCAGATAGCACTACTGTTGGAAAGGTTTGTCACCTCAAACGTTCTCTATATGGGCTTAAACAATCACCTCGAGCTTGGTTTGGCAGGTTCACCAAAGTTATGCGAGCTCAGGGATACACCCAGAGTAATGCTGATCACACCTTATTCATTCGCCGTAGTGGTTCTCTCTCAACTTTCTTAATTGTGTATGTGGATGACATTGTGGTGACTGGAAATGATATTAGTGAAATCGTTAGATTGAAGAACGCATTGGGAAAGGAATTTGAGATTAAAGATCTTGGAAAACTGTGATATTTTCTTGGAATTGAAGTAGCTCGCTCCTCACATGGGATCTTCCTATGTCAGCGTAAGTACATACTTGATCTTCTATCTCAGACAGGAATGCTTGGATGTAAACCTATTGATACTCCACTTGATTCAAACGCGAAGATTCAGGCCAAGGTAGGGGAGCCGGTAGATCGCGAAAGATATCAAAAGCTTGTCGGAAAGCTCATCTATCTTTCTCATACACGTCCTGATATTGCATATGCAGTCAGTCTTGTAAGTCAATTCATGCATGATCCATATACTACTCATACGGATGTCGTGACTCGGATTCTTCGTTACTTGAAAGGCACACCAAGTAAAGGTATATTGTTTCGAAACCATGGTCATTTAAAGGTTGAGGCATTTACTGATGCAGACTGGGCTAGTTGTGTGGATGATAGGCGATATACTTCAGGTTATTGTTCTTATGTTGGAGGTAACCTGGTTACTTGGCGAAGCAAAAAGCAAGATGTTGTTGCTAGATCAAGCGCAGAGGCTGAATTTCGCTCTATGGCTCAAGGCATGTGTCACGCCCCGACTCTCGAGCCCGCGACATCCCTTGCCAAATTGCCACGGGGTCATAGAGATAGCTTCCCAGGCACGCTATCGACCTATCACTTAACTACGCATGCGGAAACGTTTAAACCTCCTGACATCAAACAATCAAGGAATAGAATAGCAGGAATCAAACACCATAACTTATTCACTTAAATAAGAATAAACAATTATACACAACGGCAGACGTTCGAGCATAACCCCATATTTCGGGGCGACTAGACAAGACCTAAAAAGGTCACTTGGTCAGGTGAGGTCAACTACTTACTTTCTTCAACTGACTACTCCGACAGCCAACCTTGGCGTTCACGAGACTTCGCCACTTGGGACCTGAAAATGTTATCCCACGACGGGGTGAGAATAAATCTCAGTGAATCAAGCCTAAGCTCGGTTAGGAAACTGATTCGCCCAGGGGATCCTAACCGAAGCTCACAAATCACACATGCAAATGTAGCAACTATCCACAGTTAACAATATAATCATCATCCACATGCACACTTACCAGCTTCAGCCATACATAATGCAATGCTCGACATGACTCAACAGTCAATGTCAATCAATCACTCAATCACAGCATCGCATCCACAAGTATGCACAAGACATTCCCCAGGACAATGCACACAATACAATAATAACTCGAACACAAGCGAGTATGAACGTCCGTCTTCCTACTCCATTTGTCCCATTCCAAATTTCGTAGTCGGGATGCGTTCACACTAACCCATGCACCAAGTTACATTGTATTCAGTCCTTTTTATTAATGGTTAACGTGCCCACGGCACCAGAGAGGATCTACGCGAAAGAGGGCGTGATACGACTCTCCCAATAACGCGATCCAACACCTCAGTGCGATCCAGCGTCTCACCGGCAGCACCGGTCTACGTTCCTTTACTCTCGGCAACGGCTACTACAAGCGGTGTATCCAGTGTACCCATCACGGCACCAGCAAGTAGGCATCCCTAAATGGGGCGTCGGTCCAACATCCATTGCGACCGGCATCCGATAATCCCTTAAAACCGTACGTCTGGCACGGGGCATGGATTATCGTGCTTCTGGCAAGTCGTATAGTTCCGTACAAATCATAGAACACGAACTTGCCGGGAACCTCATTGTTTTTCCCTCGTATGACCATACATAATACATCCAGCAATCAACCATTTTCATTATCTTTGGTTAAGGCCGGATGCTCACACGGCATGTAAAAGTCTCAGCCAAAGGCCATTTTCGTGCTAAAATATGTCATTTGACTTTACACTCAGTCATATGCACATGCCGACTATCCGCTAGTCATAGCAATCACACACAGGGTGATTAACCCTCTATCATCAACTGACAGTGAAAGAACATTCACTACACCCAATCAGGCATTTCAGAGAGGCGATTCAATCAACGAAACCATAACTCAATCCTGAGTTATTAAACTCAATCAAATAATATCCAGCTCAATTCATGCCATGTTATTTATTAATCGATTCAATTTAGCACATTGATCGCTCGCTCGTCTCTGGCCTATCGCTCACTCGCGATCACACAATGGCAATCCATTGCCCAATCAATCAATCAACTAGCAACAATTAGCCACAGACAATTTAATCAATCCGGCTAATTTAAACGATCGGCCATTTAACCTAATCCCAATTTCTATTTAAACCGGCTCCGATCGTGTACCTAAATTCCACAATTCACAAAATAACTAATCCTAGGCGCAATTAGCGCCCTAACCAAGGATTAGGGTCAACTCACATCCCATTAAGCTCGGGCAGTCTCTACGGCGTCGACACGAGTGGCGACGAACTCACGAACTTCGGTGAGGCTCGGAATTCCTTTCGGTGACTCTCGGATCACGACCCAATTTCCTTGATCGGCGGCCCAAAGCTCATGGCCCACGGCCCAAACACTCGGCCAAAATAGCCCACCAGACGGGCCAAATGGCCCACGGTCCGGCACATGGCCCAGGGCACTCGGCCAACCCGCTCGGCCCATGGCCCAGGCTCACCCGGCCATGGCCAGGGCAGACCGGCCCACGAGGCCGGCCACTCAGGCCGAACAGGGCAGGGGATGGGCGGCTCGGCTTCAACGGCCGGTTCGGCGACCGACGGACGGCGGCTGACCTCGGGGTGGTCGGAGGAGTTCGAGGGGACGTCGGGGAAGCTGATGGAAGCGACGACGGTGGCGAAGGGCGGCCGGAGGCGGCTGAACCGGCGGTGGACAGAACCGGCCGAACAGGGACTTGGCGAGCAGAAAACAGGGGCGGCGGCTCGGGCGGGATTCCGGCCACCACGCGCGGCGGCGAGCTCCGCCGAGCTGAGAGAAGTTAGAGGGAAGTCCAAAGAGGCCGAAGGAGGTGGCGGTGCACGGCGGGGACGGCCGAATCGGCCGGATCTGAAGAAGATCGGACCGAGCCCTAAAACAGGGCACCGAAGCTTTCACGGCGGCTTGCGGCGGTTCCGGCGGGCAATCGGCGGTGGGGTGGCCTCGGCTTGAAGCTCAGGACACGGGGGAGTCACGGCGTGGTGGTGGGAGGCGGCGGCGACACCGCACGAAGCCGGAGGAAGCGGCGACATCCTCGGGTCAGAGAGTGCCCGAAACAGGGGCTGGGCTCCGCGGCTGTTTCGCGGCCGTCCGACGAGCGACGACGGCGGTGGAGGGGTCGGGGGTGACGGCGACGGGCTGTTGGAGGCGATGGCTGCCGGTGGTGAGGTGGTGGCGCGCCAAATCCGATGGGAGGAGGGAGATGAGGTTCGGTGGTGCGGTGCAAGAAGAAGAAGAGGAAGAAGAAGAAGGGAGGGGGGAAAGCATCGTCCGCGCGCGCGCGAGAGAGAGAGAGAGAGAGAGAGAGAGAGAGAGAGAGAGAGAGAGAGAGAGGGGCCCACCTAGGACTTTTGGGCACAATTTGTCCTATTAGCAAAATATCTAAGGGCAAAATAGTCATTTGGCGATTCGGGACTGAAACGAATTTTCGGTACAATGGACGAAGGGCATTTTCGGTATTTTCATAGGTTAGGCTTGGTCAGGTTAGGCTCAGGTCGCAAGGATTGAAATCCTAATTCACGGCGACTAAGAATTTCGAACCTAATCTAAACCGACTGAAATTCGATCTTAATCCATTTTTATCGAATTCAGGGACTTTACCAAAGTCGGATTTCCAGGGCGTCACAACTCTCCCCCACTTAGGAAATTTCGTCCTCGAAATTGAAGTACTGCTACTACCCTTCAAACGAATAAGAATACATAGTCCTCATAACATCCTTAATCCCCCTAATAGTTCATTCAGTTCCATGGTGTTACCAAACCACCTTGGCTAGAGGATTCTTCATGTTCCGGAGCACTCGCTCTTTTCTAACCACTATTCCAACTGGACTTCTCACAAACGATGTCTACTCATCCAATTCAGTTTCCTCATAACCCAGTACATGAGTAAGCCTGATTCGTACTTCCTCCATACGACAAATGGAAAACATTAACCTTGGACCAGTCCCGGTGGCGACACAAGAGAGCCCCAAATTCTCAATTCTTTTCAAAATTTCGAAAGGCCTGACATGCCTTGGGCTTAACTTTCCTTTACTGCCAAAACGAAATGTCCCTTTCCTAGGCAACACCTTCAAAAAGACAAAATTTCCCATCTGAAATTCTAACTGTCTTCGCCTCCTAATGGCGTAACTTTTCTGATGACTTTGCACTGTTCTCTATCTGTCTCTGATATCCTTAATAGCTTCCATCGACTGTTCTACTAACTCAGGATTCGTAATTTTCCTTTCACCCCTTCAATCCCAATAGGCTAGCGTTCTACACGCTCTACCATACAGTCTTAGAAAGTACTATTTTAGTATTCTGCTGGTAACTGCTATTTAGGCAAACTCCACTAAGCGTATCTGTTCCTCCAAATTACCTTAAAATCCAAAATGCATACCTCAAACCTGTACTCCAAAGTCTAAATTGTTCTTCCAGACTGACCATCCGTCTTCGAATGATAGATCATACTGAACTGCAGTCTCGTTTTTCCCAAAATTTATACCACGCATATTTCAAATCGTTCATTACCTCCACTCTGTACACCGAAATCACGGAACAACTACCAAACCCAAGTCGGATTCAAACTTACGATCCCCGTTTACCAATATACCGCAATTCCATATCCACAATTCGTTTAAACATGTTGGACCATCCAACTCTAAGGATACAACTCCACTGGGACCATCTAACCTTGCTGTCCAAATCCACTGTCGGTTGTCCTAGTAACCATAGTAATTACCCACTCTCACAAATCCATTAACCACTTCTTACTTCCAATGAGCAGAGTTTAACACTGCTTCTCCTCTTGATCCAAAGATGTCAATCATAACTAACACTAATGGCAATTTGGGCATTCTGTTTACATGAAGAAGGTCGACTAATGATTCGCCTTTTAACCGACAACTCCTTATGGTCTGAAGTTATCACTTGTCGTTTCCAGAAACATCTGATGAATAACTGAACTCAGACTCCAAATCCAACTGAGGGTCAGGACATCCATTCTGTCGAACAGGATTAGCTCACAAACGACTGACGAGTCGAGGGCCACCTCAATATTCCGGTTTAGGGTTGGAATCACCCGTTCCCAAACCGATAGTACCATTGAACACTGTCAAGATCACCTCTCATGACCAACTCAAGTTGATGCGGGATTGGTTCAACTCGATCCGTAGTTCTCCAGCAACACAACACATAATCCAGGGTAGCTAATCCTTGACTAGTGTGTGGCTGGTACGGGGTTCTAGTACAGATCGTTCCTCACGGGGTTCATGGCCATCTTGAATATCGATCAATGCCAGCTCGCAAATCATGCCACGAATCAATCCCTGGTTAACTTCAGGGTGATCCTATGGTTGACTTACAGCTGAGTCAGATCAACCCAAATCGATCCATGCTTGATTTCAGGTCGCCACACAGTCGACCCTCAATCAGCACAGCCAATTGGTAAATCAGGCCATCATCCACGTCGAGGGCGACTTCTAAACTCTCGGTGGCTTCCTCAACCTTTGGTCGTTGTTTGCGAACAGTTCGAGTCTTAAGCTTGGGTCGATCCTAGATCTTGGGGCATCACTTTCATACCAAGCTGAATCTCTTCACACTGTTAAAACCTGCACATGTATCATGAACCTGTTTACTGCACTCCAAACTGAGTCACTTATCTCTTGACCTCTTTGAAGTTTCATTACCACTCCATTGTGATACTTTCCCACCTTTACTCTAGAAATCCCAACGACAGCAGCAGTTCACTAGGCTTGTAATGTTGCGTTTTGACTTATCAATATGCTAGCTCTTCGCCATAAGCTTGGCCATATCAATCTTTCTGCCAATCCCTTAGTGACCTTATCTTTAAATCTCGGTGCCTCATCCAGCTATTCGGACCCACTGAAACTACTATGGTGAGTTCCTGATCGATTTTCTGTTTTACCAAGAGCAAGACCCTTATGGTCATTATTCCAAGAAATCATGCGGCCCTACAATGCTTCCGATGCGCCACTCTGATAACTAGCCAACCTTAATTTCCACATCTCGCAATCTTAATCTTATTCAGGGCTATCTCCAATCTCAATAATCTATACATCCAATTGGTGGTCCTATTACATCGACCATCCTTAGACTTTATTCCGAACTTTCCTTGTTTGTCTTCACTGTCCTCGTTCTATGCACATGTCTAAGGCTTCATTAATTACCATCCCCAGGCTGTGTACCCTTCACCATGACCTTATTAAGTTACTAGTTGAGGGAACCATATGAGCCTCAAGTCATCCCAAGACTGCCTTTGACATACTATGAGATCTTCTCAAATTTTACGAAGCACATAAGTCTTACTAACCCATGACATCTCAATTCATCCCAATCTTCTGTCCATCACCCAAAACACAACACAACGTATTCACCACACGTTCTTCACTTTGAAATCACAGTTTAAACACGTGTAGTGGAAGGCTTTCCTCGTTACTCATCACCTAATACCTATCCTCACATCAATTCTTATCCGTTCGAAACTTTCGACTTCCCGAGGGACCATTACTTCTTAAAGATCATTCTCTTAATCCTCACTCGCTTTCTTGCGAGCATCGATCATATCACATAATTCTAGCCTTCACAA
Source organism: Rhodomyrtus psidioides (assembly GCA_021437785.1). Taxonomy (NCBI): domain Eukaryota; kingdom Viridiplantae; phylum Streptophyta; class Magnoliopsida; order Myrtales; family Myrtaceae; genus Rhodomyrtus; species Rhodomyrtus psidioides. The sequence goes on along the minus strand of JAILYB010000044.1, from coordinate 83,339 downwards.
CCCACCAATACAAGTCGCCTCATTGCCAAACCGTACTGACGAGTCTAGTCCACCGATAACTTCCTTTTACAAAATCTCTATAACTTGCTGAACTTAAGGAGTTTCGAGCACTTATCGATATCAGCGGTCTTGGTCAATCCATGACCAGCTTAATCTTAGTCGAACCCACTGAAATTCTGTCATCAGAAATTACATGCTTACAAGCCACATGAGTTAACCAAAACTCGCACTTATAATACTTGATAGTCACTTATACCCTCCTTGGGCCTTCGATCGAATGCTACTCACTATTATCCAATTTCTTCAAGTACGCAGAATGTTGCTTATGGATGGATCACCAATCGATCCAAATACTCTTCTCGATTACCCTAATCAGCAGACCCATAAAAGTGACATGGGCACTCGTCCGACGAACGATATCAATGTAAGCTCGTAGAGTCCTTAACGCATCTTGAATATCGTTCCTAACACACTCTCATTCCTGATCCTCAGCTGATGACATCTCGTCCGCAGATCAACCTTAGAGAATACCGTAGCTTATAGTGGTTGGTCAAATCTTTCGCTTGTCCTTAAAGGTGAATACTTATTCTTGATCCCCATCTGATTGAATCGTTTACAATCGATACTTAACTTCAACGCCCTTTCTCTTTTCCTCATGAACACAAATATACCTCCCATAGCGACAAATTAGGGCGGACAAACCCGTTGTCCAACATATCACACCTTGGCACCTTGAAGTTCTTAAGCTTCAACGAACTATCTTCTATGGCGCCTTGAAGATCTAATCCATTTTAGGGTTAACTCCGCTACAAATTCCACTTTTCCCTTTTGGCTGCAGTCCTTGCAACTCTCGAAGAAAGACATCAGAAAGTTCATGTGTGACTGCGATGTCTCTCACCCTGGGTTCCTCAGCTACCAATTCAAACATGAACGTCCAATACTTAATAATCACTCGCCAGCAGGCCAGTCGCCTTAGGCGACGAAACCAAACAAGTCGAGGCTTCTCCTCGATTAACATAAAACTCAGAACTAACCAACCTGACGGGATCAAACTAAACGGTTTGCAATAACATCCATCACTGATCCCAGACAATCCATGTCCATAACAACATCAAGATCAGACACCTTCGGTATGATCACTCTATCCTCATCCTTTCATAGCTTACAACCAACCTACCCTCGAAACGTCTTACAATAGACACTACCTTAATATTTAGCGGCGTCAAAGTCTTAACTAGCACTCTCAACGATCCCAAACTCAGCTCAAACACATTAACAATCTACACTCCCGACAGGTACCATACGGGGTCCTGTCCACCCCAACGCAACACCACTGCGATCTCAGGCATACAGCCTCAAAACTTGAGCAATGAATACGTACGCAAACTGAATAACTTATCGAGACATATAACAATCACATGCACAATGGTTAAAGTCCTACTAACTATCCCCAAATCCCAACGCTCCTTATTACTCCAGGCCAATGACCAGATAGATCAGGCTGACCTTGCTCTGATACCACCTTGGGCGGGGATGTCACGCCCCGACTCTCGAGCCCGCGACATCCCTTGCCAAATTGCCACGAGGTCATAGAGATAGCTTCCCAGGCACGCTATCGACCTATCACTTAACTACGCATGCGGAAACGTTTAAACCTCCTGACATCAAACAATAAAGGAATAGAATAGCAGGAATCAAACACCATAACTTATTCACTTAAATAAGAATAAACAATTATACACCACGGCAGACGTTCGAGCATAACCCCATACTTCGGGGCGACTAGACAAGACCTAAAAAGGTCACTTGGTCAGGTGAGGTCAACTACTCACTTTCTTCAACTGACTACTCCGACAGCCAAACCTTGGCGTTCACGAGACTTCGCCACTTGGGACCTGAAAATGTTATCCCACGACGGGGTGAGAATAAATCTCAGTGAATCAAGCCTAAGCTCGGTTAGGAAACTGATTCGCCCAGGGGATCCTAACCGAAGCTCACAAATCACACATGCACATGTAGCAACTATCCACAGTTAACAATATAATCATCATCCACATGCACACTTACCAGTTTCAGCCATACATAATGCAATGCTCGACATGACTCAACAGTCAATGTCAATCAATCACTCAATCACAGCATCGCATCCACAAGTATGCACAAGACATTCCCCAGGACAATGCACACAATACAATAATAACTCGAACACAAGCGAGTATGAACGTCCGTCTTCCTACTCCATTTGTCCCATTCCAAATTTCGTAGTCGGGATGCGTTCACACTAACCCATGCACCAAGTTACATTGTATTCAGTCCTTTTTATTAATGGTTAACGTGCCCACGGCACCAGAGAGGATCTACGCGAAAGAGGGCGTGATACGACTCTCCCAATAACGCGATCCAACACCTCAGTGCGATCCAGCGTCTCACCGGCAGCACCGGTCTACGTTCCTTTACTCTCGGCAACGGCTACTACAAGCGGTGTATCCAGTGTACCCATCACGGCACCAGCAAGTAGGCATCCCTAAACGGGGCGTCGGTCCAACATCCATTGCGACCGGCATCCGATAATCCCTTAAAACCGTACGTCTGGCACGGGGCATGGATTATCGTGCTTCTGGCAAGTCGTATAGTTCCGTACAAATCATAGAACACGAACTTGCCAGGAACCTCATTATTTTTCCCTCGTATGACCATACATAATACATCCAGCAATCAACCATTTTCATTATCTTTGGTTAAGGCCGGATGCTCACACGGCATGTAAAAGTCTCAGCCAAAGGCCATTTTCGTGTTAAAATATGTCATTTGACTTTACACTCAGTCATATGCACATGCCGACTATCCGCTAGTCATAGCAATCACACACAGGGTGATTAACCCTCTATCATCAACTGACAGTGAAAGAACATTCACTACACCCAATCAGGCATTTCAGAGAGGCGATTCAATCAACGAAACCATAACTCAATCCTGAGTAATTAAACTCAATAAAATAATATCCAGCTCAATTCATGCCATGTTATTTATTAATCGATTCAATTTAGCACATTGATCGCTCGCTCGTCTCTGGCCTATCGCTCACTCGCGATCACACAATGGCAATCCATTGCCCAATCAATCAATCAACTAGCAACAATTAGCCACAGACAATTTAATCAATCCGGCTAATTTAAACGATCGGCCATTTAACCTAATCCCAATTTCTATTTAAACCGGCTCCGATCGTGTACCTAAATTCCGCAATTCACAAAATAACTAATTCTAGGCGCAATTAGCGCCCTAACCAAGGATTAGGGTCAACTCACATCCCATTAAGCTCGGGCAGTCTCTACGGCGTCGACACGAGCGGCGACGAACTCACGAACTTTGGTGAGGCTCGGAATTCCTTTCGGTGACTCTCGGATCACGACCCAATTTCCTTGAACGGCGGCCCAAAGCTCATGGCCCACGGCCCAAACACTCGGCCAAAATAGCCCACCAGACGGGCCAAATGGCCCACGGACCCGGCACATGGCCCAGGGCACTCGGCCAACCCGCTCGGCCCAAGGCCCAGGCTCACCCGGCCATGGCCAGGGCAGACCGGCCCACGAGGCCGGCCACTCAGGCCGAACAAGGCAGGGGATGGGCGGCTCGGCTTCAACGGCCGGTTCGGCGACCGACGGACGGCGGCTGACCTCGGGGTGGTCGGAGGAGTTCGAGGGGACGTCGGGGAAGCTGATGGAAGCGACGACGGTGGCGAAGGGCGGCCGGAGGCGGCTGAACCAGCGGTGGACAGAACCGGCCGAACAGGGACTTGGCGAGCAGAAAACAGGGGCGGCGGCTCGGGCGGGATTCCGGCCACCACGCGCGGCGGCGAGCTCCGCCGAGCTGAGGGAAGTTAGAGGGAAGTCCAAGGAGGCCGAAGGAGGTGGCGGTGCACGGCGGGGACGGCCGAATCAGCCGGATCTGAAGAAGATCGGACCGAGCCCTAAAACAGGGCACCGAAGCTTTCACGGCGGCTTGCGGCGGTTCCGGCGGGGAATCGGCGGTGGGGTGGCCTCGGCTTGAAGCTCAGGACACGGGGGAGTCACGGCGTGGTGGTGGGAGGCGGCGGCGACACCGCACGAAGCCGGAGGAAGCGGCGACGTCCTCGGGTCAAAGAACGCCCGAAACAGGGGCTGGGCTCCGCGGCTGTTTCGCGGCCGTCCGACGAGCGACGACGGCGGTGGAGGGGTCGGGGGTGACGGCGACGGGCTGTTGGAGGCGATGGCTGCCGGTGGTGAGGTGGTGGCGCGCCAAATCCGATGGGAGGAGGGAGATGAGGTTCGGTGGTGCGGTGCAAGAAGAAGAAGAGGAAGAAGAAGAAGGGAGGGGGGAAAGCATCGTCCGAGAGAGAGAGAGAGAGAGGGGCCCACCTAGGACTTTTGGGCACAATTTGTCCTATTAGCAAAATATCTAAGGGCAAAACAGTCATTTGGCGATTCGGGACTGAAACGAATTTTCGGTACAATGGACGAATGGCATTTTCGGTATTTTCACAGGTTAGGCTTGGTCAGGTTAGGCTTGGGTCGCAAGGATTGAAATCCTAATTCACGGCGACTAAGAATTTTGAACCTAATCTAAACCGACTGAAATTCGATCTTAATCCATTTTTATCGAATTCAGGGACTTTACCAAAGTCGGATTTCCAGGGCGTCACAGCATGTGTGAATTGCTATGGGTTCAAAAACTTTTGGATGATTTGGGATTCCGAGTTCATAAGCCAATGATGATTTACTCCGATAGTAAATCTGCTATTGGTATTTCACATAATACTGTCCAGCATGATAGGACTAAGCATGTGGAAATTGACCGACACTTCATCAAAGAAAAGCTTGATTCAGGAAAATTTTATACTCCATTTGTTCAATCCTCAGAGCAAACCGCAGATATATTCACTAAAGCATTGAGCAAACGAGTATTTGATTATCATGTGTCCAAGTTGGGCATGTGCAACATCCATGAGCCAACTTGAGGGGGGGTGTTGTAATATTTATTTTATATTTAGATCCATAATTAGTGGTCTAATTGATGGAATATTATAAATTCCATTATTAGTACGCTAGTTAATGTGATTTCATATTTTGAGAGATTTGATTGTCATATTATTAGGAATCTTATTGTACGTGATTGATTCTTTTATTAATATATATACGGGATGATGCTCTAAGAAAAAGATCATCAATCCATTCCAAAAACTTCTTCCTTTTACGTAGAATTCTTCAATTACCATACCTAGACCTTGCCCACCTGTAGTGATCATCTGGAGTCCAAAAATCTAAACTCCCAACTTTGAAACCTCATCTGCCTTCCGATCAGTTTCTGCCATTCCAACGTACTGATGAACCAAGAACACAGTAGTTAGGCCGAATAAAAGGTTTCTGTCCGTTACTTAAAATTAACTGACTCCCTGCTATTGAGTTTCTTTTCTTCATATTCCAAAATAGACTGCTGTGGAAGGCTTAAGCATACCCAGTATTCCAGACCAAATTGACTTATATCATAACCTCCTTGGCAGCATCAAGAGCATCAAAGACTTGGTCAAGCCGGGAACACATGCCAAGTGCATGCAACTGCCGCACAGTCACAACTACTGTGAATAATAGGGAAGTCAATTACCTCAACCCCCCCCACCCCCCCCCCCCCCCCCCCAAAAAAAAAAAAAAAAAAAAAAAACAACAACAACAAATGAAAAACGACCCAAAAAAAAAAAACAAATTTCAGATTTCTCGACATTAAACTGGCCTGTCAGTTCGTACCTTCTCTGGAATATGAAGAGGTTCTTTATGACGACTACTTCTACCCACATAATTCAATATAGGAACACCAAATGGCCGGAGATTTTTAACAAGAAAGTCTCGATCCCCAGAATCTTGAGCTATGAAAGACTGAAACCAAGTAAGTACATTATCCAATGAGGTGAGAAATTCATTCGATGATATATGCACTTGTGCAGAAGAAATAATAATATAAGTGGGTGCAAGAAAATTACAGTAAAAAAGAATTTGTGCTGAAGGAGCAATACAGAAGTATATCTAACATTCTAAAAGGCAACGAAGCACCAACTATATTAAAGCGTTGTTAAATTAGATAAATAAAAGTATCAAATTCATGCCCCAACTACCAATTCTTAGTTATTATCCTAGGAAAGCTATACTATGCGCCATTTTACAGCAGCAATACTCCAAATTTGTTATCTGAGAAAAGGATAAAATTGTGGAATTCTTGCACCTGCCAATATGCTTCCTGCCCAAGACTTGCAAGGAAAACACAACTCACTACCTATTGCGCAAAAATGTCGACACAATCCACATGGACTTGGGCATATCTCCACTCCTGCGAGTCTAGGATTTCTAAATTGACAAAGTACTGAAAATATAGGCTAGCTACCCAAGGGCGTAAATTATAAATAGTATGCTTCGAATTCCAAGTGCCATTTCCTTATTCCTGTCCCTTGCTGATTCTCGACTATGCTATAAATAGAGAGAATGCATCAACCTAACAGCTGACTCTGTAGTCAAAATAGAAATCCAGCCTTGATATGAAGCAATAGCTTCAATAAAGACTTCATGATGCCAGTAGGCTCATGGCAAGCATATGCAATCAAATGGTGCAAAGAACAATTGACTTAAATACTCGGTGCAGATTTTCACAATATTTGAGCAACTACTCTGTATAATAGGAGTTCATGCATCACAAGAGTCAAATATTATCTTCTAGTCAGATAAAAGGGTCGAAAAAGGCAAAAATTGGGAGTGAACAAGTTAGAAATGAGGATCACATGTCCATTTAGTAGATAAAACATCCAGACTCTGGAAGTTGACCTCTCTCAGAGGCTGCAAAATATAACAATTCCAAGGCCTAGCAACAAGACAACTATGCTACTACCTCAATTTACCAGGTGTGGGTTATGTTTCTCAGAGCTTCAAGTGAAACTTAATAGCTGCTTTCCTTTCATGTGTTAATGACATAATCTGGCTCATCAAATTTTTCATATCACAAGTAAATCACCTGATAACTACAGACCTCAGGCCCACCAAATACATCGCCTCAATTGAACTAGAAATAACCATTCTGCTGAAAAAGTCTGATTTCATATTCAAGCCAGCTCGGTTGTTGAGAAAGGCAAATCACCAGCTTTTTCAAGTGCCTTACTGTCACGTTCTTCAGATAGGCCACTACACACACGCCAGACATAGGAGGCCCATGTCATTCAGGTAAAGGAAAGATAGCATCTACCAGGCGCTATGCAAGTACATGGGCCAAGCTTTGCAATGTTTCGAGACACCATGAGTCTCTGATAACAGAAGGCATTTCCTTTTGCAACAGAAGTTATTCAATAAATCTCCTTAACTTTCTAAACTCTGCTAAGCAAAAACTGTCACTAGGAATGATGACCTAGAAATTTAAACATACTAGACAAGAATATAGTCAAGACTAGCTCAGAGTGGAAAGGGACAAAATGAACATTGATCACATGTAACTTTCACCTGTAATAAGGAATGTGGCCTTCCGAGTAACTAGCATGGTCCCTGTCCGAAACATCAACCTGATTTTACAGTGCAGTAGAGTTAACAGTGAATTGAAGGCAATAACTATTAGATGCGAAATTGAATTTACAGAATTACTTGAGTACCTCAGGTGGCACAGGACCACACACCTCCTTATTCAATGCGGAGCGATGTTCTTGCAACCATTAATAAGCTTCATGTATCTTCTTAGTTCCAGAATTTTTTAGTGCATATAGAAGTTTATTCTTTGTACTCTCCATATCCTTCAACCCACAAAAGATGCAAGTGAAATACTGATATTTTTCCCAATTTAAATACAGGGAAAAATTAGCAATTTTTTTACAGTGCATGATTATTGCATTTTGCAACCTTCCAACACACGCATATCACAAGCTTGTGTGGACAGTGAATACACGTCCATTCTGCAAAAACAGACACATATACAGGTACAAATAATAGTACAAATAACATAAACTCCGCATCTATTAGGCATTAGCACACTCACAGATCAAGTTACATATTCAATGGGATCTTTAAAATCATTTAAAGTCTTTGCAGCTTCATTTAATTTGTTCTTTGCCTCATTTTCCAGCTCTTTAGCCTTCATATATTCAGCTTTTTTCATGTCATACTTAAGCCATGGCAACTTCTTCTTCATCACCTTAGCCTGCAAATGATCAACAAAAGTATGTAAACATAGCAAATCGGAACAAAATCAACAAAAAATGGACACAAACCTTTTCTAGCAATGCTTCCCTTTGTCGCACATGCTTAACATCTCTCTCTTGTTCAGTATAAGGCACTTCAATTGATCCAGTGTTTCTCCATTTCTCTCAACAGACTAAAAGAAAGTGGAAAATTTGGGAAGTTTGGTTATTTCAGAAGCTTCTCACATCATTGATAGGCGGACCCACTCTATAATCTTCACGTCATGACTCTTCTGAATAAGAGCATCATGCCAGATAAGCTGAGGATCACCAACAACCTTCTTCGTCTCTTTCAGAAGTTGCACAGGAGACAACTTGGCAAATTCACAGACCCTGTCTTGCGGTAGAAACTACACAACCAACAGCCATGCACCAAAATAAAAAGGATGGAATAAACCATCCAAGAAAAGAGATGAGTTGATTATGAAAGTTGCAAGCGAGAGATTTATCGGATAACAATCTGTTTCATAATTCGTTGTTTTGTTATATATGCAATTCACCAGCAAAAGAAAATAAAAAAAGCAACTAATCGATCAAAAGGCTGTGTCACCTTTCATCTTCTTTTCCCACCTTGCTATAGGAAGCCCTGTTTTCCTGTTTCAATTGTTAAATCCAGTCTTGGTAATCACAAAAATAAGGTGACCGGCTCGCACGAGTGAGATTCGAACAAATCAGATATATTCGTGGATGGCATTTCTTCATCTTGATCAATTCTACGAGTTCAAAAATAAACAAAATCCAGAATTTTCCATTCAGGTAAAGTTTATAGGTCACAAATGAGCCTATAATTATCGAAAGTGTACGAGCCATTTCGAGTCGAGCTGAGTCATTCCTGAGAAACAGATAAGAGCAAAAGGTGCCCAGGGCCAGTGGCCACACCATGAGTCCATGACCTTAAAGAGGATACGAACAAGCTATTCCTTACCTTGGCAGCTAAACAGCTTTGGTAATTCACCAATTATAAACAGGATAAATTCCTTGGATGGCTACGGATAAAGCATAGGTAAGCATGCTCACTGAAGTAAATGGCAAGCTCGATACGTGGTCAATCGATGCACAGCATCATAAGCAAAACCCAAAATAGAACCCTGATGCATTGTACTTGCATCAGTGAAACTTCCGAGACAAATGAGGTAGACAGAAATGACAAAAGCACAACCATGGAACATGTTGTGAAAATAAGACACTGGATTGGTGTCGCAGCGGAATAGGATCGACGAGCGTTTGCAATTAATGTCGGGAGCTGTAGAAAGACGACAGAGAAATAAAATGAAATAATAATAAAGGACACGAGATTTACGTGGTTCGGTCCGAATGTCGGAACCTACGTCCACGGGGAGAGCCAACAAATAATCCACTAACAAATCGGAGAATTACAATCCCCCACGCTCAAGTATTTCCCAACCCTAGATTATACACCCGATACCCACGGTGTTTAATAACTCAAATAGACTCGACGCGGCGAACAAGTCTTTCCGAGCTCACTTCTATCTCTTGAGCTCTCTCTTGTTCGCTTGCTTTGTCTTCGGTTCTTCTTCTCCTTATATAGCCGAATGAAAGGAGGAAGCATGCCAACTTGTGCCCAACTTATGCCTAATTTCCAAGTCAAAAGAAAGAGGCGCCTACCTGCCAAACTCTTGTCTTCCATATGCATTAAACCTACTTGCCAAACTCTTGTCTTCTATATGCAAATTAGGTGGAAGACCAAAGAAGAAAATGTAATAATCCGTATGTCATTTTGTAGTTTTCGTTTACGGGCTCAAACTCGAGACACAATTTTAACAATTCTCCACCTTGGCTCGATGTTTGTAGCCAAGCTATAGTATTCATGTCAGCTCTCCCAGCACCCCGATGGGCGCTTATGCTTTACAGACGCCAATCGAGCTCAAACAGAGCTTGAGCTTTGCCAAAGGAACCGGCTTCGTCATCATGTCTGCTGGATTTTCTGCTGGATTTTCTGCTGTTGCTATTTTCATAATAGCAATCTCGCCCTTCGTTATGACATCTCGGATGAAATGGTACCTGATATCGATATGCTTTGTTCGCTCGTGATATATCGGATTATAAGCCAGATGTATCACACCTTGGTTGTCACAATGTACAGTGATGTTTTCTGATTCAGTCCAAGGTCCAAGAGCAAACCTTTCAGCCATATCGCTTCCTTTGCCACAAAGGTTAGTGCCATGTACTCTGCCTCAGTTGAAGATAAAGCAACATGATCTTGTAAAGATGCTTTCCAACTTACTGCACCACCTGCTAGCATAAAAACGTACCCCGCTAATGATCTGCGACCATCCGTATCACCAGCGTGATCCGAGTCCACATACCCTGTGGTCTCACTGCCATTCTTGTCCCTTCGGTATGTGATACCAACGTCTGCTGTCCCCTTCAAATATCTGAGGATCCATTTCACAGCTTCCCAATGAGTCTTACCTGGGTGTTTCATGTAACGGCTAACAACACTTACAGCTTGTGAAATGTCAGGCCTAGTGCATACCATGGCGTACATAATACTACCCACTGCACTAGAGTATGGAACACGAGACATATGCTCCTCCTCTTCCTCAGTCTGCGATGATAATTTGTCAGAAAGTTTAAAGTGTGCAGCTAAAGGTGTACTTACAGATTTTGCTGACTGCATGTTAAAACGTTCCACGATCTTCTCAATATATTTCTTTTGCGATAGACGCAAAATCCCTGCAGTCTTGTCACGCAAAATCTCCATACCCAATATCTTCTTTGCAGCACCTAAATCTTTCATTTCAAACTCAGCACTCAACTGCCGCTTCAGCACATCAATATCAGACATATTTCTAGCTGCTATCAGCATATCATCAACATATAACAGCAGATATATCAAAGACCCATCATCTAGTCTCCTAAAATAAACACAGCTATCCATCTGACTATTAGAATAGTCCTGACTAGCCATGAAAGCATGAAAGCGCTTATACCATTGTCTAGGAGACTGTTTCAGCCCATATAAAGATTTCTTTAACAAACAAACATGGTCTTCCTTACCCAGAATAGCAAATCCCTCTGGCTGCCTCATGTAAATCTGCTCCTCCAACTCACCATGAAGAAACGCTGTCTTTACATCAAGCTGCTCCAACTCGAGATCCTGTGCAGCAACTAAGGCAAGTAAAATACGAATAGAGGTATGCCTTACCACAGATAAAACACTTCATTGTAGTCAATGCCCTCCCACTGTGTAAACCCCTTCGCCACAAGTCTTGCCTTATATCTCGCTGCCTCGACACCAGGAATGCCCTCTTTCCGTTTGTAGACCCATTTGCTTCCAACAATCTTCTGGCTCTTGGGTACTTTAACTAGCTCCCATGTCTGATTCCGATGGAGTGACTCCATCTCTTCACTCATAGCCCCTAGCCACTGCGATGACTCAAAACTAGCCATCGCCTCAGAATAAGATGAAGGCTCATCTGTTTCCATCTCATCACCTACAGTCAATGCATAGGCAATATCAGCATAACCATAACGTACCGGTGGTTTTATTTGCCTTCGCTGTCTACCATCAACTAGAGTCTGCTGTGGCTGTACTGGTTGTTCACTATCACCGACTTCAGGAATTGCGGCCTCATCTGCAGTCTCTACATTTGTTACCTCCGAGGTCTCCGGAGTCTCCACCTGAAACTCCACCTCACTACTGACACCATGATCTGTCTGCTCTACTGGTAGTGTCCCAGGACTCCTCTGTCGAAGCATTGCAGTCTCGTCGAAGATTACGTCTCTGCTGATTATAAAATGGGGTGATCTGGGATCATTGCACCACAACCGGTAGCCTTTTACCCCTTCTGCATAACCCAGAAATATGCACTTCTTTGCCCTCGGCTCAAGCTTACCATCCCTTGCATGAGCATACGCAGGACATCCGAATATCCGCAATTCGGAATAATCAACAGGTTTTCCCAACCATACTTCCTCAGGAGTCTTCCACTCAATAGCAGAAGATGGAGATCTATTAACTAGATAACATGCCATATTTACTGCTTCGGCCCAAAATTCCTTGCCCAGTTCTGCATGTGAAATCATGCACCGAGCTCTCTCAAGTAGAGTTCTGTTCTTCCGTTCAACAACGCCATTTTGTTGTGGTGTCCCAGGAACCGTGCGGTGTCTCACGATTCCTTCCTTTTGGCAGAACCCGGTAAAATCCTTACCACAGAACTCCATGCCGTTATCGGTTCTCAGGCACTTGATTTGCTTACCTGACTGCTTCTCAATCAATGCCTTAAATTTCTTGAACCGATCAAACACCTCAGATTTGTGTTTCAAGAAGTATACCCATACCTTCCTTGAATAGTCGTCAATGAATGTCAGCATATAACGGGCACCTCCTTTCGAAGGAACCGGAGACGGGCCCCAGACATCTGAATGAATATACTCAACCCGTTGCTTGGTCGAATGAATACCTGTAGTAAACTTAATCCTACGCTGGTTCCCAAAGATACAGTGCTCACATAAGTCTAACTTATTTGTCTTCTGACCTTTTAACAACCCCTTATCACTCAGCATCGTCATACCTGCCTCACTCATGTGCCCTAAACGCATATGCCATAAACGGGTCAAGTCAGAATCTGACTCACCTGATGAAAATGCAGCAATTCCAGTCACGGTCTCTCCCAGTAGATGATAGAGAGAATTCTTTTTCTTCCCTTTCATTACCGTCATGGCACCTCGAGAGATCTTTAGTACTCCACCTTCGGCGGTGTACTTGCACCCAATGTCATCGAGTGTCCCTAGAGAGATAAGGTTCTTCTTGAGTTCCGGTACATGCCTCACGTCTGTTAGCGTTCGCTCTATGCCATCGTGCATCCGGATCTGAACTGTCCCTATCCCCACAACCTTGCTGGCTGTGTTATTCCCCATAAGAACTCTACCACCATCTGTAGTTTGGTAGGTAGTGAACCAGTTCCTATGAGGAGTCATGTGATAGGAACATCTAAAATCTAGCACCCATTCGTCTCCTAACAAACTTGTTGATGCGCATAGGACGGCCTCAGCATCACTGATACTCTGCTCGGCAATATTTGCCACATTGCTTGTGACGTTTTGCCCACCACCTTTATTTCTTAACTTTGGACAATCTCTCCGCATGTGCCCCTCCTCGTGACATTCAAAGCATTTCATGCGACCTTTGAATTTTCTGGGTTGCGATTTGGACCTGCTTTTGCCTCTGCTGCTGCTAGGCCACCGGTGTTGATCTCTACCTCGAATCACCAGTCCTCGCGCCACATCTTGCGATAGGCCGTCATCTCGCAGCTTTCGCTGCCACTCCTTTGAAAACATGGCAGATTTTACCTCTTCAGAGGTAATTGAAGTTCGTCCCTGTAATAAGGAGTCAGTGAAATGGTCCCATGATTATGGCAAAGACGCCAGCAGTATCATGCCTTGTTCTTCATCTTCAAGGTTCTTTCCAACATTCTTCAAATCCATCATGAGTTTATTAAACTCATCTAGGTGGGTTCTGATGGACGTACCTTCAGTGTATCGAAACTGATACATCCGCTTCAGCATATACAGGCGATTGTTCAAACCCTTTGTTACATAGAGGGCCCGAAGTTTTGCCCACATTGCTGCGGCATCTTTCTCTTCAGCAACCTCTATTAACACCTCATCCGATAGATTCAACAAGATTATACTTCTGGCCTTACTCATCAGCTCGTCCTTGTCGGCATCTTTCATTGATTCAGGCAATTTGGCTTTGCCCTCCAATGCCCGGGCCAGACCTTGAGTTGTCAGCAGCGCCTCCATTTTGACGCTCCATAACCCAAAGTTGTTCCTTCCATTAAATTTCTCAACTTCTACTCTTGCTCCAGACATAATTGCAAAGTCTTAGCTCTGATACCAATTGTTGTGAAAATAAGACACTGGATTGGTGTCGCAGCGGAATAGGATTGACGAGCGTTTGCAATTAATGTCGGGAGCTGTAGAAAGACGACAGAGAAATAAAATGAAATAATAATAAAGGACACGAGATTTACGTGGTTCGGTCCGAATGTCGGAACCTACGTCCACGGGGAGAGCCAACAAATAATCCACTAACAAATCGGAGAATTACAATCCCTCACGCTCAAGTATTTCCCAACCCTAGATTATACACCCGATATCCACGATGTTTAATAACTCAAATAGACTCGACGCGGCGAACAAGTCTTTCCGAGCTTACTTCTATCTCTTGAGCTCTCTCTTGTTCGCTTGCTTTGTCTTCGGTTCTTCTTCTCCTTATATAGCCGAATGAAAGGAGGAAGCATGCCAACTTGTGCCCAACTTATGCCTAATTTCCAAGTCAAAAGAAATAGGCGGCTACCTGCCAAACTCTTGTCTTCCATATGCATTAAACCTACTTGCCAAACTCTTGTCTTCCATATGCATTAAACCTACTTGCCAAACTCTTTTCTTCTATATGCAAATTAGGTGGAAGACCAAAGAAGAAAATGTAATAGTCCGTATGTCATTTCGTAGTTTTCGTTTACGGGCTCAAACTCGAGACACAATTTTAATAGAACAAATGGTAGAGAATCAAAATTGCAGAGGAAAAGAATCTGAAAAGAAGCCCAGGTGAAGCACAAATATCAGGCAATTCCTCTGCCGGCGAGTGAAGCTTGCATCATTCATCATAGCTACCGGTAACATATTCCGCCCAAAACTCAGTCTAATGACATTTGCCAACTACCTATCATTCAGCTGATATTCAATTTCACTCCAACAGCCAATGCCATTGTGCATTTGATCCTCAAGAAACCTGACAACAACACAACTGCAGAGATGTGCGAATAAAGCATATCTAAGGTCTTACGAAATGCATTGGAGTGCCCCATCATAGTAAAAAATGCATTGGCGTGTCCCATAATAGTAAATATGAGTCTGGATACCCTTGACTTGAGAATGGTCGAATATGATGAAGTCAGAACCATGAAAAATGCAAGCTGGAAAATCCAGTCATTTCAGAAAGCAACAGAGAACAATATTCTTCCAGAGACCATTAATTACCGTACCAATTCTGATTATGCCAAAAACCAGATTACAGGTAAGGTTTTGCCTATAGGCCCTCCAGAACCAGATAAGCAACAGGAAGATAGCAACACTAATGCTCCAGAAGGAGAACTAAAGGCAATTGCATGTGCATTCTGACACAATCTATCTATTCAAAGCCTTTTATCACAGGAGAGCAGAGCAGACACATTCCCAGACGGGGAAGCAAAATATGTTGTCATTGTTGTCACCAGCTGATGCAGTGCATCTCACAAGAAGTTAAACAATAAAGCATCGAATAAAGCATCGGTGGCTGTCAGTATATTCTACACAACGCAGTGTTGCTAATAGCGGGCTTACATTGCAGTCAACTTGTTTGGAACACAATCAAAAGGCGTATTAACGGTAGTAGGATCATTGATGACACATCTCTATTCTCCTATTTCCGACGAATGTGCGTGAATGAAAATTGACATTCCATTTCTTGCACATACCGTGATGTTTAATACCGATTATCAGGTGTGAAATCGCGCATTGTGCAAGTCTCTAAAAGGAGTACGGACGATTGAGCCAAGATGTGATTTTCAGGTCTTGGACTGCCCCGCTGGGTCGCCGGGATCTGCTTGTGATATTTCAAATCTCTTAACGCAATATAAGTTGAGGCCGGTGTGTTTAGCGCCCGCTCTTTTTGAATATGCCTTCGAAATTGGCCGTGAACTGAGGAGATAAGATTAAGAACATCTTTACATTCCAAGACCAAAAAGGGGACAATGGATGCCATGTTTCTTTTTCAAAAATATAAAGGAAAATCCTAATAGAAACGCATTAGGATTTTCCTAAAAATTTATTGAAAAACCACATTAAAAACTGAAAGAGTACTACGCTAGCTAAGAACTTGAATAAATGGCGTATAAATATCACTAATAAGACATTTACGAGACAAAAAGGTACGAGTCACACACTTGTATAACCTGCGTGCGGAATTTCAAAAATTTTGTTTGGACAAACCATAAGTCCGATTCATAAACCGTCAAAAGCATTAGCCCCGCAACATCTTTAAGTTTGTTTCGTACGTTAATCACAGTTGAACGACACCAAAGCCAGACCTCACGACATCGAAAACACCAAAGCTCGGATTTTCCAAGGTTAATTGTGAAAACTTCAATGACTTCATCATACGAATTCCGATTGACGGAATATTATAGTCAAAACGAAGCATATTTAATGTACTTCAAAAGTCCCAACATGGTCAATCTCAGCCAACACCTAGAAACTAGAGAAAACATCCCTCGAAGACATTGTTGACGCGGAACAGACTGGGCACCAACCTTGATACGCTCGTTCCAGGCAAACCACAACATCAAATTGAGATCCGTCGAATCCTACAGCTTCACAACGTCCCAAAGTTTCATTTTCAAGTGAAAACGCAGCCAATCGCCCTAGAAATCAAACATAGCAACTCAGTTTTCTCTAAAATTAGAATTGGTATCCTAAAATCCGAAAATAACTTCAATAGATGGAATGAGAGGGCAAAAATTTACCGGAAGTTGCTACTCGATGTCGGGATAGCTAGACAAGGTAACGTGGCATGATCACGAGAGAAAATCCTTCCTTTTTTTCTTTTCCACTTTCTTTTTCTTCTTTCTCTCTTAGTCACGCTTCCCTCTCTTCTCATTTTTTTCCCGGTCACCCCGTCTTTTCTACTTACTTTCTATTGCATCTTTTTCGAAAATATGAAAAAAAATCGAATGGAAGCGCCGCCAGCTTCCTCGATTTACGTGCTTCCACCAACATTCTTCCACCACCACGACCCCATCACATTCTTCCATTCTTCCTCTTTCACTCACGACACCACTACATTTTTCCTTCTTCCCCTTTCTCTCTCCTGCAGCAGCATTGTCATCTCCACGACCCCGTCAAGTTTTTCTTTCCGCACTTCCTTAATTTCAACATAAATCTAAAAAAAAGAAAAGAAAATGATAATGATAATGAAAGCCATGCTTCCATTTGGGAAATAAAAGAAAATCCTAATGAAGACGCAGCTAGCTTCCTTGATTTACTTACGTGCCTCCATCAACTTTTTTCCACCACCATGGCACCACCACATGCTTCCACCACCACATTCATCCCTTCTTCCCCATTCACTCACGGCACCATCACATTTTTCCCTTCCTTCCCCTTCACTCTACCGCAGCAGTATTATCGCTCCCACTCTAAGCGACACCTTCAAGTGTCACTTTATACACTTTCTTAATTACAACCTAAACCTTAAAAAAAGAAAAAAAGAAAAATAAGGGGACAATGGAAGCCATGCTTCTTTTTCGAAAATATAAAGGAAAACCCTAATGGAAGCCCTAAAAATTTATTGAAAAATCACATTAAAAACTGAAAAAAGTACTACGCTAGCTAACAACTTGACTAGCTAGTGTATAAACGTCGACAATCAGACATTTACGAGCCAAAAAGCTACTGTTCACACACTTGTACAACTTGCGTGCAGAATTTCAAAAATTTTGTTCGGACAAACCATAAGTCCGACTCACGAACCGTTAAAAGCATTAGCTCCGCAACACCTTTAAGTTTATTTCGTACTTTAATCACAATTGAACGACACCAAAGCTAGACCTCACCGCATCAAAAACACCAAAACTCGGATTTTCCAGCGTTAATTGTGAGAACTTCCACAACTTCATCATACGAACTCCAATTGACGTAATATTATAGTCAAAACGAAGCATATTTAATGTATTACAAAAGTCCCAACATGAACAATCTCAGCCAACACCAGGAAATAGTACTCCCTAAGCCCCGCCTGAAGCAGATGCGTCCTCATTGCCCTTTCCCTGGCCTCTGGCCCACTCTGAATACGAACACCTCGGAGCTCTCCGCGGTCCTAGAGGTCGTTCAACAGAATGGAGGTGAACGTGTACAGCATAACTAGCGTTCGGCCTCGAAGCTCGGCCAAGAGGCCCTCCATTCGGACCATTGCATCTCTCTGTCTCCTCCGAGATGCGATGACCGCTCGAAGTCGAAGTATCTCTCCTTCAAGTCTCTTTCTATACTTCCTTAATTACAACCTAAACCTAAAAGAAAAAAGAAAAACAATGGGACAATGGATGCCATGTTTTTTTTTTTTTGAAAATATAAAGGAAAATCCTAATGGAAGCGCATTAGGGTTTTCCAAAAAATTTATTGAAAAACCACATTAAAAATTGAAAGAGTACTACGCTAACTAAGAACTTGAATAAATGGCTTATAAACATCGCTAATCATACATTTACGAGCCAAAAAGGTACTAGTCACACACTTGTACAACCTGCGTGTGGAATTTCAAAAATTTTGTTTGTGCAAACCATAAGTCCGATTCACAAACCGTCAAAAGCATTAGCTCCATAACATCTTTAAGTTTGTTTCGTACTTTAATCATAGTTGAACGACACCAAAGCCAGACCTCACAACATCGAAAACACCAAAACTCAGAGTTTCCAGCGTTAATTGTGAGAACTTCCATGACTTCATCATACGAATTCTGATTGACGCAATATTATGCAAATATGGACAATGAGGGCAGAGCAAAAGGAAACTTGAAGAATCAAGCAGAGCTTATCAAAGAATAGAGAAGATCATCATTCCCCCACTGATATGAGAAGCAGGTAAGTACATCTAATGCTCAATCAAACAAAAAACTTAGCTTTCTTGAAAGTTTTGAGGAGTTTTTGCTATTTCTGTTTCTTAAAAATATCTCACTCAAGGAATGCAAGAAGCAGCATTGTCATCCTTCTCATCGGATCATGATCCCATACGTGAGAATATAGTCTATCCTCCAGAAGCTTTGACAAGTTCTTTCTTGATTATGAATAGCACAAAAGCTGCAAAAATCAAGTAATAACAAAATAGTTAGCTCTTCCTGAGACCATGAATCTGGAAAAATCCAAAACCCAAAACATCATGGTAGAGAGTATAGGTGTGAATGTACACAGATTGCATATCTGATATTATTAACTGTATCGGTCTTTATAGTTATAGGTGTGAATGTACACAGTGCTAATAATCTTACGTTTAGATTCTCTGCATTTCCACAACCCTCGCAGCGGCCTCAGTTGTGTCACTAGTCCTTTGCGACTCCTCATCCCTCAACGCCGACTTCCACTTGATGAATTTCCCGAACGACCGTCCCATCTCTTCCAACTTAAGCCCCTTTGTCTCCGGCATAACCATATATAAAGGCACTCATCCGAGAAATGCAATTCCTGCGCACACAATGGCAGCCCCACCAAGGGTGGCCGCCTTATATATCCATAAGTGCATCAGCGATAACCCTATTTTCACTGCATATTTAACGCCGACGCCGATTGTGTACCCCTGTGCATGCAATCTAGGTGGAAATATCTCCGAGCACCTCCTCCTCCTCCTCCTCTTTCTTTAAACATACGTGATATAAAAATCCCATAGCTCTCGTCGAGCCCTTCGTGTCCTAACATGATTAGGGATTTTCTGCTAAAAATCCAATGTCAGTATGGAAAGCTCATGGAAAGATTAACCCAAAAAAAAGGGTCATCTAAATGATCACAAAGACCAAGCGTTTCTGAGTTTTCAAAAAAATTTAGGGAAAGGACATATTCGTTCATATAACACCCATCAACTCTAAAAATTTACTAACAACTTTTAACATAGAGCTTAATAAACTGCAAAACCCGAGAGAGAGAGCAGACCAGTGACAAAGACAAACAAAAGAATGAAGAAGAAGAAGAAACGGGAACGGACTAGTCTCAGAGAAGGAGAAGAGGAAGAAGATGAGGGCGCGCGCGCGCGTGAGAGAGAGAGAGAGAGAACGGAAATGGTGTTCTGCTTGCTTCCGTAGGCCTGCAAGCTGCTTTTTTCCCCCACTCCAACAGAACAGAACATGGATGGCAGAATATAAATCTATATTATTTTCTCTGTGTTAGTTAGAGGAGAGAGAGAGGGGGGCTTCTATCCAAAAGCTAGTCAAAGAGTGCATCTTTTGCATGGTTTTGGGGATCACGGTGCGACGAAGAAAAAGGTAGAAAGAAGCAGCAAATAAGCAAACATGGGATGACGGTACAATTGGAACGAATGAATAATGCGTGAAACCCCTAATTTGCACAACATTGAAAATGTATGGAAAATAGGTTAATTTCACTTTTAGGTTATGTCTAGTTGATTGTTGCATCAAAAGAATTATTATTTACCATGCTACAACATCATGCATGCATATTTTAGTCACGGTCATGTAGTCTTCAGGTGTTTAATTATGTTAATAAGACCGAGGAAAACACAAAATGAAAGTGAAGAAGAAGATGGCTCACGAAATTTTGGGGGAAATGGCAGATGAAATGAGGTTTCATTCCACCAAGGTCAAGGTTCTAGAAGATTAGATTAGTGGAAATTTAATTACTCTCACCCAAGTAATGACACTTGTCCATATATTAATAATATCAAAGCTCTAATGACTAAATTGCCCCCCTTAAATTCGGCAGCCTCCTTGGGGAAAAAGGAAATGTCAAATGACTAAAATGCCATTCTCAAATCATTAAGGCAAGGTTAACTCTCCAAGGGCAAATTGGTCTTTTCACACATTTAGTCCGAAATTTCAGTTTTTCGATATTTTCGTCCTCGATAAAATGGTGTCTAATCCATATCAAATGTGGTAATCCCTCATTTTCATTTTCGAATTCCGAGATCCTAATTCATGATCGAAACTTCCATCGATCGAAATTCCAGTTTATCTCGAACTAATGTGCGGCTTTTGCGGACGTCACGCGTATCGACTCTGTGATTCTCATCACACTTAGGATAACTCAAACTACGGCGACTTTGGTTGTCATGTAATCGCAATGGTCTATCGCTAGCCCCGACGGTAACGATCGTCAAAAATCGATTTAAGAAAATTTCGCTAATCATACTTTGGTTAAGCGGCATCACCCACGTCCCAATCGTATAACGCTAGCAATTTGTTCCTTAATCGTCCTTAGATCGACCTCGACTCTAAATACTCCCCCGACGATCCTTATGGTCAAAACACTATTTTCTAATCGAGTTTCCTAGGACCACGTATCTCATCACGCGTTAGCCTTTCCCCTTTGGTTAATTGACTCGAGATTGATCAGATCCAAGCGAGACATAACTGAAATACTTCAACAGATTTCTTACAGTCAAAGGTCTCGAAATGACAGGAAAATCATAATGTCACAAAACGTGCATGAGTTACAGTGTAGGAGGTCTGTTGGTGCAGACCCGGATTCATTGGGTCCGATCGGACCCGACCCGACGGATCCGGTTATGGAATTTGGTCCAATCGGAGCCCAATTTATCCATTTTTTAAAAAATTGATGTTGCAATTGGGTTTCCCAGCATGATTTCCATGTGAATGAGTATTTTCATGGATTTTTGGCTTGGAATTAAATGAAAACCTCAATTTTCGCGAAAGATCCAAAATTGATTTTTGCATAATCGAAAGCTCAAATGACCGAATTGATCTAAATCAAGGTCACTACTGGATTAGGTATGATGAAATTTATAGGGTAGGGGCGTCTAATTTCATGGGTGTCCCTAAGGAGGATTTAATTTTAAGATTCGCGAAACCGGAGACTAAATCGCAAAGAAATTTATGCAATTAACTCCTTTTTGTCAAAATTGATCCAATTAGATGCCGAATTCACCCAATTGCACTTCAAGACTCTAGATGTCGATGTCACGGCTTATTAGAAGTGAAAATTGAAAATTAAAAGACTCAAAAATGAATTTTTATGTTCGATTCGGGTTCATTTTTTTGAAGGAACATTAGTTACCCAAGTCAAATTTTTGAGATTTAAATTGACCATTATGAAAAGGGAACTAAAATAAAATTAGACTATTTTTGTGTATTTTTATGACCATGAATGGTATTTTTCTGATTTTTAGGATATTTTTATAATTAAATAAATTCAAAAAAAATATTAAAAATATTTTTTGCTCAAAATTGACTCCCAAGGCTAGGCCAAGGCCTCTAGAGTTGATTTTGGAATTTTATCATTTTTTGGCTATTTTTAATTAATTCTAAGAAAATAAAATTAAAATAAAAGATGATTAAAAATCAGGTATCAACAGTTATATAGCACGGACACGCCGGTCTCTCGAATTTCTGCGAGTCGGACACGGCGGACACGCCGACACGGCCCAGACACGGCCGGCCGCGTGTCCGGATGGGGAAAATGAGAAAAACAGCCGTGTCCGAGGGAAAATGGGAAAAATGTGACCGAAGGCTTCTGTTGCAGGCTGTTTCGTGGCTTCAGGGCTGTCTGATGGAGGGATCCGGTGATTTTGGCGCCCTTGAGGGGCTGGGCGGTGCCGTACTAGGTGCGGCAAGCCATGAGGCCGGGAATCTCGACCTTGGCGAGCTCGATCTTGAGGCGGCCGAAGTCGGCCTGGGACATGTCCTTGACCTTGCACTCGTGGCCGCTCGAGGTCTTCTGAGCAACGCCATTGTTTCGGGGCAAGGGAAGACAGAAACAGGGCAAGTCTTTCGGGGCCTTCCTCACGGCCGTCCGGCGATAGGCGGCGGCGTCGAAGGGTCAGTGGCGGCAGCAAGGAGTGGCAGGAGGTGGTTGTGGTCGGTGATGATGTGGTGGTGGCGCACGAAACAACGGGAGGAGGAGGTGGTCTCAGCTGGGAATGGGAGGGGGAGTTAACAAAGAAGAAGGTAAGGAAAAGGCCAGAGAAAGAGGAAGAGTAGAGAGAGAGATCGTGACTTGAGAGAGAGAGAGTTTGCAGAAGAGAGGAAAGGGAGAGAGAGTTAATGGAGGGATGTGATGGTTAGGTGAGAGTGGGACTTGAGGTGGGGTCATTTGGGTTTAATTTTTTTTTGTCTCTTATGAATGAATTATTAAGGGGTAATTCGGTCATTTATTAATTCAAGGTTGAAATGAAATTTGGTACACTGGAGAAAGGGAAATTTTGATATTTTCACATGCCAAACTCGGTCATATATATATATATGCCGTGTCCCGTCGTGTCGGAATTCTCTATTTTTGGAGAATTGCCGTGTCGGCGTGTCGTATCGTATCGTGTCGTGTCCCCGTGTCCGTATCGTATCGGTGCTACATATGTCAACATGCATCTAACAACAGAGTTGAAATGCATCTACGTAGGAACACGTTCTTTACATTCCCCGGCATTAAAGACCTTAGAGGGACGACTAAGAGATCAAACAAATCAGACCCACAACCTGTTGGACAACTACTTCACAAACTTGACACGGCTGAGTCGACTCAACCTGTCTAGTAATTCGCTTTCCTGCTCATTGGTCCCTCTCCGTCCTCGGGGAGTTGTAGTTTCACGCATTATTCATTTGTTCTAGTTGTACCGCCATCCCATGTTTGCTATTTGCTGCTTCTTTCTACCTTTTTCTTCGTCGCACCATGAACCCTAAAACCATGCAAAAGATGCACAGATGTAGCTTAGGTTTCTCTTTTGCACTCTTTGACTAGCTTCTGGACAGAAACATCTCTCTCCTCTAACTAACGCAGAGAAAATAGGATTTCTCACATGGTCCCCATCCTCCGCGAATTGATAGGTATGAAACTAAGTAGGATTTTTGGGGGACACTGGTAGGCCCCACGCAATCACTGGTTCATAACATTTGACAACACAATTTACATCTCCTCTTTTAGGGAATATCAAATCAATTATATTTTCTTTCGAAAAAAATTGCCCAGACCCCGAAAATGTGTAAAAATCAAAAGCAAGAAAAATATTCTTTTAGAAAAGCGAGAAAATATTTTTTTTCCTTATCTTTCCTCCGCCTACTCCTTCTTGTTTCTTTCCTTTTTTTAATTATAACAATTATGATTTTCTTTTTTACTTTTATTTTCTTTTTCTTTCACTACCATTCGTCGGCAATTGCAAAAATAAGCCACCAGCCACAGCCACTTGCCGGCCTCGGGCAAGCTTACATCGCCAAATCTAGCTAGGTCAACGAGGTTTGCTCGTCCAAGATCAGCGAGCTCGATGTGGTCGGCCTTGGGAAATTGACTAATTGATATGATTTGAATACAAATTTCATGTCAGTCAAAATTTTCGAAGTGTTAATTGCTTTTTGTAAGGATAATTCTACGTAAAAGAGCAATTGCCTGAACGAGATTACAGCTTTTGCTTCAACCATGCTTTTTGTTGTCATTGCTATTTTTGTGCCTAATTAAAACGTCGGTCTTTCCAAAAATTCAATAATAGAAAACAAAAGCTAATTTAACAATAAGCATGTCCATTTCCGTTAAGTAAATAAAATGTACATTTCATGAATTCATTTTCACTGACCATACAAGTCATTATTGAGAAGATTCAATTTGTTTTTTTTTCCAGTGAAATCGAGCTCCAAAGATATGAAATTTGAGGAAAAATAATATAGATTTATATTCCGCCATCCATGTTCTGTTGGAGTAGGGGGAAAAGCAGCTTGCAGGCCTACGGAAGCGAGCAGAGTATCATTTACATCGCCTTCATCATCTTCTTCTTTTCTGATACCAACCAACCCAGTCTGTTCCCATTTCTTCTACCGCTTCGCCATTCCTTCTTTTCATTCACTGAGAAGCCTATGCCAGCCTTGTCGTGGTTTGTCTTTGTCACTAGCCCGTTCTCTCTCCCTCTCTCTCGCTCTCTCTCGCGTGCCATCTTCTTCTTTTTCTTCTTATTACCGGGTATGTTCGTGAAAACATACCCAGCAACCATTGGAAGTTCATTGTAGAGTTTGGCTCTTCACGTAGTTACATTTACACTTTATCAAATTAGAAATATATCTAGCTAAAGTCACATCATTGGTTCCACATAAATTATATGAAGACCATCTCAAAAACATACCGAGTAACCAGGGTAAGCTCAGACTAGAGTTTGGCTATGTACATAGCTACATTTTCTCTTTATCTAATTAGTAATATATCTATCTAAAGCCTCATCATTCGCCCCTCATAAATTATTTCAAAAATATCTCAAAAACATACCGAGTAACCGGTGTAAGCTCAAAGTAGAATTTGGCTCTGCATGTAGTTACATTTTCAGTTTATCTAATTAAAAATATATTTAGCTAAAGCCCCATCATTCGCTCCTCATAAATTATTTCATAACTATCTCAAAAACATACCGAGTAACCAGTGTAAGCTCAGAGTAGAGTTTGGCTATGTACGTAGTTATATTTTTACTTTATCTAATTAGTAATATGTCTAACTAAACCTCATCATTCGCTCCTCATAAATTATTTCAAGACCATCTAAAAAACACACCGAGTAACCATTATAAGTTCAGAGTAGAGTTTGGCTCCGTACTTAGCTTAGTAAAATATCAAGCTAAAGCCTTATCATTCACTCCTCATAAATTATTTTAAGACCACCTCAAAAACATACCGAATTACTAGTGTAAGCTTAGAGTTGAGTTTGGCTCTATGCATAGCTACATTTTCACTTCATCTAATTAGTAATATATCTTGTTAAAACCTCATCATTTGTTTCTAATAAATTATTTCAAGAACATCTCAAAAACATACCGAGTAATCGATGTAAGCTCAGAGTAGAGTTTGGCTCTGTACGTAGCTACATTTTCACTTCATCTAATTAACAATATATATTGCTAAAGCCTCATCATTTGCTCCGAATAAATTATTTTAAGACCATCTAAAACACATACCGAGTTACTAGTGTAAGCTCAGAGTAGAGTTTACCTATGTACATAACTACACTTTCACTGCATCTAATTAGTAATATATCTTTCTAAAATTTCAACATTGGCCCCTCTAAAATTATTTCAAGAACATCTCAAAAACATACCAAGTAATCAGTGTAAGCTTAAAGTAGAGTTTGGCTCTTTAGAAGCTACAATTTCACTTCATCTAATTAATAATATATCTTGATAAAATCATTCGCTCCTCATAAATTATTTTAAGACCATCTAAAAAACATACCAAGTTACTTGTGTAAGCTCAGAGTAGAGTTTAGCTCGGTACATAGCTATATTTTCACTTCATCTAATTAGTAATATATCTTGCTAATACAAATTTCATATCAGTCAAAGAATTTCAAATATCTTTGTTCTGTTTTATTTTTCCACCTAGCTTTGTCATCAGCTCATAGCTCAAAGTTTCGCTAGGCAAAACCTAATTCGTTAGTTAAATTTTTATTTGTGTGATCTCCTTATCTAGAGATCCTTCCCCTGTGAAATCACTATTAATGAAAATTTTAGGATGTATTAGGATTTAGGACAAAGCAAAAAAAAATTTGAAGTGTTAATTCCTTTTCGTAAGCATAATTCTACGTAAAAAAGGAATTGCCAAAGGGAGATTACAACTTTTGCTTCAACCAGACTTTCTATTCTCATTGCTATTTTTGTGCCTAATTACAACGTGGGTCTTTCCAAAAATTCAATAATAGAAAACAAAAGCTAATTTAACAATAAGCATGTTCATTTCCGTTAAGTAAATAAAATGTACTTTTCATGAATTCATTTTCACTGACCACACAAGTCATTATTGAGAAGATTCAATTTGCTTTTTTTTTTCCCCGTGAATTCGAGCTCCAAAGATATGAAATTCGATGAAAAATAATATAGATTTATATTCTGCCATCCATGTTCTGTTGGGGTAGGGGGAAAAGCGCAGCTTGCAGGCCTACGGAAGCGAGCAGAGTATCATTTCCATCCCCTTCATCATCTTCTTCTTCTCTGATACCAACCAACCCAGTCTGTTCCCATTTCATCTTCCTCTTTGCCGTTCCTTCTTTTCACTCACTGAGAAGCCTATGCTCGCCTTGTCGTGGTTTGTCTTTGTCACTAGTCCGTTCTCTCTCTCGCACGCCTTCTTCTTCTTCTTCTTCTTCTTACTGGGTATGTTCATGAAAACATACCCAGTAACCAATGTAAGTTCACAGTAGAGTTTGGCTCTTCACGTAGTTACATTTTCACTTTATCTAATTAGCAATAAATCTAGCTAAAGTCACATCATTTGCTCCTCATAAATTATATGTAGACCATCTCAAAAACATACCGATTAATCAGGGTAACCTCATATTAGAGTTTGGCTATGTACATAGCTACATTTTCTCTTTATCTAATTAGTAATATATCTACCTAAAGTCTCATCATTCGCCCCTCATTAATTATTTCAGGAACATATCAAAATCATACCGAGTAACCGGTGTAAGCTCAGAGTAGAGTTTGACTCTGCACGTAGTTACATTTCAGTTTATCTAATTAAAAATACATTTAGCTAAAGCCTCAACATTCACCCCTCATAAATTATTTCATTACTATCTCAAAAACATACCGAGTAACCAGTGTAAGCTCAGAGTAGAGTTTGGCTATGCACGTAGTTATATTTTCACTTTATCTAATTAGTAATATGTCTATCTAATGCCTCATCATTCTTTGCTCATAAATTATTTTAAGATCATCTAAAAAACATAACGAATTACTTGGGTAAGATTAGAGTAGAGTTTGGCTCTATACATAGGTACATTTTCACTTCATCTAATTAGTAATATATCTTGCTAAAACCTCATCATTTGTTTCTCATAAATTATTTAAAGAACATCTCAAAAACATACCGAGTAATCAGTGTTAGCTCAGAGTAGAGTTTGGCTCTATACGTAGCTACATTTTCACTTCATCTAATTAACAATATATATTGCTAAAGCCTCATCATTCGCTCCTAATAAATTATCTTAAGACCATCTAAAACACATACCAAGTTACAAGTGTAAGCTCAGAGTAGAGTTTACCTATGTACAAAGCTACATTTTCCCTACATCTAATTAGTAATATATCTTGCTAAAACTTCATCATTTTCCCCTATAATATTATTTCAAGAACATCTCAAAAATATACCGATTAATCAATGTAAGCTTAGAGTAGAGTTTGGTTATTTAGAAGCTACATTTTCACTTCATCTAATTAATAATATATCTTGATAAAATCATTCGCTCCTCATAAATTATTTTAAGACAATCTAAAAAATATACCGAGTTACTAGTGTAAGCTCATAGTAGAGTTTAGCTCTGTACATAGCTACATTTTCACTTAATCTAATTAGTAATATATCTTACGAATACAAATTTCATGTCAGTCAAGGAATTTCAAATATATTTGTTTTGTTTTTTTTTTCACCTAGCTTGTCATCAGCTCATAGCTCAAAGTTTCGTTAGGCAAAACCTAATTCGTTAGTTAAATTTTTATTTGCGTGATCTCCTTATCTAGTGATCCTTCCCCTGTGAAATAACTATTAATGAAAATTTTAGGATATATTAGGATTTAGGATAAAGCCAAAAAAATACGAAGTGTTAATTCCTTTTCGTAAGCATAATTCTACGTAAAAGAGTAATTGCCTGAAGGAGATTACAGCTTTTGCTTCAACCAGGCTTTCTATTCTCATTGCTATTTTTGTGCCTAATTAAAACGTCGGTCTTTCCAAAAATTCAATAATAGAAAACAAAAGCTAATTTAACAATAAGCATGTCCATTTCCATTAAGTAAGTAAAATGTACTTTTCATGAATTCATTTTCACTGACCATACAAGTCATTACTAAGAAGATTCAATTTGCTTTTTTTTTTCCAGTGAAATCGAGCTCCAAAGATATGAAATTCGATGAAAATAATATAGATTTATATTCCTCCATCCATGTTCTGTTAGGGTAGGGGAAAAAGCAACTTGGAGGCCTACGGAAGCGAGCAGAGTATCATTTCCATTGCCTTCATCTTCTTCTTCTCTAATACCAACCAACCCAGTCCATTCCCATTTCTTCTTCCTCTTCGCCGTTCCTTCTTATCACTCACTGAGAAGCCTATGCCAGCCTTGTCGTGGATTGTCTTTGTTACTGGTCTGTTCTCTCTATCTCTCTCGCGCTCTCTTCTTCTTCTACTTCTTCTTACTGGGCATGTTCGTGAAAACATACCTAGTAACCAGTGTAAGTTCATAATAGAGTTTAGCTCTTCACGTAGGTAAATTTTCAATTTATCTAAATAGCAATATATCTAGCTAAAGTCACATCATATGCTCCTCATAAATTATATGAAGACCATCTCAAAAACATACCGAGTAGCCAGAGTAAGCTCATACTAGAGTTTGGCTATGTACATAGCTACATTTTCTCTTTATCTAATTAGTAATATATCTAGCCAAAGCATCATCATTCACCCCGCATAAATTATTTCAAGAACATCTCAAAATCATACCGAGTAACCGATGTAAGCTCAGAGTAGAGCTTGGGTCTGCACGTAGTTACATTTTCAATTTATCTAATTAAAAATATATTTAGCTAAACCCTCATCATTCGCTCCTCATAAATTATTTCATAACTATCTCAAAAACATACCGAGTAACCAGTATAACCTCTTCGCCGTTCCTTCTTATCACTCACTGAGAAGCCTACGCCAGCCTTGTCGTGGATTGTCTTTGTTACTGGTCTGTTCTCTCTATCTCTCTCTCGCTCTCTCTCACGCGCCTTCTTCTTCTCCTTCTTCTTATTGGGCATGTTCGTGAAAACATATCCAGTAACCAGTGTAAGTTCATAATAGAGTTTAGCTCTTCACGTAGGTACATTTTCACTTTATCTAATTAGCAATATATCTAGCTAAAGGCATATCATATGCTCCTCATAAATTATATGAAAACCATCTCAAAAGCATACCGAGTAGCCAGGGTAAGCTCAGACTAGAGTTTGGCTATGTACATAGCTACATTTTCTCTTTATCTAATTAGTAATATATCTAGCCAAAGAATCATCATTCGCCCCGCATAAATTATTTCAAGAACATCTCAAAATCATACCGAGTAACCGGTGTAAGCTCAGAATAGAGTTTGGCTCTGCACGTAGTTACATTTTCAGTTTATCTAATTAAAAATATATTTAGCTAAAGCCTCATCATTCGCTCCTCATAAATTATTTCATAACTATCTCAAAAACATACCGAGTAACTAGATAACCTCTTCGCCGTTCCTTCTTATCACTCACTGAGAAGCCTACGCCAGCCTTGTCGTGGATTGTCTTTGTTACTAGTCTGTTCTCTCTATATCTCTCGCGCTCTCTCTCACGCGCCTTCTTCTTCTTCTTCTTCTTCTTCTTCTTACTGGGCATGTTCGTGAAAACATACTCAGTAACCAGTGTAAGTTCATAGTAGAATTTAGCTCTTCACGTAGGTACATTTTCACTTTATCTAATTAGCAATATAACTAGCTAAAGTTACATCATATGCTCCTCATAAATTATATGAAGACCATCTCAAAAACATACCGAGTAGCCAGGGTAAGCTCAGACTAGAGTTTGGCTATGTACATAGCTACATTCTCTCTTTATCTAATTAGTAGTATATCTAGCCAAAGCATCATCATTCACCCTGCATAAATTATTTCAAGAACATCTCAAAATCATACCGAGTAACCGGTGTAAGCTCATAGTAGAGTTTGGCTCTACACGTAGTTACATTTTCAGTTTATCTAATTAAAAATATATTTAGCTAAAGCCTCATCATTTGCTCCTCATAAATTATTTCATAACTATCTCAAAAGCATACCGAGTAACCAGTATAAGCACAGAGTAGCGTTTGGCAATGCACGTAGTTATATTTTCACTTTATCTAATTAGTAATATGTCTATCTAAAGTCTCATCATTCGTTCCTCATAAATTATTTCAAGACCATCTAAAAAACACACCGAGTAACCAGTATAAATTTATAGTGGAGTTTGGCTCTGTACTTAGCTACTTTTTCACTTCGTCTAATTAGTAAAATATATAGCTAAAGCCTCATCATTCGCTCCTCTTAAATTATTTTAAGACCACCTCAAAAACATACCGAATTACTAGTGTAAGCTTAAAGTAGAGTTTGGCTCTATACATAGCTACATTTTTACTTCATCTAATTAGTAATATATCTTGCTAAAACCTCATCATTTGTTTTTCATAAATTATTTCAAGAACATCTCAAAAACATACCGAGTAATCAGTGTAAGCTCATAGTAGAGTTTGGCTCTGTACGTAGCTACATTTTCACTTCATCTAATTAACAATATATATTGCTAAAGCCTCATCATTCCCTCCTAATAAATTATTTTAAGACCATCTAAAACCCATACCGAGTTACTAGTGTAAGCTCTGAGTAGAGTTTACCTATGTACATAGCTACATTTTCACTACATCTAATTAGTAATATATCTTGCTAAAACATCATCATTTACCCCTCTAAAATTATTTCAAGAGCATCTCAAAAACATACCGAGTAATCAGTGTAAGCTTAGAGTAGAGTTTGGCTCTTTAGAAGCTACATTTTCACTTCATCCAATTAATAATATATCTTGATAAAATCATTCGTTCTTCATAAATTATTTAAGACCATCCAAAAAACATACCAAGTTACTAGTGTAAGCTGAGAGTAGAGTTTAGCTCTGTACATAGCTACATTTTCACTTCATCTAATTAGTAATATATCTTGCTAATACAAATTTTATGTCAGTCAAGGAATTTCAAATATCTTTGTTTTGTTTTTTTTTTCCACCTTGCTTTGTCATCAACTCATAGGTCAAAGTTTTGCTAGGCAAAACCTAGTTCGTTAGTTAAGTTTTTATTTGTGTGATCTCCTTATCTAGTGATCCTTCCCCTGTGAAATCACAATTAATGAAAATTTTAGGATGTAGTAGGATTTAGGACAAAGCAAAAAAAAATTCGAAGTGTTAATTTCTTTTTGTAAACATAATTCTACGTAAAAGTGCAATTGCCTGAAGGAGATTACAGCTTTTACTTCAACCAGGCTTTCTATTCTCATTGCTATTTTTGTGCCTAATTAAAACGTGGGTCTTTCCAAAAATTCAATAATAGAAAACAAAAGCTAATTTAACCCTAAGCATGTCCATTTCTGTTAAGAAAATAAATGTTCTTTTCATTAATTCATTTTCACTGACCATACAAGTCATTATTGAGAAGATTCAATTTGCTTTTTTTTCCCCGTGAAGTCGAGTTCCAAATATATGAAATTCGAGGAAAAATAATATAGATTAAAATTCTGCCATCTATGTTCTGTTGGGTAGGGGGAAAAAGCAGCTTGCAGGCCTACGGAAGCGAGCATAGTATCATTTCTATCGCCTTCATCATCTTCTTCTCTAATACCAACCAACCAAGTCCGTTCCCATTTCTTCTTCCTCTTCGCCGTTCCTTATTTTCACTCACTGAGAAGCCTATGCCAGCCTTGTCGTGGTTTGTCTTTGTCACTGGTTCGCTCTCTCTCTCTCTCGCTCTCTCTCGCGTGCCTTCTTCTTCTTCTTCTTCTAACTGGGTATGTTCGTGAAAACATACCCAGTAACCAGTGTAAGTTCATAGTAGAGTTTGGCTCTTCACGTAGTTACACTTTCACTTTATCTAATTAGCAATATATCGAGTTAAAGTCACATCATTTGCTCCTCATAATTTATACGAAATCCATCTCAAAAACATACCGAGTAACCAAGTAAGCTCAGACTAGAGTTTGGCTATGTACATAGAAACATTTTCTCTTTATCTAATTAATAATATATCTAGCTAAAGCCTCATCATTTGCCCTTCATAAATTATTTCAAGAACATCTCAAAATCATACCGAGTAACTGGTGTAAGCTCATAGTAGAGTTTGGCTCTGCACGGAGTTACATTTTCAGTTTATCTAATTAAAAATATATTCAACTAAAGACTCATCTTTCGCTCTTCATAAATTATTTCATAACTTTCTCAAAAACATACCGAGTAACCGATGTAAGCTCAGAGTAGAGTTTGGCTATGCACGTAGTTATATTTTCACTTTATCTTATTAGTAATATGTCTATCTAAAACCTCATCATTCGCTCCTCATAAATTATTTCAAGACCATCTAAAAAACACACCGAGTAACCAGTATAAGTTCAAAGTAGAGTTTGGCTCTGTACTTAGCTACTTTTTCACTTCGTCTAATTAGTAAAATATCTTCCTAAAGTCTCATCATTCTCTACTCATAAATCATGTTAAGACCATCTCAAAAACATACCGAATTACTAGTGTAAGCTTAGAGTAGAGTTTGGCTCTATACATAGCTATATTTTCACTTCATCTAATTACTAATATATCTTGCCAAAACCTCATCATTTGTTTCTCATAAATTATTTCAAGAACATTTCAAAAACATACTGAGTAATCAATGAAAGCTCAGAGTAGAGTTTGGCTTTGCACGTAGCTACATTTTCACTTCATCTAATTAACAATATATATTGCTAAAGCCTCATCATTCGCTCCTAATAAATTATTTTAAGACCGTTTAAAACACATACCGAGTTACTAGTGTAAGCTCTGAGTAGAGTTTACCTATGTACATAGCCACATTTTCACTACATTTAATTAGTAATATATCTCGCTAAAACTTCATTATTTTCCCCTCTAAAATTATTTCAAGAACATCTCAAAAACATACCGAGTAATCAGTGTAAGCTTAGAGTAGAGTTTGGCTCTTTAGAAGCTACATTTTCACTTCATATAATTAATAATATATCTTGATAAAATCATTCGCTCCACAGAAATTATTTTAAGACCATCTAAAAAACATACCGAGTTACTAGTGTAAGCTCAAAGTAGAGTTTAGCTCTGTGCATAGCTACATTTTCACTTCATCTAATTAGTAATATATCTTGCTAATACAAGTTTCATGTCAGTCAAGGAATTTCAAATATCTTTGTTTTTTTTTTCACCTAGCTTTGTCATCAGCTCAGAGCTCAAAGTTTCGCTAGGCAAAACCTAATTCGTTAGTTAAGTTTTTATCTGTGTAATCTCCTTATCCAATGATTCCACCCCGTGAAATCACTATTAATAAAAAAAAATTAGGATGTAATAGGATTTAGGACAAAGCAAAAAAAAAATTCTAAGTGTCAATTCCTTTTCGTAAGCATAATTCTATGTGAAAGAGCAATTGCTTGAAGGAGATTACAGCTTTTGTTTGAACTAGGCTTTCTATTCTCATTGCTATTTTTGTGCCTAATTAAAACGTGGGTCTTTCCAAAAATTCAATTATAGAAAATAAAAGCTAATTTAACCCTAAGCATGTCCATTTCCGTTAAGTAAATAAAATGTACTTTTCATGAATTCATTTTCACTGACCACACAAGTCATTATTGAGAAGACTCAATTTGCTTTTTTTTTCCTGTGAAATCGAGCACGAAAGATATGAAATTTGATGAAAAATAATATAGATTTACATTCCGCCATCCATGTTCTGTTGGGGGTAGGCGGGAAAAAGCAACTTGCAGGCCTACGGAAGCGAGCAGAATATCATTTCCATCGCCTTCATCTTCTTCTTCTTCTCTGATACCAACCAACCAAGTCCGTTCCCATTTCTTCTTCCTCTTCGCCGTTCCTTCTTTTCACTCACTGAGAAGCCTACGCCAGCCTTGTCGTGTTTTGTCTTTGTCACTGGTCCGCTCTCTCTCTCTCTCGCTCTCTCTCGCGTGCCTTCTTCTTCTTCTTCTTCTAACTGGGTATGTTCGTGAAAACATACCCAGTAACCAGAGTAAGTTCATAGTAGAGTTTGGCTCTTGACGTAGTTACATTTTCACTTTATCTAATTAGCAATATATCGAGTTAAAATCACATCATTTGCTCCTCATAATTTATATGAAATCCATCTCAAAAACATATCGAGTAACCAGGTAAGCTCAGACTAGAGTTTGACTATGTACATAGCTACATTTTCTCTTTATCTAATTAATAATATATCTAGCTAAAGCCTCATCATTTGCTCTTCATAAATTATTTCAAGAACATCTCAAAACCATCCTGAGTAACTGGTGTAAGCTCATAGCAGAGTTTGGCTCTATACGTAGTTACATTTTCAGTTTATCTAATTAAAAATATATTCAGCTAAAGCCTCATCTTTCGCTCCTCATAAATTATTTCATAACTATCTCAAAAACATACCGAGTAACCGGTGTAAGCTCAGAGTAGAGTTTGGCTATGCACGTAGTTATATTTTCACTTTATCTAATTAGTAATATGTCTATCTAAAGCCTCATCATTCGCTCCTCATAAATTATTTCAAGACCATCTAAAAAACACACCGAGTAACCAGTATAAGTTCATAGTAGAGTTTGGCTCTGTACTTAGCTACTTTTTCACTTCGTCTAATTAGTAAAATATCTAACTAAAACCTCATCATTCGCTCCTCATAAATTATTTTAAGACCGTCTCAAAAACATACCGAATTACTAGTGTAAGCTTAGAGTTGAGTTTGGCACCATACATAGCTTCATTTTCACTTCATCTAATTAGTAATATATCTTGCTAAAACCTCATCATTTATTTCTCATAAATCATTTCAAGAACATCTCAAAAACATACCGAGTAATCAGTGTAAGCTCAGTGTTAGCTCAGTGTAGAGTTTGGCTCTGTACGTAGCTACATTTTTACTTCATCTAATTAACAGTATATATTGCTAATGCCTCATCATTTGCTTCTAATAAATTATTTTAAGACCATCTAAAAAACATACTGAGTTACTAGTGTAAGCTCCGAGTAGAGTTTAGCTATGTACATAACTATATTTTCACTACATCTAATTAGTAATATATATTGCTAAAACTTCATCATTTGCCGCTCTAAAATTATTTCAAGAACTTCTCAAAAACATTCCGAGTAATCAGTGTAAGCTTAGAGTAGAGTTTGGCTCTTTAGAAGCTACATTTTTACTTCATCTAATTAATAATATATCTTGATAAAATCATTCGCTCCTCATAAATTATTTTAAAACCATCTGAAAAATGTACCGAATTACTAGTATAAGCTCAGAGTAGAGTTTAGCTCTGTAAATAGCTACATTTTCACTTCATCTAATTTGTAATATATCTTGCTAATACCTCATCATTTGCTCTTCTAAAATTATTTCAAGAACATCTCAAAAACATACCGAGTAACCAGTGTAAGTTCAGAGTATAGTTTGACTCTTTACGTAGCTACATTTTCACTTCATCTAAATAATAATATATCTTACTAAAGCCTCATCTTTTGCTCCTCATAAATTATTTCAAGACGATCTCAAAAACATACCGAGCAACCAGTGTAAGCTCAAAGTAGAGTTTGGCTCTATACGTAGCTACATTTTCACTTCATCTAATTAGTAAAATATTTAGCTAAAGCCTCATCATTCGCTCCTCATAAATTATTTTAAGGCAATTACAAAAACATACCGAGTAACTATTGTACGCTCATAATGGAGTTTGGCTCTGCACGTAATTACATTTTCACTTTATCTTATTAGTAATATATCTATCTTGAACCTTATGATTCGCATCTCATAAATTATTTCAAGAATATCTCAAAAGCATACTGAGTAACCGGTGTAAGCTCATAATAGAGTTTGGCTCTACACGTAATTATATTTTCACTATATCTAATCAGCAATATGTCAAGCTAAAGTTTCATCATTCGCTCCTCGTAAATTATTTGAAGACCATCTAAAAAAACATGACGTGTAACAAGTGTAAGCTCCGACTAGAGTTTGGCTACATACGTAGCTACATTTTCACTTTATCAAATTAGTAAGATATCTAGTTAAAGCCTAATCATTCGCTCCATATAAATTATTTCAAAAATATCTCAAAAACATATAGAGTAACCAGTGGAAACTCAGAGTAAAGTATGGCTCTGCATGTAGTTACATTTTCACTTTATCTAATTTGTAATATTTCTAGTTAAAGCCTCATCATTCACCCTTCATAAATTCTTTTAAAAGCATCTCAAAAAAAAACCGAGTAACCCGTGTAAGCTCATAGTAGAGTTTGGCTCTACACGTAGTTACATTTTTACTTTATCTAATTAGTTATATATCTATCTAAATCCCCATCATTCGTCCCTAATAAATTATTTCAATACAATATAAAAAACATACCGAGCAACCAGTGTAAGTTCAGAGTAGAGTTTGGCTCTGCAATATGGATACATTTTCACTTCATCTAATTAGCACTATATCTTGCGCCTCATCATTTGCTTCTCATAAATTATTTCAAGACCATCTCAAAAATATACCGAGTAACCAATATAAGCTCAGAGTGGATTTTGGCTATGTACGTAGCTACATTTTTATTTCATCCAATTAGTAAAATATCTAGCTAAAGCCTCATCATTCGCTTCTCACAAATTATTTTAAGACCATCTCAAAAACATACCGAGTAACCAATATATGTTCAGAATAGAGTTTGGCTCTGCACGTAATTACATTTTCACTTTATTTAATTAGTAATATATCTTTCTAGAGCCTCATCATTCGCACCACATAAATTATTTCAAGACCACCTAAAAAACATACCGAGTAACTAGTAAAAGCTCGGGGTAAAGTTTGGTTCTGTACATAGTTACATTTTCACTTCATCTAATTAGTAATATATCTTGCTAAAACCTCATCATTTGCTCCTCATAAATTATTTCAAGAACATTTCAAAATCATACCTAGTAAACAGTGTAAGCTTAGAGTAGAGTTTGGTTCTGCACGTAGTTATATTTTCACTTCATTTAATTAGTAATATATCCAGCCAAAATCTCATCATTCGCTCCTCATAATTATTTGAAGACCATCTAAAAAATATATCGAGTAACTAGTGTAAGGTAAGACTAGAGTTTGCCTATGTACGTAGCTACATTTTCACTTTATCTAGTAAGTAATACATCTAGCTAAAATCACATCATTCGCTCCTCATAAATTCTTTCAAAACATCTTAAAAACATACCGAGTGACCGGTGTAAGCTTGGAGTAGAGTTTGGCTCTGCACGTAGTTACATTTTTACTTCATCTAATTAGTAATATTTCTAGTTAAAGCCTCATCATTCGTTCCTCATAAATTCGTTCAAGAACATCTTAAAAACATACCAAGTAACGGGTGTAAGCTCGGAGTAGAGTTTGGCTCTGTACGTAGTTACAGTTTCATTTTATCTAATTAGTAATATATCAAGCTAAAGTCTCATCATTCGCTCCTCGTAAATTATTTGAAGATCATCTAAAAAACATGTCGTGTAACCAGTGTAACCTTCGACTAGAGTTTGACTATGTACGTAGCTACATTTTCACTTTTTCAAATTAGTAATATATCTAGCTAAAGCCTCATCCTTCGCTCCTCATAAATTATTTCAAAAACATCTCAAAAACATAGACGATAACCAGTGGAAGCTCAGAGTAAAGTTTGGCTCTGCACGTAGTTACATTTTTACTTTATCTAATTAGTAATATTTCTAGTTAAAACCTCATCATTCGCTTCTCATAAATTCTTTCAAGAACATCTCAAAAACATACCGAGTAACCCATGTAAGCTCAGAGTAGAGTTTGGCTATGTACAAAGTTACATTTTCACTTTGTCTAATTAATAATAAATCTATCTTCGCCACTCATAAATTTTTTCCAGACCATCACAAAAACATACCGAGTAACCAGGGTAAACTCAGATAAGAGTTTGGCTTTGTGCATAACTACATTTTCACTTAATCTAATTAGCAATATATCTTGCTAAAGTCTAATCATTCCCTCCTCATAAATTATTTCAAGACCATCTTAAAAATATACCGAGTAACCAGTATAAGCTCAGAGTAGAGTTTAGCTCTGTACGTAGCTACATTTTCACTTCATCTAATTAGCAATATATCTTGCTAAAACCTCATCATTCGCTCCCCATAAATTATTTCAAGATCATCTCAAAAACATACCGAGTAACTAGTATAAGCTCATAGTAGAGTTTGTCTCTGTACGTAACTACATTTTCAAAGTTTAAGAATAATTTAGCTCAAGACCATCTCAGAGTAGAGTTTGTCTCAAAAACATACCGAGTTTATCCGGCTTCATCTTACTTAGCTTCTCCATGTTCACCTTTTCAAGCTTCATCACTGCTTATCAAGCTACCCACTTTCTCTTATGAAGTTCCCATATTAAACCGGGGATTAGGTTATTTGGTTTTGCTAGCTTCCTCCGGTTATGTTACAAAGGAATTAAGGAGGACATTCCTGATGAACCCTTTTCCAATTTCTTTTTGTCTCCTTTTGTTGCCCATAAGTTTTTCTGTTTTGCATTTAATAGGACCCTAGTATAGTTATCTACTAAGCAATTTATCAAAATAGATTTACAATTTTCATATGTGTAGACTTTCCCCGTATTATCGTGGATGTAGGTTATTTCATTTTTTTAAAAAAAAATAATCGAGATTATGGAGCTTTCCCAAATTATTGTCCAAACAAGGGTAAAAGGACAGCAACAATTGAAGGCATTATAGCCACCGAGTACATAGAAATTTGTTCTTCGAAGCAAACTCCACTTTGCATTAAATAAATGGACACATGAATTGCAAAATAAATGAAAAGAAAAATATGTGTCCATCTCAATAAATACACAATATATATTGACCTCTATCCACACATATATATTTACATCTCCAGAGTGGAAGCTTTTCATCCTTGTTTGTCTCCATCTTAATAAATGTGCAATAGAGATAGACGTTGATGGGAAGTAACGATTGTCTTTGGCACATTTTACGTATATTCTATGAATTTTAGAGATTACCATTTTGCTTATGCGATGTAACTAACGAACTTTAATACAATATGTAACGTTATTTCTTAAATTTTAATTTATGCAATGTGAACCTTAGATTATTGGCATATGTTCAATTTAGTCTATACACTAAATAAAAAATATCCAATATTATTCTTGAACTTGAATTAAAAAGAAGACAATATTAAATATTTTCATATAGTCTAGAAATAAAACTGAACGCGTGTCAATAGTCTAAAAACTATGTTGAACAAACTAAAAATTCATGGATGACTCATTGGGCCAAAGTTTAAGAACCGAATTAAACAAATTAAATATTTAGAAATCACATTGTACATTGAATTTAAATACTATTTACGACATTAATCCTAAGAATTTCGATTTAAGGAATTGCTACATCAAAGCTCATTCTTGACCCCGCATGCAGAGGTTCATTCAAAGCCCGCCTGCCCCTCTCTCTCTCTCTCTCTCTCTCTCTCTCTCTCTCTCCCATTAACATACCATTAATGGCTCAGCTGTAAACCTGGCCTGGCTACAGAAACGTTACAACTTTGCTTTTGACGAAGCAAGAGAGAGAACCAAAGGATCGCGAAGATGATGTAAGTTCCCCACATTTAACACGGCCGTGTCTTGTAATGGATGATATGGAAGTGAAATGACCAGAAAAATCCGCATTAACAAGCTGAAAAATTGTTGCTCAATGTTTAACCCGTGAGTGAAATCCCTTTTCGGTCTTTCTCTCTCCCCTTTCATTGCCCGTAAGTTCCTCGCATTTAACAAGATCATAGTATCGTTTGATAGGAATTGTGCACCGATTCCAAAAATATAATCCAAGCAAACAGCGCGTAGTAGAAGTATCATATTTTCACCTGGGGAGATTGCCAAAAAGTCAGATACTTTCACCTAAGGATATCTCCAAGTATGAGCCCAAGTCCGAGTCCGTTAATATATCCGATTGGACCCACCTTCACTCAAAAGCTTAAGCCGATGAGCTATGGGCCAATTTGGATATATTAACTACTTCACACCACATTAACTCTCTAATGTGGGACACTTCTAAAATAACTCACACGTGCATCCTAATATCGTTAACAAGTATCTATTGAACAATTGATTGAAGAACATTTGTAATCTTCGTACGTAGTGGATTTTTTTCTCATGTTATCATGGATGTTGGTTATTCTATTTTCAAAAATTGAGATTATGGGAGATCCGGATCCCTCTCCTAGTGATCAGGACAGTGTACCCTAATTTGATCTGGGCCGTTCATTTTGAATTGAACGGCCTAGATCCTTTGATATAAGGGGAATAAAGGTGTTTTTTTTAAATTGATCTGGGCCGTCCATTTTTGAAGTGGACGGCCCAGATCGGCCTGCCCTAATCTCACTAATGCCCCTGCTAGTACTAGCAGACCACCATCTCTTCGTTCAAACTTCAAAGTCTCTCTCTCTTCAAACTCGTCTCTCTAAACCAGCCAACTATAAAGTGAGCTTCTTCGTTCTTTGACGTCCTCTGTAAGCAGAAACTTTATCCAGCTTCATCTTACTTTAGCTTCTCCATATTCACCTTTTCAAAGCTTCCTATCCTCACTGCTTCTTGAGCTACCCCTTTGTCAGCACAACGTGAAAGTATTTGTTTTACGTGAAAAACCTCTGCTTTGAAATTCAACGCAAGCGGTCCTCTTCCTCCACTATATCGTGGTCTTGAGCATGAAAACCTCTCTGCTCAAGTCGAAGATGCGGTGGCTCGTGCTCAAGTCGACGATATAGTGGGAGGAGAAGACCGCCAAGATGTGTTGGCTCGTGTTCAGATATATTCGATGGTGCTGACGAGCCTGGACGAGCGGGTGATTCGGGTTGGAAGCGTCTGGCGATGGCGGCTCGTCCATTGTCGTGAGCGACGACGGAGACGCGTCGGCTTGGACTGCCGCGCCGCTGGTCCAGAAATGGAGATGTGAGTCCAGATTTGGAGCTGCTGATGGCGGCTCCTTCATGGCCGCAAGGATGGCTCGACTTGGACGTGCGTCGGCGACGCGGCCGGTTCAGATCTGGTAACTTCCAAATCCAAAACTTTTTTTCTGGTTAGGCTTATATCAATACAAGAAAAGAACCGTCCCTTCCTATTTGTTTGTCCTGTCAAATAGAAACCAGATCTAGAGCTGGCGATGGCGGCTCGTCCATGGTCGTGAGCGACGACGGAGGGGTGGCTCGGCGTGGACGCGTCGGCTAGGGCTACGGCGCCTCTAGTCCAGAAATGGAATTGTAGACTCCAGATCTGGAGCTGGGTGACGGCGGCGACGGAGAAGACGGAGGGGTGGCTCGGCTAAGACGAGCGACCTTGTTGGGAATCGCAAGAGTCACGACTCTTCGTAATCCAAGCTCATCGTAAAGTGGAGTCTTGGAAGATATTAAGTTGTTGCAATTATTATCTAGAGAATAGGAAGAGTCCTAGACGTTGTTATCTAGGAGATTATGTTCATTTATTAGCTTTAAATGTCATGTATCTGGACGTGTCTGTTCGTTTGTCTAGAGAAGTCGTAGAGTCATGCCTACAGCCTATAAATAGGCGTGTTTTGTAATCGTTTAGTAGAACATGAGAGTGAATAACATTTCCAGAATTTTCTTCTTCAAACACTTAGGTATCAGAGTGCTGCGCCTCTAAGATCCAACATTTGGTATCAGAGCCAGTGAGAGCCAGTTTGGCTAAGTTTTTTCTCTCGAGTCAGATGGCTTCTGTGA
The DNA here is from genome assembly GCA_021437785.1 of Rhodomyrtus psidioides. Lineage (NCBI taxonomy): Eukaryota > Viridiplantae > Streptophyta > Magnoliopsida > Myrtales > Myrtaceae > Rhodomyrtus > Rhodomyrtus psidioides. Next base: position 40,834 of record JAILYB010000044.1, on the reverse strand, counting down.
GTGGTACTGGGATGGTCCAACCTCAACTCCCGAGGTTCGATGGGAAGAATTTTGAGCATTGGAAGATCCAGATGGAGGTGCTATTCGGGTTTCAGGAGCTGACCGAGATTGTGGAAGAAGGATTCGAAGAGCCAGAAGCGGCAGCAAATTTGACAACGGAGGAGCAGAAGACGCTAAAAGAGAATCGTAAGAAAGATCGTAAGGCTCTCTTTTACATCTTTCAAGCGATAGATTCGTCAATCTTTGAGAAAGTGGCGAATTCGAAGACGGCGAAAGAAGCTTGGGGCACTCTCATCAACATTTACAAAGGCGTTGAGAAGGTCCAGAAGGTTCGGCTTCAGACTCTTCGACGACAGTTCGAGCTCCTTCAGATGGAAAAGTCGGAGTCCATTTCCGATTATTTCTCACGGACGTTGGCTCTTGTCAATCAAATGAAGGCCAATGGTGAGACTATTCGGGATCAACAGATTGTTGAGAAGATTCTTCGAACTCTAACTTTGCAGTTCGAATATATTGTGACTTCCATCGAAGAGTCACGAGATCTCTCTGTCTTGTCCGTCGATGAGTTGGTGGGCTCTCTACAAATGCACGAGCAACGAATCAAGGAGAAATCCAAGACGGTGGAGGAAGCTTTGCAAAGCCAGTTGGTGTTGCCTGATGAAAAGAAGAATCTTTCTAATCAAAGGAAAGATCCAAAGCGGCAAGAGAAGTATGCCGGACAACAAAAAGATAAGTCCTTTATTCAGTGTTTTAATTGTAAAAAGTATGGGCACTATAAATCTGAATGTCGGAGCAAGAAGACTGGTGGTCAAAAGTTCCATGCTAAGGTAGCAAGATCCGTCGATAGACATGTCGATGGAGATGGTGAGCAAGGTAATGCTCTTTTATTCACATGTAATTCTGCGGTGGAGAACCAGAAGAATGTTTGGTACTTAGACACCGGGTGTAGCAATCACATGTGTGGCGAGAAGGAGTTATTCTCAAACTTCGATGACACCTTTCGTTCGGAGGTGAGATTTGGGAACAATACCAAAGTTCCTATCATGGGAAAGGGAACTATTAAAATCAAGGCGAAGGATGGGTCGGTTCAAAGCATTTCCGACGTCCATTATGTTCCCGGTCTTCGAGAAAATCTTCTAAGTATGGGACAGTTGTCCGAGCGAGGCTATCTCATGACCATTAAGGATGAGATTTGCACGGTTCATGATGGCAAAGGAGGATTGATTGCAAAGGTAAAAATGGCTCGAAATCGACTTTTTCCTTTGTATATTAACTATGCTACGTCATGTTTTAGTGCCTCGGTGCAAGATTTGACATGGCTTTGGCACAAGCGGTTCGGGCATGTGAATTTCGACAGCTTAAAGCTGTTGTCTCAGAAGAAGATGGTACGTGGACTACCTGAAATTTCTTCTCCGAAGGAGATTTGTGAACCATGTGTTGTTGGGAAGAAGTGCAGAGAAAGCTTCCCTTCGGGAAAATCATGGAGAGCGTCAAGACCGTTGGAGTTGGTGCACTCCGACCTCTGTGGACCGCTCGGTGAGTCGTCGAATCGGGGGTACAGGTATTTTGTTACCTTCATCGATGATTTTAGCAGGAAAACATGGGTTTATTTCTTGAAGCAAAAGTCAGATGCCATCGACGCTTTTAAGGAGTTCAAAGCCTATGTAGAGAAGCAAAGTGGGCATGGAATTCGGATTCTCCGAACTGATCGTGGCACGGAATATTTGGTTGGAGATGTTTTCTTCAAGCAGTGCGGCATCAAACATCAGTTGACAGCACGATATACTCCTCAACAGAACGGAGTAGCGGAGAGAAAAAATCGCACTATTGTTGATATGGTACGTACTATGCTCCATTCCAAACATTTGCCTAAGCATTTCTGGGCAGAAGCGGTTGCTTGTACTATTTACTTGTTGAATCGCTGTCCAACTAAAGGTCTTGAGTTCAAGACACCGACGGAGGTGTGGAGTGGTCAAATCCCTTCAGTTCAGCATCTTCGTGTGTTTGGGTGTATTGCTTACGCCCATGTGCCTAATGAACTTCGCAAAAAGCTTGATGAGAAGAGTGAGAAATGCATCTTTCTTGGTTACAGCAATGAGACGAAGGGTTATCGGTTGTATAATCCTATATCGAAGAAGGTGGTTATCAGTCGAGATGTCACCTTCGACGAGGAAGCTGAGTGGATGTGGAACAGGGAAGAGAAGAAGCAGTTTCATTTTGTCTTCGATGAGGAGGAGTCAGTTCAATCTGAACCAGCAACGAGTTCGATGCAGCCTACTTCGACAGCAGATCCTGTCGAAAATCCTGTTGAAAATCTTGTCGAAGATCGTGTCGAAAGTTCCTCCCGTCCACGGCGAGAACGAGTTTTACCTGCTCGTTTGAGGGATTATTCTTTGTCGAATAATGATGACCCATCTGATGAAGAAATTGTCAATTATGCTTTTTTTGCAGATTGTGATCCGACACACTTTAAGGAGGCTTCCCAAGATAGTGGTTGGATTCATGCCATGGATGATGAGATATATGCGATCGAGAAGAATGATACGTGGGAACTCACGTCTCTTCCAGAAGGCAAGAAGTCCATCGGTGTAAAATGGGTCTACAAAACCAAGCGTAAGCCTAATGGTGATGTTGATCGGTTGAAGGCTCGTCTTGTAGTCAAGGGTTACAAACAGAAACCCGGGATTGACTATTTTGAGGTATTTGCTCCGGTTGCAAGAATGGATACTATTCGTATGATTTTTGCTTTAGCAGCTCAAAGGCGCTGGAAAATACACCAAATGGATGTCAAGTCCGCATTTCTCAATGGCGTACTTGAGGAGGAGGTGTATGTGGATCAACCGGAGGGCTATGTCAAAACAGGACAAGAGGGCTTAGTCTACAGATTGAAGAAAGCTCTTTATGGCCTCAAACAAGCACCACGAGCCTGGTATACCAGAATTGATTCTTATTTCTTGACTCATGGTTTTATCCGCTGTCCTTATGAGCATACTTTATATGTCAAGGTTGGCTTGAATGGTGAAATACTCATTGTTTGCTTATATGTCGATGATCTCATATTTACTGGAGATTGTCAAGAAATGATTTGTGACTTCAGGGAGGCCATGACCCGTGAGTTCGAGATGACAGATATGGGTCTCATGTATTATTTTCTTGGCCTAGAAGTTACTCAATCGGAGGATGGTATTTTTGTTTGTCAACAGAAGTATGCCAAGGATATTCTTGAGCGTTTCAAGATGGCTACTTGTAAACCAATTAGCACTCCCATGGAGGAAAGATTGAAGTTGACAAAAGACGGAAGTGGTTCTGAAGTCGATCCCACTTATTTCAAGAGGTTAGTTGGGAGTCTACGATATTTGACTTCTACTCGGCCAGATCTTGTTTATAGTGTTGGGATGATAATCAGATTTATGGAAGCTCCTAGACAATCACACTTGCAGGCGGCAAAAAGGATTCTTCGGTACATTAAAGGTACTGTGGATGATGGTATATTCTACACTTTTTCTAATGATTTTCAGCTTGTGGGATATACAGACAGTGATTGGGGAGGTGATATTGGAGAAAGAAAGAGTACTTCCGGTTATGTTTTCTCTTTAGGAAATGGGATTTTCTCCTGGTCTTCGAAGAAGCAGCAGGTGGTTGCTTTGTCCAGTGCAGAAGCAGAATATATAGCAGCGGCTTATTGTGCTACTCAAGCAGTTTGGCTACGTTCGATGCTCGCTGAACTTCGTCATAAGCAAGAGCATTCGACGGTGATTTATTGTGATAATAAGTCAGCCATAGCACTTGCAAAGAATCCAGTCTTTCATGGAAGAAGCAAGCACATCGATATAAAGTATCACTTCATTCGAGATCTAGTGAAGTCCAAGGAGATTGTGCTGCAGTATTGCAAGTCGGAAGACCAAGTGGCTGATATGTTTACGAAGCCGTTGAAGACAGACTCCTTCCTTAAATTCAAGAGAATGATCGGCATGGTCAAGATGAGCTCGGTTTAAGGGAGGCTGTTGGGAATCGCAAGAGTCACGACTCTTCGTAATCCAAGCTCATCGTAAAGTGGAGTCTTGGAAGATATTAAGTTGTTGCAATTATTATCTAGAGAATAGGAAGAGTCCTAGACGTTGTTATCTAGGAGATTATGTTCATTTATTAGCTTTAAATGTCATGTATCTGGACGTGTCTGTTCGTTTGTCTAGAGAAGTCGTAGAGTCATGCCTACAGCCTATAAATAGGCGTGTTTTGTAATCGTTTAGTAGAACATGAGAGTGAATAACATTTCCAGAATTTTCTTCTTCAAACACTTAGGTATCAGAGTGCTGCGCCTCTAAGATCCAACAGACCTTGCAGTTGGATGACTAGATCTCTCTGGACATTGAAGCATAGAAGCTTATCTCTCTGGACAACAACGAAGCAACCTTCCATGGCTGAAGATCTATCTGAACAAGTTTTCATTTAAAAAAAAATTAATTCCACGTCACTGGACGCATGTCAATATTTAAATGGATAGAAGTAAAAAAAATTTATGCCGCATCAATGTTTTTATTGAGGATTGAATTATTGGCCTCGCTAGTCTCCTATGGTTTTATTCAGAAGATTGAAAAATGACTATTGATACCTTCTCTGGACATAATGACTACTGCAAATGAATATCTTATATATATATACGGGATTGTCATAAATAGCGTGCGATAAAATATTCTCTATAAGCAGCTTTGATTGCTATCCTAGCAAAAGAATGGAAGGGGCTACTCAAATGTAAATGACGATTGAGGTCGCTTTTGGAGAAATTTTGTCCAGCAAATATTAGAATCTAATAGACAATAAGCGAAACTTTTTATGGCGTTGTAAGAATGAAAAATAGTCGAACCATGGTGAAATCTTATCGTTGGCTTGTTGGGAACGTGTCAACTAGTGCACTGACCCCAGCGCATCTATATTAAACATGCTTAATTTTAAATAATTGAAATTACAATGCAATAATTACACACTAAATTTTAGGGCATTGAGAGCTCCATATTCTTCAAAAAGACATTTGAAGCTACAAAGTTTCTTTAAATAGTTTCTTAACAAGTGCCCTCGACCCTGAGGCATTCTTTAACAAAATCCTAGTATAAATAATAAAAACAAATTTACTGAATTTTGTTATATTCACTTAGCAATTTTATTTTGTTTTAACACATTTGTTGGCAAAATAGTAGTTTGAATGAATATACAGAGAAAATGACAATTTTACCCTTGAATCACATGTTGGCGTGCTTAGTCCTATATTTTAGATAATAACAAAGTTTTAGATACCTAAATTTAGTGGAATCCACTTCGCGGATTCATGAGATTACTTTGTCATTGAAATGCTTTATTGCCAAAATTCCTTTCCAATTTTGCTTCATGAACCCTAGTACTATAAGTATACTTGCAGAATATAATTTGAGAATAACTCAGAGACAATAGCAAAATAAGTTTTTATGGATTTCATACAATTTCACTTGAATTTCTATAAGATGAAGAGAAACAGAAGATTGCTTTATCTAATTACAAAGAAGGCATGAACGGATAAGGTAAATTGGAAGATAATGAATTGAAAATAACAATGTGAACATGTGTTATAACTTATAATCTACAGCAAAGCTAATTAGCAATTAATATATGGAAATTTTATTTATACCTGTTGGCCGTTGAAGAATACGGTTTGAATGCCAAGTTGGTTGTTTGATGAACTTCTCGAAGGAGCCTTCCTAAAAGTCATTTATACCTTGCGAGTCACGCAACTCAAATACATGCAAACCATGCAACTCAGCTTTGTTGCAATCATCAGCTTATTCAATCTCCCACATTAAGTTGCAATCGACAACTCTGATCTTTTCTAGCTATGTTCTCTAAGTAAGAAAAGAGGAAACAAAACTTCCATCTAGTAACAACATTTTGACTCTTATTAATTTTAATGTACTGAAGTAGCGACCTCAAACCTTTTTGTGGAAAGGCCATATGAGGATGTAACAGACTGAGGGACAATTTTTTCGCGGAGGGCTAATGGGGTACTTTTGAGATTAGAGTAACAATAAGTAATTTTTCTCTTAGAAAAAAAAATCAGGATAGATTCGAGAATAGGCCTATAGTTTGGAGTTTTTTCTGAGATAAAAAAAGTTCGGGATTGACGTGAGAATGGATCTAAAATTGAAGATTTTTTAGGAAATTCTGTGATTCTAAAGACCATGATTATTGTGTCCATAGAGATTCTGAGTACTTCTTTTTTTGGCCTTTTTTCCAAGAAAGTATAAAAAATCGTCAGGAGGACTTATTTATTTCGGACAATAAATTTTTACAGTGATGCAGAGAAGAGACACGACAACCAAAACCCCAACCACCACATGGGATCACCAGAAGAAAAGGACGAAAAATAAAATAAAAAAATTGAAAACATTACCAAAATATTATTAAAAATTTATTTACGTCAAGCGTCCATTCCATCGTTAGATTCGTTACATCGGAAAATAACAATACCATGAAAAAAATTAGCAATGAAAAGATCACCACGAAGATGGTGATGATAAGTTGATGATGATTAGTTTTGTTTTGTTTTTTCTTTGTATCATGATTAGTTTCCTTTAATCTTAGAATCGGTTGTCTTGTTTTGCATTTTCTAATGGAAATGCCCCTACTGCCCCTTGCGAAGTAGGTGTTGTGTTGCTCCCCTAAAGTCACTAAAACGGTTTAATTCATCCACGTTATGCACATTATTTTCTGCTTAATGGAATGATGGGCTAAATTCGATTTCTCCGTCGTATCCCTTTTTCGAGTTACTCAAGCGCTTATTGAGTTATTTAATTTTTCTTTACTTTTACTTTAGAATTTTCTTTCTCGTTCAGATAAATGATCGCGTATCGTGTTCCAAAAACCGATAAAGACTAAATATGTGTTTTATTATCAATAATGGTATTGTCTATACAGGTCCCTCATCTTTTGGAACCCGAAACCTACCCTGCATACATTGGAACCTAGAACCTACCCTGTCTCAGGTTCCAGTGTCGGTTCCAGGTTCCACTCAGATTCAACATATATATTCTTGATAGAACGATCAATGTGACTAATTACATCTAATGACCACCATCTACTACTAAAATCTACTAACCACAACTCATATTTAGACACACGAAAAGTATGATCCAATAACAAAGTAAAAAACTCAATGATAAAGTAGTTCTGAATTACATACTCATCATCGTCCTTATGAAATACCTTAGAATGACGTGAAGATATACTAAGAAAAAATATAAAAGCTTGCTTTAGGTTCTAGGTTCCGATTCCAGGTTCTACCTACCTAGAACCTGAAACTTACCTATCAAAGTAGGTTTCCTCATTTTTGGAACCTGGACCCTACTCTCTATATCTTGGAACTTGGAACCAATCGTTCCACCGGTCCGGTTCTACAGTTTCAGGTGCTACCTGGAACCATGCTCACCCCTATCCGGATCCATAAAATGACTAGAGACCCCTGCCTCCTTCTTCTTCTTCTACCCTCTGTTCCTTCTTTTCTCATTTCTTCTCCTCTTTTCTGGGTTTTGGAGGTCAAACAGAGTGAGAGTGTGTGACTATCATGACCGAAACCCCACGTTCCGTCAACAAAGTGCTCCTAGTCTTTCAAGACTCGACGTTCTGGAGTTTTCAAGGTTTTTGCTTCTGATATGTTCTCTCTGTCTCTCAAGTGTGTACGAGTTTTGCTATGTTTCTTTGCGAGACTACATAGATTTCTACGGACGGTGCCATCCTGGTCCGCTACTCTCTCTCGCAAGTGTTTACCACTGCATTATTTTTTGGTCTCTCTACATTTTATTTTTCGAGCCACGATCATGTGCTTACTCTAAATGGGTTTCTTGAGTCGCTACGCCATGGATCTTTCGTGGTTGATTTTCAAGGTGTAAATGCACGGCCTTGCTCTGTTTTCTTCCCTAAGCCTTCCTTGGCCCTTTCTGATTTTTTTTTTGGTTCATACGAAGTCCTTTTGCCTTTTTCACCAGAGGTTTTAGATCACCGGATGCCAGGTTTAGGGAGTAATTTGTGGTTTCTAATCTTTAAGCGTCCGCATGCAGAAAAAAAAAGAATAATCTTTTGATCTGCCTCTTTCGATTGGATTATGAAAATGGAACGAATCTTCTTCGTTGTTCATTCCGAGTGTATGTGTTTTCAGATGGTGGCTCTGGATTTGATTGTTTCATGTCATGCTGTTTCAGAAAGGTTAGATAAGTGGCTTGAGGTAATTTAGGTTGGAGGCTGATGATTGTTCAGTCACTACATCAATAATAGTCGGTTAGAGAGTTAGAATGAACAACTGTATTAATTAAAGGAAAATCGAGGTTCATCTGCATATATGCCTACTACTTCGTGTAGTTCTGTGGTGCTTCTATCCAAAGTACTAAAGCCTGTTTCCAATTACAATCAACTTCAACGATTGGAATTTCAGATCCGTTGTTTTGCAGTTTGTTAAGCTCTATATTAAAAATTGTTGATAAATTTTAGAGTTGATGGGTGTTATATGAACCAAACTGTCCTTTCCCTCCAAAATTCCGAAAACTCAGAAAGGCAAGGTCTTTGTGATCGATTCGATGATTCTTTTTTCTGGGGTTAATCCTTCCATGAGCTTTCCATACTGACTCTGAATATTTGGCAGAAAACCGCTAACCATGTTATCACACGAAGAGCCATTTGGTGGAGATGAGAGCTATAGAACATTTCTATTCCGATTATTTAAAGAAGATGAAGAAGTGCTGGGAGTAGGCCAGGATATAGTGGAGGAAGACAAAGGGGAAGATGCGTCAGATCTCAACGTGATAGAAGAAATATCAAGTGAAGATTCTTCCAGCACATGTGAGGTCGATGGCAGCGACATTTCTTAATCGCAACGGCGGAGCCCAAACGAGATTCGTATTGATCATCTGAACAGGTTTGTTTTCACTTCTCGCTCTTTATTTCTTATAAAACGAGTATCATTGAGAAGAATTAAAAATGTCTAGCACATGCAAGTTCCACGAGATGTAGGTAGTATAACGGGGATAGGAAAGCAAGGTGTTATGTCCAAGAAATTAATCTGTTTTAATCCAAGTTAGATTGAAATGCGTAGTCAATTGCTTCAAATGTCTAAGCAGACAAATTGCTGCTCTGTATCATATAATACGCCTTTATATACAAGGCTCTTCTCGTGATGCTACATTTTCACTACGGTACATGCTAGGCATAAACGACCGAACTTGAAAGTTGATATACTAAATGATATAGCAAACTCTTACTTGATTCACTTACACACTCTTACTTCACTCAAGTGTTCTTATGGTTCGATCTTTAAGAAACCCAGATATCATGTAATTAACATACGTCCTTATCTTGTCATCTGAAAGTTTTTTACATCCATTTGATAGTAGCTGTTTTCGCTTTCGTTATTAGCCGATTAAGCCTTCAAGTAAGTCGTGACAGTTGTTGGAATATATAAATATTAAACTACGCCTTCTTCTAATAGCTTAAGCTTTTAGAGCAGTTGGCAAGTGGTCCCACCAAATCTCACATGGTATCAGAGCAGGAGGTCCTCTGATTCACCAACATATGGCATTGTCTTAAGAATCGAATTAACACAAGAAACCCTAGCCTTAAGTCACAACTTCTGAGGTCGATGCAGGGGTTTTTTGTCGCGGATGTTTGAGGAAGATATATCGGAACAAGATGAAGGGCAATCGCGGATGTTTGAGGAAGATATATCGGAACAAGATGAAGGGCAAGATGTTCATTTCGATGAGATAGAAGTAGAACATACACCCAATGAGAATGAAGGTTCTTCTAGACCATTGGGGGCCGGTGGCAGCGGGAGCCCAAATGAAATTCGCATTGATCAAAACAGGTCCATTTTCACTTCTCACTCTTTATTTCTTATAAAATGAGTATCATTGAGTAGAATTAAAAATGTCCATCACCTGCAAGTTCCACGAGACGTAGGTAGTATAACGGGGATATGAAAGCAAGGTGTTATATCCAAGAATTAATCTGTTTTAATCCAAGTTAGATTGAAATGCTCAGTCAATTGCTTCAAATGTTTAGGCGGACAAAATGGTGCTCCATGTCATACAATACATCTTTATATACAAGGCTCTTCTGATGGGTTTCTTGAGTCGCTAAGCCATGAATCCTTGGTATTTAATTTTGAAGGTGTAAATGCACAAACCTGCTCTGTTTTCCTCCCTAAGCCTTCTCTGGCACTTTCTGAAATTTTGCTAGTTCATACGAAATCCTTTTGCCTTTTCCAGCAAGGTTTTAGTTCACAGGATGCCAGGTTTAGGGAGTAATTGTGGTTTCTAATATTTAACAGTCAGCATGCAGACAAAAAAAGAATAATCTTTTGATCTGCCACTTTCGGTTGGTTGATAAAAATAGAACGAATCTTCTTGGTTGTTCAGTCCAAGTGTGTGTTTTCAGATGGTGGCGCTGGATCGATTGTTTCGTGTCGTCCTTACTTCAGAAAGGTTAGATAAGTGGTCTGATGTAATTTAGATTGGAGGCCGATGATTCTTCAGTCACTACATCAATAATAGTCGTTTAGATAATTAGAATGAACAACTGTAGTAATTAAAGGAAAATCGAGGTTCATCTGCATATATGCCTACTACGTCACGTAGTTCTGTGGTGCTTCTATCCAAAGAACTAAAGCTATGTTCCAATTACGATCAACTTCAACGATTGGAATTGCACATCCATTGTTTTGCACTTTGTTAAGCTCTATGTTAAAAGTTGTTAGTAAATTTTTAGAGTTGACGGGTGCTATTTGAAAGAAACTGTCCTTTCCCTCCAAAATTCTGAAAACTCGTAAGGTCAGGGTCTTAAGGTCAGGGTCTTTGTGATCGATTCGATTACCCTTTTTCTGGGGTTATCCTTCCGTTAGCTTTCCATACTGACTCTGAATATTTGGCAGAAAACCAAGAACCATGTTATCGCGTGATGAGTCATTTGGTGGAGATGAGAGCTATAGAATTTCTATTATGACTATTTAAAGAAGAAGTGGCTGGGGAAGAAGTGTTGGGAGCAGGCCAGGATATAGTAGAGGAAGACGAAGGGGAAGATGCATCGGATCTCAACAAGACAGAAGAAATATCGAGTGAGATTCTTCGAGCACATTTGGGGCCGGTAACAATGGAGCATAGCTTTAGTTTTTTCGATAGAAGCCCCAAGAAACTAATCTGTTTTAGTCCAAGTTAGATTGAAATGCTCTGTCCATTACTTCAAATGTTTGAGGAGATAAAATGGTACTCTATATCATACAACACGTCTTTATATACAAGGCTCTCTGATGGGTTTCTTGAGTCGCTATGCCATGAATCTTTGTTGTTTAATTTTCAAGGCGTAAATGCAAGAACTTGCTCTGTTTTCTTCCCTAAGCCTCCTCTGGCAATTTCTGAAATTTTGCTAGTTGTTGTGAAATCTTTTTGCCTTCTCCAGCAGAGGTTTTAGATCACCGGATGCCAGCTTTAGGGAGTCATTTGTGGTTTCTAATCTTTAATCGTCGGCATGCAGGAAAAAAAAAAGAATAATCTCTTGATCTGCTACTTTCGATTGGATTATGAAAATAGAACGAATCTTCTTGTTTGTTCATTCCAGGTGTGTGTTTTCAGATGGTGGCTCAGGATTGTTGTTTCGTGTCGTCCTTTTTTTTTTTTTTGTTCGAAGTGTTGTCCTACTTAGGAATTCTAGAAAAGTGGTTTGACGTAATTTGGATTGCAGGCTGATAATTGTTCAGTCAAACATGGCATTATCTTAATAATCGAACTGTCAAAAGAAACCTTAGCCTTAAGTCACAACTTCTGATGTCGATGCCAAGGTTTCATGACATCAATTTTTGTGGAGGTCGACTTCGTTTCTGAGAGAGTGGAGAGATGTGCTAGTGAGGTTTCTGGTTGGAGGAAGAGACCATTGACAGAGGCTAGGTTAAGATCAGGGTGGAGAGAGAACTGACAGGAGAAGGGTGACTGAAGATTAGGGTTTTTTGTTGTGGTAAATGTGCCTCACAATTACCTGATGAGCATAGCCACAGATAAAAATCCAGGTTGTCGACAAAATTTTTTCGACACACACTCCCTCGTCACACCCCTTGACGGCTCCCTCTTGTTCGGATTGGTGGTTCCTCTCTTCCCCGACGTTTTTTTTTTCTTTCTTCCTCTCGGAGCCATAGACATTCCACGAGATCTGACATATTGAGGGGACGATCTGACTGAGAGCCCTCCATGTTTCCATCCTTCATCGCTGATCGAGGAACCATCCATGTCGACAACAGCTGTCCAAGAGTTGAGGGGTCGGTAATTTTGCGGAGGAAATTAGAGAGAGGACGTGGAGCTTGGGAAAGGTGCACTCCATTAGCTTCAATGCACTCTCTTGCGTATCCATGAACCTGATTACGTTCAAATTGAGAGACCATCAAAGAGTAGCTCGTGGACGCCCTGTGAAGAACCCACTCTAACCGCTGCTCCTTATAATACCGACGGTGCCAACAACTCATAAAATTTCAAGATTGCATCTCGTTTGTTGGGTGTCTATGTTTTGCAGGTTTTCTTGATGGATCCTTGAGCAGCAATCCTAGTAGTCATCTAGCCAAATCGTCCAAGCGTTGCCGCCCCCCCACCCACAGATTTGAGCGAGCACCACACCAACGGATCCAATTACGTTCAGCGACTCTTATTGTTGTCAAGCATTTTTTGTCCACTGAATTATTCATGTAGAGAAATAAAACAAGAAAATTCTCGATGGATTTTTCTGATGCATGACCACATTCAAGGTGGAGGCCATCATTCAAAGCAAAAATCCACGTATACAGGAAGAGGACATACACGAAGGAGACGAGCAAATAGCCCTACGAAGTGATTTCACTCCAATGGTTCTCAGGATATCGATTTTAGGGGGTGCTTAACTCGAAGACGGAAAGGAAGCTCGACTTAGGTATAATTTTTTAATCCCGATTTTGGTTGATAATTGGATTGATTTGTCATGCTTGGTTGGTTTTAGTTTAGCTGAATTTAGTAATTTTTGTATGTTTCGCGAATCTACAAAATCAAAAACCCTTTTTCGCTAGACAAAAAATCGAGTTATGGTCGGTTCCGCCCGTTACCCAGCGGGTACGAATTGCCAAGCTTAAAAAAAAAAAAATACTAAATTTGCAGGTTTGAAATTTTAGAAATAAAAATTTGATTCTTGCGGATTTCCGGATTCCTGCCATGTCGGTGTGATCGCTTGCCTAATTGATAGGATTTGATTGATTGATTGAAATTATGTCGTTGCCTTATCAAAGTTGGTTTCCCGTTTCAAATCGATTTCGTTCGGTAAGAAAAATTCGAATTAGGAAACTTTGAAGCCGATCACATTTTAAAAAGGAAAGCGCGTCTAATTGATTGCAGTCCCGATTCCCAAAATATGGAAAGCGCGCGAATATTTTTGAAAGTTTTCGGTAAGGAAAGATTCGAGTCAGGAAATTGTGCAATAATCTTGCGGTAATTTGAAAATCCTCAAGAATATACTCAAAATACCAAAATCTTTCAAAATTTGATTGATTAGGAAAATTTCCTAATCCGCAACCGCTATTTCCATAGCGGGTGTTTCGAATTTGAGGGTCTATCTGTCAGGCTTCAGATTGAACCTTGATTCGAAATAAATGGCGGTAATTATCTTTTTCATTAAAAGATTTGCAACTTGAATTTATATTCGTACATAAAATAACAAAAAAAAACAAATAAAAATCATTCATATCTCATGTTTACTTTTCATGTCAGAAAATCACAGAAAAAATTAAAAAAATTAGCAAGATGTGGTTTCCTTTAAACCACGTCTCATCATTTTTAGAGAGATAGGATTTTCTCGTGGTTTATATTCAATAAATCAAATCTGATTGCATTCATTAGAATAGATTTTAAAAGTTGTAGACTTAGGGTGAAAATATTTTCTTAAAAAATTGGGAATTAATGCAAATTAAATCCAAAAACTTTAAGTTAATCTTGAACCAATTCATTCTCATTTTTCATTAATTTTTAATTTCGAAAATACACAAAAAAAAAATTTCATAAAAAGAAAACACAAAGATTGCACCTTTGAACTTTAATTCAGAATTCATCAAGATTGCTAAATTGAACATTTCTCATGAAATTGGTACCGAAAGGACATTAATTGAAAAATTAGTGTAACCAAGTCCCGAACTTAAAATCTCTGGTTCGCAGAAATAAAATAGTTTCTCCCGCTATTTTATTTAGGTTTCTAATCAACCTACCAAGAAATGATTAGTGGCGACTCCAAAAATTAAAATCTTTTTCTGGATAATCATTTGAACCATAAATCACGATTTGGTAGAACTTGGGAGAGTTCGAGCTAGGTTAGTTAATTTAATTAATTAATCTAGTAATCCATTAACCTAAGATTGGAAAGTCCGATTTTTAGGTCGCGACAAGTGCTACACATATATCTTAATTCTGGGAGACCTCGCATTTGTCCCTATTGAATCCTAGTCCGAGTACACGCTCAACAGCTCTCCACATAACCTGGTGGATTAATGCACAAATGAGTGTTTTTCTGCTTTTGACTTAAAAGTTTTACCGAATTTACTCGACAAGAAAGCACAAATCCAAGAAGTAATACCTATGATCATTCTGGTTTAAGTTTCTTGTACTCAGCACTGCTGCAGAGGTATAAATTCCATTCCTAAATTAGTAAAAACCCGCGGCCGAGGATCAACATGGTTCAGATAAAAAGTGTTGAAAATTTTTAAAAAAAAGTTTCAAAAAGAGAGGGAAAAAAGAAATGTAAGATTAAAAAAAAACATTTAAATTGGTCGTAAGTTCCTTGCGTTTTGCATTTAACAAGATCACAATATCATTAACAAGTCCTTACCCACAAAAAATATCATTAACAAGTATCGCCAAAATGATTACTAGGCATTTAACTAGACAATATTTATAGTTTTCGTATGTATTGACCTTTTTTTCGGGTTACCATGGCGTTAATTAAGTAACAGGCGACTTAGTAGAGTTATGTCACCATCTCAATAAATGCACAATGCACATATATACAGATTCAAATGTACATACGCATGCATTCAAAGTGAGAAGCTCTTCATTTGAGTCGCAAGTGACTCGTCTTTGTCTCCTTCTAAATTAATTCATCACATCACAGTCCCTCACTCACTCACTCACCCACTCATCTCCCTCGTCCCCTCGCCGAGATGAATTAAATAGCTCCATCAAATCTTTTAATTACTAGTTCATTGACACGCATTGAATGGAACCAATCGATGGTGGTGGATCATTAACATTTTGTACTGTTGCCGAGTAATAATAATAATAAAAAAACAAGGGTTTCTGATGGTCACACCTTTTTTTTTTTTTCTATGGCCACACCTTAGGTTACCGCAAAATTACAATATTCTCTTGCAAGAAGAGAATTCGAGCCGCTGCGTTTTCTGTGTGGTTATAATGAATTTCGCACAACAAAAGATACTACTTCTCCAGTCCATGATGCACTAAAGAAAGGGTCGCTAAACCAAAACCGACATTAATGAAGGTACGTGGGTTCATTTAGTTGCCATTTAGGTGGCTTCGAGATGCTGAAGAAAAGAGAATTTACATTGAACAAGCTGAAACCGTTCGTTTCTTCACGGAGGATGCATTAATTCAACCGGATGAACTCAATTCACACACCCATCTCCCACGACCCTCCGCCCAGATGAATCAAATGTCTACACCAGAATTATTAAATAGGCATTGAATAGTTCCCTATTGTAAGTGACCGATGGACCCAACTCTCAGTCGTACCCTCCTGTGTCCTATCTATCTTTTAAGACGTCGTGAGTGTGAATTGCTAAAGGATATGGAGAGGTCTCTATTTCCACAGAAACCAAACTGGGGAGCAATCATGAAGACCCCTCGTCAAGTTTTCAACATCAAACTTCTTACGTTTTCACTATAAGCTTGAATGATCAGACGGGTATTACTCATAAAGCTAAAGAAACAAGCATATTCTCACAGAAATCACTTCAAACATTCAATTCTGGAAAATGTCTCCTTCAAACATGCATCTCCATATACAATAATAAGTTCCGCCAGACAATTTGAAACTCGAAATACGATACTTCGCTTCCATTACACATTGAAGTGTCTTCACCGCCATGTGAGCGCAATGCAGACTTTGGAAAATTAACTAGTCCCTTGGGTCACCATACTAACACGTCGACCTGTCACATAAAATTAAATGTAAGTAACCGATAGAAACCTTGATAGTAAAAGAAGATGCACATGCGCATTTGGGCCTTTACCGAGAAGATAAACCCCAGTTGACCTTTGCATGGCTGTGGTGGACGAAGGTGAGGCACATTCCAAAGAGGGCGAGCGAAAATATCATCCGCCCGATGCTGATCAGCAGCAAAGGACGCCGCCCGACTCGGTAGCCCGACCCAGTAAAGGAGTGTAATTAAGGAATGTAGTTAATTGTAACGGACTTCATTAGTGTAGCAATATTCTTTAATTAATATTGTAACGTATGTAGTTAATACTCCATTAGTATAGCAATATTCTTAGTTAATATTGTAACGTCTTAGTCCATTAATGTAGCAATATTTTGTAATTAATATTGTAACAGACAATTCAAAATACTTTGAATTAGTCCTTGAAGAAAAACTCTATAAATACAAACGCTGTCCTAGTGTTAAGGACAAGCGAAATTCATCCTCAAACCTTGAGTATATTTCTTACATGGTATCAGACGACCGGTCGGATCCTTGAAAAACACCGGCATATTTATTCTTTCTCTACCATTTTTCCACCTCTCCTACTCACAATGTCATCTTCCACCTCTATTCCGACTGTGCAACATCACCTTAGCCTTAAACTTTCCGATGATAACTTTTTATTGTGTATTGTTTCCATTGCTTCGTAGCCACTCCTTAATGGGATACCTTGACGGCACCACTATCTGTCCCAATCCAACCATCACCCCTACGGATTCCACTATTGCAACACCAAACCCTGTATATGATGAATGGATTCGAAAAGACCAACTTGTTCTTAGTTGGATGATATCTTCTCTTTCACCTGATGTCCTACCATAGGTGGTTGGATTAGATACTGCTGCAAATGTCTGGAAGGCTCTACAAAGTCCCTTCGGATCGCTATCGCATACAAGCATTCTTCAACTTCATATGCAACTCTAGAATACATCTAAAGGTGACAAATCTGTCTCAACTTATTTCGCGAGGTAAAGTACATTTCAGATCAATTAGCTGCTGCCAATCGCCCTCTGGGGAATGAAGAATTAAATGCCATTGTCTTTCGTAATCTTGGCTCTGATTTTTCTGACATTGTTGCTGCCTTAGCTACAAAACCTAATCCTATAAAATTTCCTGAACTCCATCGATTGCTCCTCAATCATGAGCTTCGAATGAAGTCTTCCATAGTGCCTATAGAGGCAAATGCTATCACTTACACCCTTTCATCATCTATCCCTCTTATTCCACCACAACCGAGTACCAATTTTCAACCTTCTATCACTCAAAATTCTCAATATCGTGGACAAGGCAGCCAGCGCAATTATGGGAACCCGGGAAATCGATCTAAAAACAGAAAAGATCAATGCCAAATTTGTCAGAAATATAATCATACTGCTGCAAGATGTTATTTCAGGTTTTTGCAGTCTAACAATAGTGTTATTCAGCCTATTGCTAATATGGCTGGAATTCTTCCTTCCCCATCACAGCAAGACTGGTTTCCGGATACTGCAGCTACTCACCATGTGACGCCTGACATTGCCAATCTGCAGATCTCTGCACCACATAACGGTAACGAATCTCTTCGTGTAGGTAATGGAGCAGGTTTAGACATTGTTAACGTCGGTTCTTCCACTCTTAAAACCCCTATCAACAAGTCTTTCAATTTCTCCAATATCTTTCATGTCCCTACCATTACACGTAATTTACTTTCTGTTCACAATTTTACGCGTGATAACAATTGTTTCTTTGAGTTTCATCCATTTCACTTTGTTGTGAAGGATTTGCAGACCAAAGTTCCATTGCTCCAAGGTTCGCTTAAGGATGGACTATATCGGTTGTCGGGTCTTTATGCCTCATCTCCATCCGCCAACACCATCTCACTTGATTCTTCCACCACCGCCACTACTTGGCATGCCCGAATGGGTCATCCCCAACAAAGCAAAGTTCACTCACTGATTCATTCAAACAATTTGCCATGTTCTACATTTGATTTCAATAAATGCACTTCTTGTTTGTTAGGCAAATCTCATAAAACATCCCTACCCCCTACTCATAGCATTAGTAAAGCACCTCTCGATTTAATATTCACTAATGTATGGGGACCTGCTCCGATTGATTCTGTTTCTAGCTATAAGTATTTTGTCATATTTGTTGATGATTTTTTCAAATATACTTGGTACTATCCAATTCAAAATCGGTCTATGGTACCTTCAATTTTCGAAAAATTCAAGATTATGTCTGAGAAACAATTTGAAAAATCCATAAAAGCTGTACAATCTGATTGGGGTGGGGAATACAGAACCCTAAATAAATTTTTTTTCGAACAATGGAATTCTCCATCATGTAGCTTGTCCACATACTCACGAGCAGAACGGAGCAGCTGAGCGAAAAATTCGTCATATTATTGATACCGGTCTTACATTATTGGCTCATGCATCTATTCCTCTTAAGTATTGGCCTTATGCTTTTGAAACTACCATTTATCTTATTAACAGATTACCAACACCACTTTTAAACAATATCTCACATTTTCAAACACTTTTTAATCAAAAACCAGATTACAAGTTTTTGAAAATATTCGGTTGTGCTGTTTTTCCTTTATTAAGGCCATACAATTCGCATAAATTTTCACTCCGTTCTACTCAATGTGTGTTCTTAGGATATAGCCCATTGCATGTTGGTTACCGTTGTTTAGATTACAAAACTGGACGCATGTACATTGCAAGACATGCTAATTTTATTGAAAATATTTTTCCATTCGCCACACTTGGTTCACATTCTTCAGAAACACTATCGCCATCACACCCTTGGCTGACGATCTCCACGGCGGGTGTGTTCTCCCATGCGAACCATGGTGTTAATAGTAATATCCTATCTTCTACCCCATCATCTAGCATTGCACCACCCACCTTTGAAGAACCATCACCGACATTATCAAGTGCTAATACTACTTCAACATCTAACACGTTGATTTCTAGTCCGTCTAATGCTGGTACAGGTTCTAATGAGAATATTTCAGACGCCTCCTCACAGCAGGCTAATGTGATACCTCAACAACTGATTTATCAACCACAAAGGACCCATCCAATGCCGCTGCGTCAAAATCCAAAGCCCAACAGTAAATATCCATTACCAGATGTGAACTTGACTGAAATGAGTTCTAAAGAAGAGCCACAGTGCTTCACCGAAGCTAATAAACATGAAAAATGGAGGGAGGCGATGCTTCAAGAATTTAATGCTTTATTACGTAATGGAACATGGGTTTTGGTTCCACCTAATCCCAAAGTAAATGTCGTGGGTTCCAAATGGGTTTATCGAGTCAAGACTCGTGCAGACGGTTCAATAGACCGAAACAAAGCCCGTCTAGTAGCCAAAGGCTATAATCAGCAAGAGGGTATTGACTATACGGAAACGTTTAGTCCTGTCGTTAAAGCAACCACAGTCCGTACAGTTGTTTCATTGGTGGTGACAAAGAATTGGAAACTCCGACAGTTGGATGTTAGCAATGCATTTTTAAATGGTAACTTGACTAAAGAAGTCTACATGGCCCAACCTCAGGGCTTCGTTGACGAAGAAAAGCCAAACCATTTATGCAAGCTACAAAAATCCTTATACGGATTGAAGCAAGCACCGCGCGCTTGGTTTCATCGGCTAAGCATCTTTTTAGAAACATTGGGATTTATCGGATCAAAAACCGATACTTCCCTCTTCATATTACATCGGTCCAATTTCTCCATTTACATGCTCATCTATGTTGATGACATTGTTATTACAGGATCAAACTCGGCATTTATTCAAGACACCATGAATGCTTGAACAAGGAGTTCTCCATACGAGACTTGGGTGACCTTAATTATTTTTTGGGAATTGAGGTACTTAAAGATTCATCTGGGCTCCTCTTGTCACAACAAAAGTATGTCACAGATCTCCTCCACAGAACCAGAATGGATGGTGTTAAACTGGTTCACATGCCCATGGCTACAAATACCAATTTAATCAATCAGGGTAAACCACTTGAGGATGCCAGTTTATACAGGAGCACTGTAGGAGCTCTTCAATATGCCACCCTCACTCGGCCATATATCTCCTATGCAGTAAATAAAGTTTTTCAATTCTTGAAAGAACCAACAGAAGATCATTGGAGTGCGGTGAAACGCATTCTACGCTACTTAAAAGAAACCATTTCACATGGACTGCTCACCAGTTCTCAATCTTCCTCAGAACTCCATGCATACAGTGATGCAGACTGGGCAGGTTGCCCCATTGACAGACGTTCAACAGGGGGTTATGCAATTTATATGGGCCAAAATCTGATTTCTTGGTCAGCCAAGAAGCAACATACAATTGCATGTTCATCAACTGAATCCGAGTATCAGGCATTGGCAAATGCCACGGCAGAAGTGGTATGGCTACAATCATTGTTACAAGAATTGGGTATCTCTCAATCAAAACCTCATATTCTTTGGTGCGATAACCTGGAAGCAACATATCTTACGGTGAATCCACTTTTCCATGCTAGAACAAAGCATATTGAGATTGATTTTCACTTTGTCCGCCATTTAGTATCACAACGCAAACTTGAGGTTCGCTTCATATCCACACGTGACCAAATAGCGGATATCTTCACCAAGCCTCTTACACGGTGTCGTCATGATCTGCTCAAATCTAAGTTGAAGATCATCCAAAAGACCACTTTCAACTTGCGGGGGCCTGTGAAGGAATGTAGTTAATTGTAATGGACTCCATTAGTGTAGCAATATTCTTTAATTAATATTGTAACGTCTGTAGTTAATACTCCATTAGTGTAGCAATATTCTGTAGTTAATATTGTAACGTCTTAGTCCATTAATGTAGCAATATTCTGTAATTAATATTGTAACGGACAATTCAAAATATTTTGAATTAGTCCTTGAAGAAAAACTCTATAAATACAAACTCTGTCCTAGTGTTAAGGACAAGCGAAATTCATCCTCAAACCTTGAGTATATTTCTTACAAGGAGGAAGATGGGAATTAAGATAAAAATTGTCTTCACAGAGTCAACTACAATGGCCATGAGGAGCTTTAGGTTATGGGAAGAGATAATGCCCTAATCAAACATCATAGGGCTGTAGAGAAACATGGCGAGACATCTGTTGGAGAAAATACATTTCAAAACAGATATCTGGCGATGACTTCATTTTCATCTACATCCCCAAGATATTTGATAAGGACCTCTTCCCATAACCCAAAGCTGCTCTGGCCATTGAAGTCAACTCTGTGAAGACGATTTTCATTCTCATCCCTATCTTCTTGCTTGACCGGGTTGGGCGATGTCCATTGTTGCTGATCACCATCGGCGGGATGGTCTTGCAGCGGCCATGTCTCACTGGCAAGTATGCAAATGCAGTAGATGGTATCGAGAAGGGATAAAAGATCTTTCCTAGAGTTGAACGAACGAGAGAGGGATACATATCAAGTGCACACGGAGGGTCTGCAACGCGCTTTGCTTTCTTTGAGAATGTGTGGTAAGAGAGAGAGAGACAGAGAGAGAGTCTAGAGAGGAGATGGGGGCATCGATCTTGTCGTGGCCTCTGCAAGATTTTTATAATCACCTTAGCAGCAGTAGAGTAGAGGTTAATTTTCTGCATTAATGTTCAAGAGAGAGTTTGGAGCGATATTAAATATGGTCGCTCTCTCCTCACCCTCATATGATTCGATGCAAACTCAAATCTTTTCCCTAGTTTATAATTGCTATTTTAAAAAAAAAAATTAATTACGTCAATTTAGTCTTAAAACCTTTTTATGATTTGTCAATGTTCTAAACTTTTCAGTTGTATTAATATAGTTCTGTATTAATATAATTCTAAACTATTTGGAACCTTATTAATTTAGTCTAAACTTATTATATATATAGACATGCTCGATGATGTGCGGCTGTTAATGGAAACTATATCGTCAGCATTTCGTATCTTATTAATTTACTCGCCAATTACTATTGGAAGCTATATTGTGATGGTTTTGGGTGTTGACACCTAAATTTTGATTTTTTTAATTATTTATTTTTCACAAATACTAGAGTTAGTCATAATTCTCACAAAAAAATAAAAAATAAAAAAAATATAATAAAAAAATAATTTGTTTTCATGCATTGCATATTTAATTTAGTTTTTCATGCATTACGTTTGCAGCGACAACAAAGATTTGAGCTTAAATTGACGAACGATTGAGATTGGCATAGCATGGAGAAATTCAGCTAATGAACGAGGGGTGTGCCGAAAATTCTAAAAAGGCTTGGACCTATTTTCCAAAATCAATTAAGCCATTTAATGCCTCGATCGGAAAAGGTTTGAGAACTGAGATTATTTCGTAATTAAATGGAAAGCGTGAACCCTAGCTTACCATTATAATTACTCACGTGGGGTTCACGTTTAGAGGGGCCATTTCATTGAATATACGGCCGCACTTTCTGCGAGAGGGAGAGAGGCCAAAGAGGAGGAAGGCAGTGGTCTTCGTCTTGCAACATTCAAGAGGAACACCCCCAGTGTTGTCCACCATGGCAAATCTTATTGGCACCTTGCTCGGTGAAGCTCGAGACTCATAAACAAATTCTGGTCAAAGTTTTGCTTGCTTGTTTTTTTATTGCAGGTTCTCTGATGAAGACAACCATCTTTTTGGCGATTTCATAGCCACGTACTCTGAAGAAGAACAAGCCAAAAGGGAAAAAGACAAAAGTTATTTTCTGCAGGTTTTTTTTAGCGCCAGCTTGTCTTCCTTGCACTCCATCACCATCGCTAGTTGCTCACCCGAGCCGACTCCATCAAAGGACAACATAGCTGCTGCCTCGTTGGTCCAGCCGCTCTAAATTCAACCGAAGCTTGCAACGATATAGATTGCATTTTCCTTGGTGATTGCAGGCCTTGGTCGACTCAAAAGAGAGAGGCTTCATGATTGAAGGGCTCGCATCGAGCTAGACTTCTCGGAGTCCGATTTTGGTTGCATTAGCTTATTTTGGCATCTAGCCCAACAACCACTCGGCAACGATCGCGTAAGAACTATAGGAAAAGGAAAGAGAATTATTTCTTTGGTTCTTAGCAAACTACTGATTTTGCACCATCTTTTGTCTCGTTGCCCATGTTTTCCAAGTGTGGTTTTTGTCGAGCTCCCAAGTGTCTTGAGAGAAGTTGAACTCTGACTTCCACAAAAGGCCAGAGAAGGAAGACCTTCGTTGTTTATTGTTTTTGCAGGTTACTAACACAACCCTTCGTTCCTTTAAGATTAGCGCTCCATCAACAACGAGACCGCTCTTCATAACTACGATTTTGCACCGACCAAATTCCCCTGGTCTGTTCATTGCCAAGCACCACCACGGACCAGACCCTGCTATAGATCCGTGCGCTGAGTCTCACTCCTGAAACCGGTCCAATCCACCAAGCTTTCATCCACAAGTTCGGCGTGGTTCAAATTGGAAAGCAATCTTGCAAATTAGGTATATCTCCCCATTTATATTTTTGCAATATTGTGTTGCCTATTTTACATAGGTTGTGGATTAGATTGTGTATCTTGAAAGCTCCGTTGCTTGATTTAGAATATTGCAATATTTAATTGCCTAATTGGGGAGATTGTTATCTGTTTGATTTATGCGGAAATCTTGGGATATATTACTTGCTCACTTTGAATAAATCTGGAAATTTCGAAATCTTTCGAATATACTCAAGATACCCCGAGAATATTTAATCATGTGATCGATTAGGAAATTTCCTAATCCGCAACCACATTCATGGAAATAAGTCTATTTATCAGGCTTTAGATAGAATTATTTCCATAACGAGTATTTCGAATTTTAGGGTCGATCTGTCATGCTTCAGATTGAACCTTAATTCGAAAGAAATAGCGGTAATTATCTTTTCATTAAAAGATTTGCAACTTTAATTTAAATACACTCATAAAAACTGAAAATCACAAAAAAAAATCAGAAAATTTTAAAAAAATAAAAATTCATGTCCCATGTCTTTCAATTTTCATGTTAGAAATCTCAGAAAATAAAAAAGATGTAGCAAGATATGGTTTCTTAAAAACCACGTCTTATCATTTTTTTTAGAAAGATAGGATTTTCTAGAAATCCTATCTCATGGATCACATTCAATAAACAAAATCTTTTGAATCCATTCCGACTTTTAAAATATGTAGACATAGGGTGAAAAGATTTTCTTAAAAAATTGGGAATTAATGCAAATTAAATCCGAAAACTTTAAGTTAATCTTGAACCAATTCATCCTCATTTTTCATTAATTTTAATTTCGAAAATACATAAAAATACAAAAAAAATCATAAAAAGAAAACCCCAAGAAAATTGCACCTTTGAATTTAAGTTCGAATTTAGCACAATTGCCAAATAGAACATTTTTCATGAAATTGGTACCGAAAGGGCATTGATGTGTGAAGAACTCAAGAAAATGGAAGAATGAAAAGAATGAAAAATAACAGAGGATGAACTTGAGCTTTCATTCATCATATTCCCAGGAAACTTGACGCCATTCTTTTTCATCTGAGAGCATACCGTCTCTCTTGTGCCTCTTACAATTTATATTCCATATTCAAATCTGAATGAACCAATACTAGAGCAACAGCTCATACATAAAAAGATAAAACTGAGAAATGAAATAACAGAAAGGGAATCGAAAAGTTGTTATGTCGGGCACCACTCTACATTCGGCACGTATTGAGGCTTCAGCTTTTATTTCATTTCGACTTCTTTCTTTTTGGTTGAAGTCGTAATACTAGGGGCATCCCTACGTAATGGGTTTGTAGCCTCAACATCCCCCCGCAAAATGGGTACGGGTTTGAACCCCAAACCCAGTTTGGTTCTGAGAGTGTAGTGATCTAGTCGTGACAGTGCCTTGGTGAAAATGTCATCAATCTGGCGGTGACTAGGAACATATTGGACGCTTAATGATCCTAATGAAACTTTTTCTTTGATGAAGTGAAAATCAACTTCGATATGTTTGGTGCGAGCATGTAAAACAGGATTAGCAGTAATAGAAATGGCAAAATGATTATCACAAAACAGTATCGTAGGTGAGGGAAGAGAAGTGCCAATGTCACGCAAGACAAAGCTAATCCATGTAAGGTTAGTAGTAGTAGATGCGAGGGCCCGATACCCTGCTTCCGTGGATGAACAAGACACTATTGGTTGTTTCTTGGCTGACCATGAGATAAGATTGGAACCAAGATATGTGCAAAAGCCAGCAGTAGATCGTCTAGTATTGAGACATCTAGCACGATCGGCATATGAGAATCCGTATAAGTTCATGGTACTATTGGAATGAAGGAAGATGCCCAGATTAATAGTTCCCTTGACATATCGAAGAACTCTCTTCAGTTTAAGAAAATCAACAATGGTTGGTCGATGCATTTTCTGACATAGAAAATTGGTTGCATACGCAAGATCAGGGCGAGTGAGAGTGAGATACTGCAGGCCTCCAACCAGACTTCTGTATTCAAGTGGATTGGCAAGATTGATGTCATCATTTGACTTGGGAATGGACCTTGCATACAGTGGAGTTGATATTGGCTTGCAGTCTTGCATGTGTGCTCGTGTAAGAAGATCAAGAGCATACTTAGTTTGGCAGATGAAGAGATCATCAGAATTGCGTTTGGCTTCAATACCTAGAAAGTAGTGAAGAGAGCCCAGATCTTTCATGTGAAAAGTGATACTCAAAGACCTGATTAAGTCAGCAAGTAGCTGATGGGAGCTGCCAGTCAACACTATGTCATCAACATAGAGGAGCAATAGGATTGTATCTATGCCTTTGTGGAACACAAATAGAGAGGGATCTGTTGTACTGCAAAAGAAGCTTGATTCAAGAAGAAAATTACTGAAATTTTCAAAGCACGCACGTGGAGTTTGGCGAAAACCATACAAATACTTCTTGAGTAAGCATACATGATGAGGTAATGTAGGATGTATGAAACCAGGAGGTTGCTCCATATAGACAGATTCAGTCCATGTGCCATGTAGAAAGGCATTTTTAACATCTAGTTGATGGATGGGCTAGTGCTGTACCATAGCTACTGACAGGACAACACGTATTGTTGCTTGTTTCACTACTGGGCTGAAAGTTTCAAGAAAGTCTACTCCTTCTTCTTGGTGAAACCCTTTAGCCACCAATCGAGCCTTTAATCTGTCAAGACTCCCATCAAGTGCTAACTTGGTCTTAAACACCCATTTACATCCTATGACATTCATCTGAGCAGTTCTTGGAACTAATATCCAAGTTAGATTTTCATGCAAGGCATCCATTTCTTCTTGCATTGCGTGATTCCAACTGTCATGAGCCAAGGCCGATTTAAGTGATTTGGGTTCAACAGGTCTTTGTATTCGGCGAAGCAGGCATATCTAGGATTTGGTTTCACTATGCCAGACTTAAGTCGAGTTTGCATAGCATGAAAGAGGTGTCACAGTGGTGGTGGGATAAAGAACTCAGATGTTCTTGGTTGTCAACAGGTATGCTCGGTGCTGCAGGATGTGAAGTAGAAACTTCTGAGACTCCAGGGTCAGCAGCAGATTGTGAATGTGACAGGGATGAATCCTTGTATTGGTCAATAGTGAATGGTAAACGAATTTGGCCAACTTCCAAAGCTCCATTTTCTTGTAGATGGCTAGTATGATAGTTGGAAGGGTGTCGTATTGGATTCTCCCTGGTAAAGTCCAGAAAGTTTACCTCATCAACCCATTTCTGATACAGGGAGGTGTAGTAGGAGTAATCAACAGTTAGCTTCTTGGTAAAAGGAAAGAAACTTTCATCAAACTTCACATTTCGACTAATATATATCCTACCATCAGTAGGTACCAGACATCGATACCTTTTGTGTCGCTCACTATACCCCAGGAATACATGGGTGAGGGAATGTGGATCGAATTTATGTTGAGCATAGGGTCGGAGATAGGGATAACAGGCACATCCAAAAACCCGTAGATGATCATAACTTGGTGCTTGCTTAAAAAGTCTGCTGTGAGGGGAATCCATCTACAGCTTTGGAGTTAGAAGCAAATTAATAACCTAATTGGCAGTTAAGAATGAGTACTCTTGACGAGTTGACAAATTTCACAGACAGATGGAGCTTTCTTATTACAGCAGATCTGCTGCTGTTGTTGAATGTACTTTAAGGTCTGTGAGTTGCTATGGGAAAACCGTTGATGCCATATGTTCTCTCCAACAGCCTTACGTCTTTGTGTAAACAGAGCCTGAGTTGCTAGCTGATCCACTCGGTAGAGTCCCCCAATTTTCCTCTCGAGCATCACTATGGAGTTGGTGCGATTGTCCTTCACATAGACACCATTTTTGTCAAACACAAAGGAGCAAGGAAAATCATCAGTTAGTTTCGAAACTGACAGGAGATTTTTCTTGATTTCAGGAACCACCAGCACATCATTTAGAGCTAACACATCGAGCTTAGAAAGTAACAATGCATTACCAGTGTAAGTAATAAGAAGACACGATCCATTTCCTATCATTACGGTATCAGTGCCAGTATACTTTGAGGGGTTATGAATTACACCAAGATTGGTAGTGATGTGAGCTATGGCTCTTGTATTAGGATACCATTCACTGCCTGAAGAATCCTCAAGATGCATTGCTGCTAGTGCTTGCTGGAATAACTTCATCTTGATAAGAGTTGTCGAACTGATACCAGCATCGAAGAGCAGCATGCCCTGGACGTTTGCAGATTTGACAAGCTACTTGAGCTCCATTCATTGCTTTCTCATCCTGCAAGGTCTTAGGAACTGCTAAGTTTGGAGAGACATAAGATTTGGTATCTTGATACCTCTGTGATGAACCAGCATAAGGTCGAAAACCGTGACCTGTAACATAGAAGTTAATTTGTGGTTTAAAATGTTGAACCTCCTGAACTTGGTTCGGGCTAAATGGTCTATAGCGACCTCGATTGTCAACCTGACGGCCTCTGCCAGAGTGACGTCCCCCACGGATACTTCCTCTTTGGCCCATGAATGCAGAATTAAGCTGATTAGGTTCTCTGCCAATTACTACCTTCGGTTCCATCTCTATATTTCTTTATCCGTAATAAGCCAAGTTAGGATTATACTGGCTTGAGGAGTAGTTTTGCAGCCTTTTTCTAGTTGTGATATCACCTCATCATAATCAGGTTGAGGTTTCAAACAGTACATAGTTGTTCTAAAGTTCTCGTACTCCGAACCTAGGCCCTTCAAGACACCAAAGACTTTAGTTATCTCATCCATAGGCTTTCCTATTGCATTTACCTGATTGCAAATCAATTTATACTCCCTAAGATAATCAGACAGATGTCTATTTCGTTTCTGACATGCTTGGAGTTTCCCTCTCAGTTCAAATTATCTAGCTATTGATTTCTGAGTGAAGCGATTTAGTAATGTCTGCCATGCCTCATAGGATGTCTCCAGGCCAATGATTAGTCCTAGTATATTCTCAGAAACTACACCACTAATCCATGATGATACCAGTTGGTCAGTTTTTTCCCAATCAGCGTAATCGGGATTCACAGCTTCGGTTTCTTTCCCTTCGACTTCAACTTGTAACTTTTAAGGAGGTGGTGGAACTTCTCCACTGATAAAGCCAAATAGCTCTAGATTGCAAAGGAATCTATGAAACTGAGCTTGCCAGAGAAGAAAGTTGTCTTCAGCAAGTTTGATTGTGACGAAGTTAGCAATGTTTACGTGGATAGGGAAATAATATCTCGGTGTTCTTGCTGCCATTGCTGTGCTCTCAGAGAATGAGATCGGGATTCGCAGCTTTGCTCTCAGAGAAAAGGCTTTGATACCATGTGAAGAACTCAAGAAAATGGAAGAAAGAAAAGAATGAAAAATAACAGAGGATGAAACTTGAGCTTTCATTCATCATATTCCCAGGAAACTTGACGCCATTCTTTTTCATCTGAGAGCATACCGTCTCTCTTGTGCCTCTTACAATTTATATTCCATATTCAGATCTGAATGAACCAATACTAGAGCGACAACTCATACATCAAAAAATAAAACTGGGAAATGAAATAATAGAAAGGGAATCGAAAAGTTGTTATGCAGAGCACCACTCAACATTCGACACGTATTGAGGCTTAAGCTTTTATTCCATTTCGCCTTCTTTCTTTCTGGTTGAAGTCGTAATACTAGGGGCATCCCTGCGTAATGGGTTTGTAATCTCAACATGATGTGCCATTAATGGCCCACCTGTATACCTAACGCGTCCCTTCCCCTCTCTCTCCCCTCTCCCCTTACAACTTTGCTTTTGAGGAGGCAAGAGAGAGAATCAAACGATGATAAAGATGATGCAGACGAGTGAGGCCCATCGACCAAAAGAAGTAACTGGAACCGAGGGAGGGGGGAGAGAGAGAGAGAGAAGGCAACTTTGATATTTCTTGGATCAGGTGATTTGAATTTGAAGTGACCTGAAAAATCCGGGGGTAAGAATAGTAGGAGTGCCACAACTTTTGTACGGAGATCACTTAAGTGCCATAACTTTTTTTTGAATCACCTGAGTACCACAACTTTTAAAAATAGACCACTTGAGTGCCATCGACGATTTGGGTCACCGGAAAATCCGACGTGGCACTAAAATAATATAAAATCAACCTACATGGCTCGCCGGAAAGCTGAATCAACAATAAAAAGGAAACGACGTCGCATTCTTCATATTGAACTTTCACAAAGTGGCCACTTAAGTACTATATCTTTTTAAAAGTGGTCACTTAGGTTTCTCAATTTTTGAAAAGTAATCACTTAGGCTCTTTAATTTTTTAAAAGTGGTCATTTAGGTTCCTTAATTTTGGAAAAACGATCACTTAGATTCACTTTAAGAACGACGCACGCTTCAGATTGAACTTTCACAAAGTGGCTACTTAAGTACCATATCTTTTTAAAAGTAGCCACTTAGGTTCCTCAATTTTTGAAAAGTGATCACTTAGGTTCGTTTATTTTTTTAAAGCAGTCACTTAGGTTCCATAATTTTGAAAAAGTGACCACTTAGGTTCAATTTAAGAACGACACGTTGGACAAAAATTTCCACGTCACAATAAAATATTAAGTAGAAAGTCCACGTATGATGTTTGGCCGGAAGTAGCACTCAAGTAATCCCTTTTGCTCCGATTTGGTACTCAAATGATCCAAAAAAAAAGTTATGGCACTCAAGTGATCTCCGCACAAAAGTTATGGCACACCTACTGTTCTTACCCCGAAAAGTCCGCATTAACAAACTAAAAATTGTTGCTTGATGTTATTTGATCTGCTGAAGTTCCCATATTAAACCGAGGATTAGGTTACTTGGTTTTGCTAACTTCCTACGATTATGTTATGAAGGAATTAAGGAGGAGATTAGTGAGTGAACCCTTTTTCATTTTTTTTTGTCTCCTTTCGGATAATTAAGTTCTTTGTGTTTCGCATTTAACAAGACCAATATAGTTATCTACTAAGCAATTGATTAAAATATACTTACAATTTTCCGTTTGTATTTACTTTCATCGTATGATCATGGATGTTGGTTTTTTTATTTTAAAAATTCGAGATTATGGGGCTTTTCCAAATTATTGTCCAAACAAGGGTAAAAGGACAGCCCCAATTGAAGACATTATAGCCAAAGAGTACATAGAAATTTGTTCTTCGAAGCAAACTCCACATTTGCATTAAATAAAAGGATCCTTGAATTGCAAAATAAATGAAAAGAAAAATACTTCTCCATCTCGATAAATACACAATATGCGTTGACCTCTATACACGGATCTGGATCCGGATTCCCTGCCTTAACTTTTTTAAGGCAGGGGGATCCCCACCCTTGATATAGGGGGGAGAACCCTATCAAGGGTGGGGATCCACCGGATCCCTTGACTCTATGTCATGGGATCCGGGCCCTCTATACGCACATATATTTATTTCTCCAGAGTGAAAGCCTTTCTTCCTCGTTTGTCTCCATCTCAATAAATGTGCAATGTAAATAGACATTTATGGGAAGCAACGATGTTCTTGGCACATTTTACCAATATTCTACGGATTTTAGATATTACCATTTTATTTATGTTATATTTTTTTTGGGCAATTTATTTATGATATATAACAAACGAATTTTAGTACAATATGTAATGTCATTCATAGACTTTTAATTTATTCAATATGATTATTAAATTATTGACACGGGTTTAATTTAGTCCTTGAACTATATGAAAAATATTCAATATCCTAGGATAACATTAAATATTTTCATATAGTTTAGGGATAAAATTGAACGCATATCAATAGACTAAGAACTATATTAAATAAATTAATAGTTTATAGATAACTCATTGGACAAAAGTTTAAGGATCATATTGAACAAATTAAATACTTAAAATTCACATTCTATATCGAATCAAAATACTATTTGTGACATTAATCCTAAGTATTTCGATTTAAGGAGTCGCTACATCAAAGCTCATTCATGGCCTTGCATACAAAGAGGTTCATTCAAAGCCTCTCTCTCTCTCTTGTCTGAAGAAGAAGAAGAAAAGAGGATAATGATATGAATAAATTGTCTAACCCTCTAGGTTAGCATGCTTTCATATTTATAATAATAAAGAGGGTTACATAGTAATACGGTGGGCATTCCCACACATAATAATGAATAATAAAATAACTCATAACACCCTCCCTCAAGCTGAGGCATAGTTATCGACCATGCCCAGCTTGTTACATATAAAGCGAACCCGTTGCCCAGCTAAAGGTTTAGTAAACACATATGCTAGCTGATCTCCAGTGCGAATATGTGAGAGAGTGAGACTACTACATGTAAGCTCTTGTCGAACAAAATGACAATCAATCTCGATATGTTTTGTTCTCTCATGAAATATGGGATTTGAAGCAATGTGAATTGCTGAACTACTATCACACCATAACGAAGTGGGACCACTCGATCCATATCCAATCTCATTCAGAAGATGTTTAGTCCACATAATCTCTGCAGTAGCTGTAGCAATGGCTCGATACTTTGCTTCAGCACTACTCCTCGCCACAATATCCTGTTTCTTACTCTTCCAGGAAACTAAATTACTCCCAACATACAAAGCATATTCAGAGGTAGACCGCCTATCAATAAGACAACCAGCCCAATCAACATCAGTATAACACTTCATGCAAGCATGACCATGAGCAGCAAAAACAATTCCTTTGCCAGGACTACGTCGAAGATATCTTAGAATCCTCAAAACAGCATCCCAATGTGGTTGTCTAGGTGCTGTCAAAAACTAACTAACCACACTAACCGAATATGTAAGATCAGGCCTAGTCATCGTAGTGAGATAGTTTAGTTTACCAACAACACACCGGTATCTTTCAAGATGTTCAAACAAGTTACCCTGATCAGGAAGAAGCTTTAATCCTGGTTCTATAGGCGACTCTGCGGGCCGAGATTGCTGCATGTTAAATCCAGTTAAGATATCCACAACACACTTACGCTGTGACAAAGAGATACTTTCTTTCTTCCGGGCCACCCCGATCCCAAGAAAGTATCTCAAATCACCGTGGTCCTTCATCTCAAAATGAGTATACAAATATCTTTTCAGTTCGGCAATACCATGCTCGTCATCCCCTGTCAAGACAATGTCATCTACATATAAAACTAGAAAGATACACCTAGTAGTAGCTCGTCGATAGAATACTGCATGATCCTTTTGAGACTGAAGCAAACCAAAACTCCGAACAACTGAGCTAAATTTATCAAACCATACTCGAGGGGACTGCTTCAAAACATACAAAGAGCGACGAAGCTTATAGACTTTCCCTTCCTGAGTAGCAACCCCCGGGGGCTACTCCATGTAAACATCCTCGACAAGATCACTGTGAAAGAAAGCATTCTTGATATCAAACTGATGGAGAGACCAAGAATACACACTTGCAAGGGATAAGAAGAGGCGAATATAGGTCATTTTTGTAACCAGAGAAAATGTCTCAAAGTAATCAAGACCATGAGTTTGAGCATAACCCTTAGCAACCAACAAAGCTTTCAGACGAGCAACAGTTCCATCAAGATTGACCTTCACGGCAAACACCCAACGACAGCCAATAACCTGAGCACCAGAAGGAAGATTAACCAAATACCAAGTCTAATTGCGTTGGAGGGCGCTCATTTCCTCTTCCATGGCTAAACGCCAACCTGCATGCTGAATAGCCTCAGAAATCGAAGCAGGTAGAGAAATAGCATCGATATTAGCCACAAAAGCCAACAAACTTACTGATAAACCTTTATAGGAATGTGTATAAAGAGGGCAATCCCTGCAGGTACGGTAGCTCTTACGAAGAGCAATAGGTTGCTTGGTAGTATCAGTCTTAAATGGGTCAGCAATAGGAGAGACTATGTCAGCATGAGGATCCTCCACGGGAGAGACTGGCATAGAAAGAGAATTGTCAATGGGGGCATTGTCTAGTGAAGATACTGGAGAGATAACTGGATGAGAGACCGTAGGTGGAAAATAAACAAGGACAGGGTCAAAAGATGTGGATTCGGACAATTGCGGGATTGGATAAGATGAACTAGAGCCAAATTGCAGAAAATAAATGTTGAGACTCTATAAAGGTAACATAACGAGAGGTGAGCATTCTTCCTAAGGTAGGAGAATAGCAACGATAACCCTTTGACACTCATGAGTAACCAAGAAAAATACATTTGAGTGCACGAGGATCTAGTTTTGATACACTTGGACGATCATCATGGACAAAACAAGTACACCCAAATACTTTAGGAGAAAGAGGAAATGGACTGCGTTCAGGAAAGAGGAGCCCATGAGGCATATTGCCCCCAAGAGAAGAAAGAGGCATGCGATTAATGAGATATCATGTTGTAAGGATAGCATCCCCCTAAAACTTTTGTGGAACATGCATATGTATAAGAAGAGGACGAGCAATATCCATAAGATGGCGATTCTTCTGCTCAGCAACACCATTCTGTTGAGGTGTGCGAGCACATGAAATACGATGGTGAATACCATGAGAACGAAGAAATTAATGGAGATGATCCGACATATATTCCCCTCCATGATCAGATTGTAAGGCTTGGATATTATAATGGAATTGAGTGTAGACAGAAGAATAAAACTCACAAAACATAGAAAATAACTTAGAACGTTCTTTTATTAAGTAAACAAATGACATTCTTATGAAATCATCGACAAAGAGAACATAGTCACGATAACCAAAAGTCGACACAATAGGACTAGGTCCCCACACATCAGAATGGACCAAGGCAAATGGAGCAGTTGCTCGTTGAGATACACTTAATGGTAAAGAAACA
Source organism: Rhodomyrtus psidioides (assembly GCA_021437785.1). NCBI lineage: Eukaryota > Viridiplantae > Streptophyta > Magnoliopsida > Myrtales > Myrtaceae > Rhodomyrtus > Rhodomyrtus psidioides. Next base: position 6,290 of record JAILYB010000044.1, on the reverse strand, counting down.
CGACTATGCTTTGCAAACTGACATGACTCACAATTTATTGTAGACACCAAACGAAAACGAGGAAACAATGATTGCAACATAGACAAAGAGGGATGTCTTAGATGATAGTGAATGTCTAAAACATCAGTCTCTTTCACTAGTGCAGTTGGAATGGAAGTACCATCCAGCTGGTGGATCCCACCATTGACGCTTCCCTTACTAATAGTCTTCCACGTCGAAAGATCCTGCAAAACACAATAATCAGGATAGAAACTAACGGAGCAATTCAAATCCCTTGTTATACGACCAACAGATAACAAATTAAATGGTATGCCAGGAGTATATAAAACAAAAGGTAACGAGATCTCGTTGGAAGGTCGTGCAGCTCCGTGTCCCTGAACTGTCATGGATGACCCGTTTGCAATAGTAATATGGCGTAACGGAGACGAGGACTTATATGCAGTAAGAATACCTCTATTACCCATCATGTGAGCACCTGCATCATAATCAATAATCCAATCAGCGGAAGGAAGAGCTGCACATGCTGAGGTAGAGGAATAATCAGATGACTGCTGTAGTTTCGCAACAGAGGCAGATGTAGTTCCACTCCCTCAGGTTTGAAACTCCAAGTAGCGAGTATACTCCTTTGAACTCATTGTGATAACTTTCTGGTCCATAGACGCAATCTCAGATGCAACATGAGCAAGTGTGGTCCGTGAACCAGAAGCTGCCTGTACAGCTTGTAACTTCCGACAATAGCTGCGAAGATGTCCAACAATACCACAGTAATTGCAAGTACGAGTCTCCTGACCACGACCTCCCCCTCGGTCACGGCCTCTGCCACCATGGCCACCTCCTCTATTCATATATAGAGCAGCAGCCTGTTCACTAACTTTTGAAGGGGTAGATCTAACTTCCTCACGACTTTCGGTACGAAGAACACGACGATGAACTTCTCCAAGAGAAGGTACTCGAGCATCTGAAAGAATTTGTGACCGAGTAGTATCAAACTGACCTCCCAGTTCATTAAGGTAGCAGGTGACCAGAAACTGATTTCATTGTTCTTGAAAAGTAGCCCGATTAGATGTAAGCGGGACTAACCAATCAAACTCGTCAGCAAAGGATTTAAATTCCTCGTAATATCCATTCAGAGGCCGACTAGCAGGAGCCGGCTTCAATAACCCACAAACGACATCATAGAGTCGCTAAAAATCATTCAGATAGGAGTATAAATCTGCCAAAGCATCCCATAACTTTTTAACAGTATCAGTATTACTATCAACAGTCTGAACAAAAATATCCATAGCATTCAACAATTGACTATAAATACGACAATCAACAGTGTACCATTCATCATAAGTTGGGTTATCCTCGCTCGGAGGAAGCTGGGTAAGATGATGAGATAGCCGATGTCCGTGTAAATTCTTGAAGACATTCTTGTTCCAAAGTGTGTACGTAGACTGTCTCGTCAAAACACGTTCGACGAGCTTAGATGAAGTAGATATAAAGGTCGGAGCTTGTGATAACATTACATCAGATTCAGTCACACCAGATCTATTCATGGCTAATACAGTCTCACCAGATTTAGCAGAAAGCTATTTGAGTGTCTGTATTATTCATGAGGAATACTTAATCTAGACACTAGATTAATCAGAATATCACAAGCTCCCACGTTTCATGGATTTAATTAGATCTAATCAGGCCTCGACATTTAAATTAAATCCGAACGGACTGAGACATGTCCGGCAAAGCTGGCTGAGAACTTGGGCCGTGGCCAGCCAAGTTGGCTGAGAGCCCTGGGCAGCCAAGATGGCCGAGAGACCTGGGACGTACCCGGCTAAGCTGGCCAAGAGCCCTGGGACGTGGCCGACCAAGTTGGCTAAGATCCCTAGCCGAGAGCCTGGGACGTGGCCGACAAAGCTGGTAGATCGAGAGAGAGAGAGAGAGAGAGAGAGAAGCAAGTCCTAAATTGTGGTGATGGTGATAATGATGGCGCTGATGGTGGGTGTTGGATAGGGTTTAGGTTGGGGCGGTTAGGGTTGACTCTGATACCATATCTGAAGAAGAAGAAAAAAGGAGAATGATATGAACAAATTACCTAACTCTCTAGGTTAGCATGCTCTTATATTTATAATAATAAATAGGACACATAGTAATACGGTGGGCATTCCCACACATGATAATGCAAAATAAAAGAACTCATAACATCTCTCTCTCTAAACCATTAACGTGCCATTAAGGCTCAGCTGTAAACCTGCCCTGGCTACACAAACATTGCAACTTTGATTTTGACGAAACAAGAGAGAGAATCAAATGATGGTGAAGATGATGCAAATGGGTTGGTGGGCTGGCAAGTTCCCCACATTTAATGTGGCCGCATCTTGCAATGGGTAATCCTAATTATATAAAAGTCCCTCAAATTACAACTATTGATCTTCTATCGATCTAACGGTAGAAAATGTCAATCCTCATCTACTTGATTTGAGAGAGGAGATCCCTTTGATCAAACGGTGGAGAACGGTGATCCTCATCACATTACTCCAATGGAAAATATTATCCTCATTCAATGGTTGAGATCTTCAATTCTTATCACACAAATCCGAAGGTGGCGATCGAGCCCCTTTGCGATCTAATGGCTTGGATGAGCTTCCCTTGGACTAATGACGTAACCCACTTTGATCCGTGACATACACAGATGTGGTAGATGATATGGAAGTAAAATGGCCTGAAAAATCCACATTAACAATGGCTAATGTTTAATCCGGTGAGTGAACCCCTTTTTCGGTCTTTTTTCTTCTCCTTTCATTGCTTGTAAGTTCCTTGCATTTAACAAGACCACAGTACCGTTAGTAAGTATCTACCGAATAATTACTCGAAAAAAAATTATTTTTTTTCGTAGTGGTTTTTCTCATGTTATCATGGACATTGTTTATTTTATTTTCAAAAATTGAGATTATGGACATGTCCGGCCAAGCTGGCCGAGAGCCTTGGGACGTAGCCCACCAAGTTGACCAAGATTCCTAACCGAGAGCCTAGGACGTGGCCGACAAAGCTGGCCGAGAGAGAGAGAGAGAGAGAGGAGAGAGAGAGAGAGAGAGAGAAGCAAGTGCTAGATGGCGCTGATGGTAGGTGTTAGATAGGGTTTAGGTTGGGGCGATTAGGGTTGGCTAAGATACCATGGCTGAAGAAGAAAAAAAAAGGAGAATGATATGAATAAATTATCTAACCCTCTAGGTTAGCATGCTCTCACATTTATTATAATAAAGAGGGTACACAGTAATACGGTGGGCATTCCCACACATGATAATGAATAATAAAATAACTCATAACATCTTTTTCTCTCTAAACCATTAACGTGCCATTAAGGCACAACTCTAAACCTGCCTTAGCAACACAAACGTTGCACCTTTGATTTTAACGAAGCAAGAGAGAGAATTAAAAGATAATGAAGATGATGCAGGCGGGTTGGTGGGCGGGCAAGTTCCCCACATTTAATATGGTCGCATCTTGCAATGGGTTCCCATAATTATAAAAAAGTCCCACAAATTACAACCATTGATCTTCTACTCGATCTAACGGAAGAAAATGTCAATCCTCATATACTTGATTTGAGAGTGGAGATCCCTTTGATCTAACAGTGGAGAATGGTGATCTTCATCACATTACTCCAATGGTAAAGATTATCCTCATTCAATGATTGAGATCTTCAATTCTTACAACACAAATCCAAAGGTGGTGATCGAGCCCCTTTGCAATCTAATGGCTTGGATGAGGTTCCTTTGGACTGATGACGTAACCCTCTTTGATCCGTGACATACACAGATGTGGTGGATGATATGGAAGTAAAATGGACTGAAAAAATCCACATTAACAATGGTCAATGTTTAATTTGGTGAGTGAACCCCTTTTCGGTCTTTTTTTCTTCTCCTTTCATTGCTTGTAATTTCCTCGCATTTAACAAGATCACAATACTGTTAGTAAGTATCTACCGAAAAATCACTTGAATTTTTTTTCGTAGTGATTTTTCTCATATTATCAAGGACGTTGTTTATTTTATTTTCAAAAATTGAGATTATGGACATGTCCGGCCAAGCTAGCCGAGAGCCCTGGGACGTGACCTGCCAAGTTGGTTGAGATCCCTAGCTGAGAGCCTAAGATGTGGCCGACAAAACTGGCTGAGAGAGCAGATTTGAGAGAGAGAGAGAGAGAGAGAGAGAAGAGCAAGTACTATATGGTGGTGATGGTGATGACGCTAATGGTGGGTGTTGGATGGGATTAGGTTGGAGCGCATAGGGTTGGCTTGGATACCATGTCTGAAGAAGAAGAAAAGAGGAGAATGATATGAATAAATTGTCTAACCCACTAGGTTAATATGCTATCATATTTATAATAATAAAGATGGTACAAAGTAATACGGTGGACATTCCCACACATGATAATAAATAATAAAATAACTCATAACATCTCTCTCTCTCTCTCTCTCTCTCTCTCTCTCTCTCTCTCTCTAAACTATTAACGTACCATTAAGGCTCAGCTGAAAACTTTCCCAGGCTACACAAACATTGCAACTTTGATTTTGACGAAACAGGAGAGAGAATCAAATGATGATAAAGATGATGCAGACGTGTTGATGGGCTGGCAAGTTCCACACATTTAATATGGTCGCTTCTGGCAATGGGTTCCCCTAATTATACAAAAGTCTCTCAAATTACAACAATTGATCTTTTACTCGATCTAACGGTAGAAAATGTCAATCCTCATCTACTTGATTTGAGAGTCGAGATCCCTTTGATCTAACGGTGGAAAATGGTGATCCTCATCACATTACCCCATTGGTAAAGATTATCCTCATTCAATGGTTGAGATCTTCAATTCTTCCCACACAAATCCGAAGGTGGCGATCGAGCCGCTTTGCGATCTAATGGCTTGGATGAGCTTCCTTTGGACTGATGACGTAACCCTCTTTGATCCGTAACACAAACAAATGCGGTGGATGATATGGAAGTAAAATGGCCTGAAAAATCCAGATTAACAATGTTTAATCCGGTGAGTGAACCCATTTTCGGTCTTTTTTCATCTCCTATCATTGCTTGTAAGTTCCTCACATTTAACAAGACCACAGTACCGTTAGTAAGTATCTACAGAATAATTACATGAATTTTGTTTTCGTAGTGATTTTCCTCATGTTATCATGGACGTTGTTTATTTTATTTTCAAAATTTGAGATTATTGACATGTCTGGCCAAGCTGACCAAGAACCTAGGCCGTGGCCGACTAAGTTGGCCGAGGTGCTTTGGGACCTGGCCGGCCAATATGGCCGAGAGACCTAGGACGTGGCTGGCGAAGCTGGCCGAGCGCCTTGGGACGTCGCCGAGAGAGAGAGAGAGAGAGAGAGAGAGAGAGAGAGAGAGAGAGAGAGAGAGAGAGAGAGAGAGAGAGAGAGAAGCAAGTGCTAGATGGTGGTGATGGTGGTGATGGTGATGACGCTGATGGTGGGTGTTGGATGGGATTTGCGATGAGGTGCATAGGGTTTGCTCTGATACCATGTCTGAAGAAGAAGAAAAGATGAGAATGATATGAATAAATTATCTAACCTACTAGGTTAATATGCTCTCATATTTATAATAATAAAGATGGTACATAATAATACGATGGACATTCCCACACATGATAATGAATAATAAAATAACTCATAGCATTTCTCTCTCTAAACTATTAACGTACCATTAAGGCACAGCTGTAAACTTGCCCTGGCTACACAAACGTTGCAACTTTGATTTTGACGAAACAAGAGAGAGAATCAAAGGATGATTAAGATGATGCAGACGGGTTGGTGGGCTGGCATTTCCCCACATTTAATATGGCCGCTTCTTGCAATGGGTTCCCCTAATTATACAAAAGTCCCTCAAATTACAACAATTGATCTTCTACTCGATCTAACGGTAGAAAACGCCAATCCTCATCTACTTGATTTGAGAGTCAAGATCCCTTTGATCTAACGGTAGAGAATGATGATCCTCATCACATTACTCCAATGGTAAAGATTATCCTCATTCAATGGTTGAGATCTACAATTCTTATCACACAAATCCGAAGGTGGCGATCGAGCCCCTTTGCGATCTAATGGCTTGGATGAGCTTCCTTTGGACTGATGACATAACCATCTTTGATCCGTGACATCGACAGATGCGGTGAATGATATAGAATTAAAATGGATTGAAAAATCCACATTAACAATGGTCAATGTTCAATCCGGTGAGTGAACCCCTTTTTTATCTTTTTTTCTACTCCTTCCGTTGCTTGTAAGTTCC